>CM062529.1:26499182-27768365 GCA_031439595.1 Pterocarpus santalinus
ACTTTCTTTAACTTCCTTTCCCTCGCACACCTAGGCATTACGTATCACCGTCCTTAGGGTGCTTGCACATGTTTTAAATCTTTAGTCTTTACTGCCCTTGGGTAGTCTAATCTAGGAGTGAGCTCGTCAGCTAACCTGTGACCGTCGTCACACAGTACTGACCTGTAAGGGGATCCATGTGCCTCTAGATCGAAGGGACTCAGTAGCCATCTGCCTCCAACATAGAGGGGCCCAAAAGTTTTAGCTGCCTTCACAGGGAGGGACCCAATGTGCAACTGCCTCAGAGTGAACAGACCCATATTTTTATCTTTTAACTGCCTTCACTAGGAGGGATCTCATAACTGCCTCAGGGTGAAGGGACCCACATTTAATACGTTCATATCCTTTTATTCTCATACATAATCATGCATATGCTTCTTCATTTACTCTCATATATCCATGCATCTAGAATTTTATATATATCATAAATATTCATAACATAAATTTGCATAACACCAGCTTATTATATCTTCACATGATTCTGCCGAAAGCATAGCGAATCATGTTCGCTTCCCCATGAACAATGACAGAAATCAATAAACTTTAATCAACAGCAACCTCATTGTAGAATATTATAATCATACCAAGAACATAATAATATCAATAGGTGCAAGTTTTAAACTCTTAAGTCTTAATTTATCTTGTAAGCTTTTAATCTTCTAATGATGTTCCCAAGTTTGAGCTCAGTGCCTATTTCCGAGTTTTGAGATCATGTAAGTTATGTACATGAGGTCAAAGACTTGATTCCCGACTTCCGGGATTACAAATGTCTTGGTTACCGACTTTTGAGATTCAGGTATAAGGTTTCATATCCTGATCGTACTTCCGATCTCCGAATTAGGCTTCAATCATTCTTCCAACACCTTTATGACACATGTTTCTTAAGTTCTGACTTCCAAGGTTATGTTCGATATTCGAGATTATATAATTTTTGACTCTCGAGATTATACGATCTCCTAGATTGACTCTGGATTGATCCCGATCTCCGACCTTAGTCTATATTTGGTCTTCCAAGACTTTTATGACGGTGTTTCCTAAATTCCGAGTTCTGACATTAACTATACTCGATATAATTTACTATTCACTAAATTCTGAGTTTAACGTCCAGTACACCCTTTTGAGTTCAATCTTAAGTATGCTCTATCTGGCTTTATGTTTGCTAAGTTCCGAGTTCACCTCAAGTATACCCGATCTAGTTCTATTCCTAGCCAGAATTAAACTCTTATAAGAGAAAATTCATCAAAAATGGAAATTTGAGTGAAATCATATGAAATTATATCAATGTAAAGTTAATAGAGCAAACTTTCAAATGAAAGAAGTTGCATATCGTTTGAGTGAATATAACTCAGGATAGAAGCCCCGAAACTTGACCTTCCTGAACTACCCTATTCTAGCCTAGGTTAAACTTAAGTCAACTTTATTGGAGTATTGGAAACAATCAACAATGGATCTAACTTGAAAATTTTTATGGGATGTTCTATTATGTGTAAGCTTTCTAACAAACTTGGTTTCATTCAATTCCATGTTGTATAGGGCGAGTTTTGCTCTAAACAACCTAGTTTGCCCAGAATCAAACTCAAAAACCTAGGTCAAACTTCCAAAATTTATAACCCTCTCAATACTAATCCAATGACCTTATATGATATATGTATGGAAAGTTTTGAATGTCTAGTTTCACATAAAAATAATTTAATCAGGTTTTGGTTGCCATAGGCAGAGTCGTACACTCTGCCAATACGGACGCCGTAAGGTTTCAAGGTTCCAGCTTTTGTTTTTGCATCCCTTTTTGAATTCTCACCCAAGTTCTCATCCAAACTCAACATTTATACATTAATCCAGCCATAAGAATTTATATAAACACCATATACCATCAATCTAATAGAAAGAATAGAAATTCTACTCAACCACAATAGTACCAATAATAGAAGAAGTTAAAGAATCCTACCTTATCTAGTTGAAACTTGGTTGATTTGGTGTCGTAGATGGAAGCAACTCTTGATGAGACTTGAAGAGAGGTTGGAGATGGAGTAGAGAGGAGTATGAACGTAAGAGAAATGAAGGGGAGTTAGCCCCTTATCTTGATCGAACTTCACAAGGGCAAGGAAGGGATTGTACACAACTTGTAGAGCAAGGAGTTGTGTGATTGGTGGATTTCATCTTGCCTTCAAATTTGGTTTGGCTTCCCATCCTTCATGGCTGATCAAGGCGCCACATAAGGAGGTGGTTTGGCTAAATCCTAGCCATTCATCCTAGGGCACTCATAGCATAAGTTCTATTGATCCGGTTCTGGCAGTTTTAAAATACCGAAGTCTTACCGATTTCTCTTAAATCAGTAAATTGGTCTTAGAGAAATTATGTGAGGTTTCCTATGTTCTTAATCTAATGTCATCAAGCCTAATCACTTCTAAATCACCTGTAATTGACTTTAAGTAAATGTTTAATTGAATTCTAATTAAATCCACTTATTTGATAAAAACTGAATAACTCGGTTATTAACGATAAAATTTTTCGGGCGTTACAACAACCACATGCACTAGAGAAGTTATTGTCCATTGGAAACCCATTACCGCATGCACCATAGAAGGTCACACCAGTATGCCATCTTTTTGTGCCAGATAGGGGTGTTTGCAATGTGGTATGTAACATCCCCAACTTCTCTTGTGCTAATTATCTCAGTAACCCTGATTGACTAGGCACTCAATAAGAAATTAAGAAATAAAAGCTTAATCAAAAGCATAAAAAAAGGGGTAATTAAGGAGGGAAAGATTAAGAGAATACTTAATTAAGATTAGAAACTTGCTAATCAAGTAAATCAAACTTCTAAGAGACTAATTAAACACTAATTACCAATAATCAACTTAATTAAGGTCAATTAAGTGTAATTAAGATTTTAATTTCATTAATCATGGAAACATATGTTAATCACTAATCCTTAATTAATTAAGTCACTTAATTAGTATGAACACTTAATTTCATCATCAAATTTAAATTATACTTAATTTCATCATCAAATTTAAATTAAGAGTCAACTAGACAACTAAGTACATATAACATCATCAAAAGCAAAAAGTAAAAGACACAAGTGCTCTATATAAAAGAAAGTAAAAAGTGTGTCTAAAGTAATCAACCTAATCATCTAATTTGTCCAATTAATTAAAACACAAAATTAAAATATCTCCCCTCTAATCCTATGTAATCCCATGGCCACAACACACACACACACACACACTCTTTCTCTCTCACATTTTGAAAAATCAACTCTCCTTACTCTCCAATTTTTCTCAAACTCTCTCATATCCAAGAGGCAAAACTCTCTCTACTTCTTTATCTTCTTCTTCTTCCTACCTCTCAAGTTCTTGAGACTCCATAACCAAGCCTCACAAACCTTGAAAGGGCTACATCTGCTAACTCTTACAAACATACAGACACACACTTTCTCGAAAGTATAGACGCAGAAAGGCCTCAAGCTTGAACATAGCTTTGGGTTTCAAGCCTTGTCTAAAAGTTTCTAGCTTCTTGATTGTTGATAAAGATGCTTTCTTTTATGTTTCTACTTCTTCTTTTGAGTTTCTAGTTGGTTTTTCTTTTGAAAAAGTGTGTAAAGTTGTAAGCTTTATTGACTTTTAGCGAAGAACACTTTAGCCATTTCCATGACTATGGTATTCTTGGCTTATTCTTTATTTTTGTCTCTTGAGAAAGTTTA
Organism: Pterocarpus santalinus; assembly: GCA_031439595.1. Lineage (NCBI taxonomy): Eukaryota > Viridiplantae > Streptophyta > Magnoliopsida > Fabales > Fabaceae > Pterocarpus > Pterocarpus santalinus. The sequence goes on from CM062529.1 coordinate 26,502,925, forward strand.
AAGTTACCACCCTTTTGGGTGTTTGTTGGTTACTTGCTTCATATCTCCTTTTTAAGACCAAATCTATATTAAAGTTGCTTTCTTGAGCTTCTTTGGTTGGTTGTTGGAAAAATGACATGAGAAAGTGGTTTCTAAGACATAAACATGAGAAAGCTTTAACTTTTATTAAGTATCTCATATGATTAAAACTTTTTAAGCTTAGATCTATGCTCCAAAAGCTTTAACAAGTTTAAAGCAAGTGAAATCAAGAAGTAAAACATAAAAATGGGTGCTTGGCTTGGTCATGGCTTTGGCCATGTTAAAGAAAAATAGAGGGAAAAAGGGTTTGAGACTCTTAAGAGTTAATCTTTAATCTACATGTAATATTAACACACTTTGTAATAAAGAAAGTAAAAAATAGAATTTGGAATAAAATTTTAGTATAGGTTTGGCCATTAAGGAGAAAAGGAGAAAAGAAATGCTTTTAACTAAGTTAAGAATAAAAATTGATAAAACTAAGTGGTTAATTAACGTTCCAAGAAGAATAAAAATTAAAAGAAGCTTGAGGCCATATTAAAAAGGGGTTTGGCCTATATACCTTAATTAAGAAATGAAAAATGTTTAATTAATGATAATGAAATCTAAACTCTAAGCCTTAAAGTATCTAATTAAATAAAGTTAATAACTTTCTTGAAGAATTAAGCTTGAAGAGTATACATAAGAGTTTAAAGACTACACTAAGTAAGAATGCAAACTTTAAGGATTAACAAGCTAAGAAAAGAAGTTAAAAATCCCTCTTCAAGATTAATTCAAGACTTAAGGGAAAAATGGTGATTAAAATATTGCACCTAATCACCTAGCTATGTTCATAAGACTCTCGAGTGCATTGGTGTGCTTCATTCCCTAATCATGTGGGGAAAATTATTAAGTTGTTTGAGGAAGCAAATGTTAATTCTGTATTATAACTATACTGAGATTGAGTGCTAGGATTCTTGAGGAGAAATCCACAAGGATCATGACCTATGCATGTGATGAATTTTCATGAATGTTTAATTACGATATGAATGCTATGTATGCTTATAAGGTGCAGGTTTACAATTTTGGGGAATCTCCCAGTCTAGCCGTTATGCAACCAGATTTTCACCAAAATTGTGGACTTAAAAATATTTGTCACAAATATACGGGTAACTTATGTTAAGATAAGAAAGACTTAAATCCTTCAATTTAAGGCACTCATGACATAAGACTTAACACTAAGTTCCATGTTAAAGAAAGACAGTTGGGTATGATCCTTCGGTAAGGGAAGATGACCCACAATGATAAGATAATTGGACGTGATCCTTCAATAAGGGAAGATGGCCCACCAAGAGACCCCTCTACTTTGGAGACATGCAGCCAAAATAGATCCCTCCAATTTAGAGGCATGTGAACCTCTTGTCAGCTAAGTCTAATTTTAGATTAGTACTAAGTGAGGACATTCACAAAGCTCATATCCTAAAATAGTCTATCCAAGGGTATGTAAAGAAATATAATGCATGTGCTAAAAGTAATAAAAACTACAGCATATGTGTAACATCCTAATAAATCCATACTACACGTAAGCCGTATTATGGCATTTTATTAGTTGTTACTTATGCTCACGGAAAATTAAAACTTCGTTGGTAAATTAAGTTATGTGGAAAATACAGTAAATTTTATTTTTTGAAATACGTTATCCCTTTTGCAGCATTTTGAAAAGGTGAAGCCTTGAGCGTGGATATAGAAGTCTAAAGAGCAGGTCGCATATAGTTCATATCACAATATCATAAAACATGATAGCGATAAATAAATAGTAATAACAAATGCATCGCATTACATAGCTAGTCATTTCATCCATAAGGGTTCATAAAATTAAGAAATATATATAAGGAGGCTCATGGTCATCCCACGACCCAAATACTAAATACCAAATACAAATTAAAATGACATAGTTCATCACAAAAAGGAACACATGAAGATGTAAAGCAACAATAATAACAAGCCCGAAACAACATATCCTGGCATCCATGCTCTAATCCCACCTCTTGGTCCTACAGAATCAAGCCCTAGAGTGTCTGGCTCCCCTCGCTCCTCGACCCTGGGGTATGGAAGGTGTGCGGATGATGCAAGAGTACTTACTGAGTACCTTAATGTGGCAAACACGGTGACCCGGCTCGGCCTGATGAAGAGCACAACTAGCTGTAGAAGACTGTTCTTCAGAAAGATCCTCTTTGGATGTTAGAGCAGTTTCCAAATGATACTCGAGGCAAAGCGGAGAGGCAGCTGTGGTCCCATAAGAGGTCATGGCACTTAGCTCGATCACTGGAATCGCTGGCTAGGGCAGGGGCTCGGCTGCAGGTAGCTTTGAGGACATCGACTCCATCTCGATGTCGGGCAAGGGTTCGGGTAGAAAATACCATGGACCTAGTAGCTGCCTAAGAAATGCGATAGAAACATCAGCCAGGGCAGGCAGAGCGTTAGCCACCACTCTTTCATGTATTCGACTGGGGCAAAAGTGGGTGCAAACCATCGTGGTGGTCATCACCATGATGGCTTGTGCATTCTCATCATATGCCCACTTACAATGTGGTGGATCCATGCTCCACTCCACCGGATGCACCATCGAAATCTGGTGACGATACCAAAATTAACCAGGGTGAGAAATGATATTTCTCAGTAGGACTCGAACCCAACACAAAAGTGTCATCGTCATTGTCCCAGCTACTTCAATTTTATTAATAAAAATAGCGAGCATATTAAAGGTCCAATTATTTGGTTTTCTAAACATGAATATTCGAAGCGGATTCAATTTTAAGTAGTATTCTTATCATAACAATAACATCATGGTATACATAAGAGCTTACATAACTAATCGTATCATGCATGAACATTTTGAAAGTTTCATTCTTTACTTAGGTCAGACTGAAGTGTAACACCCTAATAATACTGTCACGACCCAATCCAGGCCGTGACCGGCGCTTAGAGAGCACGCTCCCTAGCAAGCCTCACACATCAAAATTCCACAAAATTTTGGACAGAGTTTCCTCTATATTTAGGATATTTCCCAAATATGAGTACTTATCCTGCAATTCAACAATCACACACATTTCATCGGGGATCCAGGCATTCTCAGAATGCACCCCTCAGCACGCAACACATAAAAAAAATCAGAGTCCATAATCCAAGTCACATTTACATATCCAATTCCAATTCATAATCAAATCCAACCTAAACTATTCATCAGGTGTACATACAATAATCAATCCACTGGTTTAATCAATCTCTAAACATAATTTAACGTACTAGCAAGGGTCGGACCCTGCCTGTAGTACCATGGAGCTACAACTAAGATTACAAACGAAACAAAATACAACAAGGCCCTTATAATATAGGGCTCACCCCGGAAGGAATTTAATGATACTGAGCAGGGGGATCGGCTCTCCCAAGTCCGACCACAGATTCGAAAAGAATATAACAACCACGGGGTGAGTTTTGAGAAACTCAGTGAGAGATAGGACACTTTCAAGCCTCATGAGTCAATGTAGATACATGCATAAGTTTAAAATAACTTCATTCAATGTGGAAAACAGTGGAAATATCTAACAGGATAAACAGGCAGGATTCACACTTAGGTGGCCGTTCCTTCGTGTGAATCCCGAATCAGGCACGCACCCCCTTTCTAGAGAGGCCGTGAAGTACAAGCACGCACCACACTACATGTATGGCCGTGACATATCCGTCACGCACCACCCCCTTGGGTGGCCATGTAATATCATAGTCCAAGGTGCACCAAGGCTAACGTCTACTGTCGTTAGCAAACAGATCCTGTCACAGACTTTCCTATTCTTTCTTGTTCATAAATCATGGATCTTATATGACATCAAAATTCCATTCATCATTGACTCACGAGTAGCATTTCTTAAAGTAAATGAACAATTATAAATTCAAAACAGAATATACTCAAAAGTATGCTATCTACTCACAGATCACCAGGCACAGAAAAACCTCAAATCTCCGGATCCACAAGAGTGGAGAGAAGTTTCCTTGGGAATATCTAGCATTACAACATAACACTAGGATCAATTTTGGATCATTAACACCCTCCATACCATAAATTCTCTAGTCCTAAAATCCTAGGGTTTCCAAGAATCCAACTAAAGTTATAAGGAATTGGAATTGCTTGGAAGGAAGAAAAGAACAATGCATAAAACTTACCTCTAGGATTTGGAATGAGAGAAGAAGAATAAGGTGAGCTCCCACTTTAAATCCATCCAAGCAAGAATGAAGAAGGAGGAATAATGTGTATGGTTGATTCTGTTTAATGGAATGAGTATGGTGTTGTTGTTGTTGATTTAGTTGGGAAAATGATGTAATGAAGTTGATAGATGTAGGGGACGGAGGGAGGAGGAATTCTAGAGAGAAGGAAGAGAGTTGGGGTTAGAGAGAGAAGAAAAACCGAAAAATGAGGGTGTGGGACGCGTCTCCGTATATATATATGCCTGTGGTAATCGATTACCACGGGCTGGTAATCGATTACCACGATGAACTGGCAATCGATTACCATTCTGGTAATCGATTACCATGAACAAATGGCTGGTAATCGATTACCAAGGGCTGGTAATCGATTACCACGAACCCAGAACTGGTAATCGATTACCATACTTGGTAATCGATTACGGCGTGCAAATTTTTAACTCAAGGACATACAGAGAGCCCTGTAATCGATTACCAACCTCACGGTAATCGATTACAGCATCCCAAAACATAGTTCCTTGATTCCAAAAGATATCCAACACCTAAGATCATCATAAACAAATTAAGCACATCGATCAAACACGATTAACACAGAAAATTTTGAAATTACACCAAGGGTGTTACATACTCCCCCCCTCAAAAGAATTCGTCCTCGAATTCTGAATAAAACAATAATCACCTCAATCGAACAGGTGGGGGTATTTGATATGCATGGCTTCTTCAGTCTCCCAAGTTGCTTCTTCTCCTGAGTGGTTCTTCCAAAGTACCTTTACAAGAGTCACCTCTCTTGAGCGCAGTTTCCTCACTTGACGATCAATTATAGCTACAGGCTCTTCTTCATAGGTTAAATCTTCCTCTAATTGGATGGTATGTGGAGCGAGCACATGAGAAGGGTCGGGGAGGTACTTCCGTAGCATAGACACGTGAAATACTGGATGAATCATGGCTAAGCCAGGGGGTAAGGCCAAATGATACGCCACTGGGCCAATTCTATCCAAAATCTCAAAAGGGCCTATATAACGAGGGCTGAGCTTACCTTTCCTTCCAAACCTCATTACACCCTTCATAGGGGACACACGAAGGAACACCAGGTCACCTATAGAGAATTCCAAGTCTCGCCTACGATGATCAGCATACGCCTTTTGCCTACTCTGGGCTGCTAACAATCGTTCTCTAATCAATCGAACCTTCTCCAAGGAGTCCTGTATCAGGTCTGGCCCCAAAATCTTAGCCTCACCTACCTCAAACCATCCAATGGGAGACCTACAGTGTCTTCCATACAGAGCTTCGAATGGTGCCATCTGAAATCTTTGGCTTGATAACTATTATTGTAAGAGAATTCAACCAGGGGCATGTAACTATCCCAATTCCCACCAAAATCCAAGATACAAGACCTCAACATGTCTTCAAGGATTTGAATTGTTCTTTCGGATTGCCCATCCGTTTGAGGGTGGAATGCAGTACTTAAATCTAGTCGGGTTCCTAAGGCCTTTTGGAATGCCTTCCAAAAATGAGAAGTGAATTGAGGTCCACGATCTGAGATAATGGACGTTGGAACTCCGTGAAGTCGAACAATCTCATCAGCATAAAGTTTAGCATAACGGGAAGCCTTATAGGTAGTCTTGACTGGGAGGAAATGAGCCGACTTGGTTAATCTGTCAACTATCACCCAAATAGAGTCAAAACCCCTAAAGCTCCGAGGCAACCCAGTCACAAAATCCATGGTAATTCTCTCCCATTTCCACTCAGGTATTTCAACCTGTTGCAACAACCCGGCAGGTCTTTGATGTTCAGCTTTGACTTGCTGACATACTAAACATCGTGATACAAAGTCCCCTATATCCCTTTTCATGCCTTCCCACCAAAACAATTGTTTCAAATCTTGATACATTTTTGTGGAACCCGGATGAATTGTATATCTGGAATTGTGGGCTTCCTCCAGAAGAGTCCTTCTCAAATTGCCTACATGTGGTACACACAGGCGATTTCCGCATCTCAAAACTCCTACCTGATCAAGGGAGAACTCAGGCTTCTTCCCATTGCGAACTTCATTCCGTAATTTACATAATTGAGTATCCTCATACTGGGCAGTTTTAATTTGCTCAATTAAGGAAGATCGCGCGCGGACATGGGCCAAAAGTGGACCAGAACCTCCAAGTTCAAAATGAACACCCTCAGCTTCTAACTTGTGGATCTCTTCCACTATGGGCCTTCTCACCGGTGCTATGTGGGCAAGACTACCCATGGATTTCCTGCTCAGTGCATCGGCCACTATGTTCGCCTTGCCTGGATGATATAAAATGGTGCAATCGTAGTCCTTAAGCAATTCCATCCACCTACGTTGCCTCAAGTTCAAATCCCTTTGTTGGAAAATATACTTTAGGCTCTTATGATCGGTGTAGATCTCGCACGATTCCCCATAGAGATAATGTCTCCAAATCTTTAGTGCAAACACTACGGCTGCCATCTCCAAATCGTGGGTGGGGTAGTTCTGCTCATGTCTCTTCAATTGCCTTGAGGCATAAGCAATGACCCGTCCATGTTGCATAAGAACACATCCGAGTCCTACTCGAGAGGCATCACAATAGACCGAATACCCTCCAGGTCCTGAAGGCAAAACCAGCACAGGGGCTGTAGTAAGACAAGTTTTGAGCTTTTGAAAGCTCTCTTCATAGTCATCAGACCATTGAAAAGGCACACCTTTTTGGGTGAGCTTAGTCAAAGGAGCAGAGATCTTAGAGAAGTCTTTCACAAATCTTCGATAATAGCCTGCCAACCCTAAGAAACTCCGAATTTCAGTCACAGTTGTCGGTCGGGGCCACTTTTGAACAGCTTCAATCTTCCTAGGATCCACCATAATTCCTTCTTTTGATACCACATGACCCAAAAAGGTCACTTGATCCAACCAAAACTCACATTTGGAAAATTTAGCATAAAGTTGGTGGTCCCTTAGAGTTTGCAGAACAATCCGCAAATGACACTCATGTTCTTCCTCATTCCTTGAGTAAACCAAAATATCGTCAATAAAGACGATCACAAAGTGATCCAGGAATGGTCTGAACACTCTATTCATCAAATCCATGAAAGCAGCTGGGGCATTAGTTAATCCAAAAGACATTACTAAGAACTCATAATGTCCATAACGGGTTCGAAAAGCAGTCTTAGGAATATTTTCCTCCCGAATTCTCAACTGGTGGTATCCGGATCGAAGATCAATTTTTGAAAAGCATGATGCCCCTTGAAGCTGGTCAAACAAGTCATCAATCCTAGGTAAGGGATATTTATTACGAACCGTCAACCGATTGAGTTGTCTATAGTCCACACATAACCGCATGGAACCATCCTTCTTCTTCACGAAGAGCACAGGAGCACCCCATGGGGACGTGCTCGGACGGATAAAGCCCTTTTCTAGCATGTCTTGCAACTGAACTTTCAACTCTCGAAGTTTTGCTGGAGCCATGCGATAGGGAGGAATAGAAACGGGCTGGACATCCGGAGTCAAATCAATACAAAATTCAATCTCCCTATCTGGGGGCATTCCTGGTAGTTCTTCAGGAAACACATCGGGGAATTCCCTTACCACATGAACTTGATCAAGACTAGGCACCGCCATCTCTACGTCGTGGGCTACCGCAAGATAGCCTTCATTCTTTTTATCCATCAACTGCATCGCCTTCATGGAAGAAATTAGGTTAGTAGGGGTTAAGCTGCTGTCTCCCCAGAATATAAAAGATGAACCATCGGTCGTCTCAAACTTCACTGTCTTAGAATGGCAATCCACCGAGGCATGGCACGAGGACAGCCAGTCCATACCTAAGATAATGTCGAAGTCCCTCATTTCCAACAACAACAAGTTGGCCAGAGTATCCATTCCCTTGATACTAACTATACAGGAGGAAAACATTAACTGGACCATTAGGGATTCTCCCATGGGGGTTCCCACCCAAAAAGGGTGATTCAATAATACCGGTTGCTGATTGAAACGAGAAGCAAAATATGGGGATACATAGGAGTGTGTGGAGCCCGGATCAAACAACACATATGCTTCAAAAGAGTTAACATGCAAGGTACCTGCCACAACTGCATTCGAAGCCTGGGCATCTTGCCTTGTCAAGGCGAAGACCCTAGGTTGACCTCTGCCTGCTCCTCTACCACCTGGACCTCTGCCGCCTGTTTCCCTGCCTGAACCTCTTCCAGGGGGTCCATGAGAAGCTCCTGGAGATAGGGCTGAATAAGATGGTGCTGGCACGGTAGGATGTACAAAGTTTGGATCAAAAGCCCCCTTTGAATAGGGACACTCCTTCTTGAGATGCCCTGTCTGGCCACATCCAAAACAAGCTCCAGTGGCTCTATAACACTGCCCCGAGTGGTAATTTCCACAAGATTGACATGGAGGCCTAGAGTAAGCTGACTGCCCCATTCCTTGCATTCCAGGCTGAGTTGCACTGCCAGCTTGGGACCTTGAGCCAGATACACTCATAGGGACAGGCCCTGAAGAAGTAGCCCCTCCTGAGGGTGCCTGACGTCGACCCTGGAAATTTTGAACTCCCCCAGAGCTAGGTCCTCTAGAAAAATTCCCTTTCATCTTCTGCTTCTTGCCGGCCTCCTTGGCGGCTCTTCGCTCTTCTCTTCCAATCTCAAGACCATAGGCAGCATCCACAATTTCAGCATAAGACATTCTTCCAGCCATAGGAAGTAGGTTGGAGAACAAAGGGTCAAGCAATCCTCGAACAAACCTCCTAGCTCTCATTGTATCATCGGACACCAGGTGACAGGCATAGCGGGATAATTTGGTAAATTGTTCCTCATATTCTGCTATAGACATCCCTGGAGTTTGCCTTAATCTTTCAAAATCAGCAGCATACTTCTCTCTTTTGTTGACCGGAAGGAATCTCATCATGAAAATTTCGGTAAATTCTTCCCAAGTGAGGGGAGGTAAACCAGAGGCATCCCTACCACCCATGAGTGTGGCATACCACTGTTCTGCTGTCCTATTCAAATTATAGGCTACCAGCTCCACTGCTCTCTCACTTGGGCATCTAAGGACTCTGAGGACCTTGTTGGTGCGGTCAAGAAATTGTTGAGGGTCATCCGTCAGGGGATTTCCGGAGAAACTGGGTGGATTTAATCTGAGGAAGGATTCGATTGACACTTCATTCCTTTCCCGTTGGTGACGAGGCTCACGGACCGGTGGGGTTGGTTCCGCATGAGGTTGAGATTCATTCCTGCCTTGATGAGCTAGGAGTTCTACCAGAGTATTGAGAGTCTGGTGAACCCCTCTCATTTCAGTTGCCAAATTGATTGGCTCCTCTTCAAGAATGGGCTCTTCTGGTTGCCTAGCCGGTCTCCCACGGCCTCCTCTTCGACCACGACCTCTTCCTCTCCTAGGAGGAGAAGGGGCCTGGTCCGATTCGGCATCAGAAGCCTCAGGGGCTTCTGCCCTTGCAACACGGGTGCGAGTTCTAGGCGGCATTTCACCTAAGGAAGGAGTTCATCGAGGTTAAGACCAATTGATATACCAAGTAAGAAAACACTTGAAGTGAATAATTCATGAAGGATAGACACATGAAGAATAATCCTAAAGGCCTCTGGTAGCATCACGTTTTGTGAAAATGGGCCGGCTTCCATTTGCACAATCGTGACCCCACTAAAGGACACTTGCTCCATAGTACACAGGGAAACCTAGGCTCTGATACCATCTTTGTCACGACCCAATCCAAAGCCGTGGATCACGCTTAGAGAGCACGCTCCCTAGCAAGCCTCACACATCAAAATTCCACAAAATTTTGGACAGAGTTTCCTCTATATTTAGGATATTTCCCAAATATGAGTACTTATCCTGCAATTCAACAATCACACACATTTCATCGGGGATCCAGGCATTCTCAGAATGCACCCCTCAGCACGCAACACATAAAAAAAATCAGAGTCCATAATCCAAGTCACATTTACATATCCAATTCCAATTCATAATCAAATCCAACCTAAACTATTCATCAGGTGTACATACAATAATCAATCCACTGGTTTAATCAATCTCTAAACATAATTTAACGTACTAGCAAGGGTCGGACCCTGCCTGTAGTACCATGGAGCTACAACTAAGATTACAAACGAAACAAAATACAACAAGGCCCTTATAATATAGGGCTCACCCCGGAAGGAATTTAATGATACTGAGCAAGGGGATCGGCTCCCAAGTCTGACCACATCCTGAAAAGAATATAACAACCACGAGGTGAGTTTTGAGAAACTCAGTGAGAGATAGGACACTTTCAAGCCTCATGAGTCAATGTAGATACATGCATAAGTTTAAAATAACTTCATTCAATGAGGAAAACAGTGGAAATATCTAACAGGATAAACAGGCAGGATTCACACTTAGGTGGCCGTTCCTTCGTGTGAATCCCGAATCAGGCACGCACCCCCTTTCTAGAGAGGCCGTGAAGTACAGGCACGCACCACACTACATGTATGGCCGTGAAATATCCGTCACGCACCACCCCCTTGGGTGGCCATGTAATATCATAGTCCAAGTGCACCAAGGCTAACGCTTCATCGTCGTTAGCAAACGTATCCTGCCGCTGCACTTTCCTATTCTTTCTTGTTCATAAATCATGGATCTTATATGACATCAAAATTCCATTCATCATTGACTCACGAGTAGCATTTCTTAAAGTAAATGAACAATTATAAATTCAAAACAGAATATACTCAAAAGTATGCTATCTACTCACAGATCACCAGGCACAGAAAAACCTCAAATCTCCGGATCCACAAGAGTGGAGAGAAGTTTCCTTGGGAATATCTAGCATTACAACATAACACTAGGATCAATTTTGGATCATTAACACCCTCCATACCATAAATTCTCTAGTCCTAAAATCCTAGGGTTTCCAAGAATCCAACTAAAGTTATAAGGAATTGGAATTGCTTGGAAGGAAGAAAAGAACAATGCATAAAACTTACCTCTAGGATTTGGAATGAGAGAAGAAGAATAAGGTGAGCTCCCACTTTAAATCCATCCAAGCAAGAATGAAGAAGGAGGAATAATGTGTATGGTTGATTCTGTTTAATGGAATGAGTATGGTGTTGTTGTTGTTGATTTAGTTGGGAAAATGATGTAATGAAGTTGATAGATGTAGGGGACGGAGGGAGGAGGAATTCTAGAGAGAAGGGAGAGAGTTGGGGTTAGAGAGAGAAGAAAAACCGAAAAATGAGGGTGTGGGACGCGTCTCCGTATATATATATGCCTGTGGTAATCGATTACCACGGGCTGGTAATCGATTACCACGATGAACTGGTAATCGATTACCATGAACAAATGGCTGGTAATCGATTACCAAGGGCTGGTAATCGATTACCACGAACCCAGAACTGGTAATCGATTACCATACTTGGTAATCGATTACGGCGTGCAAATTTTTAACTCAAGGACATACAGAGAGCCCTGTAATCGATTACCAACCTCACGGTAATCGATTACAGCATCCCAAAACATAGTTCCTTGATTCCAAAAGATATCCAACACCTAAGATCATCATAAACAAATTAAGCACATCGATCAAACACGATTAACACAGAAAATTTTGAAATTACACCAAGGGTGTTACAAATACTATACTATGCTTAAGTCATTTTATAACTTCACTAGTTGTTACTCTTAACTAGCAGAAGTTCTTATCGTTGAAATTAGCGTAATATACGAAAATAGAATAAATTTTTATTTTTGTAAAACCTTTATACTTGAAAACTGAACCTTTAAGCGCTTACGTACTCATATACACATGGACATTATTCTTCACATCGCTGTGTTACTAATAAGACGTATGATAAAATTCAAACAACATAACACAATATCATAAGCCAAGAATGTAATCATAGATACTCAAGAGTCATCATTACACTTAATAAGTACCACATATGGAATAGGTCAAATTAAGTAGCATGACTTCCTACATGCTCTTAATTACACATAAACTGCCTAACTAAGGCTATTAAGAAAATGAAAATACTATAATACTATCTTAATCTTCCTTAGCTAGGAGAAGTAACATAGCAGCTCCTCGTCTTATCCAGTCAGATACAGTCACCAGTGCTTCCATGGATGTCATTAGCTTCGTCTGAAGATGACACGGAAACATAGGAGTGAGAAATACAAGATTTCTCCGTAGGATCCCGACTATACCATTAATGTGTCATCATCTTCATCCCAGCCACTTTGGGTTTCATTATGAAGATAGTGAGCATACATAAGTTCTACTTTTTAAAAGGTTTGAAAACATAGATTCCCGAAACGGGTTTCTTTTAATCTTTCCCATATAAACATAATATAAACAAACTCAAAGCAACCATATAAGAACATATACATGTAACGTTCGAGAAATTTTATTGTTAATAGCTGAGTTGTTCGGTTTTCATCGAATAATTACGATTAATTAGAATTCGGTTAAGCATCACTAAAAGCCAATTAAGTCTCGTTTAGAAGGAGTAGGCTTGATGAAATTAGATTAGAAATGTAGGAAACCTCACAAGATTTTTCTAAAAACTAGTTTACCGATTTAAAAGAAATCGGTAAGATTTCGGTACTTTAAACTATTGGAACCGGATCAATAGAAGTTATGTTATGAGTGCCCTAGGATGGATGGCTAAGATTTAGCCAAAACACCCCCATATGTGGCGCTACATTAGCCCATAAAGGGCAGCCACAAATTAAGTTGAAACTCCAACACATATCCACCAATCACATGAATTCTTGCTTCGCAAGTTTGTGTTTAATCACTTCTTTGCCCTTGTGAATTCAGCCAACATAAGGAGCTGACCCTCTTCATTTCTCTTCCATTCACACTCATCTCTACTCCATCATCAATCTCTCTTCAAGTCTCATTAAGATTCTCATCAATTTAAGACACCAAACCACCAAGAATTCAAGTAGACAAGGTAGGAATCCAACTTCTTTTCTTGTTTTTCTTGATTTGGGGTTGTCCAGGGATCTTGTTTTTCTCATGATACTGATGTGATTTGGAGTGATGATGATGGATCATGATAGATTTTGCATGTATGTTGTGCTTAGAATTGGCATTGGTATGAAAGAACTTGAAGAATAGAGAGAATTCAAGAAGCTGTTAGGGTTTTTCCTCAATAGTCCTTACGGTGGAGTGTACAGCTCCATCTAAAGCTGTTTAAATTTGATGAATCCATTTTTATATGAAACTAGACATTTAGGGATTTCTATAAGTATAAAATATAAGGCCATTGGATTAGTATAGAATTAGTTATGAGTTTTTGAAGTTTGACCAAGAAATCTGGATTCTTATCTGGGCAGTATGAGTTGAGAAAGGTGTAACTCACCCTATACAACTCCAAATTGAGTGAACCCAACATTTTTTGAAGCTAACATATAAGGGAATATCCAATAAAAATTTCAGAGTCAGATTTGTTGCTGATTATTCCTAGCACGTCAATAAATTCACCTTAAGTTCAAACTGGGCTGGAACAGGGTAGTCCAATAAGGTTAAGTTACGGGACTTATATCTCAAAATATACTCTTGAAAATGATATGCAACTTATTTTATTTAAAATTTTGTTTAGCTTTAAATTAATATAAATTTCGTATGATTTTACCCTGATTTCTATTTTTAGTGAATTTTCACTTAAAAGGGTGCAATTCTATATAAGAACAGGGTAGCCTGAGGTAAAATACTAATAACTTGAGTTATATAAATCAAAATGAGATAGGACAAAAAGAGTTAGAAACTAGACACATAGAGCTATGATATCCAAAATCCAGGTTTAAATGAGTTGAATTGGACTAAGGGTGGATTATACAAAATTGGGGTAGGATAGGATAAAGCAAACAGAAAACCCTAATGATATTTGAATTGAATTTGATGAATGATATTATGAATATATAATTGCTGTTCTATATTGAATTACAAGTTTGAATGATTTTACTGGTAGTCTAGCACTGTTCATGGGGAAGCCGACTCGATCCGTTATACTGCCAAAATTTTGGCAAGGAATTCATATGTTGTACAAGTTATGCTGCCGAAATCTAATGCATGAATATTATAAAGGATTCCATATTACTTGGGCCAGCCCCTGAATAAGTTTAAGGGGAATAGATTAATGGTAAGGTTGAGGAAAGTAAATCTGGCAACCCTGTATAGGAACGAGCTCAGTCCTGAAAAGCGAACTATTATCCAGGAGTATATGGCCAATAACTCCTAGGGGACCAAGGATAGAAAATAAGTTTTCAGAGGCGAAAGCCTTCAAAGAAAAAACACATTCTCCAGTTGCACATTTATATGCACTATATGATAATTCTTAATTGATTGTCATAGTTATCTGTTTATTTCTCCTGATATGTTACTGTTTATTTATGGTTACTGTCTTAGTTGTATTAGTATATCTATTAACTATATTTTCATTGTTTCAATTTAAAATTTAGTTTGTTTCGGTGTATATTTCTATAATAAGAATTTAAGTTGAAAATTACCATTATGTCGTACTATTTAAAATTAAGGAAAAACTGAAATGACTAAGAATGACAGCAATGACAAAGGTGTATAAACTTAGGATTTCTACTGAGAAATCTTTATTTCTCATCCTACTGTATATTTCCACATCATTCTTAGATCATGGAGAATGCGGCAACGGACGTCCTATTCATCGAGTTCCCTAAGCTCCATATTCACCTCGATCTATTCTTAGACTCTATATATATATCCAGTAAATGTCAGTTTCGCCTTTATTTCATCTTTCAGAGTGACTTTACTGTACTATTCATGCATCTGCTATTCGATCTTGCCGTCCCTTATATTGCCATTCCTCTCCACATGGCACATCCATTCCCACCTCCACCCATAGTAGTAGCAGCAGCAGCAGCTCCCATGGCTCCACCGGCTTCACCATCGTAGCAAATCCCCTCTGCCTCACTATCTGAGGAGGACCCATTGAAGGCGATGAGCTCGTCTTCCTCGTCTTCTGTCCTGAGTATGGACTACGCTTCAGTTGACATTGGTATGGTGAATGGATTCCTTTCCTCGGAATCCATCTAGAGTGCCTGTGCAGCACAGTAATAGGATATATATAGAATGACCCTCTTTTGACATTTTTGGGCCATAGGCGGTAGCTTAGTGGATGTTATATGTAGATGGTTAGTACTTGAAATGTCCCGTGGGGACCAAATAGAGTTTTGATTGTAGCGATAGGCCAGTGTTATTTTGTTTTAGCGGCCTTATTGTTATGCCCTGTACTAGTTTTATACTTTTGAAAAACTTGGAAAAGCGATATATATATATATATATATATATATATATATATATATGTATATATATATATATATATCTGGATGTTTTGACTGTAGTAGGGGATTATGATTTGACTTAATTAATGTTTTATCTGGATGAACTCTATGTTAATGTTCTTTATGCTGATCCACTCCTTATTTTGGTTGGAAAAGAAACTTTAATAATTCTTGGTAATCTGGAAGCATGCAGTAAGTCCCGTTGTGGTTAAGGGCAGTAAGTCAGTGGCTGGGATTTAAAAGAATTATTTAAAAGTTGCTTTAAAATAAGGATTAAATAAAACTTTATCAGCAAAAGGAGAATACTAATGTTTAGTTCAGCAGATAAAATTAATTTATTAAATCTTATCATGATTCTTTACTGAACCTAAAGGAACTGGTATCAGTAGGGGAATTATAATTGTGTTTTTCCGCTCCCTTTCTCACCGATTTTCTACTGGTTCTTCATCTTCTTCCTCTTCCAATGATCATGAAAATGATCATCAAACAAAAAACAAAACAAACAATATTTTCAAAGAGGAAATCCGATTTGAAGATATAAACGATGAGGATCTAGGAACTTGGGAAATGCCCAGGATCCCGGAAACTCAAATTTACAAAATTGAAAAGAAAACCTTTTTCTCAAAATCTGACTATATTGTTAGAACTGTAGAAGAAGTCGTCCCTTTGGATGAAATAGAAAAAACTTTTCAACTTCTTTCAAACAAATCAATTAGAAAACACAAAGAAGAATTTAATTTTCTTCATATAGGGTGCGTTCAAGTCTCCCTCAAACCAACCATCAGATTAGGTATGAACACCTTTGTCCTGATCTGTCTTCGTAATGCTAGGCATAATCAGTTTCATGATTCTCTTCTTGGAACTATCGAAACTAGTATTTGTGCTGGGCCAATTTACTTTAATTGTTTCCCAGATCTTACAGTTAGTCTCGCTGATAGAAATATCATTGATGTACTGACTCTTAATCTTTTGATATCTGGACTTGATATGAAGTTTGGATCTGTGCCCATAAACTTAACTTACAGGGTCCAATACAAAGTCATGAATTCCATGATCTTTAGGGTCCTCAAACCAAAACAAAATGGAGAAACTACTTTGTTTCTCACAGATATAACTAAAGCCAAGGTAACTATACCAAAGGCTATCCAGTGGAATGAAATAAATTTTCCTCAAAAATGGACTCTCAATAGAGTTGTCCCTCTAAACCAAAGCCTACTTCTGACTTCCAGGACATCAGGCAATATGACACTAGGAAGGTTGAGTTATTCTTTGACAAAAGAAACTCATTCCATTTTGGAACTTCTTCCAGGTCTGAGGTCTCTGAGGATTTTAAGACAGCAGCTTCAGCTATGTCTAGAAAGTCCTTTTCTATGGCCTCACAAACTGAAATCCCAAATATCCGACTTCGTGGGTTGGATATGTCTTCTGATCTTCCTAGACCAGTCTATCAAAAGGAAGACGAAGACCAAAAATCCATTCAATCTTCAACATATTCCTCTATTGGCCAAAGAAAAAACTCAAAATTGGAGGGAAATGGGCACTTTTTGCAACAATTCGGTTTGCCTTGCCCAAAAAAGCGATCCAAGCCCCAAAACAAAAGGCCTCCCCCGAAGCCAAAACCCCCAAAAAGGGTTAAGCCTCCACCGAGGAAACCCAACACTCAACCAAATCAAACTGACAAGCCCATTACATGTTTCAAATGTGGTAAAAATGGTCACGTAGCTAGAAACTGTAGGCTTAAAGAAAAAATAAAGGCTCTAAACCTTGAGCCCAATATCGAAGAGCAGATCAATAATCTGCTTGCTGAAACTTCTGATGAGGAATGTGAGATGTCCTCTGAAGAATCTGTTATTCCTGATGATACTGAAGAAGCATCTTCTGAAGATACTACTGAAGAATCATCCATAAATGTTCTCACCAGAGAACAAGAGCTTCTTTTTGAAGCTACAAACGCTATTCCAGATCCTGATGAGAAAAAAAATCTATCCAACAAATTAAAAAATACCTTAGAGGCCAGTTGTTTTAAGGTCAAACCTTCAATTCAGACTAATAAATTTAGTCTCAGTCAAACTCTCAAAAAATTGAGAAAAATTCTGTCAAACCAGTTACTATTCATGATCTTCAACACAAGATTCAGAATCTCAAAGTTGAAGTCAAAACACTTAAAGAACAACAATATTCTCAACAAGAAAGCATTGATGCCCTGCTAAACAATCAAAAGATTGATGCTATTTCTGATAATAGCTCTCAAAATCTTTCAAACGATGATGAATTTCTTGGATTAATTAACATGTTAAAGATCCAAAAATTTTACATCAATATCAGAATAAAAATAAAAGATTTTGTTCTTGAAACTATTGGATTGTTTGATACTGGTGCATATTCCAATTGCATACAGGAAGGACTTATTCCGACAAAATATTTTGATAAAACTTCTGAACAACTTAGTACTGCTAGTGGTTCAAAACTCAAAATCAATTTCAAACTTTTTGAGGCAATGATCGAAAATCAAAACCTTAGAATAAAAACCTCATTTTTATTGGTAAAAAATCTCAGTAATGCGGTGATCCTAGGAACACCCTTTATTAGGTCTCTTTTTCCATTAAACATCACCAATGAATGTATTTTTACTAAATATCTAGGTGAAATAATCAGTTTTCCTTTTCTAAGAAAACCGATTTCAAAAAAGCTTAATTTGATTCAAACTAAGCAAAATCAAATCAATTTTTTAAAAGAGGAAATTTCTTTTAAGAATATTGATTCCCAACTCTCCAAACCAGATGTTCAAAAAAGGATTCAAAATCTTCTTGAACATATTCAAACCTCGATCTATTCTGATCTTTCTACTGCCTTCTGGCAAAGAAAAAAATATGTCGTGAGTCTTCCATATGAAAAGGATTTCCATGAACAACAAATTGCAACAAAAGCTAGACCAATACAGATGAATGAGGATCTCCTCATTTACTGTAGAAAAGAAATTGATGATCTTCTTCACAAAGGTCTAATCCAAAAAAGCAAAAGTCCATGGTCTTGTTCTACTCTTTATGTCAATAAACAAGTGGAAATTGGGCATGGCACTCCAAGGCTTGTGATTAATTATAAGCCTTTAAACAAAGCCCTTCAATGGATCAGGTATCCAATCCCAAACAAAAAAGATCTTCTGAATCGTCTGCATTCAGCCAAAATATTTTCAAAATTTGATATGAAATCTGGATTTTGGCAAATCCAAATCAAGAAAGTGATCGCTACAAAACAACTTTCACTGTTCCTTTCGGGCAATAAGAATGGAACGTAA
Source organism: Pterocarpus santalinus (assembly GCA_031439595.1). Classification (NCBI taxonomy): domain Eukaryota; kingdom Viridiplantae; phylum Streptophyta; class Magnoliopsida; order Fabales; family Fabaceae; genus Pterocarpus; species Pterocarpus santalinus. Next base: position 26,521,779 of record CM062529.1, read on the forward strand.
TGCCCTTTGGTTTAAAGAATGCCCCTTCTGAGTTCCAAAAAATCATGAATGATATTTTTGACTCTTATTCAAACTTTATCATTGTCTACATAGATGATGTTTTAATATTTTCTCAATCTATTGACCAACATTTCAAACATATTCATATCTTTGTGAATATAATCAAAAGGAATGGCCTTGCTGTTTCTAAAACAAAAATTGATCTTTATCAAACGAGAATCCGATTTCTCGGACATAATATTTTTCAAGGTACCATTGTCCCTATTGACCAGGAAATCCGTTTTGCTAATAATTTTCCCAATCAAATTATTGACAAAACTCAATTATAAAGATTTTTAGGCTGTCTAAATTATGTCTCTGACTTCTTTCCTCAGCTTAATAATCTTATCAAACCACTCCATGATCGTCTTAAAAAGGTTCCTCTGCCTTGGATGGACGTTCATACAAACATTGTCAAACAGGTTAAAGATCAGGTCAAAAGTCTTCCCTGTCTTTACTTACCTAACCCCCAAGCTTTCAAAATTGTTGAAACTGATGCCTCTGATTTAGGTTTTGGCGGCATTTTAAAACAAAAAATAAATGATAAAGAGCATGTCATTGCATATACTTCAAAACATTGGAATACCGCTCAACAGAAGTATTCTACAATTAAAAAGGAAGTTTTAGCAATTGTCCTCTGCATTTCAAAATTTCAATCTGATTTATTGAATCAAAGATTTTTGGTTCGCGTTGACTGTAAGTCAGCAAAAGATATTTTGCAAAAAAATGTTAAAAACCTAGCATCAAAACAAATTTTTCAAAACAAATTTTTGCAAGATGGCAAGCAATTTTAAGTGTTTTTGACTTTGATATAGAGTATCTCAAAGGCACTTCAAACTCTCTCCCTGATTACCTCACACGTGAATTTTTGCAGGAAAAAGAATGCCAAAATCATCATCCTCCTCTAAAGGAGGAAAAACAAAAGAAAAAGAAAAAGGAAAAGGAAAAGAAATTGTCCTAACCGGGCAATCAAAAAATCAAACTGGGTCATCTACCCAAGAACCCAACATATCTGGGTCATCTACCCAGCAAACACAAAAACAAACCAAGGAAGACTATGCCTTCCCAATCCAAACACTGTTAGCCTTTCAAGATTAAGGCCTAACCAAACTCCCAAAAAAGTCTTGGGCAGAAATTGCTTCGGACGAAGATGATGAGGATTACCCATTACCCCTCATGATTCAAAATCTGAGCAAACAAATTACCAAACATGAGTCGTCCAAACAATTGACGACTACCCAAAAAATCCCAAACCCAATATCTGGCAAAAGAAAAATTTATGCCAGTAACTCAAATTGAACCAGAATTTTGGGATAAAAATCCCAACAAAATTCCTTCAAAAATCTTCCCAAAAGATTTTCATTTCAAACCTCTTTCCCCAAACAGGACACAAAAATACTATGAATTTATCCTGATAGATTCTGACTCAGTGTCCATCAAACATTACAAGGACAAAGCTAGTCCTCCAAACATTACTCATTCAACTTTCCAAATGCTTAAGGTTTTAACACCATCTGATTTTGGGAAAAATCCAAACAACATTAAAAAGTTTTCTCAAAACTTTGATCTAATTGGATATAATTACTGGGATTATGTTCAAGTCTGGACCAACATATTCTGGCTCCAAAATAAAGTTTCCGCCATTCATGGTTGATTTATTTTAAAAGGAATGCTTTATACAAATTCCTGCATTGGTTTTCCCAATGGTGGAATTTCTTTGGACTAATTGACCAAATCCTTCCTAGCAATGCCTTAGAAGGATTTCAAACTTTTTCGAAAATGTTCATTTTTATTCAGGAGATCCCTTCCCAGTAGATCTCCATTTTTATTCCAAATTTTCATTAGCCTGGATTTTCTCCTGGCGATATGTTTTTGGAGTTCATAAAAACAAAAATTTACTACCCTTTCTTCAGAGACAGGCATATGTCAAGTGGTGGGCAGAATTTGATACTTCCTAGATCAGTCTTTGAAAAATTAAAGATTGGTTCAAGAAGAATCCCAAACTTCTCTCGGCCTTTGATCCGGAAAGCTGTAAATTTTTGAATCAGAGGTCTCAAATTTTGGCAGCCTTAGGAGCATCCGCAAGCAAGGAGTCATTTGCTCAAAACTTAAAGGATATCCTAAAGCTACTTCAAACTGATGAAGCTGAGTCATCAGCTAAACAAGATTTACCACCTTCATCATCCTCCTCAGAATCATCATTCGGGTTTTACCAAAATGAAGATGATTGTTTCGGAGATTTGGGTGAAGACTATTAAGAAAAAGACAAACGACAGTGTCGGCAGAAAATAACAAAAGACATTGTTGGCAGAAGATGACAAACAGCCCTCTGCTTTCAGCTAAAGTAAAGCAGACAAAAGACTCAGCCACCGAAGTCACTTTATGTTACCGTTGGTGTTTGATCAAACTTTTACTATTGTAATAGTCTCGGTCTGTAACCTGTACTGTTTAGGTTTTGTAACCGGAACTGTTGTAATAGTCAATTTAGGTTTCTATTTAAAGGAGTGCTCATTCTCCTTCAGGGGGCATCCTTTTTTGAATCCTTTGTAACTGATCAGAAGAGAGTTTGTAAGAGTATTCTGAGATACCTCTGTAAGATTTCTTTATGAAATAAAACCTTATTTTCTGCATCTCTCTCTCTCTCTCTCTCTCTCAGCCAGTCCCGACGGACTACCGCGCTCTGGCTTTCTTTTATTTTATGTAATTTAATTTACTGCCTCTCTCTCTCTCTCAGCCAGTCCCGACGGACTACCGCGCTCTGGCTTTCTTTTATTTTATGTAATTTAATTTACTGCCTCTCTCTCTCTCAGCCAGTCCCGACGGACTACCGCGCTCTGGCTTTCTTTTATTTTCTGTAATTTATTTTACTATATTGCATTGCATTTGCATAGCATGTAAGTAGGAGTCCGACTCCTCCCCTCTTCTACACCCCTGTGATCCCCTCCACCCTTCCAGCCACCCCGTTGCTCTATATATATATGTGTGTGTGTGTGTGTGTATGTGATGTAGTCAGATAGTTCCGTTTATTCTGTAGATTTTCTTTCTTTATTGATTTATTATTGCTGATACAGAACTCATCGACAAATTAAATGGTTTATTGAACAATTAACGTTCTAAAGATAACTATTATCTAATCAGAATGTAACATAATCAAGTAACCTCACGTAATAACTTATCAGGTAATATATTATGACTTAAGCATAGTATTTTATCTGGTAAGGTGTTACATTTTGGTATTAGAGTAGTTTATCCTAATTTAGGCCTGAGGATTGGACTGACTATGCTTCGCATATGCTTTGTGTTCCTTAGATATGATCATGAACTGAGTCTTGTCCATATGGATAGGATGCATGTGATGGGATTGCCTAACCGTATGCTGTTATTTACTAGCACATTGGACTTAGTATTGAGTCTGATCAACTCAATTACTCTTGTTTTGTGTGTTCAGAACTTGATGGCTTCTGAAAGGCGAGGTAGGCCACAAATGGATTCAGCTCAGGAGGAGTCTGCCGAGTTTGTGAATACAATGCGGGAAATGGCGTATGCCATGAGAGAACAAGCAGCTGCGGCAACCCAGATGATGGACCAACTAGGGAAACAGCTTGAGGCTAGTTGTGGAGGAAATTCTAATGGTCCAGGAATGGACCTAGAATATCTTAAATTTGCCGAGTTCCGAAAGGCTAAGCCGCCCAATTTCAGAGGAGTCTTTGACCCAGATAAGGCAGATAAGTGGGTTAAGGCCATAAAAAAAGTCTTTTCTATTTTAGATTGTACAAACTGTCAGAAGGTGACCTTTGCCACCTATATGCTGGAAGCAGATGCAGAGTTCTGGTGAAATGGTGCATGGCGGTTATTAGAGGGATCCGAAACAGATATTACTTGGGACATCTTCAGAGATGTGTTCTATCAGAAGTACTTTCCTGCCTCTATCCACAATGCTAAGGAGTTGGTGTTTATGCACCTCCGTCAAGGGAATAGTAGCATATCGAAATATATTGCTAAATTTGAGGAATTGTACAAATTTTTCATCATCTATCAACGGAATCCCAATGAAGTATAGAAATGGGTGAAGTTTGAAGGTGGGTTGCAAGAAGACATTCTTACCACCATAGGGCCAATGGAGATCAGGGACTTCCCTACTTTAGTGAACAAGTGCTGCTTAGTGGAGGATTGTAACAAGAAGTTGGTTGCTACTAGGTCAATCGGCAGTAACTTTAAGAAGGGATTGGCTCCGCAAGGCTCAAGGTTCAAGCCCAACCTTTAGCAGTAAAGAAAGTTTCAGCCTGCAGCCAACAAAGGCAAGCAACCTCAGAGGCCTTTTGGGAACCAGACTTGCAGCCAATGCGACAGGAATCATAGCAACCGCCCCTGCTTGGCAGGTCAAAATGTCTGTTTTGGATGTGGCAAGCCAGACTATAAAATCTATGAATATCCTGCCAAAAACCCTCAGCCGACTCCCAAGCCACAATGCCAGGGAAGAGTTTTCACTATGGATGCACAGGAGGTTGACAAGTCGGAAGATTTGATTCAAGATACGTGTGAAGTGCATGGTAAGACCTTAACTATGTTATACGATTCAAGTGCATCTCACTCTTTCATCTCTCATGGTTGCATGTCAGCCTTATAGTTACCTATTTCTGAATTACCCTATGACTTGCTAGTTTCTATTCCTACAAGTGAACCTGTTAAGACCAATTATATTTGTATGAGTGTCTCCCTTCAAATAAGAGATCGGACTTTTTCAGCCAATTTAATTTGTCTTCCCTTGTCCAGCTTTGACATCATTTTTGGGTATGGATTGGCTCTCTACTAACCAAGCCATGTTAAATTGTTCTGACAAGGCTGTTGTGTTCCCTTCTATATCATCCCTTGATCCAATAACATTTGTAAACCTTTATTTAAGCTCTTTAGTAATGCACCATTATGGAAATGGGGGTCAAGGGTACATTCTGTTATCAACCAATGTAATGGAGATTGATCAAAAGCTAGATGCTATTCCAGTTGTTATGGAATATCCTGATGTGTTCCCTGAGGATATCCCTAATTTTCCTCCCAAGAGGGAAATTGAGTTTGCTATTAAACTAGTACCAAGGGTCGGACCGATATCCATAGTGCCGTATCAAATGTCACCCTTGGAGCTGACCGAACTTAAGAAGCAGATTGAAGAGCTCTTGGAAAAGAAATTTATTAGGCCAAGTGTATCACCATGGGGAGCCCCAATCCTGTTAGCTAATAAAAAAGACGGAGGCATGCGACTATGTGTGAATTATAGGCAGTTGAATATGGCAACAATCAAGAATAAGTATCCGTTGCCAAGGATTGATGATCTTATGGATCAACTGCAGGGGAAACTATATTCTCCAAGATTGATCTACGGTCTGGATATCACCAGATTCGGGTTCGAGAAGAAGATATTCCAAAGACAGCGTTTCGGACTCGTTATGGACATTATGAATATACTGTGATGTCCTCCGGGTTGACGAATGCACCAGCCATATGCATGGATTATATGAATTGGATGTGCTAACCCTATCTTGGCAAATTTGTGGTGGTATTCATTGATGACATACTTATTTACTCGAAGACGGAGCAGGAGCACGCAGAACATTTGCGATTGGTTCTGCAAATTCTAAGAGTGAAGAAACTTTATGCCAAGCTATCCAAATGTGAATTTTGGATGAAAAAAGTTAAATTTCTTGGCCACGTAGTATCCCATGAGGGAATTTCTGTGGATCCCAGTAAGGTGGAAGTATTACTAAACTGGGAACAGCCAATGACAGTCATGGAAGTTAGGAGTTTCTTAGGTCTGGAGGATACTATAGGAGATTTGCCAAGAACTTCTCTCAAATAGCCCTGCCCCTAACAAAGTTAACTAGGAAGAATGCCCCATTCGAATGAACTCCCAAGTGCGAGAAGAGTTTCCAAGAATTAAAATAAAAGTTGACGACAGCCCCGGTATTTATTCTACCGAATCCTCATGGACCGTTCGAAGTCTATTGTGATGCATCTAAGAAAGGATTAGGGTGTGTGTTAATGCAGGACAGGAACGTTGTCGTGTATGCTTCTAGGCAATCGAAAACTCATGAAAGGAATTATCCAACGCATGACTTAGAGTTAATGGCAGTGGTATTTGCTCTGAAGATATGGAGACAACATCTCTACAGAGTGAAGTTCGAAGTATTCTCTGATCACAAAAGCTTGAAATGCCTTTTTGATCAGAAAGAATTAAACATGAAGCAGTGAAGGTGGATGGAATTTCTTAAAGGTTACGAGTTTCAGCTAAAATACCATCCTAGCAAGGCAAATGTGGTGGCAGACACCCTCAGTAAGAAGTCCTTAACCGTGGCATGGATGATGATCAAGGAAGCGAAACTTATAGAGAGTTTTCGAGACCTCAACTTGGGAATCTCTATAAACCCCAATGCCATTCAGTTAAACCCACTTAAGATAACCAGTGATTTTAAAGACCAAATCCGACAGGCACAATAAAGGAATGACGATTTTCAGCATACAGTGCAACTAGTGCAATCCGGAAAGGTAACAGGATTTACTCGAGATGCAGAAGGTGTATGGCAATATTAGGGAAAGATATGCGTACCTAAGGAGGACAACCTTAGGCTGAGAATATTAGGGCAAGCCCATAGGAGCGATTTCACTATACATCCTGGCATTAACAAGATGTATCAAGACCTCAAGAAGATGTTTTGGTGGCCAGGCCTCAAGAAGGATGTTGCGAATCTTGTGAATAAATGTCTAACCTGCCAGAAAGTAAAAATAAAGCATTTGAGACCGGCAGGAACTCTACAACCCTTGGAGATTCCGGAATGGAAATGGGAGAGCATTTCTATGGATTTCATTATAGGCTTCCCAAGGACACCCTCAGGATATGATGCTATATGGGTCATAGTGGATAGACTGACCAAGTCCGCTCACTTTTTACCCATTAGAGCGAATTATCCTCTAGAGAAGTTGGCTTAATTGTACATTCAAGAAGTGGTATGGCTACATGGTACTCCTTTAACAATCATTTCAGATCGAGATCTAAGGTTCACCTCACAGTTTTGGGGAGCACTCCAGAAGGCGTTCAGTACTAGGCTATGTTTAAGTACTGCATATCATCCACAAATAGATGGTCAAACAGAACGAACGATTCATACCTTGGAAGATATGTTGCGAGCATGCATTCTAGAGCAGCGTGGAAGCTGGGATCGATACTTACCACTAGCCAAGTTTGCATACAATAACAGTTACCATGCTAGCATTGGCATGGCCCCGTACGAAGCATTATACAGATGAAAATGTCAATCTCCACTGTGTTGGTATGAATCAAGAGAATATAGTCTGTTAGGACCGAAACTAGTCAGACAAACTACAGAGCAAATCGAAAGGAACCGTAGCAAGATACTTGCAACTCAGAGCCGTCAGAAGAGCTACGCAAATGCCAAGAGCCCTTGGAGTTTCAAGAAGGAGACCATGTGTTCCTAAAGATCACACCTACAACTGGAGTAGGCAGAGCCATTAAAGTTAGAAAGCTAAGCCCTCGCTTTATAGATCCTTTTAAAATTTTGAAACAAATTGGGCCAGCTGCGTATCGGGTCGCCTTACCTCCACATCTGTCAAACCTCTATGATGTTTTCCATGTTTCTCAACTCAGAAAGTACCAGCTTAACCCCACTCACTTCTTAGAGCCTAAATCAATCCAGTTAAGGGATGACTTAACTTTTCATGTATCCCCCACACGGATAGTGGACAGGAGCATCAAACACCTTCAGAACAAAGCTATACAATTAGTGAAGGTGGCATGGGGAAACGAAGACTCAGCGGACTATACATGGGAATTAGAATCCGATATGAGGAGGGAGTATCCTAAATTATTCTCAGGTACTAAATTTTGAGGACAAAATTCTTTTTTTTAGAAGTGTAGAAATGTAATGTCCGAGAAATTTTATCATTAATAACCGAGTTATTTGATTTTCATCTAATAATTGGGATTAATTAGAATTCGGTTAAGAATTTACTTAAAGCCAATTAAGTTTGGTTTAGAAGGATTAGGCTTGATGGAATTAGATTAGGAACATAGGAAACCTCACATGATTTTTCTAAAAACCAATTTACCGATTTAAAAGAAATTGGTAAGATTTTGGTACTTTAAACTGTCGGAACCGAATCAATAGAAGTTATGCTATGAGTGCCCTAGGATGGATGGCTAAGATTTAGCCCAAACACCCCCATATGTGGTGCTACATCAGCCCATAGAGGGCAGCTACAAATCAAGTTGAAACTCCAACACACATCCACCAATCACATGAATTCTTGCTTCACAAGTTTGTGTTTAATCCCTTCTTTGCCCCTGTGAATTTCGGCCAACATAAGGAACCGACGCCCCCTTCATTTCTCTTCCATTCACATTCATCTCTACTCCATCATCAACCTCTCTTCAAGCCTCATCAAGATTCTCATCAATCTAAGACACCAAACTACCAAGACTTTAAGTAGACAAGGTAGGAATCCAACTTCTTTTCTTGTTTTCCTTGATTTGGGGCTGCGTGGGGATCTTGTTTTTCTCATGATACTGATGTGATTTGAAGTGATGATGATGGATTATGATAGATTTTGCATGTATGTTGTAACACTCTACTAATTTGATGTTATGCTTAAGTCATAGCATGAAATCAAGTAGATTATGTTACCGTATTAACACTCTGCTTACCTTTCATGATTCGTGTTTCCTCTTATCATCATTTTTTCTCTATTTTTTTGTTTTTTTGTAAACAGACGAAATGGCGCGCTGCTATACAAAGAGCGAAACGAATTTAACAAAATATAACAAAAGATAAGAATAGTACAATGACATTATTATATACATGCACACACACACACAGACACAGACACACACACACACACACACATATATATATATATATATACACACACACATATATATATATATATATATATCAGAAGCCACTGCTTCAGTTTATGAACAGAGTTTCAAAGTAGAATACATAAGTGGGCTGGCATACCAAAAAGACAATAAGGCCCATGCCAGTCAAAAAGATCCTATGGTCCTCAGAGGATATTTTATAACCTACTGCTAGTTCTACTATGACCCAGAGCTACATGCAGTCAAAAGAAGGTCATGTTGTACAACATCTCCTGCTGACTGACCTACTCTGTCAGGTAGCCATTGGCCATGCCATGCCCGGCTGGAGAATACTCTGCACTGGGTCCCGAGCAGGAAGAGGGTGATGAGCCAGTGGCCTCGGAAGGGTCACTCTCTGAATTAAGTGGCACCTTTGGAACTGCCTGCGGAGGTGACTCTGGTGCAGGGTCGGCAGGAGCTGCTTGTGCTGCAGGTGCAGGAGGAGCTGGAGGTGGGTACACCATGTGCAATGGGACAGCAATGTAAGGAGTCGTAGGGTCAAAAATAGGATGATGTAAAGGGACAGCAAAGTTCCTATTGCTAAATAGGTAAAGGCAGAAGTTACAAAAATCGGCTATATACAAAGAATCCAACACTGGATCATGGTGAAGCTGCAAATCTGGGATCTCAATGAAGAGGGTGGCCGTGGAGTCTATCGCCAGCGTCTGAGAATGATGCGGGAAATACAGAACGAGGTGAGAATTTAAAGAAATTCTTAGTAGGGTTCGTGTATAGTGGTTATCTGACGTCATATACATTCTCAGTTGCCTCGATTTTTATTTAATTATAAAAACATGTGTTCAAACTGAAATATCCATTTTAATGAGTTCAAGAAAATGTCTGGTCCGAGGCAAGGTTCAATTTTATTTTAGACGGCACAAGAAACAAAATAGATTACTGATAATGATGCATAGAGTAATAAAACAGAATAAATAAATAAACAGCAGTAAACAAGCATAATAGACAACTGTAAACATCTTGATATAACTATTCCATATATTCATGCATTCATGTAATCATGCAGACTCATTCTTGAACCTTCTTTCATAAACTTTTTCATTACTTTTCACCATTTTTCCATATCTTGATCCCCTGGGAGTTCTTGGCCATTTAGACTCTTGGGTAATAGTTCGATTTTCAGGATCAAGCTCGTTCCTATACAGGAATGCCAGGTTTACTTTCCCTGACCATCCCACCGATCTATTCCCCTTAACTTCTTATCCGGGGCTGGCCTAAGTAGCATGGAACTTTCATAGTGACATAATTCTTATCATAAATTTCATAGCTTTCTTGAAAATGCATATGCATTAACATGTAATTCATAACTTATGTAACACCCTAGTAGTTCCATTCTATGCTTAAGTCATATTGTGAAATTACTAGTTGTTACTTTTGCTCGCAGAACTAACATTACGTTTTAGAAATTACTTTGTACCGAAAATAGGGGTAAAATTTTTTCTACAAAATCAGTGAACCATTTTTGAAATCGAGAGCCATGAGCTCATCGTGAACATATAAAGTAACACCACTATCCCCTACATACATCGCATTTAACAAGCATAGAAACCATAAGAGTAACCACAACTCCTAGATAAATGTAACATTCATTCTACGGCCATCCATGATAATACAATAATAGTCATACCAGAGTCATACATAAGATAATAATGGGTCCGATATCTATCGTCGGCCCTACACAAAAAGCCTACCAATACATAATAAAAGGAAATACATCAGAAAATCCTACTACCCAAGCATGCCACATAACAGAATGATAACCCTATAACTACAACCAAAAAGGGTTATCCTCGTGCTCGGCTTCGCATGCAGTCGTCACATCAAGCATCTGGCGGGAGGAAACCGTTCCCATATCCACCGGGAAAAGTGCCACCATGTCCCCCTCCTCGAGCACGTCCTCGCCCATAGGGCACAGCACAGATACGAATGAACCCACGCCCGCGAACCGGGGGTGAAACTGGGCCAGCAGATAAAGCAGAAGAATCAGAAGATAGACGAATCACCGAAGGCTGCGACGAACCCGAATGGTGAGATCCCCCAGAATAAGTCAGATAGAGGGACTCAGATGGATCGGTCTCCGCATGGAAGCTCGGATAAGACGGCTCCGAGGGATCGGAATCCAGTGAAACAGTTAGAGTCAAACGGGTATCCGAGTCAGTCTCATCATCATCAATGGGGTATCTCGGTGGCTGAAAGTAGGGGCGGATGTCATCCATAGTAACCTCGCCGAATGGCTGATGCAGTTGGAAAAATGGGCTCATCACGAGAGTCTGAAATTGGCGGTCGTGGAAGATGTAGACCCTCATTGCTGCGCTCGCCGACAGCACAGAGGCGTTCAGCACCAGGTCAAAGCGCCAACGCCACACTGGGAACTCAATGTAGATCACCACCGTGCCCGACGTCGACATCCTCTGAAGACGACACGGAAACGTAGGAATGAGAAATACTAAATTTCTCAGTAGGATCGCAACTAGACAACATAGTGTCATCGTCATCGTCCCAGCCACTTCAGGTTTAATTATAAAAACAGTGGATAGATATAAGTTCAATTTTTAATGGTTTTGAAAACTTAGACCCCGAAGCGGGTTGCTTTTAAACTTAAGATCATAACCACATCATCATGACTAACATAGGTACTAAAACATAGAATAAACATTCATAATGCAAATGGACAATATACTTACATGCAAAGACATGCATCATCATAGACGTAACCATGGTTATACTTAGACTTTACTTTCATTTTTAGCACGTGCTTAACATTCTTTACTTTCCTTTGAAATAGATTGCTTTTGGACATGAGCTCATTCCGTGACCTTCGTCACGCAGTACTAACCAAATCAGACTAAGCTGATATTGGTTACCTCTGAGTTGGAGGGTCCTCCAAAACACCCTTGCCTCCCTCATAGAGGTTCCTTGTGGATCGCCGTCTCTCACTTCCCTTACCGAAGTGATTGAAGGGTCACGTCCCATTGATTCTTTTCTTATCTTTATACTTTACATGCATAACATTTCCTTGACTAGACGCATGCAATGATATGACTAAGTCCATAATTTTGACGGAAATCCGGCAGCATAACGGCTAGACCGGAGCTTCCCCAAAATGCCAATCATCAGCATTCAACCAATAGTTCATCATATCTATATCATATCATCACACTCATTATTCAATCATGAGACAAAGCTCAATCAAACTCATCATTCATCATGCCGAGTGGCATCACACATTCATACCCTAAAGGGGTTTATAGTTGTGTTGTTCTTTGTGAAGAATATTATGAATCATCACATGATTTCCCATGGTTACCCATGATAGAATCACATAGTTAGGATATGTGTTTGTAGTCTTTTAGTTACTTGGTCGTTGGATGAAAGTATTCTTCACTTAAGTACATGTCTTATGAAACACTTGTTCAAATTAATTAAATTATGTGATTGTTTCCTTTCCTTGAGATAGTGCACTTAGTGATTCTTAGGTTCATGGTATGCTCAAAGGCCCTAATCATACTTCTGTTCCCAAGGAGTTCGAGATCTCTCTAATCCTTGGGTCATAACAATGCATAACCACATCATGAACCCAACAACACCAATGTTCACTAATCACCAAGGGTGACTTTTAACTTATTCAAGTTACAAAGTTTTAAACTTTGACTAATAACATACCAAGGTTTTGCCTTAAACATTATTAAAGTTGTCATTCTTTATAAAGTAGTCATAAAGTCTTATTCTTTATGAAAGTAAGTGCCTTTGACATTAAGCTCTTATCTTAAGATTGGATCTTTATGAAATAATGATACAAGTTACTAGCTTTTTGAATAAAAAGTCTTGTTCTTTATAAAAGTTAACACCTTTTTGCATTATTTTGGTTGAAGTCTAAACTTTATGAATGAAATGTTATAAAACAACATTTTTATAACTTAAAGATCTTATTCTTGAATAAAGTTTGAAACTTTGTGAAAGGTCTTTTCTTTAAAGTTTGATTTCTAAAGCCTAAAGTGACAAGATATCATTTTTCTAATTCAAAAAGTTTAGACTTTCACATGTATTCTTGTCTTCAAAACAAAACAAAATAAAACTTTATGGAAGCTTAAAAGTTGCACCACTTTGAAGGAATCAAGAAGCAAACTTTTTAAAGTCTAAAGCTTTTAGAAGGTTCTTAGTCTTATCAAATCATGGAAACATAGAAAGGTGAAGCTTTTCTAATCATTCACTCATCATAAAGAGAAAGGAACAACTTTAAGCAAGAGAACAATAAGAACATATGTTTCCAAAAGAGGAAACTTAAGAACATATGAAGAACATCAAGAACATGTTTTTCCAAAAGAGGAAACTTAAGAACACATGAAGAACATCAAGAACATATTTTATTAAAAATGAAAACTTTGGCTCTTGAAGAGCATGAAGGATCTTCTCAAGCTTTCACTTAGAAATCTTGGTCATGAAAGAACCAAGCTCCAAGCTTTCTTGAGTAAACAAAATGAAAAAGATGGAGATCACTACCTTTCTTGAAGATGGCGCAAAACAAAAGAAGTGGAAGAAGAAGATGATGACTCCTCTTGATGATGAAGGTGGCGGTTTTGAATGAGCAAAGAGAGAACTCTTGAGTTCTCTTGAAAATGAGTCTTGTAGTGTTTTGATCTTGTCTCCAAAGACCAAAAGATGTGATCTTTGAAGGGCTTAGTGAGGAAGGTTTGGTTATGGAGGTGGAGAATGATGAAGAAGAAGAAGAAGGAATGCAGAGAGAGGTTGGAGAGTTTGAGAACTTTAGAGAGAGAATGAGAAGTTGAAAATGAAGTGAATGTGTGTGTGTGTTGTAACATCCCCAATTTTTGTCTAAGCTAATTAGCTCTGTGATCTTGGCTAATTAGAGAGCTTAACGATTAATTGAAAAATTAATCGATTAATCTCGAGAGCAAAGGCTTAGTAAATTAAAGGCAATTCAACAATTGAAGCATAATGTATTAAAGATTATGCTTAAAAGCCTAATTGCCAAATCCTTATTAATTCATGAATTAGAACATAAAATCAAGGTGATCTAGCCTAATTAACTAAGAGCACATAAGTATCACACCTTAATCACATTAACCCTCACACCTTCTTTACATAATTAATTAGGAAAAATCCTTTCATTGAGAATGTGCTAATGTGTAATTAAACCAATTGAATTAATTAACATTTAGATAAGTATAACAATTATAAAGATTTAGAAACTTCCCTCTAATTATTGTTTGTAAGTTTGGTCAAAGCAAGAGCCACATCTAACCATTCAATTGCCTTCTCATCATACACCACTAGATTAAGAGTCCATGTTAGTAGATCCCATAAGTCATGACAAGAGTTGTACTCTCCTTCATCAAGATTGTGACACTTGGAGTGATCACAATCATTCAATGCCAATCCAAAGGTAGCTCATGCTTTTAACCAATTGACAAAAACACCACAAAGCCTTTTACCCAAATATCAAGACTCAAAGGAAACACAACACTCCCTTTTGCCCCATGGTTTTTCCCACTCCTTAGCTTGTGTAAGAAGCCAAAGTCACCTCACTTTCCTCCCCTCATTCTTGCGCCATTCAGCCTCTCCTCTCTCCCCCTCACTTCATTTTTCATTTCCTCACCCAAAGACACAAAGCTCTCGCCTCTCTCCAAGTCCCTTTCCTACTCTCTTATTCTTCAAATCTTCCTTATTCTTCTTCCAATCTCTCTACTACTTCTCACTTCATTTCCATCACCACCATCACCATCCCTTCAAGGACTACCATTTTTGGTCCTTGGAGAAACAAAGCTACTCATACACAAGCCTCAATATCAAGCTCAAGGAGAAGGAGGCCATCTCCAACCATCTCCATCCTTCAAGCCTTCAAGAGAAACTCTTTGGTAGTGACTCTAACCCTTCCTCTCCATATATTTTTCAAGAACTAGAACCCCTAAGCTCTTCATAGCTAGGTGGTTTTAGGACTTGCTTCAAGGTCTCATGACCATTCCTTGTTCTATGAGCTTTCTTGTCTTGTTGAAAAGTGTTGTTTTGAAAGAAAATCTTGTGGCATGATGGTTTTATGTGTCTTGCTTTATTTTGTTTCAAAATACTGATTTGGTAACTAAAACATTGATGATAATGTTGAGATAAAACATGAAAATGGTGTTTTAAAGTGATATAACAATTTCTCCATTAGCTTGAAGTGAAAAACTTAAAAACTAGTAAATCTGGAATTCTGGCAGCCTGTAAAGCGTGCGGTATATTTATTGTTACAAAACTCAAAATGCAATGAAACTAATTTTCTGTGAAAGTAGACTCAAAGAGATTTTCATACATATAAAATATGCGAGATTTGGTTTTAAAATGAGAGAGATATGAATTTTTAAAGTCTCCTGTTCCTGGATGGGTTTCTGTCCGGGCAGTAGGTAATACAACGTGTATAAATCAAGCTATACATAACATTTTTGAGTGGGACCAAGTTTTTTGGAAAGCTAAGACATAGAGTAACATCCCCATAAAACAGTTTTGTCAGATTCTTTGTGAGGAGTTCACAGTAAATGTTAAAAGTCACTGATCCGAGATGAACTTTCAAATCTGAACAGTCAGAATAAAATGTGTATAACTCAAGCTACAAAATGAATTTTTGAGTGGGGTTTCTTTTGTTTAAAAATAGACTCAGAGAAGTGTAAGCATACCAAAATTCGAAATAAAAGAGTAAAAGATGAAATTATGGTGAATTTTTGAAGTTACTGCCCCACTGTAAAAGTAAAACTGGTTAGGGTAAAAGTTAAAGGTTAATGAAGAATAAGCTTTAAGACATTAATACCCTTACATTAAGTATTGGAAAACCTTCATAATTCAACATAAAAAGTTTTAAAGAGGATAATAGATAAGATTGGCCCTAGGCCTAATAAAAGAATTTATACAAGAGGCAACCCCAATTAAAAGCTTGCACCAAATTTACTAAGCTAAGCTCATAAGACTTTGTGTGATGTGTATGCCTTCCTGTATTAATATGATGACAATTATATGATGATGATGATCATGATATGATGATAGTATGCTATGATGATGATGATGACATGATAATGATAATGACGATATGATATGATGATAGTATGCTATGATGATGATGATGGCATGACAATGATAATGATGATATGATATGATGATTATGATGGTGATATGATGGTGGTATGATAATGATACAAATATGATATGTTAATGATATACATTAAAGGAACCACATTTGGGGACGGCGATACGTAACGCCTAAATGTGGAAAAAGAATTGAAATGATTTTGCATCATAAGCCTTACTAAGAAGATAAAGTAACTAAGGGTATGATCCTTCAAAAGGAAAGGTGACCTAATTTAAGTTCCCCTCACCCACGACTCACATGAGGCATGGCATGACCCAGCTAGTGTGAGTATAGGGGATAGGGCTTACATAAGGCATGGCATGACCCCGCTAGTGTAAGTACCGAAATTCTATGGTGGCGACGGCCACGGTATGAGCTCATTACCACTTATGTTTAGTGGGTGGAAAGAAAAGAACTTAAGATAAGTCAAGTTAAGAAAAGAAAAGGGACTTCGCCCCAAACCTTTAAAGAGAAAAAGTTAAGAGAAGCTTATAGTAAAGTCATGCATGTTTCATGTGGTTATACTTATGCCCATATATGTTATGATATAAATGATTAGAGAGTATGTTAAAATTGAATCCACTTCGGATATTCATGTTTTCGAAAACCTAAGAACTGAACCCTATGCATGCTCACTGTTTTCATTATAAAACCGAAGTGGCTGGGACGATGACAATGACACCTCCGTGTCCGGTTCCAGTCCTACTGAGAAATCTTATTTCTCACTCTAGTTACTTTTCCGCATCGTCACCAGAATCCGATGGCACACCCAGTGGAGTAGAGCATGGGTCCCTGACACTGTGAGCGGACGGACGACGTGGGACGCCAGACGAAGCTATTTTGGGACTTGTAGCGATCGTCACTTTACATCTTCGTATACTTCGTTTTGAGATGAGCTTTGTCATTGGAGCTTGTATTTAGTACCTAGAATTTGGATCATGACCCGTCCATGAGCTTTCTTCGATGTAATGCTGTTATATATAGGTATGTATATAAATATTATGAACCTATATGGATGTAATGATTAGTTATGTAATGCAATGTATTTGTGAATTACTATTTATTTATCTTTCTCTTGTTTTATGAATGGGTTATGTATCCTATGCGACACGCTCTTTCTCTATCTACCTTCTCGCTCAAGGCCTTACTTTCCAAAGCAACGACGTATTTCACAAAAAGAAAAATTTACCATATTTTCCACGTAACTTAATTTCAAGTGAAGTTTAATTTTCCACGAGCATAAGTAACAACTAATAAAATGCCATAATACGACTTAAGCGTAGTATGGGTTTATTAGGGTGTTACATGTGTGTGCAAGAAAGTGGCCGAAACTTTTAGTAGGGTAGGGGGAGATATTTTTGCTTCATTTTGTGTTGATTAAGGTTTAGGGAGACAAATTGGATGATGGGGGAACAAAGTATGGTCAAACTCTTACATAAAGCACTCTTGTCTCATGCTTTATGCTTTTATGACATCACTCTTTACTTTATTGTCTAGTTGACTAAATTTGAATTTCATCATGTGATTAAGTGCTCATACAACTTAATTAAGGTGATTAAGCAAGGATTAGTGATTAACACACAAGAACATGATTAACAAAAATTAATCTTACGATTAAGCTTAATTAACCTTAATTAAACTCGAGTAAGCTAATTAAGGGCGATCAGTGCTTAAGTAAGCTATAGGGGCTTTGACTTGCTTAATTAGACATTATCTAACCTCAATTAAGCATTCTCTTGACCCTTCTCATCCGAGTCAACCCCTTAATTAAGCCCTAATCTCAAAATTTCTCATTAAGTGCCTAATTACTCAGGGTTACTAAGATAATTTAGCACAATATGAAATTGAGGATGTTACAACTTATGCATGGATTCTACCGAAATTTCGCTAGTATAACGAAATGTGTCCGCTTCCCCATAAATAGTGCCAGCACCCCAGAACATCAAGTTATCACAAAGGTCACAACATTACATACATATTTCAACATGGAACTCATAATAACAATAATCTCATTAAGGCAAAGTTTCTGCCTCAGCATAGTCAGCCACCCCGGTTCTTCTAAATCAAGCCATAATTTATATTTAACTCATTTGGACCTCAATTTTGGATATGTTAAAGTACTATGTGTCTATTTTCTAACCTCTTTGATCCCATCTAATTTTGATATCTATAGCTCAAGATATTTAGGTTTTATCCCGGCCTGCCCAGTGGCTAGCCAGAATCAGACACCTAAAAGTAAAAATCCATTAAAAATCGAAAAGTAGCTCAAATCATACAAAATTGGCCTCATATTAAATCTAACATGGCAAGGTTCCATTTGCAAAAATTTTCATTCCATTTGACTCAGTAGGGCTCGAGTTATAAGTCCCGAATTCTAACCTTCCTAAACTGTCCAGCTCTGGCCCTGTTTGGACATAGGGAAAATTTCTTGGATCACTAGGAGCAACTGGGACCGTATCTAATTCTGAAATTTTTATGGCACATTATTCTACGTGTAAGCTTTTCAACAAAATTAGTTTCACTCATTTTCAAGTAGTATAGGGCGAGTTCTACCCTGAACAACCCAGTCTGCCCAGAACCAGAGTCAAAACCCTAGGTCGAAATTCAAAAATTCATATCTCTCTCAATACAATTCCAAAAGCCTTATATGATATATGTATGGAAAGCCCTAGATGTATAGTTTCATATAAAAATTGTTTCATCAGATTTAATCAGCTGTAGGCAGAGCCGTACACTCCGCCGTACTAACTGCCGAGTGTTTTTGGTTCTCCAGCCCTTCAGCTCTTCCTATTTTCATTCTTTCTTGCTTCCAATTCGGTTGTAACCAAACAAACAGCCAATAACCAGCCATATATCATCATAATCATGCAATCAATATATCAAAGATGGTGAAAATAATCCACCCTTAGCTAGCCAAGATCACAGAATTGATGCAAGAAGTAAACCTCTACCTTTGTTATATGTGATTTTGCTTGATTTTTGGGGCTTGGATGAGCAAAACTTGATTAAGCTTGATGGGTGGCTGGAATTGTGTGAGTGAAGAAGAGAAGAAGAGAGCTGAAAGGAGAGGAGAAAGTGGCGTAGAAAGATGGGTCTAAATGGGTGAAAAAGGGAGGAAAAAATCTGATCACATGAGTGGTAGTAGTTGGCTTTCTTTGGCATTTGATTGGTTGAACTTGTATGGCTGAAATTCAGCCAAGCCTCCCCATGAGTTGTGGCCAAAGTGGCACCACATTTGGGGGTTAAGTGGCTGATTTATCAGCCACTCAAGGTAGGGTAAAAGAATTGGAATTTTATTGGTTCGGTTTCGATAGTTTAAAATACCGTAATTTTACCGATTTCCTTTAAATTGGTTTTCAATAAAATTTTATGAAATCTCCTATACTTCTAACTTAATTCTCTCATATCTAAACTCAAGTAATTGCTAATCAATTGATTCTAAATAATTATTTAACCGAATTTTAATTATTCTCAATTATTTGATAAATCAAATAATTAAGCGAAAAAACGGTGGATGTTACATTACCACCTTCTTTAAAAAAAATTTTGTCCTCAAAATTTAACACCTGCGAATAGTTCAGGATACTCTTTTCTCATCTCTGATTTCAGCTCCCAAGTGTATTCCTCCGCATCTCCTTTTCCCCATGCTACTTTTACTAGCTGCACAGTCTTGTTCTGAAGTTGTCTGCTACTTCTGTCTATGATCCGTGCTGGTTGTACGCAGAAAGTTAGGTCCTCTTTTAACTGTATTGATTCGGGTTCTAGGGAGTGGGTAGGGTCAGGTTGATACTTTCTGAGTTGAGAGACATGAAAAACATCATGATGGTTTGATAGATGTGGAGGCAAAGCGACTCGGTATGCAATTGATCCGATTCGCTTCAAGATTTGGAAGGGACCAATAAAGCGAGGATTTAGCTTCTTGACTTTGACTGCTCTACCTATCCCTGTTGTAGGAGTAACCTTCAAAAATACATGGTCTCCTTCCTAAAATTCCAGAGGTTTCCTCTTGGTATCCATGTAACTCTTCTGGCGGCTCTGAGCGGCAAGCATCTTGCTCCGTATTTTCTTGATCTGCTCAGTGGTCTGCTCGACTAAATTAGACCCCAATAGAGTTGATTCTCCTGTCTCATACTAGCACAAGGGAAATTGGTACTTTCGTCCATACAATGCTTCATAAGGATCCATGCTGATACTAGCGTGATAGCTATTGTTGTATGCGAATTCAGCCAACTGTAAGTATTGATCCCAATTTCCACGTTGCTCCAGTATTTAAGCTCGTAGCATATCTTCCAAGGTTTGAATCGTCCTTTCAGTTTGGCCATCTATTTGCGGGTGATATGCAGTGCTAAAACATAGCTTCACACCGAACGCCTTCTGTAAAGCTCCCCAAAATTGTGAGGTAAACCTCGGGTCTCGATCAGAGATAATAGTTGAAGGGGTCCCATGCAACCTTATAATCTCTTGAATGTATAGTTGAGCTAGTTTTTCCAACAAATAATTTGCTCAAACGGGTAGGAAATGAGCAGATTTGGTTAATCTATCTACAATGACCCATATAGCATCATATCCCATTGATGTCCTTGGTAACCCCATTATAAAATCCATGGAGATACTCTCCCACTTCCATTCGGGGATTTCCAAGGGTTGTAACATCCCAGAAGGTTTCTGATGTTTCGCTTTCACCTTCTGACAGACCAAACACTTACCCACGAAGCTTGCTACATCCGACTTCATGCCCGGCCACCAAAACATTTTCTTGAGGTCTTGATACATCTTGGTTACGCCAGGATACATAGCGAATTCACCTTTATGTTCTTCTTCTAAGATTCTTCTTCAGAGATCGTTCCTTTCAGGAACACACACTCTATTGTGGCATTGCCAGATGCCCTCTTTATCTTGGGCAAAACTCGTTAATCTCCCTGATTGTACGAGATTAATCGTATGTTGAAAGTTAGCATCCTACTGCTATGCTTGCCGAATCTGGTCCTTAAAGCTACTTGTTATCTTAATTTGATGTAACCGAAGGGTCTTGGGAGTTGTAAGGATTCCCAAATTAAGATTTCGGAAGCTTTCAATAAGCTCCATCTCTTTAATCATCATCCAGGCTACGGTCAATGATTTCCTGCTCAATGCATCTGTCATGATGTTTGCCTTACCCGGGTGATATTTCAATTCAAATTCATAGTCTTTAAGGAGTTCCATCCATCTCCGCTACCTCATGTTTAATTCCTTCTAATCAAAGAGGTACTTCAAACTCTTATGATTAGAAAAGACCTCGAACTTTACTCCATACAGGTGATGTCTCCATATCTTCAAAGCAAATACTACTGCTGCTAATTCGAGGTTGTGAGTCGGGTAGTTCCTTTCGTGTGGCTTCAATTACCTGAAGGCATACGCGACTACCTTTCTGGTTTGCATCAACACGCACCCTAACCCTTGTTGGAAAGGATCGCAATAGACCTCAAATGGTCCATGAGAATCTGGTAAAGCTAACACTGGTGTCATGGTCAATTTTCTCTTCAAATCCTGAAAACTCTGTTTGCACTCCGGCATCCACTCAAATAGGACATTCTTTCTGGTTAGCTTAGTCAAGGGCAAGGCTATTCGAGAAAAATCCTTAACGAATCGCCTGTAATATCCAACTAAGCCCAAAAAACTCCTGACTTCATAGATTGTGGTCGGCCTTTCCCAGTTTAGAACTGCTTCTACTTTGCTGGGGTCTACAAAGATTCCTCCAGAGGACACTACGTGGCCGAGAAATTTTACCTCCATCCAAAATTCACATTTGGATAATTTAGCATAGAGTTTCTTTTCTCTTAAAATTTACAGAACTGCCCGCAAGTGTTCCGCATGTTCTTGCTCCGTCTTCGAGTAGACAAGTATGTCGTCGATGAAGACCACTACAAATTTGTCTAGATATGGGCAAAATATTCGATTCATATAATCCATGAATACTGCTGGTGCATTCGTCAGTCCAAACGACATCACTGTATATTCATAGTGTCCGTAACAAGTTTGAAAAGCTGTCTTAGGGATATCTTGTTCCCGAACTCGAATTTGGTGATATCTAGAATGCAAGTCGACCTTGGAGAATACTATTGCACCCTGTAGTTGGTCCATGAGATCATCAATCCTTGGCAGTGGATATTTATTCTTAACTGTCACTTTGTTCAGCTGTCTATAATCCACGCATAAGCGCATGCTTCCATCTTTCTTTTTGACCAACAAGACCGGAGCTCCCCATGGCGACGCGCTTGGTCGTATGAATCCTTTTTCTAAAAGCTCTTTGATCTGTCTTTTTAGTTCCGTCAGCTCCATAGGTGACATTCGATACGGAGCTATAGATATTGGTCCCGCACCTGGACCCAACTCAACGGTAAACTTAATCTCTGTCTCCGGAGGGAATTCAGGAATATCCTCTGGAAAAACATCCGGATATTCCTTGACAACCGGAATCTCCTCTAATTCATGCTCAGCTTCTGTCACATTAGCTGACAAGAGGATATAACCTTGATTCTTTGACCCAAAAGAGCTCAGATAGAAGAGTGTTGCGGTTTGGGATTCAGAATGTGAGACAGAGGGGAGTACCACCGTCTTATCAGAGCAATTGAGTATAACTCGATTGGTAGAAAGCCAATCCATGTCCAGAATTACGTCAAGGCCAAACAGGGGAAAACAAATCAAATTGTTGGCAAAGGTCCTAGCCTCAACTCGAAGAGGAACATTGATGCATATTTGACTACTTCTAACAGGCCCATTGGTAGGAGTAGAAACTAATAGATCATAAGGTAATTCAGAAATTGGCAATTAATTGCAAAGCAGCTACACAGCTATGAGAAATAAACGAATGTGAAGCACCCGAATCATAGAGTACAGTTAGAGTCTCACTGTCCACGTCACAGGTGCCTTGGATTAGTCCTTCCGACTGGTCAGCTTCTTCCGCGCTCATTGTAAAGGCCCGTCCTTGTCGTTGGGGTTGAGGCGGTTGTGATGGATTCCTGGTTGGACGCTTATAAATTTTGTGGCTTGGCTTGCCACATTCATAGCAGACATTTTGGCCTGCCAAACACGGCCGATCGCCATGATTCTTACCGCACTTTGTACAAATTGGATTTGGAAGAGGCCTTTGGGGCTGCTTACCCTTGTGGCCTGCCGGCGAAAATCTTCGCTGTTGTTGTATGTTGGGCTTAAATCTTGGGCCTTGTAGGGCCAACCCCCTCTTGAAATTTCCACCAGATGCCCTAGCTGCAACTAATCTCGAATTGCAATCCTCCACAAGCCGGCATTTGTTCACCAACGTGGGGAAATCCCTGATCTCCATTGGCCCTATCGCGGTAAGAATGTCTTCTCGTAACCCTCCTTCAAATTTAACGCACTTCCAAGCTTCATCAGGGTTCCTCTGGTAAATCGTGGAAAATTTGCACAGCTCTTCGAACTTAGCAATGTATTCAAATATCGTCAGGTTCCCTTGACGAAGCTGCATAAACTCAAGTTCCTTGGCATTTCGAATGGAAGCCGGAAAGTACTTCTGGTAAAATACATTCCTAAACATCATCCAGGTGACTACCGTCTGAGATTCTTCGAACAATCTTCGTACGCCGTTCCACCAAAACTCGGCTTCTGCTTTGAGCATGTAAGTGGCAAAGGTCACCTTCTGATGATCCGAGCAATCCAAGACAAAGAAAATCTTCTCCATGGCTTTGATCCATTCGTTAGCTTTATCCAGATCATACGCCCCTTGGAAACTTGGCGGATTTGCCTTTCTGAACTCAGCAAACTTGAGATAGTCCAAGTCAACTCCTAGGTCGTGAGGGTTCCCTCCATAGCTTGCCTTAGGTCGTCTGCCTAGCTGATCCATCATCTGGTGAGCCACCGCGGCTTTCTCCTGCATTGCATGGGCCATTTCTCGCATTGTGGCCATAAAATCAGTCGGGTCCTCTGGAGTAGGTTCTGCACGTGGTCTGCCTCGCCTTCCGGAAGCCATTAAGTTCTAAGCACATAAAACAAAAGTTATTGAGTTGATTAGGGTCAATACTAAGTCTAATGTGCTAGTAAATAATAGCTCACACTATCAGGCACTTCATACACATGCACAACTATACCTGAACTGTATAGGCAAGATCTGGTGCATATTATCAGCAAAGAATACAGAATATGCGCGAAGCAAAGTCAGTCCAATCCTTAGGCCTTAGCTAGGACGAATTGCTCTGATACCAAAAATGTAACACCCTACTAATTTGATATTATGCTTAAGTCATAGCATGAAATCAAGTAGATTGTGTTACCGTATTAATACTCTGCTTACCTTTCATGATTTGTGTTTCCTCTTATCATCATTTTTTTCTCTTTTTTTTTTTTTTGTAAACAGACGAAACGGCACACTGCTATACTAAGAGCGAAACGAATTTAACAAAATATCACAAAAAATAAGAATAGTACTATGAGATTATTGTATACGTGCACATATATATATATATATATATATATATATATATATATATATATATATATATATCAGAAGCCACTGCTTCAGTTTATGTACAGAGCTTCAAAGTAGAATACATAAGTGGGCCGGCGTACCAAAAAGACAATAAGGCCCGTGCCAGTCAAAAAGATCCTATGGTCCTTAGAGCATATTTCATAACCTACTGCTAGTCCTACAATGACCCAGAGCTATGCGCTATCAAAAGAGGGTCATGCTGTACAACATCTCCTGCTGACTGACCTACTCTGCCAGGTAGCCATTGGTCATGCCAAGCCCAACTGGAGAATACTCTGCACTGGGTCCCGAGGAGGAAGAGGGTGATGAGCCAGTGGCCTCGGAAGGGTCACTCTCTGAACTAAGTGGCACCTCTGGAACTGCCTGCGGAGGTGACTCTGGTGCAGGGTTGGCAGGAGCTGCCTATACTACGGGTGCAGGAGGAGCTGTAGGTGGGTGCGCCATGTGCAGTAGGACAGCAATGTAAGGATCGCAGGGTCAAAAATAGGATGATATAAAGGGACAGCAAAGTTCCTATTGCTAAATAGGTAAAGGCGGAAGTTACAAGAATAGGCTATATACAAAGAATCCAACACTGGATCATGGTGAAGCTGCAAATCTGGGATCTCAATGAAGAGGGTGGCCGTGGAGTCCATCGCCAGCGTCTGACAATGATGCGGGAAATACAGAACAAGGTGAGAATTTAAAGAAATTCTCAGTAGGGTTCGTGTATAGTGGTTATCTAACGTCACATACATTCTCAGTTGTCTCGATTTTTATTTAATTATAAAAACATGTGTTCAAACTGAAATATCCATTTTAATGAGTTTAAGAAAATGTCTGGTCCGAGGCAAGGTTCAATTTTACTTTAGATGGTACAAGAAACAAAATAGATTACTAATAATGATGCATAGAATAATAAACAGAATAAATAAATAAACAGCAGTAAACAAACATAATAGACAATTGTAAACATCTTGATATAACTATTCCATGTATTCATGCATTCATGTAATCATGCAAACTCATTTTTGAACCTTCCTTCATAAACTTTTTCATTACTTTTCATCATTTTTCCATCTCTTGGTCCCCTAGGAGTTCTTGGCTATTTAGACTCTTGGGTAATAGTCTGCTTTTCAGGATCAAGCTCATTCCTATACAGGAATGCCGGGTTTACTTTCCCCGACCTTCCCACCAATCTATTCCCCTTAACTTCTTATCCGGGGCTAGCCCAAGTAGCATTGAACTTTCATATTGACATAATTCTTATCATAACTATCATAGCTTTCTTGAAAATGCACATGCATTAACATGTAATTCATAACTTATGCATGGATTCTACCGAAATTTCGGCAGCATAACGGAACATGTCCGCTTCCCCATGAATAGTGCCAGCACCCCAGAACATCAATTTATCACAAAGGTCACAACACTACATACATATTTCAACATGGAACTCATAATAATCTCATTAAGGCAAAGTTTCTGCCTCAGCATAGTCAGCCAACCCAGTTCTTCTAAATCAAGCCATAATTTCTATTTAACTCATTTGGACCTCAATTTTGGATATGTTAAAGTGTTATGTGTCTATTTTCTAACCTCTTTCGTCCCATCTAATTTTGATATTTATAGCTCAAGATATTTAGGTTTTATCCCGGCCTGCCCAGTGGCTGGCTAGAATCAGACACCTAAAAGTAAAAATCCATTAAAAATCGAAAACTGGTTCAAATCATATGAAATTGGCCTCATATTAAATCTAACAGGACAAGGTTTCATTTGAAAAAATTTTCATTCCATTTGACTTAGTAGGACTCGATTTATAAGCCCCGAATTCTGACCTTCCTAAACTACCCTGTTCTGGCCTTGTTTAGATATAGGGAAACTTTCTTGGATCACTGGGAGCAACTGAGACCTTATCTGATTCTGAAATTTTTATGGGACATTCTCCTATGTGTAAGCTTTTCAACAAAGTTAGTTTCAATCATTTTCAAGTAGTATAGGGCGAGTTCTACCCTAAACAACCTAGTCTGCCCAGAACTAGAGTCAAAACCCTAAGTCGAAATTCAAAAATTCATATCTCTCTCAATACAATTCCAAAAGCCTTATATGATATATGTATGGAAATCCCTAGATGTCTAGTTTCATATAAAAATGCTTTCATCAGTTTAATCAGCTGTAGGCAGAGCCGTACACTCCGCCGTACGGACTGCCGAGGGTTTTTGGTTCTCCAGCCCCTCAGCTCTTCCTATTTTCATTCTTTCTTGCTCCCAATTCAGTTGTAACCAAACAAACAGCCAATAACCAGCCATATATCATCATAATCATGCAATCAATACATGAAAGATGGTGAAAATAATCCACCCTCAGCCAGCCAAGATCACAGAATTGATGCAAGAATTAAACCTCTACCTTTGTTATATATGATTTTGCTTGATTTTTGGGGCTTGGATGAGCAAAACTTGATTAGGCTTGATGGTTGGCTGGAGTTGTGTGAGTGAAGAAGAGAAGAAGAGAGCTGAAAGGAGAGGAGAAAGTGGCACAGAAAGATGGGTCTGAATGGGTGAAAAAGGGAGGAAAAAATCTGATCACATGAGTGGTAGTAGTTGGCTTTCTTTGGCATTTGATTGGTTGAACTTGTATGGCTGAAATTCAACCAAGCCTCCCCATGAGTTGTGGCCAAAGTGGCACCACATTTGGGGTT
The DNA here is from genome assembly GCA_031439595.1 of Pterocarpus santalinus. NCBI lineage: Eukaryota > Viridiplantae > Streptophyta > Magnoliopsida > Fabales > Fabaceae > Pterocarpus > Pterocarpus santalinus. The sequence continues at coordinate 26,549,056 of CM062529.1, forward strand.
TAAGTGGTTGAGTTATCAGCCACTCAAGGTAGGGTAAAAGAATTGAAATTCTATTGGTTCGGTTTCGATAGTTTAAAATACCATAATTTTACCGATTTCCTTTAAATCGGTTTTCAATAAAATTTTATGAAATCTCCTATACTTCTAACTTAATTCTCTTATATCTAAACTCAAGTAATTGCTAATCAATTGATTCTAAATAATCATTTAACCGAATTTTAATTATTCTCAATTATTCGATAAACCGAATAATTAAGCGAAAAAAAACGGTGGATGTTACATATGTTATGATTAGAATTGGAATTGGTATGAAAAAACTTGAAAAATAAAGAGAATTCAAGAAGCTGTTAGGGTTTTTCCTCGGCGGTCCGTACAGCGGAGTGTACAGCTCCGCCTAAAGATGTTTAAATTTCATGAATCCATTTTTATATGAAACTAGACATTCAGGGATTTCTATACATATAAAATATAAGGCCATTGGATTAGTATAGAATTAGTTATGAATTTTTGAAGTTTGACCTAGAAATCTGGATTCTTATATAGGCAGTATGAGTTGAGAAGGATGTAACTCACACTACACAACTCCAAATTGAGTGAACCTAACGTTTTTTGAAAGCTAACATATATAGAATATCCCATAAAAATTTCAGAGTCAGATTCGTTGCCAATTATTGCCAACACATCAATGAATTGACCTTAAGTTCAAATTAGGCTGGAGCAAGGTAGTCCAGTAGGGTCAAGTTACAGGACTTATTTCTCAAAATATACTTATGCAAATGATATGAAAATTATTTCATTTAAAAGTTTGTTCTGTTAGCTTTAAATTGATATAAATTTTGTATAATTTCACCTAGATTTCTATTTTTAGTGAATTTTCACTTATATGGATGCAATTTTGGATAAGAACTGGGCAGCCTGAGGTAAAATACTAATAACTTGAGTTATACAAATCAAAATGAGATGGGACGAGAAGGGGTAGAAACTAGACACATAGAGCTATGATATATCAAAATTTAAGTTTAAATGAGTTGAATTGGACTAAGGGCGGATTATACAAAATTCGGGCAGGATAGGATAAAGCAAACAGAAAAACTCTAATGATATTTGAATTAAATTTGATGAATGATATTATGAATATGTAATTGCTATTCTATATTGAATTGCAAGTTTGAATAATTTTACTGGTAGTCTGGCATTATTCATGGGGAAGCAGACTCAATCCGTTATGCTGCCGAAATTTCGGCAAGGAATTCATATGTTATGTAAGTTATACTTGCATGAATACATGATATTTTGAGGAATGAAATTAGTTGTGCATCTAATGCATGAATATTATAAATGATTCCATATTACTTGGGCCAGCCCCTGAATAAGTTTTAGGGGAATAGATCAATGGGAAGGTTGGGGAAGTAAACCCGGCAATCTTCTATAGGAACGAGCTCGGTCCTGAAAAGCGGACTATTAGCCAGGAGTACATGATCAATAACTCCTAGGAGACTAAGGATGGAAAATAAGTTTTAAGAGGCGAAAGCCTTCAAAGATAAAACACATTCTCCAGTTGCACATTTATATGCACTATGTAACACCCTAATAAATCCATATTACGCTTAAGTCATATTACGGCGTTTTATTAGTTGTTACTTATGCTCGTGGAAAACTAAACTTCACTTGGAATTAAATTACGCGGAAAATACAGTAAATTTTTTTTTTTTGAATATGTCGTCGCTTTTGGAAAGTAAAGCCTTGCGCGGGAAGATAGCGGTAAACGAGCGTATCGTAGAGATTTCGATGTAAATGGAAGGAACATGAGATAAACTATAATGTCATACATTCAAATTTCAACATCAACCACATAATTATAATTATCCTCATAATATCCAACAAATACATAAAAGGGAACTCATGGTCATGCCATGGCCCCAAAATATCAAAAGTACAAGTCTGATAAGGTCTAATGCAAAATGAAATACAACAGATAAGGAGCATTATTGGGATAAGCCCACGTAGACATATACTGGCTTCTCTGCCCCTTCCACGCCCTTTCATCGAACGGACTCAGGTCCTCGAGTGCCTGGTCCCTCTCGCTCCTCGGCCTCGAGGAACGTAAGGAGTACGGATGATGCAAGGGTGCCGACTGATCACCTCCACGCGACGAATGCGACGGCCAGGAGTATAGCTGGCGACCGAAGAACGTTCCTCAGATGGATCCTCCTCGGACGTGGCAGGATGGTACTCGGGGAGCGACGGCGAAGCGGCTGCGGCTCTGGGAGTAGCGGTCGAACTCACTTCGATCACGAGGACTTCTGGCAGCGGCACGGGCTCGGCTACGGGTAGACCTGGAGACATAGGCTCCATCTCGATCTCAGGCAATAGCTCGGGCGGGAAATCCCAAGGACCCAGCGGCTGTCCAAGTGTGCTGATGATACGTCTACAGGGACAGGCGGGATCTCTGGCTCCTCCTGCTCAAAAACTCGACCCGGGTAGAAGTATGTGCGGACTATTGTAGTGATCGTGGCCACAATAGCGTGGACGCCCTCATCATAGGTCCACTCGTGGTGGGGAGGCTCCATGCTCCATGCCACGTGATGCTCCATGAGTATCTGGTGACGAGACGGAAAAACAACTAGGATGAGAAATAAGATTTCTCAGTAGGACTCGACCCTGACACACTGGTGTCATCATCATTGTCCCAACCACTTCGATTTTTAAATGAAAACTGTGGGCATTCAATAGGTTCAATTATTTGAATTTCGAAAACATTACTACCCGAAGTGGATTCAATTTTTAGTACTTATCCTCGTTGTGGTAACAACATTATGGAAAACATAAAGGCTTATACGACTATTCATAACATACATCGACATGTTGAAAGTTGCATTCTTTACTTGGGTCGGACCGAAGTCCCTTTCTTTCCTTGACTTATCTTAAGTCCTTTCTTTCCACCCACTAAACATAAGTGGTAATGAGTTCATACCGTGGCCGTCGCCACCATAAAATTTCGATACTTACACTAGCTGGGTCATGCCATGCCTCATGTAAGTCCTATCCCCTATACTCACACTAGTTGGGTCATGCCATGCCTCATGTGAGTCGTGGGTGAGGGAAACTTAAATTAGGTCACCTTCCCTTTTGAAGGATTAGACTTTATCAAATCTTTTCTTATTAAACTTATGATGCAAAATATTTCTAAGTCCACAATTTCTACAAAATTTCTAAGCAAAGATAACGGCTAGACCGAAGCTTCCCAAAATTTTGCCAAACAGAATACCAGTATCACAGCATCATATCATATCATCATATCATATCATCATCATCATATCATCATTATCATATCATCATTATCACATCATCATCATAACATCATGCTTGCAACATAAACATAGGCACATTCTCAAGCAAAGTTTTATGAGCTTAGCTTAGTAAATTTGGTGCAAGCTTTTAATTGAGGTTGCCTCTTGTATAAATTCTTTTATTAAGCCTAGGGCCAATCTTATCTATTGTCCTCTTTAAAACTTTTTATGTTGAATTATGAAGATTTTTCCAATACTTAATATAAGGGTAATAATGTCGTAAAGCTTATTCTTTATTAACCTTTAACCTTTACCCTAACCAGTTTTACTTTTACAGTGGGGTAGTAATTTCAAAAATTTACCATAATTTCATCTTTTACTCTTTTATTTTGAATTTTGGAATGCTTGTACTTTTATGAGTCTATTTTTAAACAAAAGAAACCCCACTCAAAAATTCATTTTGTAGCTTGAGTTATACACATTTTATTCTGACTGTTCAGATTTGAAAGTTCACCTCGGGTCAGTGACTTTTAACATTTACTGTGAACTCCTCACAAAGAATCTGACAAAACTGTTTTATGGGATTGTTCCTCTATGTCTTAGCTTTCCAACAAACTTGGTCCCACTCAAAAATGTTATGTATAGCTTGAGTTATACACGTTTTATTACCTACTGCCCGGACAGAAACCCATCCACGAACAGCAGATTTTAAAAATTCATATCTCTCTCATTTTAAAACCAAATCTCGCATATTTTATATGTATGAAAAGCTCTTTGAGTCTACTTTCACAGAAAATTAGTTTCATTGCATTTTGAGTTTTGTAGCAATAAACATACCGCACGCTTTACAGGCTGCCAGAATTCCAGATTTACTAGTTTTTAAGTTTTTCACTTCAAACTTATGGAGAAATTGTTATATCACTTTAAAACACCATTTTCATGTTTTATCTCAACATTATCATCAATGTTTTAGTTACCAAATCAGTATTTTGAAACAAAATAAAGCAAGACACATAAAACCATCATGCCACAAGATTTTCTTACAAAACAACACTTTTCAACAAGACAAGAAAGCTCATAGAACAAGGAATGGTCATGAGACCTTGAAGCAAGTCCTAAAACCACCTAGCTATGAAGAGCTTAGGGGTTCTAGTTCTTGAAAAATATATGGAGAGGAAGGGTTAGAGTCACTACCAAAAAGTTCCTCTTGAAGGCTTGGAAGATGAAGATGGTTGGAGATGGCCTCCTTCTCCTTGAGCTTGATATTGGGGCTTGTATATGAGTGGCTTTGTTTCTCCAAGGACCAAAGATGGTAGTCCTTGAAGGGATGGTGAGTGTGGTGATAGGAGATGAGGGTGATGGTGTTAGAAAAGTGAGGACTTAGGGTAGGAAAACAAGAAGAACAAGAAGAAGAGTAGGAAAGACAAAGAGAGGTTTAGAGAGAGGTGAGAGCTTTGTGTGTATTCTTGAGAGAGGAAATGAAAAATGAATGGAGGAGAGAGGGAGGGCTGAAGGTGGCGCATAAGGAGGGAGGAAAGTGAGGTGACTTTTGCTTCTTACACAAGCTAAGGAGTGGGAAAAACCATGGGGCAAAAGGGAGTGTTGTGTTTCCTTTGAGTCTTGGTACTTGGGTAAAAGGCTTTGTGGTGTTTTTGTCAATTGGTTAAAAGCATGAGCTACCTTTGGATTGGCATTGGATGATTGTGATCACTCCAAGTGTCACAATCTTGATGAAGGAGAGTACAACTCTTGTCATGACTTAAGGGTTCTACTAACATGGACTCTTGATCTAGTGGTGTATGATGAGAAGACAATTGAATGGTTAGATGTGGCTCTTGCTTTGACCAAACTTTTAAACAATAATTAAAGGGAAGTTTCTACATCTTTATAATTGTTATACTTATCTAAATGTTGATTAATTCAAATTAGTTTAATTATGCCATTAACACATTTTTATCGAAAAGGATTTTTCCTCCTTAATTATGTAAAGAAGATACGAGGATTAATTTGATTAGAATGTGATGCTTATATGCTCTTAGTTAATTAGGTTAGATCACCTTGATTTTATGTTTTAAGTCATGAATTAATAAGGATTGGGCGGTTAGGCTTTTAATTGTAACTCTTAATGCATTATGCTTCAATTGTTGACTTGCCTTTAATTTACTAAGCCCTTGCTCTCGAGATTAGCCAATTAGTTCTCAATTAATCGCTAATCCCTCTAATTAGCCGGAAACACCGAGCTAATTAGCTTAGGTAAAAATGGGGATGTTACATTTCTCCCCTCCTTAAAAAGAATTTTGCCCTCAAAATTCGTTATCGGTAAACAGGTGAGGAAAATCTCTTTGCATCTCTATCTTGAGTTCCCACGTGTGCTCTTCCACGTGTCCTTTTCCCCAGGCCACTTTCACTAGGGGCACCGACTTGTTCCTCAGCTGCTTGACCTTCCTATCTATGATTCTCATAGGCGGTAGGTCGAAGGTTAGGTCTTCCCTTAACTGTACACTTTCTGGCTCAAGAAGGTGATTGGGGTCGGAGTTGTACTTTCTTAGTTGGGAGACATGGAAAACATTGTGAAGGTTTGACAAATGAGGTGGTAATGCTATCTGGTAGGCAACTATTCCTACTCGTTTCAAGATTTCAAAAGGGCCAAGAAAACGAGGGCTCAACTTTCTGACTCAAGGGCTCTACCAATGCCTGTTGTAGGAGTGATTTTCAAGAATACATGTTCTCCCTCTTGGAACTCGATTGGCTTCCTCCTTTTGTCCGCATAGCTCTTCTGACGGCTTTGTGCTATGAGAATCCTTTCCTTTATCCTCTTAATTTGCTCGGTGGTTTCTCTAACCAGATCAGGCCCTAAGAGGCTTTGCTCACCCGGTTCATACCAACAAAGCGGGGATCGGCACTTCCTACCATACAGAGCTTCATAAGGCGCCATCCCAATGCTAGCATGAAAACTATTGTTGTAGGCGAACTCGATGAGGAGTAGGTGTTTGTCCCAACTTCTGGGTCAATCCATTACGCATGCCCTCAACATATCCTCTAGGGTTTGTATGGTTCTTTCTGATTGTCCATCAGTCTGGGGGTGGTAGGTTGTACTTAAACAAAGTTTCGTCCCAAATGCCTTTTGCAAGGCTCCCCAGAACCTAGAGGTAAACCTTGGGTCTCTATCTGACACAATGGTTGCAGTACTCCGTGCAGCCTTACAATCTCTTGGATGTATAGCTGGGCTAGCTTATCCAAAGGATAATTCGCCCTTATGGGTAAGAAGTGGGCAGACTTGGTCAATCTATCCACAACGACCCACATGGCATCAAATCCAGCTTGGGTTCGGGGTAAACCAATCACGAAATCCATAGAGATTCCATCCCATTTCCATTCAGGGATCTCCAATGGTTGCAGCATGCCTGAGGGTTTTTGGTGCTCAATTGTCACCTTTTGACAAACTAAGCAGTTATCCACCACATCTGCTATGTCTCGTTTCATGCTTGGCCACCAGAACATCCTCTTGAGGTCTTGGTACATCTTCGTTATGCCAGGATGCATGGTGAAATGACCTTTGTGGGCTTCTTCTACGATCATCCTCCTCAAGTCATCCTTGGCAGGTACGCATATTCTCCCTTAATACCTCCACACGCCATCACTGACTTGAGTAAATTCTTTCAGCTTTCCCTCCTTCACCTGGGCTACAATCCTCTTGAACTCTTCATCCTCTTCCTGAGCCCGCATAATTTGTCCTCTGAACTCACTCGTCACCTTGATCAGACTCAACCTTATGCTACAAGGGGTCAGGGTAACTCCGAGGTTTAAGTCTCTAAAGCTCTCAATCAACTCCGCTTCCTTGACCATCATCCACGACACATGCAATGATTTGCGGCTCAGCGCATCCGCCACCACATTGGCCTTACCAGGGTGGTAATTCAACCCGAAATCGTAGTCCTTCAAGAATTCCATCCACCGCCTCTGCCTCATGTTAAGCTCCTTCTGATCAAACAAGTACTTCAGACTCTTGTGATCCGAAAATACCTCAAACCTAACTCCATATAGATGGTGCCTCCATATCTTCAAGGCAAACACCACGGCCGCTAATTCCAGGTCATGGGTCGGGTAGTTAACTTCATGAGGTTTCAGTTGCTTAGAGGCGTACGCTACCACACTACGATTTTGCATCAGAACACAACCTAACCCTCTTCCAGAGGCATCACAGTAAACCTCAAAGGCTCCCTTAGGGTCAGGCAGGACTAGTACAGGTGTAGAAGTCAACTTCGCCTTCAACTCTTGAAAACTTCTCTCACACTCTTCAGTCCACACAAAAACAGCATTCTTCCTAGTGAGCTTAGTCAAAGGTAGGGATATCTGAGAAAATCCCTTTATAAACCTCCGATAATATCCGGCTAGGCCGAGAAAACTCCGAATCTCTGTCACCGTCGTCGGCCTCTCCCAGTTCATTACAGCTTCCACCTTGCTCGGATCTATGGATATCCCTCCCTTAGTCACGATGTGACCCAAGAACTTCACTTCTTCTAGCCAAAACTCACACTTCGACAACTTCGCATACAGCTTCTTATCCCTCAAGATTTCCAACACAATCCTAAGATGCTCTTCGTGTTCCTCCTTCGTCTTTGAATAGATGAGGATGTCATCTATAAAGACCACCACAAACTTATCCAAATATGGCCTAAAGATCCTGTTCATGTAATCCATAAACACAGCCGGGGCATTGGTCAAACCAAACGTCCTAAAGGCCGTCTTGGGAATATCTTCCTCCTTCACTCTAATTTGATGGTATCCCGACCTTAGATCTATCTTGGAAAACACCACTGCTCCTCTGAGTTGATCCATCAAATCGTCTATCCTTGGTAAGGGGTACTTATTCTTCACTGTGACCTTGTTCAACTGCCGATAATCCACGCACAGCCTCATGCTTCCATCCTTCTTCTTGACAAACAACACCGGGGCTCCCCAAGGTGAGACGCTTGGTCGCACAAACTTCTTTTCCAGCAACTCCTCCAATTGGGTCTTCAGCTCTTCCAACTCCAAAGGGGACATGCAGTAGGGTGCAATAGATATCGGTCCAGTCCCTGGCACCAATTCTATGGAAAATTCTATCTCTCTCTCAGGGGGAAACTCAGGGATATTCTCAAGGAAGACTTCAGGGTACTCATTCACCACAGGAATCTCGTCAAGAGCTTACTCTAGTTCAACCTTACTAGCCGATAGGAGAACGTATTCTTGATTCTCAGTCTTACAACAGTATAACACCACAGGTTTCAAGCTTAAACTAATAGGTTTAGAAGGTAAGGAAGGGAATACGATTGTTTTGGCTGCACAATCTAACATAACATGGTTGGCTGAGAGCCAATCCATGCCTAAGATTAGATCTAAACCAGACAAAGGAAGGCAGATTAAATCAGACTCACAAGTTCTACCCTCAATGTGAATCTAACATTTCAGACAACACAGACAAGTTCTAACTGGTTTCCCAGTGGGAGTAGAAACAAGCAACATATAAGGCAGTTCAGAAACAGACAACCCCAATCTACTTACACAATCATGAGAAATAAAAGAATGCGTAGCGCCAGAGTCATATAGTACAGTTAAGATGTTACCATTCACTTCGCACGTACCTCGAATGAGATCGCCAGACTCCGTGGTCTCCTCGGCATTCATGGTGAAGACCTTCCCGTGGCATTGCGGTTTGGGGGCAGATGTGTCCTTCGTGTAGTTCTTGGCAAAAATGGCCGGGCTGTCCACATCTGAAGCAGACGTTTTGTCCAGCGTAGCAAACCCCTTTGTGTTGCTTCCCACACTTAGGGTAGACGGAATTGGTCGCAGGCTTCGGAGGCTGGCCGGCGGGTCTTGGAGGATTGGCAGAGGATCTCTGTGGTTGCTTGCCTCTAGAACCTTCACCATGGTAAGGCTTCTTTTGTGGGGGCTGCTTCTGGTGTTGCCCTTGAGATGCTTGCCTTCTCTTATGGGCTTCCGACCTCTGGATAGCCAGCTTGCGGTTGCAGTCCTCCACCACGCGACTCTTATTGACAAGGGCCGCATAGTTCCGAATCTTCAGCGGGGCCACGGACGCTAAGATGTCAGCCCTTAACCCTCCTTCATACTTCATGCACTTCCAGTGCTCATCGGGGTTTCGCTGATAAAGCGTGGAGAACTTACACAGCTCCTCAAACTTTGCTGTGTGTAATCAAGAACGCCATACCTCCTGGTAGAGCCTCAGAACTCCATCTCCTTTGTGTTCCGCATGCACATAGGGAAATACTTCGTAGAAAGCCGCCTTGAAGACGCCCCAAGTGATTTCCCTTTGGTCGCTCTCCATCAAGCTCTTCGCCCCTTCCACCGTAATTCAAAGATCCGCCAAAGATATAAGTAGCAAAGGCTACCTTTTGGGTCTCCGAGCAAGTCAGCATAGAGTAGATCTTCTCAATCTCTTTAATCCATTCGTCAGCTTCCTCAGGGTTGAAGGCCCCCTTCAAACTAGGCGGGTTAGCCTTGCGAAACTCCGCAAACTTCTGATATTCCGTACTTGCTCCATTTCCGCCGACAAACTCTTCAGACCTTCGGTTTAGCTTATCCATCATGTGTTCAGCTGCCGTAGCTTGAGCTTGCATGGCATTCGCCATCTGTTGAAAGGTCCTCATGAAATCAGCGATGTTCGTGCTATCGCTGGGCTCAATGGCGGTACGTCTGCGAGTTGCCATTAGTTCCTGAACACACCAAAACAAAAATATCGAGTTGATCAGGCCCAATATCAAGCATAAGCATGGCAGCAACTAAAGGCAATCTCACACGACGGTCATGCATTCTACGTCCTACATCCCATCATACAGACAGGGTTCTAAGCACGACTTAACATAGCGCACGTAGAATTATGCTTGGAAGCATAGTCAGTCCAACCTCAGGCTTTAACAGGATGAACCAGGCTCTGATACCATAATGTAACACCCTAATAAATCCATATTACGCTTAAGTCGTATTACGGCGTTTTATTAGTTGTTACTTATGCTCGTGGAAAACTAAACTTCACTTGAAATTAAATTACGCAGAAAATACAGTAAATTTTTTTTTTGAAATATGTCGTCGCTTTCGGAAAGTAAAGCCTTGCGCGGAAAGATAGCGGTAAACGAGCATATCGCAGAGATTTCGATGTAAATGGAAGGAACATGAGATAAACTATAATGTCATACATTCAAATTTCAACATCAACCACATAATTATAATTATCCTCATAATATCCAACAAATACATAAAAGGGAACTCATGGTCATGCCATGGCCCCAAAATATCAAAAGTACAAGTCTGATAAGGTCTAATGCAAAATGAAATACAATAGATAAGGAGCAATATTGGGATAAGCCCACGTAGACATATACTGGCTTCTCTGCCCCTTCCACACCCTTTCATCGAACGGACTCAGGTCCTCGAGTGCCTGGTCCCTCTCGCTCCTCGGCCTCGGGGAACGTAAGGAGTACGGATGATGTGAGGGTGCCGACTGATCACCTCCACGCGACGAATGCGACGGCCAGGAGTATAGCTGGCGACCGAAGAACGTTCCTCAGAGGGATCCTCCTCGGACGTGGCAGGATGGTACTCGGGGAGCGGCGGCGAAGCGGCTGCGGCTCTGGGAGTAGCGGTCGAACTCACTTCGATCACGAGGACTTCTAGCAGCGGCACGAGCTTGGCTATGGGTAGACCTGGAGACATAGGCTCCATCTCGATCTCGGGCAATGGCTCGGGCGGGAAATCCCAAGGACCCAACGGCTGTCCAAGGTGTGCTGATGATACGTCTACAGGGGCAGGAGGGATCTCTGGCTCCTCCTGCTCAAAAACTCGACCCGGGTAGAAGTATGTGCTGACTATTGTGGTGGTCGTGGCCACAATAGCGTGGGCGCCCTCATCATAGGTCCACTCGTGGTGGGGAGGCTCCATGCTCCATGAGTATCTGGTGATGAGACGGAAAAACAACTAGGATGAGAAATAAGATTTTTCAGTAGGACTCGACCCTGACACACTGGTGTCATCGTCATCGTCCCAGCCACTTCGGTTTTTAAATGAAAACTGTGGGCATTCAATAGGTTCAATTATTTGAATTTAGAAAACATTACTACCCGAAGTGGATTCAATTTTTAGTACTTATCCTCGTTGTGGTAACAACATCATGGAATGCATAAAGGCTTATACGGCTATTCATAGCATACATCGACATGTTGAAAGTTGCATTCTTTACTTGGGTCGGACCGAAGTCCCTTTCTTTCCTTGACTTATCTTAAGTCCTTTCTTTCCACCCACTAAACATAAGTGGTAATGAGTTCATACCGTGGCCGTCGCCACCATAAAATTTCGATACTTACACTAGCTGGGTCATGCCATGCCTCATGTAAGCCCTATCCCCTATACTCACACTAGCTGGGTCATGCCATGCCTCATGTGAGTCGTGGGTGAGGGGAACTTAAATTAGATCACCTTCCCTTTTGAAGGATCACACTTTATCAAATCTTTTCTTATTAAACTTATGATGCAAAATATTTCTAAGTCCACAATTTCTACAAAATTTCGGCAGCATAACGGCTAAATCGAAGCTTCCCAAAATTTTGCCAAACAGAATACCAGTATCACAGCATCATATCATATCATCATATCATATCATCATCATCATATCATCATTATCATAACATCATTATCACATCATCATCATAACATCATGCTTGCAACATAAACATAGGCACATTCTCAAGCAAAGTTTTATGAGCTTAGCTTAGTAAATTTGGTGCAAGCTTTTAATTGAGGTTGCCTCTTGTATAAATTCTTTTATTAAGCCTAGGGCCTATCTTATCTATTGTCCTCTTTAAAACTTTTTATGTTGAATTATGAAGATTTTTCCAATACTTAATATAAGGGTAATAATGTCTTAAAGCTTATTCTTTATTAACCTTTAACCTTTACCCTAACCAGTTTTACTTTTACAGTGGGGCAGTAATTTCAAAAATTTACCATAATTTCATCTTTTACTCTTTTATTTCGAATTTTGGTATGCTTGTACTTCTCTGAGTCTATTTTTAAACAAAAGAAACCCCACTCAAAAATTCATTTTGTAGCTTGAGTTATACACATTTTATTCTGACTGTTCAGATTTGAAAGTTCACCTCGGGTCAGTGACTTTTAACATTTACTGTGAACTCCTCACAAAGAATCTGACAAAACTGTTTTATGGGGATGTTCCTCTATGTCTTAGCTTTCCAAAAAACTTGGTCCCACTCAAAAATGTTATGTATAGCTTGAGTTATACACGTTTTATTACCTACTGCCCGGACAGAAACCCATCCACAAACAGCAGACTTTAAAAATTCATATCTCTCTCATTTTAAAACCAAATCTCGCATATTTTATATGTATGAAAAGCTCTTTGAGTCTACTTTCACAGAAAATTAGTTTCATTGCATTTCGAGTTTTGTAGCAATAAACATACGACACGCTTTACAGGCTGCCAGAATTCCAGATTTACCAGTTTTTAAGTTTTTCACTTCAAACTTATGGAGAAATTGTTATATCACTTTAAAACACCATTTTCATGTGTTATCTCAACATTATCATCAATGTTTTAGTTACCAAATCAGTATTTTCAAACAAAATAAAGCAAGACACATAGAACCATCATGCCACAAGATTTTCTTTCAAAACAACACTTTTCAACAAGACAAGAAAGCCCATAGAACAAGGAACGGTCATGAGATCTTGAAGCAAGTCCTAAAACCACCTAGCTATGAAGAGCTTAGGGGTTCTAGTTCTTGAAAAATATATGGAGAGGAAGGGTTAGAGTCACTACCAAAAAGTTCCTCTTGAAGGCTTGGAAGATGAAGATGGTTGGAGATGGCCTCCTTCTCCTTGAGCTTGATATTGGGGCTTGTATATGAGTGGCTTTGTTTCTCCAAGGACCAAAGATGGTAGTCCTTGAAGGGATGGTGAGTGTGGTGATAGGAGATGAGGGTGATGGTGTTAGAAAAGTGAGGACTTAGGGTAGGAAAACAAGAAGAACAAGAAGAAGAGTAGGAAAGACAAAGAGAGGTTTAGAGAGAGGTGAGAGCTTTGTGTGTATTCTTGAGAGAGGAAATGAAAAATGAATGGAGGAGAGAGGGAGGGCTGAAGGTGGCGCATAAGGAGGGAGGAAAGTGAGGCGACTTTTGCTTCTTATACAAGCTAAGGAGTGGGAAAAATCATGGTGCAAAAGAGAGTGTTGTGTTTCCTTTGAATCTTGGTACTTGGGTAAAAGGCTTTGTGGTGTTTTTGTCAATTGGTTAAAAGCATGAGCTACCTTTGAATTGGCATTGGATGATTGTGATCACTCCAAGTGTCACAATCTTGATGAAGGAGAGTACAACTCTTGTCATGACTTAAGGGTTCTACTAACATGGACTCTTGATCTAGTGGTGTATGATGAGAAGGCAATTGAATGGTTAGATGTGGCTCTTGCTTTGACCAAACTTTTAAACAATAATTAAAGGGAAGTTTCTACATCTTTATAATTGTTATACTTATCTAAATGTTGATTAATTCAATTGGTTTAATTATGCCATTAACACATTTTTATCGAAAAGGATTTTTCCTCCTTAATTATGTAAAGAAGATACGAGGATTAATTTGATTAGAATGTGATGCTTATATGCTCTTAGTTAATTAGGTTAGATCACCTTGATTTTATGTTTTAAGTCATGAATTAATAAGGATTGGGCGGTTAGGCTTTTAATTGTAACTCTTAATGCATTATGCTTCAATTGTTGACTTGTCTTTAATTTACTAAGCCCTTGCTCTCGAGATTAGCCGATTAGTTCTCAATTAATCGCTAATCCCTCTAATTAGCCGGGAACACCGAGCTAATTAGCTTAGGTAAAAATGGGGATGTTACACACTATATGATAATTCTTAATTGATTGTCATAGTTATTTGTTTATTTCTCCTGATATGTTACTGTTTATTTATGGTTACTGTCTTAGTTGTATTAGTATATCTGTTAACTATATTTTCATTGTTCCAATTGAAAATTTAATTTATTTCGGTGTATATTTCTATAATAAGAGTTTAAGTTGAAAATTACCATTATGTCATACTATTTAAAATTAAGTAAAAATCGAAACAACTGAAAATGACAGCAATGACAGAGGTGTATAAACTTAGGATTTCTACTGAGAAATCTTTATTTCTCACCCTACTGTATGTTTTCGCATCATTATCAAATCATGGAGAACGGGGCAATGGGTGTCCTATTCATCGAGTTCCCTGAGCTCCATATTCACCTCAATCCGTTCTTAGACTCTGTATATATATCCGGTAGATGTCATTTTCGCCTTTATTTCTTCTTTCAGAGAGACTTTGCTGTACCACTCATGCATTCGTTATTCAACCCTGTCATCTCTTATATTGCCATCCCTCTCCACATGGCACATCTGTTCCCACCTCCACTCGCAGTAGCAGCAGCAGTACCTGCAGCAGCAATAGATCCCCTCTGCCTCACTGTCTAAGGAGGACCCGTCGGAGGCGACGAGCTCGTCTTCCTCGTCTTCTGCCCCTAGTATGGACTAGGCTCCCACTGATGCTGGTATGGCAAATGGATTCATTTCCTCAGAATCCATCTAGAGTGCCCATGCAATGCAATAGTAGGGTATGTCTAGAATGGCCCTCTTTTGGCATTTTTGGGCCATAGGCTGTAGCTTAGTGGATGTTATATGTAGATGGTTGGTACTTGAAATGTCCCGTGGGGACTAGATAGGGTTCTGATTGTAGCGACAGGCTGGTGTTATTTTGTTTTAGTGGCCTCATTGTTATGCCCTGTACCAGTTGTGTACTTTTGAAAAAATTGGAAAAACGACATCTATTGTGCAATATATATATGTGTGTGTGTGTGTGTGTGTGTGTGTGATGCAGTTAGATAATTTTGTTTATTCTATAGATTTTCTTTATTTATTGATTTATTATTGCTGATACAGAACTCACCGACAAATTAAATGGTTTATTGAACAATTAACGTTCTAAGGATAACTATTATTGAATCAGAATGTAACGTAATCAAGTAACCTCACATAATAACTTATCAAGTAATATATTATAACTTAAGCATAGTATTTTGTCTGGTAAGGTGTTACAATACATATGAGAGCATGGTAGAAACATTCATAATACGCATGAGAAATGTAGAAACATGCATGACTATACAACTCATGAACTTGACTATGGATCTACTTTTACTTTACTTTCATTTTTAGTACGTGCTTAACATTCTTTATTTTTCCTTTGAAATTGACTACTTTTGGACATAAGTTCATTCCGTGACCGTCATCATGCAATACTAACCAAATCAGACTAAGCCGATACTAGTTACTTCTAAGTTGGAGGGTCTTCCATTTCACCCTTGTCTCCTCCATAGAGGTTCCTTGAGTCTTTGTGGATCACCGTCTTTTACTTCCCGAAAGTAATCGAGGGGTCATATCCCATTCTTTCATTCCTTATCATTATACTTTACATGCATAATACTTCTTTGACTAGACATATGCAATGATATGACTAAATCTATAATTTTGATGAAAATTCGGTAGCATAACGGCTAGACCGAAGCTTCCCCAAAATGCCAATCATAACCTTCAACTAACAGTCCATCACATCTATATCATTCCATCATAAGATAAAGCTCAATCAAACTTGTCATTCACCATGCCGAATGGTATCATACATTTACACCCTAGAGGGGTTCATAGTTGTGTTATTTTTTGTGAAGAATCTTATGAATCGTCATATGCTTTCCCATGGTTACCCATGAGAGAATCACATAGTTAAGATATATGTACATGTAGTCTTTTACTTACTTAGTTCTCATGTAAACTTATTCTTTACTCAAGTGCATGTCTTATGGAACACTTGTTCAAATTAATTAAGTTAGGTGATTGTTTCCTTTCCTTGAGATAGTGTACTTAGTGATTCCTAGGTTCATGGTATGCTCAAAGGCCCTAATCATACTTCTGTTCCCAGAGAGTTCGAGATCCCTCTAGTCCTTGGGTCATGACAATGCATAACCACACTCATGAACCTAATAACACCATGTGCACTGACCACCAAGGGTGATTTTAACTTATTCAAGTTACAAAGTTTTAAGCTTTTATTATTAACATAATAAGGCCTTACCTTACAAGTTATAAAAGTTACCATTCTTTATAAGGTAGTCATAAAGTTTTATCCTTTATGAAAAAGGTGCCTCTAAAATTATACTCTGGCCTTAAAGATTAAATCTTTATGAAATAACAATACAAGATGCTAGTTTTTGAACTAAAAAGTCTTGTTCTTTATGAAAGTTGACACTTTTAGTTACTCTAAGACCATCAAGGTCTCAACTTTACAATTTAAATTTATCTTAAAGTCTAAAAGATTCCTACTTTATAAACTAGGGATATAAGACATTAACTTTAGAGTTATGAAGTCTTGATTTTTATAAAGGTTAACACTTCTATGACTCAAAAGTGCTATTTTTGCTTAAAGTTTGGAACTTTACAAATATATTCATCTCAAGGTCCCACCTTTACAAGACTTAATTTGCAAGCTTATAACTTTATGACTTAAAGTCACCTTCTTGATTAAAGTTTAAAACTTTATGAAAGGATTTACATCCAAGAATCAATCTTTACAACATAAAGTGACAAAATACCATTTTTACTCAAATAGGCTTAATATTCCAAAAAGCTTAAACTTTTACATGTAGTATTGTCCTCAAAACAAAACAAACTAAGACTTTTATGAAGGCACCAAACTTACGCCACTTTTTATGCATGAAGAAGCAAACTTTTTAAAGCTTTAAGCATTTAGGATGTTCATAGTCTTATCAAATCATGAAAAACATAAAAAGATAAAATTTTTCTAATCATAAACTCATCATAAGAAAAAGAACAACTTTAAGCAAAATACCACCAAGAACATCAAGAACATTCAAGAATAAGAGCATGAATATATCTTTTCAAAAGTAGAAACATCAAGAACACTTGAAGAAGAACAAGAACATATTTACCCAAAAATAGAAACTTTTACTCATGAAGAGCATGAAAGATTTTCTCAAGTTTTCACTTAAAGATATTGGTCATGAGAAAAACCAAGCTTCAAGCTTTCTTAAGTAAACAAAATAAAAGAGTGAAGATCACTACCTATGCTTGAAAATGGCATCCTTGGATAAGAGGAAGAAGATGAAGAAAACTCCTCCTTTGGTGAAGATGGTGGCGGTTTGGCTTGGAAAGAATGAGAGCTCTTGAGTTATCTTGAAAATGAGGCTTGTAGTGTTTAGATCTTGTCTCCAAAGACCAAAAGATGTGATCTTTGAAGGGCTTAGTGAGGAAGGTTTGGTTATGGAGGTGGTGGAGAAAAGAAGAAGAAGATGAAAGAGAAGAAGAAGAAGAAGATGAAAACTTCTTGGAAGAGAGAAGGCTACAGAGATATTGTGAGTTTGAAAAAAAATGAAGTGAGTGTGTGAATTAGGTGTATTTGGCCATAGGCTTCTTTCATTTGGGGGGGGGGGGGAGGAGATATTTTTCTTTCGTTGTAATTAAGGGGACAAAATGGTTAATGAAGGGGTTTACTTTAGATAAATCCTAATGCTTTTCTTACATAAAGCATCATTGTCTTTTACTTTTCTACTTTAGTGGTGTCATCAATGTTTTTTTATCTAATTGACTAAATTTGAATTTAATCATGTGATTAAGTGCTCTTGTAACTTAATTAAGATGATAAAGCAATGATTAGTGATTAACACACAAGAACATGATTAACAAAAATTAATCTTGCGATTAAGCTTAATTATCTTTAATTAAACTCGATTAAGCTAATTAAGGGTGATTAATGCTCAATTAAGCTATTAAGAGTCTGACTTACTTAATTAGAGACTATCTAATCTCAATTAAGCGTTCTCTTGACTTTTCTCATCAGAGTTAACTCACAAACTCTTCGTTGAACCCTTAATTAAGCCTTAATCTCATAATTTCTCATTAAGTGTCTAATTACTCAGGGTTACTAAGGTAATTTAGCATGACACGAAATTGAGGATGTTACTTGAAGTCCCTTTCTTTCATTAGACTTGACTCTATCATAAGTCATTTATTTACCACCTACTAAACATTGTTGGTAATCAGCTCATACCGTGGCCGTCGCCACCATAAGTTCTTGGTACTTACACTAGCTGGGTCCTTTGCCATGCCTCGTGTAAGCCTTTCCCCAGTACTCACACTAATTGGGTCCATTGCCATGTCTCATGCGAATCCGTGGGTGGAGGGGGAGTTTCTTATTGCGCTTTACCTTCCTTTTCAAAGGATCACACCCTTAGTTCAATCTCTTCTTTAAGGCTTATGATGCAAAATTATTCTAAGGCTAGATCAGAGCTTCCCCAAAATTGTCAAATAGAGAGTTCAATCTCACATATCATTGAGCATCATTATCATCATCATGTTGGCACATAGAGGCATACATAATATGTAAACTCTTATGAGCATAGCTTAGTAAATTTGGTGTAAGCTTTTAATTACGTTTCATTTCCTTTGGTTCTTTTATTAGGCATAAGGCAAATTTCACCTATTATTCTTTTTAAAACCTTTCAGTTGAAATATGAAGTTTTCCAATATCTTAATTTGGGGGTCTTGGTATATTCCAGCTTGTTTTTCATTAACCTCTAAATTTAACCATAACCAGATTTACTTTTTACGGTAGGGCAGTAAATTCAAAAATTCACTATAATTTCATCTTTTACTATTTTGACTTAAATTTTTGTATGATTATACTTCTCTGAGTCTATTTTTAAACAAAAAAGTGCCACTCAAATTCATTTTGTAACTTGAGATATGCATATTTTAATCTGACTACTCAATCTTCTAATTTTATCTCGAAATAGTGACTTATAAACTCTACAAGGAGCTCCTCACAAAGAATCTACCAAAACTATTTTATATGCGTGTTCCTCTTTGTCTTAGCTTTCTAAAAAACTTGGTCTCACTTAGAAATGCTTTGTATAGCTTGAGTTATTAAGCTTTTCGTACAGACTACCTGAACAAAAATATATTTGGGAACAGCCCACTTTAAAAATTTGTATCTCCCTCATTTTAAGGCCAAATTTTACATATTTTATATGTATAAAAAGCTCTACGAGTCTATTTTCATTTAAAATTAATTTCATTACATTTTGAGTTGTATTGAATGAGTTATTAGTCATGCAATACAGACTGCTAGAATTTCCAGCTTCAACAGCTTTTATTTTCCTTAACTTTCTTGTAAAAACATTAAGTCGTTTCCTCAAATGACCACTATTCTCTTCCAAACCACTTTTATACATTGAGGTCTTGATGACAAATCAATATTTTGAGTTCTAAAAGTTGGGTTCAAGCCAAAACATGTGCATAACTAGAAACATATTACAAGAAAAGAGCCATAACACAAGAAAATACTTCATAACAAGGAGTATGGCCATGAAGCCTTAAAACAAGTTCTAGAACCATCTAGCTATAGAGAGCTTAGGAGTTCAAAAGCTTGAGAATGCATAAAAGGAAAAGAATTAGAGTCACTACCACAAAGGTTTCTTGGGAAGCTTGAATGATGAAAGTGGTTGAGATGACCTCTTTCCTTAAAGCTTGGAAGAATGGGGCTAATATGTGTTTACTTTGCTTCTCCAAAGACCAAAAAAGATGGTCCTTAAAGGGCTTGTGAGGGTGGTGAAAGGAAAAAGGGTTGAATGTGGTAAGAAAGTGAGAAGAATAACAAGAAAGGTTAGAAGAGCAAAAGAGCTAGAATGAAGTTTAGAGAGAGATGAGAGCTTGGCCTTGTAGTGAGAGGATGAAACCTTGCAAATGGAGGAGAAAGAGGGGGCTAGTGGTAAAACATCCGAAAAAAAATTTACCATTTTTAAACAAGTTGTTTAGTTTTTATCGAATAATTGTGATTAATTAGAATTCGATTTAGTATTTACTTAAAGCCAATTAAGTGTGATTTAGGAGGATTAGATATGATGGAATTAGATTATAAACATAGGAAACCTCATAGAATTTTTCCAAAACCATTTTACCAATTTAAAGGAAATCGGTAAGATTTCGATATTTCAAACTGTCAGAACCGAACCAATAGAAATTATACTATGAGAACCCTAGGATGAATGGCCAAGATTTAGCCAAAACATCCTACCAAGTGGTGCAAGAATCAACCTCAAATGTAGGCAGCTACACTAAATTGAGTAATGAGTAGGAATCCACCAATCACCTAGTAGCTTCCTTTAAAAGTTTTGCAATTTTTCCTTCTTTCTCCCTTAGAATTTCGGCCATATACTGCTGACCTCTTCTCCATCTATTCTCTTCCTCGTCTTATCTCATTTCATCTTCATCTCCATCAACTCTTCAAGCTACATCAAGATTCCTGCAATCCAAGACACAAATCCAACAAGATTTCACCTTAGAAAGGTAGGAATTCAACTTCTCTTCTTGTTTTCCTTGATTTGGGGTTCTGTGGAGATCTTGTTTTTCTCATGATACTGATGTGATTTGGAGTGATGATGATGGATTATGGTTGATTTTGCATGTATGTTGTGATTAGAATTGAAATTGGTATGAAAGAACTTGAAGATAGAGAGAATTCAAGAAGCTATTAGGGTTTTTCCCTCGACGGTCCATACGTCGGAGTGTATAACTCTGCCTACAGCTATTTAAATTTGATGAATCCATTTTTATATGAAACTAGACATTTAGAGATTTCCATAAATATAAATTATAAGGCCATTGGATTAGTATAGAATTAGTTACGAATTTTTGAATGTTGACCTAGAAATCTGGATTCTCATCTGGGCAGTATGAGTTGAGAAGAGTGCAACTCATCCTACACAACTCTAAATTGAGTGAAACGAATGCTGTTTGAAAGCTAACATGTAAGGAAACATGTCATAAAAATTTTAGAGCCAAATTCTTGCAATTTGTTCCCAGCACATCAATGAAGCTGCCTTAAGTTCAAACCGGGCTAAAACATGGTAGTCCAGTAGGGTCAATTTATGGGGCTTATATCTCAAGATATACTCATGCAAATAATATAAAACTTATTTCATTTAAAAGCTCGTTCTGTTAGCTTTAATTTGGTATAAATTTTATATGATTTCACCCAGATTCCTATTTTTAGTGAATTTTCACTTATAAGAGTGCAATTCTAGCTAAGTGTAGGGCAATTTGAGGTAAAATACAAATAACTTGAGCTATACAAATCAAAATGAAATGGGACTAAAAGGATTGGAAACTAGACACATAGAACTATAACATATCCAAAATTCAGGTTTAAATGAGTTGAATAGGAGCGAAGGTGAATTTTACAAAATTCGGGTAGAAGAGGATAGAGTGAGCAGAAAACTCTGTTAATATTCCTGTTGATTTTGACACACCATATGATTGATATTGTGGTTATAAGTTTGCTGCCCCATATTGATTTGAATGCTTGATTGATTATACTGGTATTCTGGCACTATTCACAAGGAAGCAAGCATGATCCATCATGCTGCCGAATTTCCAGCGAAAATTAGTGATAGTTCTAAATATTTGTGTGTTAATGTTATTACACGACGTATATGAATACCATGCAAGTATGATCATTTGAGAATAAGGTATGAAGCCTGTGTATTTATGATTCTATGATGAAAGATAGGATGATGAGTCCGTATTCCTAAGGAACATGACATGACGATCACGCTCTGATGGGGTATGACATGACGATCATACTCTGGAATGTGGCATAATGATCCCACACCCTAAGGAATGTGACATGGTGATCACACCCCGAGGGAGTATGACATAGTGATCATACTCTGGGATGTGGTAGGATGAACATATTCCTAAGGAGTGTGACATGGTGATGACACCCCTACGTATGACATGGCGATCGTACTCTGGAATATGTATGACAAGTAAAGGAAGACAAAGAAAGAAAAGAAAATTATGTGTATCTGCATAAATTCAAGTACAAGTAAAGGCATATGTAGATTTTAAGTTTCCAGTATATTGGTGTTATTATATTTTAATACGTTGCAGTTATTGTAGTATAATTCATGACTTTATTTTGTATTGGCTCTCCCAAATGACAAGTGTATGAATAAAATGGACTCTACCTCGAACAATATGTTTTTGAACTATAAAATTAAACAGTTTATATAACATGTTCACCTTTTTCATAATAAATCGAAGTAGCTGGAGATAATAATGATGACATGGTATGAAATTTCTTAGTGAATCATCCTGAGAATTTAAAATTCTCACTCTCATTTCCGTGTTATCCCCAAATAGTTCAAGAAGTTTCGAAGATGGCTGAAGTTGCTGTCAAATAAGGTCCGCTCAAGTAACAATAACAACTAGTGAGTGTGGTACTATGACTTAAGCATAGTACTATACCAAGGAGGATGTTACAGGTGGCGAGTTCATCAAGGCATGGGCTTGATGTGATTTTGCTTCATTCAACAAGTAAAAGGGTTAAGAATCTTGGGATAAAAGGGGTAATTGTGTTTCCTGTTGAGTCTTGGTGCATAGCAAGGACAATTTTGTGTGTTTTCAAGGGGTTAAAGGAAAGCACTACTCTTAGTATTTGTTTGATTGAATATGACTTATCCATGTGGCATAATCCAAGTGGTGGATAGCCTTTCTCTTAGTCTTGCCTAAGGTGATGTTACTAACATAAGCTTAGATCCAAGGGTGCAAGATTTAAGAGACAAATGGAGGGTTGGATTTGACTCTTCCTTGGCCGAAATTTCAAGCCATATACAAGGGAAAATTTTTAAATTTTCAATGCTATTTGGATTATCTAAGTGTTAATTAATTTAGTTAATTTAATTACTCTTTAGTCAATTTCTGTTAATTACACTTTTGAGACATTTTCTTCCAAAAAGTATTGCTATTATTAATCACGTATTAAATGTGTGAGGATTTAATTTTTCCAAAATTGTTTAAGGTGAAATGTTTGTCATGCACTTAATTGATAAGATTATATTAGCTTAATTATGTTTTTAAATCACGGATTAACGAGGTTTGAATGATTAAACTTTAATTAAAACGTTTAGTGCACTATGATTCAATTATTTACTTTTTCTTATTGGCCATTGACTTTTTGTTGACTTGTCTCTAATTTACTAAGCTCTTACTCATCGAGATTAGCTTATTAGTCCTCAGTTAATTGCTAACCCCTCTAATTAACTGAGCACACTGAGCTAATTAGCTTAGACAAAATTGGAGATGTTATAATATGCTAATGACTAATCAAGTCAAAGTAAAGTGAAAGAAAGACTGAAGTCAAAGTCAAAGAAAGGTCAAAGTCAATAGAATTGCATAAAGTGTTCATGCAATTATGTTTCATCTATATCCATTGTTATAAATGTCTTATGTATGCTTATCCCTCCCTTATAGTTCCATTGTTTATTATGGTATGCTTATAAAAGAGTAAATCAAAACCAATCCGCTTCAGGCATGAATGAGTAAACTTGTTTAAAATTAAACTTATACATGCTCACACTTCTGTAAGAAAACCTACAGTGGCTGGGATGATAATGTTAACGCTTAACTGTCAAGTTAGAGTCCTATTGAGAAATTCTATTTCTCACACCTATTTTTGTGTCAAGTTTAGAGGAGTTCAATGGGTAGTGTGGTCATTTACATTGAGTTTCCCACTTGGCATTGGCATTTTGACCTGGTGCTTAATGCAACCATGTTGACAGCATGGGCTGTGATGAGGGTCTACATTTTCTACGACCGTCAGTTTAGTACATAAGTAATGAGTCTTTTCTTTCACCTCCATGATTCTTTGATGATATCACCTTGTATACTATACATCCCCCTTTTCATCCTCCCGTCTACCTGTTGGATGTGGAAATAGATTCTGACATGCACCTAATGCTGACTTACACCATGAGCCTTCTTACCCATCAGTGATCCGGTTCACTTCTGAGTCATCTTCTTCTACGACAAGTTAGGTGATCGATCTGAGGTGTGAGCGAGGTTTTATATGCACTCAGGCGATGCCCTGTGGTCATAGATGTGCTCAAGGAGGAGGATGTGGTAACACCTCTAGTAAAGTAAGGAGCGATTTCATCCCTTACTAGTTGCTAATGAGGAGGGTGTACAGTTGCACATGCAGAGCTTTAGATTACTAGTGGCATCTTTCTCTTGCTATCTAGTTTTTAGGTTGCACATATCTTGGCATTTACGTTATCTTGAAACCATGGAGGCTGGATAGTTGTATCTTCTTTACTTTTGCCATGGTCGGAAGCCATGCTTTGTACTTATATTACTTTAGTGACTATGGTTGCTTGTATGGCCAGATATGGTTTATCAGTTCTGTTGCTACTACTACTACTACTACTACTACTACTATTATTATTATTATTATTATTATTATATGATGATTATGGTGGTGGTCATGTATGCTTATGAAGATATGAATGTTTATTTATGTTTATATTTATCTACCACAATGCGAATATTCATATATGAGATGCATTGATTATAAGACAATTATTATGTGCTTATGAGTCGCATTTTTTAATAGATAATTTCAGTAATAGATCAAAAAAATCTACCCCTATTTTCATCATAAAGTATTTTAATAAAAATGAGTTATATAAAAGCAAGCAAAGTAACAATTAATAATTTCTGTAATATGATATAAGTATAGTATGGAGTTATTAGGGTGTTACACGGTGTGTGGATCAATTTTGGACTAAAATGTCATCCGATCCAAACACTATTTTGTTTGTTTTTGGTTCGGTTTGGAGTAAAATATTTTCACATTGCTAACCGATTTAATCCAAATCAATTTACAATGATTTGTATTGGATTGGATAATCAGTTTTTGAAGGAAAAGAAAAAATTCATTGACAAAAAACAAATAATACCATTCACTAACAAGCAACAATCTAATCAATACATCAACATGAATCTAATTCTCATATTCACATTCCATTTCATAAATGTCACATTCTATAAAACACTAATGCTGCTCAATAACATAATAACAATCTTATTAGTACGTCAACAAAGTATACTAGAAACATGCCAAAAATTGATGGAATTACCAACAGAAAAGTGAGCGATATTTGTTGATAACAATTTTACCAATGGAAAAAATCCATCTGTAATGTGCGCATCGGAAAAAAGAAAATTGAATATTACCGACGGATCGATAATTATATCGACAGAATTTGCTGTCAACAATATTAAAAAAAAAATGCATCAATAAATGAACATCAAAAAGTGTTAAGGAGGCACTTATACTGATGAATTATTGATAATTACCGACAGGGTATTTGTCGGTAATTTAAAATTGTTTTATAAATTACCGATAAAAATTTCATTGGTAAGATAAAATTTTTATTTTTATGTTTTGTAGTTTTGAATTATTAAAAATTGAAATTAGTATTTAAATAGTTCAAATTATTATTTTAAATATCCATAAATTCATATAATTAGAAATATAATAAAACATAAAATATATAAACTATCAAATAAAATAAAAACTATTAACAACTAAAGAAATAAAATAAAATCGTCAATGTACAATTCTAAATATATAAAAAAAAAACCCTAAAAACTAGGAATATTCATCAGTGTGAGCATCCGAAATGCCCTCAGAGCCATCGGGTGTGCGGTCATGTGGAGAATGCGAAGGCAGTGGAGGTAAAGGGGGAAATGGTGGAGATTGTGCACCAGACGATGAACTGCTATTCCCCATATGCTCGAAGTAAGTGTACATTGTCGTTATCCTCTGCTCCATGACTGCAATTGTTGGTTCCATTGCTCCTTTTCTTTCGCTTAGGCTCCTACAACTCCATATACCTCCTGTCGGCCTCCTCAATCTGCCTTTGCACAAATTCATTCAATGCATGAACCTAATCACGAATGTCCTCCACATCAGCACTAGCAAGCCTAGCTCCAGACTCAAAGGTTAGAGAATAAGACCTACTATATGCGTCGCCATACTATAAATCCACCCCTTATAATGGTCGCCAGTCGTCTGGGCCCATATCTCATCATCATTGACAAGTGGACTGGTAAGAGTGCTCCCATCCCTTTGCTTCAACTGGGCCTCAGTTAGTCACTAAGTGAATTCATGCTACAATTGGAACAAACAAAACAAACTAAATTAGATTTAAATAATAGAAATTATAATAAATTAAAAATATTGGAAACTAAAATTATAAGTGCTTACATATGTGGACTCTGACCGAGTATCAACTCACTGGAACTTATCCTGCTTCTAGATGTGGGTCTCTCGAAATAGCACCCCTTGAGTCAGCAGCCTGTTCATTGTCTTTTCCTATATTTCAAACAATTTTCATGTGATAATATAATATTTAATACAAAAATTAATTAACTAAATAAGTGTAAAGAATGATATTTACCATCCTCAGCCACGTGCCCTCAATGGTGGTGGAGCCTTCAGTATATAGTGAGCCAGCTCGGGCTGATCCTCTACTCATCCAAGCCTTCACTTACTTCAACTTGTGCTCCAGCGAGTCCCAATATGCCTTGAGTACCTAGAGGATGTCCTCAATAAGCCAATGGATGCTAGTATCATTCTTGTGAATGTCGTGAAATATATCGCGGAGCCGCTTGCTGGCCTTAGTCTTCCACGCCTTGCAAATCGAGGCCTCCTCACATGGATCAATAGTGAAGGAGCACTATACATAAGTAACATAATAGTCACCTCCCTTATAATAAATAGGCATGTATAAGAATAAAAAAATATTAATAATAAAAAATATTTATTATACCCTCTATTCTCTCCACCATATCTACTTTGTAGCCTTAGGGGCCTTCGAAAAACTCTTATACAGGCCAAGGAAGTTCTCTTTGTTGGAAACAGTAACACAAAAAGGAAAGTTGAATCGTGTTTTAGATAAAAAAAAAAAAAATTCTATACTTAAAAACTTTTAACAAAACAACTTTCTCAAGTCCAAGATTTGGAATGCAGAAGCAATTTAGTTAGAAATTAAAGTAGTCTAGCTTACTAAATTATGTTTAAGTAGGATCCAATAGACACACAGAATTATATGCTAAGTGAACATAGTAAATAAAGTAAAAGAGATAAAGAAATCACATAGCAAAATTTATCCTGGTTCGGCCAAACAAATGCCTCGTCCAGTCCCTAACTCTTTGTTGAGATTTTTACATCATCAGTATTCTTTTCCCAAGCTTTTACATGTGAGTATTCTTTCTCAATTCTTTCCAAGCTTATACAATAGAGTAGTTTTCTCAAGCCTATCCAAGCTACGCATGAGTAGTATTTATCCTAGCCTCTCCAAGCTCTCAGTGACCACTAACGGGTTTGGTTACAATATGAGAAAATTTGTGGTTTATGTTTGTAACACTCACACTTAAGCTCCAAAAGCTAGTATAATCAATAAAGTGCAAGGTGTATGTGACTTCTCTAAAATCTCAAAATGAAAATATTAGCTAATACAAATCAATAGACAAGATTTTACAAACAGAAGTTACAATGAGTAACTTTCTAATGATTCAGAAGGTTGAGAAGGTTGATGAAGAAAGCCTCTTAAGCATAGAAAATTATTCAATTAGTCTAACTATTTCTTCTTTATTTTCTAGCTTTATACAGACTTCAAGATATGACCATTGAAGTTTGCAGATCTTAAGCCTTGTGCCTCTTTGATCCACTAGTCTATGGCTGGAAAGAGAGAAATGTAGTTTTCTTGTTCAACAAGTAGACTTGACACAAAAGAGGAAAAATAGCCATTGAAGAGTTCACCAACTTTTCAGACTTGTCAGTGCTTCTTTTGTATCTTGTCAAATCATATTTGACTCTTGAATTTATCAATGAAGCATGTAGAAGAAGCTTTAAAAGTAAGATAATTCATGAGAAGCATGTTTCTAATGATTACTCTTCTAAATGAAGTCATCTTTTGAATGAATAGATTTCCTTCTTGTGACATATTTTCCTTTATAATGCTATAATCTCATCCTTATGAGCTTTCCGTTTGCTTCTTAAGTGAGAAATTGTATAAACTACAAAGCGTTTGTTCCAATATAAGTATATTCAAGAGAAGTACTATGGATTAAGACACTTTGTTTGGATCAAAAGCTGTTTAAGTAAGAGATAAATGATTTTGCTCATGAAAGAATACATTTCAATAAAACAAATCATTCACAGACAAAAGTTTGACTTAAAGCTTAATTTGGTATTTATCAAAACCTTAAAGCTTGAAATGTCTTAAGTTGTGAGATAGTTTCAGAAGGGCATTAGAGCTTACAATCTCCCTTTTTTTGATGATGGAAAATCAATATTTAAGAAAAGTTTTTGTTAACAAATTCATTTCAGAAGAACACGATTTGTTGTATGAATTTAAATTACTTATTGAAGCGAATGAGAAATAGACATGACATTAAAAAACTTCAGTAATTTAAAACAAAAATTGCATAGAATTACAAAGACTAATAAAACCACAATTTTTGCTATAAAACTCTCTTCAAAATATGTGAACAAAAAGTATCAGAGCAAAGATAGAGAAATATAAGTTCAAGCTTAAAAAAAACGAATTGTATTAAGTATCAAAGCTAAGGATTCTTAAATAGTCATGCATATAGTTTATAATAAATAGAACAAATTTCATAATCTATCAGAGACAAGTAATAATTAACAGAATATATGATTCAAGAATTAAGATTACTAGCACAGAATCATCATAAACTGTTAGAATAAATTATATAAGCTAGAGTAATAGAAGCACTTAGCAGAACTAAAAAGTTGACAATGATAACTATGATATTAGAGCAATAATATATTGATAGAGATAATGGATTAGAGCATAATTTATATCAGAGCATTAATGTGATATTGTAGCATAGCTGAAATGATACAGATAGATATGAATTATTTAGAATAATAACTTGAAAATTTAAGCATAGCAAAATATGTTCATAAAATGCAAAGAATGAAATCCTAATACAAGTATGAGTGATATGCAAAAACTATTTTAGAAAAAAAAAGCTTTAACATTAGTCCTAAACAAAACATTAACTTTAATCCTAACTCCTCCTAAAAATGTGCTCCCCCTCAGCATAAGCTTTTTTTTCAATCTTTTCCCCTTTTGACATCATCAAAACAAGGTGAGGATGTGGGATCATAGAAGAGCCTTTACTAATTGCCCTTTCCTTTTTGAAGAGCCTTTAGAATTTGTAGCATGAGTTGTTCCATTCTAACCATTCTTCTCTCCAGATTACATTGATTGGCTAGAAAAGTGATATGATTTTCTTGAATCAATTTGATCTGAGTTTGAATAAGGTCTAAAACATCTTCTGCTATGGATGGGGTCCCAGAAAGTTTGTGACCAGAATAGTGGACTTGACTGGCTAACGGATTAGCAGGTATTTCTTGGGTAGGAAGAGCTGGTGCTGGATTAGGTGTTGAAATTGGAAGAGGAGCAGTCTTAGATACAGCTTCTATAGATTTAGATTCTAACACTAGAGTAATTGTTCTTTCTAGCTATGATCTTTCTGGTATAGTCTCTCTTTCCAACCCTTTTGGAATTTACTCATGATGTTCTGAAGGTATAACAACCCTTCTTATTTCTGGAAGTGGATTTGTGGTTTCAACGACCACAAGCTGTTGGTCCACTTCCAGAGACTCAAAGGAGCATCTAGCGCCTCTAGCAAAAGCACCAATTTCTTTGCTTTTTAGCCATGCCTCTTCTCTAAATCTGTGCGCAACAGCTTCCATTATTGCTTTTCTCAAGAGTGAAGGAGTTGAGTCTTTAGTAGATTCTTCAGAGGCCTTGTCCAGCTTTTTTTTTCCCTTTTCTCTTGTAATTAGGGTCCTCATTATCATCAAAGGCTTCTGCTTCAATATGTTTTCTATGATGATCTTGAGGGGAGGATTCCCTTATTATAATACCTCTTTCTCGAAATCTTGATGTTCTGGTTGTAGGCCTGATGGGAGCAATATCTATGGAGTTTGTATCAACAGTAGATGTTTCATCTTCAACTCTAGAGGAGGTGGTTTGTCTTTTCTTGCCAATTTTTCTTACAAAGATAGAAGAGAGACTTTTCTGCAGTCTCTTCTTCTATTTCTTCTTATTCATAGTCTTCTTTTCAAGATCTTTTGGCTTCAACCCCAGGTTTATGAAAGTGTCGACTGTTGCTGTCGATCTACTATCGTCTAACCTATGTCCCCCGATTGGAAGCTGAGCTCATTCAAAATTCCTTGTAAGAAGACGCCATAAAGAAGAGAAAAATGTCTTCTTCTTTCAGTATGAATAAAAGAAAAAATGAAGTCTAGGACCTTACAAGGTTGATAATTCTCTTTGACAAAAGGCAAAATAGGACCATTTAGTTCTGTGTCGCTGCCTCTTGGCAACATCGTGTGCTAAATCACCGAATAAACAATTCTGATAGGGGTAAGAAGATGAGAGGTCCAAATGTCTCTTATATGTATACTCCTCTGATTAGTGAGGACATCAGCAACCTCTTCTTCAGAAACTTCTAATTCCTTCCACCATCGTTCACCCGGTTTGCATAGAATGCAATAATTTTGTAAGTTGATGATTTGAGCAATATCAGAAGGCAACACTTGAATCTCAAAGTTTCCAATAATGCTTCTAAGAGATATGTTGTCTTCATTTGTGGCAACTAGTGTACTATAGAATGCTAGTACCAACCCCGAGTAGGTGTCTTCAGAAATTCCCAAAAACTCATTCCATCCTTGAAATTCAAAAATTTAAACTATCTCAGGAAAAGAAGATAAACTTCCTAGATGGAAGCTCCTTCTTCTGGCTGTTGGTCTAATAAAGAAGTTTCTGTGGAAGTTGACTTGTATGTCTTCATCTTAAAAAATGTAAGGAACACTTGAGTTGCTTTTTATCATCATATTAAAATTGCAAATGTTGAGGCTTAAGTAATATAATGCATAGTGTAAGTTTTGAGATGAAGTGAAGCATAAGACACAATGAAAGTTTGAAGTTTTGTAGAATGAAGATGAACTGTTTCAAAGTAAAGGGCAATTAGGTAGGATTAATGATAGTAACTAGAGGTTAAATTATGTGAATGGTTAAGGATTAAGGAAATTGAAAGGTCATGAAATAAAAGCGGTCATATTGAAGTGTAAGAGAGGCTTTTGGTTTTCCCGCTTCGTTTGACCATGAGAACATGGCAGAGTGGGAGGTTACCAATTAAGCACACTTTTGAAAGTCATTACAAATTTTGCACAGCTCTGTTCTGATCTAAGAGACAAGTCATCTTTCTGATAATATGAAGCTTCCTGATTCTATGAATGTTATCCATTTTCTAAACAAAACATTTTGATTTCTTCTTTCTGAACTAATCCTGATCCTATCTTTCTCAAACAAAACTGCATACCCTTCATTCTCAAACAAGTGAGCAACCTATTTTGAATCATCTTTCTGATCAGTTTTCAATTCTTCTTGATATGATCTTTCTGAAGCACACTTGTCTATTCTTTCCAAACAACCTTTGATATATATAGCCTTGACAATCTTTCTCATAAAGGAATTCCAGTAGGGAGCAGCAATCTTAGCTTTAAGCTTAGCTCATGAGTGAAAGTAGCAATGTAATATGAATGCATGTTTAGAAGCTAGTCATGCTTAGAAGGTTCTTTATGTGATAGAAACAATCTTCAGCTAAGGGTTTTGTAAAAATGTCAGCGATCTGACCTTCGGCATTTATGAACCTTAGCTCAATATCTCCTTTCTAAACATGATCTCTTATAAAATGATGTTTGATATCTATATGCTTAGATCTAGAATGCTGAATAGGATTCTTAGTGAGGTTAATTGCACTAGTGTTATTACACAAGATAGGGATTCTGGTATACCTCATATTGAAGTCTTCCAATTAATGTTTAATCCACAGAATTTGAGTACTGCAATTTGCTGCAAATACATATTCAGCCTCAGCGGTAGAAAGAACAATCATGTTTTGCTTTTTGCTAGACCAAGTTATAAGAGATTTTCCAAGAAAGCAACAACAGTCACTTGTTCTTTTTCTTTCAAGTTTGTCTCCAACAAAATCAGCATCACATTAACCTATAACATTACAAGCAATACTTTTCTCATACCAAAGACCGAGATTAGTAGAACCTACTCAATATCTTAAGATTCTTTTAATAGCATTTAAGTGTGACTATTTTGGATTGGATTGGAATCTAGCACAAATTCCTACACTTAATTATAGATCAAGTCTAATAGCTATAAGATAGAGTAGAGAGCCAATCATACATCTGTAAAGTTTCGCAGAAACTTTCTTACCCTCTTCAATAGCTTCTACAACTTGAGAAGGATACATGGGAGTACTGATGCTCTTGGCTTTGTCCATATTAAATCTTTTGAGCAGATCCTTAGCATATTTCTCTTGATGAATGAGAATTCCATTCTTCCGTTGCTTGATTTGCAGTCGCAAAAAGAATTTTAGTTCACCTATCATGCTCATCTCAAATTCTCCCTACATGAGCTCAGAGAAATTCTTGTACAAATTCTTATTAGTTACACCAAATACTATATCATCAACATAGATTTGAACAATTAAAAGATCATTTTTCTCATGCAAAGTAAATAAGGTAGTATCAATCTTTCCTTTTTCAAAGCCATTTTTGAGAAGAAAATAGCTAAGTCTTTCATACCAAGCTCTAGGTGCTTGTTTGAATTCATATAGCTTTTGACAGTTTAAAAACATGATGAAGAAGGTTTTCATTTTCAAAACAAGGAGGTTGTTTGACAAAACCTTCCTCAGATATGAAAACGTTTAAGAAAGTAGATTTTATATCCATTTGAAATAAAGCAAACCCTTTATAAGCAGCATAAGCAAGTAGCATTTTGATTGCTTCCAATCTTGCTACAAGAGTAAATGTCTCATCATAATCAATGCCTTCTTATTGGTTGTAACCTTGAGCCACCAATCTTGCTTTATTTTTTATTACATTCCCACTTTCATCAAGTTTGTTTCTGAATACCCATTTTATCCCTATAACAGATTGACCTTTTGGTAATGAGACTAGAGTCTAGACTTTACTCTTCTCAAACTGATTTAATTCCTCTTTCGTTGCTTCAACCCAATTTTGATCTTGTAAAGCTTCATCTACACTTTCTAGTTGAATTTTAGAAATCAAAGCCAAGTTTGATTCAGTTCTAAGAGAAGATCTAGTTCTGATCCCTTGAAAAGGTTCACCAAGGATCTGATTTTGAGAAATAACTCTCAAATCTCTTGTGCTGGTGTATGTTCCCTTGATGGGTGTATTTTCTGGATCTTCAAGGATGTCATCAGAAACATGTTGATGTGTAGGCAGATTAGAATCATCATCATCATCATTATCATTTCTTGTGGTGATCTAAAGGTTTGACTGGTGTTGTGTATTGTCATATAAAGACATATTCTCCATTTCATCTTCCACATCTACAACCTTTTGATTTGTGTCATTCCTTCTTTCCATGAAGCTTATGTGTATGGTTTCTTCCACAGTCTGAATCTTCTTGTTGTATACCCTGTAAGCTTTTGACACAAAAGAGTATCCAGAAAAACTCCAGGATCAAACTTTGAAAGCTTGTTCTTTGTGTTAAGTATAAAGCATCCAGATCCAAATACATGAAAGTATAAGATGTTGGGTTTTCTACCTTTCCAAAATTCATAGGGGTTTTCTTGAGAATTAGGCTCAAGAAAACATGGTTTTGAATGTAGCAGGCAGTATTAACTACTTCTACCCAAAATCCTTTTGACAAACCACTTTTAAGAGGCATAGTTCTGGCCATTTCTTGCAAAGATCTATTCTTCCTTTCCATTACCCCATTTTGTTGAGGAGTTCAAGGCGAAGAGAAGTTATGTGAAATGTCATTTCTGTTACAGAAAATTTCAAAAGAATGATTTTCAAATTCTCCACCATGATCTAATCTGATGGAAGTACTGCAAAAACCTTTTTCATTTTGAATTCTTGTTGAAAAATTCTTGAAGGCCTCACAAGCTTCGTCCTTATGGATTAGAAATATAACCTGTAACATCCGAAATTTTTCAAAATGTTTAATGTACATTGTTAATCTATTTTTTCGATTTTATCGAATAAGTAAGAATAATTAGAAATTAGTTGAAGGTTAATTAGGAGTTAATTGGATATTTATTAGAGAGATTAGGATTAGGGACAATTAGAATAGACACATAGAAAACCTCATAAAATTCATAAGAATCGTTTTGCCAACTTGAAGGAAATCAGTAAAAATTTGATATTTTAAACTGTCAGAACTGAATTAATAGAATTACATGTCCAAAAACCCTAAATCTATTGGCTACTAATTCAGCCACCTTGCCACTAAAAGTGACGCCTAGGCAGGCACACATAAGTGTTAACTTGGCCGAATTTTCAGCCACTGCAAAACCATCGATGAGAAGCCACTCTTCTAATAACCCAATGTCATAATAACTTCAAATTTTCCTTTTACTCCCAAAAGAAATTCATCCTCTTCAGCAGCTGAGAAGCTCTCTTTCATCTCTTCATCTATTCCCTCTCTTCCTTTCATCCCCAATCTCCAACAAACATCTTGGACCCCAAATCATCAAAGCTAGCTAGTTTTGTATCACCTAGAGGTAAGATTCCACCTTTTTAATTGATTTCTTGTCATTGTGGCTATTGATTCATTCAATTATATGCATGTATTTGAGGTTTTATTTAGATTATGTGAGTGTTGTTGGCCGGGCTATGATGTATATATTGAGTTTTGGTGGATTGATTAATGAAAGAACCAAATAGAAGGTAACCAAAGTGAAGTTACGTAAGAAATCCCTACGACGTCCATACTTGTGCAATGTACGGACTCATATGAAGACATCAAAATGAGATGAAACCAATTTTAAATAAAAATAAACATTTATAGATTTCGAACCATATAAACTACAAGGCCATTGGATTAGTAGTGAGGGAGATATGATTTTTTTAAGTTTACCCTAGGTTTTTGTCTCTTGATCCAACCACAATGGCTTACGCAAGGCATAACTCACTCTATACAACTTCAAATTGAGTTAAACTAATTTTTTTAGAAAGCTTACACATAGAAAAACATCTTATAATTTTAAAGCCAAATTTGGTCCTTGTTGCTCCCAATAATTTATTGAAATTGCCCCATGTCCCGACCTAGCTAGAACAAAGCAGCTTGAGTTAGCCAAGTTCAAGGGCTCATAACTTGAGTTATACTTATTCAAAAGAAATGAAACTTCTTGCAAATGAAATCTGGTTCGGTTAGCTTTAAGATGATATAGGTTTCGTATAATTCTAACTAGTATTTTTAGTGAACTTTTACTTTTTAGTGTACAAATTTGTCTAATAACAGGATAGACCTAGGTGAAATATTAATAACCTGAGTTATGCTTGTCAAAACTTAATGGGACTAAAGCAATTAAAAACTAGACATATAACTCTTCAACATATCCAAAATTCAGGTCTAAATAAGTTAAGCAAAACTTATGGCTTAATTTATAAAACAGGGTAGAATTGAAGGAAATTGGCAGAAATTTCAATTTAAGTTTAAAGGTTGCAAATTTTGAGTAAGTATTAAAAGATGGATGCATTATATTGATTTTATGTATGAATGATTGGCACTATTCATGAGGAAGCGAGCTTGATTTGTTATGCTACTGAAATTTTGGCAGAAATAATGCGCAAGTCTTATTCTTATCAATGCATATGACATTCAAGCCAATTAAATTTTGATTATGAAATTCATAAGAGTTATAAAGGATTCCATATTACTTGGGCCAGCCCCGAAATAAAGTTAAAGGGAATAAATCAGTGGAAGAGTCATGAAAAGCAAATCGGCAATCCTGTATAGGAACGAGCTCGGTCCTGAGAAATAGACTATTACCTAGGAGTTAAATGGCCAAAAAACTCTCAGGAGATTAAATATGGAAAGGTCTATGACATACAAGTTAAAGAATTAATGAGGCAAAGTGCATTGCATTATCATGCATCAATGCATTATTACAGACGCTTTACTTGATCGTATATATATATATATATATATACACACCTCATCTTATTATATATGATATTATGTCTTATGTTTATTCTGTATCTTACTACTTTGAGTAAAATTGAACCTTGCTTTGGGTTATATTTTCTTAAATCCAAATGAATAGATATTTGCTATTCACCTTTTTATAATTAATTAAAAATCGAAGCAATTGGGAATGAACGCGATGTTAATATATTATGGCTATAGGAATCCTACTAAAAATTTTTCAAATTCTCACCCTACTTTGTGTACCGGTGTCATTCTCGGATCACGAAGATGGATGTGACAACTGTCCTCTTTACTGAGTTTCTGGACCTCCAGCTTCACTATGACCCCATATTCGACTCCCTGTACACTATTGGCACTTGCCACTTTCGTTTATATTTCTTAGCCCGTAGAGACTTTGTTATCCCTTTCTTTCACCCACTATTTGACTCAACTGCACCATATATAGCAATTACCCTTCAGATGGCCTATCCAGCACCCCCAACCGCACCACTAGCACCTGGTTCACCACTCGCTTCACCATCTCAGGTGGTTCCCTCTCTCCCTAGAGGACGAGGACCCTTTAGAGGCAATGGAGTCATCTTTCGGCTCATCTTCTAGACTTAGCGATGACTACATGCCAACAGAACCCAGCATGGCCAATAGGTTCCTATCTTCAGCTTATGATTAGAGATGGCAGCTGCGTAGCAGACTGTAATGTATCATGTGGCCCTATTTTGGTGCGTTGATGACTTTGGGCCATAGGTTTAGGTTCTTTTTTTTTTCTTTTTTTGAATGGCTCAAAGAGTTAATAAATGAAATGTCCTATGAGGACCACATAGGGACATCCTTCATAGATAGGGGCCGGTTTATTTTGTTTGACGGCCTTGACTTATGTACCCACTTACCTATATACAAAAGTTTGAAACTCTATACTAACATGTATATATATATATATATATATATATATATATATATATATATATATATATATATATATATATATATATATATATATATAGCAGACTGTATGTATCATGTGGTCCTATTTTGGTGCGTTGATGACTTTGGGCTGTAGGTTTAGTTTCTTTTTTTTTTTTTTTTGCATATCTCAAAGAGTTAATATATGAAATGTCATATGAGGA
The DNA here is from genome assembly GCA_031439595.1 of Pterocarpus santalinus. Taxonomy (NCBI): domain Eukaryota; kingdom Viridiplantae; phylum Streptophyta; class Magnoliopsida; order Fabales; family Fabaceae; genus Pterocarpus; species Pterocarpus santalinus. Next base: position 26,586,510 of record CM062529.1, read on the forward strand.
CCACATAGGGACGCCCTTCATAGATAGGGGCCGGTTTATTTTGTTTGACGGCCTTGACTTATGTACCCACTTACCTATATACAAAAGTTTGAAACTCTATACTAACATATATATATATATATATATATATATATATATATATATATATATATTGTAACATCCACCGTTTTTCGTCTAATTATTCGGTTTTATCGAATAATTGAGAACAATTAAAATTCGATTAAGCAATTATTTAGACTCAATTGATTAGCAATTACTTGAGTTTAAATAAGAGAGAATTAAGTTAGAGTATAGGAGATTTCATAAAAATTTTATTGAAAACCAATTTACCGATTTAAAGGAAATCGGTAACATTACGGTATTTTAAACTGTCAGAACTGAACCAATAGAATTACAGGCTCTAAACCCTATTTTGAGTGGCTGATAGCTCAGCCACTTACCAGCCAAAAGTGGCACAACAATAGCCACATTTCATGGAGAAGTTTCGCTGAATTTCAGCCAAGCATTCTGGACCAATCAAATTGCAAGAAGAAAGCCACCTACACACCACCATGTGATCAGATTTTTGTGCTGTTTTATCACATATTCTGACCCACATCCAACGCCACTTTCTCTCTTCTCCTTCAGCTCTCTTTCTCTCTTCCTCACACACCCAAAAACTCAAGCCAATTCCAGCCTTATTCATCCAAGCTTCAAGAATCCAGCACAAACACTTGGATCAAAGGTAGGAGTTTATTGATTGCATCAAATTTGTGATATTGGCTGGCTGAGCTTGGATTATTTTTATGATTCTTGATGTGTTATATGGAGGATTATGATGATATGTGATTGGCTTTGGGCTGTGGGTTTGGTTAAAATCGAATTTGAAGCAAGAAAGAATAGAAATAAGAAGAGCTGAGGGGCTGGAGAACCAAAACCCCTCGGCAGTCCGTACGGCGGAGTGCACGGCTCCGCCTACAACAGATCAAATTGGATGAAACAATTTTTATATAAAACTAGACATTTAGGGCTTTCCATAGATATATCATATAAGGCTTTTGGATTAGAATTGAGAGAGTTATGAATTTTTGAATTTCGACCTAGGGTTTTGACTCTGGCTCTGGGCAGATTAGGTTGTTTAGGGTAGAACTCGACCTATACTACTTGAAAATGAGTGAAACTAACTATTTTAGAAATCATACACATAGGAGAATGTCTGATAAAAATTTTAGAATTAGATAAGGTCCCAGTTGCTCCCAGTGCTCCACGCAATTCGCCCTATGTCCACACCGGGCTAGAACAGGGCAGTGTAGGAAGGTCCGAATTCAGGGCTTGTAACTCGAGCCCTACTAAGCAAAATTGAGTGGAACCTTTTCTAAATGAAACTTTATTCTGTTAGCTTTAATATGAGACTAATTTCGTATGATTTGAGTCAGTTTTCGATTTTTAGTGGATTTTTACTTTTAGTTGCCTGATTCTGGCTAGCCAATGGGCAGGCCGAGATAAAATCTAGATATCTTGGGTTGTAGAAATCAAAATTAGATGGGACTAAAGCGGTTAGAAAATACACACCTAACACTTTAACATAATGAAATTTGAGGTCCAAAGGAGTTAAATAGAAATTATGGCTTGAATTATAAAAATCGGGTTGGTTGAATATGCTGAGGCAGGAATTTTGCCTTAATGAATTTGATGTTGATATGAGTTTAATGTTGGAATATAAATATGATGTTATGTTCTTTGTGATAAATTGGTGTACTGGTTGGCTGGAACTATTCATGGGGAAGCGGACATGTTCCGTTATGCTGCTGAAATTTCGGTAGAATCCCTACATAAGTTATGAATTACATGTTAAACCATATGCATTTTCAAGAGAGCTATGAAAGTTATGATAAGAAGTATGTTATTATGAAAGTTCCATACTACTTGGGCCAGCCCCGGATAAGAAGTTAAGGGGAATAGATCAGTTGGAAGGTCGGGAAAAGTAAACCCGGCATTCCTGTATAGGAACGAGCTCGATCCTGAAAAGCAAACTATTACCCAGGAGTCTAAATGGCCAAGAACTCCCAGGGGACCAAGAGATGGAAAGAATAATGATGAAAAGAAATGGAAAGACTTATGAGGAAAGGTTCATGATTGATTTTGCATGATTACATGAATGCATGAATACATGGCATAGTTATGTCAAGATGTTTACTGTTGCCTCTTATATGTATTTACTGCTGCTCGTTTATTATCCTGATTATTACTATACGAATCATTATTAGTAGTCTGTTTATCTTTTTGAACCTTCTAAAGTAAAACTGAACCTTGCCTCAGACCAGACATTTTTCTTAAACTCATTAAAATGGACATTTCAGTTTGAATACATATTTTTATAATTAAATAAAACCCGAGGCAACTGAGAATCTATTTGACGTCAGTACCAGTATACCCGAACCCTACTGAGAATTTTCTTGAAATTCTCACCCCGTTTTGTATCTTCCGCATCATTCTTAGACACTGGCGATGGACTCCACAGCTACCCTCTTCATTGAGATCCCAACATTACAGCTCCACCATGATCCAGAGCTAGATTCCTTGTACATAGCTGGTTCGTGTAGCTTCCGTTTATACCTCTTCAGCAACAGGAACTTTGATGTTCCTTTACACCATCCCATTTTCGACCCTGCTACTCCTTATATTGCCATTCCGCTACACATGGCGCACCCACCTCTTGCACCTCCTGCACCAAAGAAGACAGACAAAGACTCGACCACGCCCCTAAGTCACCACCATAGGCAGTCCCTGATATCCCATTGAGTTCAGAGTGTGACCCCTCCAAGGCCACCGGCTCATCGCCCTCTTCCTCCTCGGGACCTAGCACGGACTATTCACCGGCCGAGCCTGGCATGGCTAACGGCTATCTAACGGAGTAGCTTAGCAGCAGGGGTTGTTGTACAGTATGACCCTCTTTTGGACAGCATGTAGCTCTGGGTCATAGACTTGACTGTAGGGTTAGCAGTAGGTTACAAAATGTCCTCTGAGGACCATAGGGTATTTTGACTGATATGGGCATTATGATCTTTTTGATATACCAGCCCACTTATGTATTCTACTTTAAAACTTTGTACATAAACTGAAGCAGTGGCTTCTGATATATACATATGTTTGCACGTATATAGTAACACTATTGTACTATTCTTATCTTTGGTGATATTTTGTTCAATTCGTTCCGCTTTTAGTATCGTGAAAAAAAAAAAAGAGAGATTTATATGATGATGACGATTTAAAGAAGAATAAAACAGGAAAGGTAAACAGAATATTAATACGGTAACACAATCTACCTAATTTCATGCTATGACTTAAGCATAACATCAAATTAGTAGGGTGTTACATATATATCTATGTATACATATATATGTATACATATAGGTATTAGAGGTTGTGTTATTTCATTTCTTTTGCTAGCTATACAATTGCTGCTACTGCACTACACGTGATTAAACCATTATGAATAGAACATGCACAATTTCTATCTAGTTAATAACCTTGTTCCAGTGTAATAATCTTGTCAATTATGTTGAGAATGGAATAAAATAAAAACAAAAAGGATATTCGTACATAGCATAATTACCAAACATAATATTATGACTTTAGCATAGTATTAGACTTGGTAAGGTGTTACATAACCCATATAAATTTTGAAAAGTCATCCACAATGACTAAACTATATTTCCTATTGCCTAAACTGGCAGTTCTAATTGGTTAAAATAGATCAAGATGTAAAAGTTTAAATGGTCTTATAGTTAAGACTACATTTTTACTGTCGAAAGAACTCTTAATCTATTTACCTCTATGGCAGAACTCACAAGATGAGTCATTTTCAAAATTGATCTTAGGCCAACCTTTAACCAACTCATTCTGAGAGATCTTAGAAATTAATTTCATATGATCATGACTGAGTTTCTTATGCCACAACCACTTTTCATACACAAAGGATGCTAAGCATTTTACATTCTGATTTAGAAGGTCATCTAGATATAATACATAGGTATTATCACGCCTTTTAGTAAGCATGATTTTATCATAAGTGGAATCTTTAATTACACATTGAGAAGGTTCAAACACAACTCTATAGCCTTGATCACAAAACTGACTAATGCTCAGAAGGTTGTGAGTTAGTCCTTCTATTAACATAACATCGATAATTAAATCAAAATCATTCCCACTAACATTACCTATACCAATGATTTTGGATTTGATTCCATCAGCAAATTTCACAACTCCACCATCTTTGGGTCTAAGGTTTCTAAACCAAGATTTCTTTCCAGTCATGTGTCTAGAACATCCACTGTCCAAATACTACCTCTTTTTCTTTAGCCATTGTGATTTATGACACACTTGCACTAGAAGCAATCTTTACTTTAGGTACCTAAATTTTCTTGGGTCCTTTTGTGTTAGTTGACTTGTTAGGATTTTTCACTTTCTGTTTAGCTTTCCTTCTGGAGAAACATTTTTCATAAGAGTGTCCCCCTTTTGAAATAGTAAATACATGTAGGAATTTTTTTTTTTTTTTGAGAGAATCTTTGGATGATTCTTCATTTACTTCTTCCACATATCCTAGTCCAATTTTGTCAAGATATGGTTTTTGGTCTCCAAGCATAAGATCAACATTTTTTGAGCCATTAACCATTTTCTCAAAATTTGATGAAGCTTAACTAAGTTCTGAAGTTTAGAAACATCAAAAGAAGCATTTTGACTAGTTTTAGAAATTTAAGTCTTTAAGGCATTGACATCCTTCTGGAGAATGCTATTATCCTTTGAAAGTTCAATATTTTTATATCCTAGCTTCTCACTTTCATTCTCGAGTTTTTCAAAATCTAAGGACAATTTTTGAAAATTTTTCTTTAGAGAAGCATAATGGGAAACAAATAACTAAAAGTCATCCAAGAGATCATCATAAGCTTTTTGAAGATGTTCTGAAGTAAGTTCAAGTTTAGAATCAGATACCTCAGTTTCTTCTTCTGAAATTATATTAGCCATGAAGCATAGATTTGCTAATATCTTCTTCTCCTTGTGATTCAGCATTCTCTTGTTCTTCATCCAAATCTTCCCATGTAGCCATCATAGCCTTCTTCTTAGAAGCTTTATTTAGTCTAGGACATTCTGATATGACATGTCCAGGCTTCTTTTTGGCAACAAAGCTCTTTTTCTTTCTTTTGATCCATGCTTTCGATATCCTCCTTCCCAAGTGTGCAATCTCGTAATCATCATCATCTTCAGAGAAGTCTTCTTCATCTTCTTCTAACTCTTCTGAAGCTTTCATGGCCTTCGAGAATTGAGTCTTTTTCTGAGTAGACTTCAGTGTGATGGATTTTCCTTTTCTAGTAGTCTCTTCAGAGACTCAAGTAAGTTCAATCTCAAGAGTCTTCAACGACCTAATGAGAGCATCCAGGCTAAGTATATTCAAGTCTTTTGCTTCTTGAATAGCAGTTACTTTTGGACATCAGGCCTTTGAAAGACTTCTCAAAATCTTTCTCACCATTTTGGCATTTGTGTACCTTTTGCCCAAGGCCTTCAACTGATTTATGATATGCATAAATCTAACATTTTGGCATTTCTCATACTCTAGCATTTTGAACACCTCATATTTATGAACTAGCATGCTGATTTTGGCCTCCTTAACCTGATCAATTCCTTCATGAAGTACTTGAAGTCTATCCCAGATTTCCTTTGCAGAGTCACAAGATATGATCTTATCATATTCACTTTTGCTAAAGGCACATGCGAGAAGATATTTTGCCTTAACATTCATTTGAACTTTGGCCTTATGCTGATCTGACCATTCATTCCTCAGAATAGTTCTGACTATTATAGCTGGAGGTTGTTCCAAATCGACAAGGCACTGGTTACTCAGTCATGGGTATATAATCACCATTTTCTACGATCTTCCACATATCCAGGCTTATAGACTCAATGAAGAGTCTCATTCTATTATTCCAGTAGGGATAGTTTTCACCATTAAAATATAGAGGGCGGTTGATAAAGTGACCGTGAACAATATGATTTATCTATTGTGCCATTTGTTGGATCCTTGTCCTTGACATATGGTGTTTTGGATAAAAAATCTATACCTCAAAACTTTTAGCAAAACAACTTTCTCAAATTCAAGACTTGGAATGTGAAAGCAATTTGGTTAGAAATAAAAGTAGTCTAGCTTACTAAAATATGTTTAAGTAAGATTCTAATAAACACACGAAGTTATATTCTAAGTGTAGACAATAAATAAAGTCGAGCAAAGAAATGCTTATGTTCGGTCCCCTACTCTTTGTTAAGATTTTTATATCACGGGTATTCTTTTTCCAAGCTTCTCCAAACTTTTACATGTGAGTATTCTTTCTCAAGCTTCTCCAAGCTATGCACGAGAAGTATTTATCCCAGCCTTTCCAAGCTCTTAGCGACCGCTAACAGGTCTAGTTACAATATCAGAAGATTTGTGGTTTGTGTTTGCAACACTCACACTTAAGCTCTAAAAGCTAGTATAATCAGCAAAGTACAAGGTATTTGTGACTTCTCTAAAATCTCGAAATGAGATTATTAGCTAATACAAATCAGTAGAGAAGATTTTACAAACAGAAGTTACAATGAGTAGCTTTCTGATGATTCAGAAGGTCTATTAAGCACAGAAAATTATTCAATCAATCTAGCTATTTCTTCTTTGTTTTCCAACTTTATATAGACTTCAAGATATGACTATTGAAGTTGGTAAATCGTGAGCCTTGTGCCTCTTTGATCCACTAGTCTATGATTGAAAAGAGAGAAATACAGTTTTCTTCTTCAACAAGTAGATTTAACACAGAACAGGAAAAATAGTCATTGAAGTGTTTACTAACTTTTCATACTTGTCAGTGCTTCTTTTGCATCTTATCAAATCATATTTGACTTTTTGAATTTATCAATGAAGCATGTAGAAGAAGCTTTGAAAGTAAGGTACTTCATGAGAGGCATGTTTCTGAAGATTACCCTTCAAGACGAAGTCATCCTTCAAAATGAACAGTTTTCCTTTTCGTGACACATTTTCCTTTTTGATGCTATAATCTCATCCTTATAAACTTTCTGTCTACTTCTTAAGTGAGAAATCATATAAACCACAAAGCATTTGATCCAACATAGGTATATTCAAGAGAAATACTATGGATTAAGACACTTTATTTGAATCAAAAGTTGTTTAAGTATGAGATAAATGATTTTGCTCACAAAAGAATACGTTTCAATAAAACAAATTGTTCACAGACAAAAATTTAACTTAAAGCTTGATTTGGTATTCATCAAAACCTTAAAGCTTGAAATGTCTTAAGTTGTGAGACGATTTTAGAAGGGCATTGGAGCTTACACTCTTAGAACACCTCGATAATCCTGTGCAAGCCCAGAGTAGGTGGAATCCAATTGTGTTAGAAATAATGGACTAAATCAAGTATCTATTAATTAAATTTTCTATCACAATTAAAAATTCATGATAAATGTATGTTTGAAAATACTTATCAGGATTTATCATTATATCTGAGCTCCACATGCTAGTTTGTAGAGCTTGTGAAGGGGCAAACAATGAGGCATGGGCACCCTAGGAACCAGGCTGGGTGGGGGTAAGGGAAAGGGTGGAACCAGGTACGGGTGAGGTGTATTCCTCACCTCTTGAAAGTGGGGGTGGAGATGGAGTGAGCTAAGGGATAGGCTAAGCGAGGAGTGAAAGTTGAGATCCTGACTCCATATACCTAGAATTCGATATCATAACAAACTCCTCACTGCGTAGAGGATGATCAGGAGGGGTGGATGTAGTGGGAATGGTAGGAGTAGTAGACTCCATCATAGTAGATGTGGTGGGTGGAGCCTGAGTAAGGGGGTGCACCATATTTCCTCAGTCTACCTATACCTCGTCTAGAATCAGATTCTCGTCCTGCCATGGATGACCTATATATGTGTAAATCAGTACACACCCTAAACAAACATAATATGTATATAAATATAAATGCAAAGAATTAAACTATAACAATTATTTAATGCATACCAATAATCATTTAATTCAAAGATTATTTTAAAGGATCAAAAATAATTAGGTAGAGTCTTTTTTTAAATTAGGAGCCTCCGTAGAAATTAATTCAGCATTTCAACACAAATAACAAACACATGCAGTCATGCAAATTAATCAATTAGTCCTAAAAACTGTTCTAAAGCCTAGCCCCTTACTTTATATCATGCAAGCACACAACACCACAATACACAATTCAAATAATGGGAAAGAACTCTAAACTTTCCCTTAGTCATGCAATCTCATATTTTTCTTCTATCCTACAACTTTATCATAGGAAATTTAAATCTCTAATATTTCAAAAAATATAGAGTTAAAACCAGAGTACAATGTACATACCTAATACGCCGCAATACTCAAATCAATGAATACACCACAACAGAAGTGCTCTGAGTGCTCCAAGTAAGATCTTTAACAATCAACATAACACAATAAGTTAATTAAATAACTGAGAAACTAAAAACTTTGAATAAAGGAATGAAATTAATTAAAAAGGCTACATAAAAAAACTAAACCTATTAAAATGCTCAAAAACATACCACGAACACAATGACAATCTCCAACGGTGAAATAAAAGCTTCAGTAGTGGTGAAATGGTCGATGGCCATGTAGAGGGGTAAGAAAGAAAGACAAAGTAGAGAGAGAGAGAGAGAGAGAGAGAGAGACAGATTATCTGTCCATAATGAATTAATGAAACGATTTGTTTCATTAATTCTATATTATCGACGGATATTCCGTCGATAAAAGGCTAATGAAACAAGTCGTTTCATTAATTAACTTGGTAATGTGGACACTGAAAAGGCGGTGGCGGGTAATCCAATTTTCAAATATCAACAGAAAAATCCGTCGGTAATATTAAAGAAAAACAAAAGCAAAAGAATAATAAAATAATTACCGACGAATTATTCGTTGATAAAGTTAGCATATTAAATTATTTATCGATGGGAAATCTGTCAATAACATATTAATTTTTTTAAAAATTATATAAATTATATGTTGAATAAATAATTCTATATCGACAAAATTTCTGTCGATAATTTTTTAATTTACTGATGGATATTTCGTCAGTATATTTGCAAATTTAAATATATATATATATATATATATACAAAATAAAAATTCAAAAAATATTGACAGAGTATCCATTAGTAAATCTGTGGCGCCATTACATGCAAACATTTATTGATGTTTTTTCCAATGGATTCTTTGTCCATGGATAAAATATCACGTCAATTCTTGTTTTACATTTTTCCAACAGTGTATGACGGATTTTTTTTATCAGTAATTTCCATCAATTTTTTGCTATTTTCTAGTAGTGACAATAGGTTGAATTGAAGACCTCATAGATTCAGCATTGCAACCGACAATTGCTCACTGCTTTCAATATATTGTACCTAACAAAAAGATATTTCACAATCACATAATAACATAAATAACCCAAAAATATAATCGAATAAGATGAAATAAAATAATGAATTTAAATAGTATATAGAGATTACCTCAAATACTAGGAATTGCTTGCTATTTGTTACTTCTAGACAATTAAGTAGTGATATGAATAGGTGAATTAGGTTATAGGATTGTACAGCACATAGTGGGCCATAAGTTGGGCTGAGTAAAACTACAAAATTTTTATTTTAAATGTACATAAATGGGTTAGGTTGTGTTATATATATTAAGTAAGTAACATATCATGCAGTTCGATTTAGATTGGATCGGTTCCTAAAATTGGAACCAAAAATCGAACCAAACTAGATGGTTAACCAAACTAAAAACTGAATTAATCCAAAAAATTGCAATTTTGGTCAGTTTTTGAGTTAAATCAAATCGGTTGAGTTGTTTTCTTTGGATTGGATTGAATTTACATTCCTAGCACCAGGCTTGTTGTCCACCAACAGTGGCTAGCATCCATGCCCCAAGTCCGTAGCAAAACCCATCTTAAGTTGCCTTTGACTTCTTTTTTTCTAGAATACCTTTTTTTTTTTGGTTTATTGGAATTATCTCATAACACATTTTCCTTTTTTTTTTTTTAAGGATCTTTGGTCTAGAAGCTAACATTGACCTACCCTACTACGATCTAAGAGCTTCTACTTTGTGAGCTAACTTTAAGCTTGAGGACTTAGTACTTGGTCTGATGGTTGTTGGCCTGGAACTAAAGCATCAAGGATTGTTCAACAGAAATTCCCTTTTGATTTTCTAATATGACCCTAACACCATTTCCATTTTCATTAGAGGCCCTCTCTACATACAAAGTCTACTCATTTTCATCAGTGGGATCGGGCTTTTCTGGTGTTAGCTCTGCAATGAAATCTACTAAGGTTTGGACCTCAATAGGCCCTCTTAGCTAATACTCAATGCTAAATTCAAGGAGTTCCATGGACCAAGCTATTATCCCTTCACATAGCTTAGGCTTGATTAAGACTTGTCGGATAGGCTGCTTAGTCTAGACTATGATGTAGTGGCTCCAGAAATATGGCCTTAGCTTCCTTGTAGAGATCACTAAAGCGTACACCAATTTCTACAGCCTCTGGTATCTTAATGTTGGGCCTTATAATGCTTTACTAACATTGTAAACTAATCTTTACTCTTTATCATGTCCTCTCACTAGTACCAAGCTTAAGGCATTCTCGGTTGCTAACAAATATGGGTACAACTATTCTCCTTACTAGGGCTTTGTAAGAATAGGTATGCTTCTAAGAAACTTCTAGAATTCTTGAAAAGCTTCTTGATATTCCTTATTCCACTAAAAGTCTTCTTTTTTTTCTTGATTGTTTGGCATAATGGCAAGACTCTTCCTGTTGATCTGGATAAAAATCTGGATAGTGCTGCAATCTGGCCTATCAATTGCTGCACTTCGTTGATGTTCTGCGAGCTTCATATTTCCTTTATAACTCGTCATTTCTCTGGATTAGTTTTAATACCTCAGTTTATTAGTATGAAACCGTGGAATTTTCCACCATAGACCACAAAGGCACACTTCTCTGGGTTGAGGCTCATGATGTACTTCCTTAGTTGTTAGAAAACCTCTAATAAATCTTCATAATGGTCTAATCTTCATGTCATCAACATAAACATCAACGTTTCTTCCAATCCAATCTTCAAACATCTTATTCATGATATGCTAGTAAGTTGTGTCTACATTGTTTAAGTTGAATGGCATCACTTCATAATAGAAATCAATATGTCTATTATAAAGGTTGTGTTTTCCTCGTCCTCAGGATGCATCCTGATTTGATTAACTAGAGTAGGCATCTATGAAGCTAACATACTGATATCATGAGGCATTGTTGATGAGCTTGCCGATGCTGCGAAGATGGTAGGAGTCCTTGGGGCATGCCTGATTCGAGCCTATAAATCTACACACATTCTCCATTTATTTGAGCTTTTCTTCACCGTCACCACACTTCCCAACCAAATAGTGAATCTGATTTCGCTAATGAACCCTGCCTTTAGGAGCTTCCTTGTCTCCTCCAACAAGGCTTGTTGCCATTTTGCACCAAGCATTCTCTTATTCAAGGCCACCAACTTGAACTTGGGTTGATGGCTAGTTGATGGCATAAGGCCTATGCTAGGCATGTTAGCAGGAGTCCATGTAAATAGGTTGGCATTACCTCCTAACAAGTCATTGATCTAACGTCTGAAATATCTTAACATTTTTAATCGAGTTGTTTGGTTTTATCGAATAAGTGAGATTAATTGGATAATTAGAAATCAATTAAATATTTATTTAAACCCAATTAAGTATCTATTAGAGAGATTAGAATTAGAAATAATTAGAATAGTAACATAGAAAGCCTCACAAAATTCTTCTAAATCATTTTGTCGATTTGAAAGAAATCAATAAAGATTTGGTATTTTAAATTGCTAAAACCGAATCAATAGAATTACACAAACAAAAACTCTAAATCCTATGGCTCTTAACTTAGCACGTTGCCCCAAAAAGTGGCACAAACTAGCCACAAAAGAGGAGAGTTGGCTGAATTTTCAGCCACAAAGCCTCCCCCAATTATATCCTCTACCTTGCAATGTGGAGATCGGGGAACTCAATAAAGAGGGTGCCCATTGCTGCATTCGCCATGATCTGAGAATAACGCAGAAACATACAGTAGGGTGAGAAATAAAAATTTCTCAATAGGAATCCTAATTCTATACATATCTGTCATCGTCGTCATTCCCAGTTGTTTCAGTTTTCCTTAATTTTAAATGATAACATAATATTCAACTTAATTTAAATTGTAGAAAATAGAACCCGAAACAAAGCTAAATTTTAAATTAGAGCAATACAAATATATTTAATAGGCACACTAACAAAGCTGAAACAGTAACCATAGGCAAACAGTAATATAACACAAGGAATATACAGTTAACTATGATCTTAACTTAAAAATTCATAAACAAAGCATATATATGTGAAATGGAAAAATGCATGTAGCCTTTGGAGATTTTCAGCTTATGCAACTTATATTTTTCACTCTTGATCCCGTGGGAGTCTTTGGCCATATACTCCTCGGTAATAATCTACTTTTTAGGACCAAGCTCGTTCCTATACAAGATTGCCTGGTTTACTTTCCCCGACTTTCCCATTGATCTATTCCCCTTAAACTTATTCAGAGGCTGGCCCACGTAATATGGAATCCTTTATATCTTTCATAAATTACATGCACAACTAACATTATCCTACTTGAACATCATGTATTCATACAAATATTTCATAAGGTATATGAATTCGTTGCCGATATTTCAGCAGCATAACAGATTGAGTCTGCTTCCCTGTGAATAGTGCCAAGCTACCAATAAAATCAATTAAGCATTCAATTCAATATAAAACAGCAAGTTATAGCAACAATATCAATCATATAATGTGTCAAAATCAATAGGAATATCAATAGAGTTTTTTGCTCATTGTACTCAATTCTACCCAATTTCTGTAAAATTCACCATTATTGCTATTCAACTCATTTAGATCTAAATTTTGGATATGCTATAATTCTATGTGTCTAGTTTCCAACTCTTTCCATCCCATCTCATTTTGGTTTGTGTAGCTCAAGTTATTTGAATTTTACTCTAGTCTGTCCTACTGTTGGCTAGAATTGCACCCTTAAAAGTAAAAATTCACTAAAAATAGAAACCTAGGTCAAATCATATGTAAATTATACCAAATTAAATCTAATAGAACAAAATTTTAATTGAAATAAGTTTCACCTCATTTGCATAAGTATAACTCGAGATATAAGCCCCATAAGTAGACCTTTTTAGATTGCCTTGTTCTAGTCTAGTTTGGACTTGAGGCAACTTCATTGATTTATTGGGAACAATTGGGAATGAATCTAACACTGAAATTTTTATGGAATTTTTATCTACATGTTAGCTTCTAAACAGTAGTGGCACTCAATTTGGAGTTTTTTAGGGTGACTTATACCATTCTCAACTCATATACCCAGAAAGGACCTAGAATTTTCAGGCTAAACTTCAAAAATTCATAACTAATTCTATACTACTTCAATGGCCTTATATTTTATATGGTTGGAAAGCTCTAGGTGTCTAGTTTCATGTAAAAATAGATTCATCAAGGTCTAATGGCTGAATTTTCATCCATACAAGATGAAAATATAGACACCATAGGGTTTTCACCCAACAGCTCCTTGCTTCTCTCAATTTTCAAGTTTCTTCATTCCAATTTCAATTCAAATCATATCATACATACAAAATCAACCCTAATTCATCATCTCTACTCAAGATAACATCAGAATCATGCAAGAAAGTGGAGAGAAATTCGAGTCCCAATCAACCCCAATTCAAAGAAAACAAGAAGATAGATTGAATTCCTACCTTTTCTAGGTGTGATTCTTGCTGGATTTGTGTTTTGAGTTGAAGAAATTTTGATGTAGCTTGAAGAGTTGATGGAGATGGAGTGAAGATGAGTTGCAATGGAAGAAAAATGATGAGAGGCCAGCAACATATAGTGGTCGAAATTGCAAGGGGTAAGAAGGGAAAGAATTGAAAACTTTTGAAGGAAGCTATCATATGATTGGTGGACCTTAAACCCTCATTCCAACTTGGCTTGGCTACCCTCTTCATGGCTGTTTATGGCACCACTTGTGAGGGCGTGTTGGCTAAATCTTGGCCATCCATCCTAGGGTTCTCACAGTATAAGTTCTATTGGTTCAATTCCGACAGTTTAAAATACTGAAATCTTACCGATTTCCTTTAAATCGGTAAAATGGTTTTAGAAAAATCCTATGTGGTTTCCTATGTTTCTAATCTAATTCCATCATATCTAATCCTCCTAAATCACATTAAATTGGCTTTAAGTGAATACTAAATCGAATTCTAATTAATCGCAATAATTCAATAAAAATCGAACAACTTGGTTAAAATCGGTAAAATTTTTCGAACGTTACAACAATCACGAGTTGAGCTTGCTCCTAGATCAAACTATCCAAAGGCAGTAAAGATTAAAGACAAAGATATATGCATGCAAACACCCTAGGGATGGCGATACGTAACACCTAGGCATGTCAATTAAAGGAAGAAAAGAAAGTATAAGTGCATTCGCATGAATTCATGATGAGCCATTGCACATGCACAAGTTATGTTCTTGTTACTATTATTATTATTATTGTTATTATTATGAAATCACTCACAATCTGCTATGTTTATGCTTTAATTCTTACTCTATTTGTCAAGTGAATGACTAAAATGAACTATTCTTCAGACATTATGGTTTTCAAACTATAAAACTGAAAATATTTATACAACATGCTCACTTTTTCATAATAAACCAAAACAGCTGGAGATAATGATGATGACACGGTTTATGATGAACTAATGAATCCTACTGAGAATTTATAATTCTCACTTCTATGTATATTCCTATGTTATCTCGAAAAAATTTAAGGCATATTGAAGGCGATCACCATAGGCAGAGTTGACCAACGATATTCGCAATAATCGGAGAGTGTCATTATACAAGATCCGTTGAAATAACAGTAACAACTCTCGAGTATGGTACTATGACTTAAGCATAGTACTATACCTAGGAGGGTGTTACAATTGACCTTTTTTTTGAGGTGAAGGATAAATTAGACTTTATGAATATAACTTGCTCAATGGGTTCTCCAATCTGCACAAGTTTCGATGCATTTGCTGGTTGAGGTCATTCTTGTAGATCTCCTTTAGGATCCAACTCAAATATTGTAGGCTGTTACTCCAAGTAAAAAATGGCGTTCACATACTAAGGCTTTATATGTAGTAATTGTTTTTCTTGATTTGTCAACTTCTACTTTAGACATTCGTTATAACACAAACGAGCTTCCTTCTAATGTGCATGCACCACTCCGACTTCAATTTTGGAGATTAGGAACTTAAGAGCAAGGTGCAAGACTAAGACCTCAACTCCTATGTTGTTTAAAGAGCTAGAGCATTTGAAGACCAAGTATTAGACATTTATAGTTTTCATCATCGGCTCAATTTTGAAGGTTGCTCTGAACCATATGTACCCCTAGACCTTGATACATTCCCTGAAGAAGCTGACAAGATCCGCATGGTATGGGTTTAGGCAAACTCATCGAGCTACATCTTTTTAAAAGTGTGGTAGAATAGGATACCTACTGAGTTTCCCTAATCTACCAATACTTTTCTAATACTAAAATTGCCAACGACAATAGAAATGACAAGAGGATCATGTAAATTGTTGGTGCGGCACCGACAAGTATACCGGGTCATACAAGTAATAAAGTGATGAGAAAAATATCATTCCCACGAGGATAGATCAAATACCGGAAAGTCTAAGGGATGACTATTTGGATGGAATTAATTCACGGATGCAGAAATTAGAATTTATATAAAATAAAATAAATCAAAAAAATAATAAAGTAGACAAATGCTAATAGTGTGAACAAATGCAATGGAATGAATGCGAGGGCTAATTAATTTTACCTATTGTAGACGCATTTACTATGAATTTCTATTAATCTATTCCTATCCTAATTGACTCACGATCGATTCCTCTTAATTTATTTCTAGCCTCTCTTGAGATCAAGCAATACTCTTTATCCTAAACTGATTGCCTAATCTCTTAGCACAAACTAATCTAAGCAAAGGTTGAAGCTCTATGGATTCCTATGTTGACCGCCTGAACCATGTTTGTCTATCTCTAGTTTTCGCTCAACTCACGGTATTTCTATTAAGAGGTTTTATTCACAAACCCTCTTTCGAGTTATTGTAAATCCCTAAATCAATTAATTGGTAATCAAGCAATTAAAGGCATTAAGAACAAACAAAAACACTAAGCAATTGAGATAGAAACAAGATTAATGTAATGTCCTCCTCTGTATAATATTATGCTTAAGTCATAGTACCACACCCTGGAGTTGTTACTGTTACCTGAGCGGACCTTATCTCATAGCAACTTCAGCTGTCTTTGAAACTTCTTGAACTATCTGGAGATAACATGGAAATAAGAGTGAGAATTTTAAATTCTTAGTAGGATTCACTAAGAAATTTTATACCGTGTCATCGTTATTATCTCCAGCTGTTTCGATTTATTATGAAAAAGGTGGACATGTTATATAAACTGTTTAATTTTATAGTTCGAAAATATATTGTTCGAAGCAGAGTCCATTTTATTCATACACTTGTCATTTGGGTGAGCTAATACAAAATCAATTCATGAATTATACTTTGAATAATAACTAAAACATGTTAAATATAATAACAACAATATACTGAAAACATAAAATCTGCACATGGCTTTACTTGCACTTGAATTTATGCAGATACACATAATTTTCTTTTCTTCCTTTATCTTTCTTTACTTATTATATATATTTCAGAGCACGATCACCATGTCATACTCCGTAGGGTTGTGATCACCATATCACACTCCTTAGGAATATATTCATCATAGCATGTGCCAGAGTATGATCTCCATGTCATACTCTATCAGGGTGTGATCGTCATGTCATATTCTTTAGGGTGTGGGATTATTATGCCACATTCCAGAGTATGATTGCCCTATCATACCCCATCAAACTGCCCTACACTTAGCTAGAATTGCACCTTATAAGTGAAAATTCACTAAAAATAGGAATCTGGGTAAAATCATACAAAACTTATACCAAATTAAAGCTAACAGAACAAGATTTTAAATGAGATAAGTTGCATATCACTTTCATAAGTATATCTTGAGATATAAGCCCCGTAAATTGACCCTACTGGACTACCCTGTTCCATCCTGATTTGAACTTAAGGCAACTTCATTGATGTACTGGGAACAAATGGCAACGAATCTGACTTTGAAATTTTTATGGGATGTTTCCTTATATGTTAGCTTTCAAATAGCATTAGTTACACTTAATTTAGAGTTGTGTAGGGTGAGTTACACCCTTCTCAACTCATATTGCCCAGATGAGAAGCCAGAGTTCTAGGTCAAACTTCAAAAATTTATAACTAATTATATACTAATCTAATCGCCTTATATGGAAAACCCTAGATGTCTAGTTTAATATAAAAATAGATTCATCAAATTTAAATGGCTATAGGCAGAGCCGTACACTCCGTCATAACCTAAGACATGAGTGAAATAGTGATGAAAGGTCAGACTTAATAGCATCAAAGACAGGATAAAGCTTCAATTTTTTTTCAACTTTTTCTCCTAGAAG
Source organism: Pterocarpus santalinus (assembly GCA_031439595.1). Lineage (NCBI taxonomy): Eukaryota > Viridiplantae > Streptophyta > Magnoliopsida > Fabales > Fabaceae > Pterocarpus > Pterocarpus santalinus. Next base: position 26,604,219 of record CM062529.1, read on the forward strand.
ACTCAAGAACTGAAAAAAGTGTCCAACATCAAAGTTGGAGATCTTATTTTATTATTTCCAAATAATTTTGAATCATCATAATCTGACTTCTGGAAAACTAGATATCAAATTTCCAATGTTGAAAGGTCTTGACTTCATGCAAAATAAGCTCGCTCATGGCTCCAAATTCCAACTTAAGTGATTGTATCTAATGACAATCAGACAAAAACATAAATAAGTATCTAAAATATAAGAAAATAATAGAAAATAAAAGTGCCACCTAATCTAATCTACCTAAAAAAAATAACACAAAATATTAACTAAACAAAACAACTACATCCTAAATTAAATAAAAACTAACTAAAAAGCTAACTCACTAGGAGTTATCAATTGTAATTTAAACCATGAAAATCAAAAGTAGAGAATGATATTACTGGGTGGGTATAGTGGGTACTGGGTGTAACACCCTACTAATTTAATTTTATGCTTAAGTCATAGCATGAAATTAGGTAGTCTGTGTTACCGTGTTAACATTCTGCTTAATTTTTCGTGATTAGTATCACAAAATAGTTGAAACGGCGCGCTGTTATTTAATAGACGTGAATTGCCTTATAAAACGTAATAAAGTTTAATATAACATAACAGAAAAGATATAAATAAGTGATATATTCTCAATTATTATGTACATAAGTAGGTTGGAAGCCAAGGCTTCAGTTTATACATATACATATATATATATATATATTAACAGCAGATGAAATAAAGGAGCAGCAAGATTCCTATTGCTACAAAGCAGAGGCAGAAATAGCAGGAGCAGACTGTGCCCAACGAGTCCAACTCAGAGTCATAGTGAAGCTGCGGGTCTGGGATCTCAATGAAAGGAGTGGCCGTTGAGCCCTTCGCCAGCGTTTGAGAATGATGCGGAAATACAACACGGGGTGAGAATTTAAGAAAATTCTCAGTAAAGTTCATGTCTAGCGTTCATCTGACATCACATTCATTCTCAGTAGCCTCGGTGTTTATTTAATTATAAAAGCACGTGTTCAAACTAAACTATCTGTTTTAATGGATTTAAGGAAAAGTTTGGTCCGAGGCAAGGTTCAGTTTTACTTTAGTTGACAGAAAAAAAAAAAAAAACAGAATGAATATACTTCATAGTATAATAAACAGAATAAATAAATAAATGGCAGTAGATAAACTTAATAGACACTGCATCCATCTTGACATAATTATTTCATATAACCATGCAGTCAGGTAATCATGCAGACTTAATCATGAACCTTTCTTCATAAGCTTTTTCATTACTTTCCTTTATTTTCCATCTTTTGGTCCCCTGGGAGTTCTTGGCCATTTAGACTCCTGGGTAATAATCTGCTTTTCAGGATCGAGCTCGTTCCTATACAGGAATGCCGGGTTTACTTTCCCCGACCTTCCCACTGATCTATTCCCCTTAACTTCTTATCCAGAGCTGGCCCAAGTAGCATGGAACTTCCATAGTGACATAATCCTTTTCATAACTTCCTTAAAAATGCACATGCATTAACATGTAATTCATAACTTGTACATGGGTTCTACCGAAATTTCGGCGGCATAACGGAATGTGTCCGCTTCCCCATGAATAGTGCCAGCCAACCAGTACATTTATACAATTTGTAATTTCAGTATAAAGCAACAATTATGCATATACATTCATAGATTCATTCATTAGTTTCAACAAAGCATCAATAGAGCTTTTAGCTCATTCTGCCTTATTCTGCCCGGTTATGGTATATCCCACCTTTATTTCAATTTAACTTATTTAAACCTAATTTTTGGATATGTTGTAGCCTTGTGTCAGTTTCTAACCTCTTTGGTCCCGTCTAATTTTGATATCTACAACTCAAGATATCTAGATTTTACCTTGGCCTGCCCAATGGCTAGCCAGAATCAGGCAACTAAAAGTAAAAATCCACTAAAATTCGAAAACTAACCCAAATTACATGAAATTGGACTCATATTAAAGCTAACAGGGTAAAGTTTCATTTACAAAAAGTTTCATTCCATTTGACTTAGTAGGGCTCGAGTTACAAGCCCCGAATTCTGACCTTCCTAAACTGCCCTATTCTGGCCCAGTTTGGACATAGGGCAACTTTCTTGGATCACTGGGAGCAACTGGGATGTTATCTAATTCTAAAATTTTTATGGATATTCTCCTATGTGTAAGCTTTCTAACAAAGTTGGTTCCACTCATTTTTAAGTAGTATAGGGCGAGTTCTACCCTGAACAACCCAGTCTGCCCAAAACCAAAGTCAAAACCCTAGGTCGAAATTCAAAAATTCATATCTCCCTCAATTCTAATCCAAAAACCTTATATGATATGTCTATGGAAAGCCCTAGATGTCTAGTTTCGTATAAAAATGGTTTCACCTAATTTAATCAGCTATAGGTAGAGTCGTACACTCTACCGTATAGACTGCCGAGGGTTTTTGGTTCTCTAACCCATCAGCTCTTCTTATTTCCATTCTTTCTTACTTCCACTTCGGTTTTAATCAAACATACGGCCCAAAATCAATCACATAACATCATAAAAATTCATTTAACACATCAAAGAAGGTGACAATAATCCAAGCCCAGCCAGCCAAGTCCACAAATTTGAGGCAAATATTAAACTCCTACCTTTGTTCCAAGTGATTTTTGCTGGATTTTGAAGGCTTGGATGAGCAAAGCTTGAATTGGCTTGATGTTGGCTGGAGTTTTAGGTGTGAAGAGGAGAGAAAAAGAGCTGAATGAGAGGAGAGAAAGTGGCGCAAGAATGGGTCAGAATGGGTGAAGAAAAGGGCCAAAAAATCTGATTACTTTGAGTGGTTTATGTTGATTTACTTTGGCTTTTGATTGGTTGATTTTCCATGACTGAAAATCAGCTAGCCCTTCTTGCCTTTGTGTGGCCAAAGTGGCACCACTTTTGGTGCTAAGTGGCTGAGTTATCAGCCACTCAAGGTAGGGCAAAGGATTGGAATCCTATTGGTTCGGTTCCGATAGTTTAAAATACCGTAATTTTACCGATTTCCTTTAAATCGGTAAATCGGTTTTCAATAAAATTCTATGAAAACTCCTATACTTCTAACTTAATTCTCTCATATCTAAACTCAAGTAATTGCTAATCAATTGAGTCTAAATAATTATTCAACCGAATTTTGACTATTCTCAATTATTCGGTAAAACCGAATAATTAGGCGAAAAACGGTGGATGTTACATTACCACCCTCCTTAAAAAAAATTTTGTCCTCAAAATTTAGTACCTAAGAATAGTTCAGGATACTCTTTTCTCATATCATATTCCAGTTCCCAAGTGTAGTCCTCTGTATCTCCGTTTCCCTATGCTACCTTTACTAGCTGCACGGTCTTGTTCCGAAGTTGTCTGGTATTTCTGTCTACGATCCGTGCTGGTTGTACGCAGAAGGTCAAGTCCTCTTTTAACTATATTGATTCGGGTTCTAGGGAATGGGTAGGGTCAGGTTGATACTTTCTGAGTTGGAGACATGAAAAACATCATGGAGGTTTGATAGATGTGGAGGCAAAGCGACTCGGTATGCAACTTATCCGATTCGCTTCAAGATTTGAAAAGAACCAATAAAACGAGAATTTAGCTTCCTGACTTTGACTGCTCTATCTATCCCTGTTGTAGGAGTAACCTTCAGAAATATATGGTCTTCTTCCTGAAATTCCAGAAGTTTTCTCCTAGTATCCGCGTAACTCTTCTGGCGGCTTTGAGCGACAAGCATCTTGCTCCGTATTTTCTTGATCTGCTCGATGGTCTGCTCGACTAAATCAAGCCCCAATAGAGCTGATTCTCCTGCCTCATACCAGCACAAGGGAGATTGGCACTTTCGTCCGTATAATGCTTCGTAAGGAGCCATGCCGATGCTAGCGTGATAGCTATTGTTGTATGCGAACTCGGCCAACGGTAAGTATCGATCCCAATTTCCGCATTGCTCCAGTATATAAGCTCGTAGCATATCCTCCAAGGTTTGAATCGTCCTTTCAGTTTGACCATCTGTTTGTGGGTGATATGCAGTGCTTAGACACGATTCACCGAACGCATATACGCAAAGCTCCCCAAAATCATGAGGTAAACCTCGGGTCTCGATCAGAAATAATAGTTGAAGGGGTCCCATGCAACCTTATAATCTCTTGAATGTACAGTTGAGCTAGATTTTCCAGCGGATAATTTGCTCGAACGGGCAGGAAATGAGCAGACTTGGTTAATCTGTCCACAATGACCCATATAGTATCATATCCTGTTGATGTCCTTGGTAACCCCATTATAAAATCCATGGAGATACTCTCCCATTTCCACTCAGGGATTTCCAAGGGTTGTAACATCCCAGAAGGCTTCTGATGTTCTACTTTCACCTTCTGACAAATCAAGCACTTGCCCACGAAGCTTGCTACATCTGACTTCATGCCCGGCCACCAAAACATTTTCTTGAGGTCTTGATACATTTTGGTTATGCCAGGATGTCTGGTGAATTCACCTCTATGTGCTTCTTCTAAGATTCTTCTTCGAAGATCGTCCCTTTCAAGAACACACACTCTGTCATGGCATCGCCAGATGCCCTCTTTATCTTGGGCAAAGCCCGGTAGTTCCCTGATTGCACGAGACTAATTGTATGTTGAAAGTTAGCATCCTGCTACTGTGCTTGCAGAATCTAGTCCTTAAAGCTACTGGTTATCTTAATTTGGTGTAACTGAAGAGTCTTGGGAGTTGTAAGAATTCCCAAATTAAGATTTCGAAAACTTTCAATAAGCTCTGTCTCTTTAATCATCATCCAAGCGACAGTCAATGATTTCCTGCTCAACGCATCTGCCACAATGTTTGCCTTACCCAAGTGGTATTTCAATTCAAATTCGTAGTCTTTAAGGAGTTCCATCCACCTTCGCTGCCTCATGTTTAATTCCTTCTGATCGAAGAGGTACTTCAAACTCTTATGATCAGAAAAGACCTCGAACTTCACTCCATATAGGTGATGCCTCCATATTTTCAGAGCAAATACTGCTACTGCTAATTCGAGGTCGTGAGTCGGGTAGTTCCTTTCGTGTGGCTTCAATTGCCTGGAAGCATACGCGACCACCTTTCCGGTTTGCATCAACACGCACCCTAACCCTTGTTGGGAAGCATCGCAATAGACCTCAAATGGTCCATAAGGGTCTAATAACGCTAACACTGGCATCGTGGTCAATCTCCTCTTCAAATCCTGAAAACTCTATTCGTACTCCGGCGTCCACTCGAACGGGACATTCTTTCTGGTTAGCTTGGTCAAGGGCAAGGCTATTCGAGAAAAATCCTTAACGAATCGCTTGTAATATCCAGCTAAGCCCAGAAAACTTCTGACTTTAGAGACTATGGTCAGTCTTTCCCAGTTCAGAACTGCTTCTACTTTGCTGGGATCGACAGAGATTCCTCCAAATGACACTACATGGCCGAGAAATTTTACCTCCTTCATCCAAAATTCACATTTGGATAATTTAGCGTAGAGTTTATTTTCCCTTAAAATTTGCAGAACCAGCCGCAAGTGTTCCGCATGCTCTTGCTCTGTCTTCAAGTAGACCAATATGTCACCGATGAATACCACTACAAATTTATCCAAATATAGGTGAAATATTCAATTCATGTAATCCATGAATACTGCTGGTGTGTTCGTCAGCCCAAACGACATCACAATATACTCATAATGCCCGTAACGAGTTCGAAAAGCTGTCTTAGGAATATCTTGTTCCCGAACTCGAATTTGGTGATATCCAGAACGTAAGTCAATCTTGGAGAATACTGTTGCACCCTGTAGTTGGTCCATGAGATCATCAATCCTTGGTAGTGGATATTTATTCTTAATTGTCACTTTATTCAGCTGCCTATAATCCACGCATAAGCGCATGCTTCCGTCTTTCTTCTTGACTAACAAGACCGGAGCTCCCCATGGCGACGCGCTTGGCCGTATGAATCCTTTTTCTAAAAGCTCTTTGATTTGTCTTTTTAGTTCCGTCAGCTCCATAGGTGACATTCGATACGGAGCTATAGATATTGGTCCCGCACCTGGAACCAACTCGATGGTGAACTCAATCTCTCTCTCCGGAGGGAATTCAAGAATATCCTCTGGAAAAACATTCGGATATTCCCTGACAACCGGAATCTCCTCTAGTTCCTGCTCAGCTTCTACCGCATTAGCTGACAAGAGGATATACCCTTGATTCTTTGGCCCGAAAGAGTTCAGATAGAATAGTGTTGCGGTTTGGGATTCAGAAAGTGAAACAGAGGGGAGTACCACCGTCTTATCAGAACAATTGAGTACAACACGATTGGCAGAAAGCCAATCCATGCCCAGAATTACGTCAAGACCAGATAGAGGGAGGCAAATCAAATTGGCGGCAAAGGTCCTACCCTCAATTTGAAGAGGAACATTGATGCATATTTAACTAGTTCTAACAGGTCCATTGGTAAGAGTAGAAACCAATAGATCATAAGGTAGCTCAAAAATTGGCAATCGCAAAGCAGTTACACAGTTATGAGAAATAAACAAATGTGAGGCACCCGAATCATAGAGTACAGTTAGAGTCTCACCGTCCACATCACAAGTGCCTTGGATTAGTCCTTCCGACTTATCAGCTTCTTCTGCGCTCATAGTAAAGACCCGTCCTTGTCGCTGGGGTCGAGGCGGCTGTGATGGATTCTTGATCGGACACTCATAAATCTTATGGCCTGGCTTGCCACATCCGTAGCAGACATTCTGGCCCGCCAAACACGGCCGATCGCCATGATTCTTGCCGCATTTTGTACAAGTTGGATTTGGAAAAGGCCTTTGGGGCTGCTTTCCTTTGTTGCCTGCCGGCGAAAATCTCCGCTATTGTTGTATGTTGGGCTTGAATCTTGGGCCTTGCGGGGCCAACCCCCTCTTGAAATTCCCACCAGATGCCCTGGCTGCGGCTAATTTTGAATTACAATCCTCCACAAGTCGGCATTTGTTCACTAATGTAGGGAAATCCCTTATATCCATCGGCCCAATTGCGGTGAAAATGTCCTCTCGTAACCCACCTTCAAACTTGATGCACTTCCAAGCTTCATCCAAGTTCCTCTGGTAAATTGTAGAGAATTTGCATAGCTCCTCAAATCGGGCAATATATTCGGATATTGTCCGATTTCCTTGACACAGCTGCATAAACTCGAGTTCTTTAGCATTTCGAACCGAAGCAAGAAAGTACTTCTGGTAGAATACATCTCTGAACACCATCCAAGTAACTATGGTCTGAGATTCTTCAAACAGTCTTCGTATGCCGTTCCACCCAAACTCGGCGTCTGCCTCGAGCATATAGGTGGCGAAAGTCACCTTCTGATGATCTGAGCAATCTAGGATAGAGAAAATCTTCTCCATGGCTTTGATCCACTCATAAGCTTTATCAGGGTCATACGCCCCTCGGAAGCTGGGCAAATTCGTCTTTCTGAACTCAGCAAATTTGAGATACTCCAGGTTAGCCTCTGGGCCATGTGGATTCCCTTCACAGCCTGCTACAGGTCACCTGCCTAGCTGTTCTATCATCTGGTGAGCTACCGCGGCTTGCTCCCTCATTGCATGGGCCATTTCTTGCATTGTGGCCATAAAATCAGTCGAGTTCTCTGGAGCAGGCTCTGCACGTGGTCTTCCTCGCCTTCCGGAAGCCATTAAGTTCTGAGCACACAAACAAAAGTTATTGAGTTGATCAGGCTCAACACTAAGTCTAATGTGTCAATAAATAACAGCTCACATGGTCAGGCACTTCATACGCATGAACAACTATATCTCAACCATACAGGCAATATCTGGTGTATATTATCAGCTAAAAGCACAGAATATGCGCGAAGCATAGTCAGTCCAACCCTCAGGCCATAGCTAGGACGAACTGCTCTGATACCAAAAATGTAACACCCTACTAATTTAATGTTATGCTTAAGTCATAGCAAGAAATTAGGTAGTCTGTGTTACCGTGTTAACATTCTGCTTAATTTTTCGTGATTAGTATCACAAAACAGTTGAAACAGTGCACTGTTATATAATAGACGTGAATTGCCTTATAAAACGTAATAAAGTTTAATATAACATAACAGAAAAGATATAAATAAGTGATATATTCTCAATTATTATGTACATAAGTAGGTTGGAAGCCAAGGCTTCAGTTTATACATATATATATTAACAGTAGATGAAATAAAGAAGCAGCAAGATTCCTATTGCTACAAAGCAGAGGCAGAAATAGCAGGAGCAGACTGTGCCCAACAAGTCCAACTCAGAGTCATAGTGAAGCTGCGGGTCCGGGATCTCAGCGAAAGGAGTGGCCGTTGAGCTCTTCGCCAGCATCTGAGAATGATGCGGAAATACAACACGGGGTGAGAATTTAAGAAAATTCTCAGTAGAGTTCGTGTCTAGCGTTCATCTGACGTTACATTCATTCTCAGTTGCCTCGGTGTTTATTTAATTATAAAAGCACGTGTTCAAACTAAACTATCCGTTTTAATGGATTTAAGGAAAAGTCTGGTCCAAGGTAAGGTTCAGTTTTACTTTAGTTGACAAAAAAAAAAAACAGAATGAATATACTTCATAGTATAATAAACAGAATAAATAAATAAATGGCAGTAGATAAACTTAATAGACACTGCATCCATCTTGACATAATTATTTCATATAACCATGCAGTCATGTAATCATGCAGACTTAATCATGAACCTTTCTTCATAAGCTTTTTTATTACTTTCCTTTATTTTCCATCTTTTGGTCCCCTGGGAGTTCTTGACCATTTAGACTCCTGGGTAATAGTCTGCTTTTCAGGATCGAGCTCCTTCCTATACAGGAATGCCAGGTTTACTTTCCTTGACCTTCCCACCGATCTATTCCCCTTAACTTCTTATCCGGGGCTGGCCCAAGTAGCATAGAACTTCCATAGTGACATAATCCTTTTAATAACTTTCATAACTTCCTTAAAAATGCACATGCATTAACATGTAATTCGTAACTTGTACATGGGTTCTACCGAAATTTCGGCGGCATAACGGAACGTGTCCGCTTCCCCATGAATAGTGCCAGCCAACCAGTACATTTATACAATTTGCAATTTCAGTATAAAGCAACAATTATGCATATACATTCACAGATTCATTAATTAGTTTCAACAAAGCATCAATAAAGCTTTTAGCTCATTCTGCCTTATTCTGCCCGGTTATGGTATATCCCACCTTTATTTCAATTTAACTTATTTAAACCTAATTTTTGGATATGTTGTAGCCTTATGTGTCAAGTTTCTAACCTCTTTGGTCCCGTCTAATTTTGATATCTACAACTCAAGATATCTAGATTTTATCTCGGCCTGCCCAATGGCTAGCCAGAATCAGGCAACTAAAAGTAAAAATCCACTAAAATTCAAAAACTGACTCAAATTACAGGAAATTGGACCATATTAAAGCTAACAGAGTAAAGTTTCATTTTCAAAAAGTTCCATTCCATTTGACTTAGTAGGGCTCGAGTTACAAGCCCCGAATTCTGACCTTCCTAAACTGCCCTGTTCTAGCCCGGTTTGGACATAGGGCAACTTTCTTGGATCATTGGGAGCAACTGGGATGTTATCTAATTCTGAAATTTTTATGGATATTCTCCTATTGTAAGCTTTCTAACAAAGTTGGTTCCACTCATTTTCAAGTAGTATAGGGCGAGTTCTATCTTGAACAACCCAGTCTGCCCAGAACCAGAGTCAAAATCCTAGGTTGAAATTCAAAAATTCATATCTCCCTCAATTCTAATCCAAAAACCTTATATGATATGTCTATGGAAAGCCCTAGATGGCTAGTTTCATATAAAAATGGTTCCACCCAATTTAATCAGCTATAGGCGGAGCCGTATACTCCGTCGTACGAACTGCTGAGGGTTTTTGGTTCTCTAACCCATAAGCTCTTCCTATTTCCATTCTTTCTTGCTTCCACTTCAGTTTTAATCAAACAAACAGCCCAAAACCAATCACATATCATCATAAACATTCATTTAACACATCAAAGAAGGTGAAAATAATCCAAGTCCAGCCAGCCAAGTCCACAGATTTGAGGCAAATATTAAACTCCTACCTTTGTTCCAAGTGATTTTTACTGGATTTTGAAGGCTTGGATGAGCAAAACTTGAATTGGCTTGATGTTGGCTGGAGTTGTAGGTGTGAAGAAGAGAGAAAGAGAGCTGAATGAGAGGAGAGAAAATGGCGCAAGAATGGGTCAAAATGGGTGAAGAAAAAGGCCAAAAAATCTGATTACTTTGAGTGGTTTATGTTGATTTACTTTGGCTTTTGATTGGTTGATTTTCCATGACTGAAAATCAGCCAGCCCTTCTTGCCTTTGTGTGGCCAAAGTGGCACCACTTTTGATTTTACCGATTTCCTTTAAATTGGTAAATCGGTTTTCAATAAAATTCTATGAAAACTCCTATACTTCTAACTTAATTCTCTCATATCTAAACTCAAGTAATTGCTAATCAATTGAGTCTAAATAATTATTCAACCAAATTTTGATTATTCTCAATTATTCGATAAAACCGAATAATTAGGCGAAAAACGGTGGATGCTACACTGGGAGACCAACCATGCCTTCTATTGTCGTTATAGCTTCGAAATGTCATTTTTCTAGCAAAGTTGGATTCGCTACCTCCTGCAAAGCCTCCAACTATGTGGTCTTGGACTCCCAAATTTCATTGTGTAGATGGTTCATCCTGTCTTGGTCAAGACAAGCTTTGTCTTCTTTGGGGACGCTTCTATTCTAACTTCTACTTCTTTGTTGGTGTGCACTGCTCTCTATTGTAGTTTCTCTTCCTCTTACTAACTTATTTATCGAGGTATCCCTATCAAATTAGACACTTGATTGATCTGGTCCTTCAGAATGATGCACTCCTTGGTAATATGGCCATAGATCTTGTAGAATTCGCATCATATTCTTTTGTCTGCATTTGTTGAGACTTGTTGTTTCCCTATATTTGGTAAGAACTTTAGACGGCGAGAGCTATATACCTCCCATGAATAGTCCCTTTTTTGGTGTTTAGAGGGATATACTCCTCGTATCTAGACTGAGGATGAGAGGATCTCCTTTCCCAGGCTTCTTTCTTACCACACTGAGCTTAGCTTTCACCTCTATTTTGTTTCCTGACTTTGTCCCTTGCTACCATAATTGGCCTTCTAACTGGCTTGCTATCTCTCTGTCTTCCGTGTTCCCTTAATTCCTCCATTTCTATATAGTCCACTAACCTTGCTTTGAACTCGACACTAATTTTAGGCTTGTTGATGGCCATGTTATCCATGAATAGCCCGGGCTTGAGCCCGAATTTAATGGCATAAAGCTCTACTCTAGTTCAAGGTTTGAGATTTCGATGGCAATGGCATTGAACTACATCAGGTATTTCCAAAAAGACTTGTGCTGACCCTGTTTAATGTAGTTGAGGGCATCCAGAGTCTTGGTGTACACCCTGGACAAAGAAAATTGATTAACAAAGGCATGAGACAACTCTTGAAAGTCATGTATGAAACCTATAGGGAGGGAAAAGAACCAAAGAACACTAGATTTAGGAAAAGCTCAGCAGAAAAAAGATCTAAAGCATTATTCAAAAGTATCATGGATTTAAACATAGTTACATGGGTGTTTGGATCATCTGTGCCATCATAAGGACATAATGTAAAGGGGAGTTTAAAGTTATCTGTGAGAGTTATCGACATTATAAACTCTAAGAAAGGCCCTTACTAGTGAAATACTGCAGAGAAAGAGATAAAGAATTCGACGAAAGAATGTTTGTTTCATTCACTGAATTGGAAAGTAAGGGATATTTTATATACAGGGGATATACGGGTGCAATTAGTAGGCTAACTGTTAACCAAAGGTAATTAACTCTAGTTAACAAACTATACATAAATACACATCACTTAATACTCCCCCTCAAGGTGGGAAGTAAATGTCTATGGTTCCCATTTTGGACAATAAACTCTTGAATTGATTGAGTGACACTGGTTTAGTGAGTAAATCCGCAAGCTGTTAGTAAGTTGGGACATGAACTAACCAAAGGAGACCAGAATTCACCTTCTCACAAATGAAGTGACAATCTATTCGATGTGCTTGGAGCGCTCATGGAAGGCAGGATTTGTAAAAAAGTGAATTGTTGCTTGATTGTCACAGAAAACCATAGCAATCTCAACCTGAACCTCAAAGTCCTTAAGCAAAGCCACCAACCAAGTCACTTCACTAGCAACAGCAGCTAAAGCACGATATTCTGCTTCTGCTGAAGAGCGCAAAATTGTGGCTTGTTTCTTCAACTTCCAAGACACAAGGGAGTCACCAAGAAACACACAAAAACCAGTAGTTGACCTGAGGGTGTCCAAGCAATTACCCCAGTCAGCATCAGCATAGGCCATGAGATGTAATGAGGAATCAGCAAAAAATAACAACCTTTGATCCGGAGAAGTCTTCAAATACCGAAGGAGATAGTGGACTGCATCAAGATAAGTCGACCTTGGATTAGACCTGAATTGACTAAGCTTATGCACAGAGTATGCTATATCTGGCCGAGATATAGTCAAATACATGAGCCGGCCAATGAGGCGCCGATATAAGGAACCATCAGTAAGAAGCTCTCCATCATTAGCACTCAGCTTCAAATTAAGGTCCATAGGCAAGGAGGCAGGCTTGGACTCAAGGAAACCAGTATCCTCTAAGAGAGTCAAGGTGTACTTACATTGAGATAAGCGAATACCTTTGGCGGATCGAGCAATTTCCAAGCCTAGAAAATATTTGAGGTCACCAAGTACTTTGAGCTTAAACACACTTTGCAATTGCAGCTATACCTGATGAACCATGGCAGCACTTGGTCCAGCAACAATAATATCGTCCACATAGACTAATAAAAGCACCAAAGAAGAACCTGAACCCGTGTGGAAAAGAGAATAATCACTCTTGGATTGAATGAAGCCATGATTAGTAAGAGTAGTAGAAAACTTGTGAAATCATTGGCGGGAGGCTTGTCGTAATCCATAAATGGATTTGTTGAGCTTGCAAGCTAATCCCTCCCCCTAAACTGGATACCCCAAAGGAATGTCCATGTACACTTGCTCAAATAAATCTCCATTGAGGAAGGCATTATTCACATCTAATTGTAACAAACTCCAACCACAGACAGCAACTACACTTAGAAGAATCCGAATAGTAGTTAGTTTTGCAACGGGAGAAAAAGTGTTCAAAAAATCAATTCCAGCTTGTTGAGTATACCCCTTAGCTAGCAACCGAGCCTTGTACCTATCCACCTCACCATTGGGTTTGTATTTCACCTTATCTACCGAACGGCAACCAATGGTGTGTTTGTGGGGAAGCAGAGGTACCACAGTCCAGGTCTTGTTATCATCCATGGCTTGGAGTTCTTCATCCATTGCTTGTCTCCAATGAAGAAATTTGACAGCTTGATAGTAAAAGGTGGGTTCAAAGGTTGCTGAAACTTGCATAACAAAACCTCTATAAGACTCATTCAACCGATCATAATTAACTGCTTGCAAATAGGATATGGGGTAGATAATAAATTGCAATCATACTGCTGAAGGTAAGAGGGGGGCCTAACTACCCAAGAAGATCTCCGTAGAGGAGCAGGAACAGCTTCAGCATTGTCTACTACGTTTAATGGATCATTAGGAGGGTCAGCTGGCTGATTATGTTGTGGTGGAATGACAGAGATATCAAGTTGGGGTAAAGGAATGGCAGGTTCAGCAAAAGGATCCATAATAGGTGGAAAAGAAGGAACAAGCTGAAAAAGGGAAAATGTGTTCATGAAATTGAACATCTCGACTTATGAAAAACTGTTTAGGCTATAAGTTGTAAAGCTTGTAACCCTTGTAACTAACACGATAACCCACAAAGACTGATGGAATGGCTCTAAGACTGAATTTGTATCTCAAGGTAGGAATGGTGGATGCATAGCAGAGACAACCAAATGTCCTTAAAGAGTAATAATCAAGGGGTTTGCCAAATAACATCTCATAAGGAGTCTTGGACTTAAATAATGGGCTGGGAATTCGATTAAGGAGGAAAGTAGCAGTGGCAACACACTCACCCCATAGAGAGATAGGCACCTTGGATTGAAAATAAAGTGCCCGAGCTACGTTCAATAAGTGTTGATGCTTCTTTTCTACCATAGGATTTTGCTCAGGTCTATAGGCAAAAGAAAACTAATGTAGGACACCTTTTTCCTTCAAAAATTGGTCAACGCAAGCTCTTTTGCATTGTCTAATCGCAACTGCTTAATCACCTTGCCAAATTGGGCTTTAATTAACTGAAAGAAACTAACAATAAAACCAATAGCTTCATTCTTGTTAGCTAACAAATAAGTCAAGGTAAAATGAGTATGGTCATCAACTATGGCCAGAAAATACTTCTTGCCATTATATGTAAGGACATGGTAAGGACCCCAAATATCACAATGTATCAGATCAAAAGGAGCACTACACATGTTATTATTGGAAACAAATGAAAGTCTTCTAAGCTTAGCTAATGGACAAACAGTGCAATCATTTACAATGGGACTAGCTAAAGAAAGTGTATGACTTAAAGAATGTAGAACTTTATTGGAGAGGTGACCAAGCCTAGCATGCCACCTTTCTGCAGAAACATTATTGACTAAATTGACTTGGGAAACAGTATCAAAGGTTGCACGAGAGAATTGTTGCAAGACATAAAGCCCTCCAATTAACTCACCCTTGCCAATCATCCTCCAGGAAGTGCTGTCCTAAATGAGACAAGAAGTAGCAATAAAGACGATGTTGTGATGTGAATCAGAAAGCAAGGCAGGTACAGAAAGTATATTGACATTAAAACCAGGAATATAAAGAACACGTGACAAAGTAAGAGAGTTAGAGAAAGTAACTACACCAATAGAATGTACTGGGATAGTGGTGTTATTAGGAAGAGTAACAAAATAATCTTTGACAAGAATGTAACTAGAAAAAAACATCAAGGGAAGAAGCAATATGAAAAGTTGCACCACCATCAATGACCTAAGAATTATGCCCTAACTTTGATCTGATATGGCAAGCAGAAAAGGCAATACCTCTAAAACCATGTTGGAGGAAGCAAAGACCTCAGCAACAAGTTTGGCAGATTGTGCACTTAACAAAGAGACCAAATGTTGATATTGAGCTTGTGTCATCGGCATATCAAAATCCATTTCCACAGAGTCAGCAAGTGTGGAAGAATCTGTGACACAATGAGTAGTCAATTTAGACTTTCCTTTGTCATAACCAGGGGGATACCGATGGAGCTTGTAACATTTATCAACCGAATGTCCCAGAATGCTGCAATGAGAACACAAGGGACGATCCTTTTTGTCCTGTTTCTTCTTATCACTAGGATTCTTGGAGCTTTTCACAGCAAAAATAGCTTGACCAGATGCTGAAGAATGCTGATTACCAACTATTCGTTGTTTCTCCTCTTGTAAAATCAAAGAGAAAACTTTATTTATAGGAGGTGTAGGCTCCATGACTAGGATCTGACCACGGATTTGAGAATACGACTCATCTAATCCCATCAAGAAACACATCACATATTCCCTCTGAAAATAGTCTAGTAAAGGTGCTGCACCACCACACTAACAAGCAATAACAGGCTTGTAACAACTCAATTCCTCCCAAAGAGATTTAATCTTCGCAAAGTATTGAGTGACAGACAGTGCTCCTTGATGAAGATTAACTAATTCACGCTTTAATTCAAAGATCCTTTGTCCATTACCATGTTGAAACATATCTTTCAAAGTGGACCAAATAGCCGCAGCAAAATCACAATAGATGATAGTAGCCACAATATCTTTGGAAATTGAATTAAGAAGCCAAGAACTCACCACATCATTGACACACTGCTAATTAGTGATCTGATCTGGAGTAGCATCATCACCAAGATGAGGAATCGATCCATCCACAAAGCCAAGCTTCCTTTTGCCATTCAATGCCATTCGCATCGCACGACTCTAGGAATTGTAATTTTCTTCAGTCAAAGGATGAGAAACAAGAACCAAACCGGGATGATCCGAAGAAGAAAGCATATAAGGATCGATAGCTGGTTGATTCACCTCCATGAAAAATAGATCAAAGAAAGAATGGCAAAGGAAGCAAGAGAAATCGCAACAAAGGAACCGCAAAGAAGCAATGCAAAGAAGAAGAGCAGAGAATGCGGAAGCATCAAGAAATCCCTTCTGATACCATCTTACGACGAAATACTGTAGAGAAAGAGATAAAGAATTCGACAAAAGAATGTTTGTTTCATTCATTGAATTGGAAAATAGGGGATATACGGGTGCAGTTAGTAGACTAACTATTAACCAAAGGTAATTAACTCTAGTTAACAAACTATACATAAATACACATCACTTAATGAGAGTCAACAGGCAATGGTTAAGGTCCAAACATTGTCCTAGTCACTATATTCTTCGGTTGCCTTGTCTAGGAGGCTTCATCTTCTCTGCAATGGCTAGTTTCTTTAGCCTCAATCCTTCCATCAATATGTCCATGGCCATGCTCACTTATCTCAGTCTCCCGGCGGTCTCAAGCTTAGGTTAGGTCCTTTAGTTTAGCTGCGATTCTTTGATTTTGTTCTTAAAGTTCCTTGACAAGATGCTGGAGCTCCTTCACTGACGAGCCATTCACGATTCTGGTCCCAGCATTGTTGGTCATGGCAGGGTTGCTTTGGTTGACATTGTTAGTCATGTTATTGTTGTGATTGACATTGTTGGTTGCATTGTTGCTCATAGCAGCATTAATTTGGTTGCATGCATCTACCATAGTCGGGCATTTCTGGATTCCACAATGGGCGCCAAATGTTCTTACTTGAAGAACTAGATGGTGCAAGTTGTGCTCTCCAAGCTAAGAATGGCTCCGGTGGGAACATACAAAGAACCTCTGATGCTAAAGTTGGAGAAAGTTCCAGGTATATTAGGTTAAAGATTATCTAGATAGATATTATCTCAAAGTACATGAATCCTTATAATGTTGATTCGTATTTTGTAACAGAATGGAGTAAGATCTTTCCGTATTATTTAAGATATGCAAGTCCTTTTAATTCTTTCCTTAATTAGATTAAAGATAGACCGAAGGAGGATCAATTCCTCGTTGATGACTCGATTCCTTGCGATAGTTACTTTAATATGGGATTTGATATTCACCCTATGTGATCTATGGGTTAATGGGCCCATTGGGCTACATTCGAGTTGCCTCCGCAGAAGATCAAGCTTGGCACTCTTAGGTTGAGCTATAGGCCCATGGATCTAGTTTAGTCCAAGTTATTTTAATCTTTCCTAACTAATAGTATAAGTAGAAAATTAAAATAAAATATGACAGTTTATTAGTTATAGTCATATTTTGAAATATTTCAATTGATAATATCATGCTTGTTGAAAAGCAATCAATTTTTTAATTAAGAAAGTTACATAAATTTTTATTTCATGTATCTTTAAAAGAAAAATAAAAGGTCTTGGGGGTTAATTAATTCCTTAATTAAGGAACCTACATAAAATTTTATTGGATACATGTTGAGAGAAAATTAAAATTAAAAAAATAATTATCTATAAAAGTATAAAAGAATTAATTATAAAATCAAATTAATTAAAAATTTATACAAATATTTAAGATAGTTAATTCTTCCAAATTGTTTCAAATATTTCATTGAATAATGCAAATTTGGAGATTCAAATAAAAATCAAATACGTACATGATAATAATACAAAAGAATCAATTATGTTGTATCTTACATCATAAAGGACCAATTACTACTTTATAATCGATATAATGTATAAAAGGAGATAAATGTCATAAAATCTTGTCATGTGGCTCTTGGTACTAAAGATTGGAAATATTTTGAGTAATTAAAATTATGTCACATGAAAATTATATGTTCGACATATAAGATATGTGGCAATTGTTTAAACTTTATGTATCATCCATGCTTAAAGGTCCCTTATTATTTATTTCTCCCTAATTTTTTTATTTATTTTTTTAGTTTAATTTTAATGCACTGATAGTGCAAAAAAATTTTATATGTTAACTAATTATATTCTTTTATTTATATGATTATTCAAGTAGAAGAAATTCTTAGGTACGCTTAGAGCACTATATGAATTGTGCTTACAGCCAATAATAAAATAATATTTTGGTATAAACATACTAAATATCAATATACCAATATGTATACATTTTTTGATACATTCACAATAATGAAGTTTGAACCTAGATCTTATGCAAACTACACAAATCCCTCACCACTGAACCAATCATAGTGGCTTTACCAATATATGTATATGAATTAATATAAAATTATTTTAATGCTAAAATTTATTTTGAAGTTCATTTAAAATTATTATAAAATCATTTTTTTTAAAACAAACAAACTATATGTATTTTTAATGTTTTAATTTTTTATATATAAACAGAAAATATAGAATCAAAATAAACACAATTCTTAAAATTTGAAAACGAAATCTGTTTTCAGAAAATATGAAAATAGGGAACATCTTCTGAACCAAACACGAAGAAATGACATACCGTAGAAGTAAGTTCATATAAGTTTGTCGCTTCTATATATCTAGACAACGACATCCAAGTTGGTGTTGTTATCACGCAAACGACCTCGGAAGATTAGAAAATTTCTCTTGATTTTTCTTTGAGGTGACGTATTAATTTCACACAACATAAATGTGGCTTTGCCTAGAAATGAGTTTCATTATCATAAAAGATTTAATTTTGAAGTAGTGTTAGTATAAATAAATTTTATATAAATATTTAATTATATATTGTTATATTAGCAAATGTGTTTGACTTATATCTATTACCTCAAAAATTGAATGTACAATAACATAAGTAAATGGTAATATAAAATTTTTTTCACTGATAATGCATTAAAATTAATCTCTTGGTATATAAAATTCAAACATTTTCTGAAATAGTCAAAAGCTTGAAAATTATGGCAATGTCCGACAGCTCATGCCATCTCAAATTCTAGAAGACCAATTCAATTGTTATAAATTGAATATGAATACATAATTGAAGATCTCTTCAAATAAAAAAATAAAATAAAATGAGACCATAGTTTTATGGACTGACGCAGAGTGAAAACAACCTTCCAAGGGGGAGGCGGTGGAAGAGAATGGGAAAAAAGGGTGAAGGGTTCAGTATATTACGTTTCTGCAGATATGGAACTCAGAAGGCAAATGAATATGCTACAGACCTCTAATCGTCGTCCAGATTGATGATTTCACAATGATGAACTTCAACAAAGACAAGGACAAAATGAAAGTTGAAATTCTAGGGTCCACAGTTGATATCAATCACAAAAATTGAATATGAATACAGATTTGGCGATTGCTACGGTGGACTTGAAAAACGGTGGATTTGGTGAATTGTTCAAGTGAACGATCAGGTTTGTGACACATGTACCCGGTACTATGGTGGGCCACCAACAGTTAACCGTTGTTAATCCGAAATTTTGCGTTAATGATGTTGTTGGTTTTCTTTTGTTTATTACTTCATAATCATAATCATCAATTTTAAAAAGGAAAAGGAATGAGAGAGATAAGCTTTTCGGAATTGAGGACACTATAGTCTATTCATGAGAATTTTTGTTACTTATCCTGCTTATTTAAGTGCCTTTAGTCAATAATTATTACAAAAATATATAAACAAATAGCTCTTAGTTACTTATCCTGCAAATTTTAAATATTTATTTATTTATTTAGGTATTTTTAGTCAAATAATTATTATAAAATATTAAAAAAGAAGAAAATATATAAACAAATAATCAAATAGAAAAAATTATCAGCATATTGCATATACTTACTAGCGTTTTGCTACAAAGTTATCAGCATTTGAAAAGAATTTATCAATACCCCATAAACTCTTTAAAATTTGATTTTTTTGAAGAATAAGATTTAAATATATGTTAAATTTATTCATTTAGGTGCCCTTAGTTAATAATTATTACAAAAAAATTGAAAAAAAATATAAACAATTAGCCAACTAAAGAAAATTACCAGTGTATTGAATATAATTACCAACATTTTTTAAGAATTTACCAATGTCTTATATACTCCTAAAATCTGATTTTTTGAAGACTAAGATTTAGTTATATATTAAATTTATTCATTTAGATGCCCTTAGTCAATAATTGTTATAAAAAATTGAATATATATATATATATAAACAAATAGCCAAATAGAAAAAGTTATTAATGTATTGCATAACTTATTAATATTTTGCTACAAAGTTACCGGCATTTAATAATAATTTACTAACACTTTATGAACTCTTTAAAATTGAATTTTTTTAAAGAATAAGATATAGTGATATGTTAAATTTATTCATTTAAGTGCCCTTAATCAATAATTGTTACAAATTATTGAAAAAGGATATATATATAAAAAATGAATATATACAAATAGTCACCTAAATGAATAAATTTAACATATCATTAAATCTTATTATTTAAAAAAGTAGATTTAAAGGAGGTCATAAGACGTTGGTAAATTCTAAGTTAAAGTTGGTAAATTTGTGGCAAAATATTGGTAAGTATATACAATACACTAGTAACTTTCTCTATTTAGCTATTTGCTTATATATATATATATATATATATATATATATATATATATATATATATATATTCTTTTCCTTTTTAATTTTTTGTAACAATTATTAATTAAGAGCATCTAAATGTATAAATTTAACTTATCACTAAATCTTATTTTTAAAAAAAATCGAATTTTAAGGAGTTCATAAGACATAATTAAATTCTTTTCAAACACTAATAACTTTATCTATTTGGCTATTTATGTATATATTTTTTTCCTTTTTCGATATTTTGTGGCAAATATTTACTGAAGACACATAAATGGATAAATTTAAATTTAATATATTACTCAATCTTATTATTAAAAAAAAAATAAGATTCTATGGAGTTCATAAAATATTGGTAATTTTTTTTCAAATGCTAGTAACTTTACAATAAAATGTTGGTAAGTATATATAATATACTAGTAACTTTCTCTATTTGACTATTTGTGTATATATAATTTTTTTTTATTTTTCAATTTTTTGATAATTGCTAACAAATCAAATATGAATGATTTTTTTATTGCTCAAGATTGAAAAGGAAATGAACAAAAAAGACAAACTGATATTCCTTTGTACTGTTTATTTTTAGTCAATTGCCCCTCGTAAAAGATCATCTTCTTCAATAAGTAACACCCATTCCCATGGCTTGGCATCTTCATTTTTGTTGCTTTCACTTGTAGAATAAGACACGTTGAGAAGAAATAGCCGTTCCATTTTTTACTAATTTTCCATTTAGTGATTACCATTTAAATCACGGATCATTAATACTTCCTTCCTTCAAACCACCTCATGAGACCTCTCTACGGTGAACCCACTTCAACACACGTGCCCACATTCCATTCCCTAAAAGCAAAAAATTTCCAAAATTCATACTTTGGGCGATCCACTAGAGAATTGGCCTGCAGATTTTAGTCATGCATGATACATATTCTTCGCTTAATCAATCAATTATTTGCCTTTAGTTATTTTTTAACAACCAAACAAACTATACGTGTTTTCAATATTTTCATTTTTTTTATAAACAAAAAACATAGAATCAAAATAAACACAATTCTTAAAATTTGAAAATGAAATCTGTTTTCAGAAAATATGAAAATAGGAAACATCTTCTAAATCAAACACGAAGAAATGACATATTGTAGAAGTAAGTTCACATAAGTTTGTCGCTTCTATATACCCAGACAATGTTTTCCAAGTTGGCGTTGTTATCACGCAAACGACCTTGGAAGATTAGAAAATTTACCTTGATTTTACTTTGAGGTGACGTATAAATTTCACACGACATAAATATGGTGTTTGCCCAGAAACGAGTTTCATTATCATAGAAGATTTAATTTTGAAGTAATGTTAGTATAAATAAGTTTTATATTAATATTTAATTATATATTATTATATTAGTAAATATATTTAACTCACATCTATTATCTCAAAAACTTTATATATAATAATATGTGAGTAAATAATAATTTAATATTTTTTTATACTAATAGTATATTAAAATTAATCTCTTGATAAAAAATCCGAACATTTTCTGCAAAAGTCAAAAGCTTGGAAATTATGGCAATGCCCGACGGCTCATGCCATCTCAAATTCGAGAAGACCAATTCAATTGTCATAAACTGAATATGAATACAGATTTTAGTCATGCATGATACATTTTCTTCGCTTAATCAGTCAATTATTTGCCTTTAACCCATTTCCCTCTTTTTTCTTTATGGTTCCGGTTATTGACCATCTATCACCCAACTAGAACTTGATTTTATGAATCATTCATAATTCGCGACGTACTGAAGTAATATCAGGTTCAATACTTATTCATACTATAGCCAATTGGGCCCCCTGATGACTTAAGCGAGAGGGGAGTACTTGAAGATATCCATGATATGTCGATGATATGCGATCTTTTTATAACTCTAAAATGTTCACGATATGTATAGTTTTATTATGTGCAAATAATATTATATTAAATCAAAATTAATATTAGGAAAAGAGAAGGAAAGTGGCATACGTTTAAGAGGAAAAACGAGTCAGTATTTAGACATGTTATTTTAGTGACTAAATATTGTCCATCATTCCAGTTTGTACTTGGCATTATCAGATTGTTTCTTAGTTTTCGAGCACTTATTTTTGAGTCGTAAGCGAATAAAACTTGCCTCCTAACACGGCGATGCTTGCAACCTTGGAGTAGGGTACTAACAGAACGTTTTTCTATGAGTACTAATAATGAGGATTTATGGGGAAATTTATGACGATTGTAATATAGATGCTAGGGACACGAAACTGATTCTCTTTTCTGCTTTTTTCTTTTTTAATTCAATATAATTGTAAAACTTTGAAAATTTTAGTATATCAAATGCGTACATGAAACTCAGTCTCTTTCTCCTTCTTCTCTTTTGAATAGAGATAAAATTTTATGTCTCAGTGGTTGCATTAAAATTTCAAAAATTTTACATATAATTTCTCATTTATCATTTAATGCAAGAACAAAATAAACTAAAGAGAGAAAGTTTCTTGATCTTAGTAAATGTACTAAAATCTTAGGAAATTAACACTTGCATCTCCGTAACTCTTAGAGCCAAAAAAACTTCTTTTTTATTTTTTAGTTGCGAGTGTCCAATACTCCCATATATAATTAGTAAGAACACTAGATAAGAACACTAGACTTCTCTTTCTAACCCATTGAAGATAATTTTGTTAAACGTAAGAATAATAATTTTTCATTTTTGAAAATGTTACCAATGATGCAGATGGGCAGCTTTTGTCTTTTCAACTATTAATTTTTATTTTTTATATATATAGTCAACTTAAAATCAATTCAACGCTCGAAATAAAAAATATTCAGAAACATTTAATTAAAGGAACTCTATTGATGGGGATGTGAGGCCACCCACCTTGAAAGTTGAAAGTTTAAAATTTAATTTGACCAAGAAAACCCTACGAATCTGCTATTTCAAATTGTCTATAATTATTTGGCCGGATAGTATGGTCCATACACACTTTTATTTCTTCTCAAGTGATTTGCATCCAATTCGTAGTGACAATTCAAAAAGAAATCTGAACTTCTCTAGAATTAGCTATGGGGTGCTTGTCGCTATTTGGAGACCTGTGTTTACATTTGTTGCTCTTTCAATTTCTGCCATTTTCTTTCTCCTTAGCATCCCTTTGCCATCCTGAGCAGAGTTCAGCTTTGCTTCAATTCAAGAGCTCCTTCACTATTGACGCTATTGGTTATGCTTCTTTCCTTTGCCATCAGACTTATGCAAAGACATCATCATGGGAGAATGGAACAGATTGCTGCTCATGGCTTGGTGTCACGTGTGACATGTCCGGTCATGTGATTGGCCTTGACCTCAGTTGTAGCATGCTTCAGGGTAAAATCCATCCTAATAGTAGTCTTTTCCATCTTACTCATCTTCAAGCACTCAACCTTGCTTTCAATAATTTCTCCCAATCTCAATTGTCATCTCAGTTTGGTGGGTTTCTGTGTCTCACACATCTCAACTTATCCGACTCTAATTTTGAAGGTGAAATTCCCAAAGAAGTCTCGCGCCTTTCCAAATTAGTGTCACTTGATCTCTCTGGAAATTCTTTGCAGTTCAAACATATTGCCATTTGGAAGAGGCTCATGCAAAATGCAACAGTTTTAAGAGAGCTTATTCTAGATGGAACAAATATGTCTTTAATCAGGCCAAGCTCGTTGTTTTCACACCTCAATTTATGTTCCTCTTTGGTTACTCTTAGTCTTGAATATGCTCAAATGAGGGGAAATTTGGAAAACAACATAATTTGTCCACCAAATCTTAAGGAGCTACACATGTTACATAATGACTTTCAAGGCCAGGTTCCAAATTTGAATTGTGGCACTTCTCTCAATGTATTGGACCTTTCATATTGTCAATTCCAAGGATCAATTCCTCTGTCCTTCTCTAACCTTACTGGTCTAACTTACTTAAGCCTTTCTGTAAATAGCCTTAATGGTTCAATTCCATCATCACTTTTAACCCTTCCACAACTCGGCTTCTTAGATCTTTCATCTAACGGACTGAGTGGTTCAATCCCATCATCACTTTCAAACCTTCATGATCTCATTGAATTGGATCTTTCATCCAATGAACTTATTGGTGAAATCCTTGATGCTTTTGGTGGGCTAACCAAATTGGAAAGTCTAAATCTTGGGAATAACACTCTTAGAGGGCAATTGCCATCTTCATTGTTTGAATTAACTCAACTTTTTTACTTGGATTGTCGTTCTAATCAAATACAGGGCCCTCTGCCTAACAAAATAACGGGATTTTCAAATCTCAGTTATTTGTATTTGGATAGCAACTTCCTAAATGGAATAATACCTTCTTGGTGTTTTTCTTTACCATCTTTAAAAGATTTATATCTATCACATAATTATTTTACAGGATATATAGGTGCAATCTCATCATATTCCTTGGTCTCTCTTTATTTGTGCAGCAACAAGTTAGAAGGCAATATTCCAAATTCAATTTTCAACCTTGTAAACCTTACTAACTTATGCCTATCATTAAACAACATAAGTGGCCCTTTCAGTTTTCAACTATTCTCCAGGTTACAAAATCTGCAATTTCTTTCCCTTTCAGGGTTATCAATAAGCTTTGAAACTAATGCCACTTATAACTTCTCCCATTTGCAAACATTGCAGCTATCTTCTTGTAATTTAACTGAATTTCCAAGATTTTTGAGAGAAGTTCCAAATTTGAGTTACCTCGATCTTTCCAATAACAAGCTTCATGGGAAAGTTCCCCAATGGTTGCATGAAATATATTCAATGACTTATTTAAACCTCTCTAGAAATATGTTGACATCAATGGAGGAGTTCTCATGGCATGAACTGCGTTACCTTGATTTGAGTTCCAACTTGATGAGGGGAGAAATTTCTTTCTCAATTTGCAATGCACAATCCCTCTGGGTCATCAACTTGTCAAACAACAATTTTACTGGCATCATTCCACCATGTCTTGCGAAAATACCAGTTCTTCAAATTTTGGATCTACACCAAAACAAGCTTTATGGTAATTTGCCAAACACTTTCCCAGAGTCCACTCTCATTACTCTGAGTCTCAGTGACAACAAGTTAGTAGGTCCTTTGCCTGAATCTTTATCCAACTGCACACAATTGGAGGTTTTAAATCTCGGCAGCAATCAAATAGAGGATACATTTCCCCATTGGCTTCGGTATCTATCCAATTTGAGAGTACTGGTTTTACGAAACAATAAGTTCCATGGTCAAATTCTGAAGTTGGAGAGCAAGCATCTTTTTCCCAAACTAATTATTTTTGATATCTCATGCAATGACTTCAGTGGCCCGTTACCAACAGACTACATAAAGAATTTTGAAGCCATGATGAATGTTGTTGAAGCAGAAGGTAGTTTGCAGTATTTGGAATTTACATATACGAGTCCATATATGTATCCATCTTTATATGATGATTCCGTAGTCGTAACAATTAAAGATATCAACATCATGTTCATGAAGATCCCAACAATTTTTGTAACTATTGATTTATCACAAAACAATTTTGAAGGAGAGATTCCGAATGTGATTGGAGAACTTCATGCACTCAAAGGGCTCAATCTTTCTCACAACAGACTCACTGGTCCAATTCCTCAATCCCTTGGAAATTTGGCAAACCTTGAATCATTGGATCTTTCTTCAAATATGCTTGTTAGTGAGATTCCTACAGAACTAACCAATCTGAACTACCTTGCTGTCTTGAACCTCTCCAGAAACCATCTTGTGGGAGCAATACCTCGAGGGAAACAATTTGATACATTTTCGAGTGATTCCTATGAGGGAAACTTGGGATTATGTGGATTTCCATTATCAATGGAGTGCAACAAGGACTCTGAAGAGCACTCTTCATCTTCACCGACCTTCCATCATGGACATCAGTTTATATTTGGTTGGAAACCTGTGGCTATAGGATATGGATGTGGAATAATAGTTGGAGTGGGCATGGGATATCACGTATTGTTCCTAGGAAAGCCTCAAGGACTTGCAAGGTGGTTGGAGGTGAGCCTAATAACAGGGTGAAATGGTGGGAAAGGTTGATGACACATGTATTAATGAAAATTTAATAGGCATGTTTTATCACAAAGTGAAATTTGAGTGTGACTAGGCCACTTAATTGCATGGGAGATATTCTTCAACTTTGACTTGTTAATTGTAGCATGACTGTCTTATACTTTATTTGTGTTGAGCTTTGTATCATATTGTGCATTATTTAACAATTCACATATTGAATACATTGTCAATATATTTTTTTTTTATTTTTTTTCCACTAGTTATTTATCCCATGTGCTGCACGGATTATGTAAGTGAACTATTCAAGATTATAATTTTTATTAGATAAACAAATATTTAATAATATATTTCAATTTATTTATTTTGGGGGTGTACAAGTACCAGGTTCGATCAAGTTACATCGGACCTGAATCCAACCTAACTTTTTTGGTTGGATCATTTCATTAAATCCAAACCCAATTCGATAATAATCCGGCTAATGACTAGAGTTAACATGATATTTAAAGAACATATAAAAATTTGGATATTATATATATAGTATAATCATTAAATTTTGGAAGTAAAAAACAAAATCCAAGAGATGTTTTATAATACATATTTCAAAACAAATTATATCAATACAAAAATAATATCATGATAATGTAAAATATATTAATTAAAGTATAACAATCTCATCACTAATATTTTCTAAAATATGTAACTTTTAAAGAAATATTTGACTTCGGGTTAGATCGAGCCAACATGAAGCATGACCCAAACCTGAGGCAAAAAATACACTAAGTCAAATTTCACAACTCAAATCAAACCAAAAAGCTTTAAGTTGTAGGGTTAGTGGGTTGGGTCAGGTTAGATAATGAATACTCCTAGTTTATTTTAAAAAAATATATGTAAAAATATTGACATAAGATTTTTATTTAAAACAAAGTGAATTAAAGTAAATATATTCATAATATTTTAATGCAAAACAAAAAGATGTATATCTAAAATTTAGTAGTTACTTGTCTGAACTATTGGGGTTCATTTTGAATAAAATTTATATTTATTTTTTAACTTATATAAACAAATTAAATAAAAACTATTACATTTATTTAAACAATTTAAGTGAATTCTTTTATGATTTGAAAAGTTTTTACAATCGTTATTCTTTATATTTTATTTTATAAAACTTGATCTTAATACTATTTTGATAACGTTTTTTAAATACATCTAAATAAAACTCCAAATTATCATTTATTGCTTTAGTCAAGAAAGATGATAGAAAGATTTATTGATTATAGAAAATGAAAAATCAAGAAAGATTTATCGAAAGAAAAGAAAAGTCAAAATAAATTAAAATAAATTGAGATAAATCAAATTAAGAGAAATTATAACATACTTAACATAAACATTGCATAATTGCATAATAATTGTAATATAATAAAAAATGAGAAATTAAAGGATAATTATAAAATATTCAAATAGAAATATTTAGTCAAAAAAATTATTTAACAAAAAATACATTAATTTTAATATAATTATAATGTTTTGAAGCATAATAAAAAGTATTATATCTGAACTTTCATAATTATTTGAATGAATTTATTTTGGAATAATATTATATGTATTTTTCAGCTTTATATATATAAATTAAATAAAAATTACTATATTTATTTAAGTAGGTTTTTTGTGATATGTAAAACCTTTATAATTGTCTCTTTATTATTTTATTTACAAAACTCAATTTCAATTGTATATTAATTTTTTTTTGAAAGACTTAGCTACTATGCAAAATATCAGTTTATTATTTTATTGATCTATGCTTAAAACGTTTTGGACATTTTATAGTAAAGCGAAATATTTGGTAAACACACAAACCGTATGAAGCATATGAAAAAGGTGAGAAAAATGATAAAAATATTTGGATGATAGATTTTATATGATCATTGTTACTTTTATTCAATTTTTTTAATCTAAAAATTTATTAGCGTAAATAATGTAAGTGTTATATACAAAACTTACCAGTATTTATGCTGTTTGGGTTGGTAAGTTTTTTTTTTTTTATATATACAGAACTTACCAGCGCGAACAATGCAACGCTGGTAAGTTTCTGCACAAACAAAAAATTGAATACAAGTAACAATGATTATGTGGGATCCATCATTAAAGCATTATTGTCATTTTTTTCGCTTTTCAATATGCATCGTATTATTTGTGTATCTCCGTATCACTGCTCTATAGTAAATGATTATAGAAGTAAAAATGTTAAGAAAAATTTAATGAAAGAAATGGAAGGTCAAAATAAATTGAAATAAATAATAAAATAATAAAAGAAATCAGAAATTAAAAAAATGAGAAATTAGAGAAATATTACAATTTAAAGGAATTTAAAAATTTAAGATCACGAAAAAATGCCAGATGGCATTGAGGAAGAACTTTAATATCATATTATAGATAGATTATAGATTATCATTCAATAATGACTTAGCATATTATTGAAAAAGTTAAAGTTCTAAAACAGTATTTGTAATCGTCAAGTTTTTTCAATACTTTAATATCATATAATTAAATAATAATGAATTTTTTTAACTAACATTATATCTATATTAAACCTATTATTTAACTGTAATAATACACATAGATTGCTTTTCGTCACACGATCTAAACACTTCTGTTACATGCCTAAACGAGCTCACCAAAGTAGCATACATAGGATAAAGACTAGCACATGGTAAGACTGTGTAATGTTAGTATTAAACTAAGCCTTGAAAGAGTAAAAAATTTCTGCTGCTAGACATTACGTGAAGAAGGTTCGCCGCCTTACTTGTTGAATTGCAAGCTGTTCAAAATTAAGAGCTTGTTCGATTTTAAAAAATATTTTTTGTTTTTATTTTTTATTTTTATTTTCTGAAAATAATTTTTGTTCTCAAATTTTTAAGTTTTAAGAAATATGTTTGCAATGATTATATATTTTCTGTTTCCAAAAAATAAAAATATTGAAAATATATTTGATTTATTTATTTTTAATAAATTAAAAAAAACTTTAAAGATAAATTTTATATGAGCTTCAAAATAAATTTTAACATTAAAATAGTTTTTATATTAATTCATATAAATGTATACATTGACATTTAGTATATTTATACTGATCTCTATTCTTTTAGAATAAAAAATAAAAAATTTTAAGAAATTTCCTTTATTATATATTGTTTCTCCTTAATTATTTTAAATTAATTGTATTATTAATGCATGTGATATTCATAAAAAATAACAAACGCTATTTGATCAATATAATCGTTATAATATAAACAAATCCAAATCCAAGTGTTATATGTTAAATAGAACTAAACATAGGACAAATCTCTGGTGCAGATACAAAAAAATTCTACACCATGAAGATATTAGCTACATCAAATGAGTAAATAACATATGGAATAGTGTATCATGAAGCCAATTTATGTATGGTGTATTAGAGAAAGGTCAATCACTGTGAAAATTTTTCTCTCCCCCAACAGCTCCCAATCTCCTTTTACCTTCACAACCATTTTGAACTTCCACTATCAACCAGCATGACCCCTAACTGCCATCGAGCCCATGGCATAGCCACCACCGCTGTATCATCGTCAACCACTGCATTGCCGCCCTCTTTCAGGCACTGTTGCTTGGACAGCAACAACCCTCCACCATAGCCACCCTTCACCACCCTCAACAACAAATCGGAACCGCCGCTCTGCCCCACCCATAACCACGTCTTCACTTGTAGCTGCGACCTCCGTGCACCACTGCAATTAGCCACCATTTTGTCGTTGCACTGCCGAGGTCAACGACGCTTACCCATGTCTCCAAGTTCCCTTTGCCTTTTTGCGTTGTGAAACCTACCCCCCCAACAAAAAAAAATCTTAGAGATTAGTTTGTGTTCAATTTGATTAGCTTTTATTTTTTTTTTCACACTTTGTTGTTATCATTTTCATTTTTTTATTGTCTTTTGCTTGGTAGTTTTTCTATGTTGTGATTTGGTATTGAACATTCAATTAGTGAGTACCTCAAATACCCAACCCTTTTTCTAGGGTTTGAGCACCTCCATGCACCACCACCTAAATGGGTTGGACTGTTGGGGGTGGGAACTGGTTGTTGTCAAAGATAAAGACATAGCACGGTGGGAGTGTAGATGGCAGTGACAGTGGCTTCTTGCTTTTAGGAGGGGTTCAGGAGTTCATGGGGAGTGAAGTGAGATTTTTTGGGGGGGAAGGGGGGAGGGGGGAGTTTATGGTGCACCACATAGAATTAGTTGCATAATAGACTATCTATATGTCATTCATATAACTAATATCTTCATGGTGCAAAATTTTTTATATCTGCACTAGAGAAAGCACCTAAATATAAACATATCCAAATACAAGAGTTAAATAGAACTATAATTGCATCTCAACTCATTTGTCATACTGGAAAAAAATACGAACCATCAACTATATAATGCCTCTCAAATGCCTATGATAACTTTCCCAATACAAACAAAGACTCGAAGCAGTGCTAGAAAAAAAAAAAAAAACAAAGTGCTAACTTACACAATCACCTAAAAATCAATAGAAGAAAGTTGATATACTAAACCATTTTGATCATGACCCAAAATTGAGCTACGTATTTTTGGTCTTCATGCTCTTTCAACTTGCAACAAGTCTCCACCAAAACTTAGTATTGGAAGCATTTGTTTAGCACCTAATGACCACTGATTTTGGAGTGGAGGAAGCACATCTTAAGCTCTTTTATAACTGCAACAATGAGAACCATCCCAACACATTAACAATTATATTACATATGGATACATGGAGACTTTGGATTCTAAAAAGTAGCCAGCCAATGCTAAAAACCAAATTCACACATTAGATCTCCATACCAACTTATAGCTTCAGGGGCATAAAAAATTGATACACAAATTGAATTAAAATTTTGCTAGTATTATTAATCCACCTCTTGTCTCATGAAAAGAGTTTAAACCACATCCAACTATTCTAATGCAATGATTTGACAAAAACAACATCCAAAAGCTCAGGGCACAATCTTCTTTTCATTGTAGCTGTCAAAGATCATACAACATCTTGCATAAAGAATTCCTAGCACATTCCTCTGCACAAAACCCATATCATTCGACCACAATAGTCTTCAGACAACCCACATTTCCAATGATCACCCATGTATTGGTCTATTACTTGCACACTAAAATTGCTCCATTAACAGAAGAGGAAATATGGTATTTCCTAAATTATGGGTTCAATGAGGAAATAATTTCTATTAGTTAAAGATTAAACAATAAGTCACAATAACCGTTAGGCTAGAGCTAAAATTTTGGTGGACTGAACATTAAATAAATCCTAAATGCAACATGCGAAGTAGGAAATAAAGCAGCAAATGAGAGATAGGGCACATCATTTTGTATTGTATCACACTTGCGATGAGTGTATGCATATTGGATTTTGAACCTAAGCTCTTTACCATGCACTCTCATTCATAAAAAGGGATGACTAGAACCAAAGGCTATGGCCATGTACATGCAATGCAAACAGATGCTAATAATATGGCCACAAGGAAGCACCAATTGTTCATGCATAGTAATAGCCGCTTGATTGAAAGTGTGTTGCATTCTTAGATCCATCAACACTTTCTTTTCTTCTTTAGTTATTTGGGAATTTAGACAAATCATTGACATGTAAGAATAAAAGAAGAGAAGAAATCATCATATTCTGACCCTACAAATTCTTTTACTCTAATTTAGATAACTCAAAACTCACCTCACATTCGACCTTGTAACACCCTAGTAAGCTCATACTATGTTTAAGTTATATTATGGCACATCATTAGTTTGTTACTTTTTGCTTCGCCAAAACATAACTCATTTTAGAAAATATTTTACGTGAAAATAAAGATAATTTTTTTTTTGGATAACATATTGCATTTTATATTGAAAAATCGTGAGCTAGTAATGTATAGATATACGTGTATGTAACATATGCGGATATATGATCACATGATAGAATAAGGCAAAAAGGGGAAAGTAAACATACATGAAGGATATATAACCACATCTCATACAAAAGGTGTCATCACACACACACTTGCCGGTTCATAGAACACCCAACCACAATACAAGTCATAACATAACATCCAAAAATATTAAAAGAGTACCACTATTACAACCAGGGCAAATAAGGTCCAAACATATGATAACAAAAAGAACACCACATTCTCAAGAAGCTTGGGCATGCAAAAAGGTCATTCACCCATCCTCACTATGACAACTAATGACTTCTTGATCATAAGTGAAAGGAAACCATTTCCCAACCTTTTGGAGGCATCCCCACGACCACGTCCATGGCCACATCCTCATCTGTGCAAAACTGCATGGGTGCAGATGAAGCCATGTCTACGTCCTCTCCCACTGACACAGCTCCCCATGGTGGAAGAAACTACTGTAAAGTTTAAAGGAAACACAAATAGGGATGTAGGCTTAGAAGGGTCCATCTCAAGAGAATACATAGGCATTGCCATAAAAGAATCTAGCTCTGACTCCTTAGAGGAAGTGCCAACTTAGGGCTCAAAGATAGGTGGGTGAACATCTAACATAACGATATCCTAGCATGGGTCTGAAAGGCTGAGATATCGACTCATCACTGACACACCGAAATGATGCTGAAAGAAACATATGCCCAGACTGCTTGCCTCACAGTAAGAAAAAGCTCATCAAGATCCTGACATAACGTGTGTCCTATGTAGGAAGATCGACGAACACCACCATCGTTGTCAACAACCTTGTCTAAAGGTGACACGAAAAATAGGGGTAAGAAATGGTGCATTCTACAGTGCACTTTGCTGGTCAATGAGCGTGGTGCACCCTATAAATCGGATGGTGAGATTGTGAGGTGCATCGATGCACTAATCACCTATGATGCACTGTAATAATATCTAATTTTAAGAAAATTTAAAAATATAATTAAATATATTTTAAAAATTAATTATCATACACTAACAATATAAAATTATACTAGCAGTATAAAATAATTTTACACTGTCAATGTAATAAAAAAAATTTATCAATGTAATTTTACACTGACAGTATAAAATTATTTTATACTGTCAGTGTAATTTTACACTATTAGTGTATAAAAATTAATTTCAAAAAATCATAAAAATTTTATCAGTATAATTTTATTCTGTCAATATAATTTTACACTATCTATCAATGTAATATTACGCTGATAGTATAAAATTATTTTATATTATCAATATAATTTTATACTATCAGTGTATAAAAATTAATTTTTAAAATATATTTAATCATATTTTTAATTTTTTTAAAATTAATATATTGCTATAGTGCATCATAGGTAATTGTTATATCGATACACCTCACAAATCTAATCCATTAGATATGCTACAGTCACAAGGTGTATAGTGCATCTTTGATTGCGAAGAGCATCGCAGTCAGCGCCGTAAGAGATATGAAATTTCTCAGTAGGGCTCTAACAATGCAATTAAGTGTCATCGTTATCGTCCTCAGCCACTTCGAGTTTCTTATTATTAGGCGAATATGCATATGGTTCAATTTTTAATTGGTTCAAAAACGTAATTTAGTCAAAGTGGGTTTCTTTTAATCATTTGTTCTTAGCATGCTATAATTGTGCAATAGAGACATAAATAAACAAGAATAGGCATATAACCCTAACATGTAAATATTCATAACCAAGTATATAATAAATCACACAAGGCTTAAGAGTCTTGGGACAATTTTTATTTTCTTTGACTTTACTTTGACTTTGACTTTAACTATTAACATATGCTTTAAACTTTCATATACCACCCTCGAAATTTTACTTTTTTCTAAGATATGAGCTCATACCTATAATAACCGTCATCATTCGTTACACCTGACTTAAATTGGCAAACATAGGGGGTTCCTTTGTGGGTCACATTCTCTTACCGAAAGATCACATCCAAGTGTCTTATTTATCATTGGGCTTAATATTAAGTCTTATGACATTGGTGCCTTTAGATAAAAGACTTAAGTCTTTCTTCTTTAATATAAGTTATTATCATTAACCATGACAAAATTATTCCAAATCTAAGAATTTGATGAAAATTTGGCAGCATAATAGCTAGACCGGGAGATTTCCACAAAATTGCAAACAATCAAACAGCAACCATACTACCATATACATCATAATTTTGCACTTATGGATCATCATTCATATGCAAGGTCATGATCTTTGAGAATTTCTCCTCAAGAATCCTAGCCTTCAAATTTTCAGTCATGGTTTTATCAATTATATCAAGGATCATTTCATATATCATAAAAGAAAGGTACATAAGCACACTCAAGAGTCTAATGAGCATCATTAAGTTATTAAGTACAAGCTTCTAACGTAAAATGTACCCTTAAGTCTTATTTAATCTCTAAGGAGACTTTACTTATATCTTTCATTTAATTCAATTTTTAAATTAAGGTGTTGACTTTAGTGGCTTATTGTAATACCCTAATAAACTCATACTACGCTTAAGTCGTATTACGGTGTTTTATTAATTGTTACTTATGCTCGTGAAAAACTAAACTTCACTCGAAATTAAATTATACGAAAAATACGGTAAGATTTTTTTTTTTTTGAAATATGTCGTCGTTTTGGAAAGTAAAACCTTGAGCGAAAAGGTAGATAGAAAAAGAGCGTGTCGTATAAGGTACATACCCAAATATCATAAAACATGAGAAAGGTAAATAAATAGTAATTCACAAATACATTACATTGCATAGCTAATCATTACATCCATATGGGTTCATAATATATGTATATATATATATATATATATATATATATATATATATATATATATGTATATATATATATAACAGCATTATATCAAAGGGAGCTCATGGTCGTGCCATGATCCAAATATTAGGTACTAAATACAAACTTCAATGACAAAGCTCATCTCAAAAAGGAATATGCGAAGATGCAGAGTGACAGTCGCTATAAGTCCCAAAATAGCTTTGTCTGACGTCCCACGTCGTATGTCCGCTCACGGTGTGGGGGATCCATGCTCCACTCCACCGGATGCACCATCAGATTCTGGTGACGATGTGGAAAAGTAACTAAAGTGAGAAATAAGATTGCTCAGTAGAACTCGAACCTGACGCAGAGGTGTCATCGTTATCGTCCCAGCCACTTCAGTTTTATAATGAAAACAATGAGCATGCATAAGGTCCAATTCTTAGATTTTCGAAGACATAGCTATCCGAAGTGAATTCAATTTTAAGTACATATTCTCGTTATAATAACAACATCATGGTATACATAAAGGCTTATATGACAATTCATAGCATGCATGAACATGTTGAGAGTTTCATTCTTTACTTGGGTCGGATCGAACTCCCTTTCTTTTCTTAACTTGACTTTCTATTAAGTCCTTTCTTTCCTTAACTTGACTTATCTTAAATCCTTTTCTTTTCACCCACTAAACATAAGTGATAGTGAGCTCATACCGTGGCCGTCGCCACCATAAATTTTTGGTACTTACACTAGCTGGGTCATGTCATGCCTCATGTAAGCCCTATCCCCTATACTCACACTAGCTGGGTCATGCCATGCCTCATGTGAGTCGTGGGTGAGGGGAACTTACTTTGGGTTACCTTCCCTTTTGAAGGATCATACCCTTAATTCATTATTTTCTTATTAAAGCTTATGATGCAAAATTATTCTGATTCTTTTCCACATTTAGGTGTTACATATCACCGTCTCCAATGTGATTCCTTTAATGTATATCATTAAGCATCATATCATCAATATATCATATTTATATCATCATCATTCATTTTCATATCGTCATCATATCATTATCATCCTTATCATCATCATCATATCACTATCATAATCATCATGTCATCTCATCATTATCATTATCATACCATCATCATCATGATCATCGTCACATCATATCATCATCATCATATCATATCATCATCATATCATTGTCATCATATTGATACATAGAGGCATACATATCACACAAAGTCTTATGAGTTTAGCTTAGTAAATTTGGTACAAGCTTTTAATTGAGGTTGCCTCTTATATAAACTCTTTTATTAGGCATAGGGTCAATTTCATCTATTTTCCCTTTTTAAAACTTTTAACTTGAATTATGAAGATTTTCCAATACTTAATATAAGGGTCTTAATGCCTTAAAGCTTATTTCTCATTAATCTTTAAAACTTAACCATAACCAGTTTTACTTTTACAATGGGCAGTAATTTTAAAAATTCACCATAAATTCACCTTTTACTCTTTTGCTTCGAATTTTGGTATACTCATACTTCTCTGAGTCTATTTTTAAACAAAACAAACTCCACTCAAAAATTTATTTTGTAACTTCAGATATGCACATTTTATTCTGACTGCTCAACTTTTGAGTTTATTCTCGATACAGTGACTTTTAAACATTACTGCGAGCTCCTCACAAGGAATCTGCCAAAACTTTTATGGGGATATTCCTCTATGTCTTAGCTTTCTAACAAACTTGGTTCCACTCAAAAATGTTTGTATAACTTGAGTTATTAAAATTTTATTACATACTGCCCGAACAGAAACACATCCGGAAATAGCACATTTTGAAAATTCATATCTCCCTCGTTTTAAGGCCAAATTTCACGTATTTTATATGTATGAAAAGCTCTATGAGTTTATTTTCATCTAAAATTAGTTTCGTTCCATTTGGAGTTATATTGAAAGAGTTATTGATCGCGCCATACAGACTGTCAAAATTTTTCAGTTTCCACGGTTTTGGTTTCAAGGAGTTTTCTTGTAAGAACATTTAATCTTTTCTTCAAGTGATTACTTTTCTCTTCTAAACCACTTTTAATCTTTGAGATATTGATATTAACTCAATATTCTAACTTCTAAAAATTTAGTTCAACAACAATAAACATTCCAACCGAAAATTTCATGCCAAAGAGAAGGACACAACACATAAAAACTCATCATACCAACAAGTATGGCCATGAGACCTTGGAAACAAGTTCTAGAACCACCTAGCTATGGAGAGCTTAGAGGTTCAAGGGCTTGAAGAACACATAAAAGAGGAAGGTTAGAGTCACGACTACAAGGATTCTCTTGAAAGATAAAGATGGTTGGAGATGGTCTCCTCCTCCTTGAGCTTGATATTGGGGCTAGGTGAATGTTTGTTTTTGCTTCCTCAAGAACCAAAAAGGGTGGACCTTGAAGGGCTTATGAGAATGGTGATGGGAATGAGACGAGTTAGAGTAGGAAAGCAAGAAGAACAAGAAGAATATTAGGAAAAATAAAGAGGGATTTAGAGAGAGATGAGAGCTTTGTGGCTTAGTGAGAGAATGAAATTGCAAAAATGAGAGTGTGAGAGGAGAGAGAGAGTGGTGTCCCACTCTAAACAATAGGGTGGTTGGATTTTGCTTCTTTTGCAAGCAAAGAGACTAGGAACCATGGAGTAAAAGAGAGAGTTGTGTTTCTTTTGAGTCTTGGTGCTTGGGTAAAGACTATTTTATGTTTTCTCAAGTGGTTAAAAACATGACCACTCTTGGGATTGGCTTGGGTGGATGGGATCACTCCAAGTGTCACAATCTTGATAGAGGAGAATACATCTTTTAGCTTGACTCAAGGAATACTACTAACATAGACTCTTGATCTAATGGTGTATGATGAGAAAGCAAATGGATGGTTGGATTTTGCTCTTGTTCTTGGCCGAAATTTGGTGCATCAATTAGGAGAAATTTTTAAATCTTCAAAGCTATTAGAATTACCTAAGTTGTTAATTCAATTTGATTAGTTAAATTACTCTTTAACTGATTTCGGTTAATTACACTTTTAAGACATTTCTCCTCTAAAAGAATTGATCTTATGAATTATGTAATTAAGGTATAAGAATTTATCTATCTCAATTGATAGGGTAGAACAATTGTCTTGTACTTAATAAATAGGATTGGATTAACTTAATCATATTTCTAAGTTGCATACTAATAAGATTTGAACAACTAGGTTTTAATTAAAATATTTAGTATGTTATGATTAATTATTGATTTGACTCAATTTACTAAACTTTTGCTTATCGAGATTAGTTGATTAGTCCTCAGTTAATCGTTAACCTCTCTAATTAACCAGGATAACTGAGTTAATTAGCTTAGACAAAAATTGGGAATGTTACACTTGTGATTATTCATAATTATCCCTTAATTTCATTTAAGTGATTAAAACATATTTTCTTATATGCTTACATGCTTATGCTGAAAATGTTCATTAGGGTCAAATAAAATATATAAACACGATTGCATTGATCCGATCAAAATAAAAGATTACACGCTAAGAAAAATAGAATTTCAAACTTCAAAGTCCACTACCTACCCATCTTAGAAATCGAAAGGGTTGAATAGCTTAAGAAATAAATAAACAATTAAAAAAGATGAATTACAATTCCTTAAATCTCAAGTAATTATACTTGATATTTTTCTGTTTAACTATATTATACTAACCTCTTTTATTTTTAATGGGAGATCATCATATGATAATTCACCCCTCTATAAACATAATTATCTCAAAATTTAAAACTTGAAAGTAATTATTATGTTAAATAACAAATTTAGCTTAAAACTTAATACTGAGGCTCTTATTAAAAATAAGAGAGCTCATTGTAATATAATTAAAAATTCTCTCCCCCCCCCCCTCTCTCTCTCTCTCTCTCTCTACACAAACTTTCACAACACAACACAACACAAAGACAAACTTCTCGTCTCTTATTCTTCTCCTTCTGTTACTCAGTCTCTCTAAAACTCTT
Source organism: Pterocarpus santalinus (assembly GCA_031439595.1). NCBI lineage: Eukaryota > Viridiplantae > Streptophyta > Magnoliopsida > Fabales > Fabaceae > Pterocarpus > Pterocarpus santalinus. Next base: position 26,643,712 of record CM062529.1, read on the forward strand.
TCTACCCTTTCTCTCTCTAAGATTCTGTGACCATTACCTCTACTTATCACTTTGTTCTCACCCTAATCTCCCTCCAATCTCTCTTCAATTCACTCGAGGACCTTCCACTTGCATATCTCACCACCACCAATACCAAAAACATCATCATCGTTCTCCTCGTCCACCATCAAATTCCGAATTTGTTTTAAAAACCATTGTTTGGCGACGCTTCTCGGAACATGAGAACCAAAATCCCCCGTTGTTCCGTCTGCCAAACGCGGTACAACGAGGACGACCGGGTCCCTTTGCTTCTCCAATGCGGCCACGGTTTCTGCAAGGACTGCCTCTCTAGAATGTTCTCATCATCGCCAGACATCACGCTGACGTGTCCGCGGTGCCGCCACGTGTCACGCGTCGGGAACTCCGTCCAAGCCCTGAGCAAGAACTATGCCGTCCTCGCCCTCCTCGATACGACGCCGTCCAATGCCACTACCGATTTCAACTATTCCTCCTCCTCCGACGAGGACGGTGAGGAAGACGGCGAAATCGAAGAAGAGGAGTCGGCGCTGTGGCGGCGGCGGCGGCGGCTGCGGAGCAACGGGGCGCAGACGTCGGAGTACGAAGAGTGCGGGCCGGTGATAGAGGTCGGGGCGCACCCGGAGCTGAGGCTGGTGAGGAGGATTGGGGAGGGGGGGAAGGGTGGGGTGGAGACGTGGACGGCGGTGATTGGCGGCGGGGGAGGGCGGTGCCGGCATAGCGTGGCGGTGAAGAAGGTGGGGGAGGGGGCGGAGATGGAGTGGGTGATGGGGAGGCTGGAGAGGCTGCGTCGGGGGTCGATGTGGTGCAGGAATGTGTGCAAGTTTCATGGGGCGAAGAGGCGGGAAGGGAGTTTGTGGCTTGTGATGGACAGGTGTTATGGGTCGCTTCAGTCCGAGATGCACCGCAACGAGGGAAGGCTTACTTTGGAGCAAGTCCTAAGGTTTGTTTTGCCCTCTTTGTTTATTTTTGGAAGGATAATGTAATTTGTACTAACTTTTGGGATTCATTCTAGACATATTATAAGGGAAAAAAGATACAAAATGATGGTCTATCACATTTACTTTTTTGACTTTTTTAATACCTATATATCTTGTGTCTTTCTCTTTTATAATATGCTTACAATGTGTCTCCAAAATTACGTACAAATAACATCATTCATGCCATTTCTTTCTTTTTGGAACGTACATGTGTAGACGTATTAATGTATTATTATTAACCGGCATTTTGTGTTGGTCATTTTCTTTTTTTGGCTTAAGAAAATAATAATTAATGATAAAATCTTTTAGAATCTTCTTTTATGTTTTATCTATAAGTAATCAAGTAGGTAATAAGATGGATTTATGATTTTATGATTTTTATATTTATTTTTAAATATTTAGATATGTAATAAGATATATTTGCAATTTTATCCTTCTCAATAAACATTTTTAAATTTTTAAATAAGCAATTATGATGATAGTTTTGGGGAAAAAAAAGGAAGATTTAGACACTAAATTAGAACATCCCTTTTACATAGGAGAAATTTTAATTTACCCATTCTAATTTAGGTTCATGTATAATTTGACCATCAAATTTTAGAAATGTGCAATATAATCTCTAAATTTTATAATGAATGCATTTTAGTCTTTGTATTAAATTTTCTATCAAATCTTAACACAGAATGTCATATTTTGTTAGTTTCAGGACTGAAGTGCACTAGAATTTAAGTTGGAGAAGGTGAATTAAAAATTTTCAATAAACAAATTTGATACGAAAAATGGTCACAACATTTGATCGTGTTAATTTTCGTTAGTGTATGATAAAAAATTAGATAAAAGAACTAAATTGCAAATTTTAGAAAGTTTAGAGACCATATTATAAATTTTGAGGATTAAAATGTACGTGATCTTAAGTTGGAGAGAGTCAATTGAAGTTTTCCCTTTATATAAATACAATATTATAGGTATGTTATCAGATATGGATTATGTTATTTATACATACCTAAAATTCCAACACCCCAACATCCTCTCTCAGCTTTTTCTCTCTCCATCGATCATTTCACTCTTTTTACTTTCTTTTACAATTTTTTTTTCTCTTTTCTATCTCTGGATGTATAAGGTGTCTACCTACCCCAGTGGTACAAAAAAACATTTTTCATCAGATATAGGATTCACGTTATATGAGCCGACATACCATGGACTATGAATATGATTAAAGTTACAAGCTATAAATAAATATATTATGCAATTCAGTCTATAGATGTGTTGTAACGTACAGGATTCGAACTGGACCCTATATTTGCCAAGACTCTGAATATGATTAAAGATCGTTAGCAAACAGATATTATGAAATTCAGTCTATGGATATATTCTCATGTTTAGGGTTCACGGTCAATTTGAGTGTGTACTAGCAAACTCGTTTTTTTTTTTTTCCTTTTTTTTTTAACCTCTCCAATTCTCGTTGTGGAGTTTGTTTCCTGTGTACTTGTGATAAGCTTGTATCAAGAAATTCATTGCTGAAACTTTGTACTTAGTAATAAGAAATAAGCATAGTAATTTTTATGCATGATTGATTAGTTCAATTTCTTTAGTTTTGTTTTGTTTGATGAGTACTATAACCACAGTCACAGTGTATGAAGTAGGTTGGCCTGCATTCTGGTGAAAATCCAAAGAAAATGCAATATTAATGAGTCTCTGCTGGTCATTGGCTAATGTGTGTTTCGAATATCCAGACTGGAGCTAACTGGATATTCAAAGTAATATCTGAAACAGAAATGTTATTTGAACATAACAAAATTGACATAATGTAGATAATATAAGGCAGAGGTGGGGGGGGGGGGTCCATCATACTTTCTTTCTCAATGATCGCTACTTGCCAGTTTACTGATGTGCTGTCTCTATACTTTCCTGTTGTTTAGGCAAGTGAATCATAAAGAAAGAAACAGTTTGAATTATTTAGATGGAATTGTATTGAAAACATTTCACCAGAACAAATTCATCTATGACTAAACAAGTGCATGTTTTCTTATCTCATGTAAAATGAGCAGGCAGGTTAAAAAATTATTTCCTTGGAATTTGAGTTCTTACACATTGTATACCAATTGCTCATGATAGCTGTGAATAGTGACATTAAAATTTGTCCATTGTAGATATGGGGCAGACATTGCGCGAGGGGTTGCCGAGCTTCATGCTGCGGGCATTGTTTGCATGAATTTAAAACCTTCCAATCTTCTCCTTGATTCAAATGGTAATGCAGTGGTTTCCGATTATGGACTTGCTGCAATTCTGAAGAAGCCTTCCTGTTGGAAGGCCCAACCAGAGTGTGACTCCTCAAAGATCCACTCCTGTATGGAATGTACAATGCTCAGCCCACATTATGCAGCTCCAGAGGCTTGGGGTGAACCTGTGAAGAAGTCACTAAATTTGTTCTGGGATGGTGCAATTGGTATATCTACAGAATCAGATGTCTGGAGTTTTGGTTGTACATTGGTGGAGATGTGCACGGGTTCTGTTCCGTAAGTGGAGTAACTCATTCTTTATTCAAACTTTCTTCCTTATCTTTGTCTCAATTTCTCTCTCTTTTTTGAATTTTTTAGTAATTTCGGAGTGCAAAATCTGTGCTTTTGTGCAGTTGGGCTGGTTTAAGTGCAGAGGAAATTTATCAAGCAGTTGTCAAGGCAAAGAAACTGCCTCCACAGTATACTAGTGTGGTTGGTGGTGGAATACCTAGGGATTTGTGGAAGATGATTGGAGAATGCTTGCAGTTCAAGCCATCTAAAAGGCCTAGTTTTAATGCAATGTTAGCAATATTTCTCCGCCATTTGCACGAAATACCACGAAGCCCTCCTGCAAGCCCTGATAAGTAAGCCTAATAAGTAATTATATCCATGACTTGTGTCTTGTATGCTGGTTTTTGGGCATCTGATTGGTCAGTTAAAGTGTAGGCTATTTATGGTTTTTAAAATGTTAATGCGAGGTTGCTTGTGAATGAGCCAAATCCAAAATTGTCATTGATGCTTAGCAGCCATCTAAATTTACACAATGTTCAACATTTCTGTGATTACAGTCACTTCGTTGAAAGCTTTGCATCAAATGGGTTGGAGCTCTCCCCTGTGCCTGAATTAGAAGTTCCTCAGCAAAACCCAAACCATCTTCACTGGCTTGTGTCCGAAGGCAATGTGAGAGGTGTTAGGTTGGTTGGTGCGACAACCAATCTTGCTTGAGCTAGCTTTCATCTGAAAATATCCAATTCATTCACCCTTTTTTTTTTTTTTTGGGTACTTCTGTACAGAGATCTTCTTGCAAAGGCTGCATCAAAACATGGTAGCAACTACATATCTTCTCTGTTGGAAGCTCAAAATGGTGATGGCCAAACTGCTCTGCATCTGGCTTGTAGACGTGGCAGTGCAGAACTTGTCGAAGCAATTTTGGAGTATGAAGAGGCAAATGTTGATGTATTGGACAAAGATGGAGATCCTCCTATAGTTTTTGCATTGGCTGCTGGATCCCACGAATGTGTTCGTAGCCTCATCAAAAGAAATGCTGATGTGAGGTCTCGACTGAGAGATGGCTTTGGCCCATCTGTTGCTCATGTTTGTGCATCTCATGGCCAACCAGATTGCATGCAAGTATGTTTTACTTAACATTATTCTCAGATGCTTCTTTCTTTTTATTGGAGCTATATTAATAATATAAATTTATGGTCAAATTACAGGAATTATTATTAGCTGGAGCTGATCCTAATGCAGTGGATGATGAAGGCGAATCTGTCCTACATAGAGCAGTTGCCAAGAAGTACACAGATTGTGCCCGTGTGATATTGGAGAATGGGGGCTGCAGATCAATGGCCATGTTGAATTCAAAGAATCTGACGTAAGTATAGACATCCCTTCAACTTCCTAAGCTTAGAAGGTGCCTACTAATTGTGTTAATCAGTCCCTCTAGGTACAAGAACTGATTTTAATCAATTGCTGGGAAATACATTAGCTTGTATATAGGTGGAGGAGAAGACCTATAGAAGTCCCAGCAGGAAGAGTATATTAGATGGAGGGTAGCCCAATAAGTAGAGGTAGACAGAGACCGAGAATAACTACTATAGGCGAAACTGTTAAAAAGACTTAGATTTAAATGGCATGTCTATAGGCATGATTTACAATAAGATGCAATGATATCGTTTGATCTATGTAGGTGACTCTACCTAGTGAAAAGGGCTTGGTTGTTGTCATTGTTGTATGTGTTATACAGCAAAAGAACACATATGCTGAAGTTGGTTTTTCACCATGAACGTTAAATTTCAAAATTTATATTTGTGGAGACTTAGCTTTGCAACCTATCGTCAATGCATCCCTGTTCACTGCATGATTTTTTTTTACCTATCATGGGGCAGTATCCTCATGTTGAAACTCACACCTTAGCTGGATAAGAGTTGCTATATGCTTCTATAATTTCTTAGCCCTTGCTTAATTGACAACAATTAAGGACGGAACCAGGTTGACAAAATATTTCTCTAACGCCTTGTTTTACACCTGGAACTGATCATGGAATTAGAGCTTTAAATTGGAGTTAAACTCTTAATTCTAATTTTAATCTTGGAAGGCCTTGTAGAATTGGAATTGAAAATCTATAAACCAATTCCATGATTTTTTTTTTTTTAAATAAAAGAAGAATTTTATTAAGATGATGACAAGAAGAATACAAATAGATAGGAGGACAAGAGATCCTTTTTACGAGAACAATAACGAACAAGAGAAAACTATCAATAAAGAAGCGTTACAAGAACAGGAAAGAACAAGAGAAAACTATCAATAAAGCATAGTTATCCAATCTCTCAACATTTTTAAGAGGAAAATCCTTCTAAAAAGATCATACACTTTACACCAAATAGAGACCGAACGCCTAATTTTATTGCACAAAACTTGTTTGTCTAAAAAATTGCCATTAAAGGTGAGAGTTACACTTAAACCAAATACATCAAACAATATAGTATAGACAACATACTGCACAAAGACTTGGCTTCCTTCCTTCTCCCAAAACCAGCAAAACCTGTCAAAAGAAATCAATCTAAGGTTGCAAAGCACACCCAACATTTACCAAAGATACCAAACAAAGTATTTCATAAAAGTCAGCATAGAACATTGCAGAAACAGATATGAAATTGATTCAAAATTTGCACCAATAACACACACATAAGGGGAAATAGCTTTGTTTGGCTTTCGAACCTGCAACATGTCATTAGCATTAACATTGTTAAGCACAACAGTCCAAATATACAATTTTACTTTAGAGGGAGCTTTCTAAATAGGTTTATCAAGGTAGAAATTCTATCAAAAAGGACTTATAATATCATTCAAAGACTTTTACTTTGGTGTCATATAACAATTAGTTAGCCAAAATTCTCTTGTGATGCCAATTTTAGGTTGTTGTCTCTGTGGTTCTCATATCTTTAAGCTTAGAGGTCATGATTCTTGACTTTTTTAATGAATAATTCTTTATTGATGTATGTAGTTTGAACAAATAGACGTACTCCTCTTTCCTATCATTGCTTCTCCTGTACTCTTAAACAATATCTTACCTCCACTGTTGCCATCTTCTTTGAGTCTTCTCTCTCAACGTTGGAGCCCATAGTTGTGGTTTTCCCTATAACTCATCTTCCTGTCTTAGTCAAGTCTGAAATGGCACAGTGTCTTCTTGTCTAGGACCTTGCCACCACTTTGCATCATCTTCAGGTTTATCATTTTGTTCCTCCTCCACCACCAGAGTTGTCGAGGTTCCTACAGACGCACCTCTAAAACCAACTCGTTTACCACCTTTGCCATTACCTCCTAAGCCCAACCTTCCCATTGCTTTTAGAAAAAGATATATGGACTACTTTTAACCCCTTTCCTCTTTATGTTGCTTTTAGTTATCATCATTTATATTTCCTTGCATTGTGCTTGCCTGTCTTCTTCATCCATTTCTAAATCTCAAGGTGAAGCTCTCAGCCTTTTTGGGTGGAGACAAGCTATGGTTGATGAAATGTGAGCACCAATGAGTAGTGGTACTTGGGACTATGTGCCTCTACCTCAAGGGAAGTTTGCAGTAGGCTATCAGTGGATTTACACTGTTAAGGTTGGCCTAGATGGTTGTGTTGAGCGCCTTAAGGCTCGTTTGGTCACCAAAAGGTACACCCAAGTGTTCAGATTGGACTAAGGGGACACATTTTCTTTGGCTACCCAAAATGACCTTTGTTTGGCTCCTAATCTCCATGCCAACTATTCATCATTGACCTCTATATCATCTAAACATTAAAAATGCCTTCCTCCATGGTGATCTACAGGAGAGGAGGTTTACATGGAACAACTACCAGGTTTAGTTACTTAGGAAGAGTCTTTTGGCTTGATCAATTGTCTACATAAATCACTATATGGATTGAAATAGTTCCCTTGAGCTTGGTTTAGGTGATTGTATACTATTCAAGTAATACTACTTGATGTGAGCTGACCACTTTGTGTTCTATTGTCACATGGCCCGTGCTTGCATCTATTTGATTGTACGTGGTAGATGACATTGTTATCATTGGTAGAAATCATCATGGCATAAATCAAGTAAAGCACATATTTGCCATTACTTTCAAACCAAAGATCAAAACTCTGTGATATCTTGGAATTAAAGTGGCACAATCCAACAATGGTATAGTTATCCCACAAACAAAATATGCTATGGATATCCTTGAGGAGATAGGATTATTGAATGTAAATCTTGTTAACACACCCATGAATCCTAATGTTAAGCCTCCACCGGATCAAGGGAAGCCATTAATAGATCCAAAAAGATATAAAAGATTGGTTGGAAAATTGAACTACCTCATATACACTCGACCTATTTCTTTTGCTATGAGTATTAGTCAATTTTGAATTCCCTATGTGAAGGCCATCTGGATACCGTGATTAGCATCCTAAAGTATATGAAAGGCGCTTCAAGAAAAGGTCTCTTGTATGAAGATAAAGGACATACTCGAATAGTTGGATCTTTGGATGCTGATGGGTAGGCTCTCCTATCGACAAATAATCCGTTTTTGGGTATTGTGTATTGTTGGAGATAACCTGGTATCTTGGAAAAGTAAGAAACAAAATGTGATTGCTATGTTAAGTGCTAAGCTAGAGTAGCAAGCCATGGCATCGGCTGCTTGCAAACTTATTTGGCTAAAGCAACTCCTTAAAGAACTTCAATTTCCGGAGATTATGCAAATGGCACTTGTTTGTGACAATCAAGCAACATTTCACATTGCCTTCAATCCAATTTTCTATGAGAGGACCAAACTTATTGAGATAGATTGTCACTTCATTAGAGAAAAGCTCTTATTTGGAGACATTAGCTTCGTAATTTCAAATAATCAACTAGCAAATGTTCTTTGTAACAAGCTTGGCACATATGACCTTTGTGCTCTAGTTTGACGTAGAGTATTGTAATAGGGTCTAGACTTTGTGTAGGCTAGTCATATCTTGTAATAATAGCCATATTGTATAACTAGGATAATCATATCATTTAATTAGGGTAATTTTAATTATTTAATTATTGCTATAAGCTCTGTTGTTCAAACACATGATTTTCTCATTTGTTCTTCTCCTTTCTCTTTGAACACTAGTTGTTGCATGGATGCTGAATTGCGATATATTTTCTCTTACATTCATATGCAATCATGTGGTTTTACTCTTTTGATGTTGCAGACCATTGCACTTGTGTGCGGCAACATGGAATGTTGCTGTTGTGAAAAGATGGGTGGAAATTGCAACTTCTGATGAGATTGCTGCAGCAATTGATATACCAAGTTCTGTTGGCACGGCTTTGTGCATAGCTGCTGCCTCTAAGAAAGATCATGAAACTGGTATCTATCTAGATCTGGGATCATTGCTTGATAATGATTTCAACATTTGGCTTTTCAATTGATTGTGCTATTGTGGTTTTCTATTAATGTCTGTTATTTGTTTTTCTGTTTTACTTATTGCCAAATTTGGGGTAATCTTCCTTCTAATAGATTTTGTTAGTTTATGTTAACAAAGTTTCTTATAAATGGCAAAGTATTTATAGGTTACTATTACATGTCTTTCAGATGCTGGCAAATGCTTTTCCAGCACACTCCATGATTTTCCCAAAGTCAGATTATTTTTGTTGAGAGAGAGTATCAGTGAGATAGTGTATCTATTTACACACAACACAAGCTAATCATATTTAACTATGCATGCTTTAAGTGCTGGAGCTAATCAAGGACTTATTATAAAGCTAATTAACAACTATTAATTGTAGTTATAATTAATTAACTATGATTGTCTAGCCTTCTAACATGTGCTAATGAGCCTCGTCTATTTTCTATTGTTATAACATTTTCAAGTCCTCAACAGTTCAATCCACTTTTTTTCTAGTTGTGTCCTTAGGCAGTGAGGTTGGAATGTCGGACTCTGTTGTAACCAGGTGTGCAAATACTAAACAGAGAATAGGGAGAAGAAAAATAGACACAGAATTCAATGTGGTTTGAGCTACAGCTAACTCTAGGCCTACTCCCATGGGCAAAATCTGTAGTTCTTCGAATTCCTCAACATCTCAACCACTTTTCTTCAATTCTTGACTCTGGAGCAATAAGGTTGGAATGTTGGAGTTTGTCGTTACTAGCCTTGCAAATACTGAACAGAGAATAGCGGAAGAAAATTAGATACAGAATTTAATATGGTTCGGTCTACAACCATAAGCCTACATCAAGGGGTCGTGGGTGAAATAGAAAAAAGATTCATATGACAAAAGGATATTACAAGAAGTGGCATCTCAACACCCAAACCTGCTTCCTCACTGCTGTTGAGATTGGCAGCACTCTATGCCTGAACTGCAGATTTTGGAGTATATATGTCATAAACCATCTTTACCGAAAGCTTATGTCATCAAGTGAAGGCAATAAATGACTTTATATCTAACATGCCTCTTCATGCAATAGCCCATAAGCTTGAAGCGTGGACAATGCAAAGGCCCAAACTTTCATTTAGAATAATTGGAAGAACAGGAATCAAACTCTAAACCATTTGGTTCGTAAAGGCTATGATACTATGCCAGTATGCCATAAATCATCTCTCCCAAGAGTTTAAGCTATAAGATAAAAGCTCATGAGTGACTTTATATAAGTAGGTCCTTACTCCCTCAGCTTCCTCTACAAATCTCTTTGAAAATTCCTAGTCAGGTTGCACCGGGGGCTTTTCAGGTCAGGTAACTTGTCAAGCAATGATAGTGTAGGATAGTCCTTAGAATAAGTGAATTCCACTCCACTGTCAGTTAGTTAGGTAGTTAGGCGTTGGCTTCTAGTGCCAGCTGGATGTAACCGTCTGTAGCAAACTCTCCTTTCCTCCCTCACTATATAAACACTGATGTACCTAGCAATCATTGATAATGTACCAATTTAGATTCTATTCAGCTTCTAACTCTCTCTCTCTCTTTTTTCCTCTTCTCTCAAACTCTATTATGGTATCTAGAGCCTAAACAAAGCTTGTAGCTATGGATCCTCCAAAATCCACTTCGATCGGTGTAACGACCGGTGCAACCACCGTTTCGATCCAAAATTCTTCTCCCTCAACCACACAAAATTCACCAATTCCTTCAAATCCTCTTCCATCACCACATCGCGTTACGTTTTCTCATCCTCTCACTATCAAACTCGATGACAAGAACTTCCTCCTATGGCGGCGTCAAGTAATTGCCACTATTAAAGGCCATGACCTTTTCTACTACATTGATCGTGCGGCTAAAGTTCCGCCACGATATGCTTCTTCTAATGATGCTCTCCAAGATCGAGTTTCTGAGGAGTTCAGGCTATGGGAGCAGCAGGACCAGCTTCTCCTCTCATGGCTTATGGCCTCAATGAGTGAATCCATTCTCACACAAGCTGTAGAGTGTGATTTCACATGGCAAGTTTGGGAAAAACTCCAGATCTACTTTGCCTCCCATACTCGTGCCCGAGAACAGCAACTAAAAACTGAACTCTGCAATTCCACCAAAGGATCCACTCCAGTTCCTGAATATTTGTTGCGGATCAAGGCTCTTGTCAATGCTCTAGTCTGCATTGGTTGTATAGTTTCCGATTCCGAACACATTGCGGTAATCTTTGGTGGCTTATCTACTGAGTATGATGCCTTTGTAACCTCAGTAAATACACGTATAGATCCGTATTTTGTAGCTGAGATTGAAGCACTACTTCTTGTGCATGAATCGCACATTGAACAAGCTCAACAGAAATTAACTTCGCCAGCATTTTAGGCTCATGTAGCCAATCAAGATCAGAATTCTGTTTCCGCTGATCAATCCGGCTATGTTGCACCACAGTCCTTTGCTGGTTTTCATGGTGGCCGTGGCCGCAGCGGCCGTGGTGGGCGATCCGGTGGTCGTGTTGGCCGAGGCCGAGGCCACTCTTTGGGACGCAACTCTCTTTAGTGTCAACTCTGTCACAAGCCGGGCCATACTAGCTTCAACTGCTAGCACAGGTTTGACCAAAACTTTCAGCCCTCACCACCTCCTCCTCCACTGTTTGCTCATCTCACTACATATCATCCATCATTCCTACCTCAATCAATCACCTACACCTTATACACCTAATTCATCTTATCCAACTCCTCATCCTCATGCTCCTGTAAGGGTTCCGAGTTCCTCATCCTTAGTTTATAGTCATTCTGCCTCTATGGCTACACCTCAATCAGTGGCTGATATGACATGGTATCCAGACTCAGGGGCTTCAAGTCGTTTGACTCCTGAGTTCCAAAACCTAATGCACTCTTCCCCTTACCAAGGAGCTGACCAGCTCCACATAGGTAATGGCCAAGGACTTAAAATTTCTCATGTAGGTAGTTCTAATATTATGCTTCCTAACTCTTCTCATACGACTCTTAAACTTCATAATCTGCTTTATGTTCCATCAATTACCAAAAATTTTGTTAGTGTTAGTAAATTGGCTAGAGACAATAATGTCTACTTTGAATTTCATCCCTTTCACTATTTTGTTAAATCACAGGGCACTAGTGAAGTGCTTCTGCATGGTGTTTTGGGCAAGGATAGCCTGTATCGGTTTCGTTCCTTCAACCTTCAACACCTTGCACCCTCACCAGCCGGTGGTACGGTAAGCTCTCACCCCAAATAGATGTTTTCTAATACCTGTACTCAGATGTTTTCTAATACTTGTACTCCTAGTGTACAATTTTCTGTCAATAATGCCAATGCACATTGTAATATAAATAATGTACAGTCTGTCTTTGATCTGTGGCATAATAGGTTAGGTCATGCCTCTAAAAATGTAATCTCTCATATTCTAATAAAAATATGACTGATGTTTGTAAGGCTTGCTGCTTGGGAAAGCCACATCGCCTCCCATCTTCCCTTTCTTCTTCATCCTATAATCACCCTCTTGAACTTGTTTTCACTGACGTATGGGGGCCTGCTCCCATCACGTCTTCACGTGGTTATAAATACTATATTGCATTTGTTGATGCATTTTCTCGATACACCTAGGTTTATTTTCTAAAAACAAAATCTGAAGCATTTCAAGCTTTTCTACAATTTAAGGCCTTTGTTGAGTTACAATTGGGCCACAGCATCAAATCAATTCAATCTGACTGGGGGGGGGGGGGGGGAATTTCGTGCCTTTACAAAATATTTTCAAACTCATGGCATCACACATCGTCTCATTTGTCCACACACACACACACCACCAAAATGGTATTGTTGAACGCAAACACAGACACCTCACTGAAGTTGGACTTACTCTTTTAGCCCAAGCTTCAATGCCACTTCGGTTTTGGGATGATGCAGTGGCCACTGCCACTCACATCATCAATCGCATTCCTCCATCTTCTCTTCTTTCCAACTCTCCCTTCGAGGTCTTATTTCACAAACAACCTGACTACACAGCCTTCAAAGTCTTTGGCTGTGCTTGTTATCCCTTCATACGCCCCTATAACAAACACAAGTTCCAGTTTCACTCCTCTGAGTGCACTTTTCTGGGCTACAGCCCTCACCACAAAGGCTACCAGTGGTTGGACCCTAGTGGCCGTGTCTATATTTCTAAGGATGTTGTCTTTCATGAAACAAGGTTTCCCTTTCAGGAGCATCATCCACCTTCCCCACCATCCTCTATCTCTAACATATCTTACCCTATCCCTATACTACAAAGTCCTATAACCTTTCCCCCTTACTCTCCACCCCCATCACCACACCCCTTTCCTCATTCTCCTATTTCTGCACCATCTCCACCTTCCATTTCGCCTAGTTACTCTTATCACTCTCCTCCTTTTACCACATCCCATTCTGACCAACCAACTCATACCACCCCTCCAAACCCCCCTCCCTCATCTTTGTCATCATCTCCCTCTACGACCTATACTTCGCCTAGTCTATATCATCCCTCACCAAATTCCTCACCTGTTTCCCTCCTATCCACTCCCAACCCTCATTCTATGCTCACTCGCTCCAAAGCTCAATCCCCTGCTCTCCAAACTCTTCTCACCCACTCTGAACCGACCACAGTTTCTGAAGCCTTGGCCTCACCTCAGTGGCTTGTGGCAATGACCGAAGAGTTTAATGCTCTCCAAAAGAATGGCACTTGGTCTCTAGTCCCACTCCCCCTGGATAGGCACGCTATCGGCTGTAAGTGGGTGTTTCGGATCAAACAAAATCTTGATGGTTCAGTCCATAAATACAAGGCCAGATTGGTGGCCAAAGGATTTCATCAAAGGGTGGGTTTTGACTACTCAGAAACCTTTTCCCTTGTGGTTAAACCGTCTACTATCAAAGTTATACTCACTCTAGCACTATCTCAACAGTGGGTAATTCGCCAACTGGATGTCAACAATGCCTTTCTAAATGGCATTCTCGATGAAGAGGTTTGCATGACACAACCTGAAGGTTTCTCCAATGATTCTAATCTAGTGTGCAAACTGCACAAGGCCTTGTACGGTTTAAAACAGGCTCCAAGAGCCTGGTTTGAAAGTTTGGCAGCAGCTTTAGTTAAGTTTGGATTCACAAGCAGCAAGTGTGATCCATCTCTCTTTGTTCATACCCACAGGTCTAGAGCCACCTATGTTCTAATCTATGTGGATGATATCATAGTCACTGGTGCCTCTACTACTTTCATTCAAGACCTCATCCGCAAACTCAACTCTGAATTTGCCTTAAAAGACCTTGGATCTCTTCACTATTTTTTGGGACTAGAAGTTCATTACCTTTTTGATGGGACCCTACTGCTTTCACAGTAGAAATACATCAAAGACCTATTGATCCGCAGCAAAATGGACAAAGCCAAACCAATCTCTACACCTATGGTTTCTGGGCTTAAACTATCTAGGCATGGTAGTGACAAATTCTCTGATCCTTCACTCTATCGCTCTGTGGTTGGAGCTCTTCAATATGCAACCGTGACAAGACCCGAAATTTCGTATTGTGTGAATAAAGCCTGTCAATTTATGGCAGAGCCCCTTGCCAGTCATTGGAAAGTTGTAAAACTCATCCTTCGGTATCTAGCTGGGACTCTCCACCTTGGTTTGCATCTGCAAAGGTCCTTTCAACAACCCTTGGGCCTTAGAGGGTTCTGTGATGCTGATTGGGCCTCTGATGTTGATGACAGAAGGTCCACATCAGGTGCTTGTGCTTTCTTGGGCCCAAATCTAGTCTCTTGGTGGTCTAAGAAACAACCACTGGTTGCTCAGTCTAGCACTGAGGCTGAATATCGAAGTTTGGCAAATATCACAGCTGAGATCATGTGGCTTCAATCCCTCCTTGAAGAACTTAATGTTCCCTCACCGAGGCCTGTTGTATACTGTGACAACTTGAGCATAGTAATGCTCTCTCATAATCCGGTTCTGCACTTGCGAACGAAGCACATGGAATTGAGTCTATTCTTTGTAAGAGAAAAGGTTATGCAAGGGAAACTACTAATTGCTCACATCCCTTCACATGATCAACCAGCTGACTTGTTAACTAAGGCTGTCTCCAAAGCTAAGTTCTCAGTTCTTAGAGACAAAGTCAAAGTGAAGGATCTTCAGCAAATCTCCAACGGAAAACCCCCTGCTGGAGTTGCGGGGGCATGATAGTGTAGGATAGTCCTTAGAATAAGTGGATTCCACTCCATTGTCAGGTAGTTAGGTAGTTAGGTGCTGGCTTCTAGTGCCAGCTGGATATAACCGTCTGTAACAAACTCTCCTCTCCTCCCTCACTATATAAGCACTAATGTACCTAGCAATCATTAATAATGTAACAATTCAGATTCTATTCAGCTTCTAATTCTCTCTCTCTCATTTCCTCTTCTCTCAAACTCTATTAAGCAAAGCCCATGATTAAATGCAGGCCTTTTTATAAGAGTCATTACTCAATTAGTAGCAATCTTACGAAGATATTTAAATCTGGCCTACACCACACTCATTTTTGGTGAAGAGTAATTGCATATGAGCTAGATGTTGAAGATTAATTTGGTAGGGTTACTGTATAATTTATAGTGCTAACTAGCATCTAGTGAGGTGACTGATGTTTTAGATGACATCACTTTAAGTTTGGCTGCTGTTGCCTAAATATTTATTCATTGCCTCATTTTAATCCCCCGTCTCCTTGCAGCGACCTTCTCTCTTTGTAGTCACTCATATAGCTATATGAGGAGTGAGGATAGGATCTCCTGCCTGTCTACAGGCCTGGATACAAGATCCAACATCACATACACTCTTTATTGAATAGCAAGGGGAAGTGCTATCGAATCAGAGAAATGAAATAAAGTATCATAGCCAGCACTTTCTCTTCTTACTGATAAAATCACGTTTAATGATTCATAATGGCTTCATCCCTTTCCTTAGGTGCTTCCAAGAAGTTCAGACTAAAGGGCACTCTTTCTTTGTTTGTGTGTTTGCTTAGGTCTGTGTCATTCTGGTTGTTATTCTCCTTTATTCCTTTTTGCTTTCACGGGCTGAAAGTTTTGTTTCAGGCACTTGGAAGAGTTTTTTTGGGACTGATTATAATATATCTCAACTTATTATATTTCTGTTTGAGTTTGTATGTTATGTCTTCTCTTGTAATTCTGATTGTGTACAACTCCAAATTCAGTCATATTTGTAATAAGGCAAAATTTTAAAGTTCAAAAATGATTTCTAGTTTAAAAGCTACTAGAAGCTAGAACTTATTTTTCGTTATAACATGATAAAGCTGTTTGTTTGCACGAGAATGGAAGCGTTGTCGTATAGCTACTAATACCATTGGGCCATAATTGAAGCGCCCGTGAGTTTGATGACACAGTGCTGTACTGCTGAATTCCCATTTCTCATTCATCTGTTTAGAGAAAACTTCATTGAGACTTAATGCATGGATATTTTTAAAATTATTCGTGTTGTTGCTTTTGTTCTCTTCAATAGTTGAAGTATCTGATCTAGTTTATTCATGCCAAATATAGAGGGTCGAGAACTGGTACAAATATTGCTTGCTGCAGGAACGGATCCGTCTGCTCAAGATTCACGTAATGGCCGGACAGCTTTGCATACAGCTGCTATGAGTGACAATGTTGAACTGGTTAAGGTAAGTAAACCGGCTTCTTGTGTCAAATGATTAAATATCCATTAATATCATGTCCGTAACTGGAATATGTGCATTTTGCGTCCTATGGTTAAGTAACTTTTTGTTTCTGGGTATTTTGATTAGGTTATTCTTGCTGCTGGTGTTGATGTGAACATTCGCAATGTGCACAACACTATACCTTTTCATCTAGCCTTAGCTAGGGGAGCTCAGTCATGTGTTGGGCTGCTTCTATCTGCTGGGGCAGATTGTAATTTTCAGGTTTTCATTCAATTTCCGATTTCCACAGTTACATCACACAAGTGCAATCCCCCCCCCCCCCCCAAAAAAACAGCCAAAAAAAAAAATCACACAAGTGCAATAATAAATATAATGACAAGTTTCTTATACCTCTTAATTGTATTGTTTGCTAAATGAAAATATGGTGCTTTGGTCCATGTTTCTTTTTTCCCTCTTTCTCTTTTTTTTTTTTTTTTCCACACATACTGAATGAAATACTGTTTAATTTGTGTATGTTAGATCTGAAATTGATCTGTATTATATGACTCATTGATTTCTGTTTTCAGTCTCTACTCTCTAGTGTAGCCCCTCTTCACTGAGGAAATTATGCTTGATGATAAATAATGTTAAAAGTGGTTTGAGGGCTAACAAATTTAAGGAACATGAGTTTTGTTAAAATTCAAAAATTTGCATATGCTTGAGAAGGCACAGAATGGAATATTGAAACTATTTATCTAAGTTTATCCAATTCTCTTTTATTCCAGAATGGGTTTATTCTATTGATACAGTTGGAGTTTATTGCTTGCTGCCATAGCTGCCATTTAAACTGGAGGTTAAATTAGAGTTATAACATCTTATTTGTAATACTTCACCTCCCTGAATTTTGGTGCACTCTAAAATTGACAACTAGGGAACAATTAGGTAGCACACATGAGCGGGACTTGAAAATCTTCTCAATTGACAGTTTTTATAGTGCACTGAAGTTCAAGAGGGTAAAGTTTTTAAAATGAAGCCTCACCATTTATATTAACTTCTCAAATGGCTGTTCTAGAGTGTGCCAAAGCTCAGGGGTAAAGTGTTGCAAATGGAAATTAAAGTACTAACATTGAAAAGCAGATTAACTTCTTGGTGGTATACTTTACCCTAAACTTTATGTACGCATTTGTTTTTGTTTACTGTGCTCTTTTTCTTATATATGTATTTTTATGATTGGGCTTAATTGTCACCATGAACCAAGATAAGAGGTGGAACTTATTTTTTTCCCTAAAATTTGTCACTTCCTAAAAATATTTGGAAGTTGACATCCCACAATCTTTTGGCAGTAACTTTTGCTATTATGTCTGTGATTTAAGGTTCTAAAGCTGTTAATATTCTCAGGATGATGAAGGTGACAATTCTTTCCATATAGCAGCAGAGACAGCGAAAATGATACGTGAAAATCTTGAGTGGCTTATTGTTATGCTAGGGAATCCTACTGCTGATGTCGGAGTCAGAAACCACAGGCAAGTTGCAGCATAATGCACCCATCCATTAGATTTCGATTGCATTTTTTCTTTTTTCTTTTTTTTTTTTGTTTCATTTTATAAACATCTGAAAAACTTCTGTCAAATTTTTGAAACTGATATCTACCTGTTGAGGTTCCCGTTGATGTTTTAAATACATGGAGCTTTAATGCATTACTGTAACTGATGGGTGATTTTTTATTACAGTGGCAAGACGCTACGTGACATCTTGGAGGCCCTTCCCCGAGAATGGATATCTGAAGATCTGATGGAGGCGCTCGTGAATAGAGGGGTTCATCTCTCTCCTACAATGTGAGGAGAAGCATCATTTTGCAATATTTTTTTATTGGGTGTCATTCAAATATCACTGAATATATTCACTCTATCTCAGAATACAACAGGAAAAGCTTTGTCACTAAGTGTAGTTGGCTACATAGATCAAACAATGCCATTGAGTTCCGTCATCAGCCAATTCTTCAGAAAAGCCATTTAGATCTAAGTCGACATTAATATTTTCACATTCGTCCGGAATTTTTCTTGGTCTCCCTCTACCTGTAACTATTGGGTTATTAGAATGTGTAAGAAAATCCTTACAATGTATTTTGAAATCAATTACTCCTCTAATTTAGGAGGAAATCTTAGTTGCTCCCTAATCTCGTTGTGATTGCTAATTTGTTTCATAAATTTATTAGAGTTAGGAGTCTATTATCTTAGTAGGTTTGGCTTGTACTAGTAGCACTACTCTTGTGGTACTTGACCTAATTCCTAGTATGAATTAGTGTTAGTGCTTTGTATTTTTAACATATCTAATCAATCAAATGAAGAGTCTTCTTTCTTTCTTTTCCTCTTTCCTACTTAAACCCTATAGTTTCAACAGATGTGATATTTATTTTCTATCCATGCTGACTAGTATTTATTATAATTTGTTCAGTTCTTATTGGTTTTAGATTTGAAGTGGGAGACTGGGTGAAGTTTAGAAGAACTGCAGTAACTCCAATGAATGGGTGCGAATGTGATAGGTGGAAGAGTGTTGGCTTTGTGCAAAGCGTTTCAGACAAAGATAATCTTGTGATTTCATTTTGCTTTGGAGAGGTTCATGTTTTGGCAAATGAAGTTGTAAAAGTCATCCCACTAGACAGAGGACAACATGTGCAGCTTAAAGAAGATGTAAAAGAGCCCAGGTTTGTTTGTTTTTTCATTCCCTTTTGCACAAATGCTACATTGTAATTTTTTTTCATATGTAATGTAATGCCTTCTTTATGTGCATGCCTATGTTGGAGGGGTTTCTTTGATCTTTGTTAAATACCTAAACAGATTGGAGAGGCCTTGTGCCTAGTTTGAGATTTATTTCTGAGTTTCTGCATTGCCATTGCATCATTTCCTTCTTTTCCTTTCGAATAACTATGCTTAACTATATAGATTCTGTTATTTAGTGCTTGTGCATGGCATATGCTACCAACCATTGTGCTATGTTTCAGTGATATTGATTATTAATTATATATGTTAAGGTTTGGTTGGCCCGGGCAGTCACGTAACATCATTGGGACATTATTATGTGTTGATGATGATGGGATCATCCGAGTTGGGTTTCCTGGAGCATCCAGAGGATGGAAAGCTGACCCAGCAGAGATGGAACGGGTTGAGGAATTCAAGGTTGGAGACTGGGTTCGTATTCGTCCCAGTCTTACATCCTCAAAGCATGGATTGGGATCTGTGACACCAGGGAGCATTGGCATTGTTTATTGTATCAGACCGGACAGTAGTCTGTTAATAGCACTGAGCTATCTTCCAATTCCATGGCATTGTGAACCAGAAGAGGTTGAGCATGTTGTTCCTTTTAGGGTAAGTAAAAAGTAGATTAATTTTGTTTTGAGTGTTCACTTTTCTACCCTTTTTTTTTTCTGGTACGGGTATTTTCCTACTTTCTTAATTACATTACCTGCATCAACAAATTTTTTATATTACAGATTGGTGATCGGGTATGTGTGAAGCGATCTGTTGCAGAACCTAGACATGCTTGGGGTGGTGAAACACATCATAGTGTAGGAATAATAAGCGAGATTGAGAATGATGGCCTCTTAATAATAGATATACCAAACCGACCCATTCCATGGCAAGCAGCTCCATCTGATATGGAGAAGGTGGAAGATTTTAAGGTGGTAATTCTAGCTGTTTACCATTTTGTCCCATTTGTAGTTTGTTATTTTAACATATTTAGTGCGAAATGATGCTTTATTAATGACTTATTAATTTGTCCAAGAGCAGGTTGGAGATTGGGTCAGAATTAAAGCTTCAGTGTCTTCTCCAAGATATGGATGGGAGGATATTACAAGGAACAGTATTGGAGTAATTCATAGCTTGGATGAGGGTGGCGATATGATTATTGCTTTTTGCTTCAGGAATAAGCCTTTTGCTTGCTCAGTCACAGATCTGGAGAAAGTTCCCTGTTTCGAGGTGGGGCAAGAAATTCATGTGATGCCATCTGTTACTCAACCAAGGCTTGGATGGTCAAATGAATCACCTGCTACTGTTGGAAAAATAGCAAGCATTGATATGGATGGTGCTCTCAATGTAAGCTTACTTATTATTATTATTATTATTATTATTTTCTAAGTTTTGCTCAGATAATACATTTCTAATGAGTTTTAACAAAAATATACTTGTGAAGTGTCATCCAAAACTATAGCTAAAGTGGACCTAATTTAAGTTTTTTGTGATGCTGTTTGAATAGAGATAAGATACTAGTAAGATATTTTCATTTAGCTTTGCTTGCATTCCTCTTCCTATCTCCATTATTATGTGAACATTGTACTGACTGAAATTTTCAATTTTGGCCACTGCCGCAATTAGAAAGCTAAATTTCATATAAAACATTTTGATAACAAGGTTGGTAACAAGGTTATTTGTGTTCATCCTTAGATTAATATAGACAAAAAGTGATTTTGCTGGTTTCTACTTTCTTTGCAGGTGAGGGTCACTGGTAGGCGGAGCCTGTGGAGAGTTTCTCCTGGAGATGTGGAACAACTTCCAGGATTTGCAGTTGGTGACTGGGTACGCACAAAACCAAGCCTAGGAACCAGATCAAGTTATGACTTGGATGGTGTTGGACAAGAAAGTATAGCTGTAGTACATAGTGTACAGGATTCTGGGTACTTGGACATAGCATGCTGTTACCGGAAATTGAAGTCGGTTCATTACACGGAAGTGGAAAAGGTTCCATGCTTTAAAGTTGGGCAGTTTGTCAGATTCCGAACAGGTTTGGCGGAACCACGGTGGGGTTGGAGAGGAGCTCAGCATGAATCTCGAGGTGTTATAACCAGCGTTCATGCTGATGGAGAAGTGAGGGTGTCATTCTATGGATTGCCGGAATCGTGGCGAGGAGATCCCACAGACCTGGAGATTGAGCAGATGTTTGAAGTGGGAGAGTGGGTGAGGTTAAATGATAAAGCCAATGATTGGAAATCAATTGGTCCAGGTAGTATTGGTGTTGTACAAGGAATAGGGTATGAAGGAGATGAATGGAACAAAAGCACTTATGTTGCCTTTTGCGGCGAGCAAGAAAGGTGGGTAGGACCAAGTTCCCATCTTGAAAGAGTTAACAAACTCTTGGCTGGACAGAAGGTTAGAGTTAAACAGTATGTAAAGCAACCAAGATTTGGATGGTCAGGGCACACCAATGCAAGTATTGGAACTATACAGAAAATTGATGGTGATGGAAAGCTTAGAATATACACTCCAGCAGGATCAAAAGCATGGGTTTTGGATCCATCAGAAGTGGAGGTGGTGGAACAGAAGGAGCTCTGTATCGGAGACTGGGTGAAGGTTAGAGCATCAGTTTCAACCCCAACCCACCAGTGGGGTGAAGTAAGTCATTCAAGCATAGGGGTGGTGCACAGAATGGAAGATGAGGATCTGTGGGTGGCTTTCTGTTTTATGGAGAGGCTATGGCTTTGCAAGGCATGGGAAATGGAACAGGTTAGGCCATTTAATGCCGGCGACAAGGTTAGGATCAGAGATGGAGTTGGGACGCCACGGTGGGGGTGGGGAATGGAGACACGTGCCAGTAAGGGAAAGGTAGTTGGGGTAGATGCAAATGGCAAGCTAAGAGCACAGTTCCAGTGGAGGGAAGGGAGGCCCTGGGTAGGAGACCCTGCAGATATTGTCCTTGATGAGAATTGATGTGCAGTTTAGGAGCATAATGAAAGCTTGTATCATAGTTTGATTTTCGTTCAGCTTAGCCTATGATTTTCTGGATCTGAGCTTCTGCCAATAAGTGGAGTTCTACCAGATTTGCTATGTACTATACTTGGTTTTGAAGGTTGGCCATATTTATTCATATCAGGAGTGAAGTCGTAGGAAAAGAAATTCAACTTGTTGGATGCGACATTATCCGAGATTGAAAGGCAGCCATTTATGTTCATAAATCAGAAGTTTTAGTCCCCAGATTTTAGGTATATACATATTTTTATTTATATGATACAATTTGTACTCCACCAGATTCATTTTTCTGAATCAGCTTCGCTACAGTTGTATAATTTTTTAACAGGATGAGATCCATTATACATGCTTGTAATTAATCACCCTTGATTTCATTTTTAACAAAAATATGATTTGAAAGTGAGCAATTTTTACCTCATTCATATTCGCCTAATTAAACACTACTAGGTGGCATACGTTGGAAATTGACGGGGTATATACATATTTATTTCCTTAGGTATGTTCTGTTAAGGGTTATTTTAACCCCTCCGTTGTCCCTCACTCCCCACAAAAACACATACATTCAATTCTATTTCTGGCCGACGTAGTATGGGAGTAGATTGAGTCGTTTATGTCACCACAGCCTTCACAGTTATGCACCTTGAAATATTCTCTTATCCCTTAAATTATGCATGGAGCAGAAACATTGAAGGTTGTCTCCTCGTTAGTGTTATGAGCTCAATTCTATGTTTCATGTGAAAAGCAAGTAAAGGAGAGGATGCACATACAAGAATTAGAACAAACTTGAACGAGTACCTGAACTAAAATTCAATGTTATGAATTACTCTGAATTAAAAAAAAAAAAAAAAAAATCAGAGATCAATCCTTAGACTTGAAACAATCAATAACTATGTAATTCTGATCAGAGATATCTTTCCTAAAGTAATGTTACCGCATGACTAATAGTTGTAGATCAGGTAAATCCTTTTGTTCCACTCACCAACTTATCCTTGTGCCATTTACAGAAGCATTCAAGAGCATCCCTCATCCAAGCATGCCGGAGGCTTCCAAGTGCCTCCGATACAGCCAGCCAACTCCGATTTCTGGTACTTTGCTCAGGCCATAACTCAAGCTCCTCCTTGACAAACAAGGCAAACATTGCTGCTTTACATAAACCTTCTGGACTGAACTCATCTTGGTGGGTCTTACTCCTAAATTCATAGTACCCAAGAAAATCCTGAAACCCAGTAGCCATAGGTTTCAGCCATTGGTTTGCAAGTATCCATCCAAATCACAAGATCAAAAGACAACGTAAAAATATCCATCAGTCTAGTATAAAGTTTAACTAACCAAAATCAAAAGACTAAGGAGTTTCAAGGAATCAAGAGCATGCCAAGATAAATAGAAGCCATCAAAATCCATCAAAACCAAAAAAAGAAAAATGACACCAAAATCAATTAATACCATTGACTTATGTTCAAATCGGAAAAGAAGTACTCCAAACTGTTCTAGGGCCAGATTCACCAAATTTTAATGTTAATGTTGCCTCTTGTACTTTTTACACAGGTGCAACGTTAACAATAAGTATTTACGGCTTTATAGCCATTATCAACAGTCACAACTCACATTGACATAGAATACTACGAGAAGATTATAGTATTTTCACAAAAGCTTCTTAGACTGCTATTGTGGAACTATCATAACATCCACATATATGAACTACATCTCGAGATTACAGAATATCAAAGTAATATATCATCATATTGCAGAAAGCAAAATTAAATAAATTCATATATGTGGAGAAGTTTTTCACCATTAGGTCTCCACGAACTCCTGCTTCTTCAATGGCTTCTCTTACTGCTGCCTCCTCAACAGTTTCATCGTTCTCCCAACCTCCCTTTAATGGGAAAGCAACATCATAATAATTAGAAAATAACATCTCCAGTCAGGACCCATTCGAAAATGAATTCACAACTGACCTCAACCACATTAAGTTACAGAACAAAGCAGAATTGAGTAGAAGCAATCATTTTAAATGACCCTCAGCAAAAAGTTGCAGTCAATTTTTTGTGAGAAGGCTAAATCGTTTTTAACAGAATACGTGTCTTGTCAGTCATCAGTACAGGTATTTAGAACAAATTAAAAAAGGGCCTAAAAAGTTAGCCTTTTAGTGCAATATATGGTGCCTAATTTCTCGTATTGTTTAAATTTCGAGATGCAAAGCTAGCTGATTTGTCGTCCACAATGGTGGTATTGAGAACAGAATCTCTGATTTACCATCTCATCCAAAACAAAGAAAAATTATTTAAATTAATTTAGCAAACAATAAATGATGGGCATAAAAATTGGAACAGAAACTGGTCTAGTGGGTTCTAAATGTCCTAAATATTCATACATATTAACAGATAGCTTTTTAAAAGTTGGCCCCAAAAGGCATAACCATCATGCATATAATAATATTGACTTGACTCAAGTCTCCAATAGTCCAATGCAACTTATTTTTCACTAAAACAAGGAATTTAATTTTGATACACTATCAGTGTAAAAAACCTTCACACAGATATTCAACCATATATTGCCACATCAGCGAAAGTATTTAACTTAACCATCCACTATCTTATAAATCTTACAAATAGAAATATGAGATTGGATGACGGTATAAAACTCTAATCCTGAAAGTACATCAAAATTATCCTCTAAAACAAGAACATTATAAAATATATCCTACAAGCAGTTTCAAATCCATGATTCTAGAGCATTTACATAAACCACGATGCATTTTGTCCACACTTTGTAAACTCCATATTTATATAATCCTTTGTACTGCACATCAGCTGATTACTGCAAAGGACTATAGTTACAGCCTAATTTTTTTTTTAAAATAAAAGAAGAATTTTATTAAGAAGAAGAAAGGAAAAGTACAAAGATTAGGAGGACAAGAGACCCTCTTAACAAAGACAAAAGCTAACAAAAAAGAAAAACGTTAAAAGAGCAAAGCTCTCCAGTAGCAGAACATGAAAAAGAATTTCACTTATTTCTTTGAAGCGATTCATTCCAATGGATATGAATAAAAATTGCTTCACCTAAGTTGATTGAGTTCATTCTACCAACTTAGCCTTTTAGAACCAATCACCATCAGAAAATTGCTCTGATTGAATCTTCAGCTATATTAGGTTGCATTGCTAGTAAAGTTAGGCCAAAAGCCTAAAGGCTAAAGCGACTTGGGTTCACTAGTAAGAGTAATAACTTTTATTCTGGCAATGACAGGTACAAGTTCATCACTCATACATTCATAAGGTCAACTGAAACCATTCATGTACATAAGAAAGCTGTGTGTAGTACATTAGAAAAAAAGGAGGGAAAAAAAGGAGGGGGGGGGGGGCGGAATAAAAAGCAAGAGATGCAACACTAATAGTTGTGCTTCTTTCTCACAACAAGCCACCGCAGTTAGTATTAGAGGCACAAGAACAGCCAATAACAACTTTCCAATACAATGAAAGCATGAATGCTCAAAGAAGACAAGCTGCACTGATCTGGCAAAACATAGTTTCAGCACGAATATTGAATGAGCATTGTAGTTTTGTTATAGCAGAAACTAATCGTACCAACCATCCCAATTCCTATATAGGTTTAAAATCCTTGCAGTAGCAACAGTATTAAATAGATGAAGCATGAAATTGACACAGGTGCACCAAGGATGTCTAGGGCATTATAATTTGCTGACCTTGAATAATAAAGAATGGATTTTTTTTTCACTTAAAAAATTAACTTAATATCATGAAAATGAGTCAGCCAGATGTAAGAATAAAACAATGGAATTCCTGTCCATCACAATCATTTATTATATTCTGATCCTTCCAAAATATGTTCAGAAAATTCTTAATCATGTATCACTGTGAAAATCATAGTAGTAATAGCTCCAATAGAAAAGTAAGCAATATGAAAGAAACATAAAAGTAACAAGTTCTACACAAACATTATACCTTTGGAAACAAAAGACCTGGTCCACTAGGTGAATTAATCAGAAGAACTTCAACAATCTTATCAGAATTAGAGTCTCCACAATCATCAGAACTTTTGTACCTAAATGGAACACACCTGCAACCCAATTAGCATATCTCCGGATCAGACCTTTAAGTATATATAACTAAAAGCAAGTAAATAAAAAAAATTCAGATGTCAAGCAATTCATAGCTGAAAAGGTATGGCTGACATAATTTATTAGCCTTTAAACTGAAGCAGCTTTTATTTAGTCTACAAACATCTATCAATAATTTTAGATTTAGAAATTGTTATTTGGATTAAATAATGATTTTGAACCCACAAGAAATCATACATTTATCCCAATAAAAATGATGATATGACAAAACTTAACAGTATATACAACAGTATGACAATAACTTTTAGGGAGAGGGAGGTGTATGTGATTTCATCCATCTTCATATACATGACTACAAATCTAATGAATCTCCATCCACTTTTAACGATATATATATATATATATATATATATATATATATATATATATATATATATATATATCCACTAGTAGCTAGGATGGCCTTCCAAATCAACCAAATTCATGAAAATATGACTGCATTTTCCAGGTCATTTATTATTTAACCAAAATACAAATTTCTGAAGTCAAATCCTTAAAGCCATTGGTTTAGTCAAACTTAAAATTTGCAATAAGACAAACAGTAATTGATCGTAAAGCACCAAGACTCCTTCAAAAACGAGAATTAAAGTAAGAGTCAAGCCAATAAAATAATAAAATAATTTCGAAGCACTGTTTGGAATAGAAAAGAGTGAAAGACCACATAATGACGAAAACGAAAAACACCAACTAGAGAAGGAAGTCAATGCATCAAAATCAAAGAGGCCTAGTACTTAACCACCAGGCAGATGGTTACTGCGTGATTATAACTAAAATGCAACTTCAAAACAGTAGTAAAAAAGAATTATGATGGCTCATGATCTTTACATTCAACTGTACTTTCCAAGTGTTGATGCACAAAATGCAAACCATCAGGGACCAATGACTGAGTCATCCAACAAATTAACTTTAGTAGGCATCGTATGACAATCACAGAATTTCAACGCACCAAACAAGATCACTCTGTATAGCTTTTCCATTATCTAATTAATTAAATTAGAACCTCCAATTGACAGAACGAACATCCAGACCAAAAATAATCATGTGTATATCATGGTATTAATGTAATTATGGCAAATGAAACTTCGTTGTCCAAAAAAAAAAATAGAAAAATACCATAATAACTACATGCAACCCAAGCCATCGTCCCATAATCAACCCCACCCCCCCCCCCCCCAAAAAAAAAAGCGCCATCAACCAATCATCATTTCCAAGCACAAGTTAAATAACAACAACAAATCATCTACCAGAACCACCACAATCAGCCAGTTCTTAAAAATATATATGTAAAAAAAAAAAATTAAGAAAAGGTAGTTTCATGCATACGCATATTTCCAGTTGAAAATGACATTTTTTTCTACCGTCGACAACAACCACAAAAAAAAAAATGAAAACAAAAAAAATCCAAAAACCAAAAAAACAATGAATCCAAACAATGTGATTGGGCAGTGATCTTAATGTACCCAGCAACAAGGCGATAACCGTCCTCGTACCGCTGCTGATGCCGACCCGTGCGGGCCACCAATTCAGACATAATAATAACAGTGACAATCAATCACCAAACAAACCCCAATCCCAATCCTCAAACAGGAATAATCTCAATCTTCCTTAACCGCGAAACCAAACGATGCGCTTGCCATTTGAATTTTGTAGAAAATGTGCTGGAAACCACCCAAAGCAGGCGATCAGAGACGCACGAATCCGAGAATGGTCACGCCCGCACCGGATAATACCGATCCCACCACCATTGCGGTTTCCTCTGCGTCTTCGCTGCGTAGTAGCATCACATCACAATGCCCCTTTCGCTTTCTTAGGGTTTGCAGAGAGAGAAAGAGGGAACTGGAAAATGAACCAATGAGGATTTAGAGAGAGAGAGAGAGAGAGAGAGAGAGAGAGTCGAAGAGAAACAAGAAGCGCATAGAACGGATCAGAGGGTCAAAGTCATGTGGATTGTGGTCAACATGTGGGGCCTTATATAGCAGAATGTCACCCTGTTCTCTGCTCGACAGACCACGCTAAGGAAAGAGCATATCCAATCACGTGTCGACACGTACCTGGATATCTCTGCTTTGATTTAACGTTAAACGGCGGAGGAAAAGATATTTTTTCAAAATTAATTTTAATTTATTAATTTTATACTCTTACCTAATTATAGGTTTCTATTTATAAAATTTTTAAAATAATGAATAATAATATACAATTAAATATATAGTTAAATATTTATATTAAATTTTTTTATATTAGTATTATTTCAAAATTAAATTATTTTAGCAAAAGATTTTTTTTAAAATTATTATTTAAAATTTATTAGACTTTAATAAATTTAACTCAAATCAAATTAATTTATTATGAGATTAAAGCCCTTATAACACTAATTTTTTAATTCATAAAATTTGAATTCAAAACTTTATATATGAAGAATATATACTTATATATAAGCTATCAAAATGTCGACAAAGAAAAAAATTATTTTCAATTAACTTATTTCTCAAAAAAAAAAAGTGAAGAAAATAAGTATTCTTAAATTATTATATAACTTATAATTATAAGAAATTTTTTTTGTATGAATAGTGCATATTGTTATTTAATAGTATCAAAAAATTTGATGAAAATATCATATCATTATCAACAGTTATTTGTTTCCAAAAATATGGTAGGACATTTTTTAGCATTTTTTTATATAATAGTATAAAATTACTATATGTTATTAATGCATAAAAATTATTTTTTACTTATAATTCATTTGATTAATTGTAATAAATATCTTTTTTTAATTTATTTTACTTCCAAAATAAATTCATTTATAGAAAGGAGTTTAATTCATATATATTGACAATATAAAAGATATTTTTTATACAACTAACTAATTATATCATTATATTTTTATGACCATTTAAATAATAGATATGAGTCTTAATTGTATTTATTAGAGTTTAATCTATATATACTGACAACATAAAATAGCTTTATACTATCATTCAATTAAATATTTTTATTTATAAAATTTTTAATATAGTAGGATGTAGAATAAAATATTTTTATTGATATAATAATATATAATTAGATACTTATATAAATTTTTTTATATTTATATAATATATAAATTAAATTCTATTTATTAATATGATGATAAATTATAATTAAATAATAACATAATAATATTTTATATTTACAGTAAATATGAATTAAATTAAATCTATAAGTCTATTGTGAAGTGGAAAGAAGTTATTGAGTGGGTGCTGTGTGCGGGGACGGTGTGGTGCGCGAAGTAGAGGATTGTAAAGCCGTTGAAGAGGTCATGCCGGTTGTGAGTAAACTTTTGTTTATGGGCGTCATGGTATGTGCGGATTTTGTAGGGCCCTCCTTCTCTTTCATCTGGATCCCGAACATGGAAGGTTCCGTTCTCGGCTTTTCATTTTAATTTTTTAAATAATTTCCGACACTTCAATTTAGACCTTATGCCTTGAATACAAAACAGACCGTTTCCGACACCTCAATTTAGATCTTATACCTTGAGTAAAATATAAACTACTTGGGGTTGGATTATTCTCTGCATATTTTTAAGGTTTAGTTGTATGTTTTGTCGGTGTGCTGTAATTGTAAATTGTTAGAGAATAAAATAGGCATATAATGAGTAAAGATTAATTTTGATAAATTATAAATATAAAAGAATTTTATACTGTCATTTAATTATATATTACTATATATAAGAGATAAATAATTTTGCTTATGTGACAATATACAAGTGAATGCTTATGTAAAATATTTTTATATTAATAATATATTAAAATTAAATTCTAATCAATATATTTAGAATTTCTTCCCTTGACCAAGAGAAATTTGTCTAACAAAATAGAATAGTTTTTCATGTGTAGTAAATCACAATTTGAATATCAATTAGAAGAGGTGATGTAAATATTTAGTGTCCAATGTGCCTCAACTAGGATTGTCTTTAATATAAGATACCTGTGAAAAAGCCAAAGAAAAAAAAATTATGTAATCAATATTGCAATATGCAAGAAGATCAACTTACATAAATGTAAGTTAAACACACATCCTTTTTGGTGCTAAAGTTAAACACATATCTAGCATCATTGAACAACTTTTTATTAAATTTTTTTTTTATAAAACCCACCATGGATTGAAAGTTTATATAAATTATACTTGTGAAATTTTACATTGGTCCAATATCATTTAATATATTTTTTATATGCGTTTGTGCTTCTAGCACAAAACAAGTACCTTTTTTCAAAAAAGTTTTAAAAAATTACTTATAAATTTTTTTATGTTGTTTGTTTGTTCTTCTCAATAAAAGCAAAATAAAAAATAATAAATTTTTTTACTTTTTTGAAAAATAAAAGTAATAGAAAAGAAAGAATATTACTTCTTAAATTTATCAACTAATTTTGTCCTTAAAACTCTCTTCTCACTTCTCTCTCTCTCTCTCTCTCTCTCTCTCTCTCGCTTTCTCTCTCTTATCCTTAATTATAATTTTATAAGAAAATGTACTTTTACATTTATCACATTTAGACAAATTAAGAACCTCTAATTTTGATAAAAAGTGCTTATATAATTATATCCAAACCTAAAGTTTCTGCTTTTACTTTTGTTTTTACTTCTACTTCTAAAGAAGTACTTCTTCTAAAATTTTAACTAAATTTACTCATAATAAATACTTCTTAAATATATTTGAATGAGAACTATTTGATCACATTCTTCATGATGTCTATTTTTTCAAAAAAAAAAATTTGACACAAATAATCAATGTGATAAATATTTATAATTCAATGGTTAAATTGATAAGAATTATATTATATAAAAAAAGTATTGAAGACATTACTATATGAAGCCTTACACCAATGGCGACCATTATCTCCCAATTAAATATATACACATTGTAATATTCACCAGAATTGTCTTATCGTTTTCGCCTAATTATTCAGTTTTTATCAAATAATTGAAGTTAATTAAAATTTGAATAAATATTTATTTAGGATCGATTAATTAACAATTAACTGAGTTTAGATATGAAGGAATTAGGTTAGAAGTATAAGAGATTTCATAAGAATTTTCTTAAACTGATTTACGGATTCAAAGGAAATCGGTAAGATTATGATATTTTAAACTGTCAGAACCGAACCAATAGAATTATGTGCCCAAAACCCTATAACCCAATGGCTGAATACTCAACCATTTAAGCCTCTAGGCTTAAATATATTATAACCCAAGTATTAATTGAGACATAAAGCTATGAGCTTTGGTCTTGACAATGCTTAGGTATGTGAAGGTTATAGCAAATGACTTAACTTTTGAAACTAAGCTTGACCAAGAATGAACACACATCAAATCTTTATGGTTAATGTGTCACGAATGATATGTTCACAATAATGTTGTATATTTTCAAGTATGTTATACTATGCATCTTTAACCTCTAAAAATGTAATGCATGCCAAAAATTGTATAAAGGAAATGATATATTGGGCCTCTACCAAGCAGCGGGCTAGGACAATGTGGTCATAGACAATAGATACTTAATGTCATGAGCTTACATATATTTAAAGAAAGAATATTTTGAAAGTAAAGTTATGAAGCATGTGCATAAGTACATACAACATCCTCATGCATAACTATATATAAGAATGTATAAAGTAACATGAACTCATAAGTTAATTAAGTGACATATAGGACCTCCAGCTAATAGTGGATTATGACAATATCATCACAAGTCATTACTTGGGTCTAGCACTTACAACTCTAGCTTAAGGGTCAGGTGGACTGCTAGTGTAAGCAAGTGAAAAGTGTAGAATAAGAAAAATTTTCTGAGTATAAGCAGTTAAGTTTGAACATTTGCATTTTAAATTATATCTCTATCACACAATTTGGATTTTTTTTTTTACATCCTTTTTGATTCATGAAATACTATACTATAAGGGCCATATGTTATGTTTATCTTAATTTAAAAGTTTTCACAGAATCCATAACAACTTCTAAACATAACCTCTTGACTCAAGTACAGCGTATATATTTAAAGGTGTTAGATTTTTAGTATTAGAGTAGTTTGTCCTATGTAGGCCTAGGGGTGGATTAACTATGCTACTGAGACATACTCTCAGAGTCTAAATAAGTCATGATTTGGGTCCTTGTGTGATAAGGACATAGATTATTATGCATGATATCCTTGTTGTAGATGTTATAGTCTCTCTATTGTACTTAACTGCATGTTGAGCCTGATCACTTTAATATAACGTTTTGTGTGGATGAAAGCTTATGGCATCCACCAGGCTTATTAGGAACCTTCTCGATATAAATATTGATAGTATAGTAGGCACACGGGCAACTTTCTAAGAGATAGCTAATGCCCGAAAGGGCAAATAGTTGATATGCTAAGGATTGTAGAGAAGGTAGATATCTAATCAAAGAAATTATATTGGCCAATTTGCTATGGACATGGTGAACTTGGCCACAAAGGGGAAGGATTGCTCTATCCATCATTATTAAGAAAACTGGAAACTGAGATCATCAAGGGCAAGACATCGATATTGGATGAGCAGAGTGAGAACCTCTCTGACCTTGATAAGGAATTTTTTCAAGCTCTAATAATGTTTGCCTAATCACAAGAATTAGTTTGAGCTTGTTTACCCAGTTCAAGTTGTTTTCTTTAGATCCAATCCAGAGAATTCTTTTGCCTAGTTGTATAGATTTAACAAATAGTCAATAGAAGTAGGGTAACTATTTGCTAATAGAGTTATATCGGGTTGTGTGGATAGCACCTTTATCTTTCTTTATAGGTGAAGCTACCTTTAGAGTAACCCACTAACAAGCTCAACTAAAGCTTCGTTACAATGGGTTATGGTAATGCCGTATTTTTAAGGTTGGATCCTTTGCTTAAAAAGCTTGGTTGGGTAAAGCAGAGCTTAAGCGAGATAGTCAAGATCAAAAATCCTAGAGATGCACGGAGAAGACCTTTTCAGGTCACTGCCTAGAGAATGGAATAGCCTTCTCCCTCAAGGATACTAGGAGTCGACACCCTAGCCATTGCAAGTCTGAGAAACCCTAGGTGAAGCCATAAAGTAGTAAAGAATAGTTGGAAAATCCTTGGAGGAATTCATCTAATCACTTATCATACCAAGGTAAAGACCTTATTTTACCCAATAATGGAAAGAAGATGGAGGTATAAGGGCAAATTCAAAAGATCTTTCAAGAGAAAATGTGATACATCTCCTATTAATCTGAAGTAAGGATACTCTTAGGCCATGATAGGGTAAGAAAATAAAAAAGTCAAAAAAATGAAGAAATTAAGCAAAAAAATTCAGTAACACATGTCGAATTGAACAAAAAAAAAATTTACAGCAACAAAACAATCAAAATCCAATACTATCACATTCTCAAAAATAATCCTTAATAAATTTAAAATTTTTTATTTTTTAAAAAATAATAATATTAAAAAAATTGAAAATACTTGCTATTGCAATAGATCCATGACAAATTGTAGATAATGTGGTTGTGGATTATCAAAAAATATTGTTAAGTGACTGTAAGAAACCATAAGTTGTCACTGGTCGTCAAACGTCGAACACCTTCGCATCGTCCACAAGTCTTCTATCTCAGTGGTGCTACTACTACTGGGCATGGATATTTTGCTTAGGTGGCATTGTAAGAGAGAGAGAGAGAGAGACATGTGGGAAAGCTATAAGAGAAGAGATCTGTGAGGAAAATTGAGGGATTAAGGGATTGATTAGGTCAATGAGTGATTGAGAGATTAAGAAAAAGATTGAGGGATAGTAGAGCATGCAAGAGATGCAAATGGTGGAGGTAGGGGACGTGATTAGAGGAAGAGCGATTACTGCTATATTGTATTGAGATCTGCTCCTCCTATGAGCCAGATAACCCATCATGAGTTTTGTAATGAATTTCTATTAATCTTGGTTCAAGTTTGCGAATGGTGGGGGTGGGGGAGGTGATTAGATTGACTCATTATGGAGATAAATCTCTTCTAATACTAATTTTTATGTTCGCATGTGATGAGTGTAAAAATACACTTATTTATTGTTATGATTTGACATAGATTTGTACTTGATTTGGATAGATTTATCGAGTTTTTAGCTATATAAATTTGATTTCTTATATATATATATATATATATATATATTAAGCAATTAATGTTTATTTGATGAATATTTGATTATTTTATAGGTTTTATGATTGATTTTAGCCAATTTTGCAAGATAAGGAAGACATGGTCAGCATTGGAGTATGTTGAAGCCAAATCAAGTTATTTTCGGGAAAATAATGATAAAGAAAAATTTGTATCTCTCTTTACAAGGATCAGATTGAGATGATTCAAGATGCTCTCAAAAGATAAAAAGAAGATATTCAACTCTGTTTTTGATCACAAATTCTAGTTCTCAAAAATTCCAGGCAAAAATTGAATGGAAAGATTTGGTAGCAAATATGTCCAGATGTTATCCAGTCTAACCTTTGTCTAGTATTTTGCCAATATCTCGAGCTACAAAGTAAGATTGATGCCATTCTTGTAAAGTTAGAAAGCTAATTCAATTGCATTTTTACAAAAAAAAAAGGCTAATTCCAACCGTAAAGAGGGTTACAGACATTGCAATTTGACAGTCTAGATTTGATCATGCACTAGATCATGAATTGGGCTTCCCTATCCCAATTCTGACACAACTAAGAGTTAATTAGACCTCTTCCACTCACCTTAGGTTGCACCTAATATTACTACTAAAGGAAACATTCTCTGAACACTAATTTCTGATTTAAATAAAGGAGATTAAAAGTGAAGAGGGGGTTCTACACACTTACAGACAACCACACTATTACACTCAAGAGGTACATTGGGGATCCTTATTTTGGAAAGTACAAGGGAGTAGAAACTTTGGAGATAGAGATTGACTACCATCATTGAACTATCCTTTCTCATTTCGTATCTTTTCTTATGTTTATGATTTTGTTTCTTTATTGAGTACAGATATTGTATCCATGAGTAGCTAAAACTCTTATATGCTAAGGCTAAGATATAGCCTATATGAATGACAATGTATTGAGTTTTGTTTGGATTTATTTGAATTTTATCTATTTATATTGAATTTTTATTTCTATACTTGATGCTTTCCTTGGCTTGATCACCCATAGAGATGAATCTGGAGTTGTGCAGATTATGAGAAATCTAGATACACACTTGGAACATGGAAAAAAAATTGCTATATACCTAATTGTCTATGAGTAGTATGGGATAATCGTAAGACACTAGTCAAAGGGGAGTCATAGAACATTAATTTCTCTTGCCTTAGAATTCAATATCTAATTTAAGTTTTAAAATAGGATTAATATATGAGAGAAATCTACTACTAATTATTTCAGGATTCCTATTCTTCAATTGGATAGAAAGATTTAGATAAATTTTAGAAAGTCAATATCTATCAAGAACTAGGTGAAAACGAATCATTAGCATGTGTCTCCATTGAATTCTTAAACATTTAATTGCATCAATTTGCCATTTATTTATTTTGCTTATTGCCTTCAACCACTCTCATATTACTTTTGGTTAGCCTAATTATATTCAACTTGGTGATTGTAATAGTTAGTTAATTACATTCTCATGGGAGCGATACTTTACTTGATCGACCTGGTTTACTTGCCAGTAAAATGGGTTAAAGAAGAGGAATTGCCCATCAACATAATATTTATTGCAATCATGATTGAAAATATATAGTAACTTAGTTGGGTTAATTTCAATGATCATAATGATATATTGCCTAATGGCACTCTCACTGAGCATGATGTAGAAGTATACAGACATAGATCTTGAGGCAACTTTCTTTATTGCATTTCAGAGTGTAGGCATGGAGTAGACAAAGTATATAGTAACTTTGGTGCATTGAAGGGTATGACTATAGTGCTTCCTATAGGGGCATTGAGAAAGGTTTGTGACATTACTCACATTGCATGTTCATATATGATCTCTCCATTGTTTGCTCTTCTTTTCCCTAAGAAAGGAATCCCCATAAATGCTACACTCATAAACACCATTTCAAATGCATGCATAGCTTTCTTCTCAACCCTAGATGTGTTTTCAAGCTTATTGTCAATAAGTCTAAGTTATGGCACTTTTGGTTAGGAGGTACCATGAATGTTTTTGTGTTGGTTTTGGCCATTTCAGGGATTTCACTATTTTTCACTTGGTAAAAGGTGCCAAGAGTTTAGCAATTTTCACTTGTCCCATGGTTGCCATCTTTGTCAATTGCAATAACCATCATCCTTGTGGGGTCTTCGGGTCAGAGATCTTCATAAGATTTGGAGTCTGCATCATGGTAATGCTGATTTGCTTTTTTTTTTTTTTTTTGGCCTCTATGTGACTTATGATCTAGCTCATCGACAAAAAAATATGCAACCCTTCAAAATTAAGCACATAAAGACCACTAAGATTGCAAGGCCTAAGATATAATTTATTCTCTCATGGTGTTTCAATCATAATTCTCTTAAGCAAGTTATATAAAATTCTACATGCCATTAGTACTTGTGTCCCAATATGACGATCATATTACTCAATAAAAATAGAAGAATTACTACAATAGAATGAACTCTTGCAACAATTTTTTTTTTATTGGCGCATAAAACATACAGAATTCGATGTACTATAGAATTAGCAATCTATACTATTAATATTTCTGAGTCTTTTGAAGGAAATTTTTTGCCAAGTATCAAGCATCTATCAAGTTTTTTCTCTCCAAAATTTTCAAGTTACTAAAAATAGTAATATCTTAACTTTTACCCATACTTTTTAAATTTAAAATATTTGTAAATTCAATTTTATCAATTAAATTAATTTATATGTGTGATACATCACTATGGTGATTACTGGAGACAACTTTTTCCCACTACTTATTTGTATTCAGTGTTTCTAGACCATAGTCTACACTCTCATTAAAAATTTAATTCCCACGTTATTGTTGTTGAAGACGCTGCCATCAATAGTGATGTCAGAGGACATGAATGATGAGCTTGACAAAGGGTGGGCCAGAAGGAGTGAGGACC
The DNA here is from genome assembly GCA_031439595.1 of Pterocarpus santalinus. NCBI lineage: Eukaryota > Viridiplantae > Streptophyta > Magnoliopsida > Fabales > Fabaceae > Pterocarpus > Pterocarpus santalinus. Next base: position 26,681,163 of record CM062529.1, read on the forward strand.
ACAGAGGGTGGGTCACAGAGGAGTTGTCACAATGGTAAACGGGGGGCATGGGTGGCGGATGAGAGCTGATAGGTTTGTCAATGGCAGTGATGGAGGCTGAGGGAAATGGTTGAGGTGGGTTCGAGGGGACGAGAGATTGAGAGATTTTAAGGTATATCTGAATAGATTAGTGTATAAATGCACCCCAAATCTAAACCATTATTAGATTATGCAATGTGTGGTAGATCGTGAAAGTTTGTGGAGCACCACAAAACTAGCCTACTATCTAAGCATATTGATTCTGCTAGTGAGGATAAAAGTAGGTATAAGGTCGCTTCTTAGAAAATTCAATTACTTTTATGTAAATAAAATAAAATAAATTCTAGTAAAATACTCTTGGGTTCTTATTCTTACTTTTTGCTTGATGAGATTAAAATGCAAATTCATACTTGACCATTGATACACCAAAAATTTTTCCTTTCAGCTTCATGAGATTACCCAAAAAAAATTAAGAAATTCAATTGTGATACACTATACCTACTTATTGAGTAAAATTTAATTTTCATGCCTCACAAGCTAGAAATACAAATTTTATCAATTTCATCTCTTATGAATTAATTTCTTTAATAATCTCCTAAACTTCAAAACTCAATCAATCTTATATTCCTATCAATTTCACCTTAATCGTCTTAATAGAAAATGCTTATTTTTTACTAAAAGTTATAGTAAAATGAATGGAGGGGTTCTCGAGGATGCCATATAATATAAAAAAAATTACTTTGAGTTTTTAATCCCTTCCATCACCTTCCATAATTTGCTAGAAAGCATATTGGCATATATTTTTGGTTTTTCACATATATACTCGTTTTGATAATTTTTGCAGATTTACTCTACTAAAGACAATTTTATTTAAGACACGATCAGATATTAAATATAGATAACTCTTCTAATTATATTGTGAGGGATTAATTCCTTTTATTAGACCCAATCCACGTTAATCGTATATATACATATATTTATCTATTGTGTTACTTCTTTTTAAAATTACTATTCCAATGTAGGTTACCCTCCATTCTTGCCAAAAAAATTAGGCTTTATGATTAAAAAATTATTTTAATGTATTAACTTGTAATACTATGATTATAATTTTTTTATTAAAAATATAATTTTTTAAAGAAATAACATGATAACTTTTAATATTATAATCATAATAATCATAATTTTTTATCTTAAAAAATAAATTTTTTAAAAGGTAGCACGCTACTTTCTGGAAAAAAAACAAAGGGTCGGAAATTAAATTATATATGGTATTTTTTATAAAATAATGATTTTATTATTATTATTATTATTATTATTATTTTGTAAATAAGTGAAATATGTGTTTAAGAAGAAAAAAAAAAATGACGTCCAAATACATTTAATTGATTGAACTCTTAATAGTACATCACAAATTTATAAAATTTGTTAACTACAAGTTCTACGAATTTATGGTGTTTTGAATTCGCAACCCACAAAATTTGTGTTTGGATGTTGCGAATTCTATATGATTTTTTTTTTCCTTTTAATAAATTCGTAATTAACTTCTCTAAATTTTTGTAAAATTACCATATTCTCCTAAATATCAAAAAAGAAAAAAAATTATTTTTATAATTAACACAATATTATATTATATAGATAAATATTTCTGAGTCTTTTAAAGAAAATTTTTTGCCAAATGTCAAGCATTTATCAAGTTTTCTCCCTCTAAAATTTTCAAGTTACTAAAAATAGTAATATTTTAACTTTTATCCATATTTTTTAAATTTAAAAAATTTAATTTAAATATATTAATAATATAAAATAATTTTATATTATTAACTAATAAAAATAATAAAAAATATTAACTTATATAAATAATTATCTATTATAATAAAAAATTTATTATAATTTTTTATTTTTTTATTTTTATTGATTGACAATATAAAATTATTTTATATTATAAATACATATCTATTAAACTCTTTAAAATATTTATAAATTTAATTTTATCAATTAAATTAATTTATATGTGCGATTTATCACGATGACGATCGTTGGAGACAACTTTTTTCCGCTACTTACTTGTCTTCGGTGTTTCTAGACCATAATCCGTCGGCACTCCCATTAAAAATTTAACTCCCACATTATGTTTAGATGAGTCACTATATTGGAATCCTTTCATATTTTTTTAAAAGAATTGTTTCAAAAGGGAGGCATTAAGAGCCACTAATTCACCCTCCTGGAGAGCTTTATTTTAATGAAAAATGAATCAGGTAGAGATTTTGCGAAGACGGCAGCGGCAGCAACTTTGCACGACCAGATTCATTTTCGCCGTTCGATGTTCTCCTCCTTTGTGCATCATTATCCGACAACAACAACATTCTCAGAAAATTAGAGCAAGTCAAAGGTGGCGGTGCCCATAACCTCAAACATAAACATAAAGGTAAACCATTCCTTCAACCCAAACAAACCCCACTTTCTCTCTTGATCCATGCCATGCCATGCCAACAAAGTGTTCAAAGCGTCAAACCCAAAGCTTCTCACACACTCTTTACAAACACCCTTCAAACTGGGTTTCCCTTCAACCCAAACACTTGCCTCTTCTTCCTCTTCCTCTTACTCTTCTTCACCAAAACCCCACTTTCCCAGTGCCACCCATGAACCTCAACCACCTCCTCCTCCTCCTCCTCCTCCTCCTTCTCCTCCAGTTTCAGTTGAAATCTTCAAAGCAGGTGCCAAAATGGGTTCTCATAAATGGGGTTCTTACAATTTGGGTGATTTGACTTTCTATTCCCTTATTGAGAACTATGCCTCTTCCTTTGATTTTGTGTCCTTGGAGAAGGTCCTGGACCAAATGAAGCGCGAAAGGAGAGTCTTTATTGAAAAGAATTTCATTGTTATGTTCAAAGCTTATGGGAAAGCCCATTTGCCTGAAAAAGCTGTGGACTTGTTTCATAGAATGGGGGTTGAGTTTCAGTGTAGGCAAACTGTGAAATCCCTAAATTCGGTTCTCAATGTGATTATTCAGGAGGGTCTGTTCAATCGTGCATTGGAGTTTTATGATGCATCCAAGAGTTTGAATATACATCCAAATGTACTTACTTTTAACTTGATTATTAAGGCCTTGTGTAAGCTTGGTTTGGTTGATAAGGCAATTGAAGCTTTCAGGGAAATGCCACTTAGGGATTGTGCTCCTGATACATACACATACTCAACACTGATGGATGGGTTGTGCAAGGAGGGTAGGATTGATGAGGCCGTTTCATTGTTGGATGAGATGCAGATTGAAGGTACCTTCCCAAACCCTGTTGCGTTTAACGTGTTGATCAGTGCGTCATGCAGGAAAGGTGACTTGGGACGTGCTGCCAAGCTTGTTGATAATATGTTTCTTAAAGGTTGCATCCCAAATGAGGTGACATATAATGCCCTTGTACATGGCCTCTGTCTCAAAGGTAAGTTGAACAAGGCAGTCAATCTCTTGAATCAAATGGTATCGGATAAATGCGTGCCTAACGAAGTCACATATGGAACACTCATTAATGGCTTTGTTAAGCATGGCAGATCTGTTGATGGGGCTCGTGTGTTGTTATCTTTGGAAGAGAGAGGTCATCGTGGGAATGAGCATATTTACTCATCGCTCATTAGTGGCTTGTTCAAGGAGGGAAAATCTGAAGATGCAATGCGATTGTGGAAGGAAATGGTTGAGAAAGGATGTCAACCAAATATTGTTGTATATAGTGCTCTTATAGATGGTCTTTGTCGAGTAGGGAAGCCAGATGAAGCAAGGGAACTCCTATTTGAGATGAAGAATAAAGGTTATCTGCCTAATTCTTTCACTTATAGCTCCCTAATGAGAGGTTTTTTCAATGCAGGCCATAGCCATAAAGCTATTCTTGTTTGGAAAGAGATGACTAGAAATAACTGTAATCATAATGAGGTCTGTTACAGTATACTCATTAATGGCTTGTGCAAGGATGGGAAGCTTATGGAGGCCTTAATGGTGTGGAAGCAAATGCTGAGTAGAGGAATCAAATTAGATGTTGTGGCATACAGTTCAATGATTCATGGTTTTTGTAATGCTCACTTAGTAGAACAGGGGCTAAAACTTTTCCACCAGATGCTTTGTCAGCCCGAAATACAACCAGATGTCGTTACATACAACATACTTTTCCATGCTTTGTGCATGCAGAATAGCATCTCCCACGCTATTGATGTTCTAAATATTATGTTAGATCAAGGTTGTGACCCTGATTTTATTACTTGTGATATTTTCTTGAGAGCTTTAAGGGAACGAGTGAACCCACCTCAAGATGGGAGGGAGTTTCTAGATGAGCTAGTAGTCCGGCTAATTAAGAGACAGAAAACGATAGGTGCTTCGAAAATTATAGAAGTCATGCTACATAAATTTTTGCTTCCAACAGGTTCTACCTGGGCCATAGTTGTTCAACAGCTCTGCAAACCTAAAAAGGTTCAAGAAGCCATTGGTGAATGTTGGAGCAAGCTTTGTCACTGATTTCTTGCATGATATGGTGTTCAAGTACAATTTCCTTGAAGCTCTGGGACTTCGGATGACATCTGCAGTCAACACTGCAGTGATTTTATTTGTGATCGTTACAGGGTTTGTCCATGCCAACACATCAAATTCGACACCTTCTACCTTATGGGGTAAGGGAGTATTTCAAGTTGCTGCAGGTGTTTATTTTGCACATGGGTGATTTCAGTATTGCAACCATGGCTAAATAAACCAAGAACATATCAAGGGACATACCCATAGGCTTGGTTAGGTCAATCTCCATGATCACATAGTATATGTCTACCATTATATAAAGGGAATTCCCTTCATAACCGATTTTGGTCTCTACTAATTGTAATGAAACACTTTTTCAGGTCTGGACGCATAGCTATACTAACATCTGTACTAACATCTATACTGTTATATAAAGAGGATTTCCCTCTGCCTTTTGGTCACAATATTCAACCTTCCTATTTTATCCTTTTTGTTTGATTTTATATCATTCATATATAGTTCAAAGTTATGGATAAAATAGTAAAATAATTTTTTATGTTATCCCTTTTAATTTGCCCCAGTATCTATTACTCATACCCATGACACAATGTGAGCAATGCACAGTATCGATATCAAGATGTGATTCTTCCAGCTTGGGATTTAAACGAGGTAAATTTTCCTACTATTCTCTTAAAGTTTGTTATTAGGTGTTTATAAATGAATCTAAAAGATAACTACACATTTAGCATCTTTACAGAGACCACTTAACTAAAAAGTGGCATAATATCACATCCAGAAACACTGCAAGTGCCAGCACATAGTTGCACACACGGGATCATCAACCTGCAGTGTCTTGTTGGAAATGTTAAGACAGATTGGTGCACTTCAATTTTGTAACACAGTGCAATTTTTGATATATGATCTGTGAGTTTTAATATTTTCGTGATCCTAGCAAACCACACTTCAAGAAAATTATGTTGAACTGTAGTATTTTCAGCACTAAAACTAACTTATCAGTAAAAGTATCTTTGATGTTCTATACATTTTTAATGTGATTATAATGAGTCATGCCTCTACACTTTGTGCCACAAACAAGAATTTCTGATTGATTATTGTTTGATGATGGAGGGATCTGAGTGGAACTTTGGTGTGTTTTCTGGCCCTGAAGGCGCGGAGAAGTGAAACCTGAAAATTTATGAGATTGCACTTGAGAGGGATGGAAATATTGCACCTGAAGAAGCTTTACATACTGGGGACAGCATGCGCAAAGACTATGAGCCTGCTAAGAGCATAGCGACGCATGTACTATGGTTAGATTAAAGACACCAGATCTTGTCGAGTGGAGGAAATCTGGGGCGGTTATTCATCCTGATTTGTTGGCAGCACAAGAATGGCTAACTTTCCAAAAGTCAACTTGCTAGAGGGCCTGTCTTTGCTAAACTACGATTTATGTATCTCCTTTTGCGTTATAATTTTAAAAATGTGGCATTCCACTGGGCATCATATTTGCCTGTGTAGCTGAATGTTGCACTACAGAACCATACTTGAGGACCTGATAGTGAAGAGTTATATTCTGATATAGCTCTGCTGTAACTTGAAATAAAAACATGTTCAAATTTTCCAGTCTCCTTCCTTGTTTCTGTTGTTTGTTTTCCCCGGTTAGTTGGTTTTTCCCATTTGTGTTAATTCGAGAGTTGCAGAAGAGAATCAGCAAATAAAAGATCCTGTAAAATGATGAAATTAATTTTACCTTTTATTTTTATTTTTATTTTTTGGTTCGATCTCAATTTGTAAGCAGGAGTAATCCCTACAGAGAAGATGGAAATTCTAGCCATTGATGGTTGAGTCAATGCTGATTGCTTAGTTAGTTGTTGGCTAACTACCAAAAGGCTCGCAGAATTTCTTATAAACTCAGAGCAACACATTAATTCAGTACAGACATACATGGCACAAAATAAATGTGGGTGAATAGATTAAATTTAGATAGTTGTGATGATACTCTTTATCTTTGCTGGATCAATTTTTCTCCACAAGCATATTTGCCATCCAAACAAGGGCTTGCATATTAGTTAGAGCTCTTCTACTCCATTCCAAACAGGGCTTGATTCCCTGTTTCAATAGAACCTCAACAAGGGTCAACTCCGAGGAATTTGTTGTGCTATTGATCCTATTACACGGTAGTAACTGAATCAGCTGGTACGCCTTACCATTCTTCACTTCCCACACCAGAAACACACCATTACCAAGTACAGTGGTCGTGCTTAATTTGCCAATTCATAATTTCTTATGGTCATAGCAGTTCTTTGCAGATGTTGGTAGTGTATGCTTCAATGGAATACTGAGAGTATATTGGGTAAAGGGTATGTATATATATATATATATATATTTTGGAAGCAGCTGAATCTTCCACTTTTGTCAATTATGATCAACAAAAAGTTGATTTCAAAATTCTGTGCTCTTCCTTCTTATTAAGAAGTTGTGGGGATTTAAGATAATGATACTTTGCATTGAAGTCTTCAGCAGGGATATTTGGCTTTACAATTTGTTTGTCTAAACCCTTCCAACAAGTTTGTGAATTTGGAAAAATGAAACTTATTATGGATTGGCATCAGCGTTTATATACAAGATCGATGATCTAACTAACAGATGAAATAACTATGGTTACATTTATAACAAAGCAGCAAACTTTATAATGGAGAGTCGCTTATAAGTTAACTGGGCTTGTTCTAAGTTGTATTGCCTTGGGGTGCATTGTGAGAGGTGGATTTTGGTATCAGTGCAACCCCCGGGGGACACAAAAGAAAAAAAACCACCAAAAAAAAAAAAAGAATAATTAAAAATGAAAAAAAGGTAGAGTATGGATGTTAAGCATGTCCAGCTTGAATGAAATTGAAATAATGGTGAAGGGTGGAGAGGCTTAGTAAAAATGTCTGAAAGCTTAGATTGCTTGCAATTGGAAACAAATGAACTTAGCCGGTGGAAAACTTCTCACGAACGAAATTCTCAACCAATCCATTGATCGAGCCCTTCATGCAACCCTTGAACCTTATTCAGCAGATATAATTGTAGTTATGTAGAATTGAAGTTTCAACTGAGAATGTACCTTGTTTTGGATAGACTGACTACAGGCCAACCGGAATATTCTCCAAAAATAATTTCAAGTCAACACATAGCGAGGGAGGATCCTTCAGTGTTACAATTACACTCTACAAATGTGTATTGCAGATAACAGGTTCATGCTATGCCTAAAACAACGGCCAACTTTGTCATTTTCAGGATGACATACATTCTCACAAAGCTGTAACATCCCAAAATTGTAAATTATTATGACAATAAGTTCCATGTTTCTAGTGTAAGGACATGAACATCAAAGTCACCTAGCAATACAATAGACAAATGAAAGGGTACAGCTCCTTTTGTGGTGAGCTGGAAGTTAAATCTATCACATAGAAAGTCAATGAGGAAATGGGGGCAAAAATGATTTCAAGGCGACCACAGGCCATAATATTAATCCAAATCACTTTACAGATTACAAACTTCATAAAAGAATTCTCCTTGGAGAAGAGTATGCAACATTTTATACACACTTTATCTTTGTGCTCAAAGAGTGTGGTGCTTCTTTCTGCAGTGCAGAAAAATACCTATTCCATGCATAATCAGGTTTTAAAACCTGTTCAAAAAGTTTTAATATTAAAACATTTCAAATAGGTAAATGGAATCACAACAAACAAACTCTAAAAGAAAACAGAATTCTTGCGAAATTACGAAGGTAAAAGATTTGTTTTATCATATTATAAGTGCAAAATAGGCAACATATTTACTCAGACTAAGGTGGATCTGAGCACCAGTATAAGGAATAGAGTTAGCATATTCGGCTTCTTGATTTAGTGCACCAATTCTCATTTGCTTGTTAATACACAGTGATTGTGCAGTAACCACTGCCCACATGAACCTTCAAGGATCATGCGCAAGATGCTTTATTTTAAGGGGTGCAACACTGCGTTGAATAAGGTTAATTCGTAATTTGTTGAGACAATTAGTTTTGTGCATAATGGAAAACTAACAAAATCAACAAAGACAATTTGCTATTTACCCAGTTCTTCTTCCCAGAATTCTAAGGCTCGTTGTTTATGGTTTCTCATAGTAGAAGCAATATCAGGATCTTGCAGCTCCAAAAGCTCTTCCAGTAGGAGAAACAGATCAATATAAGAGATGTAGTAAATTTGTTTGTAAAATACGATGGTTAGTTTCGGAAAATAGCTATAAGTGATTATACACAAGTTTAGATGAGCTTATTTGGTAAAGCCTTAAACAACGGAGGATACCAGGCCAACTTAAAAGAGCTGATGTGTATTTTGTGGCAACAACCAAAATTTATACGATTTATCCCAGGTTTTCACCAAAAAATAAAAACCTGACTAACTTTCGTCACAACTTGCAACAAATCGGCAAAGGAAAGTGATTAAATTTAATCAAGCACAATATGTAAAGTAAAACTATTTGCTAGACTGCTCCAACCAAATTTTTGTATTGGTCAATCAAACAGCTTAAGGTTAGCAAAGGGTCTCAGATCTCCTCAAAACAACCATAAAATATATATATATATATATATATATATATATATATATTTATTTATTTATTAAAAAAAAAAAAGGAGAAAACTTCCACATCACATGACGTACAACTATATATTATTAAAAATAATTACTTTTTCTAGTCTTTTGAAATGATTCAACTTCAACAAAGAAAATGCATACTAACATATTTTCAAAGGAAAAGCTTGAAACAACCCAACAAAGGAAAATTGAAATATCTAGAATGCCAATGATGTCTCTTTCATATCAAGAATTCATTGGTGTGCATGTCATAGCCTCAATAATCTGATACATGGGATTCATCTCATCTAAACAAATTATCAAACCACAGTTTAATATACAAAATCAGTTTTTATGCACACTTCTGTAGCTAGAAGTAAGCTGGAGCACTCATCTGCACTTGGCAAGAAATCACCATTCAACTGCCAAAAGTTGTCTTCGCAATCAAATGCAAATAAGAGGAGGCAAACTCGCCTAAGTCCCAGTCGGTCTGCCACAAAAATTCTATGCAATCACAATGAGCAGTATGATCAGAAAAGGATATATATATATATATATATTTTAAATACCTTTCAAGTAGGTATAACAATTACAACAACAAGGATAAAAAATTGGTAAAACATATACACTTTATCATGAAAACAAGCAAGCAAATCAGTTTTATCTTCTTGTGAATTAATGAATGTAAAGGGGAATTGTAATCACCTCTGGATTTGGCTAGTTGATAATATCAAATATTGGGTGACCTATACGAGTTATATCAGGTAAAAACATCTATGGGAGCATCTTGCCTATGCTAACATCAATTCAGGAGGAATTTCCATTATAAGCTGCCCAAATAAACCATTATGGAAAACTTCCATGGAGAATGAATTTAATCATGAAGTTTACCATATGTGCAATTATTTTCACATGTGCCACTGTCACCAGTCACAAGGCCTTTTATATCTGGTAGATAGTACATGGCGTAAACATCACTTGCAGCAATCTTCAACAAAGCTGCTGAGCGTTGCATGGTAAAGAGGTTCTACCTCTGGAAGCATACATGCCAAATCCATCCAGCCCTTCCTTAAACTGAATTCCATAAGCCCGCATGCTTTAGACATTTTGTATCTTGTAGAAATCAGGGTCTGCAGGCTCCAACTAGAGGAATAAATAAATTAATTAATTAAACTACAACTGAATACCCTATCAAAACTGACCACCCTTCAACACTTCATCCACAGGTTGGTTGATCAGTAGGGAAGATACTGAAATCTCAATATTAAGTCTACTCCAATTGTTAGACTATTATGAACATAAAAGCACATCAAACTATGAAAACAGCACCCCCTCTACTCAATCTTTTCCATTCATAAGCTAATTTATCAGGCTGTGATCCTATTAGTTAATTACTAACTATCAACAACCAAAGAATGGACAAAGGCGGAGAGTGTTGGATTTACCTCAGACAATAACTTTTCAACTTAGTGAGGCTGAAACAAAGGAAATGTGGATGCATCAATGGAAGCTTTGATGGGTCAGGCTTTATATTCAGCATGAGAGCCAATGAGCAAAGGTTTGCCGCAAGAAGCCATGACACAAGCCTTTGAACTGTTTAGCATGGAAACCAAGCTGAGGAAGATAAGGTTCAGAGTAAAGAGACACTCAAAGGAGTGGGAAAAAGGAAAGAAATTTGAACCTGGGTGTTGTAGAAGAAGCAGTGTGTTGGCTGATGAAGAAGAAAAGAAGAAGCCAATGGATAAATTAAAGCATGTGTTTGGGTAAAGATATTCTCCCCAAAGGGAAAAACAATCATCAATGAAAGAACAGTGAAAAGCCACTCTATTAGCATTAAATTTAATCTTCAAAATCTTTTGGAAACCTTACTATTTGACACAATTTGAACATGTTTCGGAAGGGAAATAAGATACAACAGTACACATGCAGAACCAGAAAACCATAAATTTAGTGTCTCGCATTCTAGTTGGGATGTTGTTTGATTGACAAAATCATCTGAACCGTACTTGTAAGTTGGAATTTTCTCTACAAGCAATCATTTTATGCTTATAAGCCATCTGTATATTAAAAGTACTATGTATGACAATCATCATAAAATTTTCAGTTATGATAAACATACATCCGCAAGCAACATTGAAAAATACCATGGTAGAAACACCAATAAATTAAGGTTTATAAACATGGATCTATACAATTAGGTCCTGAAGCCATTCAAGATAGGCCCTAATATGACATGTAAACATATAATTCAAACATAATCAAGAACTCTTAAATTACAGATCAAATTGAAAGCTGTCTTGGCCATCTTAATTTCTTAGGTATGATCTCTGATGTTGACTACCTAGTGAATAAATCAAGAGATCGAAGTTCTATACCTAAAAATGTTAACCTACAACTAATTTCTCCTCTATCCTCCCCAGGCAAGTAAATTCTTGATTATCTCCGAAAACCAGCCTTTGAATTTAATTCCTGTGATTTTATGAGCCTTACTGCCACTGGATTTTGGAACCAAACATGTGGCACCAAATGACTGAGAAAGAATACCTAAAAATTCATATGCAGAATTGTGGAGACAAAGAAGCAAGCAAGAGGGGTTAAGATTATTTAAGATATGACTAGTAGTAATACAATCTGGAGTATTGGGTGTGAAATGTAAATAGTTGGGAGAAATTACAGCTTTTGTTATATGAAAACAATCTCAGATTCAGTAGAGGCAATACGAAATTCTATACAGATTTTCAGGGTATGATTGGGAAATTTAAAGAGAATAAATCACTAGTAACAGAATGAAATGGAGAGAAAAAAGAATAAAAAAATATATGCCATCCTTTTCTTGGTTATTTAATGAGGAACCAAAAAAAGGGGATTTATAGTAAAGGCCATGTCATTCCCTCCTTTGCCTCCAGTGGAGGGACACTTGATCCCCATTTATCACTTCACTCCCTAATTTTGAATTACTCACAAAACACACTTTTAAAGTTTGGTCATACCATTTCTTGTCATTTCTTCCTTCTTAATTCTTCAAAACATACCCTTACTTACCCAAATTATTGAACTATGCGGTTCCAATGTTCAAGGAAAAGGGAGTTGAGAGGAAAACTGAAAGAGTAAGGAACCCTTTTTTAACTTTACACTTTTTACCAATAATCTCCACAAGAACAAGTTCCATTTCTAAAATGATGGAACCTTCTTACATCTCTAAGAATGATTTCCCTATCAATGATCTTTGATATGAGCTTAGTCGCAACATGGCAGTCATTGCAAACCCGAAGGTTTTTAGCAACTCTAATGGTAGTTCTAGGAGGGGTATTTAGAAGGCCAAAAGCTATTGCAAGTCTCTCACTATGGCCACAGAGCATAGTTTCTTTCTCCTCGTCATCAACATTGTGAAGTACACATGAAGTGTCAGGTACATATCCCTCCTTTTTTATTCTTTGTGAGAGAATTTTGAGATATTCGTGGAGTTCTTTACTTTGTGGGTGTGAAGCATCGCCAGCCAAAAAATTATGAACCTCATCACCATGCTCAATCCAACTACAACCAGGTTCTTTTCTCACTCCCATTTCCTTCATTTTCTTCCGGACATCCATTGCTTGGTCCCAAAGTCCAACTGAAGAGTATATATTAGACAATAGAACATAATGACTAGCCACATACGGCTCCAATGCAAGTAGGTGCTTAGCTGCAATTTCACCAATTTCTATGTTCTGGTGGATTCGACAAGCCCCAAGCAAGCTACTCCATGCATCAACTTTACTCATTTTGGATGGCATCGTATTGACCAGTTTATAGGCCTCTTCCAACTGACCAGAACGGCCAAGCAAGTCTACAAGACAAGCATAATGGTCAGCTGTAGGTTCAATCCCATGGTTAGCTTTCATTGTGTGGAATAATCTAAGGCCTTCATCCAACATCCCAGAGTGACTACATGCAGCAAAAATGGAAATATAGGTCACCTCATTAGGCCTTACTTCCCCATTGTTGTCTCCTTCTGCCTCCATTCTTCTGAAAAGCTCCAAAGCCTCTTTCCCTTTCCCATGCATCCCATAGGCCATGATAAGAGCATTCCAAGTAATAACATTTCTTACAGGCATTTGATCAAAGACTATCCTAGATAAGTCCAAGCAACCACATTTTGCGTACATGTCAACAAGTGCACTTCCCACAGCAACATCTGTTGCCAGCATTTGTTTGACAGCATAAGCATGAATCTCCTTCCCTTTACCTAGAGCAGCCAAGGCAGCACAACCAGGAAGCACTGTCATTAGAGTCACCGAGTTTGGCTTGAGAGGAATGCGTTCATCATCCTCATAATCATCAAATACGTTACTCCAATTTTCTCCTTGGCCTCTTTGCATGTCATGCAGAAGTTTAAGTGCATCATCATGGTGCCCACAAACAACACAGCCAGTGATGATTGTGTTCCAAGACACTATATCTCTTCTATCCATACTGCTAAATATCCTCTTCGAAATTTCTATCCTTCTCATCCTGGAATACATATCCATGAGTGCATTCTGCACATACTTATCCTTCTCAAACCCCATTTTCACTATGTAACCATGGATCCCTTCTTCATCTAGAAATCCTTCACAAGGTATGCAAGCAGGCAAAACACTTGACAATGTGGAGGCATTCAGACAAAGATCAGATCCACTAACCATCTCAATAAAAAGTTCTAATGCCTCTTCATAGAATTCATTCCGCACATAACCAGCAATCATAGCATTCCAAACCGCCACAGTCCTCCTCAAGATCCCATCAAAAACTCTCCTACCCATTTCAGCTTCCTTGCAGTTGCAATACATGTCAACCAATGCACACCCAACAAAGGAATTCTCAATCAAATCAGTGTTCCTCAAGGCATAACAATGCAACTCCTTCCCGGCCCTTAACATCTCCAATTGAGAGCACGCAGGCAGGACACTAGCCAAGGTAACCGCATCAGGCTTAATATCATTACAGACCATAAGTCTTAGATACAACAAAGCCTCCGCAAACCTATCGCTCTGAGAGAGTGCACTTATAATAGTGTTCCAAGACACCATGTCTTTATCATCAAACACATCAAACAACACCTTAGCGTCATCAACCCTCCCCAATTTCGCATACATAGTCACCAAAGCATTGTTTGTGAACGTTCTCAAGCCATGATTCCTCAATGCATAAGCATGCACTTGCTGCCCAACCCACAACCCATCATCAATTTTAGAGCACGCGTGTGCAACGCTCACAAGTGTGAACGACGTGGGGTCCACGCCATCCGACATCATCGACCGGAGCAGCTGTAGGGACAGATCCCAGAGCTCGAACCGGCATGCAGCGGCGATCATGGAGTTCCACGAGACATCATCCCTGTCAGAGATTCTGTCGAACACCTGGCAGGCGCCATCTATGTCGCCGCACTTTCCATACATATTGACAAGGGAGTTGGCGACCGCGACGGAGGAGTCGCCGCCGTAGCCAAATTTGATGACGTGGGCATGAACCTGTGAAACAATACCAGTTAATAGTTAGAGAATGTTATCCTAGTTGAAAGTCAAAGAAGGAATTCTATCATTTGACACTAAAGAATAACATTCTCTAACTACTAATTGTCATTGTATCAACCTGTTTCCCAAGGCTAAGGTCCCCGACGCAGGCGATGGATTTCAGGACGGCAGGGAAGGCGAAGTTATCGGGGGCGGTGCCGGCGCCGAGCATGGCAGTGTAGGTGAAGATGGCTTCGTGGAAGGCGGAGGATTGGGCTTGGAAGCGGAGGAGGTTGGTCCATGAGGAGGGAGAACGCGGTTCGGAGACGGTGGTGGTGGCGGCAGCGGCGGCGGCAGGCGTTGGGGTGGCGGAGGGCGGAGGAGCGTGGTTGAGAGGAGGGATGGGGTGGTGGTTGGTTAGGAAGGAAGAGGAGGTGGTGAGAGATGGATAAGGGAGCGATTGGCTTAGAGCAAGACAAGGGGACATTTGGATTGGATTTTGGTCGCAAAATAATTGCATTGCAAACACGGTCCAAACTCTATGAAACTTTGCGATTCCTTTATGTATTTCGCTGGAGCAAATAAATGGAACCTTTTTTCTTTTTTTAGGTGTAACTTATGCATTTCGTGGGAGCAAATTGGCAAAAAATTTTACCTGGTTAGTTAGTCATAAAACATAGAACTATCAAGGATAACAACAGGAAATATAGAACTATTAAGAGTGAAAATGAAAAAAAAAACGGTTGATTACGTGGTGTAGTATTTGTTTTTTTTTTAAATTAAATTTTATATTTGAATTTTATAAATAAAAAAATAATATTGAAGAGTTTTATTTTGTTAATAGGTTATTTTAACTCAAATTAGGTTAATTCAGACTCTATACATTTTAAATACTTGTTTTTTTTTTTTTCTAGTTTTTCTGTCTAAATCATTAATCATTGTTTGAAAGTATATTAGACTCCAATATTTGATTCAATTTAAATCAGTTTACTATAAGAGTAAATTTCTCTTAGGGTTGCTTTTCTATTTACAAAACTCAAGCTCAATTTTTGTTTTTAAGGGTGTATAATATTTTTATGCTTTTAAAATTATTATTAGTTATGACATTAATTTTAAAACATATTATACGTGTTTTTATTTGTAAAATTTTTAAAGTATTGGATGATTGAGTCAAATATTTTTATTAATATAATAATATATAATTAAATATTTGTATAAAAATTTTTACATTGACAGTATATCAAAATTAGATTTATTAATTATATTTAGTTATTTTAGTAAAAGAAAAAAATTGTATAAATACTTCATAAACAATCAAATTCCTTTTCTCTTATCCATTTTACACTCATGAATAAGAGTAAGATGAAACCCTCTCAATCTCTTCTTTTTTTTTTAACAAACCTTGCAAATGGACCTTATATATTCACAAGTTGTGAAGGAAAGGAAAGCAATGGCAATGAAGGGAAAAGAAGGGTAAGGAAATGAGGGGGTTTAAATAATTTATGTTACCCTTATTCGTGAGTATAAAATATATAAAGAAAAAAATGGAGGGTTTATAATATATGTTTTTTTACAATTTTATCTTTAAGTAAAATAATTAATATTTCATAAAATATGTAAAAATAATATTTTAGCATTTTTATTGGGACAAGATAGTAAATTACAGTGTAATCTCATAAAAAACCCCCAATATGGAAAACCATGAGATGAGGGTAATGAAGGATTTTAGGAGCTAATAAAACCCTCGAGTGTCTTTTCTTATTATGAGTAAAACTCATAATAGGGTTAAAGCCCTATAAACCTTTCATTTTCCTTCCTTCCATTTCTAAAACAAACCCATGAACACATGAAGTGTTGAATCACTTGATCGAAGCAAGTGTCAATATTTATGGGTGGTTTGCAACATAATGATCATTGGCTGTGTTTTTTATATCCATCATGATAATGCAATAATCTTCTCCATGACATGTGGAGAGGCCAAGGAGAAGATATCTAACACCTTACCAGGCAAAATACTATGCTTAAATCATAATATGTCACCTTATAAGTTATTACGTGTGGCAGTCTAATTAAATTCCAGTTTCTGAATGTTAGTTACTCGTACAGAGTTAACTGTTTACTTAATTACTTTCCTTGTAACCGCAGAACAAGTAATAGATAATCATTGTAGCAGAAATAAAATAAAATAAATAAAAATGCGGAATAGATGGAACTACTAAAACTGCATCATATACATAAATACATAAACGTCTGTTTTCAAAGTTTGTCAAAAGATACATAAAATAGTATAGGGTAATAAAATGAGGCTGCTAAGACAAAATAAATCAGCCTGTCTGTATGAACAATACCTTAACTGGTCCCCAAAGGACATTTCGGGTGCTACCCATCCATATACAACATGCACTAAACTACTGCCTATGATCTAACACTGCCAAAAGAGGGCCACTTTATACATTTCCTACTGCAGCACTACACGAGCACCCTAGATGGAATCCGAGGAAAGGAATCCATTCGCCATGTCGGCGTCAGCTAGGGTGTAGTCCACGTTTAGAACAGAGAACGAGGAAGACAAGCTTGCCGCCTCCGATGGATCTTCTTCAGACAGTGAGACCGAGGGGATCTGTTGTGGTGGTGAAGGTGGCGGAGCAATGGAGGTGCTGCTGCTACATGTGGAGGTGAAAAAGGATGGGCCATGTATAACGGAATAGCAATATAAGGTGCGGCAGGGTCGAAGAGTGGGTGAGTCAGAAGAACAGCAAAATCTCAACGAAAGAAGAAATAAAAATGGAACTGACATCTACCGGATATATATATATATAGAGTCTAAAAATGGGTTTAGGTGGATATGAAGCTCAAGGAACTCGATGAACAGGACGCCTGTTGCCGCGTTCTCCATGATCTAAGAATGACGCAGAAACATATAGTAGGGTGAGAAATAAAAATTTCTCAATAGGGATCCTAAATTTATATATATTTGTCATCGCTGTCATTCTTAGTTATTTCGGTTTTTCCATAATTTTAAATAGTACGACAAAAGGGTTAAAATTTAACTTAATTTTTTTTTTAATATAGAAACATACACCAAAACAAACTAAATTTTAGATTGGAACAAGGAAAATATAGTTAACAGATATACTAATGCAACTGAGATGGTAACCATAATTAAACAGTAACATATCATGAGAAATACACAGATAACTATGACAATCAATTAAGACTTATCATATAGTGCATATAAATGTGCAATTGGGTAATGCATCTTCTCTTTGAAGGTTTTCGACTCCTAAAAGCTTATTTTCCATCCTTGGTCCCTTGGGAGTTATTGGCCATATACTCTTGGATAATAGTCCGCTTTTCAGGACCGAACTCGTTCTTATACAGGATTGCCGGGTTTACTTTCCCCGACCTTCCCACTGATCTATTTCCCTTAAATTTATTCAGGGGCTGGCCCAAGTAATATGGAATCTTTTATAATATTCGTGCATTGGATGCACAACTAATTTCATTCTTCCAAATATCATGTATTCATGCAAGTATAACTTACACAACACATGAATTCCTTGCCGAAATTTCGGCAGCATAACGGATCGAGTCCACTTCCCCATGAATAGTGCTAGACTACCAGTAAAATCATTCAAACTTGCAATTCAATATAGAACAACAATTATATATTCATAATATCATTCATCAAATTCAATTCAAACATCATTAGGGTTTTTTGGTTACTCCATCCTATTTTGCCCGAATTTTGTATCACCCACCCTTAGTCTAATTTAACTCCTTTAAACCTAACTTTTGGATATGTCATAGCTCTATGTGTCTAGTTTCTAACCCTTTTAGTCCTATCTCATTTTGATTTGTATAACTCAAGTTATTAGTATCTTACCTCAGACTGCCCTATTTTTAGCCAGAATTGCACCCTTAAAAGTGAAAATTCACTAAAAATAGAAATATGGGTGAAATCATATAAAATTTATATCAAATTAAAGCTAACAGAACAATCTTTCAAATGAAATAAGTTTCATATCATTTGTATGAGTATATTTTGAGATATAAACCCTGTAACTTAACCCTACTGGACTACCCTGTTCCAGCTCGGTTTGAACTTAAGGTGAATTCAATGATGTGCTGGGAATAATTGGCAACTAATGTGACTCTGAAATTTTTATGATATGTTCCCTTATATTTTAGCTTTCAAACAATGTTGGGTTCACTCAATTTGGAGTTGTGTAGATGAGTTACACCCTTCTCAACTCATACTGCCTAGATAGGAATCCAAGTTTCAAGGTCAAATTTCAAAAACTCATAACTAATTCCATACTAATCCAATGGTCTTATATTTTATATGTATAGAAAGTCCTGAATGTCTATTTTCATATAAAAATAGATTCATAAAATTTAAATGGCTGTAGGCGGAGCCGTACACTCCACCATATGGATGGCCGAGGAAAGACCCTATCAGCTTCTTGAATTCTCTCTACTCTTCAAGTTTTTCATACAATTTCCAATTCAAATCACAACATACATGCAAAATCAACTATAATCTATCATCATCATTCCAAATTACATCAGTATCATGAAAAATTAAGATCCCCACATAGCCCCAAATCAAGGAAAATAAGAAGAGAAGTAGGATTCGTACCTTTCCTAGGTGTGATTCTTGCTATATATGTGTTTGAGTTGAAGAAATCTTGATGTGGCTTGTGTAACATCCCCATTTCTACCTAAGCTAATTAGCTCGGTGTTCCCGGCTAATTAGAGGGATTAGCGATTAATTGAGAACTAATCGATTAATCCCGAGAGCAAGAGCTTAGTAAATTAAGTCTAGCCAACAATTTAATCATAATGTCCTAAGCATTTTAATAAAACCTTAATCGTCTAATCCTTAATTACTCGAAGGTGCCAAAACAAAAGTAAGACAACCTAACCTAACTAATTAAGTTTATAATGATTAAGACACTTAAGACAACTCTTGAAAAATTAAACCCCAAATTAAGCATATGCTTAACCGTAATGCAAGACATCATAAAAAGTGTAATTGATAAGAGTTAACTCATGGGTAATTAAGCCAATTAAGTTAAATTATATTTAAATAATTCTAATAACATTTAGAGATAAAAGTTCTTCCATGCATATGCCCTAAAAAGACATACCAAGGAGGAGCAACATCTCACCCTTCATTCAATCTCTTTAATCCTACACCATTAGATCAAAAGCCAAGACTAGGATCCTTCTCATCCACCATTAGATCTTGACACTTGGATGAGTCTTAGACAAGCAACCAAATCCTAAGAGGGGTACTCCCCTTTAACCCCTAGAGAAAAACACAAATTGGACATTAGAATGCCTCCAAGACTCAAGGAAAATATAACCCCCTCTTTTACCCCAAAGTTCTTAGCCTTCTTGCTTGCAAAAGAAGCTAAACTCACCCACTCCCCTTGCTTGTTGGAGAAGCAAGAGCAATCAGCCCTCCCTCCCCCCATGTACGCCTCCCTCCCTTTCTCTTTCTCTCTTCATTTTCATTTCACTCATCCTCTTCTCTCTCCTCAATTCCAAAATTCTCCTCCTTCTCTCTAAACTCTCCAACTTCTCTCTAGAATCCTTCCACTTCTCTCATCCTTTCCTCTCCTCATCCCACTCACAAGCTCTTCAAGAGCCACCATTTTTTTTGTTCTTGGAGAATCAAGGACAATCACATACCAAGCCTCTTTCAAGATCCAAGAGGAGGAATACCACCACCATCACCTTCTTCCATCACAAATTCCTTCAAAGAAAGCTTCTTGGTAGTGGCTCTAAACTCTTTTTCTCTCTTGTTTTTCAAGCTTTAGAACTCCTATGCTCTCCATAGCTAGGTGATTTTAAAAATTGATTATGGGCATCATAGCCATTCTTGTCATAAAATGAGATGTTGTTGCTTGTATGGTTGTTTGTTGAAAACATGTTTTCGGTTTGGTGTGATGCATGGTTGAACTCAATATTTTGAACTCCAACATGTTAGTTTTTCACTAATCTTTCATGGTATATGAGTGTTTTAAAACTTGAGAATGTTTTCTTGAAAGTGAGGTTGAGTGTTTTGGAGAAAACATGAGAAAAATCAAAACGTAAAATCTGGATTTTCTAGCAGTCTATAAACCAAACGGTGTAACTTTTTCCAGAAAGCTCAAAAATTAGTGGAACCAATTTTATATGAAAATAGACTCAGAGAGCTTTCCATACATATAAAATACATAAGATTCGGAGTTAAAATGAGTGAGATATGATTTTTCAAAGTGGACTGTTCTCGGATTGGTTTCTGTCTGGGCAGTCTACACTAAAATGTGTATAACTCGAGCTACAAAAATGATTTTTGAGTGAGACCAAGTTTAAATGAAAGCTAAGACATAGAGGAACAAACCCATAAAACAGTTTTCTCAGATTCCTTCTGAGTAATTATAATGAGAAGTAACAATCCACTGTACCGGGAGTGAACTTAGAAACTGAACAGTCAGAATAAAATATGCATAACTGGAGTTGGAAAACGAATTTTTGAGTGGGACTTGTTTTGTTAAAAACTAGACTCAGAACCCTATAAGTATATAAAATTTCGCATTAAAATGATAAAATACCAAAATATGGTGAATTTTTGAAGTTACTGCTCCACTGTAAAAGTAAAACTGGTTAGGGTAAAAGTTAAAGGTTAATAAAGAATAAGCTTTAAGACATTAATACCCTTATATTAAGTATTAGAAAAATTTCATAATTCCACTCAAAAAGTATCAAAAAGGACATTAGACAAAATGGGCCCTACAACAATTAAAAGAGGACACCCAAGAGGTAACCTAAATTAAAAGCTTGCACCAAATTTACTAAGCTAAGCTCATAAAACTTTGCTTGAGAATATGCCTATGTTTATGTTGCAAGCATGATGTTATGATGATGTGATTATGATGCCATGATAATGATGATATGATATGATGATATGATATGATGCTATGATACTGGTATTCTGTTTGGCAAAATTTTGGGAAGCTTCGGTATAGCCGTTATGCTGTCGAAATTTTGTAGAAATTGTGGACTTAGTAATATTTTGCATTATAAGTTTAATAAGAAAAGATTCAATAAAGTGTGTGATCCTTCAAAAGGGAAGGTGACCTAATTTAAGTTCCCCTTCACCCACGACTCACATGAGGCATGGCATGACCCAGCTAGTGTAAGTACCGAAATTTTATGGTGGCGACGGCCACGGTATGAGCTCATTACCACTTATGTTTAGTGGGTGGAAAGAAAGGACTTAAGACAAGTCAAGTTAAGGAAAGAAAGGGACTTCGGTCCAACCCAAGTAAAGAATATAACTCTCAACCTGTTTATGTATGTTATGAATAGTCATATAAGCTTTCATGTATGCCATGATGTTGTTAATACAACTAGGATAAGTACTAAAAATGGAATCCACTTCGGATAGTAATGTTTTCGAAATTCAAATAATTGAACCTATTGAATGCCCACAGTTTTCACTCAAAAACCGAAGTGGCTGGGACGATGACGATGACACCGGTGTGTCAGGGTCGAGTCCTACTGAGAAATTTTATTTCTCATCCTTGTTGTTTTTCCGTCTCGTCACCAGATACTCATGGGGCATCACGTGGCATGGAGCATGGAGCCTCCCCGCCATGAATGGGCCTATGATGAGGACGCCCACGCTATTGTGGCCACGACCACCACGATAGTTTGCACATACTTCTACCCGGATCGAGTTTTTGAGCAGGAGGAGCCAGAGATCCCGCCTGCCCCTGTAGACGTGTCATCGGCACACCTTGGACAGCCGTTGGGTCCTTGGGATTTCCTGCCCGAGCCATTGCTTGAGATCGAGATGGAGCCTATGTCTCCAGGTCTACCCGTAGTCGAGCCTGTGCCGCTGCTAGAGGTTCCCGTGGTCGATGTGAGTTCGACGGCCACCCCTAGGGCTGCAGCAGCTTCGCCGCCACTCCCCGAGTATCAGCCTGTCGCATCTGAGGAGGATCCCTCCGAGGCACGTTCTTCGGTGGGCAGCTATACTCCTGGCCGTCGCATCCGTCGTATCGAGGTGATTAGCAGGCACCCCCGCATCATTCGTACGCCTCGCGTTCCCCGAGGCCGAGCAGCGTGGGGGACTAGGCATTCGAGGACCTGAGTTCATTCGATGGAAGGGTGTAACATCCCCATTTCTACCTAAGCTAATTAGCTCAGTGTTCCTGGCTAATTAGAGGGATTAGCGATTAATTGAGAACTAATCGATTAATCCCGAGAGCAAGAGCTTAGTAAATTAAGTCTAGCCAACAATTTAATCATAATGTCCTAAGCGTTTTAATAAAACCTTAATCATCTAATCCTTAATTACTCGAAGGTGCCAAAACAAAAGTAAGACAATTTAACCTTGCTAATTAAGTTTATAATGATTAAGACAACTCTTGAAAAATTAAACCCCAAATTAAGCATATGCTTAACCGTAATGCAAGATATCATAAAAAGGTGTAATTGACAAGGGTTAACTCATGGGTAATTAAGCCAATTAAGTTAAGTTACATTTAAATAATTCTAATTACATTTAGAGATAAAAGTTCTTCCATGCATATGCCCTAGAAAGACATACCAAGGAGAAGCAACATCTCACCCTTCATTCAAACTCTTTAATCCTACACCATTAGATCAAAAGCCAAGACTAGGATCCTTGTCATCCACCATTAGATCTTGACACTTGGATGAGTCTTAGACAAGCAACCAAATCCTAAGAGGGGTACTCCCCTTTAACCCCTAGAGAAAAGCATAAAATGGACATTAGAATGCCTCCAAGACCCAAGGAAAAACAACTCACCCTTTTACCCCAAGGTTTTTCTACTCTCTTGCTTGTTGTAAGAAGCAAAGTCACATCACTCTTTTCCCTCCCCTGTGTGCGCCATCAGCCCACCTTTCTTTCCCCCTCATTTCATTCTTTCACTCCTCTCCCAAACACACACACAAAGCTCTCTTCTCTCTCTTCAATTTCAAATTCTCCTCCTTCTCTCTAAACTCTCCAACTTCTCTCTAGAATCCTCCCACTTCTCTCATCCTTTCCTCTCCTCATCCCACTCACAAACTCTTCAAGAGCCACCATTCCTTGCTCTTGGAGAATCAAAGACACTCACATATCAAGCCTCTTCCAAGATCCAAGAGGAGGAGCACCACCACCACCATCATCTCTTTTTCCATCCCAAGTTCCTTCAAAGAAAGCTTCTTGGTAGTGACTCTAAACCCTTTTTCTCTCTTGTTTTTCAAGCTTTAGAACTCCTATGCTCTCCATAGCTAGGTGGTTTTAAGGATTGATTTGGGCATCATAGCCATTCTTGTCATAAAATGAGATGTTGTTGCTTGTATGGTGGTTTGTTGGAAACATGTTTTCGGTTTGGTGTGTTGCATGGCTGAACTCAATATTTTTGAACTCCAACATGTTAGTTTTTCACTAATCTTTCATGGTATATGGGTGTTTTATAACTTGAGAATGGTTTCTTGAAAGTGAGGTTGAGTGTTTTGGAGAAAACATGAGAAAAAGCAAAACGTGAAATCTGGATTTTCTGACAGTCTGTAAATCGAATGGTATAAATTTTTCCAGAAAACTCAGAAATTAGTGGAACCAATTTTATATGAAAATAGACTCAGAGAGCTTTCCATACATATAAAATATATAAGATTCGGAGTTAAAATGAGTGAGATATGATTTTTCAAAGTGGACTGTGCTCGGATTGGTTTCTGTCTGGGCAGTCTACACTAAAATGTGTATAACTCGAGCTACAAAAATGATTTTTGAGTGAGACCAAGTTTAAATGAAAGCTAAGACATAGAGGAACAAACCCACAAAACAGTTCTCTCAGATTCCTTCTGAGCAATTATAATGAGAGGTCACAATCCACTGTACCGGGAGTGAACTTGGAAACTGAACAAGTCAGAATAAAATATGCATAACTGGAGTTAGAAAATGAATTTTTGAGTGGGACTTGTTTTGTTAAAAACTAGACTCAGAACCCTAAAATCATATAAAATTTCGCATTAAAATGATAAAATACCAATTTATGGTGAATTTTTAAAGTTACTGCCTAGGGTAAAAGTAAAACTGTCAAAACTTAACCTTAAGTAAGACTTTGCATAAATGACTTAAAAAGGTAAAAGACCTTAGCTCAAAGTAATGAAACTTCATAATATACTTAATGAAGACTAGATGGAATAAAATACCAAGCTTGCCTAATCCTTAACAAAAGAAGCAAATAAAACGAAAAACCGAATGTAAATGTAGTTAGTGTACTAGATTAAGTTCATAAGATTTTAATCAAACTATAATGCAAAATCTAAACCATAAATCTTCCAAATTAAAATATGAAAATCATATAAGTCAAGTTAGAATAATTGAGAAGAAGGAATCAATAAAACGAAAGCCAATGTAAAAGCTTGCACCTAATTTACTAAGCTAAGCTCATAAGACTTTGCTTGAGAATATGCCTATGT
The DNA here is from genome assembly GCA_031439595.1 of Pterocarpus santalinus. NCBI lineage: Eukaryota > Viridiplantae > Streptophyta > Magnoliopsida > Fabales > Fabaceae > Pterocarpus > Pterocarpus santalinus. The sequence continues at coordinate 26,706,224 of CM062529.1, forward strand.
TTAGGTTGCAAGCATGATGTGATGATGATGTGATTATGATGCCATGACAATGATGATATGATGATGACGACATGATATGATGATATGATGATGATGATATGATATGATGCTGTGATACTGGTATTCTGTCTGGCAAAATTTTGGGAAGCTGCGATCTACAGCCGTTATCTTTCTTAGAAATTTTGTAGAAATTATGGGCTTAGAAATATTTTGCATCATAAGTTAATAAGAAAAGATTGGATAAAGTGTGATCCTTCCAAAGGGAAGGTGACCTAATTTAAGTCCGGCTCACGGAGGACTCACATGAGGCATGGCATGACCCAGCTAGTGTGAGTATAGGGGATAGGGCTTACATGAGGCATGGCATGACCCAGCTAGTGTAAGTACCGAAATTATATGGTGGCGACGGCCACGGTATGAGCTCATTACCACTTATGTTTAGTGGGTGGAAAGAAAGGACTTAAGATAAGTCAAGTTAAGGAAAGAAAGGGACTTCGGTCCAACCCAAGTAAAGAACATAACTCTCAATTTGTTTATGTATGTTATGAATAGTCATATAAGCTTTCATGTATGCCATGATGATGTTAATACAACAAGGATAAGTACTAAAAATGGGACCCACTTCGGGTAGTAACGCTTTCGAAAATCAAATAATTGAACCTATTGTATGCCCACGCTTTCATTTAAAAACCGAAGTGGCTGGGACGATGACGATGACACCAGTGTGTCAGGGTCGAGTCCTACTGAGAAATCTTATTTCTCATTCTAGTTGTTTTTCTGTCTCGTCACCAGATACTCATGGAGCCACACGTGGAATGGAGCATGGAGCCTCCCCACCATGAGTGGGCTTACGATGAGGACGCCCACGCTTATCGTGGCCACGACCACCACGATAGTTCGCACCTACTTCTATCCGGTCGAAGTTTTGAACAAGAGGAGCTAGAGATCCCGCCACCCGTGGACGTATCATCATCCCGCCTTGACAACGGCCGGGTCCTTGGGATTTTCCGCCGAGCCATTGCCCGAGATCGAGATGGAGCCGATGTCTCCTGCCTACCCGTAGCCGAGCCTGGTGCCGCCAGAGGTCCCCGTGGTCGATGTGAGTTCGACGGCCACCCCTAGGCCGCAGCAGCTTCGCCGCCACTCCCCGAGTATCACCGCCGATCTCAAGAGGATCCTCCGAGGCATGTTCTTGATTGGGCAGCTATGTTCCCGCCGTCGCATCCGTCAGATCGAGGTGATTAGCGAGCACCCGCATCATTCGCACTCCGCGCGTTCCTCGAGGCCGAGCAGCATGGGGGACTAGACACTCGAGGACTTGAGACCGCTTGATGGAAGGGCATGGAAGGGTAGAAGTCAAGATATGTCTACATGGGCTTATTTTGATTTGCGCTCCCTACCTCTTGTATTTCATTTTGTATTGTACCTCATCAGACTTGTGTACCTTTGATATTTTGGGGCCATGGCATGACCATGAGTTTCCCTTTTATGTATTTGACGAATATTGTGAGATTAAATATATTATGTAATCGATGTTATAATTTGAATGTATGGCTTTATGATTTATCTCATGTTCTTTCCATTTATATCGAAATCTCCGCGATACGCTCGTTTACTGCTATCTCCTCGCGCAAGGCTTTACTTTTCAAAAGCAACGACATATTTCAAAAAAAAAAAAATTTACTGTATTTTCCGCGTAACTTAATTTTAAGTGAAGTTTAGTTTTCCACGAGCATAAGTAACAACTAATAAAACGCCGTAATACGACTTAAGCGTAATATGGATTTATTAGGGTGTTACAAAGGGCATGGAAGGGGCAGAGAAGCTAGTATATGTCTACGTGGGCTTATCCCATTATTGCTCCTTATCTGTTGTATTTCATTTTGCATTAGACCTTATCAGACTTGTACTTTTAATATTTTGGGGCCATGGCATGACCATGAGTTCCCCTTTATGTATTTGTCGAATATTATGAGATTAATTATAATTATGTGGTTGATGTTGTAATTTGAATGCATGATATCATGATTTATCTCTTATTCTCTCCATTTATATCGAAATCTCTGCGATACGCTCGTTACCGCTATCTTCTCGCGCAAGGCTTTACTTTCCAAAAGCGACGACATATTTAAAAAAAAAAAAAAATTTACTGTATTTCCCGCGTAAGTTAATTTCAAGTGAAGTTTAGTTTTCCATGAGCATAAGTAACAACTAATAAAACGCCGTAATACGACTTAAGCGTAATATGGATTTATTAGGGTGTTACAGCTTGAATGTTTGTGGGAGATGAAGATGATATGAGATGAGACGAGGGAGAAAAAAATGGAGAGGGGCCAACTACATAAGGGGCTGAAACTGCAAGGGCAGAAAAGGAAAAAAATGAAAACTTCTAAAGCAAGTTGAATTTGATTGGTGGATTTGTGTTGGCCATTTCAACTTGATTTTGTGGCTGCCTTCTTTGGCTGAAACTGGCGCCACATATGGGGATGTTTTGGCTAAATTCTAGCCATTCATCCTAGGGCACTCATAATATAATTTCTATTGGTTTGGTTCTGACAGTTTAAAATACCGAAATCTTACCGATTTCTCTTAAATCAGTAAACAGGTTTTAGAAAAATTTTATGAGGTTTCTTATGTTCCTAATCTAATTCCATCAAGCCTAATCCTTTTAAATCACACTTAATTGACTTTAAGTGAATGCTTAATCGAATTCTGATTAATCCCAATTATTCAATGAAAATTGAATAACTCGGTTATTAACGACAAAATTTCTCGAACATTACATTTCTACCCTCCTAAAAAATTTTGTCCTCAAAATTTAATACCTAAGAATAATTCAGGATACTCCCTCCTCATATCGGATTCTAATTCCCATATACAGTCCGCTGAGTCTTCATTTTCCCATGCCACCTTCACTAACTATATAGCTTTGTTCCGAAGGTCTTTGATGCTCTTGTCCACTATCTGTGTTGGGGGTACATGAAAAGTTAAGTCATCTCTTAATTGGATTGATTTAGGCTCCAAGAAGTGAGTGGGGTCAGACTGGTATTTTCTGAGTTGAGAAACATGAAAAACATCATGGAGGTTTGACAAATGCAGGGGTAAGGCGACTCGATATGCAACTGGCCCGATTCGCTTTAAGATCTGAAAAGGACCTATAAAGTGAGGGCTTAGCTTTCTAATTTTAATTGCTCTGCCTATTCCAGTTGTGAGTGTGATCTTTAGGAACACATAGTCTCCTTCTTGAAACTCCAAAGGCTTTCTCCTGACGTCCGCGTAGCTCTTTTGACAACTCTGAACTGCAAGCATCTTGCTATGGATTCTTTTGATTTGCTTTGTAGTTTGCTTGATTAACTCCGGTCCTAGCAGACTTTGTTCCCTTGATTCATACCAACATAGTGGAGATTGGCATTTCTGTCCGTATAACGCTTTGTATGGGGCCATGCCGATGCTTGCATGATAATTATTGTTATTTGCAACTTCGACCAATGGCAAATATCGATCCTAGCTCCCGCGTTGTTCAAAGATGTACGCTCGCAGCATATCTTTCAAAGTCCGAATAGTTCGCTCGGTCTGACCATCTGTTTGCGGATGGTATGCAGTGCTTAAACAGGGTCTAGTGCCGAACGCTTTTTGGAATGCTCCCCAAAATTGTGAGGTAAACCTTGGATCTCGGTTTGAGATGATTGTTGACGGAGTACTGTAACATCCCCATTTTCACCTAAGTTAATTAGCTCGGTATTCTCGGCTAATTAGAGGGGTTAGCGATTAATTGAGAACTAATCGGCTAATCTCGAGAGCAAGGGCTTAATAAATTAAAGGCAAGTCAACAGTTGAAACATAATGCATTAAAAGTTACAATTAAAAGCCTAATTGCCCAATCCTTATTAATTCATGACTTAGAACATAAAATCAAGGTGATCTAACCTAATTAACTAAGAGCACATAAGCATCACATCCTAATCACATGAAAATTTACTCTCACATCTTCTTTACATAATTAACGAGGAAAAATCCTTTTCGATAAAAATGTGTTAATGGCATAATTGAACCAATCAAATTAATTAACATCTAGATAATTGTAACAATTATAAAGATATAGAAACTTCCCTTTAATTATTGTTTGAAAGTTTGGTCAAAGCAAGAGCCAAATCCAACCATTCAATTGCCTTCTCATCATACACCACTAGATCAAGAGTCCATGTTAGTAGATCCCTTGAGTCAAGGCAAAAGATCTACTCTCCTCCATCAAGATTGTGACACTTGGAATGATCACAATCATCCAATGCCAATCCTAAGATAGCTTATGCTTTTAACCATTTGACAAAAACACTACAAAGCCTTTACCTAAGTGCCAAGACTCAAAGGAAACACAACACTCTTTTGCCCTATGGTTTTTCCCACTCCCTAGCTTGTGTAACAAGCAAAAATCACATCAATCTCCTCCCCTATTTTGCGCCATCAGCCTTCTTTCTCTCCCCCTTCATTTCATTTTTTTACTCCTCTCACGAAGACACACACACAAAGCTCTCACCTCTCTCTAAACCTTTCTTTATTCTTCCTACTCTCCTTCTTGTTCTTCTTGTTTTTCCTACTCTAAGTCATCACTTTTCCACCACCATCACCCTCATCTTCTATCACCACCCTCACTAACTTATCAAGGATCACATTCTTTGGTCCTTGGTAGAGCAAAACAAACACTCATTTAGCCCCATTTGCTAGCTCAAGAGGAAGGAGGCCATCTCCAACCACTTCATTTTTCAAGCTTCCAAGAGAAACTCATTTGGTAGTGACTCTATCCTTCTTCTCCATGTATTTTTCAAGTTTTAGAACCCCTAAGCTCTTCATAGTTAGGTGGTTTTAAAGCTTGCTTCAAGGTCTCATGACCACATTTTTCTCTATGAGTTTTCTTATCTTGTTGAAAGTATTGTTTTGAAATGAGATTATGTGGGATGATGGTTTTATGTATCTTGCTCTATTTTGTTTTAAAATACTGATTTCATGACTAAAACTTTGAATATGATGGTGAGTTAAGATATAAAAATGGTGATTTGAAGTGGTATAGCAACATTTCCACAAGTTTGATATGTAAAACTTAAAAATGAGTTAATCTGGAATTCTGGCAGTCTGTAAAGCGTGCAGTATAACTCACTCCAAAAAACTAAAAATGCAATGAAACTAATTTTCTTGAAAGTAGACTCAAAGAGCTTTTCATACATGTAAAATATGCGAGATTTGGCCTTAAAACGAGAGAGATATGAATTTTCAAAGTTTGCTGTTCCTGGATGGGTTTCTGTCCGGGTAGTAGGTAGTAAAACGTGCATAACTCAAGCTATACAGAACATTTTTGAGTGGGACCAAGTTTGTTAGAAAGCTAAGACATAGAGGAACATCCCCATAAAACAGTTTTGGTAGATTCCTTGTGAGGAGTTCACAGTAATGTTTAAAAGTCACTGACCCGAGATGAACTTTCAAGTCTGAACAGTCAGAATAAAATATGCATAACTCAAGCTACAAGATGAATTTTTGAGTGGGTTTCTTTTGTTTAAAAATAGACTCAGAGAAGTGTAAGCATACCAAAATTCGAAATAAAATAGTAAAAGATGAAATTATGGTGAATTTTTGAAGTTACTGCCTAATCGTAAAGTAAAACTAGTTAGGGTAAAAGTTAAAGGTTAATGAAGAATAAGCTTTAAGACATTAATACCCTTATATTAAGTATTAAAAAACCTTTATAACTCAACTTAAAAAGTATCAAAAAGGGCATTAGACAACATTGGCCCTACAACTAATAAAAGAGGACACACAAGAGGTAACCTCAATTAAAAGCTTGTACCAAATTTACTAAGCTAAGCTCATAAAACTTTGCTTGAGAATATGCCTATGTTTATGTGCAAGCATGATGTTATGATGATGATGGGATGATGATGATATGATAATGATGGTATGATACTGGTGATATGATAATGATGATGTGATATGATGCTTAATGATACTGAGATATTGGTTTCTCTGTTTGGCAAAATTTTGGGAAGCTTCGGTCTAGCTGTTATGCTGCAGAAATTTTGTAGAAATTGTGGACTTAGAAATATTTTGCATCATAAGCTTTAATAAGAAGAGATTCAATAAAGTGTGTGATCCTTCAAAAGGGAAGGTGACCTAATTTAAGTTCCTCTCACCCACGACTCACATGAGGCATGGCATGACCCAGCTAGTGTGAGTATAGGGGATAGGGCTTACATGAGGTATAATATGACCCAGCTAGTGTAAGTACCGAAATTTTATGGTGGCAACGGCCACGGTATGAGCTCATTACCACTTATGTTTAGTGGGTGAAAAGTAAAGGACTTAAGATAAGTCAAGCTAAGGAAAGAAAGGGACCTCGGTCCGACCCAAGTAAAGAATGAAACTCATAAGATGTGCATGCATGATACAAATTGTCATACAAGTTCTTATGTATATCATGATGTTAGCATATGAGAAATACGTACTTAAAATGGAACCCATTTCGGGCATTGATATTTTCGAAAACCTAAGAATTGAACCTATTGAATGCTCACAATTTTCATTTATAAAACCGAAGTGGCTGGGACGATGATGGTGACACCTGTGTGTTAGGGTCGAGTCCTACTGAGAAATCTTATTTCTCACCCTAGCTGTTTTTCCGTCTCGTCACCAGATACTCATGGCATACCCCGTGGAGTGGAGCATGGAGCCTCCCCACCATGAGTGGGTCTATGATGAGGACGCCCACGCTATTGTGGCCACGACCACCACAGTAGTCCGCACATATTTCTACCTGGGTCGAGTTTTTGAGCAAGAGGAGCCAGAGATCCCGCCTGCCCCTGTAGATGTATCATCGGGGCACCTTGGACCGCCGCTGGGTCCTTGGGATTTCCCGCCTGAGTCCAGTCGATGGAAGGGCGTGGAAGGGGCAGAGAAGCCAGTATATGTCTACGTGGGCCTATCCCATTATTGCTCCTTATCTGTTGTATTTCATTTTGTATTAGACCTTGTCAAACTTGTGTACCTTTGATATTTTGGGGCTATGGCATGACCATGAGTTCCCTTTTATGTATTTGTTGGATATTATGAGATTAATTATAATTATATGGTTGTTGTTGTAATTTGAATGCATGGTATTATGATTTATTCCTTGTTCCTTCAATTTATATCGAAATCTTTGCGATATGCTCGTTTATTGCTATCTTCTCGCGCAAGGCTTTACTTTCCAAAAGCGACGACGTATTTAAAAAAAAAAATTTCACCGTATTTTCCGCATAATTTAATTGCAAATAAAGTTTAGTCTTCTACGAGCATAAGTAACAACTAATAAAACGCCGTAATACAACTTAAGCGTAATATGGATTTATTAGGGTGTTACAAGTACCATGTAGTTGCACCACTTCTTGAATGTACAATTGAGCTGACTTCTCCAGAGGATAATTTGCTCGAATAGGTAAAAAGTGAGCAGACTTGGTTAATCTATCCACTATGACCCATATAGCATCATATCCCGAGGGTGTCCTTGGTAAGCCTATAACGAAATCCATAGAAATGCTTTTCCATTTTCATTCCGGAATCTCTAAAGGTTGCAGAGTTCCTACCAGTCTCTGATGCTCTATTTTTACTTTCAGGCAGGTTAGACATTTATTCACAAGATTCGTCACATCATTCTTGCGGCTTGGCCACCAAAACATCTTCTTGAGGTCTTGATACATGTTGTTAATGCTAGGATGTATAGCGAAATCACTCCTATGCGCTTCCCTCAAGATTCTTTGCCTAAGGTTGTCCTCCTCAGGTACGCATATCCTTCCCTGATATCGCCATACACCTTCTGTATCTTGAGTAAATCCTATTAGCTTTCCGGATTGCACCAGTTGTACTGTATGTTGAAGGTCGTCATTCCTTTGTTATGCTTATCGGATTTGGTCTTTGAAATCGCTAGTTATCTTAAGCTGGTTTAGCTGAATGGCATTGGGGGTTATAGAAGTTCCCAAGTTGAGGTCTTGGAAATTCTTTATAAGTTCCGCCTCCTTGATCATCATCCATGCCACTGTTAAGGACTTCCTACTTAGGGCATCTTCCACCACGTTTGCCTTGCTAGGATGGTACTTTAGGTCAAACTCATAATCTTTAAGAAACTCTATCCACTTTCGCTGCCTCATGTTTAATTCTTTCTGATTAAAAAGTTATTTCAAGCTTTTGTGATCAGAAAATACTTCAAACTTCACTCCATAGAGGTGATATCTCCATATCTTCAGAGCAAATACCATTGTCGCTAACTCTAGGTCATGTGTTGGATAGTTTCTTTCGTGAGTTTTCAATTGCCCGGAAGCATACGCGACGACGTTCTTGTTTTGCATTAACACGCACCTTATCCTTTCTTGGATGTATCATAGTAGACTTCGAATGGTCCATGAGGATTCGGTAGAATAAGTACTGGGCTATCGTCAACTTTTCTTTTAATTCTTGGAAACTTTGCTTGCACTCGGGCGTCCATTCGAATGAGGCATTCTTCTTGGTTAGCTTTGTTAGGAGCAGGGCTATTTGAGAGAAGTTCTTGACAAATCTCTTGTAGTATCCTGCCAGACCTAAGAAACTCTTGACTTCCGTGACTATCATTGGCTCTTCCCAGCTTAATACTGCTTTCACCTTATTGGGATCCACTGAAATTCCCCCGTAGGATACCACATGGCTAAAAAATTTTACTTCTTTCATCCAAAATTCACATTTGGATAGCTTAGCATAAAGTTTCTTCTCTCTTAGAATTTGCAGAACAAATCACAAATGTTCTGCATGCTCCTGCTCCATCTTTGAGTAAACAAGTATGTCATCAATGAATACCACCACAAATTTGTCAAGATATGGTTGGAATATTCGATTCATATAATCCATGAATATTGCTGGAGCATTCGTCAGCCCGAAAGACATCACAATGTATTCGTAATGCCCATAACAAGTCCGAAATGCCATCTTCGGAATATCTTCTTCTTGAACTCGAATCTGGTGATATCCAGACCATAGATCAATTTTGGAAAATACAGTAGACCCTTGCAGTTGATCCATGAGATCATCAATCCTTGATAATGGATACTTATTCTTGATCGTCGTCTTATTCAACTGCCTATAATCCACACATAGTCACATGCCTCTATCTTTCTTCTTAACTAACAGGACTGGGGCTCCCCATGGTAATGCACTCGGCCTAATAAATTTCTTTTCCAGGAGCTCTTCAATCTGTTTCTTAAGTTCGGTCAGCTCTAAGGGTGACATTCGATACGGCGCTATGGATATCGGTCCCGCCCCTAGTACCAATTCAATGGCGAACTCAATTTCCCTCTCGGGAGGAAAATCAAGGATATCCTTAGGGAACACATCAGGATATTCCTTAACAACTTGAATATCATCTAGCTTTTGATTAACCTCTGTTACATTGGTTGATAACATAATATACCCTTGACCCCTATTTCTATAATGGTGCACTACTAAAGAGCTTAAATAAAGGTTTACAGGGATTACTAATTCAGAAGGTGAAGTAGAGGGAAGCACAGTGGATTTATCAGAGCAATTTAATAGGGCTCGATTGGTAGAGAGCCAATCCATACCCAAAATAATGTCAAGTTCGGACAAGGGGAGACAAATTAAATTAGCTGAAAAAGTTCGACCTCTTATCTGACAGGGGACATTCATACAAATATGATTGGTCTTAACGGGTTCACTTGTAGGAGTAGAAATTAGCATGTCATAGGGTAATTCAGAAATAGGTAACTGCAAGGCTGACATGCAATCATGAGAGATGAAAGAGTGAGATGCACCTGAATCGTATAAAACAATTGAGGTCTTACCATTCACTTCACACGTATCTTTAATCAAATCTTCCGACGTGTCGACCTCCTGTGCATCCATAGTGAAAACTCTTCCCTGGTGTTGCGGCTTGGGAGTTGGCTGAGGGTTTTTAGCAGGACATTCATAGATTTTGTGGCCTAGCTTGCCACATCCAAAACAGACATTTTGACCTGCCAGACATGGGCAGTTGCCATGGTTCCTGCCATAATGGCTGCAAGTTTGATTCCTAGAAGGCTTCTGAGGCTGCTTGCCTTTGTTGCCTGCAGGTTGAAACTTTCTTTGCTGCTAAAAGTTGGGCTTGAAACTTGGGCCTTGCGGAGCCAATCCCTTCTTAAAGTTACTGCTGGTTGACTTAGTAGCAACTAACTTCTTATTAGAATCCTCCACTAAGCGGCACTTATTCACCAAAGTAAGGAAATCTCTGATCTCCATTGGCCTTATGGTGGTAAGAATGTCTTCTTGTAGCCCACCTTCGAACTTTATGCATTTCCACACTTCGTCGGGGTTCCATTGATAGATGGTCGAAAATTTACACAGCTTCTCAAATTTAGCGATATATTCCGATATGCTACTACTCCCTTGACGGAGGTGCATAAACTCCAACTCCTTAGCATTCCGAATAGAAGCAGGGAAGTACTTCTGATAGAATGTATCTTTGAATACGTCCTAAGTAATATCTATTTGGGATCCCTCTAATAACCATCATGCACCATTCCACCAGAACTCTGCATCTGCTTCCAGCATATAGGTGGCAAAGGTCACCTTCTGATGATTTGTGCAGTCTAAAATAGAAAAGACTTTCTACATGGCCTTAACCCACTCATCTGCCTTATTTGGGTCAAAGGCTTTTCTGAAGCTGGGCGGGTTAGCCTTTTGAAACTCGGCAAATTTAAGGTATTCTAGGTCCATGCCTGGACCATTAGAATTTCCTCCATGACCAACCTCAGGCTGTCTTCCTAGTTGGTCAATCATCTGGGTTACTTCAGCTGCTTGTTCTCTCATGGCTTATGCCATCTCATGCATTGTATCCATAAACTCGGCAGACTCCACCTGAGTTGAATCCATTCGTGGTCTATCCCGCCTTCCGGAAGCCATCAAGTTCTAAACACACAAAACAAGAGTGATTGAGTTGATCAGGCTCAATACTAAGTTTAGTGTGCTAGTAAATAATAATATATGGTTAGGCAAATCCCTCATATGCATCCTATCCATATAGACAAGACTTAGTGCATGATAATATCTAAGGAACATAGAGCATATGTAAAGCATAGTCAGTCCAATCCTCAGGCCTATATTAGGATGAATTGCTCTGATACCAAAAATGTTACACTTTACTAGACAAAATACTATGCTTAAGTCATAGTACGTCACCTTATAAGTTATTACATGTGGCATTCTAATTAAATTCCAACTTCTGATTCAATGTTAGTTACCCATACAGAGTTAACTATTTACTTAATTACTTTCCATGTAACTGCAGAACAAGTAATATATAATCATTGTAGCAGAAATAAAATAAAATAAAAAAATGCGAAATAGATGGAACTACTAAAACTGCATCATATACATAAATACATAAACGTCTCTTATCAAAGTTTGTCAAAAGATACATAAAACAGTACAAGGTAATAAAATGAGGCCACTAAAACAAAATAAATCGGCCTGTCTCTATGAATAGTACCCTAACTGGTCCCCAAGGGACATTTCGTGTGCTATCCATCCATATATAACATACACTAAACTACTGCCTATGACCCAATACTGACCCAATATTGCCAAAAGAGGGCCACTCTATACATTTCCTCTCGCAAAGACTACACCGCATCGACTGCGTCGTAACACGAGCAAATTAAACCGAATAGCGACTATAGTATAGTAGCCAACTCGGATCGTTTCCCAAAGATGAACACACTATTTGATCAGAAAATTCAGGGGGGTTTTTATAACAAACACTTAAAATGCAATACTGAATTCCAAAGCAAACAGAAAACAAAAAAAAATAGCTAAACCGAATTAAAATTCTAATCCAAGACACACAAGAAGAGAGCAATCAACACTCAATCATTGGATTCAAATGTACATGCACACTCCAATTCGATGATTCATTTTAGATTTAATTGAAACCTCGAATCAAACCTAGCATTCACATGAAAATCTCCATGCATTCAACTATTCACTCAAGCCATTCGGTTTAGAGACCTCTAAAACCGAATTGATTTTGGATTAGCTTCCAAACCAATGCTCTCATCTCATATTCAGAACTGAAATATGAATCACACTCTTGAACAATCGAATCACATATATCAACCGAATTATACATGATTTGATTGACTCTTAATCAACATGCATGAATGAAAACCTCCAATTCAATTACGAGATTAAGAAGAAGAGAAGAGGAGTGAAACCGAAATTGGAATTTCCATGTCTTGATGCACCAATCCTCAAGAGCTTGAATGCTTCTCTTGATGCCTTGGATCAGAGGAGGATCACCCCTCCATTAATGGAGGAAAACGCAAAAGAGAGAAAGAGAGAAAGAGAGAAAGAGAGTTTTCTTATTCCAAAGAAGGTCCAATTTACAAAATGAGAAAAAGAAGGTCCAAAGTCTCTGAAGCATAATCAGAATTTCTATATATACCTCTAATTAAAAGTCACTAATTACTTAATTAAAATAATCCTCTTTTCCTAAGCTAAATTTGGATAGCTCAATTGCCCAATTTGGATACTTAGAGAGAAAGTTGTGCCCAAAACAAGTTGAGTGGGCTCTCTTAGACTCAGCAGCGACTTCCAACACGTTTTTGGGCCTCATAACGGTTCTTCTTGGCTTAGTGTTCTGAACATAAAATGAAGCCCTGGATGTTAGCTTTCCAATGCCACCGGAATGGGCTCAATTGAGTCCCTGTAGCCCAAGATATGGTCCAATCATTGAAGGCTGCTCAGAAACCGCGCCCAAACGCTTCAGTTCAGTTCCGAGCCCAATTTCGGCTTTAAGATCTCAGAGTTAGCCCTTGCCCTCTTCATAGAAATTGTAGCTCTATCTCTTAGCTTTCCTACAAATCAAGAAGCATAATAAAATGAGGTATAGAGCTCAAGATATGATCTAAACACTGAAGCAGGTCAAACTAACCGAAATGTTGCAAAAATTAACTATGTCTCACTAAGATCCAAAGAAAGGAAAATGATCTAAACTCAACCAATTAAGTGCAAAGGAGGATTAATGAGACAAGTATGAAGGATAAAAATAGTATAAAAATCCAATTCATCAGGCACCCTAGATGGACTCCGAGGAAAGGAATCCATTTGCCATGTCGGTGTCAGCTGGGGTGTAGTCCACGCTGGGGGCAGAGGACGAGGAAGATGAGCTCGCCGCCTCCGACGGATCCTCCTTAGACAGTGAGACCGAAGGGATTTACTGTAGTGGTGAAGCTGGCGGAGCCATGGGAGCTGCTGCTGCTGCCGATGCTGCTGCTGTGTGTGGAGGTGGAAAAGGATGGGCTATGTATAGCGGAATAGCAATATAAGGCGCGGCGGGTCGAAGAGTAGGTGAGTCAGAGGAATAGCAAAATCTCTACGAAAGAAGAAATAAAAACGAAACTGACATCTACCGGATATATATATATATAGAGTCTAAAAATAGGTTCAGGTGGATATGAAGCTCATGGAACTCGATGAACAGGATGCTTGTTGCCGTGTTTTCCATGATCTGAGAATGATGCAGAAACATACAGTAGGGTGAGAAATAAAAATTTCTTAGCAGAAATCCTAAATTTGTACATATCTGTCATCGCTGTCATTCTTAGTTGTTTCGATTTTTCCGTAACTTTAAATAGTACGACAAAAGGGTAATATTTAATTTAAATTTTTTGTTATTATCGAAACATACACCGAAATAAACTAAATTTTAGATTGGAACAAGGAAAATATAGTTAACAGATATATTAATGCAACTAAGATAGTAACCATAATTAAACAGTAACATATCATGAGAAATAAACAGATAACTATGACAATCAATTAAGACTTATCATATAGTGCATATAAATGTGCAATTGGGAAATGCATCTTATCTTTGAAGGCTTTCGACTCCTAAAAGCTTATTTTCCATCCTTGGTCCCCTGAGAGTTATTGGCCATATACTCCTGGGTAATAGTCCGCTTTTCAGGACCGAGTTCGTTCCTATACAGGATTGCCAGGTTTACTTTCCCCGACCTTCCCACTGATCTATTCCCTTTAAACTTATTCAGGGGATGGCCCAAGTAATATGGAACAATCCTTTATAATATTCATGCATTGGATGCACAACTAATTTCATTCTTCCAAATATCATGTATTCATGCAAGTATAACTTACACAATATATGAATTTCTTGTCGAAATTTCAGCAGCATAACGGATCGAGTCCGCTTCCCCATGAATAGTGCCGGACTACCAGTAAAATCATTCAAACTTGCAATTCAATGTAGAACAGCAATTATATATTCATAATATCATTCATTAAATTCAATTCAAACATCATTAGGGTTTTCTGTTTACTTCATCCTATTCTGCCTGAATTTTGTCTAATCCACACTTAGTCTAATTTAACTCCTGTAAACCTAAATTTTGATATGTCATAGCTTTATGTGTCTAGTTTCCAACCCTTTTAGTCCCATCTCATTTTGATTTGTATAACTCAAGTTATTAGTATTTTACCTCAAACTGCCCTATTTTTAACCAGAATTGTACCCTTATAAGTGAAAATTCACTAAAAATAGAAATCTAGGAGAAATCATACAAAATTTATATCAAATTAAAGCTAACAGAACAAGCTTTCAAATTAAATAAGCTTCATATCATTTGCATGAGTATATTTTGAGATATAAGCCCCGTAACTTGACCCTACTAGACTACCTTGTTCCAGCTTGATTTGAACTTAAGGTGAATTCAATGATGTACTGGGAATAATTGGCAATGAATCTGAATTTGAAATTTTTATGAGATGTTCCGTTATATGTTAGCTTTTAAACAACGTTGGGTTCATTCAATTTGGAGTTGTGTAGGATGAGTTACACCCTTCTCAACTCATACTGCCAGATAGGAATCCAGGATTCTAGGTCAAACTTAAAAAATTCATAACTAATTATATACTAATCCAATATATTTTATATGTATAGAAAGCCCTAAATGTCTAGTTTCAAATAAAAATATATTCATCAAATTTAAACGGTTGTAGGCGGAGCCGTATACTCTACCGTACGGATAGCCGAGGAAAAACCCTAATAGCTTCTTGAATTCTCTCTATTCTTCAAGTTCTTTTGTACAATTTCCAATTCAAATCACAACATACGTGCAAAATAAACTATAATCTATCATTATCACTCCAAATCACATCAGTATCATGAAAAATCAAGATCCCTATATAGCCCCAAATCAAGAAAAACAAGAAGAGAAGTTGTATTCGTACCTTTCCTAGGTGTGATTCTTGCTAGATTTGTGTTTGAGTTGAAGAGATCTTGATGTGGCTTGAATGTTTGTGGTAGATGAAGATGATATGAGATGAGGTGAGATAAGATGAGGGAGAAAAGAATAGAGAGGGGTCAGCTACATAAGGGGCCGAAATTGCAAGGTCAGAAAAGGAAAAAAATGAAAACTATAACATTTTCAATTTTATGTTGTGCTAAATTACCTTAATAACCCTGGGTAATTAGGCACTTAATGAGAGATTATGAGATTAAAGCTTAATTAAGTGGTTAATGTAGAGTTTAGGGGTTAACTCGGATGAGAAAAGTCAAGAGAATGCTTAATCGAGATTAGATAATCTCTAATTAAGCAAGTTAGACCCTTAATAGCCTAATTAAGCACTAATCACCCTTAATTAGCTTAATCGAATTTGATTAAGGTTAATTAAGCTTAATCGCAAGATTAATTTTTGTTAATCATGTTCTTGTGTGTTAATCACTAATTCTTGCTTAATCATCTTAATTAAGTTATATGAGCACTTAATCACTTAATTAAATTCAAATTTAGTCAGCTAGACAATAAAGTAAAGAGTGATGTCATAAAAGCATTAAACATTAGGTAAGACTACTTTATGTAAGAGTTTGACCATGTTTTGTCTCCCCATCATCCCATTTGTCCACTTAATCATTAATGAACACAAGATAACACAAAGTGAAGCAAAAATATCTCTCCCTATGCCATTACAAGTTATGGTCACTTCATGCGCACACATACACATTTACTTCATTTTCAACTTCTCATTCTTTCTCTAAAGTTCTCAAACTCTCCAACCTCTCTCTATATTTCCTCTTCTTCTTCTTCTTCATCTTCTACATCATTCTCCACCTCCATAACCAAACCTTCCTCACTAAGCCCTTCAAAGATCACATCTTTTGGTCTTTGAAGACAAGATCTAAACACTACAAGACTCATTTTCAAGAGAACTCAAGAGTTCTCTCCTTGCACATTCAAAATCGCCAGCATCATCAACCAAGGAGAAGTTTTCTTCATCTGCTTCTCCTTCCTCAAAGATGCCATTTTCCAAGCTTAGGTAGTGATCTTCATCTTTTTCATTTTGTTTGCTCAAGAAAGCTTGGAGCTTGGTTCTTTCATGACCAAGATTTCTAGGTGAAAACTTGAGAAAATCCTTCATGCTCTTCAAGAGCAAAAGTTTCCCTTTTTGGCAAAATATGTTCTTGATGTTCTGCAAGTGTTCTTAAGTTTCTATTTTTAGAAAAATATGTTCTTGATGTTTTTTAAGTGTTCTTAAGTTTCTACTTTTAGAAAAATATGTTCTTAATGTTCTTGATGGTATCTTGCTTAAAGTTGTTCCTTTTCTTATGATGAGTTGATGATTAGAAAAGCTTCATCTTTTTATGTTTTCATGATTTGATAAGAATATGAACATTCTAGAAGCTTTAAACTTTAAAAAGTTTGCTTCTTGATACACAAAAAGTGGCGCAAGTTTTAGTGCCATCATAAAGTCTTCTTTTGTTTTGCTTTAAAGACAAGAATACATGTAAAAGTCTAAGCTTTTTGGTATAATAAGCCTTTTTAAGTTAGAAAAATGATATCTTGTCACTAATGTCTTAGAAATCAAACCTTAAAGAAAAGACCTTTTATAAAGTTTCAAACTTTAATCAAGAATGAGACCTTTAAGTCATAAAAGTGTTGTTTTGTAACATTTAATTCATAAAGTTTAGATCTTGAACCAAAACAATGCAAAAAGGTGTTAACTTTTATAAAGATCAAGATTTTTTAACCTTAAAGTTAATGTTTCATATCACTAGTTGATAAAGTAGGAACCTTTTTAATGTAGAGACAACTTTAAGTCATAAAGTTGAGACCTTGATGGTCTTAGAATAATTATATGAGTCAACTTTCATAAAGAACAAGACCTTTTAGTTGAAAAGCTAGTAACTTGTATCATTATTACATAAAGATCTAATTTTTAAGACAAGAGCTTAAGTTAGAGGCACTTACTTTCATTAAGAATGAAACTTTATGACTACTTTATAAGAATGATAACCTTAATAAATGTTAAGATAAAACCTTGATATGTTAATAATGAAAGCTTGAAACTTTGTAACTTGGTTAAGTTAAAAATCACCTTTGGTGTTTTGTGAGCATGGTATTGTTGGGTTCATGATGTGATTATGTGTTGTCATGACCCAAGGATTAGAGGGATCTCGAACTCCTTGGGAACAGAAGTATGATTAGGGCCTCTGAGCATACCATGAACCTAGGAATCACTATGTGCACTATCTCAAGGAAAAGAAACAATTATTTAACTTAATTAATTTGAATAAGTGCTCCATAAGACATGAACTAAAGTAACTAAAAGACCACATACACATATTTTAACTATGTGATTTTCTCATGGATAACCATAAGAAATCATATGATGATCCATAATACTCTTCACAAAGAATTGCGCAACTATAAACCCCTTTAGGGCATGAATGTGTGATGCCATGTGGCATGATGAATGATGAGTTTGATTAAGCTTTGTCTCATGATTGGATGATGAGTATGATGATACGATATAGATATGATGAGCTGTTGGTTGAAAGTTGATGATTGGCATTTTGGGGAAGCTCAGGTTTAGCCGTTATGCTGTTGGATTTTCGTCAAAATTATGGACTTAGTCATATCATTGCATGTGTCTAATCAAAGAAGAACTATGCATGTAAAGTATAATGATAAGGAAAGAATTAATAGGACATGACCCTTCAATCACTTCGGTAAGGGAAGTGAGAGACAGTGATCCACAAAGACTCAAGGAACCTCTATGAAGGAGGCAAGGGTGACATGGAGGACCTTCCAACTTAGAGGTAACCAATATCGGCTTAGTCTGATTTGGTTAGTACTGCATGACGATGATCATGGAATGAGCTCATGTCCAAAAGCAGTCTATTTCAAAGGAAAGTAAAAGAATGTTAAGCACATGCTAAAAATGAAAGTCAAAGTAGGACCTTGGTCAAGTTGATGAGTTGCATAGTCATGCATGTTATTACATTCCTTATGTGCATCATGAATGTTTATTATGTACATTAGCATGTATGCCTATGTATGACACTAAGGATATGATGATAAAGTTAAAAGTAACCCGCTTCGGGATTTATGTTTTCTGAAACTATAAAAATTGAACCGATGTCTGTCCACCATTTTTATATTAAAACCGAATTGGTTGGGACGATGACGATGACACTATGTTTGTCTAGTTGTGATGCTACTGAGAAATTTAGTATTTCTCACTCCTCCATTTCTATGTCGTCTTCAGAGGATACTAGCGTCAGGCACGGTGGTGATTTTCGTTGAGTTCCCAGTGATGCATTGGCACTTTGACCCGGTGCTAAATACATCCGTGATGACTGCTCAAACAGTGATGCGGGTCTACATGTTCCGTAGCCACCAGTTCCGTGCACCCGTGATGAGTCTATTTTTTTGCCCTCATGAGCCATTCGAGGACATCACTATGGATAACGTTCACCCGCCTTTCCATCATCCGAGGTACCCCATCGATGGAGATTCTGACTCCGACACCTGGCCTGACACCGATAGTTTCATTGGATTTCGATCCTTTAGAACTGTCCTATCCAAGCTACCACGTGGAGATGGACCTGTCTGAGCCTTCCTTCCAGTCTGTGATTCACCTGTCATCCAGTTCGCCTTCTTCTTTAGCATCCCCTCGTCACACTACACCCCCGGTTCGCAGTCGCGGGTTCATTTGTACTCGTGCCGTGCCTCGTGAGCATGGCTGTGCTCGAGGAGGAGGACATGGTGATGTTTCTCTCGGAGGATTTGGGAACGGCTACCTCCCGCCAGATGAGTGAGGTGTTGATTTGCATGCGGAGCTGAGCATGAGGATAGCCCTATTTTGGTTATAGCGAGGGTTATCATTTTCATTCGGCATGTATGGGTGGATTGGGATTTCTTATGTATTTCCTTTTATCATGTATTTTGTTAGGGTACTTTGTAGGGCCGACAGTAAGTATTGGACCCATTATTATCTTTGTGTATGACTTCGGCTATTACTACTATTATATTAACTATGGAATGGCTATGAAATGAATGTTATCTTTATCTAAAGTTGTGGTTATTTTTATTGCTTCTATTTATGTTAAATGCGATGTATGTATGAGATAGCGATGTTTGTGTTATACGTTCATGATGCACTTGTGGCTCTCGATTTCAAAAATGGTTTATGTAACATCCGCGAATTCCGACTTCCGATCCCCATTATTGATGACATTTCCGATTTCCGAGTTTCCTTACACTTGGCCTCCGACCTCAACACTAGCTTCGACTTCCGACTTCGTTTCAAGGCTTGCAAGGGACTTCTTCCGATTTCCGACCTAAGGCATGCAGCTTACGCTCTCCGATTTAATGGATGGAGCTGACGATTTCCGACCTTGTAAGCGTGGATAAATTTTGACCTTCTCGGTATGAATTCCGACTTCCAATTTCGCGAGATGAAATGAGAGTGACTGATGCTTCCAACTTACGAGTTCGTTGTCGACTTCAGCATTCTTTACGACTTCCGATCTTATCGATCAAAGAGTAAAATGTTCGATTTCCGACTTCGTCTCTAAGGCTCAGATGAACTGAAAGTATTCCGAATTCCGACATTATGATTCACAACGGGTACGAGATCCGATCTTGAGTTCAATATTAGAAGCTCTCACTTCTATATCTTTTCGAGTTCCAGGATAGAAAGTTCATGATTTACGAGCTCCGACCTTAAGTGCTTGGCTTCTCACCAGGCTCTACTTTTACGTTTCAATTAGACTGGATGTTTTCTGAGTTCCGACTTCATATATAGGAAGTTCACGAGGTACGACTTTATGTAGAGTACGAGTTAGATTTTGTTTCGAATATGCTAGAAACTCCTACCACTTGAGCGACGTGGAGAGTGATTCTACCACACAAAGAGGGTAACCAATCACAATCTTCCAAGTTAACTCCTACTCATGCCTATATAACACACTATCCTCCTTTGAATCAAACCATTATTCACGTTGCTTTTCCTCTTCTCCATCAGCTCTCTTTTCTCTTGCTCACACATCCAAGACTTAAGCAAAGTTCCAGCCTTGTTTATCCAAATTTCAAGAGCTCAGCACCAAAACACTTAAATCAAAGGTAGGGGTTTTAAATTTCTTGCATCAAATCCATGCACTTGGCTGGCTGGACTGAATTAGTTTCACCTTAATTGATGTGTGAATTGAATAATTATGCTTGAATTAATAGAAGATTTTGAGTTAGAAGTAGAATTAGAAGAAGAAAACTAAGAGGATTAAATGGCTGGAGGTGCTGTCTTGGTGGAGAGTCCACGGCAGACCATATGGCGGAGCGTACGGCGCCGCATATGATCGGTCAAATTCGATGAACCTATTTTTAAATGAAACTAGACATCTAGGGCTTTCCATAGACATATCATATAAGGGTTTTGGATCAGAATTGAGGAAGATATGAATTTCTGAATCTCGACCTAGGGTTTTAACTCTGGCTCTGGGCAGATTGGGTTATTTAGGGTAGAACTCGACCTATACTACATGAAACTGAGTGAAACCAACTTTGTTGGAAAGCTTACACATAGGAGAACAACATCCAGAGAAATCCCGAGTTTGTTATCCACTCAGTTATTCCCAGTGATTTGAAGAAGTTACCCTATGTCCAAACCAGGCCAACACAGGACAGTTCAGGAAGGCTAAGTTTCGGGGCTTGTAACTCGAGCCCTACTAAGGAAAATGAAATGGGACTTTTTGTATATGAAAGTTTGTCCTGTTAGCTTTAATACGAGACCAATTTCGTCTGATTTGAGTGAGTTTTCGATTTTTCGTAAATTTCTACTTTTTGTTGCCTGATTCTGGCCAGCTAATGGGCAGGCCGAGATAAAGTTTAGATATCTTGAGTTATAGATACCGAAATTAGATGGGACCAAAGAGGTTAGAAAATAGACACACAACCCTGTAACATACTCAAATTTGAGGTCCAAATGAGCTAAAATGAAATTGTGGCATGAATTACAAGAACCGGGTTGGTTGTATATGCTGAGGCAGAATTTCTGTCTTAATGAATTTGATATGAATTGGAGTTTCATGTTGGAGTATACATGTGAATTTGTGCTTCTTGTGATATATTGATGTATTGATTGGCTGGCACTATTCATGGGGAAGCGGACACGTTCCGTTATGCTGCGAAGTTTCGCTAGAACCCATGAACAAGTTATGAATTTCATATGAATGTATATACATTCTTAAGAAAGTCATGAAAGTCGTGAAAAGAAGCATGTCATTATGCAAGTTCCATACTACTTGGGCCAGCCCCGGATAGAAAGTTAATGGGAATAGATCGGTGGAAAGGTCGGGGAAAGTAAACCCGGCATTTCTGTATAGGAACGAGCTCGATCCTGATAAGCAGACTATTACCCAGGAGTCTAAAATGGCCAAGAACTCCTGTGGGACCAAGAGAGATGGAAAAATGATAGAAAGTAATGAAAGAGTTTATGAAAGAAAGTTCAAGAATGAGTTTACATGATTACATGAATGCATAAATCCATGGAATAGTTGCATCAGGATGTTTACAATTGTCTGTTACAACCGCCATCGCTATTCAGTGATTTATTCCATTTATCCTTCTGTGCACTAGTATTAGTACTTATTTCGTTTCTTATGCCAATTAAAGTAAAATTGAACCTTACCTCGGACTGCATATGTTTTTAAACTCATGAAAATGGACTTTAGTTTGAACACGTATTTTAATAATTAAGTAAAACCCGAGGTAACTGAGAATGTATGTGATGTCAGTGCCAGTGTAACCGAACCCTACTGAGAATTTTCCTGAAATTCTCACCCCGCCTTGTGTATTCCGCACCATCCTCGATTCAGCGATGGACTCCACAGCCACCCTTTTTATTGAGATCCCTGCACTTCAGTTCCACCATGACCTGGAGTTGGACTCTCTGTACATAGCCGGTTCGTGTAACTTTCGTTTGTACTTATTTAGCGACAGGAACTTTGATGTTCCTTTGCACCATCCCCTATTCGACCCTGCTACCCCTTATATTGCCATCCCTCTACATATGGCGCAACCGCATCCTGCTCCTCCCGCACCGCAGCACCCGCTGACCCTGCACCCGACTCACCACCACAGGCAGCCCCCGACGTCCCTCTGAGTTCCGAGAGTGACCCCTCTGAGGCCACAGGCTCGTCGCCCTCTTCCTCCTCGGGACCTAGCGCGGACTATACTCCGGCCGAGCCTGGCATGGCTAACGGCTACCGATGGAGTAGTTTAGCGGCGAGGGATGTTGTACAAAGATGACCTCTTTTGGACAAAGATGTAGCTTTGGGTCATGGGTTTGACTGTAGAATTAGCAGTAAATTATGAAATGTCCTATGAGGACCATAGGGTAGGCTGATAGATGAGGGCAGTATGGTCTTTTGATACACTAGCCCATGTATGTGTTTTACTTTGAACTTTTGTACATAAACTAAAACAGCGTCTTCTGATATATATATATACATATGTTTACACGCATGCAGTGACCTTATTGTACCAGACTTATTTGATGATAGTCTATTCGGTTCATTTTGTTGATATCTCGTTTATTTTGTTTGTAATATAACAGCACGCCGTCTCGTCAATAGAGACGAGTTAAGGAGAACTTAAAGACAAGAAAGGTAAGTAAAGTATCAACACGGTAACACAACCCGACTAGTTTCATGCTATGACTTAAGCATAACATAAAATTAGTAGGGTGTTACATTATTGGTATCAGAGCAGTTCGTCCTAGCTAAGGCCTGAGGATTGGACTGACTATGCTTCGCGCATATTCTGTACTTTAGTTGATAATGTGCACCAGATCTTACCTGTATGGTGGAGATATAGTTGTGCATATATATGAAGTGCCTGACCGTGTGGTCGTTATTTACTAGCACATTAAACTTAGTATTGAGCCCGATCAACTCAATAACTTTTGTTTTGTGTGTTCGTAACTTAATGGCTTCCTAAGGCGAGGAAGACCACGTGCGTAACTCGCTCCCGAAAACCCGACTGACGTGATGGCCACAATGCGGGAAATGGCTCAAGCAATGCGGGAACAAGCCGCGGCCGCTCACCAAATGATGGAGCAGCTTGGCAGGCGGCCTGCAGCAGGCTGTGAGGGAAACCCCCGAGGTCCAGAGGGAAACCTGGACTGCCTCAGGTTCGCAGAGTTTAGGAAGGCAAATCCGCCAAGTTTCCGAGGGGCATATGACCCGGATAAAGCTGACGAGTGGATCAAAGCCATGGAGAAGATTTTCTCCGTCTTGGATTGCTCGGATCACCAGAAAGTGACTTTTGCCACTTACACGCTTGAAGCCGACGAAGTTACGGTGGAACGGCGTGAAGGTTGTTCGAGGAATCTCAGGCGGCAGTCACCTGGGCAATGTTCAAGGATGTATTTTACCGTAAGTACTTCCCGCTTGATTCGAAATGCCAAGGAACTCGAGTTCATGCACCTACGTCAAGGAAATCGGACAGTATCCGAATATATTGCCCGATTTGAGGAGCTATGTAAATTCTCCACAATCTATCGACGAACCCGGATGAAGCCTGGAAGTGCATCAAATTTGAAGGTGGGTTGCGAGAGGACGTTCTCACCGCCATCAGCCCGATGGAGATTAGGGATTTCCCTACATTAGTGAACAAATGCCGACTTGTGGAGGATTGCCACTCGAAGTTAGCTGCAGCCAGGGCATTTGGTGGTAATTTCAAGAGAGGGCTAGCCCCGCAGGGCCTAAGATTCAAGCCCAATGTACAACAACAATGAGATTTCCCAAGAGGCAACAAAGGCAAGCGACCTCAAAGGCCTTTTTCAAATTCAACTTGCACAAAATGCGGCAAGAATCATGGCGACGGCAGCAGCTTGGCGTGCCGAATGTTCGCTATGGATGTGGCAAGCCAGGCCACAAAATTTACGAGTGTCCAACCAGGAACTCATCACAGCCCGCCGACCCAAATGACAAGGGCGGGTCTTTACTATGAATGCGGAGGAAGCCGATAAGTCGAAGGATTGATTCAAGGCAATTGTGATGTGAATGGTGAGACTCTAATCAGCTCTATGATTCGGTGCCTCACATTCATTTATTTCTCATGATTGTGTAGCTGCCTTGCAATTGCCAATTTCTGAATTACCTTATGATCTGTTGGTTTCTACTCCTACCAATGGGCCTGTTAGGACTAGTCAAGTGTGCATCAATGTTCCTCTTCGAATTGAGGCAGGACCTTTGCCGCTAATTTGATTTGCCTCCCTCTATCTGCTCTCGACGTAATTTTGGGCATGGATTGGCTTTCTGCCAATCATGTTGTACTCAATTGCTCTGATAAAACGGTGGTACTTCCCTCTGTCTTACTTTCTGAATCCCAAACCGCAATACTCTTCTATCTGAACTCTTTCAGGCCAAAGGATCAGGGGTATATCCTCTTGTCAACTAATGCGGTAGAAGCTGAGCAGGAACTGGAGAAGATTCCGATTGTCAGGGAATACCCGGATGTTTTCCTAGAGGATATTCGAACATTCCTTCCAGAGCAAGAAATTGAGTTTACCATCGAGTTGGTTAGGGTGCGGGACCAATATCTATAGCTCCGTATCGAGTGTCACCTATGGAGTTAACAGAAATAAAAAGACAGATCGAAGAGCTTTTAGAAAAGGGATTCATACGACCAAGTGCGTCGCCATGGGGAGCTCCGGTCTTGTTGGTCAAGAAGAAGGATGGAAGCACGCGCTTATGCGTGGATTATAGGCAGTTGAACAAAGTGACGATTAAGAACAAGTATCCGCTGCCGAGGATTGATGATCTCATGGACCAACTACAGGGTGCAACGGTATTCTCCAAGATCGACTTGCGTTAGGATATCACCAAATTCGAAGTTCGGGAACAAGATATCCCTAAGACAGCCTTTCGAACTCGTTCACGGACACTACGAATATACCGTAATGTCGTTTGGGCTGACGAATGCACCAGCGATATTCATGGATTACATGAATCGAATATTCCGCCCATATCTAGACAAATTTGTAGTGGTCTTCATCGATGATATACTTGTCTACTCAAAGACGGAACAAGAGCATGTGGAACACTTGCGGCTAGTTCTGCAAATTTTAAGAGGAAGGAAGCTCTATGCCAAGTTATCCAAATGTGAATTTTGGATGAAAGAGGTGAAATTTCTCGGCCATGTAGTGTCATCTGGAGGAATCTCTGTCGACCCCAGCAAAGTAGAAGCAGTTCTGAACTGGGAGAGGCCAACTACAGTCTCTGAAGTTAGAAGTTTCCTGGGCTTAGCTGGATATTATAGGCGATTCGTTAAGGATTTTTCTCGAATAGCCTTGCCGTTGACGAAGCTAACTGTAAAGAATGTCCCCTTCGGTGGACACCTGAGTGCGAATGTAGTTTTCGTGGATTTAAAGAGAAGGTTGACCACGACGCCAATACTAGCCTTACTGCACCCTCAAGGATCATTTGAGGTCTATCACGATGCTTCCCAACAAGGGTTAGGATGTGTGTTGATGCGGTGGAAGGGTGGTCGCGTATGCCTCCAGGAAATTAAAGCCACATGAAAGGAATTACCCGACCCATGATCTTGAGTTAGCGGCAGAGTGTTTGCTTTGAAAATATGGAGACATCACCGTATGGAGTAAAGTTCGAGGTCTTTTCGATCATAAGAGTTTGAAGTACCTTTTTGATCAGAAAGAATTGAATATGAGGCAACGGAGATGGATGGAACTCCTTAAAGACTACGAGTTTGAATTGAAATACCACCCAGGCAAGGCGAACATCGTAGCAGATGCGTTGAGCAGAAAATCATTGACTGTCGTGTGGATGATGATTAAAGAGACGGAACTTATTGAAAGTTTCCTAATCTTAATTTGGGAATTCTTATAACTCCCAAGACTCTTCACTACACCAAATTCAGATAACCAAGAGTTTCAAGGACCAGATTCGGCAAGCTCAAGAAGAAGATGCTAATTTTCAACATACACTTGATCTCGTGCGATCAGGGAAACTAGCAGGCTTTGCCCAAGATAGAGAGGGCATCTGGCGGTGCCATGACAGAGTATGTGTTCCTGAAAGGGACGATCTCCGAAAGAGAATCTTAGAAGAAGCTCATAGAGGCGAGTTTACCGTACATCCTGGCATAACTAAAATGTATCAAGACCTCAAGGAGATGTTTTGGTGGCCAGGCATGAAGTCAGATGTAGCAAACTTTGTTGGCAAATGCTTGATTTGTCAAAAGGTAAAGCGAGCATCGAAGCCTTCTGGGATGCTACAACCCTTGGAAGTCCCTGAGTGGAAGTGGGAAAGCATTTCCATGGATTTTGTGATGGGATTGCCAAGAACACCAACAGGATACGATGCCATATGGGTCATCGTGGATAGATTGACCAAGTCGGCCCACTTTCTACCCATCCGAGCAAATTATCCGTTGGAAAAATTGGCACAGCTGTATATTCAAGAGATTATCAGGCTGCATGGGACCCCTTCAACCATTATCTCCGATCGAGACCCAAGGTTTACTTCAAGGTTTTGGGGAGCCTTACAAAAGGCATTCGGTGCTAAGTTATGCCTAAGCACTGCATACCACCCGCAGACGGACGGCCAAACAGAAAGGACAATTCAAACCTTGGAGGATATGTTACGAGCCTATATACTGGAGCAACGCGGGAATTGGGATCGATATTTACCATTGGCTGAATTCGCATACAACAATAGCTATCACACTAGCATTGGCATGGCTCCTTACGAAGCATTGTACGGACGGAAGTGCCAGTCTCCTCTGTCTTTGGTATGAAGCAGGGAATCAGCTCTACTAGGGCCCGATTTAGTCGAGCAGACTACCGAGCAGATCAAGAAAATACGGAGCAAGATGCTTGTCGCTCAGAGTCGCCAGAAGAGTTACGCGGATACCAGGAGGAAACCTCTGGAATTTCAAGAAGGAGACCATGTATTTCTGAAGGTTACTCCTACAACAGGGATTGGTAGAGCTATCAAAGTCAGAAAGCTAAATCCTCGTTTTATTGGTCCCTTCCAAATCTTAAAGCGAATCGGGTCAGTGGCGTACCGAGTCGCTTTACCTGCCCATTTATCAAACCTCCATGATGTTTTTCATGTCTCCCAACTCAGAAGGTATCAACCTGACCCTACGCACTCCCTTGAACCCGAATCGATAAAGTTGAAGGAAGACCTGACCTTCCATGTTCAACCAGTACGGATTGTGGACAGAAGCAGCAGACAACTCCGAAATAAATCTGTACAGCTAGTGAAAGTGGCGTGGGGAAGAGAAGGTGCTGAAGACTATACTTGGGAACTGGAATCGGACATGAGGAAAGAGTATCCTGAACTATTCTCCAGCACTAAATTTTGAGGACAAAATTTTTTTAAGGGGGGTGGTATTGTAACATCCGCGAATTCCGACTTCCGATCCCCATTATTGATGACATTTCCGATTTCCGAGTTTCCTTACACTTGGCCTCCGACCTCAACACTAGCTTCGACTTCCGACTTCGCTTTCAAGGCTTGCAAGGGACTTCTTCCGATTTCCGACCTAAGGCATGCAGCTTACGCTCTCCGATTTAATGGATGGAGCTGACGATTTCCGCCCTTGTAAGCGTGGATAAATTTTGTCCTACCCGGTATGAATTCCGACTTCCAATTTCGCGAGATGAAATGAGAGTGACTGATGCTTCCAACTTACGAGTTCGTTGTCGACTTCAGGATTCTTTACGACTTCCGATCTTATCGATCAAAGAGTAAAATGTTCGATTTCGACTTCGTCTCTAAGGCTCAGATGAACTGAAAGTATTCAATTCCGACATTATGATTCACAACGGGTACGAGATCCGATCTTGAGTTCAATATTAGAAGCTCTCACTTCTATATCTTTTCGAGTTCCGGGATAGAAAGTTCATGATTTACGAGCTCCGACCTTAAGTGCTTGGCTTCTCACCAGGCTCTACTTTTACATTTCAATTAGACTGGATGTTTTCTGAGTTCCGACTTCATATATAGGAAGTTCACGAGGTACGACTTTATGTAGGGTACCAGTTGCGATTTTGTTTCCAGAATATGCTAGAAACTCCTACCACTTGAGCGACGTGGAGAGTGATTCTACCACACAAAGAGGGCAACCAATCACAATCTTCCAAGTTAACTCCCACTCATGCCTATATAACACACTATCCTCCTTTGAATCAGACCATTATTCACGTTGCTTTTCCTCTTCTCCATCAGCTCTCTTTTCTCTTGCTCACACATCCAAGACTTAAGCAAAGTTCCAAACCTTGTTTATCCAAATTTCAAGAGCTCAGCACCAAAACACTTAAATCAAAGGTAGGGGTTTTAAATTTCTTGCATCAAATCCATGCACTTGGCTGGCTGGACTGAATTAGTTTCACCTTAATTGATGTGTGAATTGAATAATTATGCTTGGATTAATAGAAGATTTTGAGTTAGAAGTAGAATTAGAAGAAGAAAACTAAGAGGATTAAATGGCTGGAGGTGCTGTCTTGGTGGAGAGTCCACGGCAGACCATATGGCGGAGCGTACGGCGCCGCCTACGATCGGTCAAATTTGATGAACCTATTTTTAAATGAAACTAGACATCTAGGGCTTTCCATAGACATATCATATAAGGGTTTTGGATCAGAATTGAGGAAGATATGAATTTCTGAATCTCGACCTAGGGTTTTAACTCTGGCTCTGGGCAGATTGGGTTATTTAGGGTAGAACTCGACCTATACTACATGAAACTGAGTGAAACCAACTTTGTTGGAAAGCTTACACATAGGAGAACAACATCCAGAGAAATCCCGAGTTTGTTATCCACTCAGTTATTCCCAGTGATTTGAAGAAGTTACCCTATGTCCAAACCAGGCCAACACAGGACAGTTCAGGAAGGCTAAGTTTCGGGGCTTGTAACTCGAGCCCTACTAAGGCAAATGAAATGGGACTTTTTGTATATGAAAGTTTGTCCTGTTAGCTTTAATACGAGACCAATTTCGTCTGATTTGAGTGAGTTTTCGATTTTTCGTAAATTTCTACTTTTTGTTGCCTGATTCTGGCCAGCTAATGGGCAGGCCGAGATAAAGTTTAGATATCTTGAGTTATAGATACCGAAATTAGATGGGACCAAAGAGGTTAGAAAATAGACACACAACCCTGTAACATACTCAAATTTGAGGTCCAAATGAGCTAAAATGAAATTGTGGCATGAATTACAAGAACCGGGTTGGTTGTATATGCTGAGGCAGAATTTCTGTCTTAATGAATTTGATATGAATTGGAGTTTCATGTTGGAGTATACATGTGAATTTGTGCTTCTTGTGATATATTGATGTATTGATTGGCTGGCACTATTCATGGGGAAGCGGACACGTTCGTTATGCTGCGAAGTTTCGGTAGAACCCATGAACAAGTTATGAATTTCATATGAATGTATATACATTCTTAAGAAAGTCATGAAAGTCGTGAAAAGAAGCATGTCATTATGCAAGTTCCATACTACTTGGGCCAGCCCGGATAGAAAGTTAATGGGAATAGATCGGTGGAAAGGTCGGGAAAGTAAACCCGGCATTTACGTATAGGAACGAGCTCGATCCCGATAAGCGGACTATTACCCAGAGTCTAAAATGGCCAAGAACTCCCTGGGACCAAGAGAGATGGAAAAATGATAGAAAGTAATGAAAGAGTTTATGAAAGAAAGTTCAAGAATGAGTTTACATGATTACATGAATGCATAAATCCATGGAATAGTTGCATCGGGATGTTTACAATTGTCTGTTACAAGCGCTTCATCGCTATTCAAGGATTTATTCCATTTATCCTTCATTGCACTAGTATTAGTACTTATTTCGTTTCTTATGCCAATTAAAGTAAAATTGAACCTTACCTCGGACTGGACATGTTTTTAAACTCATGAAAATGGACTTTAGTTTGAACACGTATTTTAATAATTAAGTAAAACCCGAGGTAATCGAGAATGTATGTGATGTCGGTCCCAGTAATCAACCCTACCGAGAATTTTCCCCGAAATTCTCACCCGTCTTGTGTATTCCGCATCATTCTCAGATTCAAAGCGATGGACTCCACAGCCACCCTTTTTATTGAGATCCCTGCACTTCAGTTCCACCATGACCTGGGTTGGACTCTCTGTACATAGCCGGTTCGTGTAACTTTCGTTTGTACTTATTTAGCGGCAGAACTTTGATGTTCCTTTGCACCATCCCCTATTCGACCTGCTACCCTTATATTGCCATCCTCTACATATGGCGCACCGCATCTCGCTCCTCCTGCACCGCAGCACGCCGACCAAGCTCCCGAGTCACCACCACAGCAGCCCCCGACGCCCTCGAGTTCCGAGAGTGACCCTCTCGAGGCCACAGGCTCGTCGCCTCTTCCTCCTCGGGACCTAGCGCGGACTATACTCCTGGCCGAGCTTGGCATGGCTAACGGCTACGTGACGGAGTAGTTTAGCGGCGAGGATGTTATGTACAAAGATGACCATCTTTTGGACAAAGATGTAGCTTTGGGTCATGGGTTTGACTGTAGAATTAGCAAGAATTATGAAATGTCCTATGAGGACCATAGGGTAGGCTGATAGATGAGGGCAGTATGGTCTTTTGATACACTAGCCCATGTATGTGTTTTACTTTGAACCTTTGTACATAAACTAAAACAGCGTCTTCTGATATATATATATACATATGTTTACACGCATGCAGTGACCTTATTGTACCAGACTTATTTGATGATAGTCTATTCGGTTCATTTTGTTGATATCTCGTTTATTTTGTTTGTAATATAACAGCACGCCGTCTCGTCAATAGAGACGAGTTAAGGAGAACTTAAAGACAAGAAAGGTAAGTAAAGTATCAACACGGTAACACAACCCGACTAGTTTCATGCTATGACTTAAGCATAACATAAAATTAGTAGGGTGTTACATTATTGGTATCAGAGCAGTTCGTTACAGTTTACTTGTTTTGTTCAAAAAAAAATTTACCCCTATTTTCATTAAAAAGTAATTTCTAAAAGGTAATATTAGTTCCGCCAGCAAAAGTAACAACTAGTAATTCCACAATATGACTTAACCATAGAATGGAACTATTAGGGTGTTACAAAAACATCTAAAGTAAGTTGAATTTGATTGGTGGATTTGTATTGGCCATTTCAACTTGATTTTGTGGCAGCCTTCTTTGGCTAAAAGTGGCACCACATATGGGGATGTTTTGGCTAAATCCTAGCCATTCAACCTAGGGCACTCATAATATAAATTCTATTGGTTTGGTTCTGACAGTTTAAAATACTGAAATCTTACCGATTTCTCTTAAATCGGTAAACCGGTTTTAGAAAAATTCTGTGAGGTTTTCTATGTTCCTAATCTAATTCTATCAAGCCTAATCCTTCTAAATCACGCTTAATTGGCTTTAAGTGAATGCTTAATCGAATTCTGATTAATCCCAATTATTCGATAAAAACTGAACAACTCGGTTATTAACGATAAAATTTCTCGGACATTACCAGATAGGTGTAAAACATTTAATGATTGTGAGTAAAATGGGAGAATTCTTCTCAAGCCAAATGCAATTACTCTAGTGGTAGTGCTTTTTGGTTGTGTTGCTTTGGTTGCACTAAATAAAGGGAAAGAGATTTATACTTATGCTATCAAACAAATTTTGGTAACATATAATGTTGTAGGAAGCACACTAGTTGACATGTATGCAAAATGGGGTTGCTTGAAACTTATCTAAGATAGTCTTTAATCAAATGCCTATAACAAATGTTATTACATGGAATGCTTTTCTCATGGCCAATGGGATGTGCAGGAAAATGAGAGAAGCTTTTGGAGCTTTTTCGAAGAATGGTGGTAGGAGGAGACATTGATGGGGAAGTAAAGGCTAATGAGGTGATCTATATTTCCATTTTTGTTGCTTGTAATCACCTTAGCACGATGGATAAAGGCCTTAGATTGTTCCATATAATGAAAGCTAACCATGAATTGAATGGCTTTGCACTTGACCGTTATGCTTACTTGGTTGTTCTAGTTAAGTGGAAAGGGCATATAAAAAGGTCAATCAAATGCCATCGAAAGTGAATAAAGAAGATACATGGAGTAGTTTGCTTAGTGCCCATCAAATCCACCAGCATATAGAAATTGTTGGATTGTCTCAAAGCACGAATTTGTCATGGAGCCATATATGGCTAGCCATTATGTTCTATTGTTTGACATATACTCTTAAGGTAGACTTTGGGACTAGGTAATGGATGTTTGAAAGAAAATGAAGTAAATGGGAGTGAGAAAAGAACCTAGTTGTAGTTGGATTGAGCATTGTAATGAGGTTCATAATTTTTTTTTGGTTGGCAATGATTCACACCGACAAAGTAAAGAACTCAACTAATACCGCGAAACTTTGCCGCAAAGAATAAGAAAAGATGAACATATACTTGACACTTCTTACATATTTCATAGTGTTGATGATGAGGAGAAACAAGCTATGCTCTATGGGCACAGTGATTAGATTTGCAATAATTTTTGGCTATCTAAATACCCTTCTTGGAACTACCATTAGAGTTGCTATTATCCTTTAGTTCATAATGACTACAGTGTTGTTACTAAGTCCACATCAAAGATTGTGGACAAGGAAATCATTCTTAGAGATGTAAGAATATACCATCATTTCAGGAATAAAACTTGTTCTAGTAGGGATTATTGGTGAAAACGTGTATAGTAAAAAAATTGATTCCTTACTCTTTCTATTTTCTTCTTAACTCCTTTTTTCCCTAAACATTGGAGCTAAGTAGTTCAATAATGTGGATAAGTAAGAGCATATTTTGAAGGATGGAAAGGAAGAAATGGTATGACCAAGCTTTAAAAGTGTGTTTGGGAGTAATTCAAAAAGAGGGAGTGAAATGATAAAGGAAGATCAAGTGTCCTTACATTGGAGGCGAAGGAGGGAATGGCATGCCTTTTACTATAAATCCCTTTTTTTCATTAAACAAATACAAGGATGACATATTTTTTTATTCCATTTTTGTTTCTCCATTTCATTCCATTATTATTTTTTTATCTACAACTTCCATATTATTACTTTGAAATGTCAAGGTCTAAACAATGCAAAATAAAATTTTGGGCTTCCTTTAGCCAAATTTACAGGTAGTCTATCTAGTATTTTTAGCTATAGAGTATGCCACTTTATTACAAATTTCTTAGAACATAACTACTCCTAAATCTAGGAAACCAAGTTGCATAACGGAAAATGTCTTGCATAATGGAACTATTATGCTATAAATCCTCCACATTGTTTTCTATATTGTGAAAGATGGACTGAGCATCTCCTTCTAGCAAGCCTTCCTTTATAGCAAGAAGTTTAGCTCTTTAAGGATCTCTCATGCCAACTATTACATGCCCTTCCTATTATGAATTGGCCCCCCGAACCTCTTATCATCACCTCCACACCTATAGTTCCTTCTTCCTCGTACAAAATAACATCCACATTTACCCTTAATAGGTTAGGTGGTGGTTTAGACCTAGACACTAGTGGATTGATATGCCAACCTTCCCTCATGTGTAGCCTCGCATGGTGGAAAGTGTCAAGATTTATCTTAATAAACTTTATTACTTGGGTCAAAGACTTTGGGTGTTACCTTGCCATCCTTCGTTTTTTTTCAAACCAAAGGTTGATCAAAGTGTTAACCATTAATTTTTTCTCTTCTTTATTCCATTCCCTTAAAGATAAGCTAAATACTGCAGCCACTCCATGTCACCTATCAAGTCCATTGTAATCTTTGTAATGTGTGGCACTATGTTCTCATGAAAGGGCAATTCATAAACAAGTGCATTACGGACTCTAGTTCATGTTTGCACATAAAGCAAGCCCCATAAATTTTTACTCCCTTTGTGTTTAGCCTTTTCCTTTTGTAGGAATTATGTTGCAAACCACTCTTAATAGAAACAACTTCATTTTTGGAGGTATATCTAGTTTTTGCACATAAGCTCCTCCATTCGTCACTGTTGATTTTTTTTTATATTTTACATTCTTTTTAAATATCCAAAACATATTGTGAAAATATGTATAAAGTTTCATATTATGTCTACTAAACCCAAGATTTTTTTTCATATAACACACAATTTGTAATTTCTCCATTTTATTTACAACTAATGTCAAATACTCAAAATTTAATTACTACAAGTTATATCTTAAATAATCTTAACCTATTTGCATATGAATTTTTAGATGTATCACATTTGATTCCAAAATGGAATGCCAACAAGGCTTACAAACTGGGGGAATAATAAATTCCAAGAATTTATTTAGTTGGAAGGATGGAGGAGAAATTTGTATGTTAATACGTTAGATGTAGAAATTTTATCTCTTGACTTATTTACTAGTAAGTGAACATTAGATATCTTACTTAAGAAATTAAGATGGCTAAGATAGGTTTTCAATTTGATCTATAACCTAAGAGTTCTTAATTTGACGCATGCTTGAATGTAATGTTTACATGTCATATTAGGGTTTATCTTCATTGGTTTTGGGATCTAATTGTATGGATCTATGTTTATATATCTAAATTTATTGTTGTTTGTTTCTACCATAGTTTGTTTTAATGTTGTTTCCAAATATACATTTAACCATATTTGAAATTTTAGGGTGATTGTAATACATATTATTTTCAACCTGTAGATGATTCATATGCATAAAATGACTACTTGTGGAGAAAATTTGCAAGTAAAGTTCAGATGATTTTCTCAATCAAATGATATCAGAACTAGAATGTGAGATAGTGAATTTATGATTTTCTGGTTCAATTGCACATGTTATACTATGGGTTATTTTCCTTGCATCAAATAATAGGGTGTTTTAAAAGCTTTTAAAGGTTCAATTTAATAATTACAATGTAGCTTTATCACTATCAATAATGATGATGTGCTTCATGAATTCTTTTTTTGGACAGAAAATCCTCATTTGTCATGATGATGTGTTTTTGATGTTAGATATGTTTTCTGTTTAAAACACAAAAAAAAAAAACTACATGAAAAGCTTACATCAAATTTTAGCTACATAGCATAAATACTAGTGACTTCCTCTCTTAAGTTCCGACCACCCTCGAAATTTTTTACTTCTTTTTTGGTGTAGCTCCAACATACGTTACATTGATGCTAACAAGGACATATAAAATTGTATAATTGATGGCACAAACATGACACACACACACACATATTAAATTATTTAGAAAACATTTATTAATCATAATATTGCATGTATAAATTTTACTCCCTTTGTATTTCTTTGTTTAATATGAAAAATTGCTTAAAATTTAAAATAAACTAAAACTTGTGCTTTTCCTTTTTCAAATTTTAAATGCCATTGTCTATGTTATATCTTATCATGATCAAGTTAAAAAATATAATTTTTAAATTGAACATGTGCAACGCGTGTCATTAGCGTATCATGCACAATAGGCAAAAAAACGTGTTTGACATGTGAACATGACATGCTTTATAGGCTTCAACTAACTTAGATAACCACAGCTTTTGTATGCTTAGTATTTATTATATCGTATCATCGTGTTTACATAACAAGAAATGAAAAAATATCAAATCATTATAATAATTATAATTTTTTACTTTTAACAAATGCTTTTGAATGTTTTCATTCACTAATTGTGCAAAAATAGTAGATCAAAATAAATCATCCAAATTTATAAGAAACAATGTAATCTTCTAATTTCCTTTTACACTTTTCTAATTTCCTTAGAGCTTGATCAAGAAACGGAAAACAATAAAAAGACAACAAAATAAATAGGATAAAATAGAATTGGACCTACAATTCATGGATAACAACATGATTTTTGGTGATAGAAACATATAATTGCGTTACAAAATTTCCATTACTATTATACACCTAGTAGATTGTGATCCTAATGGTATTTTCTAGTGATAAATCTCCAATACTTGGATAACTTTTTCGATGAACAATTTCTGGTTCAATCTATACCACTCATAGATAAACCATTAATAAAAGGTATGTTATTGAAATAAAATTTAAAAAGCTCATGAAATTGTTAGATGCTGTAAATTTGGCATACTTTATTGCAGCTTCAAGTGTCATTGTAGTGATTAGTGAGGAATTTGTGGTCATGACATGAAAGTTAAGCAATATGATAGATCAAGACTGTGACCCTATTGTATTACTTATGATTTTTTTTCTTGACAAGTTTAAGAGAAAGAGTGAACCCACCTCAAGATGGGAAGGATTTTCGGGATGAGCTTGTAGTTGATCTATACAAATTATACCTATTGTCACCACTTGCAAAATATTGTTAGATACCTGTGATTCAGTTGGTGGAGTAGTATCTTTCTCCGAGAAACCTTTTTTTTTTTAAATTTTTAGTCATTGCGCAAAGAAAATATTTTGTTCCAAATGTATAAGATATTGAGGAATTATCCATATGTAAAATTATTATTATTGATACAAGCCCTTTCCACAAAAGGGAATCTTTTGTTACAATAAAAATGGAAGTGATATTAATTATTTAAGAATCGAAGTCGATTTGCATTGAAAAAAGAGGATACTAGTATTGAACTTCTATGACATGGTTTCACGAAATTTATCCAATTGTCTTGATCATGTATCATTGAGAAGTAGGAATTCATGTTAATTAAGCGACAAAAAAAATAGGAGCTTCCAAAATTATATAGAAGTGATGCTACATAAATATTTGCTTCCAAAAGGTTCTAACCAAGCCGTAATTATTGAATAACTTTGCAAACCTTATAAAATTTGAGAAGCCATTAGAGAATGTTAGAGCAAGCTATATCATTGATTTCTTGTAAGATAAGTTATCCAACTACAATTTTCTTTAACTTTTGGAACTTTTGATATAGTAATTTATTGATTAGGGCCCGTTAAGCATAAGACCTGAATTCCTCAAAAGGTAGATACAATGATACACATCAAACATGGAATTTTTCTCCTCCTTGTTTTCAATCTCTGTCTCTCTCTTTCTTTCTCCTTTTAATGTTGGTTCCTTATTTTATTTAGCTTCTTTATTACATAAAATATAAAGTTCATTTTGTTTGCTTAGAGATATTGATGAGAGCCTAATAATAAACCATTGATAAAGAAGGTTTGTATTAGGAAAAATAGGTAGTTAATTGATTAACTAATTGAAGTGATTATAAAAGCCAGTAATTAGTTTATGACTAATTGATTGTGAAAGAAAAGGGAGAAACTTTGTATATAGTGGGAGAAAAAGGAGATGGAAAGCAAAAAAGAAGTTAAATAGAACTCACATAACCCTTGGCAATTGTAGACACTCTTTCAAACCTTAGGTTGCATTGACTTGGGAGGAAATCATTAGAATAATAAATTCCCTTTTGTTCTTGCTTTATTCTCTGTCTTTTCTAGCCCTAATTCTAATCCAGCATTATTAGAGCCAAACAAGGGACAAATCACAAAAGAACTACTTAGACCAATGCATCGATCAAATCTGGCCCCATGTTGAAACACAAACTATATGCCTTCTAGTGTTGACCAACATGTAATGCCCGAAAAATTTTATCGTTCATAACCAAGTTATTCGATTTTTATTGAATAAGTGGGTTTAATTAGAATTCAATTAAACATTTACTTAAAATCAATTACATGTGATTTAGAAGTGATTAGGCTTGATGAAATTAGATTAGGAATATAGGAAACCTCACAGAATTTCTCTAAGACCGGTTCACCGATTTAAGAGGAATCGGTAAGATTTCAATAATTTATACTGTTGAAATCGGATCAATAGAAATTATACTGTAAGAACCCTAGAATGGATGACCAAGATTTAGCCAACTTACCGATGCAAGTGGTGCCATTTGAGCCCTCCACATGGACTGCCATATCAAATTGAAACTCCAACACACATCCACCAATCACATAACTCCTTGCTCCACAAGTTTGTGTTCAATTTCTTCCTTGCCCTTGGTAATTTCGGCCAGCATAAGGAGTTGACCACTCTCCATTTCTCTTCCATACACACTCATCTCCACTCTATCTCCAACCTCTCTTCAAGCCTCATCAAGAGTTGCTTCCATTTGAGACATTAAATCAACAAGAATTCAACTAAACAAGGTAGGAATCCAACTTCTCTTCTTATTTTTATTGATGTGGGGCTATGTGGGGATCTTGCTTTCCTCATATTGATGTGATTTGGAATGATGATGATGGTTTATGATTGAATTTGCATGTGTGTTGTGATTAGAATTGGAATTGGTATGAAAGAACTTGAATGAAAGACAAAACTCAAGAAGCTGTTAGGGTGTTTCCTCGGCAGTCTGTACGGCAGAGTGTACAGCTCCGCCTATAGCTATTTAAATTTCATGAATATATTTTTATATAAAACTAGACATTCAGAGCTTTCCATACATATATAATATAAGGTCATTGGATCAGTATAGAGGTAGTTATGAATTTTTGAAATTTGACCTAGAATCCTAGATTCCTATCTGGGCAGTGTAAGTTGAGAAGGGTGTAACTCACCCTACACAACTTCAAATCGAGTGAATCTAATGTTCTTTGAAAGATAACATATGAGGGAACATTTGATAAAAATTTTAGAGTCAAGTTCGTTGCCGACTATCCCCAGTACATCAATGAAATCCACCTTAAGTTCGATCGGGGCTGGAACAGGGTAGTCCAGTAGGGTCTAGTTTCGGGGATTACATCTCAAATTATACTCATTCAAATGATATGAAGCTTATTTCATCTGAAAGCTTGCTCTGTTAGCTTTACATTGATATAAAATTTGCATGATTTCACCTAGATTTCTATTTTTGGTGAATTTTATTTGGCTAGATATAGAGTAGTCTAGAATAAAACACAAATAACCTAAGTTGATATCGGAACTCGGAACTCGGAACTCGGAACTTAGCAAACAGTGAGCTAGATCCGGTATACTT
The DNA here is from genome assembly GCA_031439595.1 of Pterocarpus santalinus. Lineage (NCBI taxonomy): Eukaryota > Viridiplantae > Streptophyta > Magnoliopsida > Fabales > Fabaceae > Pterocarpus > Pterocarpus santalinus. The sequence continues at coordinate 26,745,529 of CM062529.1, forward strand.
AATGTTGAACTCGGGGCGTAGTGAATAGAAAACTAGGTTGGGTGTACTTAATGCTAAACTCGGAACTTAGTAAATAGAAAACTGTAACATCCTCAATTTCATGTCGTGCTAAATTATCTTAGTAACATTGAGTAATTAGGCACTTAATGGGAAATTTTGAGATTAGGGTTAATTAAGGGGTTGACTCGGATGAGAAGGGTTAAGAGAATGCTTAATCGAGATTAGATAATCTCTAATTAAGTAAGTCAGAGCCCCTACAACTTAATTAAGCACTAATCACCTTAAATTAGCCTAATCGGGTTTAATTAAGGTTAATTAAGCTTAATCGCAAGATTTATTTTTGCTAATCATGTTCTTGTGTGTTAATCACTAATCCTTGCTTAATCATCTTAATTAAGTTGTATGAGCACTTAATCACATGATTAAATTCAAATTTAGTCAACTAGACAATAAAGTAAAGAGTGATGTCATAAAAGCATAAAGCGTTAGACAAGAGTGCTTTATGTAAGAGTTTGACCATGTTTTGTCTCCCATTATCCACTTTGTCCCCTTAATCACCAATTAACACAAAATTAAGCAAAATATCTCACTCTCCCTCCCTTAATGTAGGACGCCACTTTCACACACACACACACACACACACACACACACTCACATTTTCATTTTCACTCATCCTATTCTCTTTCTTCAAGCCAAATTCTCTAACTTCTCTCTAAACACTTCTTTATCTTCTTCATCTTCCTCTTCCTTTCTCCACCACCACCACCCTAAACCACCCACTTAGCCCTTCAAAGACCTCATCTTTGGGTCTTTGGAGACAAGATCAAAACACTATAACCTCTATTTCCACAAGATTTCAAGAGCTTTTCCTTCCTTCTTGTAAAACCGCCACCTTCATCATCAAGAGAAGTCACCATCTTCTTCTTCCATTTCTCTTGTTTTGCGTCATCTTCAAGAAAGGTAGTGATCTTCATCTTTTTCATTTTATTTACTCAAGAAAGTTTAGAGCTTGGTTCTTTCATGACCAAGATTTCTAAGTGAAAGCTTGAGAAGATCCTTCATGCTTTTCAAGAGCCAAAGTTTTCATTTTTAGTAAAATATGTTCTTGATGTTCTTCATGTGTTCTTAAGTTTCCTCTTTTGGAAAAATATGTTCTTGATGTTCTTCATGTGTTCTTAAGTTTCCTCTTTTGTTGGTAGCTTGCTTAAAGTTGTTCTTTCCTTTTTATGATGAGTTGATGACTAGAAAAGCTTCATCTTTTTATGTTCCCATGATTTGATAAGACTTCGAACATTCTAACAGCTTAAAACTTTAAAAAGTTTGCTTCTTGACACACTTAAAGTGGCGCAAGTTTTAGTGCCATCATAAAGTCTTCTTTTGTTTTGTTCTGAAGACAAGAATGCATGTAAAAGTCTAAGCTTTTTGGCATAATAAGCTTTTTGAGTTAGAAAATGATATCTTGTCACTTTATGTCTTAGAAATCAAACCTTAAAGAAAAGACCTTTTATAAAGTTTCAAACTTTAATCAAGAATGAGACCTTTAAGTCATAAAAGTGTTGTTTTATAACAATTAATTCATAAAGTTTAGATCTTGAACCAAAACAACGCTTAAAGGTGAGAGCTTCTATAGAAATTAAGACTTTTTAACCTTAAAGTTAATATTTCATCTCACTAGTTGATAAAGTAGGACCTTTTTATGTAAAGACAACTTTAAGTCATAAAGTTGAGACCTTAATGGTCTTAGAATAATTAAATGAGTCAACTTTTATAAAGAACAAGACTTTTAGAGGAAAAGCTAGTAACTTGCATCGTTATTTCATAAAGATCTAATCTTTAAGATAAAAGCTTGAAGCTTTGTAACTTGGTTAAGTTAAAAATCACCCTCGGTGTTTAGTGAACATGGTGTTGTTGGGTTCATGATGTGGTTATGCGTTGTCATGACCCAAGGATTAGAGGGATCTCGAACTCCTTGGGAACAGAAGTATGATTAGGGCCTCTGAGCATACCATGAACCTAGGAATCACTAAGTGCACTATACTGAGGAAAGGAAACAATCACTTAACTTAATTAAATTTGAATAAGTGTTCCATAAGACATGAATTCAAGTAAAGAATAATTTCATACGAGAGCTAAGTAACTAAAAGACCATATACATATATCTTAACTGCGTGATACTCTCATAGGTAACCATGGGAAATCATGTGATGATTCATAATATTCTTCACAAAGAATAACACAACTATAAACCCCTTTAGGGTATGAATGTGTGATGCCATACGGCATGATGAATGACAAGTTTGGTTGAGCTTTGTCTCATGATTAGATGATGAGTGTGATGATATAATGTAGATATGGTGAACTATTGGTTGAATATTGATGATTGGCATTTTGGGCAAGCTCCGGTCTAGCCGTTATGCTGCCGAATTTCCATCAAAATTATGGACTTAGTCATATCATTGCATGTGTATAGTCAAAGAAGTGTTATGCATGTAAAGTATAAAGATAAGAAAAGAATCAATGGGACATGACCCTTCAATCACTTCGGTAAGGGAAGTGAGAGACGGCGATCCACAAAGACACAAGGAACCTCTATGAGGGAGGCAAGGGTGACATGGAGGACCCTCCAACTTAGAGGTAACCAATATCGGCTTAGTCTGATTTGGTTAGTACTGCGTGACGACGGTCACGGAATGAGCTCATGTCCAAAAGCAGTCTATTTCAAAGGAAGGTAAAGAATGTTAAGCATGTGCTAAAAAGGAAAGTTAATTCAAAAGTACAACCATGGTTAAATTGATGATGATGCATGTCCTTGCATGTACTTATGTTGCCCATTTCCATTATGAATGTTTACTCTATCTTTCAATATGTATGTTAGATTATGATGATGTAGTATGATGTTAAGTTTAAAAGCAACCCGCTTCGGGGTCGAAGTTTTCAAAACCATTAAAAATTGAACTTATATCTGTCCACTGTTTTTATAATTAAACCCAAAGTGGCTGGGACGATGATGATGACACTGTGTTTGTCTAGTCGCGATCCTACTATGAAATTTAGTATTTCTCATTCCTACGTTTCCGTGTCATCTTCAGAGGATGTCGACATCGGGCACGGTGGTGATCTACATTGAGTTCCCGGTGTGGCGTTGGCGCTTTGACCCGGTGTTGAACGCTTCTGTGCTGTCGGCGAGCGCAGCAATGAGGGTCTACATCTTCCACGACCACCAGTTTCAGACTCCTGTGATTAGCCCATTTTTCCGACTGCATCAGCTGTTTGGCAAGGTTATATGGATGACATCCGCCCCTACTTTCAACCACCGAGATACCCCATCGATGATGATGAGACTGACTCGGATACCCGTTTGACTCGATCGCTTTCATCGATTCCGACCCCTTGGAGCCGTCTTATCCGAGCTTCCATGTGGAGACCGATCCGTCTGAGCCCCTCTATCCAACTCATTCTGGGGGATCTCACCGTTCGGGTTCGTCGTAGCCTTCGATGATTCGTCTATCTTTTGATTCTTTTGCTTCATCTGCTGGCCCAGCTTCACCCCCAGTTTGCAGGCGTGGGTTCATTTGTACCCGCGCTGTGCCCCGTGGGCGAGGACGTGCTCGAGGAGGGGGACGTGGCAGCACTTCTCCCGGTGGATATGGGAACGGTTTCCTCCCGCCAGATGCTTGATGTGACGACTGCATGCGGAGTTGAGCACGAGGATAGCCCTTTTTGGTCGTAGTTATAGGGTTATCATTCTGTTGTATGGCATGCTTGGGCAGTAGGATTTTCTGATGTATTTCCTTTTGTTATGTATTGGTAGGCTTCTTGTGCAGGGCCGACGATAGATATCGGACCCATTATTATCTTATGTATGACTTTGGTATGACTATCATTGTATTATCATGGATGGCCGTGGAATGAATGTTACCTTTATCTAAGGTTGTGGTTACTCTTATGGTTTCTATGCTTGTTAAATGCGATGTAGGTATGGGATAGCGGTGTTACTTTATATGTTCACGATGTGCTCATGGCTCTCGATTTCAAAATGGTTCACTTGTTTTATAGAAAAAAAATTTACCCCTATTTTCGGTACAAAATAATTTCTAAAAGGTAATGTAGTTCCGCGAGCAAAAGTAACAACTAGTAATTCCACAATATGACTTAAGCATAGAATGAAACTATTAGGGTGTTACAAAAACTAGGTCGGGTGTACTTAATGCTAATCTCGGAACTTAGTGAATAGAAAACTAGGTCGGGTATACTTAATGCTGAACTCAGAACTTAGTGAATAGAAAACTAGATTGGGTATAGTTAGTGTAATCGGAATCACATAGCACATAAAACACTTTGAAATCGAAAGTCTAGGACAAGAATATAAAGTCTAAAATACTTAAACCTGGAAGTCGAGGATTTTCAACATAAACTCGGAAGTCGGTACCAAGATATGAATCCTTATATCGGAAGTCGGGAATCAAAACATTAACCTTATATACTGAGAAGTCGGAACTTATATAATCTTGCAACTCAGACTCAATTCAATCTCGGACGTCGGTCCTAAACTTAAACTCGGGAACATCAGTAAAAGTCAAAAGCTTGCAAGATAGTTTAAAACTTAAGATTTTGAACTTGCATCTAACTACCTAAGCTTTACTCATAAGACTTTGTTGTGTGTGATAACTAATGAAGATATGATGCTCTATATTGGGTTTGTTATTTGTTTAAAGTTTCCTAGTTGTCTAGCACTATTCATAGGGAAGTGGACTTGATCCGTTATGCTGTCGAATTTTCGGCAGAAGTCTATGAAATCATGAGTGTTTATTTTATGAGAGATTTATGATATGAACAACTATACAATTATGAATATGTTAAGGTGATATGATCATGAATTAATCTTATGAGAGCATGCATATTTGCATATGAATACAGAAAAAATATATGAGATCCCTTCACTTGTAGGCAGTTATTTGGGTCTCTCTAGGTAAAGGCAGTTAAAAGATAAAAATGTGGATCCCTTCACTTGGAGGCAGTTGCACAATGGGTCCCTTCTTGTGAAGGCAGCTAAAACTTTTGGGTCCCTCTATGTTAGAGGTAGATGGCCAACTGAGTCCCTCTGACCTAGAGGCACGTGGGTCCCCTTATGGGTCACTGTGTGATGATGGTCACAAGTTGAGCTCACTCCTAGATCAGACTACCTAAGGGCAGTAAAGACTAAAGATTAAAACATGTGCAAGCACCCTAGGGATGGCAATGCGTAACGCCTAGGTGTGCCAAGGAACGGAAGTCAAAGGAAGTTAAAGAAATATAAGTGCATTTTGCATGAACTCGAGTGAACGTATTTGCATATGCATGATTTTATGATGAACAGTACTTATTATCATCATTATGACATTGCAAGTAGGCTTTTGTTATTGATATTATTATTATCAGTATGAAATATTGTCATACTCGTGCTTGAATTCCTTACTCTGTTTAACAAGTACATGAGTAAAACTAACTCTGCTTTAGATAATACATTTTCGAACAATAAAACTGAGCAATTTATTTGGCCTAATCACCTTCTTCACAATAAACTGAAGCAGCTAGAGATAATAACAAAGACACAGCATGGAATTTCTTAGTGAATCCTACTGAGAACTTAAAGTTCTCACTCCTATTTCCGTATTATCTCCAGATAGCTCGAGAAGTCTCGAAGACGACTGAAGTTGCTGTCAGAAAAGGTTCGCTTAGGTAATAGTAACAACTCTTGAGTATGGTATTATGACTTAAGCATAATAATGCATTTCGGGAGGATGTTACACAACATAGGGCTATGCCACCCTATCTAAATGAAAGGGGAACTAGTATATCACCCCAATGTCACTAATATGGGGCCGTGTCGTGTCTGGACTTGGTGATATTAGGTCATGTCGGGGGCAGAGACCATGATGCAAACATGATTTGCTAAGACTCCTTGTGGTTTTTCACCCCAAATCACCCTTCAAAATCCTCATCTTCTTTTCTAATTCAAATCACATGCCCCTCATTCTTCTCCAACTCCAATCTTTATCCTCTATTCCTACTCATATCCATATCCATTCTTGAAAACACCTTATCAATCTCCATAACCTACCTTCTTTCTCACTTATCTCTCACTTTTATAAACCTTCTCTTTCTCTAGGGAGTTTTCTCTTCATAGAAATGTCCGTTAGCACCCATGTTCAAGTTTCAAGTCACAATAGCTCCAAGAATAAGAGGAATAACAAAGAAGGTGAATCATCTAAAGGAGCTTCTTTCTCATGAAGCACTAAATACACAAGGCAAAGGGAGCCTACTCCACCTAGCTCACCAAGTCCACTAACCCACCAACACTGGAGGAGAGGCCACCATTAGAATGAAGAGAGGTAACTAGAAACTTTAACGCCCTTCAAAAACCACCTCATGGTTGAATTTGAATTATGCTTAGAGGTTTTGATGAGCAACACATCAAGCTTTAATAAAATCCTTTGTTGACTAACGGTTTGTTTGATGTGACTATTCTTTTTTTTTTTTGTGAGTATGATCATGCAATTCTCATAGAAACAAGTCTTAGGCAGCACAAAGCTTAAAGTTCTTTCTAATATAAAAGAACATTTTTGTGGTATCTATGATCTCTCACTTAAGAAATATCGCCAAAAAAGAAAGGTAGACATATGTCATTAGAAGGAAAAACATGCTATCAGAATGATCACATATGCTTAAAAAAGATGAACTTTCTAGAAGGCTTTATTCAAAAGGGTGACCACCAAAAAGATGATTCTCATGATGCACCTCGCCCTCAAAGCTTCTTTTGCATGATTTAAGGATCAATTCCAAAAGTCAAATGTGACTTGACAAGATCCAAAAGAAGTGCTGATAAGTATGAAAAGCTGGTGAACCATCAATGGCTACTTTTATTCTTCTATGACACTTCTACTTGTTGAGGAAGAAAGCTATATCTTCTCTTTCTAGTCTTAGATTAGTGGATAAAAAAGGCCAAGGCTCAAGATCTGTAAGCTTCAATGAATATATTTTTGAAGTGTATAAAAAGATAGAAGACAATGAAGAAGTGGTTAGACATATATAGCATTCTCCGTATCCATATAGCGTTCAATACTCGACCTTCTAAAGATTCAGAAAGTTACTTGTTGTAACTTCTGATTAAAAAATCTTCTCATCTATTTTGTATTAGCCTATATTCTCTATTTGAGAGTTTAGAGAAGTCACTTCACATTATAACTAATTGTTGATACTTTATTGAGAGATTTAGTGTGAGTGTGTCAAACACAAACCTCAAAAATCAATTTATAGTAACCTAACATGCTAGTGGTTTTTGTGAGCTTGGAGAGACTAGGATAAAATACCACTCACGTAGCTTAGAGAGGCTTGGTAAAGACTACTCATCTGTATAGCTTGGAGAGACCTAAGAAAACTACTTGGCTGTAAAAGCTCGGAGAAGCTTGGAAAAATAATACTCAATTTATAAAACTCTCAACAAAGTGTTGAGAATTGGACGTAGGTAGTGATTGGCCAAACCAATACAAAAATTCTCTGTATGATCTTTCTAGCCCTTCTACTCTTTATTAGAATTTTCCATTGAATCCACTATTTTGTGTGCTAACTTATTCACTGCATTCAAAATATTTGTGAAAACAAACACTTTTATTTCTAACTCATACGCTTTTACATTCTAAGTCTTAGATCTGAGAAAGTTGTTAAAAAGTTTTCAAGAACTAAAATTATATTAGAAGCATAATTAAACCCTTCATTTTCATGCTGTCTCATTCGATAATTGGCATCAGACCCACACCTCCTGGGTTGCGCTTCCTAGTTGTCATAGAGAATAAAGATCCAAAAAATGGCACAACAAATCAACCATATTGCTGAGGGACATTCCATCAACTGCCCTCTATACTTCAATGGTGAAGATCACCTTTATTGGAAGAATAGAATGAAACTCTTCATTAACTCTACAAGCATTGATATATAGGAAATGATTGAGAATGGTGACTATGTTCCAACTATTGAGCAACTGGTGCCTCAAGTGGTTGTTGATCCTAATCAGGCTCCACCAGTAGTTGTTAGAACAATTCCAAGAAACCAATAGACTAACCAACATAAAGCCAGAGTTCAGATGAATGCCAAGGCCAATTATCTTCTCACATGTGTCTTAAGTAAGAGTGAATATGACAAGATTATCTGATATGACTCTGCTAAGGAAATTTGGGATAAACTCCAAGTTCTTCATGAAGGGTAGCATGCTCCAAACATACATGCCATGCTCAAGTCATGGAGCTATATCTACAGGTTGTTACTGCTACCATAAAATACTTTTAACTAAGAAAATATTATAGATATGGCCCTAAAACTTCTAAATCCTTTACTAACATAGGGTTTACAATCCCACATATTCATACATATAAGGTAAAATAACTACAACTTAAAAGAAACTTAACTAATATTATATATAAATCTTGTCTTGGCTTGTTGTCGTCACTTTGTAGCTATCCATCACCCACTTTGGTCTCTCGGACTAGGCTCAAGTCTAGGTCTTGGTTCTTGTAAGTATCCCCAAAACATTTGCTGCAAGCTCAATGTCTATCCTACATACTGGAATGTTTACGGAAAACAAACAAACAAATAGTGAGGACTTTAAGTCCTCAGTAGGTAAATTGAAACCACTAATCATATAAGGTGTCATCATAAACATTCCAATTGCTTTGATTTATTATAAAAACATGGAAAAATACATATAGGCACTAGTTCAATTTTTAAGTTTGAAAACATCTTTCTCAAAGCAGATTATATTTTAATAATCACTTGGCATATTTCATGAAAAACATAGTAACAATAATAGTATAACGTTTCAACCATAATCATAATAACTTCACAATATAATAAGAATGCTTAAATATGCATATGCTAATGCACATACTTAACTTATGTAAGTGCACTTGACTTTCTTAATTGTTTCTTCCTTTAACTTGCATCTTGCTCATCTGTACTTGGTCCCTTAGAGGTGAATGGCCTCTCTCATCCCTCGTAATAGCCTACTTCTCAGGTCCAAACTCGTACCTATATATGAGTACTCTCATATCGGTCTATTTCCCTTAAATCTGGTTGGGGGTTGACCCAAGTCTTAGACAGTACCGCTCTAGCCAACTATAAGGTAGAGGCTCGGTACGTCCCTTTTGCAAGTTTTTATAATCTTCTTTTTTTCTTGGACATAATCGTACATGCACATGCTATATGCACTTATGCATATGTTTCATATCATACTTTAATCATTCTTGTATGCATAATTTCCATGTATATAATATAAAATATATATGATTATAGCACTCAAGAAATTCGGCTGAAAATTTGGCATCATAATAGTTTAAATAGGAGGGGCCCAAAGAAATCAATATATTTAGTCAGCCAGCCAATCATAGTAGCCATAATCATCATCAACATTATACCAATATAATCTTACATTGGTGTGAAGTTGTATAAATTCTTGTGCCATTAACTTTCTCATATCTTATGGAACCCTTAATTCAAGACAATTCTCAAGTTATGCATTTATTCTCAAATCTACCTTGTTTTTATAAATTTCACTAATATTCCATTTGAGGTCATTTCAATATGAAAGTTTAACATGGTGTATCCTCATTAGTCTATTTTTGAACCTCTTTAGTTTCACTAAATTTTGAGGTCTATAATTTGAGTTATTAAAGTTTTACTTATGCCTACCTTGTTTCAGGATAATTTACACACTTATTTTTAAAAAATTATTAAAAATCCATCCTGTACCATTTTTATCTGAGATTTATATCAAATTATAGTTATTAGAACCATCTTTCAATTCTCATAGTTTCACTCCAATTGGGTAACTAGAGCTCAAGTTATGAGCTCTTCAAATGAGCTGTCTTGTTTCCACATGAACAGAGCATGGCCAACTTCAAAGAATTACTAGCGAAAATTCACTGATGATCTAATTTTGAATTTTTTTTGGCATATTATCCAATGTATTATATTTCTAAAAAAATTAGTTTCACTTAATTTGAAGTTATATAAGGTGAGTTACGCCCCTCATATCATACTCTAGTTAGGACAGAGTGTGAATTTCAACAGTCAACTTCAAAAATTCATAACTAACTCATTTTAAATCCAATGATCTTATAATTTATATCTATGGATTGCTCTTGAAGTATAGTTTCATATAAAATTAGTTTCATTTGAATCTGAGTTATGTAGGGTGAGTTATAGGCCATGTGGTATAGATGGCATCCTAGGGTTCTATTTCACAACTTTTCTATTTTTGTTTCCTTTTGATCTTTTGAGCTATTCTTCAACCCAAACTAAGTTTTCCTATTTCAAATCACTAGAAAAACATCGTAACACCATCATACAAGCATGAACTAGGGATGTCACAAGAAGATCACTTCAGCCACAACACTTATACAAGAACAATAAAAGCTACGGATTTGAGCTACCTACCTCAAAATCCTTGAAGCCATGGAAGCAAAAAAGGCAAAAGCAACATCCTAGTCTCCTTGCCTTCTCATGGCAGCAATGTAGATGGTGATGGAGGGACTCTACTTGATGTTAAATCATCAAACTGATAGAGGGATATTGTAGAAAAGAAGATGAGGGTCAATTTTCATAAAAAGAACAAGTGATTTTGAGGCCAAGAAGGGCTCCAACTTTGAGCTTGAAGCTTTAGTCATGGATGATGGTGAGAAAAAGGTGAGAATGAAGAAAATGGAGGTGGATGAAGGGGTAAGTGGCTGAAATTCCAAGGGTAAAAAGGGAAGAATTGGTGACTTCTTTACTAAGTTGGTTTGGCTTCTCTTTGAAGCTTTGTGGGTTGAATCTCATTGGTGGATTTGGAGCAAAAATTAAATTCTCCTAGGCTTGAGTTTTAGCTGGTCTTGGTCCATCTACTTAGAATGCCGGTGTCACTTATCTTTGGCCTTATGCTCTGACTATTCCTTTGAGAGATCTATCTAGTTCCTAGGGGAATTATTTCCCTGGGTTTGTCATACCCAGAGACAACATAGGACCCTTGAGAATTAGTTCAAGGTGCCTGGGCATTAATTTGAGTACTTTTTACCCTAGATAATATATATATATATATGTTGCACTTTTATAAGTAATATTATAAGTAATATTGCACTTTTATTTAAAGTTAAGTGTAGAAATACTAATTATGAAGTTATCATATGTATTTTAATTGTCTACTTCTGCTGTGGGACCAACATAATCCTAGAATCGGGATTTTTCTACTATTGCGTCTCCTGATAGACATTAACCTTTATTTACAGCTTTGTCATTATAATATAAAATTATAATCTTGCCCTTCCTTTTTCTCCAACTCCCTATTTACGGTTTTGCCCGGACTTCGGGCTTGAGCTTCCTTTTATCCCGGTCTATCCCTAGAGCTCGGGATTTTAAATGAAGGAACTGATAAGGTCAAAGAAACTAAGATCAGCATGTGACATTTGCTCTTGCAGGAAGACTAGGAGCCATCAGAATGCTGCTTGCTTATGCAGCATATAAAGATTTTGTTTTGTATCAAATGGATGTCAAATCTGCTTTCTTAAATGGTTTTATTTATTAAGAAGTATATGTCAAACAACCTCCTAGTTTTGAAAATGGAATTTTTCCTAGTAATGTTTTTAAGATGTCAAAAGCCTTATATGGTTTGAAACAAGCTCCTAGAACTTGGTATGAAAGACTTAGCTCCTTTTTACTTAAAAATGGTTTTAAAGGAGAAAAGTTGATACAACCTTGTTCATCATGCATGAGAAAAATGAATTTCTAATTGTACAGATTTATATAGATGATATAATTTTTGGTGCTGCTAATCAAAATATGTGCAAGAAGTTTTCTGAGCTTATGCAAGGAGAATTTGAGATAAGTATGATGAGAGAACTAAAATACTTCATGGGCTTGCAAATAAAGCAATAGAAAGATGGGATCCTCATTCATCAAGAAAAATATGCCGAGGATTTGCTTAAGAGGTTTGACATAGACCAAACCAAAAGCATCTATACTCACATGCACCTTTCTCAAGTTCTGAAAGCTGATGAAGATGGAGAAAAAGTTTCTGATAAACTTTATAGAGGTATGATTAGATCTTTACTCTATCTAACAGTTAGTAGACCTGACTTGCAATTAAGTGAAGGGATTTGTGCTAGATTTTAATATAATCCAAAGCAATCACACTTAAATATTGTCAAGAGAATTCTGAGATATCTAGTAGGTACTACTAATTTTAGTCTATGGTTCAAGAAAGACACTACTTGTAATGTTACATGTTATTGTGATGCTGACTTTGTTGGAGATAGAGTTGAAAGAAAAAGCACAAGTGACTGTTGCTATTTCCTTGGAAAATCCTTGATAACATGGTCAAGTAAGAAGCGGAACACTATTGCTCTTTCAACTGCTAAAGCTAAATATGTATTTGTAGCAAATTGTTTTGCTCAGATTCTGTGGATTAAGCATTAGTTGGAGGATTTCAACTTGAGGTATATCAAAATCCCTATTCTATATGATAATATAGGTGCAATTAACTTGTCTAAAAATCCTATGCAACATTCTAGATCTAAGCATATAGGCATTAAGCATCATTTCATAAGAGATCATGTTCAGAAGGGAGATATTGAGCTAAGTTTTGGAAATATAGAAGATTAAATGGCTGATATTTTTACAAAACCTTTAGTTGAAGATTGTTTTTGTTATATAAAGAACTTCCAAAACATGACTAGTTTCTAAGAATGCATTCATATTACATGTGTCCTGCCCCTACTTAAGCAAAAGCTTAAAGTTGAGATTGCTGCTTCTAAGTGAATTTCCTTTCTAAAGAAGGATTATCAAAAATGTTACTTAGAACTCATTTAGAAAGATCAGATCAAAATGATTCAAAAAGAACAAAACAAAATGATTTGTAGAATATTTTCAAAAAGATCAAATCAGAAGAGTATGAATATTAGTTAAGAAAGATGAGTTCAACTTGGGTTTAGAAGATTTTAGAAAGATGGGTTCAGAATGATTAGCTCAAAGAAAGGTTCAGATCATGAGTTTAGAAAGAATAAATCCATTAGAAAGATAGCTCATGCTTTTGATTAAAGAAATGAATGTGAAGAGTCGAGGCAGTTTTTGAATGAAGGATAAGCTTGTAACTTTCCATTTTGCCACGTTGCCACGATCAAATGAAGCAGGAATCCTAAATCGATATACACACTAAAACGACATCGTTTCCATTTAGAAACCGTTCATATTTCATTAACCTTTAGTCATTTTTATTAACCACTAAGTCATTTTAACATTTACTGTGAAACTTTGTCTCTTCCAAGTCACAAAAACCCCTTTCAATGTTCTTAATTGTCCATCTTCATTCCTAAACCTCAAACTTTCAAACATTTCTTACTCTCTATTTTCTACCTCCAATCCATACACATTCTCCTTCTTTTCATTCAAGCCTCAACCTTTGTACTTCACTATGGCTAGAAAGGGTGATCAAAGTGTTCCATACATTTTCAAAGATGACAAAATGCAGGACAACTTTTAAAGAAATTTCTTTTGAATACCCATAGCCTGGGGAAGAGTTTCTATTTGGAGAACTTTACAACACTCCTTGAGGTGTTTGAAGTCTTTGAGTTCCAAGGCTGGAATAATTTCTTGAGAATATCTGAGGACATTTACATGGGGTTAGTACTTGCGTTCTATAGCACTTTTATCTCCACTGATGAAGACAACGCATCCCTCAAAAGCATCATTAGAAGCTTCGCGATAAGAGTTCTATCTACTAACATTGCATATATCACAAATACTCCAAATTAGGGCATTCTATGCACAGTTGGAGAAAGGTGGTCAGAAGAACTTGGAGCTTTAGAGGAGGACGTTGCTGCAATCTTCACTGGAAAGAGGAACATGCATGTAAGAGATATTCACACCTCTTATCTTCTCACTAATGCTAGAGTTGTCTATTCTGTGGTCCAACACACTGTGCTACCCCAAAGTAGTAACATAGATGTCATGTATGAGGTGGACTAAATAGTGATGTTTTGTCTCATGACAAGAAGAATCAACTTGGTAAGGTTGATTCTGGAATTCATGTCATTGGCTGTAAATGCTGAGAGGAGAATGCATGCTTCTCTTCCCTATGGGATGTTCTTTACTAGAATCTTTACAAGGGCCCAATTGCCAATTAATGGGCATAGAGCAGACAAGTGACCCATAACTACAATGAAGATATCCTCAGCCCTGGGACTAAAGTCTCAAGGCCAAGAAAAGAAAGAGAAGAAAAAGGAGATGGAGAAAAAGGATAAGAAGAAGGATGAGAAGAAGAAAGATTCTTTTATCCAAGAAACCAGAATCAAGAAGGTTAGATCCAAACCTTCTAATGAAGAGAAGAAGAAGAAAAAGAGATCTTTTACAATTTCTGAGGAAAGAAGAACAAGTAAGAGAAGACTGTTAAAACTTGTTGAAGAGCCCATGAATGCTGTTGTGCCTGTTCAATAACCCGCAACTAGAACTACAAGACTAGCTCGAAGAGAGAAAAGAGTTGTTATAAGGAAACCTGAACCTCAAAAACAACTTGAACAACAAGCTAAAGAAAAGACTTTAGATAAAGAAGAAGATTCAAATTGCATGCACAAAGGCAAGAAGAAGCAAAAAAGGGCCCCTGTTGAACTATCTAGAGATTCCACCTCCTTTCCTTTAAGGCAAGCTAGAAAAGAAGCTGTTAAGAATAAGCTTAGAAAAGAAGCTTGGTTGCGGAAGTAGAGAAATATAGTTGTCAATGTTAGAGCCTTTACTAATGTTGCTAGAAGCTCGTCTGTTTCCTTGGAGGTGGACCAACAATTTGTAGTAATTAAAGAACTTAATCCACCAACTAAGATGAGAAGGGCAGTTGCGCCCTTAGAGCAACAATTTGTACTGGCTGCTACTACAGAAATCCAATCTTCGAACCTACCCTTGGTGCCTAGCAATCAAGAAAGCTCGATAGTTGAGAGAATTGAGACTGAATTCGTTGTTACTACACCAAGAAGAAATAAGCCTGGGAAAGAGTTAACTTTGGTGACAGATTTGGTACCAGAAAAGATTGCTTTTGCTAATCTTGAGGCTGCATCTCCAACTACTCCAATGCCCATACCAGCATCTACCACAACCTCCTAAAATATTGCAATACCACGACTATAGCTAAAAACTACTATTAACTTCCGGACCACATCTTGACAAAATAGCAACTCTTGCTTATTCTGCATCAGCCAAGTCATCAGAAAGTAAAAGCCACCACATTGTCAAGCTACCTTCTAGAGCACCATCAAACACAGAAGCCCTTCCTGATGCTGCTGAGGTTCAGATGGATTTGTTACTGGCTAATCAACAAACCATCATGGCTAATCAATGTGAACTCCAAGCTCATCAGCAAGCATTAGAAAGAAAAATGAGCAAAATGGAATAATTGTTGTTGCAAATACTAAAGGGTTTAAAAAAAAGGAATAGGCAGTTAATGATAGCCTTCTATGATCCCTTATCCCTAGTTTTGATAATGTTAAAGGGGAAGAAGATTGAAGAAAAGCTGAAATTGAGGGGGAGTCAATTTAGGGGCAGTTAGGAGTCAATATCTGCTACATCCATATTTGTTGCATATCATTCATGATTTTTGTTAATTTTCCTTTTGGGAACAATATTAAATTTCTATAGCCATATTTAAACTAACTGTAGAATAGCTTATTTTACCATCTTATTACTCTTATATACCAGTCTACGTTTAGTTAACTATCAAGTTACTCATGCTTTGATATTATTGTTGTATTACTCTGATATATCAGTTTGATTTATGCTCTGATAATATTTATCTTAATTTGCAAACTTATGCTAGGATACTCTTATGAAGATCATTAAGTTTTGCTACCATAAGTTTTTGCTTTAATTATCTCGTTTCTCTGATTTCAAAATATGCACATTCTGCTTTACTGATTGCAAGTTATAATCATGCATTTTCTGTGACATTTTCGTGCTAATCGTAGTTATAATTGCTTTGATTATATTAATGTCATATTTGGTTTGATTGATTCTTCTAGTATCATCATTAATCTAATATTTCATATAATCTGCACTGATAGTTATACACTTTAGGTCTTTTTTTTAAATAGCTTACACTTTGTCACTCTAATCTATCATGAACTTTCGTAACTAAAGTAGATTGTGATAATTTTAAACTTATCCTTTTTTTTTTAAAGCTTAAAATGTTCATGATTGATGATTTCTTAACTCAATAATATTTCTAGTTAATTGCGCTTGTTACTGAAGTTTCTAGATAACTTGGTCATTTAATACTCACTTCAGAAAGTTGAAATAAACAATAAATTGTATGTCTCTAGACTTTTAATTCCTATTTTCAATACAAAAGCTTTTGTTAAATGTTGATTTGTCATCATAAAAAAGGGGAGATTGTAAGCTCCAATGCTCTTCAAAAGCCACCTCATGATCTAAACTGAATAAAGTTTAGAGGTTTTGATGAGCAACAAATCAAGCTTTAACAAAATCTTTTGTTGACTAACAGTTTGTTTGAAGTAATTAAATTCTTTTGTGAGTAAAATCATGCAATTCGTATCGAAATAAGTCTTAGATAGTACAAAGCTCAAAGTTCTTTCTAATATCTCATGAATATACACTTCTTGAAAAGAACACTTTGTGTCTATGATCTCTCACTCAAGAAATATATCAGAAAGTTTAGAAAGGTAGACATATGCCATCAGAAGGAAAAACATGCCACTAGAAGGATTATAGATGCTTTAGAAATATGAACTTTCTAAGAGGCTCTGTTCAGAAGGATGACTACTAGAAAGATGATTCTTATGAAGCACCTTACCCTTAAAACTTCTTCTACACGATTCAAGGATCAATTTCAAAAGTCAAACATGACTTGACAAGATCTAAAACAAGCGCTAACAAGTCTGAAAAGCTAGTGAACCATCAACAGCTACTTTTCTTCTTTTGTGACACTTATACTTGTTGAAGAAGAAAGCTATATCTTTTCTTTCCAATCTTAGACCAGTGGCTAAAAAAGGCTTAAGGCTCATGATCTGCAAGCCTCAACGGATATATTTTTGAAGTCTATAAAAAGCTGGAAGAAAATAAAGAAGTAGTTAGACATATATAGCATTATGCATATCCATATAGCTTTCAATACTCAATCTTCTAAACATCTAGAAAGTTACTTGTTGTAACTTCTAATTAAACTTGTTGTAACATCTTTCTAAATATGCTCTAAGATTAAACCTTGAGAATCTTTCTCTAGAAAAGAAATCCACTTGCAAGCAACAATATCAGTTTTAAGCTTTAGTTTAAGAGGGGGAAGTGCATATGTAGTATGAATACATGTTTCAGAAGCCAGTCATGTTCAGAAGGTTCTTTATATAGTAGAAATGATCTTCAGCTAAGGGTTTTGTAAATATATCAGCAATTTAATCTTAAGTGTTAACAAAACTTAGCTCAACATATCCTTTCTAAACATGAGCTCTTATGAAATGATACTTAATTTCTATATGCTTTGATATAGAATGTTGAATGAGATTTTTGACAAGATTAATAGCACTTGTATTATCACAGAAGATAGGAATCTTGGTATACCTCAAGTTAAAATCTTCCAATTGATACTTTACTTGTAGAATCTGAGCATAGCAATTTGCTGCAAATACATATTCAGCTTCAGCAAATGAAAAAGCAATGGTATTTTGCTTTTTGCTTGAGCAAGTTATTAGAAATTTTTTGAAAAAGCAACAGCAACCACTTGTGCTTTTCCTTTCAACTCTATCTCCAACAAAATCAGTATTGTAATAACCTGTAATATTACAAATAGTACCTTTCTCGTACCAAAGACCATGATTGGTAGTACCTACTATATATCTCAGAATTTTTTTGACAGCATTTAAGTGTGATTGCTTTGGATTAGATTGAAATCTAGCACAAATCCCTACCCTTAATTGCAGGTTAGGTCTACTAGCTATAAGATAAAGAAGTGAACTAATCATACCTCTATATAGTTTATTAGAAACTTTCTCTCTATCTTCATCAGCTTCTAGATCTTGAAAAGAGTGCAACAGCATACTAATTCTCTTGGGCTTGTCCATGTTGAACTTTTTGAGCAGATCCTTTGCATATTTCACTTGGTGAATAAGAATTCCACCTCCTTATTGCTCAATTTGCATCCCTAGAAAGCACTTTAGCTCTCCCATCATACTCATCTCAAATTATCCCTGCATAAGCTCAAAAAAGTTCTTGCACAAACTCTAATTAGTAGCACCAAAAATGATATCATCTACATAAATTTGTATAATCAAAAAATCATTTTTCTCATGCAGAATGAACAAGGTAGTATCAATCTTTACTCATTTGAAACCATTTTTAAATAAGAAGCTACTGAGTCTTTCATACCAAGCTCTAGGAGCTTGTTTCAGACTATATAAAGCTTTTAAAAGTTAAAAAACATGATTAGGAATAAACTCATTTTTGAAGCCAGGAGGTTGTTTAACATAAACTTCTTCAAAAATGAAACTATTTTAGGATACCAGATTTTGCATCCATTCATATAGAACAAACCCTTTGTAAGCAGCAGAGGCAAGCAACATTTTGATGGCTTCTAGACTTACTACAGAAGCAGATGTCTCATTATAATCAATGCCTTCTTGTTGATTGTAACCTTGAGCTAATAGCCCAGCCTTATTTCTGATCACTTTCCTCCCTTTATCAAGTTTGTTTTTGAACACCCATTTTGTCCCAATGATAGATTGTCCTTTTGGCAGAGGGACCAGATTCCAAACTTTACTTTTCTCAAACTAACTTAATACTTCTTTCATTGCTTCAATCTAGCTTTGATCTTGTAAGGCTTCATTAACACTTTCTGGTTGAATTTTAGAGATTAGAGCCAAGTTGGATTCTGTTCTAAGAGAAGATTTGGTTTTGACTCCTTAAGAAGGTTCACCAATAATTTGATTTTGAGAGACAGATCTCAAATCCCTTGCTCTAATGTATGTTCTGGTTCTTCAAAAATGTCATCAGAAACATGTTGATGAGTAGGCAAATCAGAATCATCATTATCATTCCTTGTGGTTATTTGAAGGATTTGTTGATACTGTGCATTGTCATTTAGAGACAAATTCTCCATTTCATCTTCTAAATCCACAACTCTCTGAATTTCATCTTTCTTTCTCTCTTTGAAGGTTATATGTATAGTTTCCTCCACAATTTGAGTCTTCTTGTCATATACCTTGGAAGCCTTGGAAACAGGAGAATATCCTAGAAAAACGCCAAGACCAGACTTAAGATCAAACTTGGATAGCTTATCCTTGGTGTTAATTATGAAACATTCAGATCCAAATACATGAAAGTAAGAAACATTTGGTTTTCTTCCTTTCCATAATTCATAGGGGCTTTTTTTGAGTGTTGGCATTTAGAAAACACAGTTTGAATGTAGCAGGTAGTATTGACTACTTCTACCCAAAACCTTTTGATAAACCACTTTCAAGAAGTATGATTCTAGCCATTTCTTATAAAGATTTATTCTTCCTTTCAACTACCCCAATTATGTTGAGGAGTTCTAGGAGAAGAGAAATCACAAGAAATGCCATTTTCAGTACAAAAGTTTTCAAAAGAGTGATTTTCAAATTCTCCACCATGGTATGATCTGATGGAGGTAATACAAAAACATTTTTCATTCTAAATTCTTTTCGAATATGTCTTGAATGCCTCATAAGCTTCATCCTTATGGATCAGAAATATAACCCATATAAATCTTGAAAACTCATCCTTAATGACTATGCCATATTCCTCATCCCCTAGACTAGCAGTTCTAGTTAATCCAAATAGATCAAAATTTAAAAGCTCTAGTGGTCTAATAGTTGAGGCTACATCCTTGCTGTGCAAAGAACTTTTGGTCTGGTTAGCTCTCAGACAAAACTTACAAGTTAAGTCATTTTCAAAATCGATATTGGGTAAACCTTTAACTAGCTCCTTGTGAGAAATCTCAGAGATCAATGTTATATGAGCATGACCAAGTTTCTTATGCCACAACCACTTTTCATCCATAAAGGATACTAAGCATTTTACATTCTAATCTAGGTCTTCTAGATATAATACATAAGTATTATCATGCCTTCTAGCAGTAAGAATGATTTTATCAGATTTGGAATCTTTAATAACACATTGAGAGGGTTCAAACACAACTCTGTAGCCTTGGTTACAAAATTGACTAATGCTCATAAGGTTGTGAGTTAATCTTTCTGTTAACATAACACCAATAATCAAATCAGAATCATCCTTACCAACATTGCCTATACCCACAATTTTGGATTTGATACCATTAGCAAATTTCACTACTCCACCATTTTAGGGCTGAGGTTTTTGAACTAGAATTTATTTTTAGCCATGTGTCTAGAGCATCCACTGTTCAGATACTACTTCTTTTCCTTCTATTGTTGTGATTTAAGACATACCTGCATCAGAAGCAATGTTTACTTTAGGTATCCACATTTTCTTGGGTCCTTTTAGGTTAGTTTTCTTAATAAGGTTCTTCACTTTCTATCTGTTTGCTTTTCATGCCCCTTTTTGAAGCAATATATGCATGTAGGAATTTTATTTTGAGAATTTTTAGATGATTTCTCATTATCTTTCTTTTCATACCTAAGTCCTATTTTCTCAAAATATGGTTTTTGACCTCCAAGCATAAGATCCAAGTTCTTGGAGCCATTTACCATTTTCTCAAGATCTGTCTTGAGAAGCTTGACAGTTTTTTGAAGTTCAAAAATATTAGAAGATGTGTTCTAATTGACTTCAGTAGTTTTAGTCTTTATGGCAGTGGTGTCCTTCTGGAGAAGGGTTTTTTCTTTTAAAGCTTAGTGTTTTCATGCCCCAACCTATTATTCTCATCCTTGAGTTTTTTAAAATCTAAGGATAGTTTTTGAAAGTTTTTCTTTAGTGAAGCATAATGAGAAGCAAGTAATTGAGAATCATCTAAAAGTTCATCATAAGCTTTCTAAATATTTTCAAATGTAAGTTCAGGTTTAGAGTCTGATACCTCAGTTTCTTCTTCAGAAATTATATCAGTCATGAAACAGAGATTTACCACTATTTCTTCATCTCCTTGTAATTTTATATTCTCTTGCTGTTCATCTAAATCTTCCCACATGGCTATCATAGCCTTCTTCTTTGAAGTCTTTTTCTTCGAAGCTTTCTTCAATCTTGGACATTTTGATCTGACATGTCTAGTTTCTTTCCATTTAAAGCAAATGACTTCATCTTGCTTTGCTTTACCCTTTTTGTCCTTTTCAGGAACAAGGCCTTTCTTCTTTCTCCTCATCCATGCTTTTGATATCCTCCTTGCCAAATGTGCAATTTCATCATCATCATCTTCAAAGAAGTCTTTTTCCTCTTCTTCTGACTCTTCTGCAGCTTTCATGGCCTTGGAAGAGCTTGACTTTCTTTGAGTGGATTTTAAGGCAATGAACTTGCCTTTTCTATTAGATTCCCCAGCTCTGTCATTTAGCTCAATCTCATGAGTCTTTAATGAACCAATAAGAGCATTAAGACTTAGCACATTCAAGTCTTTTGCTTTTTAAATGGCTATCACATTGGGGCACCAAGCCTTAGAAAGACTTCTCAAAATCTTTCTCACCATTTCTGCATTTATGTATTTCTTTCCTAAGGATTTTAATTGATTTATGATATGCATAAATCCAGTAGCCATTTCATCAATCTTTTCATGTTCTAACATTTTGAACATCTCGTATTGATGAACTAACATGCTAATCTTAGTTTCCTTGAATTGATCAGTTCCTTCATGAAGGACTTGAAGTCTATCCCAAATCTCCTTGGCTAAGTCACATGATATGATTTTATCATATTCGTTTTTGCTCAAAGCACATGTAAGAAGATAGTTTGCCTTGGCACTCATTTGAGCTTTGGCCTTGTGTTGATCAGTCCATTGATTTCTTAGGATGGTTTTGACTATAATGGGTGGAGGTTGATTAGGATTAGTACCCTCTTAAGACACTGGTTGCTTAGTAGTAGGTATATAGACACCATTCTCTATGATCTCCCATATATTGATGCTTGTAGACTCAATGAAGAATCTTATTCTATCCTTCCAGTATGGATAATCTTCACCATCGAAATATAAAGGGCAATTGATGAAGTGTTCCTCAACAATATGGTTGATCTGTTGTGCTATTAGTTGGATCTTTATCCTCTACAGCCGTTAGGAAGTTCAACCCCATAGGTAGGCTTTGATGCTAATTGCTAGAAAAAGGTAGCACGAGAAGGGGGATTGAATCATGCTTCAAGTAAAGATTAAAACCTAAAAACTTTATGCAAAACAACTTTCTCAAGTTTGAGACTTGGAATGCAAAAGCAATTGAGTTAGAGAAATAAGCTATTTCACGTTCCGAAAGTTAGTTCAAGCAACATGAAATTATGCACACAGATTTAAATATTTAGTGAACTAAAGTAGGGATAGAAAGATCACACAGCAAGATTTATACTAGTTCAATCAACCACTTGCCTATGTCCAGTCCCCAACACTTTGTTGAGATTTTTTATATCACGAGTATTCTTTGTTCAAGCCTATCCAAACTTTACAACAAAGTAGTCTTTCTCATTCCTGTCCAAGCTTTTACAACTGAGTAGTTTTTGCTAAGCCTTTCCAAGCTAAAATGAGTAGTCTTTATTCTAGCCTCTCCAAGCTCTCTGTGACCACTAATGGGTCCGGTTACAATGAAAGAAATATAGGCTTGTGTTTTGAAACATTTACACTAAAACTCAACAGAGTATATTCAATGAAACATTGTGTGTGACTTCTCCAACTTCTCAATATGAGAATATTATCTATTACAAATTAGTAGAGAAGATTTTCAAATAGAAGTTACTATATGTTACTTTTTGGCAATTTAGAAGGTTGAAGGATGAAAGCTTTGATAGCATAGAAAATATTCAATTAGTCTAACCCATTATTCTTCGATTTCCAATTTTATATAGACTTCAAAATATGACCATTGAAGCTTGCAGATCTTGAACCTTGTGCATCTTTGATCTAGTAGTCTAAGATTGGAAAGAGAAAATGCAGCTTTCATCTTCAACACGTAGTCGTGACATAGAAGAGGAAAATAGCTATTGAAGTGTTCACTAACTTTTTAGACTTGTTAGTGCTTCTTTGTATCTTGTCAAATCACATTTGACTTTTTGAATTCATTAATGAATTGTGCAGAAGAAGCTTTGAAGGTGAAGAACTTCATGAGAAGCATGTTTTTGAGAGTTGCTCTTCTAGACGAAGTCATCCCTCTAAATATACTGTGATCTTTCTACTAGCATGTTTTCCTTTCTGATGCTATAATTCCATCCTTCTTAACTTTTTGATCTGTTTCTTAAGTTAAAGAGCATATATATACTACAAAGCATTCATTCTAAGAAGAGTATATTGAGTGAAAATAAAAAGGAATGAATTACTTTGAGTTTTAGTTTGATTTGAATGACCTGCTCACAAAAGAAAATATTTTTCATAACAAATCATTAATTGACGAAAAATTTACTTAAAGCTTCATTTGATACACATCAAAACCTTAAAGTTCGATACGTCTTAAATCATGAAATGGTTTCAAAAAGGCATTGGAGCTTACATTATCTAAGCTTACATAAGCCTTCTCTATGCAACCACAAAACTCAATCAAAGGTCACTTAACGATACAAAGGTGAGGTCAATTACCCTAAGTTAAATATGCACATTATCATGAACTTGTATGCTAATCACATGACTTAAGCTCTTTTGGCTCTTCCACTTAGTCTATACACATAAAGGTTTTTCTTCCAATTTCTCGAAAATTTATTTGCGTAGATTGATATAGATAAGGTGCAACCTAAATATTATGATGACGTAGCTTAGATTGAAGTAGTTACTTGTTGATTGGTACATATTTTGAGTGGTGGAAGTTTGGCCAAAACTTCCCCATTTTGTGGCTAAGTGTGGCACCATCTTATGGGGCTGAAGGTGGCTGAAATTTCAATCACCCAACCTAGGGTTTTTAGTATCAAATTCTATTGGTTTGGTTCTTGTGGTACAAAATACCGAATCTTTACCGAATTCTTTCAAATTGGCAAAACGAATTTAAAGGATTCTGTGAGGTTTTCTATGTCTATATTCTAATTATTCCTAAGTATAATTTCTCTAATTAATGTGTAATTAACATCTTATCAACTTTAATTAATTTTCAATTAATCTTACTTATTCGATAAAATTGAATAAATCGATTAATGGTGTAAGTTAAACGTATTAAAATTCCGAACATTACATTAGATGGTTTCTTCAAATCTTTTGCATAATAATCTTAAAATCCTTTAACTTTAATATTTATAATTTATCACTAATTTCTCTTATTTGCCTAATGTAATGGAATAAATTGATTAATAGTGCTAATGATCACATCGTTTCTATAAGATTGTTACGGGTTACGTTTTCGTAAATCCTCTAGTATGTTCTGTTTATTTTCCGTAGTCAATGTCATTTTCATAATTTTGAGCAAATCTAAGGGCACCCCATGTCGTTTCATACTTGAATACCTTCGTGGCTCAATCGGCAGAGATTTCAACTTCTATGGTTTCGCCATGTGATTCTGCTCTATTTAAAACCTCATTCGACTTATTCTACGAATGTAGGGATATAAATGTCATTTTATGAAAAATTCTAGGGTTATTGTGGAAATAATCCCTTGGGGTCAAAGTGTAATTTGAAAATTCTGAGCAACATTGCAATTAACAAAAGTTTATAAGGGCACTTTTGTCATTTCTTAATTTTTAACAAAAAATGGGGATGCTACAATCTACC
The DNA here is from genome assembly GCA_031439595.1 of Pterocarpus santalinus. Classification (NCBI taxonomy): domain Eukaryota; kingdom Viridiplantae; phylum Streptophyta; class Magnoliopsida; order Fabales; family Fabaceae; genus Pterocarpus; species Pterocarpus santalinus. The sequence goes on from CM062529.1 coordinate 26,770,382, forward strand.
CACTTTAAAAGAATTTTGTCCCCAAAATTCTAGGGCTAAGATTGGTTGAGGAAAAGTCTTTTAACATACAAGGATACTTTTCTTTTTGAGCTTGCACCTTGTTTTGAGATTACTTGCAAGTAGCTATGAGGTATTGTCTTAGTATATACAAAGGATCCATAAGGATTATGTTGGCGCCCAAGCTTGCCTTATCTCTATGACGCCCTGAACCATCATTCAGTTCAGTGGAGACTTTTATTCATCTCCCTTGCTCTATATTTAACCATTCCTTATTATTTGCTACTCAAGCTTCTACTAATTTTCCCAATGCTAATCGCTATATCCTGTGCCCAAGATATGATTAACGTAGTAAAAGTGAAGGAAATAATGATTCTATTTCAATATCGTCTTTTAACGAAGTAGTGGATCCTTGTATACCTTATTTAACCTAGTCTTAAGTGTATGGATTTAACTACCCTAGATTGAGAGCCTTCTTAGGTCTCAAATTGTGATTTTGACCCACAATTGCTCTTCGTAGCAAATATCTAATTGTGTTGCGTAGCATGGTTACACTGGTGTACCTACTTCTATTTACTAACTCCTAGATAATTTGGGGCATACCTGTTCCTCTGTGGTTGATATATGGCTAAGAACTCATAAGATTATGTTGAGAAATTTCCCTATGAAATTTTCCTAAAGTTGTGATTCAACCTAAGTTATAGGATAACGAAAATCTCAAGCAGAGCTTCAACTTGTCTAATGATGATTATCCTTTGTTACCCGGCTTTTAAGAAAATCTTGTACTAATTATCAGTAAGCATGCTGCATTTACTATAGGTCTATAGCATAGGTGTCTTCATCCCCAAGTAAATTGGGGGAATTCCCTTTTTGGTCTTTGTTTAGAGTTATTAAAGTAAGTTTTCATGAACCCAGCCATTCTTGAATTTCTTGATTGACTCTACTACTAATTCAGATGCACGATCCTTATGAAGGCTTAGGGCTCTCCTTGAAAGTACAACTAGGAGCTTCGGCTTAGAGCTCTTCCTTCCTTATAAGCCTTACCTTGTACCCTAATGCTTGTAAGGAAGGTCTCGATTTGCATCCTCTATAGAAACTCTTGGTACTCCTCATGGGTCCATTTTCCAAAATATGATAAGCTCAATGAGAGACAAAGGAAATGACAGTCTCAACTCCTTATTAAGCGACAAGGATCCTACCATTTTCTATTCCCTTCAACATAATAACAGGGAGATTCCTTGTCTATTGCACTGGTATCCATTTTCCCTTGGTCTCTTAATACTAACTTAAGAAGTCTTGCGGTCACCAATGTTACCGTTCTCATTGGTGGTCAGCTTCTATACAATGTGCATCAGTCTCGATGGTCAAATTTCATATTGTTCTCACTACTGAACCCTTTTTGCTATTCACTACATTATCTTGTACCCAAGGTGTGGCTACCCAGTGTGAGAGAAGGAAATGACAGTCTTATCTTCCTGTTAGGGTTGTAACACTAAGATTTCCTAGAAGGTCACCCATCTCAGTATTACTGTCGCCTAAGCACGATTAACCATAGGGTTCTAATGGGATTAGGTACGTTAGGGCTGTTATATGCTTACTTAATCTAGCTTTGAGTATGGAGGCTTAATCGACTACCCCCGATCTTACATTGTAACCTTAACAAGCATCGGACATATTTCCAAATCCTTTGATTTTATATTGGTGCATCACCCGGTCCTGCTTAGGGTGCATCGGGTCGGTTGCATTCATTACTGGTGTCAAGAAAACCTAGTTCGTTACCTCCTACAAACTCTTGTTTGTGCCATAATTTCATACTGGCTAACAGGCCCCTGATAATCAAAATTGCCTCTATCTTTCTTTTTGTAAAGTCCTCTTTGTTTGTGTAGAAGCTTATCTTGGTCCTAGCCTGTTAGGGCCTCCTATTCTACTACTATCTCAGTCTATCGAGATCCATTGCACATTCTAGTCCTTGTTATTCTCGCTCGAATTCGGATATATTTCTCCTCGAGTTACCCCACTCACAGCATTCGCAATGATGTCCAAAGATGATCATTATATCTCGCATTCCTCCTCTAGATAACTGCATCTCTTTACTAATAACATATTGATGGTAGTTGCATCATGTGGTGCTTATGATGACTAAGGTTGATGGAGCCTTTAGTATAACTTGAAATTCTGATACCTCATTTACTCTTAACAGATAAGAACACCAAGCTTGTTTCGAGTGCTGCCTTAGTCCAAAAGTGTCCTACTTAGGAAATATCCCTCCTTTGCTTCAAAGAATGCTTTCAGGTTTATACTTCACTTCCTTTCCGTAGCATGAATAACGGCATCTTTATGCTGATATAGTGTAGTTAGATGAATTTATTCAAAGTTTGTTAGATTTTCCTTTGAAGCTAAGATCCTACTTAATGCTCTTCGTTTTGCAATTGCTTGAAGAAGAAAACCATTTCATCCTTTGAATAGAGTCTTGGAAAGGTTTTCGTATATCTAACTGAAGCTTCTGCTCTTAATTCCCTTCACTAAAACTCTGCCTCATCTGCTCATGCTCCCAATTTCTCAATGAAGGATCAGGTCTTTATAATGTGGCATTACCATAATCTAAAATAAAAACCATTGATTGAATTTTTCGATGAAGTACCTTTGAGGAAATCTTACTTACAAAGGAAATAAGGGTACCATTTGCGCCACTTGAGATAACTTCTTCAACGGATAATTACCTTACTTTTATCAAGTACTAGGTCTACTAAACCAGGCAAAAGAATTCCTTAGATTCAATCTAAAGAAGATAGCCTGGATCAGGGCGGTTGCAAATGAAGCTTAGAATAAGCTTTGTAAGAGTGAAGAAGATTCCTGCTCCACTCGTAACCAATTGAGATCCTGCCCTTGATGACTTAAATTTTTGATTACATGATAACACTTGAGAAATGATCCTTCTTTGCTATGACCAGATTTACTTGGTACATAGTAAACCATCCAACACAAGTCTTTTGATCGAAGCCTTTAATTCTCTGCACCCCTTAACTTGCTCAATCGTTTGCTTCCTATTGCCATTACTACTTTCTGGGAGTCTTATCCCTAATAATTATGTTTAGAAGGTTCCTAATAAGCCTGCAAGGTGCATAGGCTTCTGTTTACATAAAATCTTATATTGAGTGATCAGGCTCAATATTCAGTTAAGTGCAACAGATAGTCCACAACACTCACAACAAGGCTACCATGCATAATTATCTATGTCCTCATCATACAAGGATCTAAAGCATAGTTTACCTAGACTCTCAGAGTATGCCTCAGAAGCATAGTCAGTCAATCCATCTATGGGCCTATACAGGACGAACCAGGCTCTAGTACCAATAAATGTAACACCCTCTATCATATAAGCCATGCTCGAGTCATGGAGTTATTTTAAGAGGTTGTTACTGTGCTAAGAGATCTTTAAAATGCGAAAAATTATAATATATGGCCCTTTAATTGCATACTTTATTACTGAATAAGTGTTCATAAATTTCGTCGTTTCTGATATATATAGAATAAATAATTACAATTTAAGAAAAGTTTTTGTACCTAACATTATACCCAAAAACTGCTTCTGCATTGCGGTTGTCGCCCTCACTATACTTTAGCTGGTCTCCATCATCTCCCGGGCTGACTTATGCATGAGTCTTGCATGATGAATATCCTAGGATTCTGCCTCATTCTTAAATTTTAGCCTAGGCCCTGGAATGTTTACGAAAAAAAGAAATATATAAGTAGGCAGTGAGAACCTAAGATTCTCAGTAGCCTAGGCCCTGGAATGTTTACGAAAAAGAGAAATATATAAGTAGGTAGTGAGAACCTAAGATTCTCAGTAGCTAAACTCGAATCATCACTCATACAGTGTCATCATAAACATTCCAGCTGCTTCGGTTCTTATAAAAAGTGAGCACATATACACAAGCAGTGGTTTAACTTTTAAGTTGAAAACATCTTCCTCAAAGCGGGTTATATTGTAACAACCACTTGGTATATTATATGACAAACATAGAAACAAGAATAGGGCATTATACTTCAATAAGAATCATAATGATATTATGACATGAAAAGATAATTAGAGATGCACATGTAGATGCTTATACTTAACTGCATGCAAGTGTACTTGACTTAATTCATTTCTTTCTTTAACTTACAACTTGATCTTCCTCCTTTGTACTTGGTCCCCTGGAGGTGAATGGCCTTTCTTACCTCTGGGTAATAGCTTGCTTTTCAGGATCGAGCGTGTTCCTATATAGGATTGTTGAGTTTACTTTCCCTGATGCTCCCACTGACTTATTCCCCTTAAATTTGTTCAAGGGCTGGCCCAAGTCTTAGATAATACCGTTCAGGCTTCACGCTAGCTAGGTCTATGCCATGCCTCACGTGGTAGCTCAATACGTCTTTTTTGTAAGTTCTCATAATTTTTATCCTTCTTTCGACATGATCATGCATGCGTATGCTATATGCATTCATTCATATTCTTCATTTCATACTTAAATCATTCATGCATACATGAATCTTATGAGCATAACATATATATGTTTATAACATTCACATAATTCATATGTTTATTCCGGAATTTCGGCAGCGTAACGGATCGAATCCACTTCTCTGTGAATAGTGGCAATTTTCATAGATAAATCAGTCACAACAGTATAATCAATATGTCATATCAATTGCTCAGTATCAATGTCAATTTTGCAGCCTTCAACCTGAGCCTTATATGTATACTAATACTTGTGAACCCATCAAATTGGTCATTTCTACCAATTCTATTCAATTTTGCTTGAATTTATAACTTATGCCATAATTCCTACTTAATTTGTTTATGTATGAATTTTGGATATGTCAAAGTGTTATTTGTCTAGTTTCTAACCTCTTTAGTCCTATTAAGTTTTGATATATATAACTTAAGTTATTGAAAATTTGCCTACACTTATCCTGTACTAGATAGATTTGAGTCCTGAAAAGTAAAAGTTTACTAAAAATAGAAAACTAGTTGAAACTATACTAAACATATATGGTTTTAAAGCTAACTGAACCAATTTTCATCCCTTTTGAATAAGCAAAACTCAAGTTATGAGCTCTTGAAATTGGCTAACTTGAACTGCCCTGGTCTAGCCTAGTTAGAGCATAGGGCAAATTTCATGAATTACTGGAAACAACAGGTATTGAATTTAGTTTTGAAATTTTAACGAAATGTTACTCTATGTCTTAACTTTCTAACAAAATTGATTGCACTCAATTTGAAGGAGTATAGGGCGAGTTATGCCCTACTCAACTCACTTTGGTCAGACCCACAGATAGAAACTTAGGGCAAATTTCAAACATTCATATCTCTCTTAATACCAATCTAATGGTCTTATAATTTATATGGTTGGAAAGCTAGATATCTAGTTTAAGATAAAAATAGGTTCATCTCATTTTGAGGTCTTTAGACGAGTCTGTACACTGCGTAGTACAGACAGTCTCAAGGTTTCTCATTCCCACTAATTCTGTTTGAGTGTTCTTTTGAGTTTTTATTCAATTCCTCAACTCAAACTAAATTTCTTCTTTTTAAATCACTAGAAAAACCTTATAACACCATCATACAAGTATGAACCAAGCATAGCATAAGAAGAACATAGCAGCCATGCAGTTATACAATACATCAAATAGCTAAGGATTTGAGTTACCTACCTCAAAATCCTTGAAACCATAGAAGCAAGGAAGACCAAAGTAACATTCTTGGCTCTTTTCCTCATGATGGCAGCAGCCTAGGTAAAGGAGGATGGACTTCACTTGAGATTAGACCATTTAATTGGTAGAGGGATATTATAGAGCAGAAGGTAAGGATCAATTTTCATAAAAAGAGTGAAAGGTTTTGAGGTCAAGAAGGCCTTCAACCTTGAGCTTGAAGTTCTAGCCATGGAGGAGGGTGAAAGGAAAGAGAGATGGAGAAGAAAGGAAGGGTGGCCAAAAGTCCAAGGCCAAGATAGGATGAGAATATTGGTTAATGTCTCAAGTTGGTAGGTAGCATTCTACTTGTTGATTGGTAGGTATTTTGAGTGGTGGAAGTTTGGCCAAAACTTCCCCATTTTGTGGCTAAGTGTGGCACCATCTTGTCAAGGTGAAGGTGGCTGAAATTTTAATCACCTAATCTAGGGTTTTTAGTATAAAATTCTACTAGTTTAGTTCTTGCGGTACAAAATATCGAATCTTTACCGAATTCATTCAAATCGACAAAACGATTTTAAAGGATTTTGTGAGGTTTTCTACATCTATATTCTAATTACTTCTCAGTATAATTTCTCTAATTAATGTGTAATTAACCTCTAATCAACTTTAATTAATTTCCAATTAATCTTACTTATTCAACAAAATCGAATAAATCAATTAACAGCATAAGTTAAACATATTAAAATTTCGAATGTTACATTAGATGGTTTCTTCAAATCTTTTGCATAATAATCTTAAATTCCTTTAGCTCTAATATTTATAATTCATCACTAATTACTCTTATTTGCCTAATGTAATAGAATAAATTGATTAATAGTGCTAGTCAGTTACATCATTTCTCTAGGATTGTTACGGTTTAATCGTAAATCCTCTAGTATGTTTTGTTTGTTTTCCATAGTCAATGGCATTTCCGTAATTTTGAGCATGTCATTTCACACTTGAATACCTCTATGGATCAATTAGTAGAGATTTGAACTTCTATGGTTTTGCCACGTGATTCTACTCCATTTAAAACCCCATTCGACTTATTCTACGAATGTAGGACATAAATATCATTTTATGAAAAGTTCTAGGATTTTTGTGGAAATAATCCCTTGGGGTCAACATGTAATTTTTGAAATTTTGGGCAACACTGCAATTAACAAAAGTTTGCAGGGCGCTTTTATCATTTTCTAATTTTTAACAAAAAAATAGGGATGTTACGTGATACATGATATTTGTCATTAGATAGTGTTTTGGTGTAAATTCTTGCCTTTTCCTGTATGGTATGCTTGAGTGGAATTTTTAATGCCTTGGACTCTAGTGGTTGATGCATGATGATTTCTCTTGATGTTCTCTCTAAAGGACACCACACATTGCTTGAATTTTGTGTATGAAAGATAACCCACCATTTTGAACTATCATTATAGTTAATTGCTTGGGGGCAAGTAATATTTTAAGTTTGGGGTTGTGATGAGTGTAAAATATAAACTCATTTACTGCTAGATTTGATTTAGATTTGGGATTAATTTGAAGAGATTTTGGCTAATATTATGTGATTAATGGATTTTGTGTAGAATTCTTGTGTTTACTGTTGATTTGGTAATATTTATTGATTTCGCAGATTTTATGGTTGATTTAGGTCAATTATTGCAAGGGAGGAATTTATGGTAATTAATTAGAATATCTTGGGACCAAATCAAATTTAGTTTGAGAAAGTGTTGATAAAAAAAAATTCATATCTCTTTCTATAGTGGTCAGATTAAGATGATTCAAGATGTTTCAAAAAGATCACAAGGAGATCTCTATATTTGTTTTTAACTACGAATTCCAATTTTTAAAGATTCTAGGTAAAAATCAAGTTGCAAGAATGAGAAGTAAATCTATCTAGGTCTTATTCGTCCTGACCTCTGGTCAGTTTTTCACCAATATCTTGAGGTATAGAGGTTCAATTGAGGTAATTCTTAGAATGTTGGGAGCTAATAAAAAGATATACAATTACTATTTATGCCTCCCAAGGCTAATTCCAATCGTAGTGAGCACTACAGAGCCTACAAGTTGACGGTCTAGATCTGATCCTGCACTAAAATGCTAATTGGGTTTCCCAAGCACAATTGAGACAAAACCAAGAGTTATTTAGATATTTTTCTCTTATCCTTAACTGCACCCCTGAAGAAGATCATTATCTTACCCCTAATCTCAGCTATAAAAGAGAATTAGAGGCTAACCCTATAGATTGGCTCCTAGATACACACTTGAGAACTTATACTTAGTCACAAATCCTTGGAAAGGCACAAGGAAGCTTGGAGCTAGAGCATTCCTAGAGCTTGAAAGAAGAGAAGATTCATCTCCTTAATTCACATATTTCTTATCTTTCTTCTTCTCTCATGTTTATGATATTTGTTTCTTTATTGATTCTGAGTATTATATTGATGAGTGGCTAACTCTCTTTTGCGAGGGTGAAGGTTTAACCTTTGTGAATGTGATATATTGACTTTTGTTTGGATTTATTTGAGTCTTATGTATTTTAACTGAGTTTTTATTTTTGTGGTTAATACTTTCTTGGCATTACACATAGAGATGATTCTAAAGTTGTGTTGATTGAGAGGAATCTAGATACATGCTTGGAACATGAAATAAAAATTACTATCTACTTATTTGTCTATGAGTAGTGTGGGGTAATCATGGGACAAAAGTAAAGGGGAATCATAGATCTTTAATGTCTTTTACCTTAGAATTCGATGACAAGTAGGTTGGTTGTCTTTTAAGGTGTTAGAATAGAATCAGTATATGAGAGGAATTTGGTACTAATTATTAAAGAATCCCCTCCCTTCAAGTCAATTGAATAGATAGATTTAATTAAATTCCATATAAGTTAATAACTATCAGGATCTAGGTGAAATCATATCCTTATTACTCATCTCCAGTGGTTTACAATCCTTTTTCTAATTGATTTCTTGTTACTTGTTTGCTTTATGTGATCTGCTTAGACTTTTGGTTGGCTAGATAGTTTTTAAATGGTAATTGCATAAGTTGTATAATCAATTCTCGTGGGAATAATACTTTACTCGCTACTTTATCACTTGATTGTTCGGTGCCTTTGTTAGTATAGTCGGGTAAAAGAAAAAAAATCCTAACCACACTGAAAAACCTTATTAATCTCCAATTTAAACCTTAGGTTTCTAGCACTAGGTTGCCTCTTAAAATTGAAAACCTTAGGCTCCCAAACCATGAATTCACCTCATTCTTGCAATGAAACCACTTCAGGAGTAGTGGTCCATGAGCGGCAGTGTCAAATGGTGGAGGGACAAGAATGAGGTGTGGAAAAGTGAGGGAGGAAGTGGTTATGGCCAAAGAGGGGAGAAGTTGAAGAAGAATGAAAAAGGTGTAATATCCCAAGTTCTAGGGGTAGACTAGGATAGGAGAAAGCTCGGGCCCGAGGTAAGAGCAAAACTATAATTTGGTCAACCATAGAAAAATTAAGGACAGAATTATAATTTTAGAATTATAATGGCAAAGTTGTAAGTAAGAATTTACAGTTGTCGAGAGGAGCAATTGTAAGAAATATTTGGTTTCGAGATTTTTATGGGCACTACGACATTGGTAAATAAATAAAACACTTATAATAACCTTAAATTGAAATTCGCTACTCACAATTATAAATAAGAGTGTGAGAATATTCATACAATATTGCAGAAACTCATGTAACTTAGACTACCCGAATTGATATTCGGACATCTTGAATTAATCCTCAAGGGTCCTATATTGTTTGTGGACATGAGTATTAATTAAAAACCCTAGAATGTGTGGCTAGAAATTGACCACACAAATTCTCATGAGCCACTAAAATTTTGGTTTGGAAGAATTTGATTTTTACTACAAACCCACCAATGAAATTTAAGCCACCAAAGCTTCTAAACTAAGCCACTACAACTTAACTAATAAGCCAACTCTTTTCCTCTTTCTCCCTTTAAATTTTGCCATCCTTCCCCAAGACTCTCTATCTCCATTTTTCTTTCTTCCACAACTCCATGGATATGAGCTTCAAGCTCAAAGTTTATGGCCTTTTTGGCCACAAAACCACTCATTCCTTTTATGAAAATGTATCCTCATCAACTCATCTACAATATCCCTCTATCAATTTGATGATTTAACATCAAATGGAGTCTCTCTACCTCCATCTATGCCGCTGCCATGGTGAGGAAGAAAGGCTAGGATGTTGTTTTTGTCTTCCTTACTTCCATGGTTTCAAGGATTTTGAGGTAGGTAGCTCAAATTCTTTAGTTATTTGATGTATGGTGTGGTTATCTTGCTGACGTGATTCTCTTGAGCTATCCTTGATTTATGCTTTTATGATGGCATTATAATGATTTTCTAGTGATTTGAGATTAGTTTGGGATCAAGAATAGCTTAAAAGATCAAAAGGAAACTAAAGCAGAGAAGCTATGAGATGAAACCTTAAGCAACATCCGAGCAACAGACCTCATATCTCAACCCACATAACTCAAATTCAAATGATGCTATTTTTATATGAAACTAGACTTCAAGAGAAATCCAAGGATATAAATTATAAGGCCATTGAGCTTAAGATGAATTAGTTATGATTTTTAAAATTTGGCTGTTGGAATTCACCCTTTATCCTGACTAGAGTGTGATGTGAGGGGCATAATTTGCCCTACACAACCTCAATTTAAGTAAAACTAATTTTTTTAGAATGATAAAACATATAAGAACATGCCATAAAAATGAATCAAATCATGACTATATTTCCCCCAATAATTCTTTGAAGTTGATCAATGTTCTATTTGGGTAGAAAAAAGTAGCCCACTCAAGGAGCTTATAACTTGAGCTCTAGTTATCCAAATGGAGTGAAACTTGTGAGGATTGAAAGAAGGTATAAATAGATAATTTTGATATAAATTTTGTATCAAAATGATTAAATATGGCTTTTTAGTGATTTTCTAAAGTTAGGTGTGTAAGTCTATCCTGAAACAAGGTAGCTTTGAGCCAAACATTAATAACTTAAGTTATACACCTCAAAACTTAATGAGACTAAAGAGGTTCAAAAATAGACTAATGAGGCTACAACATATTGAATTTTCAGATTAAAATGAGCTAAAATGGGATTTTAGTGGAATTTAGAAAAATAAGGCAGATTTAAGGCTAAAGGCATAACTTAAGAATTTTCTTAAGGGTCCCAAAAGCTATAAAATATTCAAAGACATAAGTTTTAGATAATTTCACAACAATATAATGTTATATTGATATATTATCTATGATGAACATAATTGATATGATTGGCTATTTGATTGGACATACTGTTTATTTTGAGACCCTTCGTATTTCAGTTGTTATACTACCGAATTTCTGGCAGAAATTTATGAATGCTATGATCATATATATATATATATATATATATATATATATATATATATGTATGTATGTATATGTATATGTACATGGAAATCATGCATGTAAGAATGATTGAGATATGATATGAGAGATATGCATAAATGCACAAAGCATGTGATAAGAACTTGCAAAGAGATGTACCAAGCCTCCACCTCGTAGTGGGCTAAGGCGATACGGTCTAAGACTTAGGCTAGCCTCCGACCAGATTTAATGGGAGTAGACCAGTGTGAGGGTTGGGGAATGTAAACTCACCACTCATGTATAGATTCAAGTTTGGACTTGAGAAGCAGGCTCTACCTAGGGGTGAGAGAAGCTATTCACCTCCGAGGGATCAAGTATAAAGATGCAAGATGCAAGTTAAAGAAAGGTGGAGATAAGAAAGTCAAATGCACTTGCATAAATTCAAGTGTGAGCATCCATGTATGCATATTTAAGCATCTCATTTTGCTATAATGTTATTGTGATTCTGATGGAAATGCTATATTATCACTTTTATTATGTCTGTCATGGAATATGCTAAGTGGTTGCTAAAATATAATCTGCTTCGAGAAAGGCATTTTCAGACTAAAGTTGAATCAGTGCTTACGGGTATATGTTCACGTTTTCATAATAAATTGAAGCTGTTGGAATGTTTATCATGACACCTTATATGTTTAGTGGATTTGAGTATACCTACTGAGAACCCTAGGTTCTCACTACCTGTTTATTTGTTTTTCATAAACATTCTAGTATATAGAAATTAGGCTTCAAGTTTGCAACTAGATTTGGGACTACTACAAATTGGAAATACAGACAGCAATACAGTACTTGGGCTCTAACTCGAGCATCAAAACCTGGGGTAGAAGTATGAATGCAGAAAAATGCTTGTTCTAGGTATTATATGAGTGAAGTTCTCTAATTTATATTTTGAATTATATGTGTATTTAGCAAACACTTGAATATGAAAATTTGTATTTAATAGATATGTATGAATTTTAAAGGGCCGTATATTATGTTCTCTTATTTTAAAGTCTTCTACAGTATCCATGACAATCTCTAGATATAACTCCATAACTTGAGCATGACGTTTATGTTTGGAGGTTGTTATAGAAGAGGGGTACAAGTTCTGGGATGTTTTGGGGTAAGGGTGGTGCACAAATGTGTTAGGCTATTTTCGGCTAAGATAGTGCTAAATTGAATGTTAGGCATGTCAGAGCTTGAAATCGGCTAGCCTCGGATTAGCCCTCTTGATTCCAAGAGTCAAACGAATATAATAAAAGGGAAATTTGCTCGTTAGATATGGGTTCTTAAGTTACTTAATGATAAGCACTTGGTTGAGATCAATAAAAGAACCAAGACCAAAGATGTGAAGAGAAAATTGAAATCAGCATAATTCTATTGATACTTGAACAAGTTACAGTAGAGATGCAATACCCTCCTAAGTATAATATTATGCTTAATTCATAACATTACTCTTAGGAGTTGTCACTTGTAACACCCTAATAGTTCCAGTTTATGCTTAAGTCATATTGTGGAATTACTAGTTGTTATTTTTGCTCGCAGAACTAATATTACCTTTTTGAAATTACTTTACCTGAAAATAGGGTTAATTTTATTTTTTTGAACAATAATGAGTAAACTGTTTTGAAAATCAAGAGCCATGAGCGCATCGTGAATGCATATAATAAACAATGTTGTCTCGTACATACCGTGTGAGTAATAATAAATAGAAGCAACAAGAATAATAATAACTTAGATAATCATAATATTCATTCCACAGCCATTCATAACTAATATAATGCTAATAGTGTTACTAAAAGTCATACATATAGATAATGATGGGTCCGATACCTACTGTCGGCCCTACATATAAAACCTGCCAGATACATGGTAAAATAAAATACATCAGAAATCCCTATAGCCCAAGCATGCCATACAGTAAAATGATAACCCTATAACTACAACCAAAAGGGGCTATCCTCACGCTCGGCTTCGCATGCAATCGCCACATCACTCGTCAGGCAGGAGGAAACCATTCCCGAATCCACTAGGAGTAACATCACCACGTCCCCTTCCTCGAGCATGCCTACGCCCTCGAGGCATAGCACAAGTACGAATGAACCCATGACCGCGAACCGAGGTGGAATGTGATGAGGAACTACTGAAGAAGAAGAAGAGTCAGATGTTAGACGTATCACAGATGGATAGGAAGGCTCTACATGATAGCTCGGGTGGGAAGGCTCTGAAGGGTCAGAATCCAAGGAAACGATCGGAGTTAGACGGGTATCCGAGTCGGTCTCATCGTCAATGGGGTACCTCGGCGGCTGAAAGTAAGGATGGATGTTGTCCAAGGTAACCTCGCCAAATGGCTGACATGGTCGGAAAAATGGGCTTATCACAAGAGTCTGAAACGGACGGTTGTGGAAGATGTAGACCCTCATATCTACACTCGCAGACATCACTGAGGCGTTCAACACTAGGTCAAAGCGCCAATGCCATACTGGAAACTCAATGAAGATCATCACCATGCCTGACATCGACATCCTCTGAAGATGACACGAAAATGTAGGAGTGAGAAATACTAGATTTCTTAGTAGGATCACGACTAGACAAACACTATGTCGTCGTCATCATCCCAGCCACTTCGGGTTTAATTATAAAAACAGTGGAGAGATATAGGTTCAATTTTAATGATTTTGAAAACTTAAACCCCGAAGCGGATTGCTTTTAAACTTAACATCATAACTACATCATCATAACTAAACATACCTACTAAAGTGTAGAATAAACATTCATAATGCAAATGGACGATATAAACACATGCACAGACATGGATCATCATAGACTTAACCATGGTTATACTTGAGTTTACGTTCATTTTTAGCACATGCTTAACATTCTTTACTTTCCTTTGAAATAGACTGCTTTTGGACATGAGCTCATTCCGTGACCATCGTCATGCACTACTAAACCAAATCAGACTAAGCCGATTTTGGTTACCCCTAAGTTGGAGGGTCCTCTATATCACCTTTGCCTGCCTCATAGAGGTTCCTTGAGTCTTTGTAGATTGCCGTCTCTCACTTCCTTTATCGAAGTGATTGAAAGGTCATGTCCCATTAATTCTTTTCTCATCATTATACTTTATATGCATAGTTCTTCTTTGGCTAGACACATGCAATGATATGACTAAATCCATAATTTTGACGAAAATCCGGTAGCATAACAGCTAGACCAGAGCTTCCCCAAAATGCCAATTGTAACACCCTACCAATTTAATATTATGCTTAAGTCATAGCATGAAATTAAGTAGATTGTCTTACCGTATTGATGCTCGACATACATGATTCGTATCACATCTTTTTTTTTTTTTTGTAAACAGAAGAAACGACACGCTGTATATAATGAGCGTGACGAAATTTAACAACATACCATAAAAGATAAGAATGAATAATATAACTTCAACTGTATACGTGCATATATAGATCAGCAGCCAATGCTTCAGTGTATGTATAGATTTCGAAACAGGTTACATAAGTGGGGCCGGCGTACCAAAAAGACATAAGGCCCGTGTCAGTCAAAATAATCCTATGGGGTCCTTAGAGGACATTTTAAACCTACTGCTAAGCCTATGGCCCAAAACTGCATACTATCAAAAGAGGGCCATGCTGTACAACATCATCTGCTGCTGACTTACTCAGTCAAATAGCCATTGGCCATGCCAGGCTCGGCTGGAGAGTAGTTTGCGTTGGGTCCCGAGGAGGATGATGATGAGCTAGTGGCCTCAGAAGGGTCGCTCTCGGAGCTGAGCGAAATGTCAAGTACCACTTGCGGGGGTGACTCTGGTGCAGGGTCAGTAGGAGCTGCAGGCGCTGCAAGTGCAGGAGGTGCTGGAGGCGAGTGTGCCATGTGCAGTGGGATCGCAAAGTATGGGGCAGCAGGGTCAAAAGCAGGATGAAATAGAGGGACGACAAAATTCCTGTTACTAAATAGGTAAAGACGGAAATGGCAGGAACCAGCTATATACAGTGAGTCTATGATAGGATCGTGGTGAAGCTGCAAGTCTGGAATCTCAATAAAGAGAGTGGTCGTCGAGTTCATCGCCAGCGTCTGAGAATAATGCGGAAATACAAAATGAGGTGAGAATTTAAGGAAATTCTCAGTAGGGTTCGTGTATGGTGTTTATCTGACGTCACATTCATTCTCAGTTGCCTCAGTTTTTATTTAATTATAAAAACATGTGTTCAAATTGGACTGTCCACTTTAATGAGTTTAAGAAAACGTCTGGTCCGAGGCAAGGTTCAGTTTTACTTTAGACGGCATAAGAAATAGAACAAACTAATAAATAGTGACTCTCAAAATATTGAACAAAATAAACAAACATATGGCAGTAAGTAAATATGAACAACAACTGTAAACGACTTGTAATAACCATTCAATG
Source organism: Pterocarpus santalinus (assembly GCA_031439595.1). Lineage (NCBI taxonomy): Eukaryota > Viridiplantae > Streptophyta > Magnoliopsida > Fabales > Fabaceae > Pterocarpus > Pterocarpus santalinus. Next base: position 26,785,917 of record CM062529.1, read on the forward strand.
TAATCATGCATTTCATGTAATCATGCAAAGCCCATTCTTGAACCTTTCTTCATAAACTTTTTCCATTACTTGGTCCCCTAGGAGTTCTTGGCCATTTGGACTCCTGGGTAATAGTCTACTTTTCAGGATCGAGCTCGTTCCTATACAGGAATGTCGGGTTTACTTTCCCCAACTTCCCCACCGATCTATTCACCTTAACTTTAATCCGGGGCTGGCCCAAATTTCATGGAACTTTCATCATAACATAGTCTTTAGGTTCTTCATAATATAACTTTCATGACTTTCTTGAAAATGCACATGTATCTAAATGTATATCATTATTCATGCATGTGTATCTTATAACTCATGCACAGACCTTACCGAAATTTCGGTGGCATAACGGAATATGTCCACTTCCCCATGAATAGTGCCAGTACTCAGTACACCAACTTATCAAAAAAATCATGACATTTCATTCATAATTTAACATTAGCTTCATAGGAGCATTAGTTACATCAAGACAGGGTTATCTCTTAGTACAATCATTCAACTCGGTTTTTGTAATTCAGGCCATAATTTCTATTTAACTCATTTGGAGCTCAATTTTGGATATGTTAAAGTGTTATGTGTCTATTTTCTAACCTCTTTGGTCCCATCTAATTTTGATAAATATAGCTCAAGTTATTCAAGTTTTATCCCAACCTGCCCTGTAGCTGGCCAGAATCGCACACTTAAAAGTAAAAATTCACTAAAAATCGAAAACTGATCAAAATCATACAAAATTGGTCTCATATTAAACCTAACAGGACAAATTTCATTTACAAAAAGTTTCATTCTATTTGACTTAGTAGGGCTCAAGTTATAAGCCTTGAAATTTAACCTTTCTGAAGTGCCCTATTTTGGACCAGTTTGGACATAGGGCAAATTTCTTGAATCACTGGGAACAAACGGGGCCGTATCTAACTCTAAAATTTTTATGGGATATTCTTCTATATGTAAGCTTTCTAAAAAAGTTGGTTTCATTGAATTCGAAGTAGTATAGGGCGAGTTTTGCCCTGAAAAACCTAATCTGCCCAGATTCAAACTCAGAAACCTAGGTCGAAATTCAAAAATTCATATCTCTCTCAATACTAATTCAATGGCCTTATATGATATATGTATGGAAATCCCTAGATGTCTAGTTTCATATAAAAATGGTTTCATCAAATTTGAACAGTGGTAGGCGGAGCCGTATACTCCGCCGTACGGATTGCCGAGGGATTCTAGGTTTCCAGCTTCTCACATCTTCATTCTTTCACCTTTTCTTACTTCCTAACCGAATTTAACATCAACAACAACCAATAAACCAGCCAAATAGCATCATATTCATTCAATTATCACATCAAGAATTGAGAAAATAGAGCCACCAATAGCCGCCCATAATCATAATAACAAGACAAGATTTGAACCTCTACCTCTTATTATGTGATTTGGCTTGATTTTGGAGCTTGGATGAATAAAACTTGGTTGAGCTTGATAGTTTGATGGAGTTAGGTGAGTGGAGAAGAGAAGAAGAGAGCCGAACAAGAGAGAAAGGGGGTGCAGATTTTGGGCTGAAGGAAGAGCAGGAATTGTGTTATAAAAGTATGGAGGAGGTAGGTAAAATCTTGCAATTTGATTGGCCTAGAATACAAGGTTGAATTTCAACCAACTTTCCTCATTTTTTGTGGCCAAAGTGGCGCCACTTTCATGGGTTAAGTGGCTGAGTTATCAGCCACTCAATGTAGGGTTGATAAGTTGAAAATTTCATTAGTTCGGTTCCGACAGTTTAAAATACCGTAATATTACCGATTTCCTTTAAATCGATAAATCGGTTTTAAGAAATTTTTTATGAAATCTTCTATACTTCTAACCTAATTCCCTCATATCTAAACTCAATTAATTGCTAATCAATTGATCCTAAATAATTATTTAGTCAAATTTTAATTAAGTTCAATTATTTGATAAAAACCGAACAATTAAGCGAAAAAAAGATAAGAAAATTTTGGTTGATGTTACATTACCACCCTCCTAAAAAAAATTTTGTCCTCAAAATTTAGTACTTGAGAATAGTTTAGGGTGCTCTTTCCTCATGTCTGATTCTAATTCCCATGTGTAGTCTTCAGCATCTCCTTTTCCCGATACTACCTTTATTAATTGCACGGTTTTGTTGCAAAGTTGCCTGCTACTTCTGTCTACGATCTGTGCTAGTTGTACGCGGAAAGTTAGGTCCTCTTTTAACTGTATGGAGTCGGGTTCTAGGAAGTGTGTAGGGTTAGGTTGATATCTTTTGAGTTGGGAGGTATGAAAAACGTCATGAAGATTTGACAAATGTGGAGGCAAAGCGACTCGATATGCAACTGATCTGATTCGCTTTAAGATTTGGAAGGGACCAATAAAGCGAGGATTTAGCTTCTTGACCTTAATGGCTCTACTTATCCCTGTTGTAGGTGTGACCTTCAAAAATACGTGGTCTCCTTCTTGAAATTCCAGAGGTCTTCTCCTAATATCCGCATAACTCTTTTGATGGCTTTAAGCGGCAAGCATCTTATTTCGAATTCTCTTGATCTGTTCAGTGGTCTACTCAACTAGATCAGGCCCCAATAGAGTTGATTCTCCTATTTCATACCAACACAGGGGAGATTGTTACTTCCGTCCATACAATGCTTCGTAAGGAGCCATGCTGATGCTAGCGTGATAGCTATTGTTGTATGCAAATTCGGCTAGTGGTAAGTATCGATCCCAATTCCCGCATTGCTCCAGTATATAGGCTCGTAACATATCTTCTAAGGTTTGAATTGTTCTCTCTGTTTGACTGTCCGTTTGCGGGTGATATGTAGTGCTTAGGCATAACTTAGCACCAAATGCTCTTTGTAAGGCCCCCCAAAACCATGAGATAAACCTTAGGTCTCGATCAGAGATGATGGTTGAAAGGGTCCCATGTAGCCTAATAATTTCTTGGATATACAATTACGCCAATTTTTCTAACGGATAATTTGCTCGAATGGGTAGGAAGTGAGCAGATTTGGTTAATCTATCCACAATGACCCATATGAAATCACATCCTGTTGACGTTCTTGGTAACCCCATTACAAAATCCATGGAGATACTCTCCCACTTCCACTCAGAGATTTCCAAGGATTGTAACATCCCCGAGGGTTTCTGATGTTCTGCTTTCACTTTCTGACAGAGCAAGCACTTGCCCATGAAGCTTGCCACCTCTGACTTCATGCCTGGCCACCAAAACATTTTCTTGAGGTCTTGATACATTTTAGTAATGCCGGGATGTACGACGAATTCACCTTTATGTGCTTCTTCTAAGATTCTTCTTCGGAGATCATTCCCTTTGGGAACACACACCCTATCGTGACACCGCCAGATGCCCTCTTTATCTTGGGCAAAACTTGTTAATTTCCCTTATTGCACGAGATTAATCGTATGATGGAAATTAGCATCTTGCTGCTGTGCTTGCCAAATCTGGTCCTTAAAGCTACAGTTTATCTTAATTTGGTGTAATTGAAGGGTCTTAGGAGTTATAAGGATTCCCAAATTAAGATTTCGGAAGCTTTCAATAAGCTCGGTCTCCTTAATCATCATCCAGGTTATGGTCAACGATTTCTTGCTCAAAGTATCTGCCACAATGTTTGCCTTACCTGGGTGGTATTTCAATTCAAATTCGTAGTCTTTAAGAAGTTCCATCCATCTCCGCTACCTCATGTTTAATTCCTTCTGATCAAAGAGGTACTTCAAACTCTTATGATCAGAAAAGACCTCGAATCTCACTCCATACAGGTGATGTCTCCATATCTTTAAGGCAAATACTACTGCAGCTAATTCGAGATCATGGGTAGGATAGTTCCTTTCATGTGGCTTTAATTGCCTAGATGCATATACGACCACGTTACCAGTTTGCATCAACACACACCCTAATCCTTGTTTGGAAGCATCACAATAGACCTTAAATGGTCCACGAGGCTCTGGCAAGGCTAACACTGGTGTCATAGTCAACCTTCTCTTCAAGTCTCGAAAACTCTGTTCGCACTCCAAGTCCACTCAAATGAAACATCCTTCCTGGTTAGCTTGGTCGAGGGCAAGGCTATTCGAGAAAAATCCTTAACAAATTGCCTGTAATATCCAGCTAAGCCGAGAAAACTCCTGACTTGAGTGACTGTGGTTAGCCTCTCCCAATTTAGAATTGCTTCTACTTTGTTGGGATCTATAGAGATTCCTCCATAGGACATTACATGGTCAAGAAATTTTACTTCTTTCATCCAAAATTCACATTTGGATAACTTAGCATGGAGTTTTCTTTCTCTTAAAATTTGCAGAACCAGCTGCAAGTGTTCCGCATGCTCTCGCTCCGTCTTCGAGTATATAAGTATGTCGTTGATGAAAACCAATACAAACTTGTCCAGATATGGGCGGAATATGTGATTCATGTAATCCATGATTAGTGCTGGTGCGTTTGTCGGTCCAAACGACATTACAGTATACTTATAGTGCCCATAATGAGTTCGAAAGGTTGTCTTAGGGATATCTTGCTCCCGAACTCGAATTTGATGGTATCCGGAGCGGAAATCGATTTTGGAAAATGCCGTTGCACCTTGTAGCTGATCCATGAGATCATCAATCCTTGGTAGTGGATATTTATTCTTAATCATCACTTTATTCAACTGCCTATAATCCATGCATCGGTGCATGCTCCCATATTTCTTTTTGACCAACAAGATTGGAGCTCCCCATGGCGACATGCTTGGTCATATGAATCCTTTTTCCAAAAGCTCCTAAATCTATCTCTTCAGTTCTGTCAGCTCCAAAGGTGACATTCGATACGGAGCTATAGATATTGGTCCCGTACCTGGAACTAACTCGATGGTAAACTCAATCTCTGGAGGGAATTCAGAAATATCTTCTGAAAAAATATCAGGATATTCGTTAACAACTGGGATCTCCTCTAGTCTTTGTTCAACTTCCATCACGTTAGCTGACAAGAGAATGTATCCTTGACTCTTCGACCCACTATAGTTTACTAATAAAGAGTTCAGATAGAAGAGTGTTGAGGCTTGGGATTCAGAAGATGAAACAGAGAGGAATACCACCGTCTTATCAGAGCAATTGAGTATGACTCGATTGGCGGAAAGCTAATCCATACCCCAATTTGATAAAGGAAGACAAATCAAATTGGCTGCAAAGGTCCTACCCCCAATTTGAAGAGGAACATTAATGCAAATTTGACTAGTTTTAACAGGTCCATTGGTAGGAGTAGAAACCAGTAGATTATAAGGCAATCTGGAAATTGGTAATCGCAAAACAGCCACACAGTCATGAGAAATAAATAAATGGGAGGCACCCGAATCATAAAGTTCAGTTAGAGTCTCATCATCCACTTCACAGGTACCTTGAATTAGTCCCTTGGACTTGTCAGCTTCTTCTGCATTCATCATAAAGACCCGTCTTTGACGTTGGGGTCAAGACGGTTGTGGTGAATTCCTGGTTGGACACTCATAAATTTTGTGGCCTGGCTTGCCACACCCATAGCAGACATTCTGGCCTGCCAAACACAGCTTATCGCCATGATTCTTACCGTATTTTGTGCAAGTTGGATTAGGAAAAGGCCTTTGGGGCTGCTTGCCTTTATCGCCTGTCAGCCGGAATCTCCTCTGCTGTTGTATGTTGGGCTTGAATCTTGGGCCCTGCGGGGCTAACCCCTTCTTGAAACTACCACCAGATGCTCTAGCTACAACCAATTTCAAGTTGCAATCTTCCACAAATCGGCATTTGTTCACCAGTGTGGGGAAATCCCTAATCTTCATTAGCCCTATTGCGGTAAGAATATCTTCTCGTAACCCTGCTTCAAATTTGACGCACTTCCAAGCTTCATCTGGGTTCCTCCGGTAAATTGTAGAAAATTTGCACAATTCTTCAAATCTGGCAATATATTCAGATATCGTCCAGTTTCCTTGACGAAGCTGCATAAATTCGAGTTCCATGGCATTTCGAACAGAAGCAGGAAAGTACTTTTGGTAGAATACATCTCTAAACACCATCCAGGTGACTGCCATTTGAGATTTTTCGAATAGTTTTCGTACGCCATTCCACCAAAACTCTGCATCTGCTTCGAGCATGTAGGTGGCAAAGGTCACATTCTGATGATCTGAGCAATCTAGGATAGAGAAAATCTTCTCCATGGCCTTGATCCATTCATCAGCCTTATCTGGGTTATAGGCTCCTCGAAAGCTAGGCGGGTTTGCTTTCTTGAACTCAGCAAATTTGAGATAGTCCAGGTCAGCTCCTGGGCTATGTGGATTTCCTCTACAATTTGCCTCAGGTCGCCTGCCTAATTGATCCATCATCTGGTGAGCTGCCGCAGCTTGCTCCTACATTACATGAGCCATTTCTCGCATTGTGGCCATAAAGTCAGTCGGGCCCTCTAGAGCATGTTCTGCATGTGGCCTACCTCACCTTTCGGAAGCCATTAAGTTCTGAGTACATAAAACAAAAGTTATTTAGTTGATCAGGCTCAATACTAAGTCTAATGTCCTAGTAAATAACAGCTCCCATGGTCAGGCATTTCTCACACATGCATACCTATATCCTAATCGTATAGGCAAGATCTAGTGCATGTTACCAGCTAAAAATACAGAATATGCGCGAAGCATAGTCAGTCCAATCCTCAGGCCTTAGCTAGGATGAACTGCTTTGATGCCAAAAATGTAGCACCCTACCAATTTAATGTTATGCTTAAATCATAGCATGAAATTAAGTAGACTATGTTACCGTGTTGATACTCGGCTTACCTCTCATGATTTGTATCACATCTTTTTTTTTTTTTTGGTAAATAGAAGAAACAGCGCGCTGTATATAATGAGCATGACGAAATTTAACAACATACCGTAAAAGATAAGAATGAATAATATAACTTCAACTGTATATATGCATATATAGATCAGCAGCCAATGCTTCAGTTTATGTATAGATTTCAAAACAAGTTACATAAGTGGGGCCGGTGTACCAAAAAGACATAAGGCCCGTGTCATACGAATCATACGAAATTGCTATCATATTAAGCTAATAAGACAAACTTTCATTTGCAAAAAGTTTCATTCCATTTGACTTAGTAGGACTCGAGTTATAAGCCCCAAAATTTGACCTTCCTGAACTACCCTGTTTTGTCCCAATTTGGACATAGGGCAAATTTCTTGAATCACTAGGAACAAACGGGACCTTATCTAACTCTGCAATTTTTATGGGATATTCTTCTATGTGTAACCTTTCTAAAAAATTTAGTTTCATCAAATTCCAAGTAGTATAATGCGAGTTTTGTCCTGAATAACCTAATCTTCCCAGATTCAAGCTCAAAAACCTAGGTTGAAATTCAAAAATTTATATCTCTCTCAATACTAATCCAATGGCCTTATATGATATATGTATGGAAATCGCTAGATGTCTAGTTTCATATAAAAATGGTTTCATCAAATTTAAACAATGGTAGGCGGAGCCGCACAAACTGCCGAGGGATTCTAGGTTTCCAGCTTCTCACATCTTCATTCTTTCACCTTTTCTTACTTCCTAACTGAATTTAACATCAACAACAGCCAACAAACCAGCCAAATACCATCATATTCATTCAATTATCACATCAAGAATTGAGAAAATAGAGTCACGAATAGCCACCCATAATTAGAATAATAAGACAAGATTTGAACCTCTACCTCTTATTATGTGATTTGGCTTGATTTTGGAGCTCGGATGAATAAAACTTGGTTGAGCTTGATAGTTTGATGGAGTTGGGTGAGTGGTGAAGAGAAGAAGAAAGCTAAAAAAGGGAGAAAGGGGGCACAGATTTTGGGCTGAAGGAAGAGCAGGATTGTGTTATAAAAGCATGGAGGAGGTAGGTAAAATCTTGCAATTTGATTGGCCTAGAATACAAGGATGAATTTTAGCCAACTTTCCTCATTTTTTGTGGCCAAAGTGGCGCCACTTTCATGGGTTAAGTGGCTGAGTTATCAGCCACTCAATGTAGGCTTGATGAGTTGAAAATTTCATTGGTTCGGTTCCAACAGTTTAAAATACCGTAATCTTACCGATTTCTTTTAAATCAGTAAATTGGTTTCAAGAAAATTTTTATGAAATCTTCTATACTTCTAACCTAATTTCCTTATATCTAAACTCAATTAATTGCTAATCAATTGATCCTAAATAATTATTTAGTCAAATTTTAATTAAGCTCAATTGTTCGATAAAAACCTAACAATTAGGCGAAAAACGATAAGAAAATTTTGGTGGATGTTACACCAATCATCAACCTTCAACCAACAGTTCATCATATTTGTATCATATCATCATACACATCATTCAATCATGAGACAAAGCTCAATCAAACTTTTCATTTGTCATGCCGAATGGCATCATACATTCATACCCTAAGGGGGTTTATAGTTGTGTTAATCTATATGAAGAATCTTATGAATCATCACATGATTTCTCATGATTACCCTTGAGAGAATCACATAGTTAAGATATATGTATGGGGTCTTTTAGTTATTTAATTCTCATATGAAATTATTCTTTACTTGAGTTCATGTCTTATAAAACATTTGTTCAAATTAATTAAGTTAAGTGATTGTTTCCTTTTCTTGAGATAGTGCACTTAGTGATTCCTAGGTTCATGGTATGCTCAAAGGCCCTAATCATACTTCTATTCCTAAGGAGTTTGAGATCCCTCTAATCCTTGGATCATAACAATGCATAACCACACCATGAACCCAACAATACCATATTCACTAAACACCAAATGTGATTTTTAACTTAACCAAGTAACAAAGTTTTAAGCTTTTATCACTAACATAACAAGATCTTACCTTAAGTATCATGGAAGTTATCATTCTTTATAAAGTAGTCATAAAGTTTTATTCTTTACGAAAGTAAGTGCCTTTAAATTATGCTCTTATCTTAAAGATTAGGTCTTCATGAAATAATGATACAAGTTACTAGCTTTTTAAGTAAAAAGTCTTGCTCTTTATGTAAGTTGACTCTTTTAATTATTCTAAGACCATCAAGGTCTCAACTTTATGATTTAAGGTTGTCTCTAAATTAAAAAGGTTCCTACTTTATCAACTAGTGATATAAGACATTAGCTTTAAAATTATAAAGCCTTGATCTTTATAAAAGTTAGCACCTTTATGACTAAAAAATGCTATTTTTGCTTAAAGCTTGGAACTTTACTAATATATTCATCTCAAGATTCAACCTTTGCAAGACTTAGTGTGCAAGTTTATAACTTTATGACTTAAAATCACGTTCTTGTTTAAAGTTTAAAACTTTATGAAAGGATTTGCTTCCAAGGATCAATCTTTGAAACATAAAGTGACAAGATATCATTTTTCTAACCCAAAAAGGCTTATTATTTCAAAAAGCTTAAACTTTTACAAGTAGTCTTGTCTTAAAAAAAAAAACAAAATAAGGCTTTTATGAAAGCACCAAACTTGCACCACTTTTTATGTATCAAGAAGCAAACTTTTTAAAGCTTTAAGCTTTTAGGATGTTCATAGTCTTATCAAATCATGAAAAACATGTAAAGATGAAAATTTTCTACTCATAAACTCATTATAAGAAAAGAAAAACTTTAAGCAAGATACCATCAATAACATTCATGAATAAGAACATGAACATACTTTTCCAAAAGTAGAAACATCAAGAACACTTGAAGAAGAACAAGAACATATTTTTCCAAAAAAGGAAACTTTTGCTCATAAAGAGTATGAAAGATTTTCTCAAGTTTTCAATTAAAGATCTTCGTCATGAAAAGAACCAAGCTTCAAGTTTTCTTGAGTAAACAAAATAAAAAGATGAAGATCATTACCTTTGTGAAGATGGCACAAAAACAAGAGAAGAGGAAGAAGATGATGGCTCCTCTTGATGATGATGATGGCGGTTTTGCAAGAAGGAAGGAGAAACTCTTGAGGTCTTGTGAAAATGGAGGTTGTAGTATTTAAATCTCTTCTTCAAAGACCAAAAAATGTGGTCTTTGAAGGGCTAAGTGAAGAAGGTTTGGTTATGGAGGTGGAGAATGGAAGAAGAAAATGAAGAAGAAGAAGAGAGAATTTTAAAGAGAAGTCAGAGGAGTACAAACTTAGAAAGAGAATATATGTTGAAAAATGAAAAATGAATGTGTGTGTTTGTGTGTTGTTGGCCGTAAGTCTCATGTAGGTGGGGGAGAAGATATTTTCTTAATTTTGTGCTAATTAAGGTTTAGGGAGACAGAATGGATGATGGGGGAACAAAGCATGCACAATCTCTTACAAAAAGTAATATTGTCTTATGCTTTGTGCTTTAATGACATCACTCTTTACTTTAATGTCTAGTTGACTAAATTTGAATTTAATCATATGATTAAGTGCTCTTGCAACTTAATTAAGATGATTAAGTAATGATTAGTGATTAACACACAAGAACATGATTAACAAAAATTAATCTTGCGATTAAGCTTAATTAACCTTAATTAATCTCGATTAAGCTAATTAAGGACGATTAGGGCTTAATTAGGCTATAAAGGTTCTAACTTGCTTAATTATAGATTATCTAATCTCGATTAAGCATTCTCTTAACTTATCTCACCCAAGTTAACGCATAAACCCTTTGTTAATCCCTTAATTAAGCCTTAATCTCGTAATTTCTCATTAAGTGCCTAATTATTTAGGGTTACTAAGGTAATTTAGCACTAAAAATTGAACAAACCCTAATTTGTTATTCACCTTAATTTCTGAGGAAATACAATATCACTTGCATTCCATAAATTATTATATAACAAAATAGCTCTTCTTAAACTAGGAGTTCCAACTAGTGAAACAGTTATCTAATAATAATATGTGTAGATGTATCTGTCAATAAGGTCAAATTCTGTTGGGTTGGTCCTCATTGAAATCTCCTGAGTTTTCTAGTGATGACATGGGAACACGCATAGGGCCACATTCTCAGCAAGTTTTCTAAGTTACTAGACAATCCATATCATTGTTGTCGTCCCAGCTACTTTGGTTTATTAAGAAAATGTGCTTACATACATGAGGATAGAAGCTAATTTATCAAGTTTCAAAAACATATCCCTCTCAAGTAAGTTACTTTTTATTCACACACTTGATAGAAAAAGGAAATTGCATAATAGTAACAATAGGCAAATAGTTAATTAGAACTTATGCATATGCAGATGTTGCTAGCTACTTGTGCAAGTTCACTTGACTTTCTTATTTTTTTTTTAAAACTTTCTTTTCTTAATACACCTAGGTGTTACATATCAACATCCCTAGGGTGTTTACATTTTTCTTATCTTTCCTTTGTACTTGGTCCCCTGGAGATGAATGGTCTCTCTTACCTTTGAGTAATAGCCTACTTTTCAGGATTGAGTTTATTCTTATACGTGATTGCCGAGTTTACTTTCCTCAACTCTTATACCGACTTATTCCCCTTAAATCTATTTAGAGGCTAGCCTAAGTCATATGAAGTCAAAGTCATATTATAGATCATATATTTATGAATGATCATGCTTGAGAAACTTATAATCATGACACATAACTCATATATTTCCACTCAAGATTCAGCAGCATAACAGCTGAAAGAATGAGGCTTTCCAATATATAGACAATATACATACATCCAGCTAGTCATACCAATTAGGATCATCATAAACAATATATCAATACAGCATCATTTCGGTAAGAATTTGCATAAATAATTCAGCCTATGGGTTCCTTATAGTCCTAGAACTTCTATGTCATAAATATCTTAAGTGGCCACCTTTTCCTTAAATCTATCGTAAATTCTAAATTACGTTAAAATTTCATTTTAATTTATTTTAATCTAGAAATTAATAAATTATAGCCCTGTTAATCTACTTTTAAACTTCTTTAGTTTCAAAAAATGTTGAGGTGTATAACATAAGTTATTAAGGTTTTCTCAAGGCTACCTTATTTCAGGATAGATTTGTATATCTAAACTTAGAAAATCACTAAAAATCCATTTTATATTATTTTGATCTGAAATTTATCAAGATGTACCTATTTAGATCTTCTTTCAATGTCAACAAGTTTCACTTTAATTAGGTAGTTAGAGCTTAAGTTATGAGCTTCTTAGTTAGGCTACCCTATTTCAACCCTAATAAAGCATAGGTCAATTTGAAGAAATTGCTAGGAACAATTTACTCATGTTATAATTCTGAAATTTTATAACCATGATTCCCTACGTGTTATCTTTCTAAAAAAATTGGTTGTATTCAATTTGAAGTTATATGGAAGGAGTTATACCCCTCAAATCACACACTGGTTAGGATAAAGAGTATAATCCAATAGCCTACTTATAAAAATCATAACTATTTCATTTCAGATCCAATGGACCTATAATTTATATGGTTGAATTTATATTAGGTTCAGTTCCATCAAAAATTAGTCTCACTCAAATTTGATTACCACAAGTTGAGAAATGCTATTTCATGTATGAATAGTCCTTAGGGTTTCTTCCAACAACTTTTTTATTTTGAGTCTATCTTGTTCTTTTGATCTATTCTTCAACCTAAACCAAGTTTTCGTACCTCAAATCTTTAGAAAAAGACCATATTACCACCATATAAGAATAAATCAAGGATGATACAGGGACACCTTAATAGCCCTAAAGCCCTAGAAGACTACAAATCTAAGAAATCCTACCTCAAATCCAAGACTTGTTGTAACATCCTCAATTTCATGTCGTGCTAAATTACCTCAGTAACCTTGAGTACTTAGGCACTTATGAGAAACTGTGGGATTAAGCCTTAATTAAGGGGTAACTCGGATGGAATAGTCCAAAGAATGCTTAACTATGCTATATGATTCTGGAGCTTAACTATGCTATATGATTAAACCATTCAATGGTAGGACCTTAACTATGCTATATGATTCTGGAGCTACACACTCCTTTATTTTTCATGATTGTGTAGATAGATTGGGATTATCTGTGTTTGAATTGCCTTATATGTTAAATGTTTCTACTCCTACTGGGAAACCAGTTAAGACTTGTCATTGTTGCTTGAGTTGTCAATTCCAAATTGATGGTAGATCTTTCATAGCAAATTTGATTTGTTTGCCTTTGTCTGGTCTGGATTTGATTGTAGGCATGGATTGGCTTTCGGCTAACCATGCTATGATAAATTGTTCTGAAAAGTCTGTTGTTCTTCCCCCTATACCGGATAAGCCCATGGAGGTTGTTAGTTTGTTCTTAAACTCTGTTAGGGTAGGAAGTAGTGAGTTTGGTGATCAGGGATATGTTCTCCTTATGACAAGTGAAGTGGAACTTGAGCAGGTGTTGGATGAGATCCCCGTAGTTAGGGAATACCCAGATGTATTTCCTGACAACATACCCGAGTTTCCCCCGGAAAGGGAAATTGAGTTTTCTATAAAGTTGGTGCCGGGTACTGGGCCAATCTCTATAGCACCTTATAGGATGTCTCCACTAGAGTTGTCGGAGTTGAAGGGACAATTGGAAGAGTTGTTAGAAAAGAAGTTCGTAAGACCTAGAGCCTCACCTTGGGGAGCCCCAATGTTATTTGTGAAAAAGAAGGATGGCAGTATGAGGCTGTGTGTGGATTATAGGCAATTAAACAAGGTGACTGTTAAGAACAAGTATCCCTTGCCTAGGATAAATGACCTCATGGACCAACTGCGAGGTGCAGCTGTGTTCTCTAAGATTGATCTGAGATCTGGATATCATCAAATAAGGGTGAAAGAGGAGGATATACCTAAGACAGCTTTTAGGACAAGGTATGGGCATTATGAGTTTACGGTGATGTCGTTTGGATTGACTAATGCCCCTACTGTTTTCATTGATTATATGAACAGGATCTTTAGACCCTATTTGGACAAGTTTGTAGTTGTTTTCATAGATGATATTCTCATCTATTCGAGGACAAAGGAGGAACATGAAAAACATTTGAGGGTTGTGTTAAGGATCTTAAGGAAAAAGAAGCTTTATGCCAAGTTATCTAACTGTGAATTCTGGATGGAGGAAGTAAAGTTCTTAGGGCATGTGGTGTCACAAGGGGGTATTGCTGTGGATCCAAGTAAGATTAAGGCTGTGATGAGTTGGGAGAGGCCAACCTCAGTGACTGAGATAAGGAGTTTCTTGGATTTAGCCGGTTACTACCGCAGGTTTATAAAAGAATTTTCTCAGATATCTCTACCCTTAACCAAGTTGACAAGGAAGGATGCCCCATTTGTGTGGATAATGGACTGTGAGAAGAGCTTTCAAGAGCTAAAAGGTAAGTTAACCTCAACCCCAGTATTAGTTTTGCCGGACCCTAGTGGACCGTTTGAGGTTTACTGTGATGCCTCTGGGAGAGGTTTAGGTTGTGTCTTGATGTAGAATAGGAACGTGGTGGCTTATGCCTCTAGACAGTTGAAGCCTCATGAAGTGAACTACCCAACCCATGACTTGGAATTAGCAGCCGTAGTGTTTGCTCTGAAGATATGGAGGCATTATCTGTATGGTGTGAGGTTCGAGGTGTTCTCTGATCATAAGAGCTTGAAGTATCTTTTCGATCAAAAGGAGCTGAATATGAGGCAAAGGAGGTGGATGGAGTTTCTAAAGGATTATGATTTTGGGTTGAACTATCACCCTGGGAAAGCCAATATGGTGGCCGATGCATTAAGTCAGAAATCCTTGCATGCATCATGGATGATGGTTAAGGAGGATGAGCTAGTAAGGAGCTTTAGAGACCTTAACCTTGGAGTTATGTTGACCCCCCATAGTTTAAGATTGAATCAGCTTAGGATGACGAGCGATTTCAAAAGTCAAATTGCTCAAGCCCAAGGCGAGGAAGAGGAGTTCTTGAAAACCCTAGCGTTGGTGAAGGAAGGAAGGTTGAATGGTTTTGCACAAGGTGCAAATGGACTATGGAAATTTGAAGGAAGAGTCTGTGTACCCGCAAGTGGTGACCTCCGAAGAAGGATTTTGGAGGAGGCTCATAAGAGCCATTTCACCATACACCCTGGTATGACAAAGATATATCAAGACGTTAAGAAGATGTTCTGGTGGCCAGGATTGAAGAGGGATGTTGCGGAGTTGGTAGGCAAGTGTTTAGTCTACCAGAAAGTAAAGATTGAGCATCAAAAGCCCTCTGGTATGTTGCAACCATTGGAGATCCCAGAATGGAAATGGGAAAGTATCTCTATGGACTTCGTGATGGGTTTACCCAAAACGCAAGTTGGGTTCGATGCAATATGGGTAATTGTTGACAGATTAACCAAGTTTGCTCACTTTTTGCCCATTCGAGCTACTTATCCTTTGGAAAAGTTAGCCCAGCTGTATGTTCAAGAGATAGTAAGATTGCATGGTGTACCTTCAAGCATAATCTCAAATAGAGACCCGAGGTTTACCTCTAGATTCTGGGGAGCCTTGCAAAAGGCATTTGGAACGAAGCTTTGCCTAAGTACAGCTTATCACCCCCAGACGGATGGACAGTTGGAGAGGACCATCCAAACTTTGGAGGATATGTTGAGAGCTTGTGTATTGGATAACCGAGGAAGTTGGGACAAATACTTACCTTTGATCGAGTTTGCCTATAACAATAGTCATCATGCAAGTATTGGTATGGCACCGTATGAAGCTTTGTATGGAAGGAAGTGCCAATCTCCCCTATGTTGGTTTGAACCGGGTGAACAAAGCCTACTAGGACCTGATCTTGTGAGGCATACCACAGAGCAAGTCAAAAGGATTAGCGACAGAATCCTTACGGCCCAAAGCCGTCAAAAGAGTTATGCGGATAAGAGGAGAAAGCCTCCAGAGTTCCAAGAAGGAGAACATGTATTCCTGAAAATCACTCCTACGACCGGCATAGGTAGAGCCATGAAGGTCAAAAAGTTAAGCCCCCGTTTCCTTGACCCTTTTCAAATTTTAAAGCGTGTCAAGTTAGTTGCTTACCAAATGGCCTTACCTTTAAATTTGTCAAACCTTCATGATGTTTTCCATGTATCTCAATTGAGAAAATACCATTCCGATCCTAGTCATCTACTTGAGCTTGAAAGTGTGCAGTTAAGGGAGGACCTAACTTTCAATCTACCACCATCTCGGATCGTGGATCGCGGGGCAAAACAGCTGAGGAATAAGATGGTACCCTTGGTCAAGGTGGCTTGGGGTAGAGGAAATATGGAAGAGTATACATGGGAGTTGGAGGTCGAAATGAAGAGCGAGTATCCGAATTTATTTACAGGTAATGAATTTTGAGGGTAAAATTCTTTTTAAAGGTGAGGAGAAATGTAACATCCTCAATTTCATGCTGTGCTAAATTACCTCAGTAACCTTGAGTACTTAGGCACTTAATGAGAAACTGTAGGATTAAGGCTTAATTAAGGGTTACTCGGATGGAATAGTCCAGAGAATGCTTGATCGGGATTAGAAAATCTCTAATTGAGTAAGTCAGAGCCCCTACAGCTTAATTAAGCACTAATCACCTTTAATTAGCCTAATTGAGTTTAATTAAGGTTAATTAAGCTTAGTCGCAAGATTAATTTTTTTTGTTAATCGTGTTCTTGTGTGTTAATCACTAATCCTTGCTTAATCATCTTAATTAAGTTGTATGAGCACTTAATCACATGATTAAATTCAAATTTAGTCAACTAGACAATAAAGTAAACAGTGTTGTCATAAAAGCATAAAGCATTAGACAAGAGTGCTTTATGTAAGAGTTTGACCATGTTTTGTCTCCCCATCATCCACTTTGTCCTCGTAACCACTAATTAACACAAGATAACACAAGTGAAGCAAAAATATCTCATCCTCCCTCCTTAAAGTGGGACGCCACTTTCTCTCTCTCCCTCCTTCATCCATTTTCATTTTCACTCATCCTATTCTCTCTCATCAAACCAAAATCCTCCTACTTCTCTGTAAACTCTCTCATCCTTTTCTTCATCTTCTTCTTCCTTTCTCCACCACCACCACCTAAACCACTCACTTAGCTCTTCAAAGACCTCATCTTTGGGTCTTTGGAGACAAGATCAAAACACTACAAGACTCATTTTCAAGAGAACTCAAGAGTTCTCTCCTTGCTCATTCAAAACCGCCACTTTCATCATCAAGAGAAGTCATCATCTTCTTCTTCCACTTCTCTTGTTTTGCACCATTTTCAAGAAGGTAGTGATCTTCATCTTTTTCATTTTGTTTGCTCAAGAAAGCTTGAAGCTTGGTTCTTTCATGACCAAGATCTCTAAGTGGAAACTTGAGAAAATCTTTCATGTTCTTCAAGTGTTCTTAAGTTTCCCTTTTTGGCAAAATATGTTCTTGAGTGTTCTTGATGTTCTTCAAGTGTTCTTAAGTTTCTACTTTTGGCAAAATATGTTCTTGAATGTTCTTGATGGTATCTTGCTTAAAGTTGTCCCTTTTCTTATGATGAGTTGATGATTAGAAAAGCTTCATCTTTTTGTGTTTCCATGATTTGATAAGACTTTGAATATTCTAAAAGCTTAAAACTTTAAAAAGTTTGCTTCTTAACACACTTAAAGTGGCACAAGTTTTAGTGCCATCATAAAGTCTTCTTTTGTTTTGTTTTGTAGACAAGAATGCATGTAAAAGTCTAAGCTTTTTGGCATAATAAGCCTTTTTGAGTTAGAAAATGATATCTTGTCACTTTATGTCTTAGAAATCAAACCTTAAAGAAAAGACCTTTTATAAAGTTTCAAACTTTAATCAAGAATGAGACCTTTAAGTCATAAAAGTGTTGTTTTATAACAATTAATTCATAAAGTTTAGATCTTGAACCAAAACATTGCTTAAAGGTGTGAGCTTCTATAAAAATTAAGACTTTTTAACCTTAAAGTTAATGTTTCATGTCACTAGTTGATAAAGTAGGAACCTTTTTATGTAAAGACAACTTTAAGTCATAAAGTTTAGACCTTGATGGTCTTAGAATAATTAAATGAGTCAACTTTTATAAAGAACAAGACTTTTTAGTGGAAAAGGTAGTAACTTGCATCGTTATTTCATAAAGATCTAATCTTTAAGATAAAAGCTTGAAGCTTTGTAACTTGGTTAAGTTAAAAATCACCCTTGGTGTTTAGTGAACATGGTGTTGTTGGGTTCATGATGTGGTCATGCGTTGTCATGACCTAAGGATTAGAGGGATATCGAACTCCTTGGGAATAGAAGTATGATTAGGGCCTCTAAACATATCATGAACCTAGGAATCACTAAGTGCACTATATCGAGGAAAGGAAACAATCACTTAATTAAATTTGAATAAGTGTTCCATAAGACATGAATTCAAGTAAAGAATAATTTCATGCGAGAGCTTAGTAACTAAAAGACCATATACACATATCTTAACCACGTGATAGCCTCATAGGTAACCATGGGAAATCATGTGATGATTCATAATATTCTTCACAAAGAATAACACAACTATAAACCCCTTTAGGGTATGAATGTGTGATGCCATGCGGCATGATGAATGACAAGTTTGGTTGAGCTTTGTCTCATGATTAGATGATGAGTGTGATGATATAATATAGATATGATGAACTATTGGTTGAATGTTGATGATTGGCATTATGGGGAAGCTCCGGTTTTGCCATTATGCTGCCGGATTCCCGTCAAAATTATGGACTTAGTCATATCGTTGCATGTGTCTACTCAAAGAAGTGTTATGCATGTAAAGTATAATAATAAGAAAAGAATCAATGGGACATGACCCTTCAATCACTTCGGTAACGGAAGTGAGAGACGGCGATCCACAAAGACACAAGGAACCTCTATGAGGGAGGCAAGGGTGACATGGAGGACCTTGCAACTTAGAGGTAACCAATATCAGCTTAGTCTAATTTCGTTAGTACTGCGTGATGATGGTCATGGAATGAGCTCATGTCCAAAAGCAGTCTATTTAAAAGAAGGTAAAAGTATGTTAAGCACGTGCTAAAAATGAAAGTAAAGTCTAAGTATAACCATGGTTACGTCTATGATGATGCATGTCTTTGCATGTAAGTATATTGCCCATTTGCATTATGAATGTTTATTCTATGTTTTAGTAGGTATGTAGTCACGATGATGTGGTTATGATGTTAAGTTTAAAAGTAACCCGCTTCGGGGTCTAAGTTTTCAAAACTATTAAAATTTGAACTTATATCTGTCCATTGTTTTTATAATTAAACCTGAAGTGGCTGAGACGATGACGATGACACTGTGTTTGTCTACTCGCGATCCTACTGAGAAATTTAGTATTTCTGATCCCTACGTTTCCGTGTCGTCTTCAGAGGATGTCGACGTCGGGCACGGTGGTGATCTACATTGAGTTCCCGGTATGGCATTGGCGCTTTGACCCAATGCTGAACGCCTCTGTGCTGTCGGCGAGCGCAGCGATAAAGGTCTACATCTTCCACGACGGCCAGTTTCAGACTCCCGTGATGAGCCCATTTTTCCAACCGCATCAGCCATTCGGCGAGGTTACTATCGATGACATCCGCCCCTACTTTTAGCCACCGAGATACCCCACCGATGATGATGAGACTGACTCAGATACCCGTTTGACTCTGACTGTTTCACTGGATTCCGATCCCTCGGATCCGTCTTATCCGAGCATCCATGTGGAGACCGATCCGTCTGAGCCCCTCTATCCGACTCATTCTGGGGGATCTCACCGTTCGGGTTCGTCGCAGCCTTCGGTGATTCGTCTATCTTCTGATTCTTTTGCTTCATCTACTGGCCCAGCTTCACCCCCGGTTCACAGGCGTGGGTTCATTCATACCCGTGCTGTGCCCGTGGGCGAGGACGTGCTCGATGAGGGGGACGTGGTGGCACTTCTCCCGATGGATATGGGAACGGTTTCCTCCTGCCAAATGCTTGATGTGACGACTGCATGCGGAGCCGAGCACGAGGATAGCCCCTTTTGGTCGTAGTTATAGGGTTATCGTTCTGTTGTATGGCATGCTTGGGTAGTAGGATTTTCTGTTGTATTTCCTTTTGTTATGTATCGGTAGGCTTCTTGTGTAGGGCCAACGATAGAGATCAGACCCATTATTATCCTATGTATGACTCTGGTATGACTATTATTGTATTATCATGGATGGCCGTGGAATGAATGTTACCTTTATCTAAGATTGTGGTTACTCTTATGGTTTCTATGCATGTTAAATGGGATGTATGTATGAGATAGCGGTGTTGCTTTATATGTTCATGATGCACTCATGGCTCTCGATTTCAAAAATGGTTCACTTGTTTTGTAGAAAAAAAAAATTTCCTCTATTTTCGGTACAAAGTAATTTCTAAAAGGTAATGTTAGTTCCGCGAGCAAAAGTAACAACTAGTAATTCCACAATATGACTTAAGCATAGAATGGAACTATTAGGGTGTTACACTTGTAGCTCTTCTACTTGAAGCTTTGACGACTCTGCTTCTCTAAAACATTGAGATAGTTGCAAATATCTTCTTATGCTTGGAAGGGTTGAGGTTATATGATCAAGGGAAGAAGGTTTTTGAGCTTGTCTTAAGGCTTCTTTGATGATACACAAAGGAAAGAGTTGAAGGTTTAGGCAAGAGGAGGTAAGATCACAAGAGCTTTGGCTGAATACAAAGGGGTTGGAGGAGAAAAATGGAGATAGAGGAGATGAAGAGGGTGAGCTGAAATTTTGGGGCTCAATGGGGAAAAAAAGCTTGCTTCTTTCATAAGTTGGTATGACAAATGAAAGAGTATGATTGGTGGACACCAAAAGGATTTAAATTTTCTTTAGCTTTCCATTTTATGTGGCCATCCTTTGGCCACCTTTAGGTATTTGGGTGGCTAGTTTCTAGCCACATATCCGTGGGTTTTTAATTGATATTTATTCTATCCTGTAGTATAGGTTCCAACTAACTCGATTCTTATATTACAAGGCATCATTAGTAAACAAATCTTCTTCGGCTAGCAAAACACATCTATTTTTCTACAAAGAAGATTGAAATTCTATTATCCTATAATGAACATTTCTTTATTATTGATTATCCTCTAACAAAGTTAATCAACTAAATCGCGATACTACACAACTACCCATCTTAAAAAGAATTTTGTCCCCAAAATTCACTCACAAAACTAACTATTTATAACCACAAGAGTTTAAATAGAGTTCATATATAAGTACACGGAGATTCAATAGGTAAGGTCGAAAGAGATACAATAGACCTATTCAACATAACATGATTGGCCGATAGCCATATCAACCAAATCCTTATCCTAGGTTGTTTCTAATCTTGCTTCGGCTCCTTTGGAGATGTTGTCTTTTCAGCACTCAAGTTAAGAATCCTTCCTAGATGTTGCGACTTTGGGGTAGGTGGCTGGTACCTATGTGGGTATTCTCTGACAATATGTCCCAGCTCTCCACATTTGAAACACATATTCTATCCGATCAAACTGTAACACCTTAGCAGAAGTAAAACTATTCTTAAGTCATAATATTTCATTCGACAATTTGTTACATGAAATAAATCATAAATCTTGTTTAACTTTAATGTAAGAGTAAGTTCTTCACATGGAACACAACCAATCAGTTGGCATCATAACAAAGAGATTAGTAAAATAGACAAAAACTACACCACATATGTTTAACTATATACATATATACATCTCATCCAACTTTGCTACAACATGAGTAGATAACAGTTAAGCGTACAAAAATGGGGCCACCAAATAAAACAAAATAAATCAGCCTGTCTACATGAAGCATAACCCTAGATGGGCTTCATAGGACATATCATGTACTAATTCTCTATAAGGAATACTAACAGAACTAAGTTTATGGCCCAAAGTGTCAAAAGAGGGCCAAACTATACACTATGGTCGTTTGGATGGAGTACTCCTCTACATGGATTCTAGAGACAGAAACCCATTCGCCATGCCAAGCTCTGTAGGGATGTAATCAGCGCTAGGTCCGGAGGACGAACTAAAGGATGAGGTCAACTCGTTAGAAGGGTCACTCTTGGAGGGAAGTGTGGGGACAACCTAAGGTGGTGTGGCAGGAGGTGTAGTAGCTGGTGGTGCTAGAGGAGCAGGGCATGCCATATGTAGGATAATAGCTACATAGAGAGCAGTAGGGTCAAACTATGGGTGGACAAGAAGGACTACAAAATCTTTGTGGGTAAAGAAGTAGAAACGGAAATGGCAAGTGCCAGTAATATACAGGGAACCAAATACAGGGGCATAGTGGACCTGAAGATCTGGAAACTCAATGAAAAGCATGGTTGTCGTGTCCATTGCCGCAGTCTAAGAATGATGTAGGTAAATAAAGTAGAGTGAGAATTTAAACAAATTCTTCATAGGATTCCTATAATTATAATATATTGACATCACGTTCATTCCTAGTTGTTTTGATTTTTATTTAATTATAAAAAAGGTTAGTGACAGAATACATTATCCTCATTCATTAGATTTAAGAAAACATGACCTGAAGCAAGGTTTAATTTTACTTAAGGTAGTAAAAACAGAATAAGCATCAATATGGCAACATATAGTACAAAGTGTAGAATAATAAAGTGAACAAGTAAAGAAGCACAACATTCAAACCATAAGTAAATAACATGTCTATGTAATGCAATCATGCATGTACTCAGGACTCACTTTACTTCATTAATCCTTAAATTAGATATCATACGCTTTTTCCTTACTTGATCCCCTGGGAGATTTTGGCCATATAACTCCTGGGTAATAGTTTGCTTTTTAGGACCGAGCTCGTTCCTATATAGGAATGCTGGGTTTGCTTTACTCGACCTTCCCACCGATCTATTTCACTTAACTTTATTTCGGGGCTGACCCAAGTAATATGAAACTTCTCATAACCTTTATAAATCTCATAATAGATGATAACTTGACTTGGACATTGACATCACATGCTTGTGCAAATACATCATATGTTATGTAGGGTTCTGCTGAAATTTCGACAACATAATGGATTGAGTCCACTTCTCTATGAATAGTGCCAGTCAGCAAAGTAGTCATTCATACAGAAAATCAATGCAATGTATCAATCTCACAATAATCAAACAAGTTTCATAACCTTGATCTTAGATTAGGTTTCTGCCATTTCCTTTCAATTCTACCCGATTTTTGTAAATTAAGCCATAAATTCATTTAACTCATTTAGACCTGAATTTTGTATATGTTTAAGTGTTATGTGTCTACTTTCTAACCATTTTGGTAATTTGAACTACCCTGTTCTAGCCAGGTTAGGACTTAAGGCAACTTTCATGAATTACTAGGAACAACAGGGATGGATTTGGTTATGAAATTTTTATAGCTTATTAGTTATGTCTTAACTTTCTAAAAAATTTGGTTGCACTCAATTTGAAGGAGTATACGGCGAGATATACCTTACTCACCTCACTCTGGTCAGATTTAAAGATAGAAACCTAGGGCAAACTTAAAAAATTTATATCTCTCTTAATAATAATCCAATTGTCTTATAATTCTATGGTTGGAAAGCCCTAGATGTCTAGTTTCAGATAAAAATATGTTCATCAAGTTTTGATGGCTAGATATGGAGCCATACACTTTGTGCGTATAGACACCGTAGGGTTTCTAGGTTTTCATATTTTGTTTTGCCTTCTTTAGTGTTTGTCACTAAAGATTCAACTTCAATGCAACCAAATACTTGCCAAACAAGCTAAGAACACTTACAAAATCTCAAATAAACATCAGATATATGTATGCCATCAAGTGAGTCAATAGCCATTAATCACAAGAAATCAATCGAAAAAGGTGGAATCCTATCTCCAAGTGATCCTGAACTGGCTAGATTTGATGATTTGATTGCAAGACTTGGTGGAGGCTAAAGATGAAAGAAAGAGATAGAGAAGATGAAGAGAAGAAGGAGGATATTCTACTAGAAGGGGGCAAAATGTGCTTGGGTAGAAAAGAAAATAAGGCAAGTAAAAATCTTGGGGTAATTAGTAGGAAGGTTTCCTATTGGTGGAGAGTTTGTGGCTCATAATTCAGCCAACTCTCTTCATTTTCTTGTAGCTTGGATAATGATTAAAGAGATAGAGCTTATTGAGAGCTTCCCAGATCTTAATTTGGGAATCCTTATAACCCCTAAGACCATTCAGTTACACCAAATTAAGATAGCCAGTAGCTTTAAGGAACAGATTCGGTAGACACAACAGCAGGATACCAGTTTTCAGCATATAATCAATCTTGTGCAATCAAGAAAGTTAATGGGTTTTACTCAGGATAAAGAGGGCATATGGCACATCATGATAGGGTGTGTGTACCCGAGGGAAATGATATCCGAAGAAGAATCTTAGAGGAAGCATATAAAGGTGAATTTACTATACATCCCGACATTACTAAAATGTATCACGACCTCAAGAAAATATTTTGGTGGCCAGGCATGAAGTCAGACATGGCGAGCTTCATGAGCACGTGCTTGATCTGCTAGAAGGTGAAAGCGGAATATCAGAAACCCTCCGGGATGCTAAAACATCTGGAAATCCCTAAGTGGAAGTGGAAGAGTATCTCCATGGATTTTGTAATGGGATTACCAAGAATGCTAGCAGGATATGATGTTATATGGGTCATCGTGGATAGATTAACCAAATCTGCTCACTTTTTACCCACTCGAGCAAATTATCTCTTGGAAAAATTAGCGCAATTGTATATTCAAGAGATTATAAGGCTGCATGGGACCCCTTCAACCATTATCTCTGATCGAGATCCAAGATTCACTTCAAGATTTTAGGGAGCCTTACAAAAAGCATTTGGTACTAAGTTGTGCCTAAGCACTGCATATCACCCACAAATTGATGGTCAGACAGAAAGGACAATTCAAACCTTAGAAGATATGCTGCGAGCATATATAATGGAGCAACGTAGGAACTGGGATCGGTACTTATCACTAGCCAAATTTACATACAACAACAGCTATCATGCTAGTATCGACATGGCTCCTTACAAAGCATTATACGGATGGAAGTGCTAATCTCCGCTATGTTGGTATGAAATAGGAGAATCAAGTCTATTGGGGCCTGATTTAGTCGGACAGACCATTGAGCAGATCAAGAAAATTCGAAATAAGATGCTTGCAGCTCAAAGCTGTCAAAAGAGTTATGCAGATACTAGGAGAAAACCCCTGGAACTTCAAGAAGGAGACCACGTATTTCTGAAGCTTACGCCTACAACAGGGATAGGTAGAGCTATTAAGGTCAAGAAGCTAAGTCCTCGCTTTATTGGTCCTTTCCAAATCTTGAAGCAAATCGGATTAGTTGCCTATCGAGTCACCTTACCTTCACATTTGTCAAACCTTCATGATGTTTTTCATGTTTCTCAACCTAGAAGATATCAACCTGACCCTACACACTTCGTAGAACCTGAGTCAATACAGTTAAAAGAAGACCTGACTTTCTACATATCGCAAGCACAGATCGTAGATAGAAGTAGTAGGTAACTTCGAAATAAAATCGTGCAGTTA
The DNA here is from genome assembly GCA_031439595.1 of Pterocarpus santalinus. Lineage (NCBI taxonomy): Eukaryota > Viridiplantae > Streptophyta > Magnoliopsida > Fabales > Fabaceae > Pterocarpus > Pterocarpus santalinus. The sequence continues at coordinate 26,811,353 of CM062529.1, forward strand.
ATAAATGTAGCACAAGGAAAAGAAGATGCTCAAGACTACACTTGGGAACTAGAATCGAATATGAAGAAAGAGTATCCTGAACTATTCTTAGGTACTAAATTTTGAGGACAAAACTTTTTTATTAGGAGAGTGGTAATGTAACATCCACAGAATTTTATTGTTTTTAGCCTAGTTGTTCGATTTTTATCGAATAATTGAAGTTAATTAAAATTTAACAAAATATTTATTTAAGGTCAAGTAATTAGTATTTAGAGAAATTAGATGTGAGAGAATTAGATTAGAAGCATAGAAGATTTCATAGAAATTTTCCTAAACCGATTTACCGATTTACAGGAAATCGGTACGATTTCGGTATTTTAAATTGTCCCAACTGAAACAGTAGAATTTCACACATGAAGACCGTAATTATGAGGCTGAAAATTCAGCCACCTAGTCCTTGATTTGTGGCGCCACATGCATCAACAATTGGTGGAGAGACTTGTTCATTTCGCCACCACCCATTTCAAGAGCCAATCATCTTTGAAGCTTTATGTTATGAAACCCCAAAATTCCCTCTTGCTCCCTTGGACTTTCGGCCATATTAAACTAGAAGGCCCCCTCCATTTCTCTTCTTCCTCATCTCATTTTCACTCTACTTTCTTTCAATCTTCAAGCTTTAACAATATCCCTTCAATCAAAAACCCAAATCTAGCAACACTACACCAAAAGGAGGTAGAGATTCACTTCTTTTCTTGTCTTCTTGGTTATAGAAGATATTTGGGGTTTTAATCTTTTTCACTTCTTGATGTGGTATTTGGTTATATATGATGATTATTGGCTGGTTTGATGGCTATCTTTGTGTTTAAATTGAAGTTGAAGTAAAAAGGGGTGAGAATAGAAAGAAGTGAGAAGCTAGGTGATCAAAAACCCTACAACAGTCAGAATTGTGGAGTGTAAGCTCTAAATACAGCCATTAAAATTTAATGAAACTATTTTTATATGAAACTAGACATCCAGGCTTTCCAACCATATAAATTATAAGGCCATTGGATTAGTATTGAGGGAGATGTGAATTTTGGAAATTTGACCTAGGTTTTTGAGTTTAATTTTGGGCAGATGAGGTTGTTCAGGCAAAACTTGCCCTATACAACTTGAAATTGAGTGAAACTAACTTTTTTAGAAATATTACACATAGAATAAAAATTTTAGAGTTAGATTCAATCCCAATTGCTCCCAGTAGTTCGAGGAATTCGTCCTAAGTCCAAATCGGGCTGAAATAGGGTAGTCTAGTAGGGTCAAATTTCAAAGCTTGTAACTCAAGCTCTACTCAAGAATATGAAATAGGACTTCATGAAAATGAAATCTCGTCTTGTCAGCTTTAATATGATACAAACTTCATATGATTTCAATTGGTTTTCGATTTTTAGTGAATTTTTACTTTTAAGTGTGTAATTCTAGCTAGCTACAGGGCAGGCCGAGATAGAACCCTAATAACTTGAGCTACATTTATCAAAATTAGATGGGACCAAAGAGGTTAGAAAATAGACACACAACACTCCAACATATCCAAAATTTAGGTCCAAATGAGTTAAATAGAAATTATGGCTTATTTTATGAAAATCAGGTAGAGTGAAGGTGCTAAGACAGCAGCTATACTTCAAATGCAACTAATATTTCCATGAGTTTGATCTTGAATTGTGAATGAAATTGATTTTTCTATAAAATTGGTTGTCTGAGTACTGGCACTGTTCATGGGGAAGCGGACACGTTCCGTCATACTACCAAAATTTTGGTAAAGCCTATGCATAAGTTATGAGATACATTTAGATACATGTGCGTTTTGCAAGAAATTCGTAAAGGTTATGTTATGATAAAAGTTCCATAATACTTGGGCCAACTCCAGATTAAAGTTAAGGGGAATAGATTGGTGGGAAGATCGGGGAAAGTAAACCCGACATTCCTATATAGGAATGAGCTCAATCTTGAGAAGCAGACTATTACCTAGGAGTTGAATGGCCAAGAACTCCCAGGGGACCAAGTACCGAAAAAGTTTATGATACTGAGTTTAAGAATAAGAGTAAGAGAACTCATGAGTACCTGCATGATTGCATTACATAATTGTTGTTAGTGGTTTATAAATTGGTTATTATATTCACTTACTACTACTATTTATTTATTTTGCTCTTTATTATGTATATCATCATATAATAGTTTATTCTGTTTCTTTTTCTATCTTAAGTAAAAATGGACCTTGCCTCGGATTAGGTATTTTCTTAAACTTAATAAATGTGGGTAGTTCACCTTGATACCATTTTTTTATATAATTAAATGAAAATCGAGGCAATTGAGAATGAATGTGACGTTAAGTTAATACAGTACTCGAATCCTACTGAGAATTTCTTCAAATTCTCATCTCGCTTTATGTTTTTGCGTCATTCTCAGACTCTAGCGATGGATATGGTAGCCGTGCTTTTCATTGAGATTCCAGACATGTAGCTGCATTATGACCCGATGTTTGATTCATTGTACATAGTTAGCTCCTGCCGTTTTCGTCTTTACCTCTTTAGTAATAAGAACTTTGTTGCTCCTCTGTTTCACCCTACATTCGACCCTATTGTCCCATACTTTGCTATCCCCTTGCACATAGCACACCCTACACCTCCTCCAGCACCCGCAGCTCCTGCAGCCCCTCTACTAGCATCACTTCCGCAGGTAGTCCCGGACATCCCGCTCAGTCCTAAGAGCGACCCGTCTGAGACCTTCAGTTCATCCTCCTCTTCATTTAGATCTGATGCTGGCTACTCCTCAGCTAGGCTTGGTATGGCCAACGGCTATCTGACCGAGTAGGCTCCGGCTCACAGGCTACATTGTACAATATGGCCCTCTTTTGATAATGTGTAGCATTGGGCTATAGACTTGGACAGGTGTATGTAGTTTCTTAGACCAGCTAGTTTGAAATGTCCTATGGGGACTTTGTAGGATTGCTTTACGTTGACACAGGCCTTATGCCTTTTTGGTGTATACTGACTCCACATATGTATCCTCTTTTGAACTTGTACATAAATTGAAGCGTTAGCTTCCAATATATATATAGTTGATGATATACTACTTAACTTTATTTTTCTATTGTACTATTTATTTATTTATGATGTTCTACGATGTCGACCATATTTATTATATACCAAGCACCATATCTTCTGTTTATACTAACACGGTAACGCAACTACTAAATTTCATGCTCTTAAATATAACATTAAATTGGTACGGTGTTACATTTCTCAAACCAAATTTCTATCTCCCCTCCTATTTTTTTTTTTTTCCTTTTGTAGATTTTCCATGAATAAGGAAACAAATCATATATAAAGTATGATTTATATGACAAATCTTCTTAATTTTAATGCAAGGCCGATTCTATTGTGCACCTTACTAAGTTAGGTTGCACCTATTTGAAGAATTGGATTTTTATACTATTTTTATCCTTCATACTTGTCTCATTAATCCTCCTTTGCGCTTAATTGGTTGAGTTTAGATCATTTTCTTTTTTTGGATCTTAGTGAGACTTAGTTAATTTTTGCAGCATTTCGGTTATTTTGACCTGTTTCAGTGTTTAGATCATATCTTGAGCTCTATACCTCATTTTATTATGCTTCTTGATTTGTAGGAAAGCTAAGAGATAGAGCTACAATTTCTGTGAAGAGGGCAAGGGCTAACTCTAAGATCTTAAAGCCGAAATTGGGCTCGGAACTGAACTGAAGCGTTTGGGCGTGGTTTCTGAGCAGCCTTCAATGATTGGACCATATCTTGGGCTACAGGGACTCAATTGAGCCCATTCCGGTGGCATTGGAAAGCTAACATCCAGGGCTTCATTTTATGTTCAGAACACTAAGCCAAGAAGAACAGTTATGAGGCCCAAATACGTGTTGGAAGTCGCTGCTGAGTCTAAGAGAGCCCACTCAACTTGTTTTGGGCACAACTTTCTCTCTAAGCATCCAAATTGGGCAATTGAGCTATCCAAATTTAGCTTAGGAAAAGAGGATTATTTTAATTAAGTAATTAGTGACTTTTAATTAGAGGTATATATAGAAATTCTGATTATGCTTCAGGACCTGGACCTTCTTTGGAATAAGAAAACTCTCTCTCTCTTTTTCTCTCTCTTTTTCTCTCTCTTTCTTTTGCGTTTTCCTCCATTAATGGAGGGGTGATCCTCCTCTGATCCAAGGCATCAAGAGAAGCATTCAAGCTCTTGAGGATTGGTGCATCAAGACATGGAAATTCCAATTTCGGTTTCACTCCTCTTCTCTTCTTCTTAATCTCGTAATTGAATTGGAGGTTTTCATTCATGCATGTTGATTACGAGTCAATCAAATCATGTATAATTCGGTTGATATATGTGATTCAATTGTTCAAGAGTGTGATTCATATTTCGGTTGTGAATATGAGATGAGAGCATTGGTTTGGAAGCTAATCCAAAATCAATTCGGTTTTAGAGGTCTCTAAACCGAATGGCTTGAGTGATTAGTTGAATGCATGGAGATTTTCATGTGAATGCTAGGTTTGATTTGAGGTTTCAATTGAATCTAAAATAAATCATCGAATTGGAGTGTGCATGTACATTTGACTCCAATGATTGAGTGTTGATTGCTTTCTTCCTGTGTGTCTTGGATTAGAATTTTAATTCGGTTTAGTTTTTTTGTTTTCTGTTTGCTTTGGAATTCAGTATTGCATTTTAAGTGTTTGTTATAAAAACCCCCCTGAATTTTCTGATCAAATAGTATGTTCATCTTTGGGAAACGATCCGAGTTGGCTACTATACTATAGTCGCTATTCGGTTTAATTTGCTCGTGTTACGACGCGCGAGTCAAATTTTGGCGCCGTTGCCGGGGATGATACATTATGTTTGATCATGTTCATACCTGTGAATATCATGCTAACTCCCTATTTGTGCTTGTGTCCAGAGTCATTGCATGTGTGATTCTGTGTGCTGTGTTCATGAGTTGCTGTGTTTGTGCATATTCTGCATATTCTGCATTTCTGCATTTCTGAGTTTCTGCACTAGGAGTAATCTGCATTAAGAGTAGTTCTGAATTAGTAGTATTTCTGAGTCTTTAGTGTTTAATCCTGTTTTATGTTGTGGTTTTGCATCCATACAACTCCCCAAATTCTCTGTTGCAGTTTTCTGTTTGCCTTGTTTGATGGTTGTGAGTTGTTAGTTTTAGTGTTAGTGTCCAATTCTATTTTCTTTGTGTGGTCCTACACTCTGCACATTTAGCTTCTATCCTTGCACTCTGGTTTCTCTTCTGCATTCTGCAACTAGGAACCTTCATAAGCTAGGCTAGGCAAATTCCTTATCTGTATAACTAGCTCATAGACTAGTTCATACATAACCTCCATTCTACATTTTCTAGTCTGCAGACATTAATAGAGTTCGCATCATAGAATAGTCATTCATATGAGCCTTAGTCTGCATCCATATCAGCAGCATCTTCAGCCTCACCTTGCATAGCATTTCGAGTACCTGTCATAGCACTTTCTGCATCAACCAATAGAACAGTGCCTTTCCTTACTTCTATAGACCACATTAATCATATTAGGATTGTTGCTAACCTTGGTTATGAGTGCTGACCCTGTTTTTACAGAATTACACCAAGGGAGCATAAGGGGGCCTAATAGGAGGTACGGAAGTGGATCCTAAGTGGGAGTTTGGAACCAAGGATTGCTGTCCAAAGTTTCACCATCCTTCTGAGCAAAAGTGACCCATAAGGTCAGGTGACACTTAATTTTGGCAATTTCCATCATTTGTTGTGACTTTTCACAAAAAGTAGACCAAAACTTTGAAAGGGCATAACTTTTTGCATATAATTCCGATTGATGTAAATGATATGTCCATTTCATATAACTTTTTGAGATCTAGCTAGGCAAACCGCCAAAGGCGGTTTGGGCCACCAATTTCTCAAAAAGACCTCATTTAGGCCACTTTTTCTTCATTTTTAGGATTTTCTGATTTTTCTAATTCAATTTTCAGGTAGCAAACAAGCTTATTTTGATCTGAGCTTTCTTGTGCTTCATTTGTATCCTAAAAATGATCTGATCCACCCCCCCTCTACCTAGTTTGAGTGTTTCTGCATGCTGGTTCTTATGTTCTTGCATTTTTAGTCTTTTCTTGCATTGCAAGTAATTCTGTCTGATCATGCATGACCAGGTCCAATCCTCAAAATTTGTGTGATATTGATCCTGAGATAGATAGAACATTCCATAGGCTCATTAGGAGTCAGGGTAGTGTGCATAGTCTTCATACTAGTCATTTGCATAGTAGTAGCTTGCATAGTGATAGTTTTAGTGAGTCTGCATCTGAATTCACTGATTTGAGTTACGAGGCCCGACCGGTTGCTTCAGAAAACATGGCTAACAATCATGATAGGACTTTGAAAGAGTGGCGACACCGGATGTCAACTACCAAGCTCTTGCCATCCAATACCCTGCACTGCATGCGGATTTTGAGCTCAAATCAGATTGATACACTTGCTTCCTAAGTTCCATGGTGCATTTGGAGAAGATCCACACAAGCATCTCAAGGAATTCCATGTGGTCTGCTCCACCATGAGGCCACATGGAGTTGATGAAGATCACATTAAATTGAGAGCTTTTCCTTTCTCACTTGATGGAGCTGCAAAGGATTGGCTTTACTATCTGCATCCTGGTTCCATTACATCTTTGGCAAGACATGAATAGGTCAATTTCTAGAGAAATTCTTTCCTGCTTCAAGAGTCTTTGCAATCGTAAAAGATATATGTGGCATAAGGCAGATCCATGGTGAGACCTTACATGAATATTGGGAGAGATTCAAGAAATTGTGTGCAAGCTGTCCACACCACCAGATTAGTGACCAGCTCCTCATTCAGTATTTTTATGAAGGTTTGATGCCAATGGATAGAAGTATGGTTGATCTTTACGGAGGAGCTCACGGTAGATAAAACCCTGCTGCGGTAGGGGACTTGATTGCTAACATGGCTGAAAATGCTCAACAATTTGGTACCCGAGCCATAGTGCCTAAAAGAGGAGTGAATGAAGTGAATACCTATAATCCGAACCAGCAGAGGATGGAGAACAAAATAGATGAGTTGACAACTTTAGTGAGGCAAATGGCACTTGGTCAGATACAACAGCCTCAGCAATCCATACCACCACCAGCAAGCCTTTGTGGAATTTCTTTGTATACCAGGTCATGCAACAGACCAATGTCCGCAATTTGAAAGAGGCAATGAAAGCAGTTGCTAGAATTTTCCTGGGAGGCCTTATCAACGATCCGCAGAACCAGCAGCAGAGGAATTATGACCCCTTTTCTAATTCATACAATCCCGGATGGAGAGACCACCCAAACCTGAGGTATGGTAATACTAATCAATTCTAACAGCAGCAGCAGCCTCAATATCAGTTCAAGCACAATGCCGCAGGACCAAACATGAGACAGCGATATCGCGGACAAGCTAAACCAGACCAACCACAAAGCAAGAGCTCGTAACCAAGTTTGGCGAGAACTTGTGAAGCGAATGGCAACGAGTGTTCGGTTTGGCAAAGAACGAAGCTTGGCATCCGAGTCTACAAACACAGATTGGTCGATTGGCTACAACAATGGTGAGCTGAAATCCCAAGGTTAAAACCTCCCTCCCAATCCGTGAGCAATCCAAGGAATGTCGGTTCCATCACTCGAGAAGTGGCAAGCAACTTAAGGTTCCTGATGTTGAACAACCAGATTCTGCAGACTATGCAGAACAACCAAGGATACAAGAAAAATCTGATTCTGCAGAATTAGAGGAAAATTATGCAGAACCAAGCAATAGCAAGCAACTTGAACAAAGTGAGAAATTGCCACTGCCCTTCCCCAATAGAGTGACACAAAACAAGAAGCGAGTAGAAGCAGAATTGGACAAGGAGATCATGGAGACATTCAGAAAAGTTGAAGTTAATATTCCACTCCTGGATGCAATCAAGCAAATTCCCAAATATGCAAAGTTCCTCAAAGACTTATGCACTCATAGAAGGAGGTGAAGGAAATGAAAAAGTCGGCATGGGCGTAAATGTATCCGCCATCATCCAACCGAGCATTCCACCTAAATGCAAGGATCCGGCACTTTACCATCCCTTGCACCATAGGGAGCAAGCAATTCAATCAAGCCATGCTAGACCTTGGTGCTTCAATCAATGTCATGCCAACATCGGTTTACAAGTCCTTGCACATGGGAGAGATCAAGCCAACGGGAGTGGTCATTCAACTAGCCAACCGGAGCACAACCCACCCCGAAGGAGTTTTAGAAGATGTCTTGGTGAGGGTAAATGAATTCATATTCCTGCTGATTTTTATGTGTTGAATATGGAGGATGACATGCATATTAATCAACCAACATTGATCTTAGGTAGACCATTTCTAAAAACTGCAAAAACCAAGATTGATGTGCATTCTGGTACCTTGTCAATGGAATTTGGAGATAGCAAAGTGAATTTTAACTTGTGTGATGCCATGAAATTCCCACCGGAAGAGCATTCTGTTTTTCACTTAGATATCATTGATTCATTGGTTGATAATGTGCATGAACATTTGTTGGATGATTTTCCAGAAATTGTAGGCTTTCAAGATGAATTTCAATGTTCTGATTGTGATGGAATTCATGATAAATGTGTTGTTTGTCTTTGAGATTGATGCATGCCTCCATAATTCAGATTCAACCATTTAATTATGCTAATTTACATGCTGAAATTTCTAGTTACATTTACATTAATTCCAACTCTGATTGTGCAGCTTTTGTAGACTTGAACTCTGCAGATATTGATTTAGTTTCTGCAGGTTTCGAAGTTGTTAACCTTGCTATTGAGAGTGCAAATTCTGTATTTTTTGCTGCAGAAAATTCTGGTTTGGTTGCTATTCCTTCTGTTTTAAATTCTGCATATAGTGACTCTATTTGTGCAGATTCTGTGGATCCAGTTTCTGATAGTATGGATGAATCCACTGTTTTTCTTGATTCTAATGCCATTGTGCAAGATTCTTCATGTGTTGCAGGTGCTGAAATTAAACAAACAGAACAAATTCCAAGATTAGCACCCTCCATACAAGAGCCACCCACCTTGGAGTTGAAGCCTCTGCCAGAAAACTTGAAGTATGCATTCCTGGCACCCAATGAGAAGCTGCCAGTCATCATAGCCAAGGATTTGCGCGTAACAAGAGGAGAAGTTGTTAAACATTCTAAGGCAGAATATGAAGGCTTTACCTGGACATTGGCGGACATACCTGGGATTAGCCCCTACGTGCATGCACGCGAATTGATTAGAAGAGGGTGTGAAACCAGTGAGGCAACCCCAGAGGAGACTGAATCCTCTGATCTTGGATGTGGTCAAGAAAGAAGTCAGCAAGCTTCTAGCTGCTGGCATCATTTATCCAATTTCAGACAGCAAGTGGGTGAGCCCGGTGCAAGTTGTCCCCAAGAAGACCGGTATTACAGTAGTGAAGAATTCAGATGGTGAGCTGGTACCCACACGAGTGCAGAACAGCTGGAGAGTCTGCATTGACTATAGGAAGCTGAACCAAGCCACCAGAAAAGACCACTTCCCTCTGCCCTTCATCGATCAGATGCTAGAGAGATTGGCAGGTCAGTCTCACTACTGTTTTCTTGATGGTTTCTCTGGCTATTTTCAGATTCATATTGCACCAGAAGATCAAGAGAAGACCACTTTCACCTGTCCATTCGGCACATTTGCATACCGGAGGATGCCCTTTGGCTTATGCAATGCCCCAGGTACATTTCAGAGGTGCATGGTGAGTATATTCTCTGACTTTCTAGAGGATTGTATGGAAGTTTTCATGGATGATTTTACGGTTTACGGCTCTTCTTTTGATGCATGTCTGGATAGCCTGGCTAGAGTTTTGGGTAGATGTGTTGAATCACACCTTGTCTTAAATTTTGAGAAGTGTCATTTTATGGTTAGGCAGGGTGTGGTCTTAGGTCATATTATCTCTGGGGAGGGTATTTCTGTTGATAAATCCAAGATAGATGTCATTGCTTCTTTGCCTTACCCCGCATGCGTGCGGAAGTGCGCTCTTTTCTTGGCCATGCAGGTTTCTATAGGCGATTCATCCAGGATTTCAGCAGAATAGCACTCCCATTATCCAGACTATTGCAGAAGGAGGTTGACTTCTAGTTCGATGATGAGTGTAAGAGGGCATTTGACCAGCTGAAGCAGCACCTCATCTCTGCCCCGGTGCTTCAACCGCCGAACTGGGAGTATGCATTTGAGCTGATGTGTGACGCTTACAACTTTGCAGTTGGAGCAGTTCTTTCACAGAGGGTCGGGAAGATACCCCATGTTATAGCCTATGCTTCCCGGACCTTGGACTCTGCGCAGGCCAAATATACCACCACTGAGAAGGAGCTTCTAGCCATTGTCTTTGCTTTAGATAAATTCCGTGCTTACCTTTTGGGAACTAAAGTGACTGTTTTTTCTGATCATGCGACCGAAGTTCTGTTTGAAGAAGCGGATGCTAAGCCTAGGCTCATTAGGTGGATGTTCTTTGTTGCAGGAGTTTGATATAGAGATCAAGGACAAAAGTGGAGCCGAGAATCTAGTAGCGGATCACCTGAGCCGAATCCCGCAGACCCTAGAGCCTCTTCTTATCCGTGAGACCTTTCCAGATGAGCAGCTTCTACAACTGCAAGGTAAGGACCCATGGTATGCTGATCTAGTTAATTATTTGGTTGCTGCTGAGTTACCTGCTTATTTTAAAAAGCATCAGATAGATAAACTTAGGAGTGAGGCTAAGTACTATATTTGGGATGATCCATACTTGTGGAGGATGTGTAGTGATCAGGTCATTCGGCGTTGTGTGCATGAGTCTGAGATGCCATCTATTTTACAGTTTTGTCACACTCTTGCCTGTGGTGGCCACTTTGGTCCACACCTTTGCTAGGAAGATTTTAGATGCAGGTTTTTACTGGCCCACTTTATTTCGCGATGCCTACACATATTGTAGGAATTGTGAACAATGCCAGAAGACAGGTAGTATTTCCCGTAGGAATGAGATGCCTCAGCAGCCCTTATTGTTTTGTGAGATATTTGATGTTTGGGGTATTGACTTTATGGGGCCTTTTCCTGTTTCTTTTGGTTTTGTTTACATATTACTGGCTGTTGATTATGTCTCTAAATGGGTGGAGGCCAAGGCCACCCGGATTGATGATTCTCATGTTGTCATAGATTTTGTCAGATCACAGATATTTTGCAGGTTCGGGGTGCCTAGAGCTATCATTAGTGACCAGGAAAGTCATTTCTGCAACCGGAACATGGCTACCTTGCTGAAGAAGTATGGTGTCACCCATAAGGTCTCAACCCCATACCATCCGCAGACAAATGGCCAAGCGGAGGTGTCCAATACAGAGTTGAAGCAGATCTTGGAGAAAACTGTTCACCAAACAGGAAGGGATGGAGCAAGAGACTTGAGGATGCTTTATGGGCCTATCGCCTTGCCTACAAGACACCTTTGGGGATGTCCCCTATAGGATTGTCTTTGGTAAGGCATGCCACCTTCGATAGAGATCGAGCACGAGCTTATTGGGCGCTTAAACACCGCAACTTGGATCTGGACCGATCCGGCTTCATAGAAAGCTCCAACTTCAGGAGTTGGAGGAGATCCGTTTAGAGGCCTATGAGAATGCCCGCATGTATAAGGAGAAGGCCAAACTCATCCATGATAGGATGTTGTTGCGGAAGGAGTTCTCGCCGGCGTAAAGTGCTCCTCTACAACTCTCGCCTCAAGCTTTTCTCTGGTAAGCTTCGTTCCGGTGGCTTGGTCCTTATATTGTTACTCGATTTTTCCCTATGGTCTTTGTGCAGATTGTGGAGCCTGGGACGGACAGAGTTTTTACTGTGAATGGCCACCGTCTGAAGCTGTTTCATGAGGAGCTATCCGTGGACACCATTGAGGAGGTTCGCTTGTTAGCGGCCACCTATGCTTGATAGGGATGTTTTCTTCTTCCCTCTCCTACTTCTTTCTAATTGCCTTGCATTCTATTACATTGCATGACATTGAGGGCAATGTTAGGTTGAAGTGTGGGGGGAGAATGATTAGTTTTAGTTTATCTCTCGTGCATTTTTCCAGCTAGTCTTGCATTTTGGGTTTGTTTTTGTTGCTGAAATAATCTTTGCTCTTGTTCTTCTTTGATGAATTGATGGTTGTTGAGTTAGGACATTAAATATTGAGGTGGATGGAATTCCAACATGATTTCATTTTTTCTTTTCCCTTTTGCAATGTGTGAATTGAGTGATTGATCTTGATTTGCTTGGATTGAGTATGATGAATACTACCCTTGTGAGCTTTTGAGCTATGTTTTGGATGGTTGCATTTCATACCATTCCTTTCTTTCTTGTGTGTCAACCCTCATAGTTTATGTCATTCTAGAATTTGCTTTAATTCTTCTTTGAGGCTACATTTTCATATGCATTCATGGACATGATAGAGGCATTTCTTTTCATTTTTAACCACTTGGCCATATAGCCCACCTTGCATTAATTCCCCTTTTAACCCCTTTGAGCCTTGTTGACCTTTCTTTCTTTGATTCTAGCACATTACAAGCCTAAACCCATTTGGAAAACCATGATTCTACCCAACCTTAGGGAATAGGAAGGCATTGGTTTCATTATCACTATTGTGTTAGAGATCAAGTGTAGGGGGGTGCAAAATGAAAGTCATATATGCATCAATTGCAAGTGTGGATGGTTACAAATAAAGCATAAATTGCAAGTGTATATATGCATCAATTGCAAGTGTGGATGGTTACAAATAAAGCATAAATTGCAAGTATGAAAAACAAAAAAAAAAAGAAAAAAAGAAAAAAAAGAAAGGGCGAACAAAATGGGAGTGTTCATGAAGGGAATGAATATGTTATGGAATGACTTTGGGAAACCCCCCCACATTTGTGAACTTGGCTTATATCTTGACCAATATTTCTCCTATTGCCTTAGGTTCTACCTTGTCATTTCCCTATTTTTCTTACCCTTACCTTAACCCCATTACAACCATTAATGAAGCCCTCTTGATTTATGTTGCATATGATTTCAAGTAGTGGAGAAGTAGAAGATTAGCAAGCCTATGGTAATGCATGATCCATTGAGGTGAATTGAGTGAAACATTTCTACCCACACACTTGAGAGTTAGTGAGTTTTCATGCACTCACCCACCATCTTGTGAGATTCTTCATACTTGATCTTTGCACTTTGAGTGATGTTGCTTGGTTTATGCTTTAGAGAGGTGGGGATCATTTGATTTGATTGTGGGAAAATTCTTGATGCCTCACATGCTACTTTGTCCCTAAACTTAGCACTTTTGATGATTCATTGGAGAATACGTTTTTCCACTTTGGTTTGTAGTGATTTTGGTATTTTCCTTGTTTAGTTTCCTTTAGGTTGAGTCTTGCATGAGGACATGCAAGAGCTAAGTGTGGGGGAATTTGATGAATTGGATTTTTATACTATTTTTATCCTTCATACTTGTCTCATTAATCCTCCTTTGCGCTTAATTGGTTGAGTTTAGATCATTTTCTTTTTTTGGATCTTAGTGAGACTTAGTTAATTTTTGCAGCATTTCGGTTATTTTGACCTGTTTCAGTGTTTAGATCATATCTTGAGCTCTATACCTCATTTTGTTATGCTTCTTGATTTGTAGGAAAGCTAAGAGATAGAGCTACAATTTCTGTGAAGAGGGCAAGGGCTAACTCTGAGATCTTAAAGCCGAAATTGGGCTCGGAACTGAACTGAAGCGTTTGGGCGCGGTTTCTGAGCAGCCTTCAATGATTGGACCATATCTTGGGCTACAGGGTCTCAATTGAGCCCATTCCAGTGGCATTGGAAAGCTAACATCCAGGGCTTCATTTTATGTTCAGAACACTAAGCCAAGAAGAACCGTTATGAGGCCCAAAAACGTGTTGGAAGTCGCTGCTGAGTCTAAGAGAGCCCACTCAACTTGTTTTGGGCACAACTTTCTCTCTAAGCATCCAAATTGGGCAATTGAGCTATCCAAATTTAGCTTAGGAAAAGAGGATTATTTTAATTAAGTAATTAGTGACTTTTAATTAGAGGTATATATAGAAATTCTGATTATGCTTCAGGACCTGGACCTTCTTTGGAATAAGAAAACTCTCTCTCTCTTTTTCTCTCTCTTTTTCTCTCTCTTTCTTTTGCATTTTCCTCCATTAATGGAGGGGTGATCCTCCTCTGATCCAAGGCATCAAGAGAAGCATTCAAGCTCTTGAGGATTGGTGCATCAAGACATGGAAATTCCAATTTCGGTTTCACTCCTCTTCTCTTCTTCTTAATCTCGTAATTGAATTGGAGGTTTTCATTCATGCATGTTGATTACGAGTCAATCAAATCATGTATAATTCGGTTGATATATGTGATTCGATTGTTCAAGAGTGTGATTCATATTTCGGTTGTGAATATGAGATGAGAGCATTGGTTTGGAAGCTAATCCAAAATCAATTCGGTTTTAGAGGTCTCTAAACCGAATGGCTTGAGTGATTAGTTGAATGCATGGAGATTTTCATGTGAATGCTAGGTTTGATTTGAGGTTTCAATTGAATCTAAAATAAATCATCGAATTGGAGTGTGCATGTACATTTGAATCCAATGATTGAGTGTTGATTGCTTTCTTCCTGTGTGTCTTGGATTAGAATTTTAATTCGGTTTAGTTTTTTTGTTTTCTGTTTGCTTTGGAATTCAGTATTGCATTTTAAGTGTTTGTTATAAAAACCCCCCTGAATTTTCTGATCAAATAGTGTGTTCATCTTTGGGAAACGATCCGAGTTGGCTACTATACTATAGTCGCTATTCAGTTTAATTTGCTCGTGTTACGACGCGCGAGTCAAACCTATTCATGTTGATTGTGCATCTTGTGTGTCTTTTTTTTTTTTTTTTAAATCACCTTTGTATACGAATTTATTCAATATATTATACTAATTTTGCAAAGATAATTTCATCATTTTCATAAATTACAAAAATAGATGATTTTCTAATATATTGAAATTTATAACCATTTTAGTATTCAATACCTATTAATGTTATAATAAGACAAAGATCATAAAATCATAGTTTCAAATTTTGAAAATATTATTTGTTATATTCTTGATATAATTTTAAGATTTTCTAACATATTCAATGTTATTAATATTTGTTGATATCCAACATTTCACTTAAACTACTTCTCTATGATGTACCAAAAAAATTACTTCTCTACTTCTCTAACATTTCATAAATAGAAAATAATTATTTACCTCTAGAAAAGAATTCCAATTATTTATTATCAAAACACTACTAGAAACACGCTACTTATCAACAAAAAAAATATTAAATTCTATCGACAAGTATTTTACCAATGGATCATATACATTGATAATACACGCGTAATAATAAATTCGAATATTATTGACGGAAACACCTACCTATCAGTAATTTTTTTAATTATATCGACGGAAAAATTCATTGATATAATTAACAAAACTATTGGTAATATAAGTATTAGATAATGTCAATAACTGATTTACACTAATGAAGTGTTTATAATTACCAATGAATTTATCATCGGTAATTTAAATTTATAATTTTTAATGTAACTAAATTACCAATGAAAACTCTGTTGGTAAATACAAAAATAATATTTTAATCATCATAATTATGGACAAATATTCTGTCGGTATTTAGGGAAAATAAT
The DNA here is from genome assembly GCA_031439595.1 of Pterocarpus santalinus. NCBI lineage: Eukaryota > Viridiplantae > Streptophyta > Magnoliopsida > Fabales > Fabaceae > Pterocarpus > Pterocarpus santalinus. Next base: position 26,827,077 of record CM062529.1, read on the forward strand.
ACTGACAAGTTTTCCATCATTTATGGAAAAATAATGCTGTGAGGTTTTTGATCGATAATAGCAAATTATTATCATTTTTTAAATATGGATTATATTATTAAAATTTCAAATTAGTAATATAATAAAGTGCAAGAAATATAAACTGTCAATTAAAATAAAAGCTATCAATAAAAGAGCAAATAAGAATACAAACTATCAATACAAAATTCTAAAAAATGAAAAAGATCCCATAAACTACAAATACTGATCATCATCATTATCTGAAATGCCCTTCAAGTCTTTGTGGAGATGGAAAGGGAGGTGGTGGAGGCTGTGCACCAGATAATGAACCACCACATCGCATTTGCTCAATGTAGTTGAATATGGTCATAACCCTCTGCTCCATGGACTACATCTGCTGCCTCAATTCCTCTTTCTCCTTCTTATGTCACTCGTGTAACTCCATGTACCACCTATCTGCCTCCTTGAGCTACTTCTACACTAATTAATTAAGGGCATGCACCTCGATCATAGACATCCTTCATAGTAGTCCTAGCAAGCCTAACTCTAGACATAGAAGCTGAAGAGTATAACATGTTATAGGTAGTCCTTATACCATGATCCGACTCTTATAGTGACCGCCAACCATCTAGGCCTATATCTTGTCGTCACTAACAGGTGGTCGGTCAACAGTGTTCCCATCCTTTTGCTAGGATTGTTGTTATTGGGTCTTAGTCAGTTGCTAGGTGAGCTCATGCTATTATTAAAGGAAACAAAACAAATTAAATTAGATTTAAATGATAGCTAATGTAATAAATTAAAAGTATTAGAAACTAAAATTAAGCACTTACATAATGGCCTCAAATCATGCATCGATCCACTGGGACTTGTCCTGCTTCCAGGTGTAGGTCTCTCGAAATACCTCCCGCCTGAGTAGGCGGCCTATTCATCATCTTTTCCTATATTTCAAACAATTTTCACATGATCATACAATATTTAATACAAAAAATGAATAGCTAAATAAGTGTAAAGGATGATATTTACCACCCTAAGGCGGTTGCTCACAATGGTAGTAGAGCTTCCAATATGTAGCGAGCCACCTTGGGCTGATCCTCTACTCACCTCAGCCTTCATCTACTTCACCTTGAACTCCAATGAGACCTAGTAGGCCTTTCATTCCTGGAGGATGTCGTCAGTGATCCAATGAGTGCTAGTCCCTTTCTCCTAGATATCATGGAACATGTCTTGGAACCACTTGCTGGCCCTGTTCATCCATGCCTTGTAGATCATGGCATCCTTACAATAATAAATCGATCCTATACAAAAGTAACACAATAATCAGTTAAATATTAATAAATAAGCATGCATAAGAGTAAAATATCAAAATTAATAATAATAAAAATAATTATTAGTTTACCCTCCATTCTGTCCACCATAAACTCTTACACATCTTCAGGGCTGCACGAAACAAGTATAAGGGCTGCAAAAATTCTCCTCAAATACTTCGATGATCTTGTGTAGGCTTGAAGCAAGTGGAATCCAACTTTATCATAAACAATTGACTAACTCGGGTATCCGTTAATTAGATATTCTATCATAATTGAATATTCATAATAAATTTAAATTTGAAATTAATTATGAGGATTTACCATCATATCTGAGCTCCACACATTGGTTTGTAGAGCCCTATGAGGGGGTGGACAATGAGGCTTGGGCACCTTGGGAGCCAAGCTGGTTGGGGGTAAAGGAAGGAATGGAACTAGTTATAGAAGGTGACATGCGAGCCTCATGTCTTAGAGGTGGGGTTGGAGATGGAGAAGGGTGAGGATGGAATGATAGCTGAGACTTGGCTCCACATACCTAGGATTAAGTATCATAATAAACTCTTGGATATGTAAAGGATGACTATGGGGTGGAGATAGTAGCAGAGGAAGTAGTAACAATGATGGGAGTGGTGGAAGCAGGTGTAGTAGAGGTGGTTAGTGGAGTGCAAGTGTGAGGGGATAGACTATGTTTATTCGATCTACCCTTATCTCGTCCAAAGCTAGAAAAGCCTCATCTTGCCATAAATGACCTACGTAACATGTGTATAAATCAATAAACATATATAACAAACATAACATGCATATAATTATAAAGGCAAAGAAGCACAAAATTAAAAACACAAGATATATACTAACTAAACAAAGATGCAACATACTTGGCATCTCATTAATCTAAAAATTGAGGACTATCTTCATCATTCTCAGCTTCAACATCATCATCGAATTCCTCTTTCTCATCCTCACCGTCAGTGCTGCCCCATCTAATCAGACTGACTCATTGAATATTGCCTTGGGAGTTCAATTATGTCAACTTCCCCTAAGATAGAACATAGATTGAAGGGGATATCGGTGCCAATAACAACCCTTGAAGGACTTCGATCATCAGTTTGTTAAGCTTGCGCAAATACTTCTTCAACCTCTACTCGACCCCTTGGTTTGCATTTTGTTACCACCCTCTAATTAGATTTGCACTTTATGAGGTATGACTGATAATAAACTTGTGTTGTATTTTGGAAAGAATTTGATCATCATTTGTATGAAACTTGTAACCATTAATATGGTACATTGGCCAACTCGTAGCTCTAGTTTTTGGACCTGAAGCTAAAGTGTACAGGTGAGGATTGGTTACACATTCCTTTAATCATGTACCTAAGTATAAAGTTAGGATATCAATCACATAATAGTATAAAAAAGAAACATGAAAAATAAAATAGAATCATTGTGTCACGTACAAATGATTTGATCTATTGAGGAAATTTTCAAGAGATTATTATAGTTGTTAAAAATGCCTATAATCATTAGCTAAAGTACAAGAGACAATATCATGTCACATTTTACTAATATAAAGGATTTGTGGAAATAGAGAACAAAGAATAAATAGAGAACAAGAATATAACAAAATAGTTTATTAGTCACCTTCTAAATGACTCCACTTCATCGCCACTTAGCAATATAAGTAAAAGTGCAAAATTCCATTCACTCCTTATCAACCATCGATCTTTGCATTGTCTAGCAGCACGATTAGATTAGTTGAATACTAATAAGGTTGGTTCATTAAGCTTTTGCTACCATTGTCATTCTAACAACTCTAGTTCTCCTAAATTGGACAAGTAGATCAAAGTAATAGAAGCAAAAGTTAGATGTCTCCTTTAAGATGTATGCCTAACATATCGATCCCTTTACTTTAGCCTTACTTTTTATTGTTCTTTTGAACCCACCTATTTCCAGCTCAAGCAAGTATATCCACCTATGTTAGACTGGCCCACACACCCATACTTCATATGCCACATGTATAGACAAGTGCTCTATAAAGTTAAAAAATCGAGGAGGAAAGCTCTTTTCTAATTTACGCAAAATAATGAGAATATTATTTTCCATCACCAAAAGATTATCAACCCTAAAAGTGGATGAACACAAATCTTTGAAATACTCGCTCAACTCAATTAACGGCTTCCAAATATGATCAAGAAGTTCTCTCAATACAACAAGCAACAAACACTCTATAAATACATGATAGTGATGACTTTTCATGCTAAAAATGTCCCTTGTGCAACATTAACATACTTACCCAAGTTTAAGGTATAACCATCAGGCATTTTTAACTCTTACATGCACCCATACATATCTATCTTATCTCTGCATAGAGGTCAATGTATAAGTGGCCTTAGGCTTAGACCAGCGACCATTTCTTAAAAGGTTGTAAATTTAACTTAGGGCATCTGCAGTATTCCTTTAAATCCATCATTGCTTTTTTATTGTCTTTAGTTCAATCACTATTCATCATAGTGTACATAATATTATCAAATACATTCTTCTCAACATGCATCACATCTAAACAATGATGAACTAAGTGATCCTTCCAAGGAGGTAGTTCCAAAAATATACTTTGTTTAGTCCAATTGTGTTCTACCTCATAGTTGAGTAATTTAATGGATTTCTTAACTTCTATAATCTTTGAAAGTTGCTTATTTCTTTCCCAAAGTCTAACTAGAGCCGCCTCATTCTCTATAGTGTTCTTTCTAAATCTATACCTACTATGCCTATAAGTATGGTCCATACCTAAAAGCCTTCTATTACAGTTATACCAAAAATTCTTTCATCCATACATATTGAACATGCTGATTTCCCTTGCATCATCCATCCCAATAATATCCCCCTTAACATAAAATTTTACTTAGTTGAGATATCATTGGTCAAAATACTATCATACCATAACTCATTCAATTCATTAGTTAAAGGTTGGAAATAGATATCAATCTTCCCCTTCGGATTATCGAGACAAGGGATTATACAAGTTAAGAACAAATAAGGATCTCTCATTCACATTTCAAGCAGAAGATTGTAAGGAGTAACAACTTCAGACCAACAAAAATATGATTTACTCAATTGATTATTGGGAGTAAAACTATCAGCACAAAGCCCTAATCTAATATTGAAGGGGATCAAATATAAAATCAAGATAGGTTCGATCAAAATGTTGCCAAGCTTCACCATGAGAAGGATGTGTCATTATACCATCACTCCTTCGGTTCTCAAGGTGCCACCTCTTGTAAAGTGCTGAACTCATTGATACATACAATTTTTTAAGTCTAAGGATTAAGAGCAAATAATGCATTCTCTTATGTTGAACATCCTTATATGCCATACTTCTTCCTTTCTCAGGCTTAAACCTGGACTCTACACAAAATTTACATTGAGTTAGGGCAATATTATCTTTGTAATAGAGCATACAATGCAACATCCCCATATAATGTAATAAGAAGTAATAAAAATAAACTTTTATTATTCACAATCTTGCCCGTGAACTTTTTAGAAAATGACCTTTAGGTCCTTATATATTATTTACAGCCTTGCCCCTGAACATTTTAGAAAATGACCTTCACATCCCCACATTTGTAGAATTAGCAGAATGAGATTTTAAACAAAGCAGAATCACGTGGCGAAATCGTAGAAGTTTGAATCTCTGCCGATTGGGCCATGGGGGCAGTCTGGTGTGAAATGACGTGGGGTGCCCCTGGACTTACTCAAAATTACAAAAATTGCCATTAGTTATGAAAACCAAAGAGAAAACGCTAAACATCAAAATTTTCTTATCGTTTTTCGCCTAATTGTTCGGTTTTATCAAATAATTGAGATTAATAAACATTCGGGTAAATAATTATTTAGTACTAATCGATTAGCAATTAATTGAGTTTAGGTATAAGTTAATTAAGTTAGGAGTCTATAAGATTTCATAAAATTTTCTTAAAACCGGTTAACCGATTTAAAAGAAATCGGTAAGATTACGATATCTTAAACTGTCGGAACCGAACTAATAGAATTATAAACTTAAAACCCTATGAACTACGGCTGATTACTCAGCCAATTAATCCCTAAAAGTGGCGCCACTTTGGCCACAAAAACAAGGAGAGTTGGCTGAAATTCAGCCTTGCATTTTGAGCTAATCACAACCCTTCATTTCAACTACCAACTTTAAAGCTTTTATAACACAATTCTCCTCTTTTCATCAGCCCATTTTCTACGTTGCTTTCTCCTCTCTTTCAGCTCCTTTCTTCTCTTCTTCACTCACTCAACTCCATCAAACCATCAAGCCTAATCAAGTTTTGTTCATCCAAGTTCCAAAATCAAGCCAAATCACAACATAACAAGAGGTAGGAGTTTTGATTTTTACTCCAGTTTTGTGGTCTGGGCTAGCTAAGCTTGGATTATTTTCATGATCTTTAATGTGTTAAATGAATGATTATGATGGTAGGTGATTGGTTTTGGGTTGTTTGTTTGGTTAAAATCGAAGTTGAAGCAAGAAAGAATATAAATAAGAAGAGCTGAGGGGCTGAAGAACCAAAAGCCCTCGGCAGTCCATACGGCAGAGTGTACGGCTCCGCTTATAGCAGATTAAATTGGATGGAACAATTTTTATATGAAACTAGACATCTAAGGCTTTCCATAGATATATCATATAAAGCTTTTGGATTAGTATTGAGAGAGTTATGAATTTTTGAATTTTGACCTAGGTTTTTGACTTTGATTCTGGGCAGACTGGGTTGTTCAGGATAGAACTCGCCCTATACTACTTGGAAATGAATGAAACTAACTTTGTTAGAAAGCTTACACATAGGAGAATGTCCCATAAAAATTTCAGAACTTGATAAGGCTCCCGTTGTTCCCAGTGCTCCACGGAATTCGCCCTATGTCGACACCAGGCTAGAACAGGGTAGTTTAGGAAGGTTCGAATTTGGGGCTTATAACTCGAGCCCTACTAAGTCAAATTGAATGGAACTTTTTCTAAATAAAACTTTGTTCTGTTAAATTTAATATGAGACCAATTTCATATGATTTGAGTCATTTTTCGATTTTTAGTGGATTTTTACTTTTCGTTGCCCGATTCTGGCTAGCCAATGGGCAGGCCGAGATAAAATCTAGATATCTTGAGTTGTAGAAATCAAAATTAGATGGGACCAAAAAGGTTAGAAAATAGACACCTAACACTTTAACATATTAAGATTTGAGGTCCAAAGGAGTTAAATAGAAATTATGGCTTGAATTATAAAAACCGGGTTGGTTGAATATGCTGAGACAGGAATTCTGCCTTAATGAATTTGATGTTGATATGAGTTTAATGTTGCAATATAAATGTGATGTTGTGTTCTTTGTGACAAATTGATGTATTGGTTGGCTGGCACTATTCATGGGAAAGCGGACTCGATCCGTTATGCTGTCGAATTTCCGGCAGAAGTTAGAGATAATCCTAAAGGTTGTTGTGTTAATGTTGTTTTGTGATGTGTATGAATATTAAGCAAGTATATTTGTTTGAGGTTAAGGCATGAAGCCTATGTATTTATGACTTTATAATAAAAGATATGATGACGAGTCCATATTCCGAAAGAACGTGACATGGCAATTACGCTTTGATAGGGTATGACACGGCGATTATACTCCGGAATGTGGCATAAGGACCCCACCCCCTAAGGAATGTGACATGGTAATCACTTCCCGAGCGAGTATGACATGACGATCATACTCTAGGACGTGGTAGGGTGAAAATATTTTAAGAAATGTGACATGGCGATCACACCCGATGGGGTATGACATGGCGATCATACTCTAGAATATGATATGATGATCACATCCTAAGGAATGTGACATGGCAATCACACTCCGATGGGGTATGACATGGCGATCATACTCTGGAATGTGCATGACAAGTAAAGAAAGACCAAGAAAGGAAAGACAATTATGTATATCTGCATAAGTTCAAGTACAAGTAAAGGCAGTTGAAAATTTCAAGTTTCCAGTATGTTAGTGTTAATATATTTTAATATGTTATAGTTATTATGCGTAATATGCTTCGGACCTTTTTGTGTATTGGCTCTCCCAAATGACAAGTGCTTGAATAAAATGAGTTCTGCTTCAGATAATACATTTTCAAACTATAAAAACTGAAAGTCTATTAACATGTTCATTTTTTCATAATAAACCGAAGCAGCTGGAGATAATAACGATGACACAGTGTGAAATTTATTAATGAATCCTACTGAGAATTTTTATAATTCTCACTCCTATATTCATTTTCGTGTTATCTCCAGATAGTTCGAAAGATTTCGAAGATGGCTGAAATTGCGGTGAAATAAGGTCCGCTCAGGTAACAGTAACGACTCTTGAGTGTGGTACTATGACTTAAGCATAGTACTGTACTTGGGAGGGTGTTACATACAATATTTTAAATAATAATTAATCTTCACTTCATTCAACCCAAGCTTAGAAACTATCCTTTTGGCATGGTGAAAGTCCTTTAGGATAGATTCTAGTTGTGGACTAATCACATTCATTAATGAAGCCTACTAATCAATGAAACTTTGACTTTGGTTTGCCTCTGACTTATTACTCAACATTCTTACCTCCAAAGACTACTGCAAATGCACGCATCCTTCCCATAAAGGCCTATTCACTACCTTTAATAGACTATAAAATCTCTTAACATCCAAATTGGAAGCGTTTCTGAAGGTTCGGAATATATTCCAAACTCATGGCCAATAGCATAAAAAATCATTTCGTGATAACGACTAATGTTATCTCCCAAGTCACATACATTACCACCCTCTTCATTACCTATATAAATGCCAATTGAACTGTTTCTAACATAACCCACACAGAATTGATTCTCCAATGGAAAGACTTCCTCATGTTCAGTCGAAACCCAACAATCAGGCTTAAAGCCATCTTTGTATAGGTGATGTCTAATGGATTCAATGTCTAAAAATCTTCTACATCTACATGTAGCACAAGGACACCTAACTGTCCCTGAACATATGAATTGCTCTATTTGACCATGAGCCATTATGAATTCTTTAAGCCCTTTATAAAATTGTGGTTTAATCCCCTAACCTAGGTGTAGTCCATCATACATCAATGCTCGATTTGGAACAAACATTGTCTTTTAATAATATCACACACCTATCAAGCATAACAATCACACATCAATAAAAAAAAAATTGGGCAGAATCTTCCCTTAAATTAGGAGTCTTCACTTGTTCTTATTACAATAGTTTTTTAGTCTACAGTAATCTAGACTATCAAAAAAATTTTGATGAAGTCTCCCCCTTAAAACAGGAGCCTCCAGTTATTATATTATAAAAATTATTTAATTTATAGAGCATTCTAAATACTCAAAAAAAAAATCTTGGCAAAGGCACTCTTTGAATAAGGAGCTAGCCTCCACTTATTTCATTGCTATAATTATTTAATTTAGACAATATTCTAAACAATCAAAAAAATTTGGGTAGAGTCTCCCCTTAAAGTAGAAGCCTCCACAAAAACTAATATCAATCAAACACAAATAATAAACACACATAGTCATGAAAATCAATAAGTTAATCCTAGAAACCATTCTAAAGTACACTCTTACTTCATATTATGCAGGCACACAATACTACAGCACACAATTCAAATAATAGGAAGAAACTTCAAACCTTCCCCCAGTCATGCAATCCCTTCATTTTTCTTCCATCCTATAACTCTGTTATAGAAAATATAAGTCTCAATATTTCAGAAAACATAAAGTTACAAACATTATACAATGTACGTACCTATTTACTAACAAATGGTACACTTACTAACAAATGTTGAACTCAAAATGCTCCAATCACTTAATGCATCAGAATACAAACACTCCAAGTGCTACAAATGGGATCTTTAACAATCAACATAACAAAATATGTTAGTTAACTAATTTAGAAGTTAAAAATTTTGAGTAAAGAAATAAAATAAAAAAAGAGGCTAAACCAAAAAAACTAAATCGATTAGAATGCTCAATAACATGCCACGAACACAATGGTAGTCCCGTGGCGAAATGAAAGCTTCAATGGTAGTGAAATGGCCAATGGCCGTGTAAGGGTGCAAGAGAGAGAGAGAGGAATATGAGAAATGAGGAAGAAGAAGGGGCATTTGCAATTTATCTTTTGAGTTACTATTACCGACGAGTTTTCAGTTGGTAATGATTTAATGAAATGAATTGTTTCATTAATCACTCATTACCAACAGAGTTTCTATCAATAATGACATTAATGAAATGATTCATTTCATTAACTACTAATTACTAATGGAAAATCCGTTGATAATATAAAAATAATGGAAAATGAATCGGTTTAGGTGATAACCCCTAAATTTCAAATGTAGATGGAAATTCTATCAGTAATTATTTAAATATTTAAATTAAATGAAAAATAAAATACAAAATGTTACTGACGACCATGCCATCAACAATTTTAAAAAAGAATAATTAATTTCTTATTTACGAATAGAATATTCGTCGATAATACTTTAAATTTTTAAATTAAATTAAAAAGAAAATACAAAATGTTACCGATAGTCATTCTGTTGGTAATTTTTTAAGAGAATATTTAATTCCTTTAATTACTGATGGAACATTCACTAGAAATTTTCTAGCGATTGTGTCGTTGATAATGTCATCACAAATCATTTGGTGCCATTAGACACGACATTTTATCGACAGATTTACCGATGGATTTTCTCAATTGTCAGTAATTCTATTTGCATTTTTTTTTTCATTTTATTGATGGTTTTTTCCATAAGAAATATCAATAGATTTTGACCGCCAGTAAAATTCATTGATTTTTAACTTTTTTGTAGTAGTGAAATGAGTACTTATCACAAAAAAAAAAAAGCAACTTGCTCTTAAAGGAACCAGTTGCCTAAGCAATCCATTTACAGCTTACAACTTCGCTTGTTTTAAGCCTGATTTGGACTAACCCGTTTAATAAACAACTTAGACCTAGCTAGGATTTTTAAAAACCTATTTTGTAAAAAATGCCTAGCTTCAAGTTTTTGAAAATACATGTGTTCGCTCTTAGATTTTAAAATTATACTTGTCTTTCTTAATTGTTTAAAAGTCATTATAATGATACCCCTTATCTTTAGTGGCATATGAGTTGTACATGGCTAAAATATATAAAATAACTTTTATATCCTTAATTATTTTTTAATTTATATTCAAATGCCACTCCTTATTTAACCTCCATTCTCACCTAACTACACCTTCATCTATAAGCACAAAAGCCAGAAAAGTATTTCAAAACATTTGTTAAGTGAAACACAAAAGCAAGCAAAAGACGCAAAACTATTCTTAGTTCATCTGAGTACCCCTTCCCCCCTCTCCCAACCACCAAAAAAAAAGACTTGAAATTGAAATTCTCATAATTAGCTCATCTAGGTATTCTAAGGAAAGACCAACAAACAAAGAAACTAACTGGAATTGAACCAAACCCAGGTTCCAATATGATGGACATGCATGCAATGAAAAAAACAAGTTTTTATCTTTATTATGATATTGAGATTTCCAAATTGAGAAGAATGATGGGGCAGCAAATGGAATGTGATGTCGTGACTGTGTCAACATGATGTGGGAATGAATGGATCAATCAAGCATTGTTGTTGGAATGGCTTTTACTCTCCAATGTTCTAGTGGGCTCAATCTGTTTGGGATTGTTAACAGGAAATTTTGCACTTTCCAATGAGCCTTTTGTAGAAAAAATAGGAAAATAGAACAAGAGGTTTGCTTCTCTCAAATGCAGATCCAGCTACTTCTCTTTGTAATGGATAGGATGAGTGTTGATAGAGGAAGTAAGGGAGGATTTTTTTTTTTTTTCCTTTGGTTAGAAAAGGTAATTTGGAAAATTTAAAAATTATTTGAAAATAAGGGAGGTAAGTATAATTTTAAAATTTAAGAGGGGCAAATGTATATTCAATAGATCTTGGGGAGGATTAATATAATTTCCTCTTTTTATTATTATAAATGATATAATCTTTCTCTTAAGTTTCAATAACCTAACGCCAATACACTAATCCATTACCCGATATGCTGCAACTCTAGTCTCATTGACGCCGTCTGCAACCTCCACCATTCATAATCAATCAAGCTCCCCCAACAGATGTTCATACCGGCCGACAACAACATAGGGTGACGTGGGTGACTCTTCGATCACCTGCTAACTTCTTACGGAACTCCACTCGCAAAGGATATTGGATGGTAACATCAGTAATTTATCTTTTACTTTGATTTTTAATCATTAACCTGCTCTGATATGTCATCAAGTGAATGAGATCCTTGTATGATTTTGCACCACATATTGTGAAAGAACGAAGGCTAAAGTGCACCTCACTTTACGAGTTGCACGACATACATTATAATTTAAAGGTTAAGATATATTGGTGCATCTATATTTTGTATACTTGTGAAACACTCTAAACTTTATATTGAATTCGGAACTCGAAAAATAGTGTATCCTATCTATGGTATACTATAAATTTTCTCTATCCCAAATTTCGAATTCAATCGAATTCCTAGTTCATGAGATAGACTCGAATTCTGATTTCAAGTTTCCGGGTTTCGGGTTAAAGTTTATGAGTTCTAAGTTTAAAGGTAATTTTATGGTATATTATAGATGAGATACAAAATTATATTCTATCCATTGGATAATAAGATGTGTTATGCACCTTATGAAATCCGGTACATTAGAGCCATTTCCTTATAAAGGATCAAGTTTTGGTCCTGTTTTAAGTTGAGGATATCTAAGTTTTCATATAAATTAATATGGTGGGCGGAAATGTCTTATTGAAATGGTATGATTTTCAATGTTGATTTTTGAATGTGATTGAAATGGATAAAGTAAAGATTTGAATATTTTTAAACAGAATCGCTTTATATCCTTTTCATGAAAACTAATTTCATTTCACGAAATGCACAAAACTGAGTTTGCATTGTGATTTCATCCATATTATAATTTATTGTTTAACTTGCTAGACTTCATCAATTATCACCGACATGGACATCGAATTGAGCACCACATCATATTCACAAACCTTAATTGTACCAAATTTCATTTTATTATCGTTGTCACAGTAGTACCGATTTAACTCAATTTCTAGTTGATATATTTGTTCTTTTTTTTATTTTTATTTTTATTTTTTTGTGGCAGAAACATGGTTTTCTCTCTAAACCATGGTCTTGATCGTCATCTCACAACATTTAGACTTGGGATGGACCCAAATTCGGTAAACTTACTTACAACTTTAATTTTAGCAAAGCTACTTTAGTTGTATCTTTACAATGTGTTTCTGATTTATTCAAAATTGATAGGATCATATCCAAATCCCATCTACATTTTATAAGCATTGGCGTGATAGTTTGGGACGTACTGTTCAACTAAGAGATCCAAAGGGAAACATTATAAAAGCTAATTTGTATACTGATGGTGTGACAACTCTAATACGGGATCTTATCCCGCAATTGAAGTCTTTTTATGGCCTCACAACCCAACATTATATTGTCTTTGATTACATGGGTCAAAATCATTTTAACATCCAAGTCAAAGATACGTATATGTTAGAAATTCAATATCCTACAAAGGAATCCAGGGAAATTATTATTCTTGAATCTGATGATGAAACTGACAAAACTGCAAATGATTTAACAAAAGAATTATATGCAAGCCAAGCTTCCAGAAGACAAGCTCCGGTTAGTTTCTAATTAAATGTTCATTCTTTTTTTTTTTTGGCTTAACATATATGAAATTAATGTTCTACTAATTTGTCAATCATTGAATTCTTTTTCACAGTGCACACTTGGCAAATTTGTCCGTTCTACCAATGCTACTGAATATGGTTTCACAAAAGAATTATCTACAAGGCAAGCTTCTAAAAGACCAGCTCAGGTTTGTTTCTAAGTAAATGTTCTTGTTAGTTGATTTTTTATATTTAACATGCATGAAGATTACGTTGTACTAATTTGCCTATTCTTGAATTCTTTTTCATAGTGCACAACTATTGAAGTAGTTCAATGTAGTAACATATCAGAAATTTAATATCCTAATATGCAAACCAGAGATTATTATTTTGGAATCTGATGATGAAATTCATGTTATTGAAAATGGTTTCACAAATGAATTATCTGTTATACAACCTTTTGGAAGAGAAGCCTAATTTAGTTTCTGTTAGCACCAAAAAATTGTTAATTGCCCTCAGCCAAAGCCAAAACTTAGTTGAAAGTGGTTTTGGCCCTGTTGTTAGCATTAGTTGAGACATAAGTTGGCATGGCCGAAGAGGATCATTGTCGAAGATGTAGCACAAGCACTAATCAAGCCAAATACATGTTCAAGTGACTAGTTGGCTAGGACAAGAAACAAATCTAGAATACAAGATGGTGGATATGAAAGAGCTTAAGAAGGTTCTTGGATGTAGGTTTCCAAGTCCAATGCTTGGGATACAAATATAGATTATGCAAACATGTGTCAGCCTCTCCATAACACAACTGTGAAGAGCAAGCCATCCTAGGGTACAAACAGATAGCTATAGCAGTTATCAAAGGGCAATTATGGAAGATGTCCTACCTATAAATAGAGCAAGACTCAATCATTGCAAGGATCCTTACCAAAAATCCAAAACTACAACTTTTTACTTTATCTTAATTTCCTTTACTTGTACTTTTATCCTTTCCTTTAGCTTCATGCAACTTGGTTTCAACTTTTTAGTCTTCTAGCCTTTCACTTGTACCGATTTCTTTTATTAAACTTTCCACGCGGATTGTCCGTGGGAGCTTAAGACAAATCCTCATTATAGTTGGTTGGAAGTTCAATAAAAGTTCTACTGATTGCACTACTTCTCTGTTCTAATCTTGGTTTTGGATTTTGTCCTTGCATTTGATCTTAGCCAAGTTCTTTCTTTGGATAACTTGGGAACCTATATCTAAGGACCATATTTTCCTCCTTGGAGTACTCTTGGAATCGAGGGGTTTAGCTAGCCGATTTCAAGGTTTGGCATACCTAGCACATAAACCTTGTAGCTAAAAATAGCCCGAACATATTTTTTGGATGCCCAGTAGGACGTCACCAATAGATCAGGTAAAATTTCCAAAACCTAGATTAGATCACACATGGCGTATGATCTTAAGATCAAGAAAAGCAATTATGCCAAGTCCACACAACCATCAAAATAGAATAACCAGAAAACTAGAGGTCCATAGGTGACCACATCGGTCGCACCCTGTACCCCTTCGAGAGGTGTAAGCTCGCAGCCAATGCAAGATGCCACGGCCCAACCTATGGTTAGCATGGTTGCTTCTTCATCAAGCTATTCCCCATCATCCAGGGGAAGAAGGGAACAAACGACTGTTATGACCATGTCTTTCATATGTGAACAAATTGATATGGGATTAAATGATATAATGCTCAAGTTATCCAAGCAATTAGCTCATATTATTAAGCGCACGGTTCATAATAAAATCAAGTGGCCTGGCCTAACAACATGCTAATATAAAGGATAGTTCTACATTGGATGCACTTTGGGAAAATATAGTTGGTGGTAATGTCTCGACTAACTAGTCAAGGGGCAACTTGTCCAGCCGCCAAACTCGCAATATGGTCAAGCAAATATCATGCGTAGGCCATCCAATGTTCTAGGAAGTGTAACACTTTTTTGTTCACAAAGGTAACACTAGAAGGGGGTTGAATAGTGCTTTAGATAAGAATTTATACCTGAAAACTTTTAGCAAAAGCAACTCTCTCAATTCCAAGACTTGGAATGCGGAAGAGATTTGGTTAGAGATAAATGTTGTTTAGCTTTCAAAAATGTTTGAATAGGATTATAATAAACACCCGGAGTTATATAGTAAGTGAAGACAGTTAATAAAATAGAAAGGATAGAGAGATCACACAGCAGAATTTATACTGGTTCAACCAACCAAGTGCCTACATCTAGTCCCCAACTCTTTGTTAAGAATTTTTATATCTCAAGTGTTTTTTTTTCTAAGTCTCTCCAAGCTTTTACAATCGATTAATCTTTCTCAAGCCTCTCCAAGCTTATATAACCAAGTAGTATTTGTCCTAGCCTCTTCAAGCTACATGAGTAGTATTTTTCTTAGCCTTTTCAAGCTCACACTGACCACTATCGGGTCTAGTTACAAGAAATTGATGTAATGGTTTGTGTTTAAACACTCACACTAAATCTCTTCTCAAAGAATGATCAATAATATACAGTGTGTGTGATTTCTCTAGATTCTCAATATAAGAATATTATCTATTAGAACACTATAGAGAAGATTTTCTAACAAAAGTTACAATATGTAACTTTCTGGATACTAAGATAGTTGAGAAGGTTGAAGAACGAAAGCTTATTTCAGTGTAGGAAATATTCAAAACAATGTCATTCTTTTCTTCTTCAATCTTTATATAGACTTCAGGGTATGACTGTTGAAGCTTGCAGATCTTGAGCTTTGAGCCTCTTTGATCCACTAGTCTACGACTAGAAAAAGAAAATGCATTTTTTTCTTCGACAAGTGGAAGTGACACAGAAGAGAAAAATAGCCATTGAAGTATTCACCAACTTTGAAGTTATCAATGAATCATGTAGAAGAAGCTTTGAAGGTGAGATGCTTCGTGAGAAACATGTTCTAATGATCACCCTTCTAGACTAAATCGTCCCTCTGAAGGAGCAGTGAATCTTCTCGTGGCACATTTTCCTTTCTGATGCTATAATCTCATCCTTTTAAACTTTCTACCTGGTTCTCAAGTGAGTAATCATGTAAAACACAAAGCAATTGTTCCAATATAAGTATATTCAAGAGAGGTACAATGGATTAAGATGCTTTATTTGATTCAAAAATTGTTTAAACTCGAGATAAATGATTTTGCTCACGAAAGAATGTGTTTAATTAAAACAAATCATTCACAGACAAAAGATTTACTTAAAGTTTTATTTGGTATTCATTGAAATCTTAAAGCTTGAAATGTCTAAATTTATGAGATGGTTTTAGAAAGCCATTGGAGCTTACATCTTCTAATTATAGTACCATGCTTAAGTCATGATACCCAATTAGAGTTTGCTACAGCATTTCTTTTATTTGCACTTTAAAATACTTCTAAAGAATATAGGGGTTATAACTACAAAAATAGAAATTTTCTGAAAAACTGAGCCTATATTGAAAATTTTAAAATTCTCAATCACTATTTATATTTAATAAAAAAATTGTAGGAACTTGTCTCATTGTCTACACTTCCTGAGAACTTGAAAATACATAGGCGCTATAGAATAATTACAAATACTATCTACGTAATTGTCAAGTGCACTCAAAGCCACATACATATCTAGGTAGTTCCTAGTACAAACAACTAAAATATTCAAGGGGCGTAGAGCCCATCTGCCCATGCCTCTACCACATTACTATCTAGAGATGATATAGGAACATACATAAGGGTGAGAATTATAAATTCTCAATAAGACATCCTAGATTATCATATACAATGTCGTTGTCGTCATCCCTATCTGCTTTGGCTATTTAATAAAACATGCTCACAACAGATAAGAGAGTAAAGGTTTATTTGCTAAATTTCTAAAACTTTTTTATTCAAAGCAAGTTCATTTTATTCACACACTTGAAATTAAGAAACAATTCATGAGGTTGATAATAGTATAGTAAAATAATGGAGTATGCTTATGTAATGCAAATGAAATGTACTATGCAAGTGCATTTAACTTTCTTATCCTTCTATAACTTGTAGCATAAGTATTCATATTTGGTTCCTTAGGAGTATTTGATCATTTCTAACTCCTAGATAATAGACTGTTTTTCATGACTGAGCTCGTTCATATACCTGATTCCCGGATTTATTTTCTCTGACTCTTGCATTGACTTATTCCCCTTAATTTATTCCAGGACTGACCCAAGTAATATGGAATCATAATCATCTTATAGGCTCATATATTCAAGTATAAAAGTGCTTGATGTGCTTATGATTATGCTACATAACTCACTCTCAACATACTTGTGCTGATAATCCGGCGGTATGATAACTATAATATGAAGACTTCCAAAATGGACAATAGAAGTAATAGCCAGCCAGTCACAAAAATTATGATCTCAACATAAAACCAATAGGAATTCGAGCATAATCATGATCATAAATAATGTGTTAACATGACATCATTTTGGTATGTAATTGCATAAATGTTCTTTCAATTTAGTCCTTACATGGTTTTGGGGCCCTTAAGCCACTTGATTCACTTTCCTTAAAATTTGCCCAGAATTTACAAATTGTACCAAAATTTCATTTTAATCTCAAATTTTACTAGAATGTAGCTTCATTAGTCTACTTTTAAAACTCTTTAGTTGCACTCAATTTTGACATGCATAGCTTAAGTTATTAAAGTTGTACTCACTACTGCCTTGTTTCAGGGCAGACTTGCACATCTAAGATTAGAAGATCACTAAAAATCCATCTTATTTTCTTTTCCTCCAAAATTCTACCAGGATATACCTACGTCAACCCTTTTTCAAACTCGATAAGTCTCACTAATTTGAGTAAGTATAACTTGAGTTATGAGTTCCACAGTAGGGTTGCCCTATTTCAACCAATATAGAGCATAAGGCAAATTCACTGATTTATTGGGAGCAATCCTCTAAGAATCTATATCTAAAATTTTATATGTTTTATCTTTCTAACAAAGTGGTTTCACTCAAATTGAAGCTATATAGGGCAAGTTATGCCCATCACAACATGCACTACTCAGGTATATGGTCTCTAGTTTTCAGTCAAATTAAAAAATTCATAACTTTCTCATTCTAAGTCTAATGGGCTTGTATTTTATATGGTTGCATTCATCTTTGAGTCATGGTTCATCTAAAATTAAATTCACTTCAAATTGAATTTTATAGCTTGAGATATGTCCTTCATCGTACATATTGTCCCCAGGTTCTTGTGCAATAGTTTTTTGTTTTAGAGCTATCTTAATTCTCTAGCTTATTTCCCAGCACCAATCAAGTTTCCATAGCCTTAAATCACTAGAACAAGTCCTATTAACATCATACCAACTCTCTAAATAGGTAGAACAAAGTGAATGAAGAAAAACTCTAACTCTAAGAAACCGTAGAATACAAACAAGTTCTAGGAGCCTACCTTGTTTCCAAAGCTCCAAGCTCTTCTATTCTTGCTTCTTTGAGCCCTAAACTCCCCTTCTACACCAAATTGACAACCAGCCACACTTCCTCCTTGTGATGGTTGAAGATATATGGTCCAAAAGGAAAGAGTTTTTGGCTTGTTTTGGTTGAATTAAGAAAATAAAGCTTAATTTGCATATGGAAGCCAAAATGCTTAAGAAAAGGCAAAACTTTTGGGGATGAAAAGGAAGAAAAAAATTGAAGATGAAGGGATGGAGATGGTGGCCAAATGTTCAAAGGAGGAGGGAGAGAAAGTGATGAGCTCTTGTGCTTATGTTTTCTAATTTTTAGGGTTTTTGTAAAAATTGGATTTGAAAAGAAGGTTAATTTTCCTTAATTGGAGTTGTGTCGCCATCTTTTTTTCTTCAAAGATGAGAAGTATGGCTAATTCTTGGCCACACATTCTAGCATCTAGATAAGGACATTTTAGGTTCTCTTGTATTATAGATCCTTACCGGGTTAATTTCTAGTGTTACCATAAATTGTTTTTGATACTTGGGTGGTGTGACTTCTTCTAAGCCACTCCATTTAACTAACTTATGATTTGTCACATAATTACTCTCAAAGGGAAACATGTTATTCCTAGAGCTCATCCTAAATAATATGGTACCCTTGAAGATTAATTCAAGATGTCTAGTGATCAGTTTGGGTACTAAAAGTTACCCTAGACATTATTAGTGAGTGTGAGTAACCCCATACTTTCATTTAAAACTATATATACAAAACATATTTATAAGATTGTTATAGGTATATTGTTTAGCTTTTAGTATCCTTGGGCCCACATATTCTTGGAATTGGAATTTTTTCCTTTAGTACCCCTCCTGACAATCGTAATCTATCATTTACAGTTTTGCTACTCATCACTATAATTCAACTATTTACCATCATGCTCCTATATCAGGATAGGCTTCCTTCTATACCAGGCTATTCCCAAAGTTGGGGATGCTGTAGGAAGCATTAGGCTACCAGCGGTGTCCACTAACCTAAGTGGAAATGCATGGAATACAACTCATGATCTACCTATAATGGACAATTTTGGAATGAATGGGAGTGTGGATGTGGTTACATACAATGGATATAACATGGCTCTACCATATTCAAGAGCAGTGAATAGTAATATATTATATGTACAACAACTGCTTATAACTGTTATAGGTGGATCAATATATACGTAGTCAAAACAAAATAAGTACCCATCACCTAAAAATTTATTCACGCAAACTCAAACTACTTACCTTCAATTGAGTGCTTATTTTCCTCAACCCTAAAATTTTAACATGCAAGGACCTAGTAATCAAGCTGCCTATAGGCAGGACGCTCCACCACAAGCTCTATCTCTGGTGCAAGTAGACCCTCGAGCAAATGGTCAGCCTTTGATAGACCTCAAAATGATTGCTGAAGTTATCTGGCAATATTTTGGTGTCTAACTTAGGCCATTGAATAGGCCAATTTACAAGAAACCATACCCAGATTCGGTCAATAAATTCATTTGTTGAGAGGTTACAAAACTCTAGATTTCTTTACCTTCTGTAATGAAGGTCTACAATGGGGCATGTGAGCAGATTTATGGCTCAATGTGGCGAAGCAAACCAAAATGAATAAAATAAGTTGCAATTGTTCCTTTTATCTCCAACATGGGCTACTTTCTCCTGGTATTCCTCCTTAGCTCCAAACTTAATCCCAAGTTAAGCTGACATAGAAAAGACTATTCCATGATCATTTTTATAAGCCCCAACCTGAAGGGTCTATTGCTAAGTTAATGAGTCTTAGGCAATTGCCAAATAAGCTAGTGGCTAATTTCCTAGAGCGATTTAGAAGAATGAGGAGCCAATGTAATGTACAGTTGCTAGAGTTTGTGAAGAGTTTGTGAAAGACAAGCAAATCAAGCTTCTAGAAATCAACAAAATACCTTCAACCGATAAGATAAAAGGTAAAAATTATTGTAAATGGCTCCACTCTTGGACTCACACTACCAACAATTGCATTGTTTTCTGAAATTCCATTCAAAAGGCTCTGAAAGAAAGAAGGCTCAAGTTAGCTGAGAAATGAGACATGAATATAGACACCAATACATCTTTCTTGTCTATAAACATAGTATCTGTATCCATCATTCAGAAGGAATGGAAAGAAAGAAAAGTCCATAGATTGGAAAACAAGCTCAAAGAGAAGGATGAAGCAGGCCTTCTTGGAAGGAAGGTTGGAGGCCAAAAAATGTAAAACCACAAGAGATTAGTGAGTAGGATACTAGCCAGAGGGTCAATGCCTTCCAAAGATTATAAT
The DNA here is from genome assembly GCA_031439595.1 of Pterocarpus santalinus. Lineage (NCBI taxonomy): Eukaryota > Viridiplantae > Streptophyta > Magnoliopsida > Fabales > Fabaceae > Pterocarpus > Pterocarpus santalinus. The sequence goes on from CM062529.1 coordinate 26,847,882, forward strand.
ATCTAGGCTAGTTTCAGGGGAGGATTGGATACCATAGCCAGTCCAGAAAAGAATCTAGCCATCCTAATCCAGCCTAAAAAGGTTATAATAAGAAAGGCAAAAAGCATAAGCAAGTTGTAGCACCCAAAGTCACTGATCATCTCCTGTCGAAAAATTCTAAGCATGCAATAGAGTTCAATTTTGAGATAGGGGCTCCTTCTCTCAAAATCACAGTGCTAAATAGTGAACAATCCCATGCAAAGAAGATGATCAAGCAGAGAAGAGAAATCAAAATAGGAGGATGGGTGGTGAACCGATAACTAGAAAAGCAAAGAGTGAAGAAAGAATATAAACCACCATTGACTAGAACCCAAAATAGGAGGCTACAGCGAAGAAGGACCAAAGAAAAGATAAAAGATATAATGGCTATGCTTGAGTAGTCTAAGAAGAGTAAGAGAAAACTGGTGAAGTCCTTAGTTACCACTCCAATGCAAGAGCAAGCCACTGAATTGTCCAAGGACTTAGACAAAATGGTTGCTGAATCGACAAAGGAGTTAGACATTGAGGCTTTACATGCCGAACTTGCAAAATTTATCAGAGAAGGTGAATATTCATGAAATCTTCTAGATGATCTTTTGAATAATAATGATTTGTTGGATGAGCTTCAAGATGAACCATCTACTATAGCTATGATTAGGCTTATTCCTCTAGAGTTTGCTGATCAAGATAGCAACTCCTAGTACTTGGAAGGAGATGTAATGGTAGAAGAAGTTGAGTGTGCAGTATTGGTCTCAACAAAGCCTGCAGAGATAAAATTTAAGGAGTAAACCAAAACTATACACCTCAGCCCTCTCTATATCAAAGCTCACGTGAATGGAAAACCCATCAGTAAAATTCTGATTAATGGAGGAGCTGTGTTGAATATAATGCCTTACAGCACAGTTAAGAGATTGAGCATAAGTAGCAAAGAACTCAAAGAAACCAATATGACTATGTCAAGCTTTACTGGGGGAAGTACTCTGACACTAGGTTTCTTTAATATCTAGTTTATAGTGGGGTCCAAGATAACTAACATTGTGCTCTTTATGGGCAATGCTAAGCTTGGGTACATTGTCTTTCTCAATGGAGAGTGGATAAATGCTAATCAGTGCATGCTATCTACACTTCATCAGCAACTCCAATTTTGGAATAGTGATCAAGTTGAAATAGTGGAGGCAACCCCTTTCCCTTTCATTGCCAATGTGAGGATGCAGGAAGCTATGCTATACTCTTCAAAAATAAAGCCTATTTCCTGGCTTAAAGATGTTATCAAATCCTTTGACCTATCATTACATGGGTTCGAAGTCAAAGTAGACGCAAACATATGACCTGCAAAGAATCATAATGATAGAGCCTGAAGCGTAGGCATTGTAAGAAATCTTACAATGGCTAACGTCATATTTTATCAAGACCAGAATTCAAGAAGGTATTATAGACACTCAGTTGGTCAAGAAAGACCAAGTAGGAGAGGAGAATAAGGAAGAATAAACTGTATGAATGATGAAGTTATGGAAGAAAAGAAATCGAATTTTGAAGCCCAAGATTCGTTAGTTAACGTAAATTTGGGAATAGAAGAAGAGCCAAGAATGACAAAGATCAGTGGTTTGCTATAAAAAAAAAAAGCTGAGGTCAATTAGTTCAATTTATCAGAACATATTGAGATTGTTTTGCTTAGGATTACATGAGATGCTAGGGTTGTCACAAGAACTAGTAGAGCATTAACTACCTATTAAAAAAGGGTACAAGCCATAGAAGTAGCTAGCAAGAAGGTTCAATCCAGAATTTCTACTAAAGATCAAGGGAGAAATTAAGAGATTTCTAAACCAAAGTTCATTAGGATAGCTAGATATATAAATTGGTTATCAAGTATAGTCCCTATAATTAAGAAAAATGGGCAAGTTAGGATTTGTACAGATTTTATGAACTTAAATCTTCCTACACCCAAGGATAAATATGTAATGCTTATAACCGATATGCTAGTTGATGCAACAACTAATAATGGAATATTAACATTTATGCATGGGTATTCAGGCTATAATCATATTTATTTAGCCAAAGAAGATGTTCATAAAATAGCATTCCATGCCCAAGATCCATTAGGATCTTTGAATGGGTTGTCATGCCATTCGGACTAAAGAATGCAAGTGCAACCTATTAAAAGGCAATAAATCTAATATTCCACAATTTAATAGGCAAAAAAATGGAAATGTATACTGATGATGTGGTAGTTAAGTTGGTCAACTTCTTGCAACACTTGGCCAATCTCAATTTTTCATGAAAGTGTGACAATATTCCTTGAAAATGAATCTGGCCAAGTGTGCTTTTGGAGTTTTAGCTAGTAATTTCCTAGGCTTCTTAGCTCACAGCCAAGGAATTAAAGTAGATACAAACAAAACAAAGGTTGTGTTGGAAGTAAGGCCTCCTAGAAACAAGAAAAAATTACAAAGCTTGATTAGCAAAGTTAACTTTATGAGGAGGTTCATAGCAGATTTGGCTGGCAAGATGAAAGCTTTCTCACCTTTATTAGGGTTAAAAGCAGTCAAGGATTTCATCTAGGTGACGAGCAATAAAAGGCCTTTGACCAAATTAAAGAATGCCCTACGAATCCTCCAATACTTATACCTCTAGCATTCAGTAGGCCCTTAAAGCTATACATATCAACCATTGATGATTCCATCGGTAGTCTGTTAGCTTAAGATACTGAAGACGGCACTGAAAGTAGTGTATTATTTGAGTCGTTTACCCAATGATGCCGAGACAAGATACATGCCAATAGAGAAATTATGCTTGTCCTTGTTCCATGCATGTACCAAGCTGGAGCATTATTTGTTGCCAAGGAAAGTCTTGAATGTGCAAGATAGACATTATTAAGTATATGCTAAATCAACCAGTCTTGCAAGAGAGACTTATGAAATAGGCTATAAAGCTTAACGATTTTGCCTTAGAATAAATCCTATTGAGAGCTAACCCAGGCCTAGCTCTAGCCGATTTTTTGGCAGAAAACCCTTTTGTGGATATCTAAGATCCATTAGATAATTGTCAAAAGTACGTTTAGCTAGAACCTTGGGTGCTGGATCTAAACATCAAAAGGGGGTAGGGGCCGGAATTGTGATTACCAGTCCACGGAAAATAGAAAATAGGTAGTGCTCATTGAACATATAGTGCTCCAATAATCAAGCCCAGTACCAAGCTTTGATTCTTAGATTGAAGTTGCTATTGACTATGAAAGCTAAGGTGATCAAGAGTTTGGGAGATTCCCAACTTGTAGTCAGGCAGTTGATTAGGGAGTAAAAATACAACAATCTAGTGTTGATGGAATTGTTGGAGCTGGCTCGTTCTCTATTACAACAATTTGCCAAGGTAACAATTTCTCATATCCCTCAATGCGACAATGAAGTGGCTAATGAGCTAGCCCAACAAGCCTCCTGGTTTTGGCTAGGATCAAGTAAGATACATAACATAGAAATATTCAAGGCACAGCCAGAGCAAAATAAAGATTGGAGAATAGAGCTCAAACAATATTTGAGCAACCCTTCGTCTAAGACTGAATACTAGTTGAAGTAGAAGACTTTAAAGTATATATTGGTAGATGATGACTTGTTCAAAAGGAGTGAAGAAAGGTTGTTGCTAAAGTGTGTAAATGACATTGAAGCCAAGAGAATCATGCATGAAGTACACGAGGGTATTTGTGGAGCACACAAGTCACAGCCGATTGCATTGCTTATGCAAGAGGATGTGAGGCTTGCGAAATGAATGAACCACTCCAAAGAGCGCTAGCCGAGGAATTACATTCAATTGCGAAACCTTGGCCATTTAGGGGTTAGGCCATGAATTTAATTAGTAAGATTCATCCTCTATTATCTAAATGTCATGTATTCATTATAATGGCCACTGACTATTTTACTAGATGGGTGAAGGCTCAGTTGTTAGTCAATGTGACCCAAGCCGATATGATTAGATTCATTAAGACTCAAATCATATATCGGTTTAGAGTCCCTGAAATCATAATTATGGATCAAGACACTATGTTTGTAAGGGAAAAGATGAAAGCTTTTGCCTAACAATTCAATTTGCTTTCGGCTGGTTCACTTATCTTCTTATTACACTCAAGCCAATGGGCAAGCAGAGGCTACTAAAAAGTTCTTATTGACATGCTCAAGAAGACCATCGAAGATAAACCAAGAATATGGCATGAGGTCTTGTCCGAGGTTCTATGGGCCTACAGGAATCCTAAGGTAATGCCACTAATTTAACCCCTTATTGACTGACATATGGGCAAGATGCCATGTTGCCTTTGGACTAGCCATGAATTCATTAGAGGTAGTAAAACAACATCAGTTACAACTAGAAGAATATTCTCAAGCTTTGTTTCAAAAGCTAGAATCAGCCGATGAACATAGGTTGATGGCCTTAGAAAATATTCAAGCTACTAAAGCAAATGTATCAAAGCTGTATAATGTAAAGGTGAGATTAAAACACTTTGCCAAGAGAGATCTAGTCTGGAAGGTTAAATTACTTATTGGAACTAGAACTACCAAATTCAGTTAGTGGTTGCCTAATTAGGAAAGACCTTTTATTTTTACTTAAGTTATTTGCAGAGGTGCTTATGAGCTAGCTATTCTAAAGAATTGGTATTAAGTATAAATAGTAAGTACTTAAAGAAATACTATCCAATGATAGGGGAAGCCATTAGTACTAAAGAAAATGAAGGTATCAGCCACAGGTTGGCTGAGTAGCTAAGGAAAGTACAAAATAATAAAGAAGAAAATAAGAAAACCTAGGCTACTATAGTTGATCTTTAGGTTGATTAATAGACTGGGCCTCAGCAGTAATGTTTTCTACAAGATGGCTAGTCTCTATAAGCTGAATATACTTAGGCTGTTCTTCCCCTTTGGCTCCTTGAATTTCTTGTAGAATAGGGATAGACTCAAGCAAACTAGCAATTGGCTCAATAGCTAAAGCTTCTATTTGTTCTAGATCTAAGGAGACCAAGGTAGTGATTATATCAGTCACCACCAAAGCCATAGCAGCATCGGTAGCTTTCTTCTCGATAGAATGCAATAAGTCCTTACATTCTACCTAGGATAGTTCCACCTTTGTCAGGCCTTGCACACACTCTCTACTTCATGTTATAGGATTGACTCCCTTTCTTCTAGGATGTGGATTTCCCTATCCAAGGCTTTGGACTGGTCATATAGTTGAAACTTCATCTTGGAATCAGCCTTAAGATTGGCTGTAATAGTGGATAGCTTTGGTTATAGCTGATTGAGCTTAGCTTAAAGCTTGGCCATGTCTGCATGAATTTCACTGATACAGTTTTACAATCCTTATTGTCTCTACTGCTTTACCTTTTAGGCACAGTGTAAAATTGATTCCTAAGGTTATCCTTTAGGGATTGTAGCTCCAATTCAAACTCTTGAGGCCGGGATACCTGCATTCCTCATACACTTTGTAGTCTCCAACTTCATTATCTAGTGTTGGCAAGCTTCTTTAACCTTAGGAGCCACTGAGGCATCTGCTGACTTGGTAACCTTCAAAAGGGATTTTTGTAGCTAAGCAAATACCACAGGGTCATGGGTAAAGTCCTATTAAGATACTAATGTATTGCCTCCAAATGCTTAGAGATAAGAGAAGAAGCTTAGCCAGCTGAAGAAGAAAGGAAGTATCTTTCCAGCTACTTTACAAGTACTACTATATCTTTCTCTTCCTCCACAGCAATAGAAGTCAGTTGTGTCACAGGTGTAATTGGAGTAAATTCTTCGATAATGGGAACTTGTGGTAGGGCCTCTTCCTCTTCACCCTCGGATAGGAGGATCATTACTCTCCATGTAACGTTCCCAATTTCTGATTTCCAACCTCATTAGCATACACGATTTTTGACTTCAGCTCAAGGTCTTGTGGGCTGACAGGATTTTCTGATTTCCGACCTTAGTCTTCGAATGTTTAAGAAATCCGATATCCGAGTTTGTTTCAAGCGAGGTGAACGCGAGATCAGATCTCTGAATTGGTCTACAAGTTCGAGTAAAAACTTCACGAGTTCCGATCTCGAGTTCATTACCAAGATCTTTTCTTTTCATTCCCAAGTTTCGATATCGAGTTGGAGTGCCAGGTTCTATAAATTCCGAGTTCCTAGTACACAAAATTAATGTTTTGAATCCTGATATCCGGTGCTATGCTTAAAATCGATTCAAGTTTACATGATGACCCCGACTTCCGAGTTTGAGTGTTTTGGTTTCACGTTCTGGCACCGACTTTCGCTTTTAAGGTAGCTGTGCCTTGCGATTTCCGGATTACGACTTTACACTCAAATTTTGAATTAATAAGAAGATAATTCCGAGTTCCGACTTCATCCGAATAAATATGCACGAATTCCAACTTTAAGAAGTTCACGAGTTCCGATGTCATGTTCAGATGCTCTGAAAGCGAGTTTCACTTCTCTGGCGACGTGGAGGGCAATTTTGACACAAAAGAAGAAGACATGGCTGAACCTGACCCACAAAATTTTATCCAATCAAAGCCACTCATTCTAACTACCACTTCGAAGCTTTGTCTATATATATGCCCTCCTCCTACCTCTTCAGTTCATTTCTTACGTCGCCTTCCCTTCCTCACTTCAACTCCCTTTCCTCTTCTCAACTTTCCCACTCTGTCCAGCCTTCAAGATTCAACCCAACTCTATTTTCAAACTCAAAGCAAGAGGTAGAGGTTTTAATTTCTGCATTGATTTTTCTGATTTTGAATAATTATTGGTGGTTTAATTCTTCAATTCTGATATATTGACTGAGTGATTCATAATGAATTGTGGCTGGTTTATTGACTGTTTGTGAAATTAAAGTTGAATTGGGAACAAGAAAGGATGCAGATATGGAGAAGTTGAGAGACTGGGAAACTCAAAAACCCTCGGCAGTCCATACGGCGGAGTGTACGGCTCCGCCTCTCGCCATTCAAACTTAATGAAACCATTTTTATGTGAAACTAGACACCTAGGGCTTTCCATACATATATCATATAAGACCATTGGATTAATATTGAGAGAGATATGAATTTTTGAAGTTTGACCTAGGAATCCAGACCTCCACCCGAGCAGTATGGGTTGAAAAGGGTGTAACTCACCCTATACAACTCCAAATTGAGTGAAACTAAATTTTTTGGAAAGCTTACACATAGGAGAACATCCTACCCAGAAATTCTGAGTTTGTTACCATCCTATTTGTTCCCAGTGATTTGAAAAAGTTAACCTATGTCCAAACCGAGCCAAATCAGAGCAGTTCATGAAGGTTAAGTTTCGGGGCTTATAACTCGAGCCCTGCCAAGCCAAATGGGATGGGACTTTTTGTAAATGAAACTTTACCCTGTTAACTTTAATATGAATCCAATTTCGTATCATTTGAGTCAGTTTTCGATTTTTAGTGGATTTTTACTTTTAGTTGCCTGATTCTGGCAAGCCACTGGGCATGCCGGGATAAAATCTGAATATCTTGAGCTATAGATATCAAAATTAGATGGGACGAAAAAGGTTAGAAACTAGCCATATAAGGCTACAACATATCCGAAAATTAGGTTTAACGGAGTTACATTGAAATAAAGGTGGGCTATACCATAACCGGGCAGAAATAGGCAGAATCAGTTAAAAGTCCTATTGAAGCTTGTTGAAGCTATGAATGAATTTATGAATGTATGTGCATAATTGCTGCTCTATATTGAAATTGCAAATTGTGTAACTGTATTGGTTGGCTGGCACTATTCATGAGAAAGCGGACACGTACCGTTACGCTGCCGAAATTACGGTAGGACCCATGCACAAGTTATGAATTCTATGTTAATGCATGTGCATCCTTAATAAAGTTATGAAAGTCATGAAAAGGATTATGCCACTATGAAAGTTCTATGCTACTTGGGCCAGCCCCGGATAAGAAGTTAAGGGGAATAGATCGGTGGGAACGTCGGGGAAAGTAAACCCGGCAATTCCTGTATAGGAACGAGCTCGATCCTGATAAGTAGACTATTACCCAGGAGTCTAAAATGGCCAAGAACTCCCAGGGGACCAAGTAATGGAAAAAGTTTATGAGTAAAGAAAAAGTTTAAGAAAGAGGGTTAAAGAACAAGCTTCGCATGAATGCATTAGTTGCATGATTACAAGCTATTTATAGTTTAACTATTAAGTTTACTTGTAGCATATGTCCACTTATTCTGCTCATTATACTGTGTATTATTGTTAGTAGTTTAGTCGGATTCTTACGTTGTTTAAAGTAAAACTGGACCCTGCCTCGGACTAGACATTTTCTCAACCTTACAGAAATGAATGGTTAAGTTTAATCTCATATTTTATAATTAAATAAAACCCGAGGCAGCTGAGAATGAACGCGACGTCAGTTAAACGTCACCCACGACCCTACTGAGAATTTTCTTAAATTCTCACCTCGCTTTGCATTTCCGCCTCATTCTCAGACGTGGACGATGGACACGACAGCTACCCTCTTTGTTGAGGTGCCCGACTTGCAGCTTCACCATGACCCAGCGGTAGGCTCACTGTACATAGCCGGCTCTTGCCAGTTCCGCCTTTATCTTTTTAGTGATAGAGACTTTGCCGTCCCTTTGCACCATCCCGCTTTTGATCCTGCCACCCTTTACATTGAGGTCCCACTACATATGGCACACCCTCCGCCAGCACCCCCTGCACCGGCAGCGCCAGTAGCTCACGCCGATCCTACGCCAGACTCACCTCCGCAGGTAGTACCTGACATCCCCCTTAGCTCCGAGAGTGACCCGTTAGAGGCCACCAGCTCGTCATCTTCCTCATCAGGACCCAGTAGTGACTACTTACCAGCCGGGCCAGGTATGGCCAATGGCTACCTGACTGAGTAGATCAGCCGTAGGCAGTATTGTATAGCATGACCCTCTTTTGGCAGTGTGTAGCCTTGGGTCATAGACCTAGTGGTAGGCTTTTTGAAATGTCCTCTGAGGACCACATAGGATTAGGTTGACTTACATGGGCCTTATGTCTTTTGGTACACGGCCCCTCTCATTTTGATGTGTTGTATATGAACTAAAGTAGCGGCTTTTGATATGTATATAAACCTATGTACAAATATATATATATAAGCACGTATTCAGTAATGTTATTATACTATTCCCATCTTTATGATATTCAGTTGAATTCGTTTCACTTAAGCATAACATTAAATTAGTAGGATGTTACATTTTGGTATCAGAGCAGTTCGTCCTAGCTAAAGCCTGAGGATTGGACTGACTATGCTTCGCGCATATTATGTACTTTTAGTTGATAATGTGCACCAGATCTTGCCTGCATGGTTGAGATATAGCTGTGCATGTGTATGAAGTGCCTGACCATGTGAGCCGTTATTTACTAACACATTGAACTTAGTATTGAGCCTGATCAACTCAATAACTTTTGTTTGGTGTGTTCAGAACTTAATGGCTTCCGGAAGGCGAGGCAGACCACGTGCAAAACCTGCTTCAGAGAACCCGACCGACTTGATGGCCACAATGCGGGAAATGGCTCACGCAATGCGGGAACAAGCCACGGCAGCTCACCAGATGATGGAACAACTAGGCAGGCGACCTGCAGCAGGTTGTGAAGGGAACCCACATGGCCCAGAGGCTAACGTGGAATATCTCAAATTTGCTGAGTTTAGAAAGGCAAATCCGCCCAGCTTCCGAGGGACGTATAACCCTGATAAAGCCGATGAGTGGATCCAGGCCATGGAGACGATTTTCTCTATCCTAGATTGCTCGGATCATCAGAAGGTGACTTTTGCCACTTACATGCTTGAAGCAGACGCCGAGTTTTGGCGGAACGGCGTACGAAGATTGTTAGAGGAATCCCACACGGTAGTTACCTGGACGATGTTCAAGGATGTATTCTACCAGAAGTACTTCCCTGCTTCAGTTCGAAATGCCAAGGAACTTGAATTTATGCAGTTGCGTCAAGGAAATCGGACAGTATCTGAATATATTGCCCGATTTGAGGAGCTATGCAAATTCTCTACAATTTATCAGAGGAATCCAGATGAAGCCTGGAAGTGCATCAAGTTTGAAGGAGGATTACGAGAAGGTATTCTTACCGCGATCGGGCCAATGGAGATTAGAGATTTTCCCACGTTAGTAAACAAATGCCGACTAGTGGAAGATTGCAACTCGAAACTAGTGGCAGCCAGGGCATCCGGCGGTGGTTTCAGGAAGGGGTTAGCCCCGCAGGGCCCAAGATTCAAGCCCAACTTTCAACAGCAAAGGAGATTCCCGCCGATGGGCAACAAAGGCAAGCAGCCTCAAAGGCCCCCTCCGAATCCAACTTGCACGAAGTGCGGTAGGAATCATGGCGATTGGCCATGCTTGGCAGGCCAGAATGTTTGCTTTGGTGTGGCAAGCCAAGCCACAAGGTTTATGAGTGCCCAACCAGGAATCCATCACAGCCGTCTCGACCACAACGTCAAGGACGAGTCTTTACTATGAATACGGAGGAAGTTGATAAGTCTGAGGGACTAATCCAAGGCACCTGTGACATGGACGGTGAGACTTTAACTGTACTCTATGATTCGGGTGCTTCTCATTCATTTATTTCTCATAGCTGTGTAGCTGCTTTGCGATTGCCAATCTTTGAGTTACCTTATGATCTATTGGTTTCTACTCCTACTAATGGGCCTGTTAGAACTAGCCAAATATGCCCCAATGTCCCTCTTCGAATTGAGGGTTGGACTTTTGCCGCCAATTTGATTTGTCTCCCTCTATCTGGTCTTGACATAATTCTGGGTATGGATTGGCTTTCTGCCAATCGAGTTGTACTCAATTGCTCTGATAAGACAGTGGTACTTCCCTCTATCTCACCTTCTGAATCCCAGACCGCAACACTCTTCTATTTGAATTCTTTCGGGCCAAAGAAGCAAGGGTATATCCTCTTGTCAGCTAATGTGACTGAAGCCGAGCAAGAACTAGAAGAGATTCCCGTTGTCAGAGAATATCCGGATGTTTTTCCATAAGACATTCCTGAATTTCCTCCAGAGAGAGAGATTGAATTTACCATTGAGTTGGTTCCAGGTGCGGGACCAATATCTATAGCTCCGTACCGAATGTCACCTATGGAGCTGACGGAACTAAAGAGACAGATCGAAGAGCTTTTAGGGAAAGGATTCATACGGCCAAGCGCATCGCCATGGGGAGCTTCGGTTTTATTGGTCAAAAAGAAAGATGGAAGCATGCGCTTATGCGTGGATTATAGGCAGCTGAACAAAGTGACAATTAAGAATAAATATCCACTGCCAAGGATTGATGATCTCATGGACCAACTACAAGGTGCAACTGTATTCTCCAAGATTGATTTGCGTTCCGGATATCACCAAATTCGAGTTCAAGAACAAGATATTCCTAAGACAGCTTTTCGAACTCGTTACGGGCACTATGAGTATGCCGTGATGTCGTTTGGGTTGACGAACGCACCAGCAGTATTCATGGATTACATGAATCGAATATTTCGTCCATATCTGGACAAGTTTGTAGTAGTGTTCATCGATGACATACTGGTCTACTCAAAGACAGAGCAAAAGCATGCGGAACACTTGCGGTTAGTTCTGCAAACTTTAAGAGAAAAGAAACTCTATGCCAAATTATCCAAATGTGAATTTTGGATGAAGGAGGTAAAATTTCTCGGCCACGTGGTATCATCTAGAGGAATCTCTGTAGACCCCAGCAAAGTAGAAGCAGTTCTGAACTGGGAAAGGCCGACCACAGTCTCTGAAGTCAGGAGTTTTCTGGGTTTAGCTGGATATTACAGGCGGTTCGTTAAGGATTTCTCTCGAATAGCCTTACCCTTGACCCAGCTAACCAGAAAGAATGTTCCATTTGAGTGGACGCCGGAGTGCGAACAAAGTTTCCAAGATCTGAAGAAGAGATTGGCCACGACACCAGTATTAGCTTTACTAGACCCTCATGGACCATTCGAGGTCTCTTGCGATGTTTCCCAACACGGGCTAGGATGCGTATTGATGCAAACCGGAAAGGTGGTCGCGTATGCCTCTAGGCAATTGAAGCCACATGAAAGGAACTACCCGACTCACGACCTCGAATTAGCAGCAGTAGTTTTTGCTTTGAAAATATGGAGACATCACCTGTATGGAGCAAAGTTCGAGGTCTTTTTTTATCATAAGAGTTTGAAATACCTCTTCGATCAAAAGGAATTAAACATGAGGCAACGGAGATGGATGGAACTCCTTAAAGACTACGAATTTGAATTGAAATACCACCTGGGTAAGGCGAACATCGTGGCAGACACGTTAAGCAGGAAATCATTGACTGTCGCTTGGATGATGATTAAAGAGACGGAACTTATTGAAAGTTTCCGTAATCTTAATTTGGGAATTCTTACAACTCCCCAGACTCTTCAGCTATACCAAATTAAGATAACCAATAGCTTTAAGGACCAGATTCGGCAAGCACAGCAGCAGGATGCTAACTTTTAGCATACAATTAGTCTCGTACAATCAGGGAAACTAGCAGGCTTTGCCCAAGATAAAGGGGGCATCTGGCGGTGCCATGACAGAGTATGTGTTCCTGAAAGGAACGACCTCCGAAAGAGAATTTTAGAAGAAGCACATAGAGGCGAATTTGCCGTACATCCTGGCATAACCAAGATGTATCAAGACCTTAAGAAGATGTTTTGGTGGCCAGGCATGAAATCAGATGTAGCAAGCTTCGTAGGCAAGTGTTTAATCTATCAGAAGGTGAAAGCAGAACATCAGAAGCCTTCTGGAATGTTACAACCCTTAGAAATCCCTGAGTGGAAGTGGGAGAGTATCTCCATGGATTTTATTATGGGGTTACCAAGGACATCAGCGGGACACGATGCTATATGGGTCATTGTGGACAGATTAACCAAATATGCTCATTTCCTACCCATTCGAGCAAATTATCCACTAGAAAAGCTAGCTCAGCTGTACATTCAAGAGATTATAAGGTTGCATGGAACCCCTTCAACTATTATCTCTGATCGAGACCCAAGGTTTACCTCCCGGTTTTGGGGGGCTTTACAGAAAGCATTCGGTGCAAAGCTGTGTTTGAGCACTGCATATCACCCACAAACAGATGGCCAAATAGAAAGGACGATTCAAACCTTGGAAGATATGCTACGAGCTTATATATTGGAACAACGCAGAAACTGGGATCGATACTTACCATTGGCCGAGTTCGCATACAACAATAGCTATCACGCTAGCATCGGCATGGCTCCTTACGAATCATTGTATGGACGAAAGTGCCAATCTCCCCTGTGTTGGTACGAAATAGGAGAATCAACCCTATTGGGGCCTGATTTAGTTGAGCAGACCACGGAGCAAATCCAGAACATACGAAACAAGATGCTTGCCACACAAAGTCGCCAAAAGAGTTACGCGGATACCAGGAGGAAGCCTCTAGAGTTTCAAGAAGGAGACCATGTATTTTTGAAGGTTATGCCTACAACGGGGATAGGCAGAGCCATTAAAGTCAAGAAGTTAAATCCTCGCTTTACTGGTCCCTTCTAGATTTTGAGGCGAATTGGATCAGTTGCATATCAAGTTGCTTTGCCTCCACGATTGTCAAACCTTCATGATGTGTTCCATGTTTCTCAACTTAGAAGATATCAGCCTGACCCTACGCACGTGCTAAAATTCGAATCAATAAATTTAAAAGAGGACCTGACTTTCCCTTTTCAACCAGCACGGATTGTAGACAGAAGCAGCAGGCAACTTCGAAACAAATCCGTGCAACTAGTAAAGGTAGCGTGGGGAAAAGAAAATGCTAAAGATTACACTTGGGAATTGGAATCAGACATGAGGAAAGAATATCCTGAATTATTCTTAGGTACTAAATTTTGAGGACAAAATTTTTTAAAAGGAGGGTAATAATGTAACGTCCCCAATTTCTGATTTCCGACCTCATTAGTATACACGATTTCCGACTTCAACTCAAGGTCTTGTGGGCTGACAGGATTTTCCGATTTCCGACCTTAGTCTTCGAATGTTTAAGAAATCCGATATCCGAGTTTGTTTCAAGCGGGGTGAACGCGAGATCAAATCTCTGAATTGGTCTACAAGTTCAAGTAAAAACTTCACGAGTTCCGATCTCGAGTTCATTACCAAGATCTTTTCTTTTCGTTCCCGAGTTCCGATATCGAGTTGGAGTGCCAGGTTCTATAAATTTCGAGTTCCTGGTACACAAAATTAATGTTTTGAATCTTGATATCCGGTGCTATGCTTAAAATCGATTCAAGTTTACATGATGACCCCGACTTTCGGGTTTGAGTGTTTTGGTTTCACGTTCTGGCCCCGACTTTCGCTTTTAAGGTAGCTGTGCCTTGCGATTTCCGGATTACGACTTTACACTCAAATTTTGAATTAATAACAAGATAATTCCGAGTTCCGATGTCACGTTCAGATGCTCTGAAAGCGAGTTTCACTTCTCTGGCGACGTGGAGGGCAATTTTGACACAAAAGAAGAAGACATGGCTGAACCTGACCCACAAAATTTTATCCAATCAAAGCCACTCATTCTAACTACCACTTCGAAGCTTTGTCTATATATATGCCCTCCTCCTGCCTCTTCAGTTCATTTCTTACGTCGCCTTCCCTTCCCCACTTCAACTCCCTTTCCTCTTCTCAACTTTCCCACTCTGTCCAGCCTTCAAGATTTAACCCAGCTCTATTTTCAAACTCAAAGCAAGAGGTAGAGGTTTTAATTTCTGTATTGATTTTTCTAATTTTGAATAATTATTGGTGGTTTAATTCTTCAATTATGATATATTGACTGAGTGATTCATAATGAATTGTGGCTGGTTTATTAACTATTTGTGAAATTAAAGTTGAATTGGGAACAAGAAAGGATGCAGATATGGAGAAGTTGAGAGACTGGGAAACTCAAAAACCCTCGGCAGTCCGTACGGCGGAGTGTACGGCTCCGCCTCTCGCCATTCAAACTTAATGAAACCATTTTTATGTGAAACTAGACACCTAGGGCTTTCCATACATATATCATATAAGACCATTGGATTAATATTGAGAGAGATATGAATTTTTGAAGTTTGACCTAGGAATCCAGACCTCCACCCGAGCAGTATGGGTTGAAAAGGGTGTAATTCACCCTATACAACTCCAAATTGAGTGAAACTAAATTTTTTGGAAAGCTTACACATAGGAGAAAATTCTACCCAGAAATTCTGAGTTTGTTACCATCCTATTTGTTCCCAGTGATTTGAAAATTTTAACCTATGTCCAGACCGAGCCAAATTAGAGCGGTTCATGAAGGTTAAGTTTCGGGGCTTATAACTCGAGCCCTGCCAAGCCAAATGGGATGGGACTTTTTGTAAATGAAACTTTACCCTGTTATCTTTAATATGAGTCCAATTTCGTATCATTTGAGTCAGTTTTCGATTTTTATTGGATTTTTACTTTTAGTTGCCTGATTCTGGCAAGCCACTGGGCATGCCGGGATAAAATCTGAATATCTTGAGCTATAGATATCAAAATTAGATGGGACCAAAAAGGTTAGAAACTAGACATATAAGGCTACAACATATCCGAAAATCAGGTTTAACGGAGTTACATTGAAATAAAGGTGGGCTATACCATAACCGGGCAGAAATAGGCAGAATCAGTTAAAAGTCCTATTGAAGCTTGTTGAAGCTATGAATGAATTTATGAATGTATGTGCATAATTGCTGCTCTATATTGAAATTGCAAATTGTGTAACTGTATTGGTTGGCTGGCACTATTCATGAGGAAGCGGACACGTACCGTTACGCTGCCGAAATTACGGTAGGACCCATGCACAAGTTATGAATTCTATGTTAATGCATGTGCATCCTTAATAAAGTTATGAAAGTCATGAAAAGGATTATGCCACTATGAAAGTTCTATGCTACTTGGGCCAGCCCCGGATAAGAAGTTAAGGGGAATAAATCGGTGGAAACGTCAGGGAAAGTAAACCCGACAATTCCTGTATAGGAACGAGCTCGATCCTGATAAGCAGACTATTACCCAGGAGTCTAAAATGGTCAAGAACTCCCAGGGGACCAAGTAATGGAAAAAGTTTATGAGTAAAGAAAAAGTTTAAGAAAGAGGGTTAAAGAACAAGCTTCGCATGAATGCATTAGTTGCATGATTACAAGCTATTTATAGTTTAACTATTATGTTTACTTGTAGCATATATCCACTTATTCTGCTCATTATACCGTGTATTATTGTTAGTAGTTTAGTCGGATTCTTACGTTGTTTAAAGTAAAACTGGACCTGCCTCGGACTAGACATTTTCTCAACCTTACAGAAATGAATGGTTAAGTTTAATCTCATATTTTATAATTAAATAAAACCCGAGACAACTGAGAATGAACGCGACGTCAGTTAAACGTCACCCACGACCCTACTGAGAATTTTCTTAAATTCTCACCTCGCTTTGCATTTCCGCCTCATTCTCAGACGTGGACGATGGACACGACAGCTACCCTCTTTGTTGAGGTGCCCGACTTGCAGCTTCACCATGACCCAGTGGTAGGCTCACTGTACATAGCCGGCTCTTGCCAGTTCCGCCTTTATCTTTTTAGTGATAGAGACTTTGCCGTCCCTTTGCACCATCCCGCTTTTGATCCTGCCACCCCTTACATTGAGGTCCCACTACATATGGCACACCCTCCGCCAGCACCCCCTGCACCGGCAGCGCCAGTAGCTCACGCCAATCCTATGCCAGACTCACCTCCGTAGGTAGTACTCGACATCCCCCTTAGCTCCGAGAGCGACCCGTCAGAGGCCACCAGCTCGTCATCTTCCTCATCAGGACCCAGTAGTGACTACTTACCAGCCGGGCCAGGTATGGCCAATGGCTACTTGACTAAGTAGATCAGCCGTAGGCAGTATTGTATAGCATGACCCTCTTTTGGCAGTGTGCAGCCTTGGGTCATAGACCTAGTGGTAGGCTTTTTGAAATGTCCTCTGAGGACCACATAGGATTAGGTTGACTTACATGGGCCTTATGTCTTTTGGTACACGGCCCCTCTCATTTTGATGTGTTGTATATGAACTAAAGTAGAGGCTTTTGATATGTATATAAACCTATGTACAAATATATATATAAGCACATATTCAGTAATGTTATTATACTATTCCCATCTTTATGATATTCAGTTGAATTCGTTTCACTTAAGCATAACATTAAATTAGTAGGATGTTACACTCCAGTATGGGGAGGTTGTTGCCTTTGTTTTGCATTTCTTCTACCAAAAGAAGAATAAAATTCAGGTTAAGGAAGGGTGATGACATGTATATGAAGTTTAACAAAGACTAGTTCATATGACTTACCATGCCAACCAATTCTGGTGCTGGGAGAGTTCTAGTCGAAGGAAAAGCAACTTCTAGGGAAGCCACATTGATTAGTTAATGAGACAATGCCTATCGAGGGCTTCTTCAGGGTTTGGCAATCTCAGCCTCTTCAATTGTAGATTTTCCAACTCCCTTGCTTTTAGATTTTTTGGAGCTGTTTAAAAGTAAGAGTAGAAGAAAAACAATTAGTATTGGCAGAGAAGGATGCAAGAGACAAAAAGAAAAACCAAGGAACAAGAGACCGACTTTTTGAAGTTGAGGCTCCTGTAATAGAGCCTACCCTGGAAGAAGCAGAAGCGTCAGTTGCCTCTACATTGACCAGAGTTAGTTGATGCTGAAGAGCGCCAGGAATGTCCACTTGCTTGAGCTTTGGCAACAGCACACTTGGAGGTTGACCCAGCAATTTCTAAAATGTCTTCTCCTACCATGAGGCAAATTCTGGTATTCCTGAGGGGGCTATCCTAAACTTCTCAAAATGGAAGTTATTTATCCTTTCATTATTGCTCAGCTCCCAGTTAGCTAATTCATTAGTGAAGGGATTGGCTCGCTCATCAAACTTGGCATATGACTCATAGGGAAGAGGAATCCCTTGCATAAGGCCAAATTGCTGAGTTGAATAGTGGGGGATTGTAAGGTTTAAAGGAAGTGTGATTATACCTGAACTTTGGCCTTGCCCCGTTTAGGATATCTTGAGCCATTACGATGCTACTCCATTGTAGTGCTACTTGGGAGAGCTCTAAATCACTGGTTGAGAGGAGTTTTTGCCAGATCCATGCTAGCCCACATCCTTGGCCCTAATACAAGCACAATTGAATGAAGGTCTGAACCTTCATTTAATGAGGATGTTGGCACTTCATATGCCAAGAGGGACAAAAAGGGGAACCATGTCTAGTAATCTCCATAGATGGTCAATTGGATTATGTGAGGGAAGGTCATTTCAGCAAAGAACTTTAGCAAGTATTGTTGAATCCAAAGTTGCAAACATCAAAATAGCTCTAACACTAATTGGGTTGATTCCTTTCTCTGCATCCAAGATACAATGGCAAAGTAGCCCTTACATAGTAGCGAGATAAAAAAACAAAAGGCGCCAATATTAAGGTAGCTTCAATTAAGAATGGCTGACACATAAGGCATAATTTTTGCAACTGAACTGCTATAGATGAAAAATTGACAAATCTAGAGCAAGAAGAAAGCCATGTGCTTTATTTTTCTTATGGGGCCACTTCCCTTATTGAAGGCATTGATGAAGGTGGAATGTACATTGTTCTTCTTATTGACTAGGAAGGTAAAGTTAGTGCTTAGGACACCATGGAGGTAAGGCACTTTGTCTTGGTCCACGGGCAAGCTGATAATGATCACCACATCAAGTAGCGTGGAACTCATCATGCCAAATGGCAAGCAGAGGACATTTGTTGACATATTCTAGAAATTGAGGAAGTAGTATAGCAGCTTGAAGTTTGGAGGGACCTTCTTCTTAGAGAGAAG
The DNA here is from genome assembly GCA_031439595.1 of Pterocarpus santalinus. Classification (NCBI taxonomy): domain Eukaryota; kingdom Viridiplantae; phylum Streptophyta; class Magnoliopsida; order Fabales; family Fabaceae; genus Pterocarpus; species Pterocarpus santalinus. The sequence goes on from CM062529.1 coordinate 26,866,742, forward strand.
GCTTATATTGTAGATCCCTATCTTCTTCTATTCTTCTCCCTTCTCGGTGAGCACCATGTTGAGCCAATGGATATAAGAGTCTGAAGGACTAGGCCAGGCAGTGAGCTTGAAAGGACATTGATAAATATGGAACTAGGAGGCGACCAAAGGCAATGCATACCAAGATAAGGAAACAAAAGCATCTGCTTTGGCCGAGCATGGTCCAAAGAGTGAAGGGTAAAGTCAAGAATAAACCTTTGATTCTCTTCATCAAAGACCCTGAGAGTAGAAGAGTTAGAAACTTTGGATGAAGAGGCCATTATCTTCTCTGGTGAAAGCTTAATAGAAGAGGATGAAAAAGAACAGGAGGAAGAGGACTTGTGTATCAAAGGTTCATGATTTCCAGAAATGTTAACGGTTTATTAAGTCAAAAGAAGCAGAAGACAGATTGAACAAGAGAGAATATTTGATGTAAGGTGAATTAATATGTGATAGAAGGTGATGGAAAATAAAAGTAGAAGAAAGAATGTTTACTATCTTATACTTGCCATGAAAATAGCCAACTAGTCATTATTGTAGTGGTAAATAGCTAACGATTATTTCGATAAGCAGGTGGTAAAAATCAAGCCATTGCATTGAACTAGCCTTAGCAGTAAAATCAGGTAGCCTAATACATGTGGCCAATATGATAACACCAAAAAATTATTAATTGCCCTTGGCTAAAGCCAAAACTTAGCCAAGAGTGGTTTTGGCCTTGCTTTTAGCACTAGTTGAGCCATAAGCTAGCATGGCCAAAGAAGATCATTACCAAAGATATAGCACAAGCACTAATCATGCCAAATACAAGTTCAAGTTATAGGTTAGCTAGGACAAGAAACAAATCTGGAATACAAGATGGTGGATATGAAAGAGCTTAAGAACATTCTTAGATAGAGGTTTCTAAGTCCAGTGCTTAAGATGTAAATACAGATTATGCAAACATGTGTTAACCTCTCCACAATATGACTATGAAGAGCAAGCCATCTGAGGGTACAAACACATAGCTATAATGGTTGTTAGAGGGTAGTTATGGAAGAAGTCTTGCTTATAAATAGAGCAAGACTCAGTCATTGCAAGGATCCACACCAAAAATCCAGAACTACATCTTTTTCCCTTATCTTACTTTACTTTACTTGTACTCTCACCCTTTCCTTTAGTTTCATATAATTTAGTTTAGCCTTAGTCTTTTAGCCTTTCACTTGTACTGATTTCTTTCATTAAGCTTTCCACATAGATTGTCCATAGAAGCTTAGGAGGGATCCTATTGTAATTGGTTAGAAGTTCAATAAAAAATTCTGCCGATTATACTACTTCTCTGTTCTAATCTTGGTTTTGGATTTTGTTCTTGCATTTGATCTTAGCAAAGTGCTTTTTCTGAGTAACTTGAGAATCTATATCCAAGGAGCAGATTTTCTTCATTAGAGTAATCGTTTGACTCTTGGAATCGAGGGCTTTGGCTAGCCAATTTTAAAGTCTAGCATGCCTAGTACATAAACCTTGTAGCCAAAAATTGCTCAAACTATTTCAAATTAAATGTTCTTGCTTCTTACTTCTTTTTTTGGCTTTATGTAGCTTAGTTTCAAATTAAATGTTCTTGTTTCTTACTTTTCTTTTTTTGTTTGGCTTAATATATACAATAATAATGTTGTATTAATTTGTCTGTGAGTGAATTCTTTTTCGTAGTGCACACATGTTGAATTTGCTCATAAGGAGTTGAGGAAAGATCAGCCAATTCTTACATTAGTTCATGAGCAAAAGCCAGGAATAGATTGCAAGTTGCAATTGGGAAACAAAAACAATGATGAATGTCATATTGGCAAAGGATGGTACACATGTGTAAATGATATTCATATGTCAATGGGCGATATGGTTCAATTCTCCTGCAAGTGTGATACAGGTGTTGTTGATGTAAGAATCAAGCGCATAAGAAAAAATTAGCATTGGCTAATTCATATAATAGGAATGAAATTTTTTTTGCAGTCTCTGATGTAGATTAATTATAATATTTAGGCTCTCAAAAACTTGATACTTCTTGCTTTATTGGATTAAGGATTTCAAACATCTACAAGGCAAGTTTCACAATGTTGTTATGACTAAATCCACATGTTAAGAGAAACCAATTATGTAGATCAATATGAATTGGGGATGGCACTGATGATATTGTATAATAATGCTATATCCAATGAATATCTGTGGTTTTGTATTTGTGTAGCCATAGTGCAATTTTACTCTTTTAAATCATATTTGCCATAGTGCATTTTTTTAATAACATAAAATGCTAATGCTTTTACCGATTTTGAGATGGTCAAGGTGGTAAGTAATCTCAATTTTTTAGTACAACGATTTGAGTTTTGAAGGTAGAAGTAGCATGAGAAGAAGGTTGGATCATGCCTTTAAAAACTTTTTGAACCTTAAAAACTTAACGAACGTTCTCAATCCTTTGGACTTGAATTGCGGAAGCATTTGAATAGCAGCGAGTAAAGTTATTTTATTCACAATAACTTTGTTAGGTAACAAAAAGATTAAGCACACATAACTTTGAAATAAAAGAATGAGGACAATAAATAAACGAGAGATAGAGATAGGAAATCACTCAAGAAGATTTATAATGGTTTGACAAATTCACTTGCCTATGTAACATCCACCGGAATTTTTCTTATCATTTTTTACCTAATTGTTTGGTTTTTATCGAATAATTGAAGTTAATTAAAATTTGACTAAATATTTATTTAGGACCAATTAATTAGCGATTAATTGAGTTTAGATATAAGGGAATTAGATTAGAAATATAGAAGATTTCATAGAAACTTTCTTAAACTAATTTACCGATTTAAAGGAAATCGGAAAAATTTCGGTATTTTAAACTATCGGAACCGAATCAATAGGATTGTATACCTTAAACCCCACTCAAGGCTGAATATTCAACCATTTAACCCTACGTTGGTGGCGCCACCAAGGCCAAAAAAGAGGGAGATATGGCTAAGCTTTAACCACAAAATTCCAGCCAATCAAAACTCACAATTCCAACTACCTTTTTTTACGTTTGAATCAGATTTTCTCCCTTCACTCTATGCTGATTTGCGCCTCCTCCTTTCCTTGCTTCAGCCTTCTTCTTTTCTTCTCCTCTCAACCAACTCCATCAAACCTTCAAGCTTTGAAAGGGTTTCATCAACTTGAGCTCAAACTTAGCAAAATCACACTTAAAGGAGGTAGAGATTCAATCTTGTTCTTGATATTCTGGTTGTGGGTGGTTGATTGTGGCTTTATTTTCTCATTTCTTGATGTGATAATTGAATGAATATGATGATCTTTGGCTGATTTGTTGGTTTTTTTTTTTTTATGTTAAAATCGATTAGGAAGTAAGAAAGGGGAAGATAGAAAGATGTGAAAGACTGGAAAACCAAAACCCCTTGGCAATCCATATAGCAGAGTGTACGGATCTGCCTACAGCCATTTAAAATCAATGAAACTATTTTTATATAAAACTAGACATTCAGGGCTTTCCATACATATATAATATAAGGCCATTGGATTAGTATTGAGAGATATGAATTTTGGAAGTTTGACCTAGGTTTTTGAGTTTGATTCTAGGCAGACTAGGTTATTCAGGGAAAAACTTGCCCTATATGATTTGTAATTGAATGAAATGAACTTTGTTTGAAAGCTTACACATAAGAGAACATCATGTAAAAATGTCAAAATTAGATTCAGTCCTGTTTGCTCCCAGTGGTTCAAAGAATTTGCCTTATATCCAAACTAGGCCAAAATAAGGCAGTTCAGGAAGGCCAAGTTTCAAAGCTTATATCTCGAATTATACTAATTCAAATGATATGCAACTTTTTCATTTGAAAGCTTGTTCTGTTAGCTTTACATTGATGTAAATTTCGCATGATTTTACTCAAATTTCTATTTTTGGTGAATTTTCTTTTATAAGAGTGCAATTCTAGCTAGAGACATGTATGAAAACTAGATCAAATTTAGTTAATGTCGGAACTCGAAACTTAGTAAACAGAAAACTAGATCGGGTATACTTAATGTTGAACTCAGAACTTAGTGAATAGGAAACTAGAACAGGTATACCAAATGTTGAACTCGAAACTTAATGAATAGAAAACTAGGACAGGTATACCTAATGTTGAACTCGGAACTTAGCAAATAGAAAACTAGATCGGGTATAGTTAATGTCGGAACTTGGAACTTAGGGAACACGTTCATAAAAGTTCTGGAAGACTAATTGTGGCTTAAAGTCAGAGATCGGAAATCACATAACACATAAATCACCTTAAAATCGGAAGTCAAAGATAAGAATATAGAACCTAACATACTTGAACCCGGAAGTCGAAGATCTTCATCATAAACTTGGAAGTTAGTACCAGAACATGAAACCTTGTATCCGAATCTTGGAATTTGAGGACTAGGATGCTTTAAAACTCATACACGTAATTCTAAAACATAGTCCAGGATCAATCTTAGAGATCGGTTCTAAACATAACCTCGGAAGTCGGAAATCAAAACATTAACCTTATATACCGCGAAGTCGGAACTTGTATAATCTCGGAACTCGGACCCAATTCAATCTCGGAAGTCAGTCCTGAGCTCAAACCTGGGAACATCAGTAAAAGTCAAAAGCTTCGCAAGACTTTGTTGTGTGTGACAACTAATGAAGATATGATGCTCTATATTGGGTTTACTATTTCTTTAAAGTTTCCTAGTTGTCTGGCACTATTCATGGAAAGCGGACTTGATCCATTATGCTGCCGAAATTCTGGCAGAAATATGTGAATTATATGAATGTTATAAACATTTATATGTTATGCTCATAAGATTCATATATGCAAGAATAATTTAAGTATGATATGAAGTATATTAATGAAATTATGATAGTCTCTGTTATGAATATTCATGATATAAACATGAAATTCTATATGCAAGGATATATGAAAGTAAATGATGAAGCATATGTATGATGAGGCATATGTATGATGTATGATGTATGAGTACATTCAGCATATCTATGCATGATTATGTATGAGAATAAAGGATATGAACATATTAAATATGAATCCCTTCACCTGGAGGCAGTTATGAGATCCTTCCTTGTGAAGGCAGTTAAATAAGATACGATTGGGTCCCTTCACTTGGAGGCAGTTAATTAGGCCCCTTCCTGTGAAGACAGTATAAAACTATGAGATCCCTCTACCTTGGAGACATATGGTCAGATAAGATCCCTATACATTGAAGGCAAGCGGTCAGTTGAGAACCCTTTATTCTTGAGGCACGTGACCAGGAGAGATCCCTTAAATTTAGAGGCACGTGGCCAAAATGAGATCCCTCCAAGACTAGAGGCACGTGAATCCCTTTGTAGGTTAGTTTTGTGTGACGATGGTCATGAGTTGAGCTCACTCCTAGATCAGACTACCCAAGGGCAGTAAAGACTAAAGATTAAAACATATGCAAGCACCCTAGGAACAGCGATACGTAATGCTTAGGTGTGCCAAAAAAAGAAAGCAAAGAAAGTTAAAGGAAAGCACCAGTGCATTTGCATGAATTCAAATATGAGTATTTGCATAATTATATCCCATGTTTTATTGATGCTGAGACCGTTCTATCTATTTATGTGGTGATTATTATTCTTAATATGAAATATTGTCAATGTGACTCAAAGTGCATGAAACAAAAAGAACTCTGCTTCAGACCATATGTTTTCAATCTATAAAACGGAACAGTTCATATAATATGTTCAATTTTTTATAATAAACCGAAGTAGCTAGAGATAATAACGATGACAAGGTATAAAATTTCTTAATGAATCCTACTGAGAATTTAAAATTCTTACTCCTATTTCTGTGTTATCTCTAGACAACCTGAAAGGTTTCGAAGACAGCTGAAGTTGTTGTGAAATAAGGTCCGCTCAGGTAACAGTAACAACTCATGAGTGTGGTGCTATGACTTAAGCATAGTACTATACTTGGGAGGGTGTTACAGCCTACATCTAGTCCTCAGCAAACTAGTTGAGATTTTATATCAATGAGTATTCTTGTACAAGCTTCTCTAAGCTTTAACAGAGTAGTCTTTTCCTAGCCTCGTTAATCTAAATAAGTCGAGTAGTATTGTCCTAGCCTTTCAAGCTAACAACAACCACTATTGGGTTAGGTTACAATAAAGGATTGAAGGTTTGTGTTTAATTAACACATACACTAAATCACTAAAGATTACCCTTCTTATCAAGCCTTTTAGACAAATTATCCTTTTAATGTACTTGTGATCCTTTTGATGACTTGATATCCTTTTGATGACTTAGGAATATCCCTCCAATGCTTTTGATTTGCATTGTGTGAGAGAATTTTTTTAGACCATAGACTCTTTTGTAAAAAAAAATGTTTTTTTTTTGTAGGATTATATATGAGATATATAAGAACCTTTAGAGCATTTGTTCAAAAAATAAAATATTGTGTGATCTAATTCTCTTCAACGAGCATTTAGCGTGATCTTGTGCTAATAAGAACAAACACTTGAACAAATCATTAGTCCTCACAACAGATTTTATTAAGGACTTATTTGTTATCCATCAAAACCCTTAGCTAGGTATATCTTAGAGCACTTAGTGGCTTCTGAAAGGTATTAGAGCTTACAATATACCTTTTTTTGAAGATGACAAACCAATACTTTAGAAAAGCATTTGTTAAAAAAAAAAAAAACTTTGAATGTGCATAAGCATTTGTATGGTTTGTGTTTTTTTTTTTTTTTGATTTGAAAACATACTTTTTGAAATTAATCACAAATTGTTATGTTATCCATAAACTTCAAGATAGTATATATAGGTTATTATTAGCAGTTAAGTACATCTTGAACTAGACTATCATTTTGCTCAAACCACAATATTTATCAAATATGCAGTCCATGCTATAATTAGACCAAAAAGTAAAAGACTAAGAAATATAACATATGAGAATTAACTTATTAACTAGAGATCTCACAGAGAATAAAACATGGATAATCAAATATCAGAGCAATAAAGCTGTGATAGATATAAGCATTAAGACAATAAAATTATCAGAGCATTATCAGAGCAGAAATAGCTTAAGATAAATGATAGAGTACAAATAAATAATTCTGAATAGAAGTATGATAATTCATTCATCAAAAGAGAGATTTTTCTAATATGAAAAAAAAAGAATGCAAAATGCAAAACTAAATGGAAATTATGCTTTAATTTCCTAGCTCCCCTTCAACCAAAGCTTTTCCCTTCTTCTCCCCCTTTTGACATCAGTAAAAGATAAGTAGGGATCATGGAAGACAATCACTGATTGCCCTTAGTGTTTCCTTTCTAAAGAGCTCTTAATAATTGCAATATTAGATTCTCCATTTTGTTTTTCCTTCTTTCTAGTGCATGCTAGCTGGCCATTATTGTCTGTAGGTTGGCCAAGATGAGATCCTTCTAGACTTTAGTAGCATTAGGAATCATAGGTTCTAGATGGTTCTTTAGAAGGTAGCTTCTTAATGTGAGATGCAAAAGACTTGGCACCATCAAATGCAGTCTTATCAAACCTTGGACCAGTGGTTAGTAGTAGGAGAGTGTTGGCAGTGGTAGGATTAGCAAGAACATGTTGAAAGGCAAGCAAGGTGGTTTGTGTAGGGGTTGAGAAAGGTGTAGCTTCTTAAGCAAGAGCAGTACTTGGTTCTGCTGATTTTTCTGCACTAGCAAGATCTGCTATTTCCTCAACTCTTTCCTTTATAATCTCTTCAACCCTAACAAGGGTTCTTTCTTGATTGACAAGAATCATGACAAAAGTTAGGTGAGAAAACTCATCTTGTGCAACTTGTTATTCAAAAGCTAACATAACCTTTCTTATCTCAACAAGAGGGTTATGATCTTCAATAACCACAACAAAATGCTGTTCTACCTTCTTGAGAGATAGAGGAACTCCTTTTCTCAAATGCTCCAACTCCAGTTGCTTTATTTCCTTATATCTGGAGTCGAGCTTCTTTTAGTTTCTTTTTCCCTTTGCCCACTAGAACCTCTTTGGGATGGGCTCTTTTAATGCAGGCTCCCTTATGATAATCCCTATTATAGCAGGTCTAGTAGCAAGAGGAGTAAGAGTTATGGTAGTATCAACCACATTGATAGCTTCTGCAGCAATGGCAGAAACCTCATCATAAGCCTTTGAAGAAAAAGAAGAAGATTCCTCAACAAGCTTTAGCAAACTTCTCTTACTTCTTCTTCTTTCGTCTAGAATAAGAGAGAGGCTTCTTTCTTTCCTTATATTTTTTTTTCTTACCATCCTCAAAAGGCTTAGACTTTGCCTTTTGATGCTAAGCACTTCAACAGTAGCAACTTTCTTTTTTTGTTCTCATTCTCCTTCTCTTTTTCCTAAACCTAAGGTTTCAATCCCATAGTAGAGAAGGTCTTCATTGTGGTGGTAGATCTTTTCCTGTCGGACATTTGTCTATCCAAAGGCAACTATGCCTTTGATGAGTACTCTGGTAAGAAACATGTTGTATGGAGAAGTTGCATGTTTCCTTTTTCAGTACCCATAACACCAAGAATGAAATCCAATATCAACCTCACTAAGTTGATTATCCTTCTGGTCATGAGACAGAACATGACCATTTGATCAATCTCACTCATAATATCCATGTTCCCACTCTTAGACAACACGGTGTGTTGAACAACTGAAAAGATAGCCCTGACAAGAAGCAAGAGACTAGTAGTTTAATGTCTTGAACACTCACACCTCTGTTTCTTGTTAGTGTCTCAACAACCTGTGCTTCTATGACACCAAGTTTCTTCCACCATCTTTGTTTTTTGTGACACAAAATACCATCATTGGAAGTGTTGGTGATCTCAACAATATCAGAAGGTAGAACTTGGAGTTCGAAGCTTTCGACAATGCTTCTAAGAGAAGTGTTATAATGGATGATATACAAAAACCTTTTTAATTTTAAACTCTTTTTGAAAATACTTTAAAGGCCTTACAAGCTTAATCCTTATGGACTACAATTATAACCCATGTGAATCTAGAAAAATCGTCCACTATAACCATACCATATTTCTTTCCACCCAAACTGGCAGTTATAGTTGGTCCAAAAAGATCAAGATGTAAAAGCTCAAGTGGTTGTATAGTTAACACTACATTTTTTCTGTGGAAAGAACTCTTGGTCTATTTAACCTTTTAGCATAACTCACAAATTGAGTTATTGTCAAAGTTAATCTTAGGTAAACCCTTAACAAGCTCTTTTTGAGAAATCTCATAAATTAATGTCACATAAGCATGACCAAGTTTTTTGTGCCATATATACTTTTCAACCACAAAGGATGCTAAGCATTTTACATTCTGATCTAAAAAGTCACCTAGATATAATACATAAGTATTATCATGCCTTTTAGCAATAAGAATGATCTTATATGATGTGGAGTCTTTTATGATGCAATGAGAAGGTTCAAACACAACCTTGTAGCGTTGGTCACAAAACTGACTAATGCTTAAAAGGTTGAGTTAATTATTCAACTAACATAACATCAATAATTAAGCTAAAGTTGTTCTTACCAACATTACCTATACCAATGACCTTTGACTTGATACCATCAACAAATTTCATAACTCCTTTATCCTTGGGTCTGAGGTTTTTAATCCAAGATCTATTTCCAGTCATATGTCTAGAACAACCACTGTCTAGATACCATTTCACCTCCTTCTGATAATGTGATTTAAGACACACTTGTATCAGCAACAATCTTCATCTTAGTTACCATATCTTCTTGGATCCTTTTGAGTTAGTTACCTTTCCAAGGTTTTTCACTTTCTATTTCTTCATTGTTCTTTTTGAAAAGCACTTCTTAGAAGAGTATCCCTTTTAAAGCAATAAATACAAGTAGGAACTTTGCCTTGAGTGCTCTTGGATAGTTTCTCAATCTTTTCTTTCTCGTACCCAATTCCTAATTTTTCAAAGTCTGCCAAGCATCAAGTCAAGATTCTTGGAGTCATTCACCATCTTCTTAAAATCAGAGTTGTGGAGCTTAACTTTTTTTGAAGTTCAAAAACATCAAAAGAAGTTTTCTCAGCAGATTCAGAAACTTCAGCTTTTAAGACATCAACATCCTTCTAAAGAAGGGTGTTTTCTTTTAAAAGCATATCTTTTTCATGCCTTAGCTTCTCATTTTCTAACTCAAGGTTTTTAATTTCAAAGGACAATTTTTGAAAACTTTTCTTTAAAGAAGAATAATGAGAATAATGCATTTAAAAGTCATTTAGGAGTTCATTGTAAGCTTTTTGAAGCTTATTATATAAAGGTTCTATTTCAGGAAGAGTTACTTCAATTTCTTAATCAAAAACTATATCTGCTAAGAAGCAGAGATTTGAAACTATTTCCTCTTCTTATTGAGAATGTGTACCTTCTTATTCTTAATCCAAATCTTCCCATGTTGCCATCATGGCCTTCTTCTTATGTGCCTTCTTTCTGGAGCTCCTCTTTAGCTTTCTTCATCATGAAAGAGCTCTTTTTCTTCTTCATCTATTTCTTTTGAAGCCTTTATGGCTTTTGAAGAATTAGATCTTCTTTGAGTGGATTTTAAGGCAATGGACTTGCCTTTTCTATTATTACTCAGAGGCTTCATTCAAATCAATCTTATTAGTCTTTAGAGACCCAATAAGAGCATCCAGACTAAGCACATTCAAGCATTTGTCTTTTTGAATGGCTATTACTTTGGGGCGCCAAGCTTTGGATAGGCTTCTTAAGATCTTCTTGACTATTTTAGTATTAGAATATCTTTTTCCCAATGCCTTTAGCTTATTTATGATGTGTATAAATCTTGCAGACATATCATCAATAGCCACATGCTCGAGCATTTTGAACATTTCATATTGATGAACCAATATATTGATCTTAATTTTCTTGACTTGATTAGTTCCTTCATGGAGAGTTTCGAGTCTGTCCTAGATTTCTTTGGTAGAGTCACATGAAATAATCTTATCATATTCACTTTTGCTCAAAGCACAAACAAGAAGATATTTGACCTTGGCATTCATCTATACCTTGGCTTTGTGTTGGCTAGTCTAATGGTTTCTAGGCACCAATCTAACTATTATAGGAGGTGGTTAATCTGGATCAACAACTATTTGAGGCATAGGTTGTTCCATGGTTGGAATATAATCTCCATTCTCAATGATCTCCCATATATCTAGACTTGTAGACTCAATAAAGAGTCTCATTTTATTCTTGTAATAAAGGTAATCTTCTCTATTAAAATATGGAAGATGATAAATAGAGTTTCCTTCAGTAATGTGTGTGGTCTATTATGCCATATCTCAGGATCTTTTTCCTTTGCAACCGCTAGGAAGCTTAACCCTAGAGGTCGAGCCTTAATGCCAATTGAAGATGGAACTAGCATGAGAAGGGGAGTTGAATCATGCCTTTAAAAACCTTTTGAACCTAAAAAACTTCACAAACTTTCTCAAGTCTTTGGACTTGGAATATGGAAGCGTTTGAATAGTAATGACTAAAGTTTAAGCACACAGAACTTTAAAATAAAATAATGAGGATATTAAATAAACAAGAGATAAAGATAGGAAATCACTCAAGAAGATTTATACTAGTTTAGCTAATCCACTTGCCTACATCTAGTCCTCAACAATTTGGTTGAGATTTTATATCAATGAGTATTCTTGTACAAGTTTTTCCAAGCTTATAACAAAGTAGTCTTTTCCTAGCTTCTTCAAGTTAAACAAGTCGAATAGTATTATCCTATCCTTTCCAAGATAAACAAGCTAAGTAGCATTGTCTTATCCTCTCTAAGCTAACAACGTCCATTATCGAGTCAGGTTACAATCAAAGATTAAAGGTTTGTGTTTGATTAACACTCACACTAAATCACTTAAAGTATATAGATCGATTAAATATAGTGTGGAGTGACTTCTCACAAATCTCACTAAGAGAGCATTTGCTATAACAAATCAATGAGAAGATTTTCTTCAAGAAGCTTTAGAAAGTAACTTTCTAGTTGTTTAGAAGATTAAGAAAAATGAAGGCTCTTTTTTATTTTCATTTAGCAAAATTCTAGCTGCTTCTTCTTCGTTTTCAAGATTCATATAAACTTCAAAATCTAGCCGTTGAGACTTTGACCTTAAACCCAGAGCTTTTTAGATCCACTAGTCTTAGACTGAAGAGAGAAGTAGCTTCCTTTCTTTCTCAGTAAGTAAATATATTATTAAACAGGAAAGCTGGTCATTTGGGTCCATCAGCCTTTTAGAGTGTTAGTGCTCCTTTTAGATCTCTATCTTATCAAGTTTGACCTTTAGAAAAGATCTATGAATCATGTAGAACAAGCTTTGAGAGTGTGGTCTTCTTCACATAGATCAACTTTCTAAAGATCACCCTTCTGGTGTGCTTGTTATCCTTCTGATTTGCATTTTGTGAGAGAATTTTTTTAGTCCATAGATTCTCTTGTAAAAAAAATAGTTCTTTCCTTAGGATCATATATGAAATATATAAGAACCTTTAGAGAATTTGTTTAAAAAATAAAATATTGTATGATCCAATTCTCTTCAATGAGTTTTAAATGCGATCTTGTGCTAATAAGAATAAACACTTGAACAAACGATTAGTCCTCACAAAATATTTTATTAAGGATTGATTTGTTATCCGTCAAAACCCTCAACTAGATATATCTTAGACTAATTAGTAGCTTCTAAAGGGTATTAGAGCTTACAAGTTTGAATCAAAGAGAAACATTCATGTATAGGATGCATAACCTTTGTGCTTCTATAGTTGAACAAAAATTAATCCAATGAATAGTTCAAATAGGTTAAACATCTAAGAATTCCTTGTAATTTACTTGAAAATTACTAATACATTTTGTATGTCATTTCTTAATTATTTGATAAATTTATTTTTGTTTTTTAATGTGATTTAGGTTCTATATGCCGACTCTCTTAGTTGCTTCTTAGTTAAAAGCTTTCTTTTGTTTCAAAGACATTTAGTCAATAAATACCTTTCATAACTATTCATGAAATTTAAGGCATAAATCTAAGGCACATGCTTTTGTGCACCCTACCAAGTATGGTGCATGATGCAGCTCCGGCAAGCATATCAAGTTGTACAAATAGTAAAGTGATGACAAAAGTATCATTCCCGAGAGGATAGATCAATTACCGGATAGTCTAAGGGATGACTATTTGGAAACAATAAATTCACGGATGCAAGAAATTAAAATAAAAATCAAAGAAAATAAACAAGAAAAATAGTAATGTAACCAAATGTTAAAGGGGTAAACAAATGCAATGGGATGGATGCTAGGACTAATTAATTTCACCTATTGTAGACACATTTACTATGAATTTTCGTTAATCCGTTTCTATCCTAATTGACTCACGATCGGTTCCTCTTAATTTATTCTTAGCCTCTCTCGAGGTCAACCAATACTTTTTATCCTAAACTGATTGCCTAATCTCTTAGCACAAACTAATCTAGGTAGCTCTATGGGTTCTTTTATTGGCTGCATGAACCGTGTTTGTCTATCTCTAGTTTTCACTCAGTTCACGGTGTTTCTGTTAAGAAGCTTTGTTTACAAACCCTATCTCTAGTTATTGCAAACCAACGGATCAATTGAATGGCGCCAATCACTCAAAAGCATTAAGCACAAACAAAAAAATTAAGCAATTGAAATAGAAACAAGATTAACATTAATCTATAAGTAAATTTGTCATACAAAAGGGTCCATTAGTGCCCTAGCAAGAGAAACTTAGTTCATGGCTAAAGAAAAGAAAATAACATAAAAGTATAAAGATGAGGAGACAGAAAGACAAAAACCCATAAAGATTTCTAGCTAGAGATAAGAAATTCAGAAGAATCTGGATCTCTTCATGTTGAAGTTGAGGTCTGGAATCCTTGAATCTTCGCCTTCAATCCCTCTGGAAAAGTCTTCTGCCTTGGAAAGTGAGTAGAGTGTCTAGGGGTCTTTTTTTCTAACCTTACGTGTTGCTTTTTATAGTCTATGGATCCCTTTTCTCGAATTTTGGCCCAAACCAACAAATTGCTATATATGGGGTCGCGTTATAGTGCAACTAAAATACCCGGAGCCAAACAGTGTCGCACTATAATGTAAGGCAATGCGCTATAGCGTGCATGCCTAACAGCGCTAACCATTTTGACACACCCCAAGCTATATAGCGATTAGCATAGTTGGAATGTGGCCTCAGAGGTGGAAACAACGATTGTAGATCTTTGAGTATCTTTCCAATGCAATAAGAATAACCTCAATTGGAGTTCTGTAGCTCAAGATACAAGTGAAAGAGTGATGAAAGGTCAGACTTGATAGCATTAGAAACAAGATGAAGCATCAATTATTTTTTGCCTTGTTCTCCTAGAAGACTCGAGAATTGGAAAAAGTGTCCAACAATAAAGTTGAAGATCTTCTTCCCTTCTTTCCAAAGAATCTTGAATCATCATAATCTAACTTCTAGAGAGCTAGATATTGAATTTACAATGCTGAAAAATCTTGATTTTATGTAAGATAAGCTCTCTCATGGCTTCAAATTCTAACTTGAGTGCTTCTACCTAATAACAAGTAGATCAAAAACATAAATAAGTATCTAAAAACATGATAAAATGACAACATACTAAAAAAAACTAAATCAAAATAACTAACTAAAAATAACTAAAACATTAAATAAATTGAAATAACTAAAGCCTAAATCTAAATAAAATTAAATAGAAATAACTCATTACAAGGAGTTATCATAATCCCCAACTTAAGAACTTGCTTGTGCCTAAGCAAGACTCAAATCAAAGTCTAAAAAATAGAAAAACAAAAGACTCAAACAAAAAACACTTAAGACAAAAGGACTTACTAGACAAAATGGTCAAGATAGAATTTGTTGCCTATGGAATTCCTTATTACTGCTCCATAACTTAAATTAAAAGTTATCAAGGATCCAAATCTAAATATCAAGACCATATAATTGTGCAATCACATTGTCAAAAGAATGGATCAAGTGTGTGTATAACAGAAAAGCAACAAAGAATTGACTCATCTTATGCTTATGTAATGTTTAAGAAAAGGCAAAGTATTACGTTATCCACAATCCTCTCTCTTTATTTCTACATGAATGTCACTTAGCCAAGGATCAAGAGGACTTTTTCTTAGCTTGTAATGGTAGGTCAAGGTGAGGGGTAGATGGAATAGTCATTTAAGGTTAATATTTCCCTCAACTTAAGGAACCCTCAGCCCTAACTCATTCTTCTTGGGTACCCCCATCTTAGTTGCTTGGCAACCATCATGCTTTTCGTCTTGAACTCCGGCATTATATTTTACTTGTATTGCCAACCTTTTCTCTATTTTCTTTTTTTTATTCATTCTTTCACTTTTTTTTTTTAATCTTTATTTCTCCTTCCTTCTTTCTTTTGTTTTTCTCTTTTTTCTTTTTTTTTTTCGCTCCACTTTTAAACTTAGAAAACATGAGGTTGTGGCAGTGGAGGTATTACCCTATTCGAATGAGCTTAGAAGCTAAGGCTTGAGGGTAAATATGGGATCAAAAAAGGAAAAGAAAGGAAGGGCATTAGGCTCATAATGTGGTTCAATCCAAGAATAGGCTTTAAGGCTCAATTGGGATGACTATGGATCAATGACAAACGGTGGGCCAATAAGGCTTAAATATGGCTACCAAACATGGCCTAAATCACTTCCAAGGCTAAGATTCACTCACATGTATTTCAAGAGAGATTCACATGATCAATAATGTATGCCTCAATCTAAATAAAGCAAAAAAGCATAAAGATCACCTATCTTAAGTTGCTAACTCTTATCAAAGTGTAAGAAAATGATCCTTCTCAATTCAATAGTAAAAGCACAAGACTTTCAAGACTTAAAACAAATAGAGTAATAATTTATATCATAGGCATAGGCTAATAGCAACCAATTGACCAAAATAAAAAAAAAGGACTAAAAAAATATTTTTTATTTTTATTTTTTTGCAAAAAATTGAAACTAAAAACACTAACAACCTAATCAACAAAACTAACAAAAGGAAACAGGAACAAATAAGAAAGTGCAATAATGGATTTTCCCAACCCTCAACTTAAAATTATGCATTGTTCCTAATGCATGAAAACGAAATCAAAAGGGAAAGGAAAGGAAAGTTACTCCCCAGTGCATGTATCTTTGCTGCATGCCCTATGTGGCTTTTTCCTCCACTTATGCACTTTCTAATTGCTCCAATAAACATAAAAAATAAAATTAAATAAATTAAAATTAATCAAAACTAAAATTTAACTTAAATCAAGAGAAAAAACTAAAAAGATCCTAAATAAGAAAAATTAAAATCAAAGAAAGGTTAGAAAAGTTGGGTTATCTCCCACCAAGGACTTTGGTTTAATGTCCCTAAGTTAGACATGATCCTGTCACTTATGGTGGTTTCTTCTTCCCCTTCTTTGGTGACTTGTCAGCAGGATAGTGGTTCTTCTTTCCAAAAACCAATGAGATAGAATTAGGCTCAAATGGCAAGTGGAGAGATTCTGGCGGCTTCTTAGGTGGTTTAAGATTATCATCCCATACCCTTTTCTTTTTCTTTTTTATTTTGCTCTTCCTTAATAGAGGCTCCCAAGGAGGTGTGGCATGTGATGCAAGGACTGAAACACTCAAGTTAGTTTCCACTACATCCACTTTATAGCATTGAGCTATCTTTGTTGTAGAGTCCATTGTTTGGAACACTTTGAACTTCACTTTATTGTTCTAAAATGTCAAAGTTAGCTCCCCTTCTTCTATATCAATCAAGGCTCTACTAGTGGCCAAGAATGGACGCCTAAGAATTAAAGGGATATTGACATCTTCCTCCATATGAAGAATCAAAAAATTAGTAGGAACAAAGAAATAGTCCACCTTCACCAAAACATCTTCAATAATACCATAGGGAAGTTTAGTAGATCTATCAACCAATTGCAGAGATACCCTTGTAGGCTTCACTTTAGTAATGCACAATCTATGCACAAGTGACGAAGGCTCCAAATTGATACTTGCTCTAAGGTTACATAGTACCTTGTCAATCCTCAAATTACCGATGGTGCATGGAATAGTGAAGCTCCCAAGGTCCTTCAACTTAGGTGACGATTTCCTCTTAATGATTGCCAAACACTCCTCAGTGAGTGGTACAGTCTCATCAGCATCCAATTTCCTTTTCTTAGAGAGTAGCTCCTTTATAAACTTGGCATATTTTGGTATTCACTCCATTGCCTCAGCAAACAAAATATTGATGTGGAGCTTTTCAATCACATCAAGAACCTTAAGAAATTGCTGCCCTTCTGGTTCCTTCTTTTGTTGCTTTTTCGTATATTACGCTAATTTCAAAGATAAAAACTTCCGTTAGTTAAGAGTAACAACTAGTGATGCCATAAAATGACTTAAGCATAGTATAGTATTATTAGGGTGTTACAACCACTACCTTCTTAGCCTAGATGCAAGCCTTTTTTGTCCAAAATGCAGCCATTCAGAAGCAGTTAGGCTTGCTCAGCATCATTTCACCACCACATGTCATGCATTGTGATTTTTGCTGTAGGAACCATCCGAATGGAAAGTGCACTACAGCTCCTTTTTTTGATGAGCAAATTAACTACATGAATGCCCAGAAGCACAACTTCTACTCCAACACCTATGTTCCTGGGCAACAATTTAATCAACCTTCACAAGAGAAGAAGCCCAACCTAGAAGACATGTTTCAGCAGTTCATGAGGAGCCATATGTCTTTTGTGGAGAAGACTAAAGCTTTTATGGAGAGGATAGAGGCTCAATTTAGAGCTCATGATACTATAATCAAAAACCTAGAGCATCAAGTTTGGCAAATTTCCAAGCAGTTAGCTGAGAGGCCACTAGGTTCCTTACTTAGCAACGCCACTGAAAATCCAAGGGAGTATATGAATACAATCATACTAAGAAGTGGTAAAGAATTGGCTAAATCTGAAAAGGAAGATGCAAGGGTAGAAGAAAAGCCTGCTAAAGATTCCAATATGGCTCTACTTGAGGAGAAAGGATATGTGGCACCTTCTGCTTATGAACCTCTAATTCCTATAATTTTTTTTTTTGTAAAACCTTTACGCTTGAAAACTGAGCCTTTAAGCGCCTATTTACTCGTATACATATGAACGTTATTCTTCATATTGCTGAGTTACTAATAAGACATATGACAAAATGGAAGCAACATGACACAATACATTAAGCCAAGAATGCAGTCATAGATAATCAAGGTCATCATTACATTTAATAAGTATCACATATGTAATAGGTCAAATTAAGCAGTGTGACTTCCTACATGCTCTTAATTGCACATAAGCTGCCCAACTAGGGCTTTTAAGAAAATAAAAATACTATGCTACTATCCGATCCTTCTTAGCTAGGTGAAGAACATAGCAGCTCCTCGTCTTATCCAGTTAGGAACCATCAGAAGTGTTACCATGGATGCTATCAGCTCCATCTGAAGACAACACAGAAATGTAGGAGTGAGAAATACAAGATTTCTCAGTAGGATCACGACCAGACAAATATTGTGTCATCATCATCGTCCCAGCTACTTCGGGTTTAATTATAAAAACAGTGGACAGATATAAGTTCAACTTTTAACAGTTTTGAAAACTTAAACCCCAAAGCGGGTTGCTTTTAAACTTAACATCATAACCACATCATCATGACTAACATACATACTGAAACATAGAATAAACATTTATAATGCAAATGGACAATATAATTACATGCAAAGACAGGCATCATCATAGAGTTAACCATGGTTATACTTAGACTCTACTTTCGTTTTTAGCACATGCTTAACATTCTTTTACTTTCCTTTAAAAATAGACTGCTTTTGGACATGAGCTCGTTCCATGATCGTCGTCACGAAGTACTAACCAAATCAGACTAAGCCGATATTGGTTACCTCCAAGTTGGAGGGTCCTCTATGTCACCCTTGCCTCCCTCATAGAGGTTCCTTATGGATCACCGTCTTTCACTTCCTGGAAGTGATTAAGGGGTCATATCCGATGGTTTCTTTTCTTATCATTATACTTTACATGCATAATACTTCTTTGACTAGACACATGCAATGATATGACTAAGTCCAAAATTTTGACGGAAATCCGGCAGCATAATGTGTAACACCCTCCCAAGTACAGTACTATGCTTAAGTCATAGTACCACACCCTGGGGTTGTTATTCATTACACGAAACGGACCTTATCGACAAAGAACATTCAGCCATCTTCAAAATCTTTCGAGCTATTTGGAGATAACATAGAAAATAGGAGTGAGAATTAACAATTCTCAGTAGGATTCTCTAAACTATCACATGTAGTGTCATCCTTATTATCTCCAGCTGCTTCGGTTTATTATGGAAAATGTGAGCATGTTAAATAGACTATTCAGTTTTATAGTTGAAAATATATTGTCCTAAGCAGAGTTCATTTTATTCATGCACTTGAGTCACATTGGCAATATTTCATATTAGAAAATAATCACAACATAAATAGATAGTACAACTTCAACATCAATTAAATATGGGATGTCATTATGCAAATTCTCATATTTGAATTCATGCAAATATTCTGATGCCTTTCTTTAACTTTCTTTGCTTTGTACTGAGTTAATATCATGGATGTTGCCACCATACATTTTCATTGCTTACACTAGCTAGGTCATGCCATGCCTCGTGTAAGTCTTGTCCCCCTATACTCACACTAGTTGGGTTGATACCATGCCTTATGTGAGTGAGGTGCTTGCATATCTTTTAATCTTTAGTCTTTACTGCCCTTGGGTAGCCTGGCCTTGGAGTGAGCTCGTCAGCTCGACTCGTGACTGTCGTCACACTGACTCACCCACAAAGGGACCTACGTGCCTCTAGGTCAGAGGGACTCAGTTGGCCATCTACCTCCAACATAAAGGGACCCAAAAGTTTTAGCTGCCTTTACAAGGAGGGATTCAAAGTATAATTGCTTCCAAGTAAAGGGAACCACATCTTATCTTATTTAACTACCTTCACAAGGAGGGATTCAAAGTGCAACTGCCTCCAGGTGAAGGGATCCACATTCATTATAGTCATATCATTGCATTCTCATACATAATCATGCAGAGTCATGCTGAGTGCATTCATACATATTCATAACATATAAATGCTTATAACCTTCTTACAATTTTGCTGAAAATTCGGCAGTATAACAGATCAGATCCGCTTCCCCATGAATAGTGTCAGGCTACCAGTAAAACCAATTAGGCAAAAGTTCAACATAGAGCAGCAAACATATCACAATAATGTCAATCATGTAGGGATCAAATCCTTATATATTATATTAATATCAATCATGTAGGGATTAGACCCTTATATTCAATTCTGCTCATTATATCAATTCTGCATGATTTTTAGAAATGAAGCCCTAAATTCATTTTAGCTTATTTAGACCTGAATTTTGGATATGTTGAAGTGTTATGTGTCTATTTTCTAATTGGTCCCATCTATTTTGATAAGCATAGCTCAAGTTATTTAGGTTTTATCTCGGCCTACCCAGTGGCTGGCCAGAATCAGACACCTAAAAGTAAAAATCCACTAAAAATCGAAAATTGATTTAGATCATGTGTAATTGGTCTCATATTAAAGCTAACAGGACAAAGTTTCATTTACAAAAATCTCTATTCCATTTGACTTAGTAGGGCTCGAGTTATAAGCCCCAAATTCTAACCTTCTTGAACTGCCCTGTTTTGGCCCGGTTTGGACATAGGGCAACTTTCTTGGATCACTAGGAGAAAACGAGACCTTATCTAATTCTGAAATTTTTATGGGACATTCTGCTATGTGTAAGCTTTCTAAAAAAGTTCGTTTCATTCATTTTCAAGTAGTATAGGGTGAGTTCTACTCTGAACAACCTAGTCTGCCCAGAATCAAAGTCAAAAACCTAGGTTGAAATTCAAAAATTCATAACTCTCTCAATACTAATCCAAAAGCCTTATATGATATATTTATGGAAAGCCCTAGATGTCTAGTTTCATATAAAAATAGTTTCATCAAATTTAATCGGCTGTAGGTAGAGCCGTACACTCCGCCGTACGGACTGCCGAGAGATTCTAGGTTTCTAGCTTCTCACATCTTCATCCTTTCACCTTTTCTTACCTCCTAAACGAATTTAACACCAACAATAGCCAACAAACCAGCCAAATAACATCATAATCATTCAATTATCTTATCAAAAATTGAGTAAATAGAGTCACCAATAGCTACCCATAATTAGAAAATCAAGATAAGAATTGGAATCCTACCTCTTGTTATGTGTGATTTGGCTTGATTTTGGAGCTTGGATGAACAAAACTTGATTAGGCTTGATGGTTTGAGGGAGTTGAGTGAGGGAAGAAGAGAAGAAGAGAGTTGGGCAGAGGAAAGGAGGTGCAAGAAAAATGGCTGAATGAAGGAAAGGAAGTGTGTATATAAAGGCATGGAGAAAGGTTGTGATTAATTGAGCATATATGGCTGAAATTCAACCAAGCTTCCTCCTTTCTTGTGGCCTTGTTTGCGCCACTTTTAGGGGTTAAGTGGCTGAGTTCTCAGCCACTTAAAGTAGGGTTGATGAGTTAAAATTCTATTGGTTCGGTTCCGACAGTTTAAAATACCGTAATTTTACCGATTTCCTTCAAATTGGCAAAATGGTTTTGAAGAAATTTGTAAAGTTTTATATGTTTCTATTATAATTATCTCTAATCTAACATCTAATTAACTCTTGATCAACCTTTAATTAATTTCTAATCAAGCTTAAAGATTCAATAAAATCGAATAAATCGATTAACAGTGTAAATTAAATGTTTTGCAAGTTAAAGGCCTTTCTGGTTTTTGTTGTTTATGGCTAATGGCATTTTCGTAATTATGGGTAAGTCTAGGGGCATCCCATGTCATTTCATATATGGATACCTCCGTGGCTCAATCGGCCGAGGTTTAGGTTTCTACGTTTTCACTACGCGATTCTACTTCGTTTAAAACCTTATTTTGCTAATTCTATTGATCTAGGGACCTAAGTGTCATTTTTTAAAATGTTTAGGGGTAAGGTTGTGAATAATAAAAGTTTATTTTTATTATTTCCTATTACGTTATATGGGGATGTTACATAACGGCTAGACCAGAGCTTCCCAAAATGCTAATCATAAACTTTCAACCAACAATTCATCATATCTATATCATATTATCACACTCATCATTCAATCACGAGACAAAGCTCAATCAAACTCATCATTCATCATGCCGCATGGCATCACACATTCATACTCTAAAGGGGTTTATAGTTGCTTTATTCTTTGTGAAGAATATTATGAATCATCATATGATTTCTCATGGTTACCCATGAGAGAATCACATAGTCAAGATATGTGCATATGGTCTTTTAGTTACTTAGCTCTCATATGAAATTATTCTTTACTTAAGTTCATGTCTTATGGAACACTTGTTCAAATTAATTAAGTTGAGTGATTATTTCCTTTCCTTGAGATAGTGCACTTAGTGATTCCTAAGCTCATGGTATGCTCAGAGGCCCTAATCATACTTCTGTTCCCAAGGAGATCGAGATCCCTCTAATCCTTGGGTCATAACAACGCATAACCACATCATGAACCCAACAACACCATGTTCACTAAACGCCAAGGGTGATTTTAACTTAATCAAGTTACAAAGCTTCGAGTTTTTATCTTAAAGATTAAATCTTTATGAAATAAAGTTCAAGTTACTAGCTTTTTAACTAAAAAGTCTTGTTCTTTATGAAGATTGACTCATTTAATTATTCTAAGACCATCAAGGTCTCAACTTTATGACTTAAAGTTGTCTCTACATTAAAAAGGTTCCTACTTTATCAAATAGTGATATGAAACATTAACTTTAAGGTTAAAAAGTCTTAATCTTTATAAAAGCTAACACCTTTTAGCATTGTTTTGGTTCAAGATCTAAACTTTATGAATTAAATGTTACAAAACAACACTTTCATGACTTAGAGGTCTCATTCTTGATTAAAGTTTGAAACTTTATGAAAGGCCTTTTCTTTAAGGTTTGATTTCTAAGGCCTAAAGTGACAAGATATCATTTTTCTAACTCAAGAAAACTTATTATACCAAAAAGCTTAGGCTTTTACATGTATTCTTGTCTTCAAAACAAAACAAAATAAAACTTTATGGAAGCTTAAAAGTTGTGCCACTTTTAAGGAATCAAGAAGCAAACTTTTTGAAGTTTTAAGCTTTTAAGATATTCATAGTCTTATCTAATCATGAAAACATAAAAAGATAAAGCTTTTCTAACCATCAACTCATCATAAGAAAAGGAAGAACTTCAAACAAGATACCATCAAGAACACTCAACAATAAGAACATACTTTCCAAAAGTAGAAACTTAAGAACACTTGAAGAACATCAAGAACATATTTTTTCAAAAGTAGAAACTTAAGAACACTTGAAGAACATCAAGAACATATTTTTCCAAAAATGAAAACTTTTGCTTTTGAAGAGCATGAAGGATTTCTCAAGTTTTCACTTAGAGATCTTGGTCATAAAAGAACCAAGCTCCAAGCTTTCTTGAGCAAACAAAATAAAGAAGATGAAGATCACTACCTCTTCTTGAAGATGGCGTAAAAACAAGAGAAGAGAAAGAAGAAGATGATGGCTCCTCTTGATGATGATGGTGGTGGTTTTGCAAGAAGGAAGGAGAAGCTCTTGAGATCTTGTGGAAATGGAGGTTGTAGTGTTTAGATCTTGTCTCCAAAAACCCAAAGATGAGGTCTTTGAAGAGCTAAGTGAGTGGTTTGGTGGTGGTGGTGGTGGAGAAAGGAAGAAGAAGAAGATGAAGAAGATGAAGAAATGTTTAGAGAGAAGTTGGAGGATTTGATTTTAAGAGAGAGAATGGGATGAGTGAAAATGAAAATGGATGAAGAGGGAGAGAGAGAAAGTGGCGTCAATACATCAAGGGAGGGAGGGAGATATTTTGCTTAATTTTGTATTATCTTGTGATTAAGGAGACAAAGTGGATGATGGGGGAACAAAGCATGGTCAAACTCTTATATAAAGTACTCTTGTCTTATGCTTTATGCTTTTATGGCATCATTTTTTATTTTATTATCTAGTTGACTAAATTTGAATTTAATCATGTGATTAAGTGCTCATACAACTTAATTAAGATGATTAAGCAAGGATTAGTGATTAACACACAAGAACATGATTAACAAAAGTTAATCTTACAATTAAGCTTAATTAACCTTAATTAAACTTGATTAAGCTAATTAAGGGCGATTAGTGCTTAATTAAGCTGTAAAGACTCTGACTTGCTTAATTAGAGACCATCTGATCTCGATTAAGCATTCTTTTGACTTTTATTATCCGAGTTAACTCATAAACTCTTCGTTAACCCCTTAATTAAGTCTTCATTTCGTAATCTCTCATTAAGTGCCTGATTACTCAGGGTTACTGAGGTAATTTAGCACGACATGAAATTGAGGATGTTACAGTGGTAGTGTCAACTTCTAGAACTCCCCTCTTCTGGTTTCTCTCACTAGGCCTTTGATAGTTGTTGCTTGCTATTACTTCAAATAATTCCCAAGATTGCTCTGATGTCTTACTGTTCAGAGAACCACCAGCTGCTGCATCAACCATGATCTCATGTGTAATACCCTCCCAAGTATAGTACTATACTTAAGTCATAGCACCACACTCAGAAGTTGTTACTGTTACCTGAGCAGGCCTTGTCTAATAGCAACCTCTGGCTGTCCCCAAGAACTATCTGGAGATAATACAGAAATATAGTGAGAATTATAAATTCTCAGTAGGATTCAATTAACGATCACATACCGTGTCATCATTATTATCTCCAGCTGCTTTGGTTTATTATGTAAAAGGTGAACATGTTAATAGACTTTTCAGTTTTATAGTTCGAAAATGTATTATTCGAAGCAGAGTTCATTTTATTCATACACTTGTTAATCACAGGAAGAATCTAAACATAAATGCAATAGAATAATTAACGTCTGCATATAGATACAATTAGTCTCTTAATAAGCAGGGAAAAGAATTGAAGCATAAGCATAGCAGACCAAAGAACAACTAAATAATATATTTTATGAGTACAACAATACATTTGATGCAAGTGATTATTTCTCCTATTAACTTTCTTTACTTTCATTACTTGGCACACCTAGGCGTTACGTATTGCCATCCCTAGGGTGCTTACTGGGGTCTACAATTGAGCATTACGTATCGCTATCCTCAAATGCATCTTTTACTTGTATCTTGCCTTTCTATAATCTTTACTGCCCTTCAGTAGCCTGATCTAGGAGTGATCTCAACTCGTGACCGTCATCACACAGTATTGACTCTTAAGGTGACCCACATGCCTTTAGGTCGGAGGGACTCAGTTGGCCAACTGCCTCCAACATAGAGGTGTTAGAAAACATAGGAGATAAATGCAGTGAAATGATCAAATAAAATTTTAATCACATGAACACATTCATATAGGATCAAATAACACTCATGAAATCATATCTCATGAGTTTGGTATCGCCTCGTATTATTTAAACAACGTAAACACCTGAAAATATAAAAGGATCGTATAAGACATTTACCTCTTGAAGTGATGTCCCATAGAAATTTGATAATCGTCTCACGAACACACAATCGCACAATCGCACAACCTCTAGCTTGTCTACACAAACATGATCCGCCAAGGAACTCCTCTTCTCAATCCAAGATCCATTCCTTGTTGCCTTCTTGAAGAACAAGAATCTCATATAACTTTTTGCAATCGGTGGTGGTGTCGGAGAGTTTTTCAACAAAAGAGAGAGTTTTGTATGCTCAAATGTTTCTATTTGCCCCTTTTGGCCCTCAGCCTTCTCTCTCTATTTATTGTAATCAATAGTGGCCTTTCCTTTTCTTTTCTATAGGGTTACACTTTTGCAAAATATTGGTTGATATTTATGCCTTAATCAATTCCTAATTGATTCCCAAGGTAAATAAATAAACCATTTTAAGATAGAATTAATTCTCAAATAATTCTTATTTTAAATAGGCCAATTAATGTCATCTCATGTCCTACATTAACCCAAAATGAAAGACCAAAAAATCGCATGACATGAGTTTCTAAAATATGGACCTTCCATTTTATAGAAACTTTCCTCATGAGGATCCACCTTCACCCTAGACTTCACTTCGGGATGTGCTAGCAACCCTGCAATCAAATTGCAAGTCTAATCCAATAATTAAATTCTAATTAAATTTAGAATTAATTCATTCTTGGCGATTACATGTCCTATTGTGTGTGACTAACTAAGTTCATCTCTAATTGGCAATGAGATTATAAAACCAACCTTTTGATTTTATCAGAAACTTATTTCCATACCTATAGTAAAATTTCCAAAATACCCTTGGCTTTCATAAGTCATGGGTAACACCTAGCACAGCATACCATGACCACCTAAATAGGGACGAATATATAAATTAGAATATTCTAATGAGCCAACGATCATATTTACCATACACTCGAATCCTTTCATTACAGCATCCCGATCCAGCCGGGGTCATGGATAATGTCAAACCATATAGCTTAGACCATAGGGATTTTCTAGGTTTTTATTCTTTGATCAATAGGACATGAAATAGAAACTCTTTTCATTTAAGTCCAACTACCTTGGCCAAGGATTTCATGATCAAGAATAACTTTATATCCATAAGACCTATCCTTGCTTACTTAAGGTAATGAATTCCTTCTTGACTGTTCACCTATCTCCATACATAACTAACTACAGCCACAAACTACCTAATGCTAATACATAACATAAGTATATAAGCAGTAGCAAACTATAGTTACCTATGTACAAGATAACCATGCCATCTCAGGTCAAAGGATTATATGCACTAATATGATCTAGATAATGTTTCAATAACACTAGTAAAATACCATGTAAACATTATCTATACGTCATGCTCGACCCACTTATCACATAAGTGTCCACATATCTGTTTTGACATCTAACATTATATAGCATAAGACTCACTATTCCATCTTCATTAGTATGATCTACTAATCATGGAAACAGATAGAGGTGACAATCTTCCAGAATAATAATGCCCAATTAATATTCCTATGATAGTGAACTATTTTAAAGATCTTGTACTAGACTATTCCGTCACCCATATTCTCAACTCTTGAGAATAAAGTATCTAACAAGTATCTAATGGACTTATTCTAATAAACATACATAAATTATGAATAAAAGAATAATAAACTGCCATTAATAGGAATTGTTTATACATATATCAGCTCTAGGGCATGCAACTAACAATCTCCCACTTGCACTAGAGCTATTCAGTACAGTATTTAAGACCCATCTTTTCAAGATATTTGTCCAGTTGCTATTGTGTCATGGCTTTTGTGAGTAGATCAACAACATTGTCTGCTAAAGCTACCTTCTACATGGCTATATCGCCTCGCCCGACTATTTCTCGGATAATATGAAATATTTTTTCAATATGTTTGGACTTTTGGTGTGCTCTAGGTTCCTTTGCTTGAGCTATGGCTCCACTATTGTCACAATGGAGAGCAAGTGGTAACGATATGGAAGGACCTACACCAAGTTCTGTTACAATTTTTCTAATCCAAACTGCCTCTTTTGCCATATTTGATGCAGCAATATATTCAGCCTCTGTACTTGAGTCTGTAGTTATTGACTATTTGGAAATTTTCCAGTTAATTGCTCCTCCGTTAGAAGTGAATATATAACCCGAGATAGACTTTCTATCATCTACATCTGATTAGAAATCAGAGGTCAGAAACCGCTCGATTTTAAGTCATATCCTCCATATACCAAGACCAAGTCCTTAGTCCTTCTCAAGTATTTAAGGATGTTCTTGACAGTTACCCAATGTTCTAGTCCCGGGTTGGACTGAAATCTGCTAGTTATACTAACAACATATGTGATATCCGGCCTTGTACACAACATTGCATACATAAGGCTATCGATGGCTGAAGCATAGGGTACTTTAGCCATCTTCTCCCTCTCTTCAGGTGTCTTAGGTGACATCACTTTAGAGAAGTAAATACTGTGTCTCACGAGGAGTAAACTGCTCTTGGAATCAAGCATATTGAACCTTTTCAATACCTTGTCCAAGTAAAGACTTTGGGAAAGGCCTATCAATCTCTTCGATCTATCTCTATAGATCCGAATTCCTAGAATATAGGTTGCTTCTCCTGAATCTTTCATGGAGAAAGTCTTTGACAACCAGACTTTTACAGTTTTAAGCATACCAACATCATTCCCGATTAGTAGAATGTCATCCACATATAATACAAGAAAGACGATCTTGCCCCCACTGACCTTTTTGTACACACATGGTTCATGTTCATTCTTGATGAAATCAAAGGACTTAATGGCCTCATCAAAACGAAGATTCTAGCTTCTCGAAGCTTGCTTAAGACCATAAATGGATCTCTTAAGCTTGCACACCTTAGACCTATCCTCATATTCAAAACCCTTGGGTTGATCCATGAATATATGTTCCTCAATGTATCCATTGAGGAAAGCAGTTTTGACATCCATTTGCCAAACCTCATAATCATGGTGTGCTGCTATGGCTAGTAATATTCTAATGGATTTAAGCATGGCTACAGGCAAGAAAGTCTCCTCATATTCAACTCCCTCCCTTTGCCGATACCTTTTTGCCACTAGTCTTGCCTTAAAGATCTTTACCTTTCCATGCAGACCAATCTTTCTCTTATAGATCCATTTGTTCCCAAGAGGTACTATACCCTCAGGTGGATCAACTAAATCCCAGACTTGATTTGAGTACATGGAATCCATTTCGGACTTCATAGCCTCTAGCCATTTTGAAGAATCTATATCAGATATAGCTTCTTCATAAGTAGTAGGATCATCTCTATGATCACTATCTCCATGTATGAACAACTCTTGCACATTTTCATGAAGATCAAGGTATCTCGAAGGAGTATGAATTACCCTACTTGACCTTCGAGGTTCTGTGACATTCTCATTCTGAATGAGCTTTTTCACTGGTTGATCAATATCCATTAGTTCGGACACTTGATCAATTTGTTGGGCCGATGACTCTTCATCTAGTTTTATTTCCCTTCCTATGCCTTCTTCTTGAACAAACTCTTTTTCAAGAAAAATAGCATCTCTATTGATAACAACTCTTTCTTCAGTAGGGAGATAGAAATAATATCCAAAGCTATATTTTGGTTACCCAACAAACCTTCCTTTTAAGGACCAAGTTTCCAATTTGTTAGTATTCGACTTCTTAATGAATGCTGGACAGCCCCAAATCTTAGCATGTTTAAGACTAGGCTTCGTACCTTTCCATATTTTGAATGGAGTAGTAGGGACTAACTTAGATGGAATTCTATTAAGAATGTAGCAAGTAGTATACAACACATATCCCCAAAACGAGATGGGAAGATCTGTATAACTCATCATAGATTGCACCATGTTTAATAAGGTATGGTTTCTCCTTTCAGAAACACCATTTAATTGTGGTGTTCCTGGAGGAGTGCATTGCGAAATAATGCCATGTAATTTCATAAATTCATCAGATTCAGTACTTAAGGACTCTCCTCCTTGATCAAATCAAAGAATTTTGATGTTCTTTCCTATTTGTTTCTTTACTTCTGATTTGAATTCCTTAAACTTTTCAAAGAATTCATGTTAATTCTTCATAAGATAAACATACCCGTACCTACACAAATCATGAGTGAAGGTTATGAAATAGTGATATCCACCTCTAGCCATTACACTGAATGGGCCACACACATCATTATGCACAAGCTCTAAAACTTCCTTGGCCTTTCCGTTTGTCCTACAAATGGAGATCGAGTCATTCTACCTTGAAGACATGATTCACACATTGGAGTGGGTTCAGAACCCAAAGGAACTAATAATCCCATCTTCTCCAACTTGTTTATCCTATCCTCTGCAACATGACCTAATCTTAAGTGCCAAATTTGTTTTAGACTAGGGGTTGAATTAGTTATAACATTCATTTCGGCAATTCTAGGATATGCTTTGTTTTTGGTGTTTAAGTAATAAAGCCCATCATGCAAGTAACCAACACCAACAACATTATTTCCAAAATAAATGTTGCAAACATTATCGTTAAAATCAAAATATAAACAACTTTTGTCAAACTAGAAATTGAGATAATGTTTTGATAAGCATTTGGTAAAACCAATACATGATCCAAAAACATAACGTGATTATTCATTAATAATAATGAAGTTGAACCCACAGCTTTGGTTGTAGCACTTGCTCCATTGCCTATTTTCAAGGTCACTTCATTGCTCCTAAGGATCCTACTACTTGCTAGCTCCTGCATAGAGGTACAAATGTGAGAACTTGCACCCATATCAAGAACCCATGTAGTATATGAGCTATATGGACTATTAGAATTAAAACAGCAAGAAATAGACATACATTCTGAAGGCACAACCTTTCGCTTGCTTGCCTTCAATTCCTCTAAGCGTTGAGGGCAATTTCTCTTCCAATGCCTATCTTTGCCATAATGGAAACATTTTCCTTTGTCTGCAACTTGTTTCTTCTTGCCTTTTTTCTTGGACATCCTAACTGATGACTTGGGAACAGAATTCTTATTATTTGTCTTGTTCTTCTTAGTCTTACCAGAAGTAGAAGCTATATGAAGCTTTTCTTTCCCTTTGCTGGTCATAGCCTTTTGGGCCATGACCAACATGTTGTGCAAGTTAGCAAGCGTACATTCTATCTTGTTCATGTGAAAAATCACAATGAACTGAGAGAATGATTCTGGGAGTGATTGAAGAATCAAATCCAAATGGAGGTTAAAATCCATGTAGAACTCAAGATTCTCAAGCTGCTCAATCAACCTGATCAGCTTTTGCACATGAGCTCCTAAATCAGACCCTTCCAGCATTTTAGCCTGGAATAACTGCATAGATATCTCATATCTAGCATACCTACTTTGCTCACCATATAACTCTTTAAGGTGCAGCAAAACCTCACTTGTAGTTTTCATGTTTTCATGTTGCTTCTGTAACTCATTAGTCATAGAAGCTAACATGTTACATCGTGCTTGCATGTCATCAGACTGCCATTTATTATAAGCATCTATTTCCTATTCCGTGGCTCCTTCCACTAACGGAGCAGGCTGTGGAGTGTCTAGAACATATCCAATACATTTCAAATTCAGGACAATTTTCAAGTTGCGAACCTAGTCCACCAAATTAGGCCTAGTAAGCCTATTCATATCGAGCATGCTAGCGAGGGGGTTCACAGATTTCATATTTGATAATACTGTAGAAAATAACAAAATTAAGTTAGTGTAATGGTATATGTATTTATCATAATGATCATGGCCTTATAATCAAAATGATCTCCCACTAATTTTTTGAATCCTACACTTCCAAAATAGGAAACGGGAATCTTTGTCGGGTTTGATTCCTAGTAGGTGATTGAATTCCGATAAAATACTAACCCTCCTCAGGTGCATCCATTCTTGGAGAATTAATATCCTATAAGTGAACAACTCTTGTTCAATACATCTTATGTACGACTCAATCTTATTTGGCTCCTAGTACTTTGGACCTCAGGTGCATCCATTCTTGGCCCATTATACATAGTTAAGTCCAACCCACTAAACCTTAGATATTAATTACCTTAGGTACATCCATTCTTGGTAATTGACTATCTATAAAGATCTCATGTTTAAACATTAACTCGGAATTATATTAACCAATATTCGTGCTCCTATGTTACCATAACCAATGACAGAATCAGTTAAAATTCTTGATTAATATTTTAGTGGAGAGCCTAGACATAGTTTCCAAAACTATACCATTTTAGACTTAATATTTTATTTGGAAGATTTTCTACTGACAACCTAATTACTATTTTAGTTTCACTTTTCACATGCATCTATATTCAATATATTATACATCACATGCATCTATAATATCAAAACGGAAATATAAAAGGCATGATCATGGACTTTCTATGGGTCCAATCCCAGCCACAAGGATTAGGTAGGGCCATTAGGGTAATATTGAAAATAAATAATCTTCAAGTTCCTACTGGGCTCCATCTCCATGGACTTCCTTCTTGGGCTTTGGGCCTCCATCGCTTTTATCTCTTCTTTGATATCTCATACATTACAAGAAATAATCCTTAGCATACCAAGGCGAGAATAAAAAAAAAAATGGGCTCTCCAAAAGGCTTCTTAACTCAAATTTATAAAATTACATCCCAATAAATAATAATAATTAAAATTAAATTACAACCCATTGCAAAATTAATTACATCCCATAAAATAAAACCAATCACATCGATTTCCTGTAGTCCATGATCAGCCTCATGCAATAAAATCAAATAAAGAATCAATAATAAATAAAGAAGTATCGATTTTATGCCTTTGATATGATTGTTTCAATTATCATATAATTAAAACTTGCCTTTGATATAATCTATAACTATTATAGAATATATCAATTATCCATATTTAATACTCACCATTTAATACGTAACTATGATAGGATGGCTGAATCCCATATTGAAACTTGCCAATTAATTATTGATTTGAAACTGACTATATTTGACATATCAAAAATGCCAATTTTAAAAAAATATCCATATCATAAACAAATATTATATTTTGAAACAAACCAAATCACGCATATTCGGTTACTAATTTCAAAACGTACTATCTTCAATAACATAGTTTATTTTTGAAACAAACAAATTACTTCATAAGTTAACAATTTCAAAAATATCCTATATTATATAAATAGTCTAGTTTAAAGCAAATCCAATATAACTGTACGCTATAATTGCCACTTCTGGAAAGAGCTTACAAATGAAATATCATATACTCTATGTATGTTCTGAATATGAAGCATATTTGCTAAAATTACTGAATATATAATATTTATTAACACAAGAACAATTCTTGCAGATTGACATGGACGAAGGAATCCTGTCCAAAACAAATTTTTTTTTTTTTCAAAATATGGCAAGTATCATATATGACATCTATTCATGATGGACTAAATATCTAATATTTAGTATGCCATAAAATCAAATTCTACGGTTATGGATTAATAAGAAAATTTTGAAAAACTTTGAACACCTATGAACAGGCGATAGAGTTTTTACCAATTCTTCGAACTCTTCAAAAAAAAAAAAATTTCTCATCAAGCCAATGGCATATACAACGTATCTAAATAATCACGAGGGTGGCTCTGATACCAATGTTAGAAAACATAGGAGATAAACGCAGCGGAATGATCAAACAAAATTTTAATCATATGAACACATTCATATAGGATCAAATAACACTCATGAAATCATATCTCATGAGTTTGGTATCACCTCGTATTATTTAAATAAGGTAAACACCTGAAAATATAAAAAGATGTATGAGACATTTACCTTTTGAAGCAATATCCCGTAGAAATTTTATGTTCATCTCACGAACACACAATCGCACAATTGCACGACCTCTAGCTCATCCACGCGAACACGATCTGCTAAGGAACTCCTCTTCTTAATCCAAGATCCATTCCTTCTTGCCCTCTTGAAGAACAAGAATCTCAGATGACTTTTTGGAGCGAGTGGTGGTGTCAGAGAGTTTTTCAACAAAAGAGAGAGTTTTGTATGCTCAAAGGTTTCTGTCTGCCCCCCTTGGGCCCTCAACCTTCTCTCTCTATTTATTGTAATCAATAGTGGCCTTTCCTTTTCTTTTCTCCAGGGTTACACTTTTTGCAAAATATGGGTTGACATTTATGCCATAATCAATTCCTAATTGATTCCCAAGGTAAACAAATAAACCATTTTAAAATAGAATTAATTCTCAAATAATTCTTATTTTAAATAGGCCAATTAATATATAAGTCATCTCATGTCTTACATTAACCCAAAGTTAGAAAAGACCAAAAAACCCCTTGACATAAGTTTCTAAAATATGGACCTTTCATTTTATAGAAACTTTCCTTATGAGGATCCACCTTCACCATAGACTTAACTTCGGGATGTGCTAGCAATGTAACATCCTCAATTTCATGTCGTGCTAAATTATCTTAGTAACCCTGAGTAATTAGGCACTTAATGGGAAATTTTGAGATTAGAGCTTAATTAAGGGGTTGACTCGGATGAGAAGGGTTAAGAGAATGCTTAATCGAGATTAGATAATCTCTAATTAAGTAAGTCAGAGCCTCTACAGCTTAATTAAGCACTAATCATCTTAAATTAGCCTAATTGGGTTTAATTAAGGTTAATTAAGCTTAATCACAAGATTTATTTTTGCTAATCATGTTCTTGTGTGTTAATCACTAATCCTTGCTTAATCATCTTAATTAAGTTGTATGAGTACTTAATCACATGATTAAATTCAAATTTAGTCAACTAGACAATAAAGTAAAGAGTGATGTCATAAAAGTATAAAGCATTAGACAAGAGTGCTTTATATAAGAGTTTGACCATGTTTTGTCTCCCCATCATCCACTTTGTCCCCTTAATCACCAATTAACACAAAATTAAGCAAAATATCTCATTCTCCCTCCCTTAATGTAGGACGCCACTTTCACACACACACACACACACACTCACATTTTCATTTTCACCCATCTTATTCTCTCTTTTCAAGTCAAATTCTCTAACTTCTCTCTAAACACTTCTTCTTCTTCTTCATCTTCCTCTTCCTTTCTCCACCACCACCACCACCCTAAACCACTCACTTAGCCCTTCAAAGACCTCATCTTTGGGTCTTTGGAGACAAGATGAAAACACTACAACCTCCATTTCCACAAGATTTCAAGAGCTTCTCCTTCCTTCTTGCAAAACCCCCACCTTCATCATCAAGAGGAGTCACCATCTTCTTCTTCCATTTCTCTTGTTTTGCGCCATCTTCAAGAAAGGTAGTGATCTTCATCTTTTTCATTTTGTTTACTCAAGAAAGCTTGGAGCTTGGTTCTTTCATGACCAAGATTTCTAAGCGAAAGCTTGAGAAGATCCTTCATGCTCTTCAAGAGCCAAAGTTTTCATTTTTAGTAAAATATGTTCTTGATGTTCTTCGTGTGTTCTTAAGTTTCCTCTTTTGGAAAAATATGTTCTTGATGTTCTTCATGTGTTCTTAAGTTTCCTCTTTTGTTGGTAGCTTGCTTAAAGTTGTTCTTTCCTTTTTATGATGAGTTGATGACTAGAAAAGCTTCATCTTTTTATGTTCCCATGATTTGATAAGACTTTGAACATTCTAAAAGCTTAAAACTTTAAAAAGTTTGCTTCTTGACACACTTAAAGTGGCGCAAGTTTTAGTGCCATCATAAAGTCTTCTTTTGTTTTGTTTTGAAGACAAGAATGCATGTAAAAGTCTAAGCTTTTTGGCATAATAAGCCTTTTTGAGTTAGAAAATGATATCTTGTCACTTTATGTCTTAGAAATCAAACCTTAAAGAAAAGACCATTTATAAAGTTTCAAACTTTAATCAAGAATGAGACCTAAGTCATAAAAGTGTTGTTTTATAACAATTAATTCATAAAGTTTAGATCTTGAACCAAAACAATGCTTAAAGGTGAGAGCTTCTATAGAAATTAAGACTTTTTAACCTTAAAGTTAATATTTCATGTCACTAATTGATAAAGTAGGGACCTTTTTATGTAAAGACAACTTTAAGTCATAAAGTTGAGACCTTAATGGTTTTAGAATAATTAAATGAGTCAACTTTTATAAAGAACAAGACTTTTAGTGGAAAAGCTAGTAACTTGCATCGTTATTTCATAAAGATCTAATCTTTAAGATAAAAGCTTGAAGCTTTGTAACTTGGTTAAGTTAAAAATCACCCTCGATGTTTAGTGAACATGGTGTTGTTGGGTTCATGATATGGTTATGCATTGTCATGACCCAAGGATTAGAGAGATCTCGAACTCCTTGGGAACAGAAGTATGATTAGGGCCTCTGAGCATACCATGAACCTAGGAATCACTAAGTGCACTATACCGAGGAAAAGAAACAATCACTTAACTTAATTAAATTTGAATAAGTGTTCCATAAGACATGAATTCCAGTAAAGAATAATTTCATGCAAGAACTAAGTAACTAAAAGACCATATACACATATCTTAACTGCGTGATACTCTCATAGGTAACCATGGGAAATCATGTGATGATTCATAATATTCTTCACAAAGAATAACACAACTATAAACCCCTTTAGGGTATGAATGTGTGATGCCATACGGCATGATGAATGACAAGTTTGGTTGAGCTTTGTCTCATGATTAGATGATGAGTGTGATGATATAATATAGATATGGTGAACTATTGATTGAATGTTGATGATTGGCATTTTGGGGAAGCTCCGATCTAGCCGTTATGCTGCCGGATTTCCATCAAAATTATGGACTTAGTCATATCATTGCATTTGTCTGGTCAAAGAAGTGTTATGCATGTAAAGTATAAAGATAAGAAAAGAATCAATGGGACATGACCCTTCAATCACTTTGGTAAGGGAAGTAAGAGACGGCGATCCACAAAGACACAAGGAACCTCTATGAGGGAGGCAAGGATGATATGGAGGACCCTCCAACTTAGAGGTAACCAATATCGGCTTAGTCTGATTTGGTTAGTACTACATGACGACAGTCACGGAATGAGCTCATGTCCAAAAGCAATCTATTTCAAAGGAAAGTAAAGAATGTTAAGCACGTGTTAAAAAGGAAAGTTAATTCAAAAGTATAACCATGGTTAAATTGATGATGATGCATGTCCTTGCATGTAATTATGTTGCCCATTTGCATTATGAATGTTTACTCTATCTTTCAGTATGTATGTTAGATTATGATGATGTAGTATGATGTTAAGTTTAAAAGCAACTCGCTTCGGGGTCTAAGTTTTCAAAACCATTAAAAATTGAACTTATATCTGTCCACTGTTTTATAATTAAACTCGAAGTGGCTGGGACGATGAAGATGACACTGTGTTTGTCTAATCGCGATCCTACTGAGAAATTTAGTATTTCTCATTCCTACGTTTCTGTGTCGTCTTCAGAGGATGTCGACGTCGGGCACAGTAGTGATCTACATTGAGTTCCCAGTGTGGCGTTGGCGCTTTGACCCGGTGCTGAACACCTCTGTGTTGTCGGCGAGTGCAGCAATGAGGGTCTACATCTTCCTCGACCGCCAGTTTCAGACTCCTGTGATGAGCCCAGTTTTCCGACCGCATCAGCCGTTCAGCGAGGTTACCATGGATGACATCCGCCCCTACTTTCGGTCACCGAGATACCCCACCGATGATGATGAGACTGACTTGGATACCCGTTTGACTCCGACTGTTTCACTAGATTCCGACCCCTCGGAGCCGTCTTATCCGAGCTTCCATGTGGAGACCGATCCGTCTGAGCCCCTCTATCCGACTCATTCTGGGGGATTTCACCATTCGGGTTCGTCGCAGCCTTCGGTGATTCATCTATCTTTTGATTCTTCTGCTTAATTTGTTGGCCCAGCTTCACCCCCGGTTCGCAGCGTGGATTCATTCGTACCCTCGCCGTGCCCCGTGGGCGAGGACGTGCTCGAGGAGGGGGACGAGGCGGCACTTCTCCCAGTGGATATGGGAACGGTTTCCTCCCGCCAGATGCTTGATGTGACGACTGCATGCGGAGCCGAGCATGAGGATAGCCCCTTTTGGTCATAGTTATAGGGTTATCATTCTGTTGTATGGCATGCTTGGGCAGTAGGATTTTCTGATGTATTTTCTTTTGTTATGTATTGGTAGGCTTCTTGTGTAGGGCCAACGATAGATATCGGACCCATTATTATCTTATGTATGACTTTGGTATGACTATTATTGTATTATCATGGATTGCCGTGGAATGAATGTTACCTTTATCTAAGGTTGTGGTTACTCTTATGGTTTCTATGCTTGTTAAATGCAATGTATGTATGGGATAGCGGTGTTACTTTATATGTTCACGGTGCGCTCATGGCTCTCGATTTCAAAATGGTTCACTTGTTTTGTAGAAAAAAAAATTTACCCCTATTTTCGGTACAAAGTAATTTCTAAAAGGTAATGTAGTTCCGCGACCAAAAGTAACAACTAGTAATTCCACAATATGACTTAAGCATAGAATGGAATTATTAGGGTGTTACAAGCAACCTTGTAATCAAATTGCAAATCTAATCCAATAATTAAATTCTAATTAACTATTTTAATTAGAATTAATTCATTCTTGGCAATTACATCTCCCATTGTGTGTGACTAACTAGGTTCATCTCTAATTGGCAATGAGATTATAAAACCAACCTTTTGATTTTATCGGAGACTTATTTCCGTACCTAAAGTAAAATTTCCAAAATACCCTCAGCTCTCATAAGTCATGGGTAACACCTAACACAGCATGCCATGACCACCCAAATAGGGACGAATATATAAATTAGGATGTTTTGATGAACCAAAGATCATATTTACCATGCACTCGAATCCTTTCATTACAGCATCCCTAGCCAGGGTCATGGATAATGTCAAACCCTATAGCTTAGACCATATGGACTTTCTAGGTTTCTATTCTTTGATCAATAGGACGTGAAATAGAAACTCTTTTCTTTCAAGTCCAACTACCTTGGCCAAGGATTTCATGATCAAGAATAACCTTATATCCATAGGACCTATCCTTACTTACTCAAGGTAATGAATTCCTTCTTGACTGTTCACTTATCTCCATACATAACTAACTACAGCCACAAACTACCTAATGCTAATACATAACATAAGTATATAAATAGTAGCAAACTATAGTTACCTATGTACAAGATAACCATGCCATCTCAGGTCAAAAGATTATATGCATTAATATGATCCAGATAATGTTTCATTGACATTAGTAAAATACTATGTAAACATTATCTATACGTCACATTCGACCTACTTATCACATAAGTGTCCACATATCTGTTTTGACATCTAATATTATATAGCATAAGACTCACTATTCCATCTTCAATCATGGAAACAGATAGAGGTGACAATCTTTCGGAATAATAATGCCCAGTTAATATTCCTATGATAGTGAACTATTTTAAAGATCTTATACTAGACTACTCCGTCACTCATATTCTCAACTCTTGATAATGAAGTATCTAACAAGTATCTAATAGACTTATTCTAATAAACATACACAAATTATGAATAAAAGAATAATAAACTGCCATTAATAGGAATTGTTTATACATATATCAGCTCTAGGGCATACAACTAACAAGAAGGACCCAAAAGTTTTAGTTGCCTTCATAGGGAGGGACCCAATGTGCAACTACCTCCAAGTAAAGGGACCCACATCTTTATCTTTTAACTGTCTTTACCTGGAGGGACCCAAATAACTGCCTCCAAGTGAAGGGATCTCATATATTCTTCCTTCATTCATATGAAAATATGCATGCTTTCATAAGAATAATTCATGATTATATCCCCATAACATATTCATAATTGTATAGATGTTCATATAATAAATTTCTCGTAAAATAAACACTCATGATTTCATAGACTTTTGCTGGAAATTCGACAGCATAACGGATCAAGTTTGCTTCCTCGTGAATAGTGCCAGTACTCAGACAATCCATTTTATGGAAAAACCACAACATTTCATTCACAATTCAACATCAAACTCATGGAAATATTAGTTGTAGTTGAAGTGTAGCTGCTGTCTCAGCACCTTCACTCTACCCAATTTTTGTAAAATAAGCCATAATTGCTATTTAACTCATTTAGATTTCAATTTTGGATATGTTGGGTTGTTGTGTGTCTATTTTCTAACCTCTTTGGTCCCATCAAGTTTTGATATATGTATCTCAAGTTATTAACATTTTACCTGGATATGTCTTGTTATTAGGTAGATTTGCTTATCAAAAACTAAAAATTTACTAAAAATAGAAAATTACTTGAAACTATACAAAATCTACATTGTTGTAAAGCTAACTGACCCAGCTTTTATTTCAAATAAATTCATCTCATTTGAGCAAGTAGAACTCGAGTTATGATTCCATGAGTTTGGGTAACCTTGACTACCTTGTTCTAGCCTGGCTGGAACTTAGGGTAAATTTCATGAATTACTGGGAATAACAAGAATAGAGTTAAGTTCTAAAATTTTTATGTCATGTTACTTTATGTCTTAAATTTCTAAAAAAATTGGTTGCACTTAATTTGAAGGAGTATAGGGTGAGATATTACCCTTGAAATCCAGTCTGCTCAGAATCAGGGTCAAAATTTTGGGGTAAATTTAAAAAATTCATATCTCTTTAATACGAATCCAATGGCCTTATCATTTATATGGTTGGAAAGCTGTAGATGTCTAGTTTCATATAAAAATAGCATTAAATTTAAATGGCTATAAGCAGAGCCGTACACTCTATCATACTGACTGCTGTAGGGTTTCTTAGTTAACCTCACTCTAGTTGCTTCTATTCTTGATCCTTTCACTAATTAACCAATCAAAACTCAATAAAAACCCAATAATCCAGCCATGGACAATGTAATATCCCCATATAACGTAATAGGAAGTAATAAAAATAATCTTTTATTATTCACAATCTTGCCCCTAAATTTTTTAGAAAATGACTTTTAGGTCCTTATATATTATTTACAGTCTTACCCCTGAACATTTTAGAAAATGATATTTAGGTCCCTATATCAACAGGATTAGTAAAATAAGGTTTTAAACGAAGCAGAATCACGTAGCGAAAACGTAGAAACCTAAACCTTGGCCGATTGAGCCACGGAGGTATCCATATGTGAAATGACATGGGATGCCCCTAGACTTGCCCATAATTACAAAGATGCCATTGGTCATGAAAAACAGAAAACAGAAAGGCCATCAACTTGCAAAACGATTAATTTACACCTTTAATTGATTCATTTGATTTTAGTGGACAAGTAAAGCTAATTAGAAATTAATTAGAGATTAATTAGGAGCTAATCAAGTGTTAATTAGAGATATTAGGATTAGAAATAATTAGAATAGAAACATATAAAACTTCACAAATTTTTTCAAAACCGATTTACCGATTTAAAGGAAACCGGTAAGATTACAGTATTTTAAACTGCCGGAACCAAACCAATAGAATTACACCTGGAAAACCCTAACATTACAGGCTAAAAACTCAGCCACCTTACCCTTGTAAGGGCTGCTTTCAGCCATAAGAAATGGGGAGGTGTGGCTGAATTATTAGCCATTCAAGCAACATCCAATAGAAATTTAGGATTTTAACTACCAAGACTTATTAAAACTTTAATATTTCCTCTCATCTCCTTCATTTGGTCACCCCTTTTCTGCTGCCTTCTCCTCATCTTCTCTTCTTCTATTTCATCTTATTTCCTCCCACCTTCAAGCCTTAATCATCCACTTCATCAAGAGAAACCCAAATCTAATTCGATTTGCATTAAACTAAAGGTAGGATTCAACTTCTTTGCCTGCTTTTATTGATCTAATAACTGTTAGGATTGCTTTCTTCTCTTATGTAACTGATGATATATGGAGGTGGTGTGATGTTTTATGGCTGACTTATCATGTTTTTATTTGGGTTGGTTGAGATTTGAATGAGAAAACACAAAGAGGCACAAAACAAAATCTGTTACGTTGAGGAAACCTACGGCGGTCCGTACGGCGGAGTGTACAGCTCCACCTACTGTCGTTTAAATCCGATGAAACCATTTTTATATGAAAGTATACATCCAGGGCTTTTCATACATATATCATATAAGGCTTTTGGATTAGAATTGAGAGAGATCTGAATTTTTGAATTTCGACCTAGGGTTTTGACTCTGGTTCTGGGCAGACTGGGTTGTTCAGGGTAGAACTCGCTCTATACTACTGGAAAATGAGTGGAATGAACCTTGTTGGAAATCTTACACATATAAGAATGTCCCATAAAAATTTCAGAACTAGATAAGGACCCAGTTGCTCCCAGTGATCCAAGAAAGTTGCCCTATGTCCAAACCGGGCCAGAATAGGACAGTTTAGGAAGGTCAGAATTCGGGGCTTATAACTCGAGCCCTACTAAATCAAATGGAATGGAACTTTTTGCAAATGAAACTTTAACCTGTTAGCTTTAATATGAGTCTAATTTCGTATAATTTGAGTCAGTTTTCGATTTTTAGTGGATTTTTACTTTTAGTTGTCTGATTCTGGCTAGCCATTGGGCAGGCAGGATAAAATCTAAATATCTTGAGTTGTAGATATCAAAATTAGATGGGACCAAAGAGGTTAGAAACTAGACACACAAAGCTACAACATATCCAAAAATTAGGTTTAAATGAGTTAAATTGAAATAAAGGTGGGATATACCATAACCGGGCAGAATAAGGCAGAATGAGTTAAAAGCCCTATTGATGCTTTGTTGAAACTAATGAATGAATCTATGAATGTATATGCATAATTGTTGCTCTATACTGAAATTGCAAATTGTATAAATGTACTGGTTGGCTGGCACTATTCACGGGGAAGCGGACTCAATCCGTTATGCTGCCGAAATTTCGGCAGAAATATGTGAATTATATGAATATGATAAACATTTATGTGTTATGCTCATAAGATTCGTATATGTAAGGATGATTTTAAGCATAATATGAATATATTGAATGTTGGTCCCTTCAGCTAGAGGCAGTTACAACATCCCTCCTAGCGAAGGCAGTTAAATAAGATAAGATATGAATCCCTTCACTTGGAGGCAGTTGCACTTTGAATCCCTCCTTGTGAAGGCAACTACCCTCTACCTTGGAGGCACGTGGTCAGAAGAGATCCCTCAATTAGAGGCACGTGACCAAAATGAGATCCCTCTAGGACTAGAGGCACATGAATCCCCTTGTGGTGAGTCGGTGTGACAACGGTCACGAGTCGAGCTGACGAGCTCACTCCAAGGCCAGGCTATCCAAGGGCAGTAAAGGCTAAAGACTAAAGACTCAAGACTAAAGATTAAACCATATGCAAGCACCCCGCTCACATGAGGCATGGCATGACCCAGCTAATGTAAGAACCGAATGAAGGTCCCATATTCCTAAGGAACGTGACATGGCGATCACGCTCTGATGGGGTATGACATGGCAATCATACTTCGAAATGTGGCATGTAAAGATTTTATGATGAAAAGGAAGGAAAAGAAAGAAAAGTAAACTTTATATATATGCATGAATTTAAGTACAAGTAAAGTTATGTGCCGATGTTATGCCCCAAATATATTGATGCTATTGTATTTTATTATGTTTCAGCTACTATTCCTAATATAATTCATAAAATCTGTTTCGTATAGGCTCTCCCAAATTGCCAAGTGTGTGAGTAAAATGAACTTTGCTTCGGACATTATATTTTCGAACTTTAAAATTGAACAGTTTGTATAGCATGTTCACCCTTTTTTATAATAAACCGAAGTAAACTGGAGATGACAACGATGACACAGCTTATGTTAGTTTAATAAATCCTACTGAGAATTTATAATTCTCACTCCTATGTTTATTTCTATGTTATCTCCAGATAGTTCAGCAGTTTCGAAGAAGGTCCTCCGAGGCGGAGTTGACTAGTAAGACTGAAGGTGGCCGAAGGTTGCTGCTAGACAAAGTCCGATTAAGTGACAGTAACAACTCCTAGGTGAGGTACTATGACTTAAGCATAGTACCGTACTCGGGAGGGTGTTACAGAC
This sequence comes from Pterocarpus santalinus, assembly GCA_031439595.1. Lineage (NCBI taxonomy): Eukaryota > Viridiplantae > Streptophyta > Magnoliopsida > Fabales > Fabaceae > Pterocarpus > Pterocarpus santalinus. The sequence goes on from CM062529.1 coordinate 26,910,441, forward strand.
AATCACATAAACCTAACATAATCTCAGGTACATGAATATAAATAAGTTACCAATAGCCACCAACTCACAAGAAATTAGTTAAAGAAGCTAAATCCTACCTCTATTTGATGCAAAACTAGCTAGACTTGAGCTCCTGGTGTAGGAAGTGGGTGGAGCTTGGAGATTTGGGAAAGAGGAAGTAAGGGAGAAGAAGAAGAAGGAAGAGAAGCTAACATCAAAGAGAAGCACAAAAATGAGGGTGTTGGAGGGGATTTGGTGTTTTAAAACTTGAGGAATGGCTTGTGATTGGTGGACAGGTGTGTGGTGTATGGAAGACCAAATCTCTCCTCTCCATGGGCATCATGTGGCACCACCTATATAGGGGAATAGTGTTAAAGTTTTAGCCACTTATGTTCGGATTTTTAGTGTGGAATTCTACTGATTCGGTTCTGACAGTTTGAAATACCAAATCTTTACCGATTTCCCTCAAATTGGTAAAACATTACTAAATAAATTTGTGAGATTTTCTATATCTCTATTCTAATCTTCTCAAGTCTAATCTCTTTAATTACCACTTAATTAACTCCTAATCAATATTTAATTAACTTCTAATTAATTCTACACAGTCAATAAAATCAGATAAATAGATTAACATCATAATTTAAACGTGTTGTAATTCCGGACGTTATATTGAATAATTTCTCATAGTCGATTATATAACAATCTGAATTTCCTTTATCTCTAGTATTTGTAATTCATCCTTAATTACTCTTATTTTTCTAATAAATTGATTAATAGCGCAAATCAATTGCATCATTTTTTTAGAATTGTTATATTTTCAATTTTTCATAAATTCTTTAGAAATTTCTGTTTGGTTTCCGTAACTAGTGGCATTTTCGTAATATTGAGCAAGTCTAGGGGCATCCCATGTCATTTCACATATAGATATCTCTGTGGCTCAATCAACCAAGGTTTAGGTTTCTACATTTTTGCTACGTGATTTTGCTTCGTTTAAAACCTTATTCTACTAATCATATTCATATGGGGACTTAAATATCATTTTCTAAAAAATTCAGGGATAAGGTTGTAAATAATAAAGGTTTGCCCAAAGACATTTTCATCATTTCCTATTACGTTATATGGGGATGTTACATCGTGGACATCAGGAGACCATTGTAGAATGTTTGGATTTGCATCCAGAGTGGGATGCCATGATGTGGACACTTAGCCAATTGCTCTTTGTATCTCTCCCAGGACTCATAAAAGGATTCTCCATCCACTTGGGTAAAGGAAGTGATGTCATTCCTTATCTTGGCAGACTTAGCAGGAAGAAAGTACTTCGCTAAGAATTTTCTGGCCACCATATTCTAGGTAGTGAGTGCTCCTTGAGGCAAAGACTTCAACCAGGCTCTAGCCTTGTCTCTCAATGAAAAGTGAAACAATCTCAGCCAAATAGCATTATCTGTGGCACCACTAATTTTTATGGTGTCACAGATCTCCAAAATATTGTTGAGATGCTCATTAGGGTCTTCACTAGGCAGTTTAGCAAATTGGCAATTCTGTTGTACGAACTAAATGAGTGATGTCTTTAGCTCAAAATTGTTTGCTTGGATAGGTGGCCTCACAATGGTAGATGAGCACCCTTGAAGAATGGGTCCTAAGTAATCCTTCATAGCTCTGTTATTCTGCTCATTTTCATCAGCTATAGTAACTTCAAAAACTTTTTTCAACTATTCTTCATTCTTTTCTGAGTTGACGCAAAGAACGCTCAATCTCTGGATCAAAGAAAAAATCTCCCATGGATTGGCTCCTTCATATAAATTGCAAAATAAAACACAAGAACAAGTGAAAGTAGGAATAAATAAAATAAAACAAAAGCTAAATAAAATAAATAAATAAAGAAAATGAAATAAAAAGAAAAATAAAAAATAAACAAGACAAAAACAAATATAAAATAAAATAAAAATAAAAATAACAAATCCAATCTAGTATCCCATCAACTAAGAATGATATTGATACAATATCAACCAATAGTGCCAAAAACTTGATGCGACTCCAGCAAGTATACTGGGTGGTACAAGTAATAAAGTGATGAGAAAAGTATCATTTCCACAAGGATAGATCAATTACCGGATAGTTTACGAGATGACTATTTGGAAACAATAAATTCACAAATCCAGGAAATTAAAATAAAAATCAAAGAAAATAAACAAGAAAAATAGTAATGTAACCGAATGTTAAAGGGGTAAACAAATGCAATGGGATGGATGCTAGGGCTAATTAATTTCACCTATTGTAGACACATTTACTATGAATTTCCATTAATCCATTTCTATTCTAATTAATTCACTGTCGGTTCCTCTTAATTTATTCCTAGCCTCTCTCGAGGTCAAACAATACTCTTTATCCTAAACTGATTGTCTAATCTCTTAGCATAAACAAATCTAGGTAAAGGTGAAGCTTTATGGGTTCCTATGTTGACCGCATGAACTGCATTTGTCTATCTCTAGTTTTCGCTCAACTCACGATTTTTCTGTTAAGAAGCTTTGTTTACAAACCCTATATCTAGTTATTGCAAACCAACAAATCAATTGAATGGTGGCCAATCATTCAAAAGCATTAAGCACAAACAAAAAATATTAACCAATTGAAATAGAAACAAGATGAAATTCGGAAGAATCTGGATCTCTCCATGTTGAAGTTGAGCTTTGTAATTCTTGAATCTTTGCCTTCAATCTATCTGGAAGAAATCTTCTGCCTTGAAAAGTGTGTAGAGTGTCTAGGGGTTTTTTTTCTAACCTTACGTGTTGCCTTTTATAGTCTATGGATCCCTTTTATTGAATTTTGGCCCGAACCATCAAATTACTGTAGATAGGGTCGCGCTTTAGTGTAACTAAAATATCTGGAGCAAAACGATGTCGTGCTATAGTGCAAGGTAGCACACTATAGCGCGCCTGCCTGACAACACTAACCATTTTTACATACTTCCAAGCTCTGTAGCTATCAAAATAGTTGGAATTTGGCCTCAGAGGTAGAAATATCGATTATAGATCTTTGAGAAAGCTTTCCAATGCAATAAGAATCACCTCAATCGGAGTTTTGTAGCTCAAGATACATGTGAAAGAGTGATGAAAGGTCTGACTTGACAGCATCAGAAACAAGATGAAGCTTCAATCTTGTTTAGCCTTTTTCTCCTAGAAGACTCGAGAATTGGAAAAATTGTCCAACAACAAAGTTGAAGATTTTCTTCCTTTCTTTGTAAAGAATCTTGAATCATCATAATCTGACTTTTAGAGAGCTAGATATTGAATTTCCAATGTTGAAAGATATTGATTTTATACAAGATAATCTCTCTCATGGCTCCAAATTCCAACTTGAGTGCTTCTACCTAATAACAAGTACACCAAAAACATAAATAAGTATCTAAAAACATGATAAAATGACAATCATACTAAAAAAGACTAAAACAAAATAACTAACTAAAAATAACTAAAGCCTAAATCTAAATAAAATTAAATAGAAATAATTCACTACAAGGAGTTATCAGTGCAGTACACATCACTTCATCTAAATGTAAAGATATGATGGTATATCAATATATCAATCAACTATAATGTATTGTAAAATTTCTCACACTTTCGCTTCCCCAACTCCACCATCTCGTCCTACCCTGCTGTTAATGATAATTAGTAGTTTTATACATTAATTAACCTTTTAATTGTTTTGGGCCTCCAAGTGGTTCAATTGGACAATTTTGGGTCAAATAATTAATTGAGCTTTTCATTGACTTTTATTTCATTTCTTGAGTAATTTTGGCTCTTAAGACTATTTTGGTGAAGTGATCATATCTTGAGTTCTAGATGTCTAATTAATGTCAAATTTGTTTTGTAGAAAAGCTAATTTAATGGGCTACAAATATCTCAAGACACCTAGAGCCAATTCCACCACTTTGAAGGCCAATTGGGTTGTTGAAGTTAGATTATGGGTGCTATTGACCTTTGAGTAGTTTTTAGGGCATAACTCACTCAATTGGGGTCCAAATTGCATGGTACCAGAGCTATTTGAAAGCTAATACAAACCACTTCTGATTTGGGGAAGGGAAAGGCGAAATTGAGAGACCCAAGATCAAATTTTAGGGGTTGAAGGTAAAAATATGAGATTAATTTTTAAAGGGTAGCTTTTAGGATCAAACTCTCCTTTTTTATCTTTCTCTCTTTAGTTCTTCATTGTTCTTTACCTCCATTTTTATTTTTCTGCTTTTCATTTTGTAACATCCTCAATTTTATGACGTGCTATATTACCTCAGTAACCCTGAGTAATTAGGCACTTAATGAGAAATTATGAGATTAAGGCTTAATTAAGGGGTTAACAAAGAATTTATGAGTTAACTCGAATAAGAAAAGTCAAAAGAATGCTTAATCGGGATTAGATGATCTCTAATTAAGCAAGTCAGAGCCTTTATAGCTTAATTAAGCACTAATCACCCTTAATTAGCTTAATCGAATTTAATTAAAATTAATTAAGCTTAATCACAAGATTAATTTTTGTTAATCATGTTCTTGTGTGTTAATCACTAATCCTTGCTTAATCATCTTAATTAAGTTGTATGAGCACTTAATCACATAATTAAATTCAAATTTAGTCAACTAGACAATAAAGTAAAAAGTTATGTCATAAAAGCATAAAGCATAAGACAAGAGTGCTTTATGTAAGAGTTTGACCATGCTTTGTTCCCCCATCATCCACTTTGTCTCCTTAATCACAAGATAACACAAAATTAAGCAAAATATCTCCCTCCCTCCCTTGATGTAATTGATGCCACACTCACACACACACACACACACACACACACACACACACACACACACTCACATTTTCATTTTCACTTATCCTATTCTCTCTTTTCAAAACTAAATCCTCTAACTTCTCTCTAAACTCTTTCATCTTCTTCTTCCTTTCTCCACCACAACCACCCAAAACCTCTCACTTAGCCCTTCAAGGACTTCATCTTTGGGTCTTTGGAGACAAGATCTAAACTCTAAAACCTCCATTTCCACAAGATCTCAAGAGCTTCTCCTTCCTTCTTGCAAAACCGCCACCATCATCATCAAGAGGAGCCATCATCTTCTTCTTTCTCTTCTCTTGTTTTTGCGCCATCTTCAAGAAGAGGTAGTGATCTTCATTTTCTTTATTTTGTTTGCTCAAGAAAGCTTGGAGCTTGGTTCTTTTATGACCAAGATCTCTAAGTGTAAACTTGAGAAAATCCTCCATGCTCTTCAAGAGCAAAAGTTTCCATTTTTGGAAAAATATGTTCTTGTTGTTCTTCAAGTGTTCTTAAGTTTCTACTTTTAGAAAAATATGTTCTTGTTGTTCTTCAAGTGTTCTTCAAGTGTTCTTGATATTTCTACTTTTGGAAAGTATGTTCTTATTATTGAGTATTCTTGATGGTATCTTGTTTGAAGTTCTTCCTTTTCTTATGATGAGTTTATGATTGGAAAAGCCCTATCTTTTTATATTTTTCATGATTGGATAAGACTATGAACATTCTAAAAGCTTAAAACTTCAAAAAGTTTGCTTCTTGATTCCTTAAAAGTGGCATAACTTTTAAGCTTCCATGAAATTTCATTTTGTTTTATTTTGAAGGCAAGAATACATGTAAAGGTCTAAGCTTTTTGGTATAATAAGTTTTTTTTTTTGAGTTAGAAAAGTGATATCTTGACACTTTATGTCTTAGAAATCAAACCTTAAAGAAAAGACCTTTCATAAAGTTTCAAACTTTAATCAAGAATGAGACCTTTAAGTCATAAAAGTGTTGTTTTGTAACACTTAATTCATAAAGTTTAGATCTTGAATCAAAATAATGCTAAAAGGTGTCAACTTGTATGAAGATCAAGACTTTTAACCTTAAAGTTGATGTTTCATATCACTAGTTGATAAAGTAGGAACTTTTTTAATGAAGAGACAACGTCAAGTCATAAAGTTGAGATCTTGATGGTCTTAGAATAATTAAATGAGTCAACTTTCATAAAGAACAAGACTTTTTAGTTAAAAAGCTAGTAACTTGTATCATTATTACATAAAGATCTAATTTTTAAGACAAGAGCTTAATTTTAGAGGCATTTACTTTCATAAAGAATAAAACTTTATGACTACTTTATAAAAATGATAATCTTGATAATGTTTAAGGTAAAACCTAGATATGTTAATAATGAAAGCTTGAAGCTTTGTAACTAGGTTAAGTAAAAATCACCATTGGTATTTAGTGAATATGGTGTTGTTGGGTTCCTGATGTAGTTATGCATTGTCATGACCTAAGGATTAGAGTGATCTCGAACTCCTTGGGAACAGAAGTACGATTAGGGCCTTTAAGCACACCATAAACCTAGGAATCACTAAGTGCATTATCTCAAGGAAAGGAAACAATCATTTAACTTAATTAATTTGAAGAAGTGTCCCATAAGACATGAACTAAGGTAAAGAATAATTTCATATGAGAGCTAAGTAACTAAAAGACCACATACACATATCTTAACTGTGTGATTCTCTCATGGGTAATCACGAGAGATCATATGATGATTCATAATATTCTTCACAAAGAATAACACAACTATAAACCCTCTAGGGTATGAATGTGTGATGCCATTCGGCATGATGAATGATGAGTTTGATTGAGCTTTGTCTCATGACTGAATAATGAGTGTGATGATATGATATAGATATGATGAACTGTTAGTTGAAATTTTATGATTGGCATTTTGGGGAAGCTCTAGTATAACTGTTATGCTGCCGGATTACTGTCAAAATTATGGACTTGGTCATATTATTGCATGTGTCTAGTCAAAAAAGTATTATGCATGTAAAGTATAATGATAAGAAATGAAAGAATGGGACATGACCCCTCGATCACTTCTAGGAAGTGAGAAACAGCGATCCACAAGGAACCTTTATGAGGGAGGCAAAGGTGTTATGGAGGACCTTCCAACTTAGAGGTAACCAATATCGGCTTTGTCTGATTTGGTTAGTACTGCGTGACGACGGTCACGAAATGAGCTCATGTCCAAAAGCAGTCTATTTTAAAGGAAAGTAAAAGAATGTTAAGCATATGCTAAAAACGAAAGTCAAAGTAGGACCATAGTCAAGTTGAAGAATTGCATAGTCATGCATGTTATCCCATTCCTTATGGCATTGTGAATGTTTATTATGTATGTTAGCATGTACGCCTATGTATGACGTTATGGATATGATGATTAATTTAAAAGTAACCCACTTCGGGATTTATGTTTTTTGAAACTATTAAAATTGAACCGATATCTGTCCACTATTTTTATAATTAAAACCGAAGTGGCTGGGACGATGATGATGACACAATATTTGTTTGGTCGTGATCCTACTGAGAAATCTTGTATTTCTCACTCCTACATTTTTGTGTCGTCTTCAGATAGAGTTGATGGCATCCATGGTAGCACTTCTGATGGTACCTGACTGGATAAGACGAGGAACTGCCATGATTCTTCACCTACCTAAGGAGGATCGAGATAGTAGCATAGTATTTTCATTTTCTTAAGAGCCCTAGTTGGGCAGTTTATGTGTAATTAAGAGCATGTGGGAAGTCATGCTACTTAATTTGACCGATTACACATGTGATAATTATTAAGTGTAATGATGACTCTTGATTATCTATGATTACATTCTTAGCTTAAGGTATTATGTTATGCTGTTCCCATTTTGTCTTATGTCTTATTAGTAGCTCAGCGATATGAGGAATAACGTTCATATGTATACGAGTAAGTAAGCGCATAAAAGCTCAGTTTTCAAACATAAAGGTTTTACAAAAAAAAAAAAAAATTACATGCTATTTTCGTATATTACGCTAATTTCAATGATAAAAACTTCCGCTAGTTAAGAGTAACAACTAGTGATGCCATAAAATGACTTAGGCATAGTATGGTATTATTAAGGTGTTACACAATTCAAAATGTTGGTGTGACCCTTTAACCTAATCCAGACCTTGAAGATTATTGAGTTAAGACCTTGGTATTCTTGATCTTCATCAATAACATGATTCAATTTCTTCCTTTTATCTCTCCAATTTCTGATTTGTTTGTTATGATTTTAATTCATAATTTGAAATTGTGGCTCAATGATCTTAACTCAAACACTGGTTCAATGTATTACATTGGATTATATGTAGTGCATACTGAGTATTTGACCAAATTCTAAGTGATTGCTTAGTACAGAGAGTTGAGGATTAATTTGAGATTCCAATTAATCCTCTTCATCCCTGAATTATGTTTAACCTATTAATCTATGATAGGTCTTGCTCAATACCCGGATAGGCTTTGGTGTAGTGCTAGTAGAATTTGTTAATCTCCTTTAATTGTATCTTTAGTTGCATGTTAGCCACTAGTAATTGCGTAACCCCCTTTATTAACTTACTAATTGTTGATTGAAAATTATTCAAGGATCCATAGGAAAATGATCGTGGTTGATTCTTGTGCTACAAAAATTTGAGAGCTTAGTTTAACTTGATAGCATTTGGCCCATCCCTCAAATTTTGGTGCTAGATAATTGGATGCCTTTTCAATCTCAATTGACTTGAACTAACATTATATTAGCATTGCATTAACAATTGACTCTATTCTTGGTCTATTTTATTGCTTCTTAGTTGATTTTGGTGTGAATTGAGCTAACTTAGTGGATGTTCAATGTTTTGTTGCATTTAGATCACCTTTAGGTGCTCTCGCCTTTAAAGTTTTCGGGATTGTAAGTAAAACTCAATCCTTCAAAAAGGACTAAGCCCCCTATTTTTGCCAAATTCCACCATTTTCATCGTGTTTTAATTTTTTTTCCATCGTTTTAGGACATAGTGGGTATTTTTGCTAAAGCTTTTTATTGTTCGATTGACTCGATTTTTGGTAGGTTAAAGGAAAAGGCCCTTTTGATCAAGACATATAGCAATGTTGTATGCTCTCACATTTTGAGGCCAAATTCCTTCGTCTTGACCACTTTTTTTATTTTTTTACGTTTTTCTTTTGCATTTTTGGGTTCCCCAATAGTCAAGGAGTTGAGTTGTGGTGTATAACACCTTCCTAAGTAAAATATTATACTTAAGTCATAATATTACACTTAGGAATTGCTACTAATATATTAGCAGCCTTATTTGATTATTTACCACATTACCAACATAATAGTGCAATTGTCTACCCCGTAATCCTGAGCAAATATCTATAAATAAATAGAGGGAATAGAAATTTCCATTCATATATATGAACATTTACATTATAGTGGCCCTCACCAAGTTACATAACAAGGCTTCTAGTATTAATAAATATGTCTGACAACAATCTTCAACAGCTGCTCCAATCTAGGTTAGACCCTACCAAGGAGGCCATTATTAGGGTCTTTTGAGTTGTCTGGAGATGATAAGGGAACATAGGAGTAAGAATTAGAAATTCTTAGTGTAACACCTTACCAGACAAAGTACTATGCTTAAGTCATAATAAATTATCTGATAAGTGATTACGTATGATACTGGTTAAATTCTATTTCCTGTATTAGTATTAATTACTCGCATAAGAATACTTAAACGCGTAACAAAAATTTCTGCGTGACAGCGGAATAAATACTGATTATTCGGCATACCATAAATAACATAACATAAATAAAAAATACAATAATGACAGACCAACTGCAAAATGCATCATAAATATGTACATATATATCTGGTTTTCAAGTTTGTCAAAATGCTACAGGGTAACAAAATGAGGCCCCTATTACAAAACGCAACGGCCGTTTTCTATGAATAGTATCCTAAGTGGTCCCCATAGGACATTGTATGTGCATTCCTAACATCTATGCATCTATCCATGACCCAGACTGCCAAAAGAGGGTCATTCTGTACATCTACTACCACTACTGTAAACCCACTATCTAACTGGAATCTGAAGAAAGAAACCCATTCGCCATGGGTGCATCTGTAGGAGGGTGGCCCATGCTGGGAGCAGAGGATGAGGAGGAACTCGCTGCCTTGGATGGGTCCTCCTCTGATGTGGAGGCGGAAAGCATCGGATGCGGTGGTGAAGCAGGAGGAGCCATAGGAGTGAGGGCTGGTGCTGGTGCTGGTGCTAGTGCTGCTGCTGCTGGAGGAGGTGGAAATGGATGGGCCATATGAAGTGGAATGGCAATATATGGGACAGCGGGGTCAAACAGTGGGTGCATCAGTGGTATGGCGAAGTCTCTTTGGAAGAAGAAATACAAATGAAACTGGCACCTGCCAGATATATATACAAAGTCTAGGAATGGGTCGAGGTGTATGTGAAGCTCGAGGAACTCAATGAATAGGACTCCAGTGGCTGCGTGCTCCATGGTCTGAGAATGACGCGGAACATACAATAGGGTGAGAAATAAGTATTTCTCAGTAGGAATTCCTATCTTCTATACATCTGTCATCGCTGTCATTCCCAGTTGTTTCGGTCGTGCCATATTTTTAAAATAGTACAGTAGAATGGTAATACTTAACTTGAATACTCATTTGTAAAGCATACACCGAACAAGTTCAATTTTAATTAACAGATATACTAATGTGCTCAAACAATAATCACAGCGGACCAAAAGCATATTAGAAATAATAAACAGGGATCTAGAACAATCAATAGAGAAACATTATGCTATTCATATGCATGTGCAATTAGAAAATGCATCTTGTTCTTGGAGGCTTCTGCCTGTTAGAATTTACTTCCATCCTTGGTCCCCTGGAAGTCATTGGCCATATACTCCTGGATAATAGTTCGCTTTTCAGGACCGAGCTCGTTCCTATACAGGATGGCTGGGTTTACTTTCCCCGACCTTCCCACTGATCTATTCCCCTTCATTTATTTCGGGGCTGGCCCAAGTGATGTGGAATTCTTTATAATGTCATGAAATGAATGCACATCTAACTTGTTTCTTGAATATAATGCATTCAAGCTATCATAAAGTTTCACAACATATGAACTTCTTACCGAAATTTCGGCAGCATAACGGATCGAGTCCGCTTCCCCATGAATAGTGCCAGCCAACCGGTACATTTATACAATTTGCAATTTCAGTATAGAGCAGCAATTATGCATATACATTCATAGATTCATTCATTAGTTTCAACAAAGCATCAATAGGGCTTTTAGCTCATTACGCCTTATTCTGCCCAGTTATGGTATATCCCACCTTTATTTCAATTTAACTCATTTAAACCTAATTTTTGGACATGTTGTAGCCTTATGTGTCTAGTTTCTAACCCTTTTGGTCCCATCTCATTTTGATGGGTATAACTCTAGATATGAACAATTTACCTCAGACTGCCCTGTTTTCAGCCAAAATTAGGTCCTCTTAAATAAAAATTCCCCAAAAATAGAAAACTCGGTGAATTTATACGAAATTTTTGTCAAATTAAATCTATCAGAAAAATATTTCAAATGAAATAAGTTTTATGTCATTTGCATAAGTATATTTTGACTTATGAGTCTTGAAACTTGGCCTTACTAAACTACCCTGGTTCAACCCGGTTTAGACTTAAGCCAACTTCCTTGGTGCACTGGGAGCAAATGGCTAAGATTTTGGTTCTGAAATTTTTATGGGATATTCCTTTACATGTTAGCTTTTAAATAAACTTGGGTTCACTCAATTTGAAGTTGTATAGGATGAGTTATACCCTTCTCAACTCCCACTGCCCGGATAGGAATCCAGATTTCTAGGCTAAACTTCAAAAATTGATAACTAATTCTATACTAATCCAATGGCCTTATGTGATATATGTGTGGAAAGCTCTAGATGTCTAGTTTCATATAAAAATAGTGTCTTCCAATTTAAACGGAGGTAGGCAGAGTCATACACTCCGCCGTACGGACCACCGAGGGAAAACCCTAATAGCTTCTATATTTGGCTTCCTTTTTCAAGCTATTTGGCCTCAAATCCAATTTTAATCACAACACACATGCAAAACCAGTCATAAAAAATCATCATCACTCTATGAAACATCCAAATCTCAGATTAAGCATGCTCCTCATACAGCCCCAAATCAGAGAAAATAAGAGAAGAAGTAGGATTTCCTACCTTGTTTTGTGTAATCTATGCTGATTTTGTGTCTTTGGTGCAAGTAGTTTATGGTAAGGCTTGAAGAAGAGATGAAAATGGAGTGAAGGAGAGAATGAGGAGAAGAAGAATGAAGAGAGCTTAGCTGGGAGAAGTGGCCGAATTTGGATGAGGATGCAAGGAGAAAAAGTGAAGATATTTTCAAGGTAGCTTGAATTTGATTGGTGGAATGAGTCTTGGTCAAAAATCTGGTCTATTCCCCATCATCCATGGCTGTCTAGGCGCCGCTTGGGTGGGGTGTTTGGCTAAATCCTAGCCGTTGATTCTAGGGCACTTATAGAAAAAATTCTACTGATCCGGTTCCGACAGTTTGAATTACCGAAATCTTACCGATTTCCATTAAATCGGTAAATTGGCTTGAAATTTTTTCTGTGAGGTTTTCTATGCTCCTAATTTAATTCCATCAAGCCTAATCTTCTCAAATCACCCTTAATTGGGTTTAAGCAAATGTTTAATCAAGTTTTGATTAAACCCACTTATTCGATAAAACCGAACAACTCAGTTGTTAACGATAAAATTTTTTTTGGACGTTACATTTCTACCCTCCTAAAAAAAAATTTTGTCCTCAAAATTTAGTATCTGGAAATAGTTTGGGATGTTCCCTTCTCATATCAGATTCTAATTCCTATGTACAATCCACTGAGTCTTCACGTTCCCATGCTACCTTCACTAATTGTACCGCTTTGTTCCGAAGGCGTTTGGTACTCCTGTCCACTATCCGTGTTGCGGGCACATGAAAAGTCAAGTTATCCTTCAATTGGATTGATTCAGGTTCCAACAGGTGAGCAGGATCCGGCTGGTATCTTCTGAGTTGCGAAATGCGGAAAACATTATGAAGATTAGATTGATGCGGAGGTAAGGCAACTTGATATGCAACTGGCCCAATCCGCTTTCAAATTTGAAAGGGACCTATAAAGCGTGGGATTAGTTTTTTGACTTTAATGGCTTTACCCACCCCAATTGTGGGTGTGATCTTTAGAAACACATGGTCTCCTTCTTGAAACTTCAAGGGTTTCCTCCTGACATCCGCGTAGCTCTTTTGATGGCTCTGAGCTGCAAGTATTTTGCTACGGATTCTTTTGATTTGTTCTGTAGTTTGTCTGACTAGTTTTGGGCCCAACAGACTTTGTTCTCTTGGTTTATACCAACATAAAGGAGATTGACAATTTCGTCCATATAAAGCCTCATATAGAGCCATGCCGATGCTAGCATGGTAACTGTTGTTGTAGGCAAACTCGGCTAATGGTAAGTATCGATCCCAATTCCCCCATTGTTCTAGAGTGTATGCCCGCAACATATCTTCCAAAGTCTAAATTGTCCGCTCGGTTTGGCCATCTGATTGCGGATGATATGCAATACTTAAACATAGCCTAGTACCGAATGCTTTCTGGAGCGCTCCCCAAAACCGTGAGGTGAACCTTGGATCTTGATCGAAAATGATTGTTGAAGGGACACCATGTAACCGTACCACTTCTTGGATATATAGTTGAGCCAACTTTTCTAGAGGAGAGTTTGCTCGGATGGGTAAAAAGTGAGCACACTTGGTTAGTCTATCCACTATGACCCATATGGCGTCATATCCTGAGGAGGTCCTTGGTAAACCCATCATGAAATCCATGGAAATGCTCTCCCATTTCCATTCTGGAATTTCTAAGGGTTGTAATGTCCCTGTCGGCTTCTGATGCTCTATTTTCACCTTCTGGCAAGTTAAACACTTATTTACAAAATTGGCCACATCTGTTTTAAGGCCTGGCCACCAAAACATCTTTTTGAGGTCTTGGTACATCTTGTTAATGCCAGGATGTATAGTAAACTCACTCTTATGGGCCTCCTCCAAGACCTTCCTCCTGAGGTTGTCCTCCTTAGGTACACATATTCTCCCATGATATCGCCATATTCCATCTGCATCTTGGGAAAATCCTGTTAGCTTGCCGGATTACACCAGTCGCACTATATGCTGGAAGTCATCACTCCCTTGCTATGCTTGCTGGATTTGGCCTTTAAAAGTACTAGTTATCTTAAGTTGGTGCAATTGGATAGCATTGGGGGTTACAAAGATTCCCGGGTTGAGGGTTTGGAAACTTTCTATAAGTTCCGTTTCCTTGATCATCATCCATGCCACTGTCAAGGATTTTCTGCTTAGGGCGTCTGCTACCACGTTTGCCTTGCCTGGATGGCACTTCAGGTCGAACTCGTAATCTTTAAGAAACTCCATCCACCTTCGCTGTCTCATGTTTAATTCCTTTTGATCAAAAAGGTATTTCAAGTTTTTGTGATCAGAAAATACTTCAAACTTCACTCCGTAGAGATAATGCCTCCACATCTTCGAGGCAAACATTATCGCTGCCAACTCGAGGTAATGCGTTGGATAGTTTCTTTCATGAGTTTTCAATTGCTTGGAAGCATATGCCACCATGTTTCTGTTCTACATTAGTACACACCCCAATCCTTTCATAGAAGCATCACAGTACACTTCGAACGGTCCATGAGGGTTCGGTAAAATAAGTACTGGGGCTGTTGTCAACCTTTCTTTTAATTCTTGGAAGCTCTGCTCGCACTCGGGTGTCCACTCAAATGGGGCGTTCTTTCTGGTTAATTTGGTTAAAGGTAGAGCTATTTGAGAGAAGTTCTTAACAAATCTTCTATAGTATTCTGCCAACGCTAAGCAACTCCTAACTTCCGTGACTGTCATTGGTCGTTCCCGCTTAATCGCTTCCACCTTCTCGATCCACTGAAATTCCCCCATGGGATACCACGTGGCCAAGAAACTTTACTTCCTTCATCCAAAATTCACATTTGGACAACTTAGCGTAAAGTTTCTTCTCTCTTAGAATCTACAGAACCACTTACAAATGTTCCACGTACTCCTGTTCCATCTTCGAGCAGACAAGTATGTCGTCAATAAACACCACCACAAATTTATCAAGATATGGCCTGAATATTCGGTTCATGTAATCCATGAATATTGTCGGTGCATTCGACAATCCGAAGGACATCACAGTATATTCATAATGTCCATAACGAGTTCGAAATGCCGTCTTCGGAATATCTTCTTCTCGGACCCAAATTTGGTGATATCCAGACCGTAGATCAATCTTGGAAAATACAGTAGCCCCTTGTAGTTGATCCATAGGATCATCAATCCTTGGTAACGGATACTTGTTCTTGATTGTCACCTTATTCAACTGCCTGTAATCCACACAGAGTCGCATGCCTCCATCTTTCTTCTTAACTAACAAGACTGGGGCTCCCCACGGTGATGCACTTGGCCTAATGAATTTCTTCTCCAGGAGTTCTTCAATCTACCCCTTAAGCTCAGCCAGTTCCAAAGGTGACATGCGGTATGGTGCTAGAGATATTGGTCCAACTCCTGGTACTAATTCAATGGTAAACTCGATCTTTCTCTCATGAAGGAACTCAGGGATATCTTCAGGGAACACATCAGGATATTCCCTAACAATTAGAATATTGTTTAATTCTTGATCAACCTTTGTTTTGCTGGTTGATAAGAAAATATACCCTTGACTTCTATTCCCACAAGGGTGTACTGTTAATGAATTTAAATAAAGACTTATAAGGATTACTGATTCAGAAGATGAAACAGGGGGGAGTATAATGGATTTATCGGAGCAATTTAGTAGGGCTTGGTTGGCGGAGAGCCAGTCCATACCCAAGATAATGTCAAGTTCAGACAAGGGAAGACAAATTAAATTAGCCGAAAAGATTCGTCCTCCTATTTGACAAGGGACATTCATACAAATATGGTTGGTTCTAATGGGCTCATTTGTGGGAGTAGAAGCTAGTAGGTCATAGGGTAATTTAGAAATGGGTAGCTGTAGGGCTTTCATGCAATCTTGAGAGATGAAAGAGTGAGATGCACCTGAATCGTATAAAATGGTTAAGGCCTTACCATTTACTTCACATGTATCTTGAATCAAATCTTCTGACTTTTTGACCTCTTGTGCATCCAGAGTGAAAACTCTCCCTTGGCATTGCAGCCTAGGGGTTGGTTGAGAATTTCAAGTATGGCATTCATAGATTCTGTGGCCTAGTTTGCCATATCCAAAGCAGACATTTTGACCCGCTCGGCAGGGGCGGTCGCCATGATTCCTGCCACACTGGCTGCAAATCTGGTTCCCAATAGGCCTTTGAGGTTGTTTGCCTTTGTTACTCGCCAGCTGGAACTTCCTCCGCTGTTGTAAGTTAGGCTTGAACCTCGGACCTTGTGGAGCCAATCCCTTCTTAAAGTTGTTGCCGGATGTTCTAGCAGCAACTACTTCTTGTTACAATCTTCCACCAAGCGGCACTTGTTTACCAAAGTAGGGAAGTCTCTGATCTCCATTGGTCCTATGGTTGCAAGAATGTCCTCTCTTAGTCCGCCTTCAAATTTCATACATTTCCATGCTTCATCGGGGTGCCGTTGATAAATAGTGGAAAATTTGCACAATTCCTCAAATTTGGCAATGTATTTCGACATGCTACTATTTCCTTGATGGAGGTGCATGAATTCCAACTCTTTGGCATTGCGGACAGACGCAAGGAAGTACTTTTGGTAGAATGCATCTTTGAATACGTCCCAAGTAATTTTTGTCTGGGATCCTTCTAATAATCGTCGTGCACCGTTCCACCAGAATTCTGCATCAGCTTCTAGCATATAGGTGGCAAAAGTCACCTTTTGACGGCCTGTGCAATCTAACACAGAGAAAATCCTTTCCATAGCCTTAACCCATTCATCTACTTTATCTGGGTCAAAGGCTCCCCTGAAGCTGGGTGGATTAGCCTTCCGAAACTCAGTAAATTTGAGGTATTCCAGATCCATCCCAGGGCCATTATGATTTGCCCCACAATCTACCTTTGGTTGCCTTCCTAATTGGCCCATCATTTGAGCTGCCGCCGTTGCCTGTTCACGCATAGCCTGCACCATCTCTCGTATTGCGTCCAGGAATTCCGTGGCTTCCTCTTGGGCTGGGGAAGTTCGCAGTCTGCCTCGCCTTCTAGCAGCCATTAAGTTCTGAACACACAAAACAAGAGTAATTGAGTTGATCAGGCTCAATACTAAGTTCGGTGTGCTAGTAAATAATAGCATACAGTTAGGCAAACTCCTTCACGCACATCCTATTCGTATAGACAAGACTCAGAACATAATAAAATCTAGGGAATACAGAGCATATGCGAAGCATAGTCAGTCCAATCCTCAAGCCAATATTAGGATAAATTGCTCTAATACCAAAAATGTAACACCTTACCAGACAAAGTACTATGCTTAAGTCATAATAAATTATCTGATAAGTGATTACGTATGATACTGGTTAAATTCTATTTCCTGTATTAGTATTAATTACTCGCATAAGAATACATAAACGCGTAACAAAAATTTCTGCGTGACAGCAGAATAAATACTGATTATTCGACATACCGTAACATAAATAAAAAATACAACAACGACAAAACAACTGCAAAATACATCATAAATATCTACATATATATCTAATTTTCAAGTTTGTCAAAATGCTACAGGGTAACAAAATGAGGCCGCTAATACAAAACGCAACGGCTGTTTTCAATGAATAGTACCCTAAGTGGTCCCCATGGGAAATTGTATGTGCATTCCTAACATCTATGCATCTATCCATGACCCAGACTGCCAAAAAAGGGCCATTCTGTACATCTACTACCACTACTGTAAACCCACTATCTAACTAGAATCTAAAGAAAGAAACCCATATGCCATGGGTGCATCTGCAGGAGGGTGGCCCGTGCTGGGAGCAGAGGATGAGGAGGAACTCGCTGCCTCGGATGGGTCCTCCTCTGATGTGGAGGCGGAAAGCATCGGATGCGGTGGTGAAGCAGGAGGAGCCATAGGAGCGGGGGCTGCTGCTGGAGGAGGTGGAAATGGATGGGCCATATGAAGTGGAATGGCAATATACGGGACAGTGGGGTCAAACAGTGGGTGCATCAGTGGTACGGCGAAGTCTCTCTGGAAGAAGAAATACAAACGAAACTGGCACCTGCCAGATATATATACAGAGTCTAGGAATGGGTCAAGGTGTATGTGAAGCTCAGGGAACTCAATGAATAGGACTCCGGTGGCTGTGTGCTTCGTGGTCTGAGAATGACGCAGAACATACAATAGGGTGAGAAATAAGTATTTCTCAGTAGGAATTCCTATCTTTTGTACATCTGTCATCGCTGTTATTCCCAGTTGTTTTGGTCGTGCCATATTTTTAAACTAGTACGGTAGAATGGTAATACTTAACTTGAATACTCATTTGTAAAGCATACACCGAAATAAGTTCAATTTTAATTAACAGATATACTAATGTGCTCAGACAGTAATCACAGCGGAACAATAACATATTAAGAATAATAAACAGGGATCTAGAACAATCAATAGAGAAACATTATGCTATTCATATGCATGTGCAATTAGAAAATGCATCTTGTTCTTGGAGGCTTCTGCCTGTTAGAATTTACTTCGATCCTTGGTCCCCTGGGAGTCATTGGCCATATACTCCTGGGTAATAGTCCGCTTTTCAGGACCGAGCTTGTTCCTATACAGGATGGCCAGGTTTACTTTCCCCGACCTTCCTATTGATCTATTCCCCTTCATTTATTCCGAGGCTGGCCCAAGTGATGTGGAATTCTTTATAATATCATGAAATGAATGCACATCTAACTTGTTTCTTGAATATAATGCATTCAAGCTATCATAAAGTTTCACAACATATGAACTTCTTACCGAAATTTCGGCAGCATAACGGATCGAGTTCGCTTCCCCATGAATAGTGCCAGCCAACCAGTACATTTATACAATTTCGAATTTCAGTATAGAGCAGCAATTATGCATATACATTCATAGATTCATTCATTAGTTTCAACAAAGCATCAATAGGGCTTTTAGCTCATTCTGCCTTATTCTGCCCGGTTATGGTATATCCCACCTTTATTTCAATTTAACTCATTTAAACCTAATTTTTGGATATGTTGTAGCCTTATGTGTCTAGTTTCTAACCCTTTTAGTCCCATCTCATTTTGATGGGTATAACTCTAGATATAAACAATTTACCTCAGACTGCCCTGTTTTCAGCCAAAATTAGGTCCTCTTAAATAAAAATTCCCCAAAAATAGAAAAATAGTTAATTTATATGAAATTTATGTCAAATTAAAGCTATCAGAATAAGCTTTCAAATGAACTAAGTTTTATGTCATTTGCATAAGTATATTTTGGCTTATGAGTCTTGAAACTTGGCCTTACTAAACTACCCTGGTTCAACCCAGTTTAGACTTAAGCCAATTTCCTTGGTGCACTGGGAGCAAATGGCTAGGATTTTGGTTCTGAAATTTTTATGAGATATTTCTTTACATGTTAGCTTTCAAATAAACTTGGGTTCACTCAATTTGAAGTTGTATAGGATGAGTTATACCCTTCTCAACTCCCACTGCCCGGATAGGAATCCAGATTTCTAGGCTAAACTTCAAAAATTCATAACTAATTGTATACTAATGCAATGGCCTTATATGATATATGTGTGGAAAGCCCTAGATGTCTAGTTTCATATAAAAATGGTGTCTTCCAATTTAAACGGAGGTAGGCGGAGCCGTACACTCCTCCGTACGGACTGCCGAGGGAAAACCCTAACAGCTTCTAGATTTGTCTTCCTCTTTCAAGCTATTTGGCCTCAAATCCACTTTTAATCACAACACACATGCAAAACCAGTCATAAAACATCATCATCACTCTATGAAACATCCAAATCTCAGATTAAGCATGCTCCTCATACAGCCCAAATCAGAGAAAATAAGAGAAGAAGTAGGATTTCCTACCTTGTTTTGTGTAATCTATGTTGATTTTGTGTCTTTGGTGCAAGTAGTTTATGGTGAGGCCTGAAGAAGAGATGAAAATGGAGTGGAGGAGAGAATAAGGAGAGGAAGAATGAAGAGAGCTCAGTTGGGAGAAGTGGCCGAATTTGGATGAGGATGCAAGGAGAAAAAGTGAAGATATTTTCAAGGTGGCTTGAATTTGATTGGTGGAATGAGTCTTGGTCAAAAATTTGGTCTATTCCCCATCATCCATGGCTGTCTAGGTGCCACTTGGGTGGGGTGTTTGGCTAAATCCTAGCCGTTGATTCTAGGGCACACATAGAAAAAATTCTACTGATCCAGTTCCGATAGTTTGAATTACCAAAATCTTACCGATTTCCACTAAATCGGTAAATTGGCTTGAAATTTTTTCTGTGAGGTTTTCTATGCTCCTAATTTAATTCCATCAAGCCTAATCTTCTCAAATCATCCTTAATTGGGTTTAAGCAAATGTTTAATCAAGTTCTGATTAAACCCACTTATTCAATAAAACCGAACAACTCAGTTGTTAACGATAAAATTTTTTTTGGACGTTACACTTAGTAGGTATTCCTAAGTTATGAAAAACAATATCATCATCGTCACCCCAGCCACTTTCATTTATTATAAAAAGGTGATTAAGGTATAACAGAATAAAGATTTCATTTTATAAAGTTCAAAACTATCCTTCCAAAGTGGGTTTCTTTTATTCAACCACTTAGTCCAAGACTCGTAACATTCACATAATTTACATCAATACATATTTAAAATAGAACATAAGGCTAGACATGAATGAATGAAATATCTCTACTGATATATGTCTCTATACTCTTTTCTTGCTATACCTCTTTAATTTAAATACCTTCTTTTCTTTCTTAGTCTTCCTAACTTTCCTGACACTAATACTTATTGTTAACTTATCGTACCTTAATTTAGGTTGAACATCTTTTTTTGACTAAAGCAAAAGGATCCAGTTAATGGTCAAGTTCACTCCTTGATGATAACACACCTAAGGGTTACGTCTCGCTGTTCCTAGGGTATAAACATATATCTACACTTGAGCATTATATATCATCATCCTCAGAGTGAAATCTTAAACTTGCCTCTAATTAGAGGGGTCTCATCTTTAATTAACTGCCTATTAGAGGGATCTCATAATCATTGATAACACACCTAGGCATTATGTCTCATCATCCATAAGATGTCAACATGTATTTGCACTTGAGCATTACATATTGTTGTCTTCAAAGTGTAGTCTTAAATGTGCTTCTAAATTGGAGAGATTTCATTTTGGCTAACTGTCTCCAAAGTAGAGGATCTTATTTATAATCTTAATATAGTTGCCTTCAAAACTGTCTCCAAGTGAAAGAATCTCATCTTCTTATGTTCTTAGCATGCATTATCTGTTCATAGACTTTCTTAATTCATATGCTTATATCCATTCCTTGGTCATAATGATTCATAGGGATGTTTGAATGCATATATGCTTATGCCATATACTTACTTTTAAAACATTTCTACTGAAAGTTCGATAGTATGATAGCTATAATATGAGAGTCCCCATGGTTTACAATAGCAGATGAAATAGCCAGTCATAGAAAAGGACCATTCCAACACGTGGATTAAGATAAGGCAAGGAATGCCTCAATCACAAAAGTTCCAAGGAATAGCAGTATATATATACATATATATATGTATATATATGGCGATGGAATTAACATATAATCTTCATATTTTCAATTAGACTTGGGTTAACATAGTTTGGAGACCCTTAAGTGAAGTTGTAGATAATTTAACTACGAACTTCAGTTCCTCAAATTTTGCCTGAAACTTCAAGTTATGTCAAAATTTCAATTTCAAATGCTACAAAAATATTGCTCTATTAGTCTTTTATAACTTAAGATATTTACATTTGATTTACTATTGCCATGTTTTGGGACAGATTCGAACATCAAAAATGGGAAAATCACTAAAAATTCATTTCTTATCATTTTGCTATGAAATTTTATATGCTTATATTCACTTGAACCCTCTTTCAAAGAAACTAAGTCTTACTAAACCTAGTTAAGCAGAGTTTAAGTTATAAGCTCTATATTATGCCTATTTTGCTTTGGTACTCACAGAGCATAGGGTAACTTCATAG
The DNA here is from genome assembly GCA_031439595.1 of Pterocarpus santalinus. Classification (NCBI taxonomy): domain Eukaryota; kingdom Viridiplantae; phylum Streptophyta; class Magnoliopsida; order Fabales; family Fabaceae; genus Pterocarpus; species Pterocarpus santalinus. The sequence continues at coordinate 26,932,528 of CM062529.1, forward strand.
AATTACTCGAAGGAATCTAATAGGAGTTTAAATCTAAAAATTTATAGGCTTAGTTTCCTATGTGTTAGCTTTCTAACAAATTAGTTGCACTCAATTTGAAGTCCTATAAGGCAAGTTCTACCCATTAGAACACACCCTGCTCAAATCCAAGTTACTCCACCCATAGATCCTTCAAAATTCATAACTTATTCATCTCATCTTAAGTCCAATGAACCTTAAATTTTGGGGGTGTACGCTCCTATGATAAAATTGGTTTCATTTCAATTAAAGGTCCCTAATTCAAAATATGATCCATGGATCTAGTATTGTTTAGAGCTATCCTGTTTTCCTATTTTATGTCTATGAAGCCCTTTGGATTCCTAACTTATTCCTCTCATTAACTTGAATTCCAATAGTTCTAACTCATTAATATAAGATAAAGAAAATCGTTTCTAGCCAAGAAATAAGAGAATACAAAACTCTAGCTCAGCTAACTATATAATCACATAAAGGTGATTTAGGAGCCTACCTGACTTCCAAGCTGAAGGATGCTTCAAATCTTGGTTTTACCAACTCTAAAACATCATTAGTATTACAAAACCACACCTAAACTCCTTCTTTCTCTTCTTTGAATGAAACTTGATATAGTTCAAAGAGAACGATTTTTGCGCTAAAGGGTTTAGAAAGTTGCAAATAAGCTCAAAAGTTAGGTAAATGCTAAGGAAGCTAGAAGAAACCAAGAGTTTGTGAGCTTGTGTAAGAAAAATAGAGGAAAGTAAGGGAAAGGGGAGAGTTTAGCCAAGGAAGCTGAAGAAGTAGGAAAATGATGAAAAAGTTAGGATTCGGGAGATATTTTCCAAAAAGTAATGATGACTCACCCTTTAGGTGTGTGGCCCAGGTTAATTCATGACTTTTGGCCCATATGACCCACTCTAGACCACATATAACAGGTATATTCTCCTGATGATCAAACTTTCTTGTATTTAAAGTCCCTATCTAACCAACTTGTTATGTTATGAGAAATTGTTCTTAAATTTTTTCAATGCGGTTAAAATTCTATGACCGACAAAATTCTAATCATACACTATTATTACTTGTAATATTCTACATGCTTGTCTCTATTTATAAATTTAGTGTTAATTAATCTCTAACAACGTTAATTATAGACACGACTAAATCAATTTGTTACATGGTGTTCCATATTTTTTAAAAATCATTTGATAGTGTTTTTAAAAAAAAAATTTGGTGATTTTTGTTGACTTGTTTTGGTGTTTTTATGTTTTGAGTTATATGTGCCAGTTAGGCTGTGTCCTGTACATGACTTGGTCAAATCCTAATCCTAATGTGGTTGATATTGACCCTAAACTTGACAAGACTTTAAAGTTGATTAGGAATGCTAGAAGAAGAAGGTCATTTGATCCGAGTTTTGGTGTAGAAGATCCAAGTGCTATTGCTACTGGTTTTATTGATACTTTTAGTTCTAGTTCTAGTTTTGACTCTATTTCTTTTAGTAGTTTAATTGATTCTATGCATTCAAATTATTCTGCTAACGTGGAGGATAATAGGACTTTAAAAGAACTAGCTTCACCTGACATTAATTACCAACCTCTATGCATTCAATACCCTGATCTTGATGCTAACTTTGAGCTTAATCTAGACTAATCCATCTTTTGCCCACGTTCAATGGTCTTGCAAGTGAAGATCCTCACAAACACCTTATAGAATTCCATATGGTATACTCAACCATGAAGCCACAAGGAATTGATAAAGATAATATCAAGTTGAAAGCCTTTCCATTCTCTATAGATAGGAGAGCAAAGGCTTGGCTATATTACCTTTAAACTTCTGCCATAAAAAGCTGGAATGACGTGAAGTAATTTTTTTTAGAGAAGTTCTTCCATGCCTTAAGGGTTGCCATAATCATGAAGGACATATATGGGATTAGACAAGCAACTAGAGAAAATTTGCATGATTATTAGGAAAGATTTAAGAAACTCTGCGCAAGTTGCCCTTACCACCAAATCAATGACCAATTGCTGATTGTGTGCTTTTATGAAGGCTTGCTACCAATGGATAGAAATAACATAGTTGCAATAAGCGGAGAAGCCTTGGTAGATAAGACCCTTGTAGCTACAAGAGACTTGATAGCTAATATGCAGATAATTACCAGCAATTCAATACTAGAGCATCAAATAGTTGAGTGTTTCATCTACAAACTCCTCAACCTATAGAAGTTTTCACTGTTAGTCAATAGAATTGATAAGTTGACTTCCTTGGTGAGGCAGTTGACCATGACTCAACATCAAACCCTTGCCAATCAACCAATCTGAAGTTGTGGCATATATATTTACTCTGCTCATTCCACTGATGCCTATCCTACCATGCAAGAAGGTCCTCCCTTCCAGAATTTTGACAAAGTTGCTATAGTAGGAGTGTTCCCTAGAAGGCCACAATAATAGCAATCATTTCATCCTTTTTCTAATACTTGAAACCTAGGCTAGAGAGACTTCCCCAACTTGAGATAGGGAAATAGTTCCAATCAAAATTGCTAGCAGCAAGGTAGGTAAAATTAGAATTACTAGCAGAAAAGGCCATATTCAACTTTCTAACACTCTATTCAGAATCAAAACAAGCAGCCATAGCCACAACCATAACAACCACTTTGGCAGTAGTCTAGTCCTTTGTTAGAGGATTTAGTAAAGCAAATGGTTGCAAATAGCTCAGAATTTTAACAAAGAATTAAGGAATCTATTCAGAATTTGTAGACTTAGATTGAGTAATTAGCTACCTCTTTTAGCCAATTTCAAACCCAAGGATCTAGCAGTCTTCATTCTCAGACAATTCCCAACCCAAAAGAGAATGTTAGTGCTATTTCATTGAAGTTTGGGAAGCAATTGCTTGAACCAAGGCAACTTGAAGAGGAAGCTGAAAATAAGAGTTGTAAGGCGACAAAGAAGGAGACAACCAAGCAAAATAAGAATGAGCATAAAATTCATGCTCCATTGCCCTTCCCTCAAAAAGTCTACTTAGTCCAAAAAGATAGCAGAAATTGTAACATCCTCCCGAAATACAGTACTATGCTTAAGTCATAGTATCATACTCAGGAGTTGTTACTATTACCTGAGTGGACCTTTTCTGATAGCAACTTCAGCCGTCTTCGAAACTTCTCGAGCTATCTGGAGATAACACGGAAATAAGAGTGCGAACTTTAAATTCTCAGTAGGATTCATTAAGAAATTTCATACCGTGTCATCATTATTATCTCCAGCTACTTTAGTGTATTACATATATAAAAAAAGGTGAACATATTATACGAACTATTTCGTTTTATAGTTTGAAAACATATGGTCCAAAGCAGAGTTCATTTTACTTCATGCACTTGAGTCACATTGGCAATATTTTGTATTTAGAATAATAATCACCGCATAAGTAGATAGAATAGTCTCAGCATCAATAAAACATGGGATATAATTATGCAAATACTCATATTTGAATTCATGCAAATGCACTGGTGATTTTCTTTAACTTTCTTTGCTTTCTTTTCTTGGCACACCTAGGCGTTATGTATCGCCGTCCCTAAGGTGCCTGCATACATATGTCCTTGCCTTTAATCTTTGCTGCCCTTGGGTAGCCTAATCTAGAAGTGAGCTCAACTCGTGATGGTCGTCACACAGTACTGACCTGCAAGGGGACCACATGCCTCTAGGTCGGAGGGACTTAGTTGGCCAACTGCCTCCAACATAGAGGGACCCAAAAGTTTTAACTGCCTTCATAGGGAGGGACCCAATGTGCAATTACCTCCAAGTGAAAGGACCCACATCTTTATCTTTTAACTGCCTTCACTTGGAGGGACCCAAATAACTGCCTCCAAGTGAAGGGATCTCATATATTCTTCCTCCATTCATATGCATATATGCATGCTCTCATAAGAATAATTCCTGATCATATTTCCATAACATATTCATAATTGTATAGCTATTCATATCATAAATTTCTCGTAAAATAAACACTCATAGTTTCATATACTTCTGCCGAAAATTCGATAGCATAACGGATCGATTCGTTTCCCCATAAATAGTGCCAGTACTCAGACAATCAATTATCCAGAAAAATCACAATAGTGTATTCACATATCAATATTAATCTCATAGAAAGAATAGTTGCACTTGAATTTTAGTTGCTGCCTATTTACCTTCACTCTACCTGGTTTTTCTAAAATAAGCTATAATTTCTATTTAAGTCAGTTAGACCTAAATTTTGGATATGTTGGAATGTTGTGTGTCTATTTTTTAACTCTTTGGTCTCATCTAATTTCGATAAATGTAGCCCAAGTTATTAGGGTTCTATCTCAGCCTGCCCTATAGCTGGCCAAAATTACACACTTAAAAGTAAAAATTCATTAAAAATCGAAAACTAGTTGAAATCATACAAAATTTACATCATATTAAAGCTAACAGGACAAGTTTTCATTTGAAATAAGTCCACTTTCATTTTTTTTTGGTAGAGCTTGAGTTATAAGCTTTGAAATTAGACCCTTTTGGACTGCCCTGTTTTAGCCCGGTTTGGACTTAGGGCGATTTCCTCGAATCACTGCAAGCAATTGGAATCAAATCTAACTCTGAAATTTTTGTGGGGTGTTCTCCTATATGTATGCTTTCCAAAAATGTTTCATTCAATTTGAAGGAGTATAGGGCAAGTTATATCCCTCAAAATTTAGTCTGCCCAGAATTAGGGTCAGAATTCTAGGGTAAACTTCAAAAATTCATATCTCTCTCAATACTAATCCAATGGTCTTATAATTTATATGGTTGGAAAGCATTAGATGTCTAATTTAATCTAAAAATGGATTCATCAAATTTAAACAGCTGTAGGTGGAGCCGTACACTCCGCCGTATGGACTGTCGTAGGATTTTTCATCCTAGCCAATTCTATTTCATCTTTTTCTTGAGATTTTCTTAATTCTTCACCCCTAACCAAAAGTGCCTTCATTACATCAGCCATAACCAATCATATAACCAACATATATCATCATAGCAAGGAAAGGTTTAAGAATATTAATCAGTCCCATCATCACCAAAACTCAAGAAAAGTTCATGAAATCCTACCTCTTGATTGATAAGTAACTTGACTAGATGATGGTTGTTGGTGGTAGTGGTGGTTTTAAGCTTGAAAATGGAAAGGAGGTCAGTGATGTAGAAGGAGGATGAAGGAGAAATGAAGAGGGACCACTTGAGAGGAGGGGAGGACAAAATTGGGTGTGTGTTAGAAAGGAAAATAGCATGAAAAAAAAATCAAGGGGTAGTTGGGAAACTTAACCCTCATTGGTTCAAATTCTCTTGGCTGGAAATTTAGCCAAGTTTTCCTCTTTTATGTGGCCCTTGGAATGCCACTTTGGGGAGTTTGTGGGTTGAAGTTGTGGCTTTTCTAATTGGAGTTGTGTTGATATAGTTCTATTAATTCGGTTCCAATAATTTAAAATACTGAAATTCTACTGATTTCCTTTGAACCGGCAATCTTTTTCTAGCAATTTTGTTGAGATTCCCTATATTCATATTCTAATTTCCCCAAGTTTAATCTCTCTAATTAATTTCTAATTAGCCTCTAATTGACTTTTAATTAAATATTTAATCAATTTCTAATTGATCTCACTTATTCATTAAAACCGAACAAATCGATTAAAACGACAAGATTTTTCAGATGTTACATTACTACCCTCCACAAAAAAAAAAAATTATCCTCCAAAATTTAGTCACAAAACTAACTATTTATTGCTATAAGAGTTTAATAAAAGGTTCGTATATAAGCACATAGAAAGTCGATAAGCACAGTCGAAGAAAATACAGTAAACCTAGTTATATAATTTAACACAACACAGTCAGCAAAGAGTAAGTCCTTAACCCAGGTTAGTTCAAATTTCACATAAACCTCTCTGGGAGGGTACTCTATTCAACATTCAAAGTGAAAATACTCCTTGGATGTCACGGCTTAGGAATAGGTAGCTCATGGTCGGGGCATTCTCTAATCATGTGTCCTGGCTTTCCACACTTAAAGCATACCTTCTGCCAAGCCAAGCAAAGCCTTCCTCCATGATATTTTCCACATTCTAAACATTCTTGCTTCATGGTTGACCTTTGCGGCTACTTACCTTCATTTCCATTGGGTTAAAATGACTTCTTTGGTGGCGGAATATGCTGAAACTCCTAGTCTTCAGGTGCCAGCCTCTTTCCACAAACATCCATCCTAGTATCAGCAAGCTTCTTGTTATATTCTTCAACTAATCGGCATTTGTTCGCTAATGCAGCGAAATCTCTTATCTCCATTGGCCCCTCTGAGGCCAAAATGTCCGCTTTTAGTCCTCTTTCAAATTTGATGCATTTCCAATTTTCATCAAGGTTGCGCTGATAGATGGCGGAAAATTTACAAGTTCTTCGAACTTAGCAATATGCTCCGAAACACTCATATTTCCTTGTTGAAACTTCATAAACTCCAAGTCCTTAGCATTTCGCACAGATGCAGGGAAATACTTCTGATAAAATGCCTCCTTGAATATGCCCCATATGATATCAACTTGGAGTTCTTCCAACAGCCTTTTTGCGCTGTTCCACCAAAACTTGGCATCCGCTTCCAACATATAAGCATCAAAGGCCACTTTCTGTTGATCAGTGTAGGCCAAGATAGAAAAGACCTTCTCTATTGCCTTGACCCACTCCTCGGCTTTATCTGGGTCAAAAGCTCCTCGGAAGTTAGGCGGATTCACTTTTCTGAACTTAGCAACTTTAAGATAGTCCAAGTCTGCTCTTAGGCCATGTGGACTTCCCCCATGGCCGGCCTCCAGCCACCTACCCAACAGGTCCATCATCTGATGAGCTGCAACGGCCTATTCCCGCATTGCATGAGTCATTTCATGTATCGTGTCCATAAAATTAGTAGGAACTTCTGGAGTGGGTATAATTCGTGGCCTACCATGCCCCCCTGGAAGCCATTAGTTCCTAAACTCATACAACAAAATATTGAGTTGATCAGGCTCAATAATAAGTTAAGTGTGGCAATAACTAACAACAATCACAGTTGGGCAGTCGCGCATATCAAATCTTATATCCTATATGAATAGATAAGATTCATCGCATGACACTAGCTAAAGATTCCAGAGTGCACTGGAAGCGTAGTCAATTCAGTTCTCAGGTCCGATTAGGACCAAACTGCTCTGATACCATTTGTAACATCCTTCTAAAATACAGTACTATGCTTAAGTCATAGTACCATACTCAGGAGTTGTTATTGTTACCTAAGTGGACCTTTTCTGACAGCAACTTCAGCTATATTTGTAACATCCTCTTGAAATACAGTACTATGCTTAAGTCATAGTACCATACTCAGGAGTTATTACTGTTACCTGAGTGGGCCTTTTCTAATAGCAACTTCAGCCGCTTTTGAAACTTCTCGAGCTATCTGGAGATAACACAGAAATAAGAGTAAGAACTTTAAATTCTTAGTAGGATTGATTAGGAAATTTCATACCATGTCATCGTTATTATCTCTAGCTGCTTTGGTGTATTATATAAAAAAAAAAAAAGGTGAACATATAATACAAACTGTTTTGTTTCATAGTTTCAAAACATATGGTCTGAAGCAGAGTTCATTTTATTTCACACACTTGAGTCACATTGGCAATATTTCATATTTAGAATAATAATCACCGCATAAGTAGATAGAACAGTCTCAGCATCAATAAAACATAGGATATAATTATGCAAATACTCATATTTGAATTCACGCAAATGCACTGGTGTTTTTCTTTAACATTCTTTACTTTCCTTTCTTGGCACACCTAGGCATTACGTTTCACCGTCCCTAGGGTGCCTTCATACATATGTCCTTGCCTTTACTCTTTGCTGCCCTTGGGTAGCTTAATCTAGGAGTGAGCTCAACTCATGACCGTCGTCACATAGTACTGACCCACAAGGGGATCCACATGCCTCTAGGTTGGAGGAACTCAATTGGCCAACAACCTCCAACATATAGGGACCCAAAAATTTTACCTGCCTTCACAGGGAGAGACCCAATGTGCAACTACCTCCGAGTGAAGGGACCCACATCTTTATCTTTTAACTGACTTCACTTGGAGGGACCCAAATAACTGCCTCCAAGTGGAGGGATCTCATATATTCTTCCTTTATTCATATGCAAATATGCATACTCTCATAAGAATAATTCATGATCATATCACCATAACATATTCATAATTGTATAGTTATTCATATCATATATTTCTCGTAAAAAAAACACTCATAGTTTCATAGACTTCTGCCAAAAATTTAACAGCATAATGGAACGAGTCCGCTTCCCCATGAATAGTGCCAGTACTCAGACAATCAATTATCTAGAAAAATCACAACATTGTATTCACATATCAATATCAATCTCATAGAAATAGTAGTTGCACTTGAATTTTAGTTGCTGTCTATTTACCTTCACTCTACTCAATTATTGTAAAATAAGCCATAATTTCTATTTAATTCATTTAAACCTAAATTTTGGATATGTAGGAGTATTGTGTGTCTATTTTCTAACCTCTTTAGTCCCGTCTAATTTCGATAAATGTAGCCCAAGTTATTAGGGTTCTATTTCGGCCTGCCCTCTAGCCAGCCAGAATTACACACCTAAAAGTAAATATTCACTAGAAATCAAAAACTAGTTGAAATCATATGAAACCTACATCATATTAAAGCTAACAAGACAAGTTTTCATTCTTAATAAGTCCTATTTCATTAACTTTTGTAGAGCTCGAGTTATAAGCTCCAAAATTAGACCCTTCTGGACTACCCTATTTTAGCCCGGTTTAGACTTAGGGCGAATTCCTTGAACTACTGAGAGCAATTGGGATCGAATCTGACTCTAAAAGTTTTATGAGATGTTTGCCTATGTGTAAGCTTTTTAAAAAGGTTAGTTTCATTCAATTTGAAGGAGTTAAGGGCATGTTATGCCCCTCGAGATTCAGTCTACCTAGAATTAGGGTTAAAATTCTAGGATAAATTTCAAAAATTCATATCTCTCTCAATACTAATCCAATGGTCTTATAATTTATATGGTTGGAAAGCCTAGATATCTAGTTTGATTAAAAATGGATTCATTGAATTTAAACTGCTATAGGAAGAGCTATACACTCCGCCGTACAGACTACCGTAGGATTTTTCATCCTAGCCAATTCTATTTCATCTCTTTCTTGAGATTTTCTTAATTCTTCACCCCTAAGCAAAAGTGTCTTCATTACATTAGCCATAACCAATCATATAACCAACATATATCATCATAGTAAGGAGAGGATTAAGAATATTAATCAGTCCCAATATCAACAAAACTCAAGAAAAGTTCATGAAATCCTACCTCTAGATTGATAAGTAACTTGACTAGATAAAGGTTGTTGGTGGTGGTGGTGGTTTTAAGCTTGAAAATGGAAAGGAGGTGAAATGATGTAGAAGGAGGATGAAGAAGAAATGAAGAGGGACTACTTGAGAGGAGGGGAGGACAAAATTGGGTATGTGTTAGAAGGGAAAATAGCATGAAAAAAAAATCAAGGTGTAGTTGGGAAATTTAACCCTCGTTGGTTCAAATTCGCTTGGCTAAATTTAGCCAAGTCTTCCTCTTTTATGTGGCCCTTGGCATGCCACTTTAGGGAGTTTGTGGGTTGAAGTTGTGGCTTCTCTAATTAGAGTTGTGTTGATATAGTTTTATTAATTCGGTTCTAGCAATTTAAAATACTAAAATTCTACCGATTTCCTTTGAACCGGCAATCTTTTTCTAGCAATTTTGTTGAGATTCCCTATATGTCTATTCTAATTTCCCCAAGTTTAATCTCTCTAATTAATTTCTAATTAGCCTTTAATTGATCTCTAATTAAATATTTAATCGATTTCTGATTGATCTCACTTATTCATTAAAATCGAACAAATCGATTAAAACGACAAGATTTTTCAGATGTTACATTACTACCCTCTTTCAAAAAAAAAAATTTTGTCATCAAAATTTAGTCACAAAACTAACTATTTATTGCTGTAAGAGTTTAATAAAAAGTTCGTATATAAGCACATAGAAAGTCGATAAGCACAGTCAAAGAAAATACAGTAAGCCTAATTATATAATTTAACACAACACAGTCGACAAAGAGTAAGTCCTTAACCCGGGTTAGTTCAAATTTCACAGCAACCCCTCTAGGAGGGTAGTCTATTCAACATTCAAAGTGAAAATCCTCCTTGGATGTCACAGCTTAGGAATAGGTAGTCAATGGCTGGGGCGTTGTCTAATCATGTGTCCTGGCTTTCCACACTTAAAGTATACCTTCCACTTAGCCAAGCGAAGCCTTCCTCCATGATATTTTCCGCATTCTGAACATTCTTTCTTCATGGTTCACCTTTGTGGCTGCTTACCTTCATTTCAGTTGGGTTAAAATGACTTCTTTGGTGGTGGAATATGCTGAAACTCCTGGTCTTTAGGTGCTAGCTTCTTTCCACAAACATCCATCCTAGTATTAGCGAGCTTCTTGTTATATTCTTCAACTAATCGGCTTTTATTCGCTAATATAGCAAAACTTCTTATCTCCATCGGCCCCACCGAGGCCAAAATGTTCGCTTTTAGTCCTCCTTCAAATTTGATGCATTTCCAATTTTTATCAGGGTCGAGCTAATAGATGGTGGAAAATTTACAAAGTTCTTCGAACTTAGAATATACTCCAAAACACTCATGTTTCCTTGTTGAAGCTTCATAAACTCCAATTCCTTAGCGTTTCGCATAGATGTAGGGAAATACTTTTGATAAAATGGCTCCTTGAATATGTCCCATGTGATATCAACTTGGGGTTCTTCCAACAGCCTCTTCGCGTCGTTCCACCAAAACTCGGCGTCTGCTTCCAACATATAAGTGGCAAAGGCCACTTTCTGTTGATTAGTGCAGACCAAGATAGAAAAGACTTTCTCCATTGCCTTGACCCCCTCCTCGGCTTTATCTGGGTCGAAAGCTCCTCGGAAGCTAGGCAGATTCATTTTTTTGAACTCAGCAAATTTAAGATAGTGCAAGTCTGCTCTAAGGCCATGTGGACATCCCCCATGGCCGGCCTCGGGCCACCTACCCAACTGGTCCATCATCTGATGAGCTGCAGCGGCCTGTTCCCGCATTGCATAAGCCATTTCATGCATCATGTCCATAAAATTAGCAGGATCTTTTTGAGTGGGTACAGTTCGTGGCCTACCACGCACCTCGGAAACCATTAGTTCCTAATCACACACAACAAAATATTGAGTTGATCAGGCTCAATAATAAGTTAAGCGTGACAGCAACTAATTACAATCATAGATGGGCAGTCATGCATATCTAATCCTATATCCTATCTGAATGGATAAGATTCGTCGCATGACACTAGCTAAAGATTCCAGAGTGCACTGGAAGCGTAGTCAGTTCAGTCCCCAGGTCTAATTAGGACCAAACTGCTCTGACACCATTTGTAACATCCTCCTGAAATACAGTACTATGCTTAAGTCATAGTACCATACTTAGGAGTTGTTACTGTTACCTGAGTGGACCTTTTTTGACAACAAGTTCAGCCGTATTTGTAACATCCTCCCGAAATACAATACTATGCTTAAGTCATAGTACCATACTTAGGAGTTGTTACTATTACCTGAGTGGACCTTTTCTGACAGCAGCTTCAGCTATTTTCGAAACTTCTTGAGCTATCTGGAGATAACACGGAAATAAGAGTGAGAACTTTAAATTCTTAGTAGGATTGATTAAGAAATTTCATACCGTGTCATCATTGTTATCTTCAGCTACTTCAGTGTATTATGTATAATAAAAAGGTGAACATATTATACGAACTATTTCATTTTATAGTTTGAAATATATGGCCCGAAGCAAGGTTAATTTTATTTCATGCACATAAGTCACATTGGCAATATTTCGTATTTAGAATAATAATCACTGGATAAGTAGATAGAACAGTCTCAACATCAATAAAACATGGGATATAATTATGCAAATACTCATATTTGAATTCATACAAATGCACTGGTGTTTTTCTTAACTTTCTTTGCTTTCTTTTCTTAGCACACCTAGGCATTACGTATCGTCATCCCTAGGCTGCCTGTATACATATGTCCTTGCCTTTAATCTTTGCTGCCCTTGGGTAGCCTGATCTAGGAGTGAGCTCAACTCGTGACGGTCATCACACAATACTGACCCGCAAGGGAACCCACATGCCTCCAGGTCGGAGGGACTCAGTTGGCCAACTGCCTCCAACATAGAGGGACCCAAACGTTTTAGTTGCCTTCACAGGGAGGGACCTAATGTGCAACTGCCTCTGAATGAAGGGACCCACATCTTTATATTTTAATTGCCTTCACTTGGAGTGACCCAAATAACTACCTCCAATTGAAGGGATCTCATATATTCTTCCTTTATTCATATGCAAATATGCATGCTCTTATAAGAATAATTCATGACCATATCACCATAATATTTTCATAATTGTATAGTTGTTCGTATCATAAATTTCTCGTAAAATAAACACTCATAGTTTCATAGACTTCTGCGAAAAATTCAACAGCATAACGGATCGAGTTCGCTTTCTCATGAATAGTGCCAGTACTCAAACAATCAATTATCCAGAAAAATCACAACAGTGTGTTCACATATCAATATCAATCTCATAGAAATAATAGTTGCACTTGAATTTTAGTTGCTGCCTATTTACCTTCACTCTACCTGATTTTTCTAAAATAAGCCATAATTTCTATTTAATTCATTTAGACCTAAATTTTGGATATGTTGGAGTGTTTGTGTCTATTTTCTAACCTCTTTGGTCCCATCTAATTTGGATAAATGTAGCCCAAGTTATTAGGGTTCTCTCTCAGCCTGCCTTGTAGCTAGCTAGAATTACACACCTAAAAGCAAATATTCACTAAAAATCGAAAACTAGTTGCAATTATACGAAATTTACATCATATTAAAGCTAATAGGACAAGTTTTCATTTTCAATAAGTCCCATTTCATTTTCTTTAGTAGAACTTGAGTTATAAGCTCCAAAATTTGATCCTTCTGGACTGCCCTATTTTAGCTCGGTTTGGACTTAGGGCGACTTCCTCGAACCACTGGGAGCAATTGGGAACAAATCTGACTCTGAAATTTTTATGGGATGTTCTCCTATGTGTAAGCTTTCCAAAAAGGTTGTTTTATTCAATTTGAAAGATCATAGGGCAAGTTATTCCCCTCAAAATTTAGTCTACCCAAAATCAGGGTCAGAATTCTAGGGTAAACTTCAAAAATTCATATCTCTCTCAGTACTAATCCAATGGTATTATAATTTATATGGTTGGAAAGCCCTAGATGTCTAGTTCCATTAAAAATGGATTCATCAAATTTAAACAGTTGCAGATAGAGCTGTACACTCTGCCGTACGGACTGCCGTAGGATTTTTCATCCTAGCCAATTCTGTTTCATCTCTTTCTTGAGATTTTCTTAATTCTTCACCCCTAACCAAAAGTGTCTTCATTACATCAGCCATAACCAATCATATAACCAATATATATCATCATAGCAAGGAGAGGATTAAGAATATTAATCAGTCCCAATATCAACAAAACTCAAGAAAAGTTCATGAAATCCTACCTCTAGATTGATAAGTAACTTGACTAGATAAAGGTTGTTGGTGGTGGTGGTGGTTTTAAGCTTGAAAATGGAAAGGAGGTCAAGTGATGTAGAAGGAGGATGAAGAAGAAATGAAAAGGGACTACTTGAGAGGAGGGAAGGACAAAATTGGGTATGTGTTAGAAAGGAAAATAGCATGAAAAAAAAATCAAGGAGTAGTTGGGAAACTTAACCCTTATTGGTTCAAATTCTCTTGGATAGAAATTTAGCCAAGTCTTCCTCTTTTATGTGGCCCTTAGGATGCCACTTTGGGGAGTTTGTGGGTTGAAGTTGCGGCCTTTCTAATTAGAGTTGTGTTGATATAATTCTATTAATTCGATTCTAGCAATTTACAATATTGAAATTCTACCGATTTTCGTTGAACCGGCGATCTTTTTCTAGCAATTTTGTTTAGATTTCCTATATGTCTATTCTAATTTTCCTCAAGTTTAATCTCTCTAATTAATTTCTAATTAGCCTTTAATTGACTTCTAATTAAATATTTAATTGATTTCTAATTGATCTCACTTATTCATTAAAACCAAACAAATCGATTAAAACGACAAGATTTTTCAGATGCTACATTACTACCCTCCTCAAAAAAAAAAAAATTTTGTCCTCAAAATTTAGTCACAAAACTAACTATTTATTGCTGTAAGAGTTTAATAAATAGTTCTTATATAAGCACATAGAAAGTCGATAAGCACGATCGAAGAAAATATAGTAAACCTAATTATATAATTTAACACAATACAGTCGGCAAAGAGTAAGTCCTTAACCTGGGTTAGTTCAAATTTTACATCAACCCCTCTGGGAGGGTGGTCTATTCAACATTCAAAGTGAAAATCCTCCTTGGATGTCACAGCTTAGGATTAGGTAGCTCATGGCCAGGGCATTCTCTAGTCATGTGTCCTGGCTTTCCACACTTAAAGCATACCTTCTGCCTAGCCAAGCAAAGCCTTCCTCCATGATATTTTTCACATTCTGAACATTCTTGCTTCATGGTTTACCTTTGTGGCTGCTTACCTTTATTTCCATTAGGTTGAAATGACTTCTTTGGTGGTGGAATATGCTGAAACTCCTGGTCTTTAGGTGCCAGCCTCTTTCCACAAACATCCATCCAAGTATCAGCGAGCTGCTTGTTATATTCTTCAACTAATCGGCTTTTGTTCACTAATGCAGCAAAATCTCTTATCTCTGTTGGCCCCACTGAGACCAAAATATCCGCTTTTAGTCCTCCTTCAAATTTGATGCATTTCCAATTTTCATCAAGGTTCGCTAATAGATGGTGGAAAATTTACAAAGTTCTTCGAATTTAGCAGTATACTCTGAAACACTCATGTTTCCTTGTTGAAGCTTCATAAACTCCAATTCCTTGGCATTTCGCATAGATGCAAGGAAATACTTCTGATAAAATGCCTCCTTGAATATGTCCCATCTGATATCAACTTGGGGTTCTTCCAACAGCCTCTTCGCGCCGTTCCACGAAAACTTGTCGCCCACTTCCAACATATACGTGGCAAAGGCCACTTTCTGTGGATCAGTGTAGGCTAAGACAGAAAAGACCTTCTCCATCGCCTTGACCCACTCCTTAGCTTTATCTGGGTGAAAGTTCCTTGGAAGCTAGGCGGATTCGTTTTTCTAAATTCAACAAATTTAAGATAGTCCAGGTCTACTCCTAGGCCATGTGGAATTCCCCCATGGCCAGCCTCAGGCCGCCTACCCAACTGGTCCATCATCTGATGAGCTGTAGCGGCCTGTTCCCACATTGCATGAGCCATTTCATGCATAGTATCCATAAAATTAGCAGGATCTTTTGGAGTGGGTACAGTTCGTGGCCTACCACGGCCCCTGGATGTAACGTCCGAAAGAAAATTTTATCGTTAATAATCGAGTTATTCGATTTTTATCAAATAAGTGTGTTTCATCGAAATAAGTATGATTTACTAGTGATTAGACTTGATGGAATTAGATTAGGAACATAGAAAATCTGACAGAATTTTTCTAAAACCGGTTTACCAATTTAAGAGAAATCGATACGATTTCGGTATTTTAATACTATCGAAATCGGACCAATAGAAGAATCATTGTGAGAACCCTAGAATGAATGGCTAGGATTCAGCCACAACACTCCCATAGGTGGTGCCATTCTTAGCCAAGAAGCTGCCACAAAAACCAAGTTGAATAACCTACTCAAATCCACCAATCACACAACTCCTTGCTCCACAGTTTATGTTGAATTCCTTTTTTGCCCTTGTGAATTTCGATCAAGATAAGGGGCTGACTCCCCTTCATTTGTCTTCCATTCACACTCCTCTCTACTCCATTTTCAATCTCTCTTCAGGTCCCATCAAGAGCAACTTCCATCTAAGGCACCAAATCAACTAAATTTCAACTAGACAAGGTAGAGATCCTACTCCTCTTCTTACTTTCCATGGTTTGGAACAGTATGAGGGCCTTGGATATCTTGTGATACTGGTGAGATTTGAAGTGATGATGATGAATTATAATTGACTATGCATGTATGTTGTGATTAGAATTAGAGTTGGTATCAAAGAACTTGAAGAAAAGAGAAAACTCAAGAAGCTGTCAGGGTTCTCCCTCAGCGATTCGTACGGCAAAGTGCACGGCTCTACCTACAGCCATTTAAAGTTGATGAACCTATTTTTAAATGAACCTAGACATTTAGGGCTTTCCATACATATATAATATAAGGCCATTGGATTAGTATAGAGGTAGTTATGAATTTTTGAAGTTTGACCTAGAAATAAGGACCTTCATCTAGGGAGTATGAGTTAAGAAGGGTGTAACTCACCCTACACAACTCCAAATTGAGTGAATCCAACGTTGTTTGAAAACTAACATATGAGGGAATATCTCATAAAAATTTTAGATTCAGATTCATTGCCATCCATCCCCAGTACATCAATGAATTTATCTAAAGTTCAACCCAGGCTGGGATAGGGTAGTCTAGTAGGGTTAAGTTTCAAAGCTTATATCTCAAGTTATGCTTACTCAAATGATATGCAACTTATTTCATTTGCAAGCTGGCTCTGTTTGCTTTACATTGATATAAATTTCGTATGGTTTTACCTAGATTTCTATTTTTAGTGAATTTTCTCTTATAAGAGTGTAATTCTAGCTAGAAATAGAGCTTGATCGGGTATACTAAGGTTGAACTCAGGAGGATACACTTAAAATTGAACTCAAAAGGGTATACTTAAGGTTAAACTTGGAAGAGTATACTTAAGGTTGAACTTGGAAGGGTATACTTAAGGTTAAACTCGAAACGGGTATACTTAAGGGTGAACTTGGAACTTAGTGAATAGTAAATTAGATCGGGTATAGTTAATGTCAGAACTCGGAATTTAGGAAACATCCTCATAAAAGTCCTGGAAGACCAAATGTAGACTAAGGTCAGAGATTGGGATCAATCCAGAATCAATCTAGGAGATCAAACATAACCCCGGAAGTCGAAAATTATATAATCTAGGAGATCAAACATAACCCCAGAAGTCGGAAATTATATAATCTCGGAGATCGAATATAACCAGGAAGTCGAAACTTGGGTAATCTCGAAACTCGAGCACAATTCGAACTCGGGAATAGAAGCTAAAAGCTTGCAAGATAAATTAAGACATTAAGGTTTTAAAGCTTACACCTATCGATATTGTTATATTCTTGCTATGACTATAATGTTATATATTGAGTTTGCTGTTTGATTAAAGTTTCTTGATTTCCTGGCACTATTCATGGGGAAGTGAACATGATCCATCATACTGCCGAAATTTCGGCAGAGATTTCAATTAATATGAATTTACAAGTTATGCATGCATTGGTTAAAGCATGAGACAAGTAATGCTACCCTTATAAGAATGAGGAAGGATTTCCATGTGACTTGGGCCAGTGCCTAAACAAAGTTTAGAGGAATAGATCAGTGGGGAAGTCGAGAAAAGTAAACCTGGCGACCCTGTATAGGAACGAGCTCGATCCTGAAAAGCAGACTATTACTCAGGAGTCTTATGGCCAATATACTCCCAGGGGACCAAGTATGGAAAAAATATGAGTTAAAGTCAAGTGCATTATCATTTCTGCATGTCCATAGTTTTTGTTACCATGTTTTGAGTTAATTGCACTATTATCTGCTATATATGTGCTTTTGTTTACTTTACAGTTGCCACTTGATTGTGTCAAAATATATGTCTTGTAGCTTATTTTTCTGTCTTATTTTCCTTTATCTCTTTAAGTAAAACCAAGTTGTGTTTTGGGCTATGATTTCTATAATTAATTGAGTACAACATCCTGTTGATGTAACATTTGCTCTTAATTAAAATCTGAAATACCTGAGAATGGCGGTGATGACACATATATACTTAGGATTCCTACTGAGAAATCTTTATTTCTCACCATACTATACATTTCCGCATCATTCTCAGAGCATGGAGAACACGGCAACCGGTGTCCTGTTTATTGAGTTTCTTGAACTCCACATCCATTTTAATCCGTTCATAGGCTCCATGTACATATCCGGTAAATGTCAGTTTCGCCTTTATTTCTTCTTCTAGAGAGATTTTGCAGTACTCCTCATGCACCCGCTTTTTGACCCCGCCGTCCCTTACATAGCCATCCTTTTCCATATGGCTCATCTCTTTCCACCTCCACATGCTGCGGCAACAGCGCCAGCAGTAGTAGTAGCTCCCATGGCTCCGCCAGTCTCACCATCGTAGCAGATACTCTTGGTCTTGATGTCTGAGGCTGAGAATTCATCTTCCTTGTCCTCTGCTCCGAGTGTGGATTACACTCCCGTGGATGTCGGCATAGCGAATGGATTCCTTTCTTCGGAATCCATCTAGTTGGAGTACCCACTGTAACAGTAGTAGGCGTATAGGATGACCCTCTTTTGGTAGTTTGGGTCATGAGCATATATGGGTAAGAGGTAGTAGTTGTACATGAAATGTCCCGTGGGGACCAGTTAGGGGGGTTGTTCACATAAACAGGTTGATTTATTTTGTGTTAGTGGCCTCATTTTTTTTTTACTACCCTGTACTGTCTTACATATCTTTTGACAACTTTGAAAACAAATATATATGTATGTATATATATATGATGCAATTTCAGTAAGTTCTATTTCTTTCATATTTTTATTTGTGTTACTTTACTTCTGGTACAAGGACTGTTTAGTATTTATTTCATTGCCAAATGGAAATTGATTGAAAGTAAATAGTTAACTCTCAGTTCGCCACTCGTAATAACTTATCAGGTAATATATTATGACTTAAGCATAGTATTTTGCCTGGTAAGATGTTACATTTTTTGTATCAAAGTAGTTCGTCCTAATATAGGCCTGAGGATTGGACTGACTATGCTTTGCATATGCTTTGTATTCTTTAGATATTATCATGCACTGAGTCTGATCCAGATAGATAGGATGCATATGAGGGGATTGCCTAACCATATGCTGTTATTTACTAGCAAATTGAACTTAGTATTAGCCTGATCAACTCAATTACTTGTGTTTTATGTGTTCAAAACTTGATGGCTTCTGGAAGGCAAGGTAGGCTGCGAACTTCCAATCTACTGAATTCCTGGACACAATGCGAGAAATGGCGCACGCTATGCGTGAACAGGCAGCTGCGGCGACTCAAATGATGGGCCAACGAGGAAGGCAGCCAGAGGTAGGTCTTGCAGGGAATCATAATGGCCCTAGGATGGACCTGGAATACCTTAAATTTGCTGAGTTCAGAAAGGCCAACCCACCCAGCTTTAGGGGAGCCTTTAACCTAGATAAGGAGGATGGGTGGGTTAAAGCCATGGAGAAGGTCTTCTCCATATTAGACTGCACAGACCATCAGAAGGTGACCTTTGCCACCTATATGCTGGAAGCAAATGCAGAGTTCTGGTGGAATAGTGCACGCCGGTTATTAGAAGGATCCCAAATAGATATTACTTGGGATGTATTCAGAGACATGTTTTATCAGAAGTACTTCCCTGCCTCTGTCCGTAATGCTAAGGAGTTGGAATTCATGCACCTACGTCAAGGGAATAGGAGTGTATCGGAATACATTGCTAAATTTGAGGAGTTGTGCAAATTTTCCATCATTTATCAATGGAACCTCGATGAAGCCTGGAAATCCATGAAGTTCGAAGATGGGCTGAGAGAAGATATCTTTACCACCATAGGACAAATGGAGATCAGAGACTTCCCTATGTTGGTGAACAAGTGCCGCCTAGTGAAGGATTGCAACAAGAAGTTGGTTGCTACTAGGTTCACCGGCAGTAACTTTAAGAAGGGGTTAGCCCGACAAGGCCCAAGGTTCAAACCCAACTTTTAGCAGCAGAGAAAGTTTTAGCCTATGGGCAGCAAAGGCAAGCAACCTCAGAGGCCTTTTGGGAACTAGACATGCAGCCAGTGCGGCAAGAATCATGGCAACCGCCCCTACTTGGCAGGTTAATATGTCTATTTTGGATGTGGCAAACCAGGCCACAAAATCTATGAATGTCCTGCTAGAAACCCTTAACCGACCCCCAAGTCACAACGCCAAGAAAGGGTTTTCACTATAGATGCACAAGAAGTTAACAAGTCGGAAGATTTGATTCAAGATACGTGTGAAGTGAATGGCAAGACCTTGACTGTTTTATATGATTCAGGTGCATCTCACTCTTTCATCTCCCATGATTGCATGTCAACCTTACAGTTACCTAATTTTGAATTACCCTATGACTTGCTAGTTTCTACTCCTACAAGTGAGCCGGTTAAGACCCATCATATTTGTATCCCCCTTTAGATAGGGGGCAAACTTTTTTAGCCAATTTAATTTACCTCTTCTTGTCTAGACTTGACATTATTTTGGGTATGGATTAGCTCTCTACCAACCAGGCTCTATTAAATTGCTCTGATAAATCCATTATGCTTTCCTCTGTTTCATCTTCTGAATCAGTAATCCCTGTAAGCCTTTATTTAAGCTCTTTAGCAGTACATTACTATGGGGATACAAGTCAAGGGTATATTCTCTTATCAACCAGTGTAGCGGAGGTTGATCAGAAGTTAGATAATATTTCAGTTGTTAGGGAATATCCCGATGTGTTCCCTGAAGATATTTCTGATTTTCCTCCCGAGAGGGAAATTGAGTTCGCTATTGAATTGGTCCCAGGAGCAGGACCAATATCTATAGCGCCATACCGAATGTTGCCCTTGGAATTGACTGAACTTAAGAAGCAAATTGAAGAACTCCTAGATAAGAAATTTATTAGGCCAAATGCAACACCATGGGGAGCCCCAGTTCTGTTAGTTAAGAAGAAAGACGGGGGCATGCGGCTGTGTGTGGATTACAAGTAACTGAATAAAGCGACGATTAAAAATAAGTATCCATTGCCAAGGATTGATGATCTCATAGACTAACTATAAGGGACTACTATATTTTCCAAGATTGATCTACGGTCTGGATATCACCAAATTTCGGTTCGAGAAGAAGATATTCTGAAGATGGTGTTTCGAACTTGCTATGAACATTATGAATACACTGCAATGTCCTTCGGGTTGACGAATGCACCGGCAATATTTATGGATTACATGAATTGGATATTCCGACCATATCTTGACAAATTTGTGGTGGTATTCATTGATGACATACTTGTTTACTCGAAGACGGAGCAGGAGCACGTAAAACATTTGCGACTGGTTTTGCAGGTTCTAAGAGAGAAGAAACTTTATGCCAAGCTATCCAAATGTGAATTTTGGATGAAAGAAGTAAAATTTCTTGGCCATGTGGTATCCCATGGAGGAATTTCTATGGATCCCAGTAAGGTGGAAGCAGTATTAAGCTAGGAACGGCTAACAATAGTTATGGAAGTCAAAAGTTTCTTAGGTTTGGCAGGATATTACAGGAGATTTGTTAAAAACTTCTCTCAAATAGCCCTACCATTAATGAAGTTAACCAGGAAGAATGCCTCGTTTGAATGGACAGCCGAATGTGGGCAGAGTTTCCAAGAATTAAAAGAAAGATTGACGACGGCCCCAGTACTTACTTTGCCGAATCCTCATGAACCATTTGAAGTCTACTATGATGCTTTTAAGAAAGGATTAGGATGCGTGTTAATGTAGAATAGGAACATCGTCGCGTATGCTTCCAGGCAATTGAAAACTCACGAAAGAAATTATCCAACGCATGACTTAGAGTTAGCGGCGGTGGTATTTGCTCTGAAGGTATAGAGACACCACCTCTACGAAGTAAAGTTTGAAGTATTTTCTGATCACAAAAGCTTGAAATACCTTTTTGATTAGAAGGAATTAAACATGAGGCAATGAAGGTGGATGGAGTTTCTTAAAGATTACGAATTTAAACTAAAGTACCACCCTTGCAAAGCAAACGTGGTGGCAGATGCCTTGAGTAGGAAATCCTTAACTGTGACATGGATGATAATCAAGGAAATGGAACTCATAGAAAGTTTTCAAGACCTTAACTTGGGAATCTCTATGAACCCCGATGCCATTTAGTTAAACCAACTTAAGATAACCAGTGATTTCAAAGACCAAATCCAGCAAGCACAATGAAGAAATGATGACTTCCAGCATATAATGCAACAAGTGCAATCTAGCAAGCTAACAGGATTTACTCAGGATGCAGAAGGAATATGGTGATATCAGGGAAGAATATGTGTACCTGAGGAGGATAATCTCAGGAAGAAGGTATTGGAGGAAGCCCATAAGAGTAAGTTTACAATACATCTTCGCATTAACAAAATGTACCAAGATCTTAAGAGGATGTTTTGGTGGCCAGGCCTTAAGACAGATGTGGCAAATTTTATGAACAAATGTTTAACCTGTCAGAAGGTAAAAATAGAACATCAGAGACCATCAGGAACTCTGCAACCCTTAGAGATTCTGAAGTGGAAATGGGAGAGTATTTCCATGGATTTCGTGATAAACTTACCACGGATGCCTTCAGGATATGACACTATATGGGTCATAGTGGATAGGCTAACCAAGTCTACTCACTTTTTAGCCATTCGAGTGAATTACCCTTTAGAGAAGTTGGCTTAATTGTACATTCAAGAAGTGATACGAGTACATGGTATTCCTTCAACAATTATTTCAGATCGAGATCCAAGATTCACCTCACGATTTTAGGGAGCACTCTAGAAGGCGTTTGGTACTAGGCTATGTTTAAGTACTGCGTACCATCCGCAAACAGATGGCCAGATTGGGTGAACTATTCAAGCTTTGGAAGATATGCTATGAGTGTACATTCTGGAAAAGGGTGGAAGCTAGGATCAATACTTATCGTTGGCTAAGTTTGCGTACAACAAAAATTATCATGCTACCATCGACATGGCTCCGTATGAGGCTTTATATGGACATAAGTTTCAATCTCCTCTGTGTTGGTATGAATCAGGAGAACAGAGTCTGTTGGGACCGAAATTAGTCAGACAAACTACAGAGCAAATCAAAAGGATCCATAGCAAGATACTTGTAGCTCAAAGTCATCAGAAAAGCTACGCGGATGTTAGGAGAAAGCCATTAGAATTCCAAGAAGGAGACCATGTATTTCTAAAGATCACACCCAAAACTGGCGGAGGCAGAGCCATCAAAATTAGAAAGTTAAGCCCTCACTTTATAGGTCCTTTTCAAATTTTGAAATGAATTGGGCCAGTTGCGTATCGAGTCGCCTTACCTCTACATCTGTCAAATCTTCATGATGTCTTTCATGTTTCTCAACTCAGAAAATACCAGCTTGAACCTACTCATTTCTTAGAACCTGAATCAATCCAGTTAAAGGATGACTTAACCGTTCATGTACCTCCAGCATGAATAATGGATAGGAGCATCAAACACCTTCGGAATAAAGCCGTACAGCTAGTTAAGGTGGCATGGGGACACGAAGACTCAGTGGACTGTATGTGAGAATTAGAATCTGATATGCAGAGAGAGTATCCTAAATTATTTTCAGATACTAAATTTTGAGGACAAAATTTTTTTTTTTAGAAGGGTAGTAATGTAACGTCCGAAAGAAAATTTTATCGTTAATAACCGAGTTATTTGGTTTTTATCAAACAAGTGGGTTTAAT
The DNA here is from genome assembly GCA_031439595.1 of Pterocarpus santalinus. Lineage (NCBI taxonomy): Eukaryota > Viridiplantae > Streptophyta > Magnoliopsida > Fabales > Fabaceae > Pterocarpus > Pterocarpus santalinus. Next base: position 26,956,246 of record CM062529.1, read on the forward strand.
CAAAATAAGTGTGATTTAGTAGTGATTAGGCTTGATGGAATTAGATTAGGAGCATAGGAAATCTCATAGAATTTTTCTAAAACCGGTTTACCAATTTAAGAGAAATCGGTAAGATTTCGGTATTTTAAAACTGTCAAAACCGGATCAATAGAAGAATCATTGTGAGAACCCTAGAATGAATGGCTAGGATTTAGCCACAACACTCCCATAGGTGGCGCCATTTTTAGCCAAGAAGCAGCCACAAAAACCAAGTTGAATAACCTACTCAAATCCACCAATCACACAACTCCTTGCTCCACAAGTTTGTGTTTAATTCCTTCTTTGCCCTTGTGAATTTCGGTCAGGATAAGGGGCTGACTCCCCTTCATTTCTCTTCCATTCATACTCCTCTCTACTCCATCTTCAACCTCTCTTCAGGTCTCATCAAGAGTAGCTTCCATCTAAGGCACCAAATCAACTAAATTTCAGCTAGACAAGGTAGGGATCCTACTCCTCTTCTTACTTTCCATGGTTTGGGAGAGTATAGGGGCCTTGGGTATCTTGTAATACTGATGAGATTTGAAGTGATGATGAATTATAATTGATTATGTATGTATGTTGTGATTAGAATTGGAGTTGGTATGAAAGAACTTGAAGAAAAGAGAAAACTCAAGAAGATGTTAGGCTTCTCCCTTGGTGGTCCATACGATGGAGTGAACGGCTCTGCCTATAGCCATTTAAAGTTGATGAACATATTTTTATATGAAACTAGACATTCAAGGCTTTCCATACATATATAATGTAAGGCCATTGGATTAGTATAAAGGTAGTTACAAATTTTTTAAGTTTGACCTAGAAATAAGGACCTTTATTCGGGCAATATGAGTTGAGAAGGGTGTAACTCACTCTACACAACTCCAAATTGAGTGAATCCAATGTTGTTTGAACACTAACATATGAGGGAATATCCCATAAAAATTTTAGATTCAGATTCGTTGCCATCCATCCCCAGTACATCAATGAATTCATCTAAAGTTCAACCTGAGCTAGAATAAGGTAGTCCAGTAAGGTTAAGTTTCAAAGCTTACATCTCGAGTTATGCTCACTCAAATGATATGCAACTTATTTCATTTGAAAGCTGGTTCTATTAACTTTACATTGATATAAATTTTGTATGATTTCACCCAAATTTCAATTTTTGGTGAACTTGCTCTTATAAGAGTGTAATTCTAGCTAGAAATAGAGTTAGATCGGGTATCCTAAGGTTGAACTCAGAAGGGTATACTTAAGATTGAACTCGGAAGGGTATACATAAGGTTGAACTCGGAAGGGTATACTTAAGGTTGAACTCAGAAGGGTATACTTAAGGTTGAACCCGGAACGGATATACTTAAGGTTGAACTCGAAACTTAGTGAATAATAAATTAGATCGGGTATATAGATATATATGTACCCCTTCATTCATTATTACAAACTCTTTAATGCAAGGAAAAACCCTAAAGGGTGACTTTTAAAGCCAAATTTCTAAGAATCACCAACGAAAAAGATTTTTCATCCCTGAAGAGGCCCTTTGTTTTTGCTTCTTTTCTTAGCAAGTCATCGCCTAAAAATCAGCAAGGAAATAAGAGGCCATCCCCCAGACCTAAAAGGTCGTCCCAATTTCTTATTTTTTTTCTTCTTATTTGTGAATCATTTATGACCATCTCAAGTTGAGTCACCTCTCTACCCTTTTCATGTGTTAATAGTACACTTGTGAAATCCCTATTAACAGACTCAAATCTTCAAGAAATAATGCTTAGATCATTAGTGATATTATGGCAGAAAAATAAAAAAAGCATATATATATATATATATATATATATATATATATATATATATATATATATATATATATATATATATATATATACATAGATGTCGGTTTTCAGAGTTTACAAAAAAAAGAAACCATAAATAGTACAGGGTATAGAAAAATGAGGCCACTAAAATGAAATAATCTGGCCTATCTCTATAAAACAAACCCTATATGGTCCCTACGGGACATTTCATATGCTATCCACCCATGCACCAGATTCACTAAGCTTCTACCTATGGCCCATATTGACAAAAGAGGGCCACTCTATACATCTCCTCCTACTGCACTACATAAGTCCTCTAGGTAATTTCCGAGGAAAGGAATCCATGCGTCATGTCGGCGTCTACCGGGGCATAGCTACCACTGGGTGCAAAAGATGAGGAGGAGCTCACTGCCTCTGATGGGTCCTCCTCCCCCAAAAAGTGAGACGGAAGGGGTCTGATGAAGTGGTGAAGCGGGAGGTGCAGCTGGAGCTGTGGCTGCTACTACTGCTATAGGTGGGAATGGGTGTGCCATGTAGAATGGGATGGCAATATAGGGAGCAGAAGGGTCGAATAGTAGATGAGTAAGTAGGACGACAAAATCTCTACTGAAAAAGAAATATAAGTGGAATCGGCAGCTACCAGATATGTTTATAGAGTCTAGAAATGGGTCAAGGTGGATGTGCAGGTCAGGGAACTCAATATAAAGTATGCTTGTTGCTGCATTCTCCATGATCTAAGAATGATGCGGAAATACACAGTAGGGTGAGAATTTAAAGAAATTCGCAGTAGGAATCCTAATTCTATACACATCTGTCATCACCGTCATTCCCAGTTGTTTCGGTTTTTCTTAATTTTGAATAATACAATATACATTAATATTCAACTTAACTCATATTGTGGAAATATAACCCGAAACAAGACTTAGTTTTTAAGTTAGAGCAATAAAAATATATCTAAACAAGAATGCTGATATAACAAAGACAGTAACGATAGGTAAACAGTAATATAACATGAGTAACATACATGTAACTACAAAATTAGTTTAGGGATTAACAAACAAAGCATGTATATAAAATGGAAAATACATGTAGTATTTGGAAGCTTTTCAACTCATATAACTTATATTTTTCCACCCTTGGTCCCCTAAGAGTCTTTGGCCATATATTCCTGGATAATAGTCTGCTTTTTAGGACCTAGCTCGTTCCTATATAAGATTGTCGGGTTTACTTTCCCTGACTTTTCCATTGATTTATTCCCCTTAAACTTATTCAAGAACTAGCCTAAGTAATAAGGAATCCTTTGTAATCTTCATAAATTTCATGCACAATTAACACTATCTTACTTAAGCATCATATGTTCACACAAATATCTCACATAGTATGTGAATTTCTTGCCGAAATTTTAGAAGCATAATGGATCAGGTTCACTTTCCCATGAATAGTGCCAGGTTACTAGTAAAATTAATCAAACATTCAAATCAAGATAGAACAACAAGCTTATAATAGCAATATCACTCATGTGGTGTGCCAAAATCAACAGAAATATCAACAGAGTTTTCTGCTTACTCTTCTTTCTTCTATTCAAATTTTGTAAGATTCACTATTATTTCTATTCAACTCATTTAGACCTAAATTTTGGATATTTTATAGTTCTATGTGTCTAGTTTCCAACCCTTTTAATCCCATCTCATTTTTGACTTGCGTAACTCAAGTTATTTGAATTTTATCTCAGTCTGTCCTCCTCTTAGCTAGAATTGCACCCTTAAAAGTAGAAAATCACCAAAAATTGAAACCTAGGTGAAATCATATGAAGCTTATATCAAATTAAAGCTAACAGAACAAGCTTTTGAATGACAAAGTTTCACCTCATTTGCATAAATATTGCTTGAGTTATAAACCCCACAAGTTGAACCTCCTAGACTACCCTATTCTAGTCCAGTTTGGACTTAGAGCAACTTCATCAAATAACTAGGAATAAATAAAAATGAATCTGTATCTGAAATTTTTATGGGATGGTATGTTACATGTTAGATTTCAAACAAAGTTAGTTGAACTCAATTTAGAGTTTTGTAGGGTGAGTTATACCTTTCTCAACTTATACTACCCAGAAGAGTACCTAGAATTTCAAGCTAAATTTCAAAAATTCATAACTAACTCTATACTAATCCAATGTCTTATACTTTACATATTTGGAAAGCATTAGATGTCTAGTTTCATGTAAAAATATATTCATCAAGTTTTAATGGTTAGGTTTTGGTCCGTACAAGACAAACATATGGATGCCGTAGGGTTTTCACCCAACAGCACCTTGCTTCTTTCTATTTTCAAGTTCTTCCATTCCAACTTCAATTCTAATCATATCATACATACAAAATAAACCCTAAATCATCATCTCTACTCAAAATAACATCAGAATCATAAAAGAAAGTGGAGCCCCAATCAGTCCCAATTCAAAGAAAACAAGAAGAAAAGTTGAAATTCCTACCTCTCCTAGGTAAAATCTTGTTGAATTTGTGCCTTTGATTGAAGAAATCTTCATGAAGCTTGAAGAGTTGATGGAGATGGAGTGAAGATGAGTTAGAATAGAAGAAAAATGATGAGGGTTCAGCAGGTTAGAGTGGTCAAAATTCTAAGGGACAAGAAAGGAAATATTTCAAAACTTTTGAAGGCAGCTAGCATATGATTAGTGGATTTCATTCCTCATTCAAACTTGACTTGGCTGCTCTCTTCAGGGCTGATTGTGGCACCACTTGTAAGGGTGTGTTGGCTGAATCTTGGCCATCCATCCTAGGATTCTCATAGTATAATTTCTATTGATTTGGTTCCGACAGTTTAAAATACCTAAATCTTACTGATTTCTTTTAAATCGGTAAATCGGTTTTAGAAAAATCCTATGAGGCCTCCTATATTTCTAATCTAATTCCCTCAAATTTAATCCTTCTAAATGTTACTTAATTGGCTTTGGGTAAATACTTAATCGAATTTTAATTAATCTCAATTATTTGATAAAAATCGAATAACTTGATTAAAAATGATAAGATTTTTTGGACGTTACACAAAACATTCACATAATTTACATAAGTACATATTTAAAATAGAACATAAGGCTAAGAATGAAAGAATGAAATATTTCTTCTAATATATATCTTCATAATCTTTTTTTTTTTTTTGCTGTACTTCCTCACTTTTTTTACTTTAGTATTTACTATTAACTTATCATGCCTTAACTTAGGTCAAATAAGCGTATCTAACTTAAGCAAATGGATCCAGTTACTGGTCAGGTTCACTCTCCCCGATGATAACACACCTAAGCGTTACGTCCGCTGTCCCTAGGGTATCCACATGTATCTACACTTGTAAACATGGCATAACATGTGCTTCATGCATGCCAAGTCAAAAATGAATTTATTGAGAGTCCAGCAGCACAATAGCTATACCGATAGTTTCCTAGAGATTAGAAGCAATGAAATAAATAGTTAACTATCCAAAGATACAATGCCAATAAGATTCCAATGCACACGTGGTCATATGAAGACATAGGGCTACTCGAATTGCATAATGTTCAAGTAAATAAGTATGTCATATCATACATCCCAAGAATGCACAAACTCATTACATATACTCAATCTTGCCAATTGGCTTAGTCCAAGTCCCTTGGAGACCTCTAATTTAAGTTATAATCTTGTGATATCATAGTTCTTCAAATCTGCCTAGAAATTTTAAAATATATACCATAATTTCAATTTAAGTCATTTTGATCTCAAATTTTACATGGATTATGCTCTACTAATTTATTTTTAAACCTTTTCTGTTCAACTAAATTTTGAAGTGTATAGCTTAAGTTATTCAAGTTTTTCCCTACTACTCCCATATTATAGGACAAACTTGAGCACTTAAAAGCGGAAAATAACTAAAAATCCATCTTACATCATTTTCCTAAAATTTTACATGATTATATCTATGAGAGCCTTCTTTCAAACAAACAAGTTCCACTTAATTTGGCTAACTAGAGCTTAAGTTACAAGCTCTAAATTTAGGCTATCCTATTTAGATATTTATAGAGTATAGGGTAAATTTGTGGAATTATTGGGAATAACTTATTGAGAGTTTCGAGTTGAAAATTTATTTATGTGTCATCTTTCTAACAAAATTAGTTGCACTCAAATTGAAGTTATATAGGGCAAGTTATACACATTAGAACTCTCATTGCCTAGGTTTGTTCCTCCTAGCTCATAGCAAAGTTCAAAAATTCATAACTCACTTATCCTAAGTCTAATTGACTTTGAATTTTGAGAGTATATTCTCCTATGAGTATTTATCATTTAAAATTGGTCCACTTCATTTTGAATTTCCTAGCTTGAATTATATGTCATGAATTCATGACTATCCAGAATACCTAACACAATTAAAGATATGTTTTTGTGTTACTTTGGTTTCCTAGTTTGCTATTCTTCACCAACCAAGTTTCACTAGCTATAAAATCACTAGAATAATGGTATAGATCATCATCATCAACTGAAAACATGTAGGGTCTAATATATCGTAAACCTAGCTTCATGAGAGCAACTTAACATAACAAGAGTCTTAGGACACCTATCTCATTTCCAACCTCAAGAACACTTCAAATCTTGATTCCTCCAACTCTAAGACTCTCTTAGAATCACAAAGCAACATCTAGGTCTTCCTTCCTCCTTCTTGGCCAAAGCCAGAACTAATCCAAAGAGGAGATTTTGGCTTTTATGTGGTTTAGAAGGTATCAAACAAGCTCAAAAGTGAGATAAATGTTGAAAAAACAAGAAAGCTAAAGGTTTTTGAGTTTTGTAAGAACAACAATGTAGGAGAGGGAGTGAAAGAAAGGTTCAGCCATGGGAGATGAGAGAAAGAAAAGGACGATACAAATTTAGGTTTTTGAAGAGATATTTAGTTAGATTTTTTGAAAAAGCAAAGATAACTCACCATTAGATGTGTGGCCCATATTTCTTCTTGGCTTTTTGGCCTTGTGGACTATTCTGGGCCATATATAATATGTGTTATCTTCTGATAACTAAATTCTCTTACTTTTAGATCCCTACCAGTTCTATTTCTTATGTTCTAGGAAACTGCTCTTAAAACTTTTATGGTGCGGTTAAAATTCTATTAATGACAAAATTTTAACTATATTACATTATCACTTTTATTATTTAACATTCTCCTCTCTATTTATAAATTTAATGTTAATTAATACTTAATGGTGTTAATTATATAGAATTAAATTAGGGTGCTACATTACTCCTCACCTTTTTAATGAATTTTGCCCTCAAAATTCTATTATCCCTAATAAGCCAACTAGACACCATAGATTCCTGCCTACACAAAACGTTATATTGAGGTGATCAGACTCAATATATAGCTAAGTGCGACAAATAAATTACAACATACACAATAAGGCTACTATGTACAAACACCTATGTCTTTTTCATGCAAGGATCTAAAGCATGACTTTTCTAGACTCTCAAGAGTATGCTTTAGAAACATAGTCAGTCCATCCTCATTAGACATGAGGATGAACTGCTCTGATACTAAAATATAACACCTTTCCAAAATGCAACACCATGCTTAAGCCATACTATTGCACTTAGGAGTTGCTACTAATAAATTAATGAACCTTACTTGATTATTTACTTTACTCCTGGGAAAATAATGTGATATCTATTTCGTAGACCCGAGCAAATATATGCAAAAGAGTAGTGGGAATAGAAACTTCCTTATATATACAAACATTTGCATTAAAGTAGTACTTGCCAAGTTATATATCAAGGCTTCTAGTCTTGCTTAATAATATCTCAAAATACATAAAAGAGCTATACTAAGAGCTTCCACTAATGAAACAGTCCTCTAATCCGAGTATATATTTCTATCAGCAAATCTTCAACAGCTAATCCAGTTTCAATCTGACTCTACCCAGAAAGGCACCGTCATGGTCCTCTAACCTGTCTAGAGACAACACATGAATACATAAAGGAGTAAGAATTTAACATTCTCAATAGACATCCTAAGCTATTAGACAATCAATTTCATCATCGTTGCCTTAGCCACTTTGGTTTATTATAAAAATGTGGTCATGTCATAACAAAATAAATACTTCATTTTATAAAGTTCAAAACTATCATTCTACAGTGAGTTTCTTTTATTTAAGCATTTACTCCAAGACTTAAAACATTCATACAATTTACATCAGTACATATTTAAAATAGAACATAAGACTTGGAATGAATATATGAAATATTTCTCCTAATATATGTCTCTATACTCTTTTCTTTGTTGTACTTTCCTACTTTTTTTACATTAGTACTTACTGTTAACTGATTGTGCCTTACCTTATGTTAGACATCTTTTTTCTGACTTAAGCAAAGGGATCCAATTACTGGTCAGGTTCAATTAGAAACAATCAAGTAAATAGCCAACAATCTAAAGATACAATGCCAATAGTCACATATAGCAAGATTGTAATGTAAACGTGGTCATATGAACAAATAGAACTTCCCCAATTTCATAACATTCAAGTAAATAAGTATGTCATATTATACATCCTAAGAATATACAAACTCATTACATATACTCAATCTTACCAATTGGCTTGGTCTCAAGTCCCTTATAGACCCTGAATAATCTTGTAATATTATAATTCTTCTAATCTACCCAAAAATTCTAAAATACACCATAATATCAAGCTAAGTCACTTTTATCTCAAATTTTACAGTGATTATGCTCTTCTAATCCATTTTCAAATCTCTTTGGTCTCCCTAAATTTTGAGGTGTATAGCTTAAGTTATTAAAGTTTTTCCTACTTCTATCTTGTTATGGTATAAACTTGAACACTTGAAAGTGAAAAATCACTAAAAATCCATCTTACATCATTTTGGCCTGAAATTTTACATGGTTATACCCACAAGAGCCCTCTTTCAGCTAGATAAGTTCCACTCAATTTGGTCAAGCAGAGCTTAAGTTACAAGCTCTAAATTTAGGCTACCCTATTTAGACACTTATAGAGCACAAGGTAAATTTGTGGAATTACTAGGAACAACTCACAGGGAGTTTGGATCTAAAAGTTTACAACCTATTCTCCTATGTGTCATCTTTATAACAAAATGGCTTGGGCTCAAATTCAAGTTATATAGGGCAAGTTATGCCCATTAGAACTCTCATTAACCAGTTTTGTTCCTCCCAACTTACGGCCAACTTCAAAAATTCATAACTCATTCATCCTGAGTCCAATTGACTTTCAATTTTGAGGGTATATTCTCCTATGAGTATATTATCATTTAAAATTAGCTTCACTTCATTTTGAGTTTCCTAGCTTGAATTGGAAACCACAAAATTCATGACTGTCCAAAATACCCAACATAGTTAAAAATCTATTTTTGTGTTACTTTGATTTCCTAGTTTGCTATTCTTCCCCAACCAAGTTTTACTAGCTATAAAACCACTAAAATAATGGTATATATAATCATCATTAGGCAAAAACATGTAGGGTGCAACAAATCACATACCTTAGCTTCATGAGAGCAACTCAACATAACAAGAGTCTTAGGACACCTACCTTACTTCCAAGCTCAAGTAGACTTCAAATCTTGATTCCTCCAACTCTAAAGCTCTCTTAGAATCACAAAATAACACCTAGGCTTTTCCTTTCTCCTTCTTGGCTAAAGCTAGATGTGACTCAAAGAGGGGAGATTTTAGCTTCTATGTGGTTTAGAAGGTAGCAAACAAGCTCAAAAGTGAGATAAATGATGAATAAGAAGACCTAAGGGTTTTTTAGTTTTGTAAGAACCACAATGGAGGAGAAGGAATGAGAAAGAGGTTCAGCCATGGGAGGTGAGAGAGAGAAAAAGATGGTGCAAATTTAGGGTTTTTGAAGAGATATTTAGTTAGATTTTTAGAAAAGGCAAAGAAGACTCACCATTAAGTGTATGGCCCATGTTGCTTCTTAACTTTTTGGCCATGTGGCCTACATATAATGGATGTGATCTTCTAATAATTAAACTTTCTTATATTTTAGATCCTTACTAGGTCAATTTCAGTTCCAAGAATTGTTCTTAAAATTTTTACGGTATAGTTAAAATTCTAGTATCGACAAAATTTTAACTATATTACATTATCACTTTTATTATTCCACATTCTCCTCTTTATTTATAAATTTAATGTTAATTAATACTTAATAGTATTAATTATACACAATTAAATCGAGGTGTTACAAAGGAGCTAAGCTAGTAAGGCAAGCCTAAGGGAAGCTGAATCCTTTGATACTAGATGTGGTGAAAAAGGTCACCAAGCTGCTAAAAGCTAGCATCATATATCCCATCTCTGATAGCTAGTGCGTAAGCCCAATGTAAGTGGTCCCAAAGAAATTTGATGTCACAATGGTAGCCAACGAGAAAAATGAGCTTATTCCTACTAGAGTCGAGAATAGTTAAAGGTTTTGCATAGATTATAGGAAGCTCAACCAAGCCACCTAGAAAGACCATTACCATTTACCATTCATTGATTAAATATTAGAGTAGCTAGCTAGCAAGTCTCATTGTTGCTTCTTGGACAGTTGCATAGGTCACTTCCATATCCACATTGCACTTGAGGACCAAAGGAAGACTTCCCTTACTAGTCCCTTTGGCCCTTTTACCTACTGGAGGATGTCGTTTGGTCTTTGTAATGAACTGGCACCTTTTAAAAGTGCATGATAAGTGTTTTCTTTGACTTTTTAGAGGATTGTATGGAAGTTTTTATGGATAATTTCACAGTATATGATTCTTCTTTTGATGCATGCTTAGCTAGTGTTGCTAAAATGTTGAATAGGTGCATAGAGACTAATCTTGGTCTACACTTTAAAAAATGTCATTTATGGTAGAACAAGATATTGTCTTAAGCCATGTTATGTCTAGTAAGGGAATTAAAGTAAATCCTGCCAAAATTAAAGTTATTTCACATTTATCTTACCCCATAAGTGTGCAAGAAGTGCACTCTTGGTCATGCAGGCTTCTACAGGCACTTTATTAGAGATTTCAGCAAGATAGCCATTCTCTTGACTAAAATCTTGAAAAAAAGATGTGGAGTTCATGTTTGATGACAAGTGCAAAGAGGCCTTTGATCACCAAAAGCAATCCTTGACTAGCACACTTGTGATATAGCCACCTAACTAGTCTCTTCCCTTTGGGTTGATGTATGACACTTCCAACTATGCCTTAGGAGCTGTTCTTGCACAAAGAGTTGGGAAAGTGTCTCATGTCATCTATTATGCTTTATCCATTCTAGATACTCCCCAAGCCAATTATACCACCACTGAAAAAGAACTTTTAGCTATTGTTTTTACATTAGCTAAATTTAGATCTTACTTGCTAGGGTCTAAAGTGGTTGTGTTTTTTAATCATGTAGCTCTGAAGTTTCTTTTAAAGAAGCTAGACCCAGTTGATTAAGTGGATGTTTCTGCTCCAAGAGTTTGACATTAAGATAGTAGACTTAAGAACTTGGTAATTGACTACTTGAGCCAAATTGAGTGGTCTCTTTCTGATCCCTCCCCTGTAACACCCTAATAAACCCATACTACGCTTAAGTCGTATTACGACGTTTTATTAGTTGTTACTTATGCTCGTGTAAAATTAAACTTCACTTGAAATTAAATTACGCGGAAAATACGGTAAGATTTTTTTTTTTTTTTTTGAAATACGTCATCACTTTGGAAAGTAAAACCTTGAGCGAGAAGGTAGATAGAGAAAGGGCGTGTTGCATAAAATAAATACCCAAATATCATAAGACAAGAGAAAGGTAAATAAATAGAAATTCACAAATACATTGCATTAATTAACTAATCATTACATCCATATGAGTTCATAATATATATATATATATATATATAGACATTACATCGAAGAAAGCTCATGGTCGTGCCATGATCCAAATACAAGATACTAAACACAAACTCCAAGGACAAGGCTCATCTCAAAAAGGAATATACGAAGATGCAAAGTGACGATCGCTATAAGTCCCAAAATAGCTTCGTCTGGCGTCCCACGTCGTCCGTCCGCTCACAGTGTTAGGGATCCATGCTCGACTCCACCGGATGCGCCATCGGATTCTGGTGACGATGCGGAAAAGTAACTAGAGTGAGAAATAAGATTTCTCAGTAGGACTCAAACCCGACACGGAGGTGTCATCGTCATCGTCCCAGCCACTTCGGTTTTATTAATGAAAATAGTGAGCATTCATAAGGTTCAGTTCTTAGGTTTTCGAAAACATGAATATCCAAAGTGGATTCAATTTTAACATACTCTCTAATCATTTATATCATAACATACATGGGCATAAATATAATCACATAACATATGCATGACTGTGCTATGAGCTTCTCTTAACTTTTTCTCTTTAAGGGTTTGGACCGAAGTCCCTTTTCTTTTCTTAACTTGACTTATCTTAAGTCCTTTTCTTTCCACCCACTAAACATAAGTGGTAATGAGCTCATACCGTGGCCATCGCCACCATAAAATTTCGGTACTTACACTAGCTGGGTCATGCCATGCCTCATGTAAGCCCTATCCCCTATACTCACACTAGCTGGGTCATGTCATGCCTCATATGAGTCGTGGGTGAGGGGAACTTAGATTAGGTCACCTTCCCTTTTGAAGGATCACGCCCTTAGTTACTTTATCTTCTTAGTAAGGCTTATGATGCAAAATCATTTTAATTCTTTTTCCACATTTAGGCGTTACGTATCGCCGTCCCCAAATGTGGTTCCTTTAATGTATATCATTAACATATCATATTTGTATCATTATCATACCACCATCATATCACTATCATAATCATCATATCATATCATCATTATCATTATCATGCCATCATCATCATCATAGCATACTATCATCATATCATATCGTCATTATCATTATCATGTCATCATCATCATATAATTGTCATCATATTAATATATGAAGGCATACACATCACACAAAGTCTTATGAGCTTAGCTTAGTAAATTTGGTGCAAGCTTTTAATTGGGGTTGCCTCTTGTATAAATTCTTTTATTAGGCCTAGGGCCAATCTTATCTATTATCCTCTTTAAAACTTTTTATGTTGAATTATGAAGGTTTTCCAATACTTAATGTAAGGGTATTAATGTCTTAAAGCTTATTCTTCATTAACCTTTAACTTTTACCCTAACCAGTTTTACTTTTACAGTGGGGCAGTAACTTCAAAAATTCACCATAATTTCATCTTTTACTCTTTTATTTCGAATTTTGTATGCTTACACTTCTCTGAGTCTATTTTTAAACAAATGAAACCCTACTCAAAAATTCATTTTGTAGCTTGAGTTATACATATTTTATTCTGACTGTTCAGATTTGAAAGTTCATCTCGGGTTAGTGACTTTTAATATTTACTGTGAACTCCTCATAAGGAATCTGACAAAACTGTTTTATGGGGGTGTTCCTCTATATCTTAGATTTCCAAAAAACTTGGTCCCACTCAAAAATGTTATGTATAGCTTGAGTTATACACGTTTTATTACCTACTGCCCAGACAGAAACCCATCCAGGAACAGCAGATTTTAAAAATTCATATCTCTCTCATCTTAAGGCCAAATCTCGCATATTTTATATGTATGAAAAGCTCTTTGAGTCTACTTTCACAGAAAATTAGTTTCATTGCATTATGAGTTTTGTAGAAATAAATATACTGAATGCCTTCCAGACTGCCAGAATTCCAGATTAACCCGTTTTTAAGTTTTACATAACAAACTTGTGGGAATGTTGCTATACCACTTTAAATCACCATTTTTATGTTTTATCTCATTACCATATCCAAAGTTTCAGTCAACAAATCAGTATTTTACCACAAAATAGAGCAAGATACATAAAACCATCATGCCACATAATCTCATTTCAAAACAACACTTTCAACAAGACAAGAAAAACCCATAGGGAAAAGTATGGTCATGAGACCTTGGAGCAAGCTTTATAACCACCTAACTATAAAGAGATTAGGGGTTCTAAAACTTGAAAAAAACACATGGAGAAGAAGGATAGAGTCACTACCAAAGAGAGCTTCTCTTGAAAGCTTGAAGGATGAAAATGGTTGGAGATGGCCTCCTCCTCCTTGAGCTTGATGATGGGGCTAAGTAAGTGTTTGTTTTGCTTCCTCAAGAACCAAAGAGGGTGGTCCTTGAAGGGCTTGTGATGGTGGTAAAAGGAATGAGAGTTGGATGGGGTGTGAAAGTGGGAAGAAGAATAAGAGGAATTAGAAGAGTAGAAGAGTTAGAATGAGGCTTAGAGAGAAGTGAGAGCTTAGGCTTGTAGTGAGAGGATGAAAATAAAAAATGAGGGAGTGGGAGAGGGGTAAGTGGCGCAAAATGGGTGAGGGGGGGCTGATTGGTTTTGCTTCTCCAACAAACAAAGGGAAGTAGGTGAGTTTAGCTTCTTTTTCAAGCAAGAAATCTAGGGACCTTGGGGTAAAAGAGGGAGTTGTGTTTCCTTTGAGTCTTGATACTTGGGTAAAAGGCTTTGTAATGTTTTTGTCAATTGGTTAAAAGCATGAGCTATCTTAGGATTGGCATTGAATGATTGTGATCACTCCAAGTGTCACAATCTTGATGAAGGAGAGTACAACTCTTGTCATGACTTAAGGGATCTACTAACATGGACTCTTGATCTAGTGGTGTATGATGAGAAGGCAATTGAATGGTTAGATGTGGCTCTTGGTTTGACCAAACTTTCAAACAATAATTAAAGAGAAATTTCTAAATTTTTTACAATTGTTACAATTGTCTAAATGTTGATTAATTCAATTGGTTTGATTACACATTAGCACATTCTCAATGAAAGGATTTTTCCTAATTAATTATGTAAAGAAGATGTGAGGGTTAATATGATTAAGGTGTGATACTTATGTGCTCTTAGTTAATTAGGTTTGATCACCTTGATTTTATGTTCTAATTCATGAATTAATAAGGATTGGGCAATTAGGTTCTTAATTGCAACCTTTAGTGCATTATGTTTCAATTGTTGAATTTTCTAATTATTCGTTGACTTGCACTCATCTTATTGACTTGCCTTTAATTTACTAAGCCCTTGCTCTCGAGATTGATCGATTAATTTTTCAATCAATCGTTAACCTCTCTAATTAGCCAAGATCACAGAGCTAATTAGCTTAGACAAAAATTGGGGATGTTACATCCCCCATCTAGGATAACTTGCCTAATGAGCAGCTTTTACAACTGTAAGGTAACCTCCCTTGGTTTGTTGATTTACAGAATTACTTGATTGCTAGAGTTTTATGTAACACCCTACTAATTTGATGTTATGCTTAAGTCATAGCATTAAATTAGGTAGTCTGTGTTACCGTGTTAATACTTTATTTAATTTTCGTGTTTAGTATCATTAAATCGTTAAAACGGAGCGCTGTTACATAATAGACAGGAATAGCGTTATACAATGTAATAAAGTTCAATGTAATATAACAGAAGAGATATACATAAGTGATATATTCTCAATTGTGTATGTACATAAGTAGGTCGGAAGCCGACGCTTCATGTTTATACATATAGATATATACTAAAACAGATGAAATAAAGGAACGTCAAAATTCCTATTTGCCAAAAGCAGAGGCAGAAATAGCAGGAGCAGACTGTGTCCAATGAGTCCATCTCGGAGTCATAGAGAAGCTGCCGTTCTGGGATCTCAATGAAAAGAGTGGCCGTTGAGCCCTTCGCCAGCGTCTGAGAATGATGTGGAAATACAACACGGGGTGAGAATTTCAAGAAATTCTCAGTAGGGTCTATGTATGACGTTCACCTGACGTCACATTCATTCCCAGTTGCCTCGATTTTTTATTTAATTGGAAAAGCATGAGTGTGAACTAGGCTATCCATTTTAATGAGTTTAAGGAAAAGTCTGGTCCGAGGCAAAGTTCAATTTTACTTTAATTGGCATAAGAAATGGAACAGAC
Organism: Pterocarpus santalinus; assembly: GCA_031439595.1. NCBI lineage: Eukaryota > Viridiplantae > Streptophyta > Magnoliopsida > Fabales > Fabaceae > Pterocarpus > Pterocarpus santalinus. The sequence goes on from CM062529.1 coordinate 26,972,034, forward strand.
TATTAATAAGGATACATAGAATAATAAGCAGAGTAAATGAACAACGGCAATAAATAAATATAATAGACCACTGTAAACTTCTTGGCATAAATATTCCATGTAATCATGCATTCATATAATCATGCAATCTAAATCATGAACCTTTCCTCATAAGTCTTTCCATTTCTTTTCATCATTATTCTTTCCATCTCTTGGTCCCCTGGGAGTTCTTGGCCATTTAGACTCCCGGGTAATAGTCTGCTTATCAGGATCGAGCCCGTTCCTATATAGGAATGCCGGGTTTACTTTCTCCAACCTTCCCACCGATCTATTCCCCTTAACTTCTTATCCGGGGCTGGCCCAAGTAGTATGGAACTTGCATAATAACATAATCCTTTTCATAACTTTCATAGCTTTCTTAAGAATGCATATGCATTAACATGTAATTCATAGCTTGTGCATGGGTTCTACCGAAATTTCGGCAGCATAACGAAACGTGTCCGCTTCCCCATGAATAGTGCCAGCCAACCAGTATATCAATTCATCACAAGGAACACAACTTGACATTTACATTCCAACATAAAACTCAAATCAACATCAAATTCATCAAGGCAGAATTCCTGCCTCAGCATGCCCAACCAACCCGATTTTTATAATTCAATCCATAATTTCATTTTAACTCATTTGGACCTCAAATTTGAGTATGTTAAAGTATTATGTGTCTATTTTCTAACCTCTTTAGTCCCATCCAATTTTGGTATTTATAACTCAAGATATCTAGATTTTATCTCGGCCTGCCCATTGGCTAGCCAGAATTAGGCAACTAAAAGTAAAAATCTACTAAAAATCGAAAACTCACTCAAATCACACGAAATTGGTCTCATATTGAAGCTAAAAGAACAAGTTTCATTTAGAAAAAGTTCCACTCAATTTGGCTTAGTAAGGCTCGAGTTACAAGCCCTGAATTTGGACCTTCCTACACTGCCCTGTTCTAGCCTGGTGTGGACATAGGGCGAATTGTGTGGAGCACTGGGAGCAACTGGCACCTTATTAAATTCTGAAATTTTTATGGTATATTCTCCTATGTGTAAGATTTCTAAAAAAGTTAGTTTCACTCATTTTCAAGTAGTATAGGTCGAGTTCTACCCTAAACAACCTAATCTGCCTAGAGCCAGAGTCAAAACCCTAGGTCGAAATTCAAAAATTCATAACTCTCTCAATTCTAATCCAAAATCCTTATATGATATATCTATGGAAATCCCTAAATGTATAGTTTCATATAAAAATAGTTTCATATAATTTGATTGGCTGTAGACAGAGCCGTACACTCCGCCGTACGGACAGCCGAGGGGTTTTGGTTATCTACCCCATCAGCTCTTTCCATTCTCATGGTTTCTTGCTTCCACTTCGGTTTTAATCAATCAAACAGCCCAAAACCAATCACATATCATCATAAATATTCATTTAACACATCAAATAAGGTGAAAATAATTCAAGCCCAGCCAGCCAAGTGCATGGATTTGATGCAAGAAATCAGAACTCCTACCTTTGATTTAAGTGTTTGTGATGAATTCTTGGAGTTTGGATGAACAAGGCTGGAACCTGGCTTGAGTTTTTGGGTGTGTGAGCAAGAGAGAAAGAGGGCTGAAGGAGAGGAGGAAAGTGGCGTGAATGAGGGTCTGAATATGTGATAATGGGGCTGAAAAATCTGATGACATAAAGGGTGCTTAGTTGGCTTTTTCTTTGGCATTTGATTGGTTGGCTTTGCATGGCTGAAATTCAGCCAAGCTTGCCTCCTTTCTTGTGGCCAAAGTGGCGCCAACTTGAGGGATTAAGTGGCTGAGTTATCAGCCACTCAAAGTAGGGTTGATGGGTTGAAATTCTACTGGTCCGGTTCCGACAGTTTAAAATACCGTAAACTTACCGATTTCCTTTAAATCGGTAAATCGTTTTCGTGAAAATTCTTATGAAATCTCCTATACTTCTAACTTAATTCTCTCATGTCTAAACTCAAGTAATTGCTAATCAATTGGGTCTAATTAATTGTTTAACCGAATCTTGATTAATCTCAATTATTCGATAAAAACCGAACAATTGAACGGAAAACGATAAAAGGATTTTGGAGGATGTTACATTACCACCCTCCTTAAAAATAAATTTTGTCCTCAAAATTTAATACCTGAAAATAGTTCAGGATACTCCTTCCTCATATCTGATTCCAGGTCCCAAGTGTAGCCCTCGGCATCTCCTTCTCCCCATGCTACTTTTACTAACTGCACGGTCTTGTTTCGAAGTTGTCTGGTACTTCTATCTACGATCCGTACTAGTTGTACACAGAAGGTCAAATCTTCCTTTAACTGTATTGATTCGGGTTCTAGGGAGTGGGTAGGGTCTGGTTGGTACTTTCAGAGTTGAGAGATATGGAAAACATCATGAAGATTCGATAGATGAGGAGGCAAAGCGACTCGGTATGCAACTGATCCGATTCGCTTCAGAATTTGAAAGGGACCAATGAAACAAGGATTTAGCTTCTTGACTTTGACTGCTCTACCTATCCCCGTGGTAGGAGTAACCTTCAGAAATACGTGGTCTCCTTCCTGAAATTCCAGAGGTTTCCTCCTGGTATCCGCGTAACTTTTCTGGCGGCTTTGAGCGACAAGCATCTTGCTCCGTATTTTCTTGATCTGCTCGGTAGTCTGCTTGACTAAATCAAGCCCCAATAGAGCTGATTCTCCTGTCTCATACCAGCACAGGGGAGACTGGCACTTCCGTCCGTACAATGCTTCATAAGGAGCCATGCCGATGCTAGCGTGATAGCTATTGTTGTATGCAAACTCAGCCAACGGTAAATATCGATCCCAGTTTCCGCGTTGCTCCAGTATATAAGCTCATAGCATATCCTCCAAGATTTGGATCGTCCTTTCAGTTTGGCCATCTGTTTGTGGGTGATATGCAGTGCTTAGACACAGTTTCGCACCAAACGCTTTCTGTAAAGCTCCCCAAAATCGTAAGGTAAACCTCGGGTCTCGATCAGAGATGATAGTTGAAGGGGTCCCATGCAACCTTATAATCTCTTGAATGTACAGTTGAGCTAGTTTCTCCAGCGGATAATTTGCTCGAATGGGCAAGAAATGAGCAGACTTGGTTAATCTGTCCACAATGACCCATATAGCATCATATCCCGCTGATGTCCTTAGTAACCCCATAATAAAATCCATGGAGATACTCTCCCACTTCCACTCAGGAATTTCTAAGGGTTGTAACATCCCAGAAGGCTTCTGATGTTCCGCTTTCACCTTCTGACAGACCAAACACTTACCCATGAAGCTCGCTACATCTGACTTCATGCCCGGCCACCAAAACATCTTCTTGAGGTCTTGATACATCTTGGTTATGCCAGGATGTACGGCAAACTCGCCTCTATGTGCTTCTTCTAAGATTCTTTTTCGGAGATCGTTCCTTTCAGGAACACATACTCTGTCGTGGCACCGCTAGATGCCCTCTTTATCTTGGGCAAAACCTGCTAGTTTCCCTGATCGCACGAGACTAAGCGTATGTTGAAAGTTAGCATCCTGCTACTGTGCTTGCCGAATCTGGTCCTTAAAGCTACTGGTTATTCTAATTTGGTGTAGCTGAAGAATCTTGGGAGTTGTAAGAATTCCCAAATTAAGATTTCGGAAACTTTCAATAAGTTCCATCTCTTTAATCATCATCCAAGCGACAGTCAATGATTTCCTGCTTAACGCGTCTGCCACGATGTTTGCTTTACCCGAGTGGTATTTCAATTCAAATTCGTAGTCTTTAAGAAGTTTCATCCATCTCCGTTGCCTCATGTTTAATTCCTTTTGATCGAAGAGGTACTTCAAACTCTTATGATCAGAAAAGACCTCGAATCTTGCTCCATACAGGTGATGTCTCCATATCTTCAAAGCAAATCCTACTACTGCTAATTTGAGGTCGTGAGTCGGGTAGTTCCTTTCGTGTGGCTTCAATTGCCTGGAGGCATACGCGACCACCTTTCCGATTTGCATCAACACGCACCCTAACCCTTGTTGGGAGGCATCGCAATAGACCTCAAATGGTCCCTAAGGGTCTGGTAAAGCTAGCACTGGTGTCGTGGTCAACCTCCTCTTCAAATCCTGAAAACTCTGTTCGCACTCCGGCGTCCACTCAAATAGGACATTCTTTCTGGTTAGCTTGGTCAAGGGCAAGGCTATTCCAGAAAAATCCTTAACGAACCGCCTGTAATATCCAGCTAAGCCCATAAAACTTCTGACTTCAGAGACTGTAGTTGGCCTCTCCCAGTTCAGAACTGCTTCTACTTTGCGGGGGTCAACAGAGATTCCTCCAGAGGACACTACGTGGCCGAGAAATTTTACCTCCTTCATCCAAAATTCACATTTGGATAATTTGGCATAGAGTTTCTTTCCTCTTAAAATTTGCAGAATTAGCCGTAAGTGTTCCGCATGTTCTTGTTCCGTCTTCGAGTAGACAAGTATATCATCAATAAAGACCACTACAAATTGGTCCAGATATGGGCGGAATATTCGATTCATGTAATCCATGAATACTGCTGGTGCATTCGTCAACCCAAACGACATCACGGTGTATTCATAGTGCCCGTAACGAGTTCGAAAAGCTGTCTTAGGGATATCTTGTTCGCGAACTCGAATTTGGTGATATCCAGAATGCAAGTCGATCTTGGAGAATACTGTTGCACCCTGTAGTTGATCCATGAGATCATCAATCCTTGGCAGCGGATACTTGTTCTTAATCGTCACTTTGTTCAGCTGCCTATAATCCACGCATAAGTGCATGCTTCCATCTTTCTTCTTGACCAACAAGACCGGAGCTCCCCATGGCGACGCGCTTGGTCGTATGAATCCTTTTTCTAAAAGCTCTTCGATCTGTCTTTTTAGTTCCGTTAGCTCCATAGGTGACATTCGGTACGGAGCTATAGATATTGGTCCCGCACCTGGAACCAACTCGATGGTAAACTCAATCTCTCTCTCCGAAGGGAATTCAGGAATATCCTCTGGGAAAACGTCCGGATATTCCCTGACAACCGGAATCTCCTCTAGTTCCTGCTCAGCTTCTACCGCATTGGTTGACAAGAGGATATACCCTTGGTCCTTTGGCCCGAAAGAGTTCAGATAGAAGAGTGTTGCGGTTTGGGATTCAGAAAGTGAGACAGAGGGGAACATCACCGTCTTATCAGAACAATCGAGTACAACACGATTAGCAGAAAGCCAATCCATGCCCAGAATTATGTCAAGACCAGATAGAGGGAGGCAAATCAAATCGGCGGCAAAGGTCCTGCCCTCAATTCAAAGAGGAACATTGATGCATATTTGACTAGTTCTAACAGGCCCATTGGTAGGAGTAGAAACCAATAGATCATCAGGTAATTCAGAAATTGGCAATTGCAAAGCAGCTACACAGTTATGAGAAACAAATGAATGAGAGGCACCCGAATCATAGAGTACAGTTAGAGTCTCACCGTTCACATCACAAGTGCCTTGGATTAGTCCTTCTGACTTATTAGCTTCTTCCGCATTCATAGTAAAAACCCGTCCTTGTCGCTGGGGTCGAGGCGGCTGTGATGAATTCCTGGTTGGACACTCGTAAATTTTGTGGCCTGGCTTGCCACAGCCATAGTAGACATTCTGGCCTGCCAAGCACGGCCAATCGCCATGATTCTTGCCGCATTTTGTGCAAGTTGGATTTGAAAAAGGCCTTTGGGGCTGCTTGCCCTTGTTGCCTGCTGGCGGAAATCTCCGTTGTTGTTGTACATTGGGCTTGAATCGTGGGCCTTGCGGGGCTAACCCCCTCTTGAAATTCCCACCAGATGCCCTGGCTGCAGCTAATTTCGAGTGGCAATCCTCCACAAGTCGGCATTTGTTCACCAATGTAGGGAAATCCCTGATCTCCATTGGGCTGATTGCAGTGAGAATGTCCTCCCATAACCCACCTTCAAATTTAATGCACTTCCAAGCTTCATCTGGGTTCCTCTGGTAAATTGTGTAGAATTTGCATAACTCTTCAAATTGGGCAATATATTCGGATACTGTCTGATTTCCTTGACGCAGCTGTATAAACTCAAGTTCATTGGCATTTCGGACCGAAGCGGGGAAGTACTTCTGGCAGAATACATCCTTGAACATCGTCCAGGTGACTACTGTCTGAGATTCCTCGAACAATCTTCGTACACCGTTCCACCAAAACTTGGCGTCTGCTTCAAGCATGTAAGTGGCAAAAGTCACCTTCTGATGATCCGAGCAATCCAGGATGGAGAAAATCTTCTCCATGGCTTTAATCCACTCGTCAGCTTTGTCCGGGTCATACGCCCCTCAGAAACTTGGCGGATTTGCCTTCCTAAACTCCGCAAACCTAAGATAGTCCAGGTTAGCTTCTGGGCCATGTGGGTTCCCTTCACAGCCTGCTGCAGGTCGCCTGCCTAGCTGCTCCATCATCTGGTGAGCTACCGCGGCTTGTTCCCGCATTGCGTGAGCCATCTCTCGCATTGTGGCCATCAAGTCAGTCGAGTTCTCTGGAGCAGGTTCTGCACGTGGTCTGCCTCGCCTTCCGGAAGCCATTAAGTTTTGAGCACACAAAACAAAAGTTATTAAGTTAATCAGGCTCAATACTAAGTCTAATGTGTCAGTAAATAACAGCTCACACGGTCAGGCACTTCATATACATGCACAACTATATCTCAACCATACAGGCAAGATCTAGTGCACGTTATTAGCTAAAACACAGAATATGCGCGAAGCATAGTCAGTCCAATCCTCAAGCCTTAGCTAGGACGAACTGCTCTGATACCAAAAATGTAACACCCTACTAATTTGATGTTATGCTTAAGTCATAGCATTAAATTAGGTAGTCTGTGTTACCGTGTTAATACTTTACTTAATTTTCGTGTTTCGTATCATTAAATCGTTGAAACGGAGCGCTGTTACATAACAGACAGGAATAGCGTTATACAATGTAACAAAGTTCAATGTAATATAACAGAAGAGATATACATAATTGATATATTCTCAATTGTGTATGTACATAAGTAGGTCGGAAGCCAATGCTTCATGTTTATACATATAGATATATACTAAAAACAGATGAAATAAAGGAACGTCAAAATTCCTATTTGCCAAAAGCAGAGGCAGAAATAGCAGGAGCAGATTGTGTCCAACGAGTCCATCTCGGAGTCATAGAGAAGCTGCCGTTCTGGGATCTCAATGAAAAGAGTTGCCGTTGAGCCCTTCGCCAGCGTCTGAGAATGATGTGGAAATACAACACGAGGTGAGAATTTCAAGAAATTCTCAGTAGGGTCTATGTATGACGTTCACCTGACGCCACATTCATTCCCAGTTGCCTCGGTTTTTTATTTAATTGGAAAAGCATGAGTGTGAACTAGGCTATCCATTTTAATGAGTTTAAGGAAAAGTCTGGTCCGAGGCAAAGTTCAATTTTACTTTAATTGGCATAAGAAACGGAACAAACTATTAATAAGGATACATAGAATAATAAGCAAAGTAAATGAACAACGGCAATAAATAAATATAATAGACCACTGTAAACTTCTTGGCATAAATATTCCATGTAATCATGCATTCATATAATCATGCAATCTAAATCATGAACCTTTCCTCATAAGTCTTTCCATTTCTTTTCATCATTATTCTTTCCATCTCTTGGTCCCCTGGGAGTTCTTGGCCATTTAGACTCCTGGGTAACCGTCTGCTTATTAGGATCGAGCTCGTTCCTATACAGGAATGCCGGGTTTACTTTCTCCGACCTTCCCACCGATTTATTCCCCTTAACTTCTTATCCGGGGCTGGCCCAAGTAGTATGGAACTTGCATAATAACATAATCCTTTTCATAACTTTCATAGCTTTCTTAAGAATGCATATGCATTAACATGTAATTCATAGCTTGTGCATGGGTTCTACCGAAATTTCGGCAGCATAACGAAACGTGTCCGCTTCCCCATGAATAGTGCCAGCCAACCAGTATATCAATTCATCACAAGGAACACAACTTGACATTTACATTCCAACATAAAACTCAAATCAACATCAAATTCATCAAGGCAGAATTCCTGCCTCAGCATGCCCAACCAACCCGGTTTTTATAATTCAAGCCATAATTTCATTTTAACTCATTTGGACCTTAAATTTGAGTATGTTAAAGTATTATGTGTCTATTTTCTAACCTCTTTGGTCCCATCCAATTTTGGCATTTATAACTCAAGATATCTAGATTTTATCTCGGCCTGCCCATTGGCTAGCCGGAATCAGGCAACTAAAAGTAAAAATCTACTAAAAATCGAAAACTGACGCAAATCATACGAAATTAGGCTCAAATTGAATCTAACAGAACAAAGTTTCATTTAGAAAAAGTTCCACTCAATTTGGCTTAGTAGGACTCGAGTTACAAGCCCCGAATTTGGACCTTCCTACACTACCCTGTTCTAGCCCAGTGTGGACATAGGGTGAATTGCGTGGAGCACTGGGAGCAACTGGGACCTTATTAAATTATGAAATTTTTATGGTATATTCTCCTATGTGTAAGCTTTCTAAAAAAGTTTGTTTCATTCATTTTCAAGTAGTATAGGTCGAGTTCTACCTAAACAACCTAATCTGCCCAGAGCCAGAGACAAAACCCTAGGTCGAAATTCAAAAATTCATAACTCTCTCAATTCTAATCTAAAATCCTTATACGATATATCTATGGAAAGTACTAAATGTCTAGTTTAATATAAAAATAGTTTCATATAATTTGATTGGTTGTAGGCAGAGCCGTACACTCTGCCGTACGGACAGCCGAGGGGTTTTGGTTATCTACCCCATTAGCTCTTTCCATTCTCATGGTTTCTTGCTTCCACTTCGGTTTTAATCAATCAAACAGCCCAAAACCAATCACATATTGACTCACGCGTCGTAACACGAGCAAATTAAACCGAATAGCGACTATAGTATAGTAGCCAACTCGGATCGTTTCCCAAAGATGAACACACTATTTGATCAGAAAATTCAGGGGGGTTTTTATAACAAACACTTAAAATGCAATACTGAATTCTAAAGCAAACAAAAAAACGAAAAGGCTAAACCGAATTAAAATTCTAATCCAAGACACACAAGAAGAGAGAAATCAACACTCAATCATTGGATTCAAATGTACATGCACACTCCAATTCGATGATTCATTTTAGATTTAATTGAAACCTCAAATCAAACCTAGCATTCACATGAAAATCTCCATGCATTCAACTAATCACTCAAGCCATTCGGTTTAGAGACCTCTAAAACCGAATTGATTTTGGATTAGCTTCCAAACCAATGCTCTCATCTCATATTCAGAACTGAAATATGAATCACACTCTTGAACAATCGAATCACATATATCAACCGAATTATACATGATTTGATTGACTCTTAATCAACATGCATGAATGAAAACCTCCAATTCAATTACGAGATTAAGAAGAAGAGAAGAGGAGTGAAACCGAAATTGGAATTTCCATGTCTTGATGCACCAATCCTCAAGAGCTTGAGTGCTTCTCTTGATGCCTTGGATCAGAAGAGGATCACCCCTCCATTAATGGAGGAAAACGCAAAAGAGAGGAAGAGAGGAAGAGAGGAAGAGAGGAAGAGAGGAAGAGTTTTCTATTTCCAAAGAAGGTCCAATTTACAAAATGAGAAAAAGAAGGTCAAAAGTCCCTGAAGCATAATCAGAATTTCTATATATACCTCTAATTAAAAGTCACTAATTACTTAATTAAAATAATCCTCTTTTCCTAAGCTAAATTTGGATAGCTCAATTGCCCAATTTGGATGCTTAGAGAGAAAGTTGTGCCCAAAACAAGTTGAGTGGGCTCTCTTAGACTCAGCAGCGACTTCCAACACGTTTTTGGGCCTCATAACGGTTCTTCTTGGCTTAGTATTCTGAACATAAAATGAAGCCCTGGATGTTAGCTTTCCAATGCCACCGGAATGGGCTCAATTGAGTCCCTGTAGCCCAAGATATGGTCCAATCATTGAAGGCTGCTCAGAAACCGCGCCCAAACGCTTCAGTTCAGTTCCGAGCCCAATTTCGGCTTTAAGATCTCAGAGTTAGCCCTTGCTCTCTTCATAGAAATTGTAGCTCTATCTCTTAGCTTTCCTACAAATCAAGAAGCATAATAAAATGAGGTATAGAGCTCAAGATATGATCTAAACACTGAAGCAGGTCAAACTAACCGAAATGTTGCAAAAATTAACTAAGTCTCACTAAGATCCAAAGAAAGGAAAATGATCTAAACTCAACCAATTAAGTGCAAAGGAGGATTAATGAGACAAGTATGAAGGATAAAAATAGTATAAAAATCCAATTCATCACATATCATCATAAATATTCATTTAACACATCAAATAAGGTGAAAATAATTCAAGCCCAGCCAGCCAAGTGCATGGATTTGATGCAAGAAATCAGAACTCCTACCTTTGATTTAAGTGTTTGTGATGAATTCTTGGAGTTTGGATGAACAAGGCTGGAACTTGGCTTGAGTTTTTGGGTGTGTGAGCAAGAGAGAAAGAGGGCTGAAGGAGAGGAGGAAAGTGGCGTGAATGAGGGTCTGAATATGTGATAATGGGGCTGAAAAATCTGATGACATAAAGGGTGCTTAGTTGGCTTTTTCTTTAGCATTTGATTGGTTGGCTTTGCATGGCTGAAATTCAGCCAAGCTTGCCTCCTTTCTTGTGGCCAAAGTGGCGCCAACTTGAGGGATTAAGTGGCTGAGTTATCAGCCACTCAAAGTAGGGTTGATGGATTGAAATTTTACTGGTCCGGTTCCGACAGTTTAAAATACCGTAAACTTACCGATTTCCTTTAAATCGGTAAATCGGTTTCGTGAAAATTCTTATGAAATCTCCTATACTTCTAACTTAATTCTCTCATGTCTAAACTCATGTAATTGCTAATCAATTGAGTCTAATTAATTGTTTAACCGAATCTTGATTAATCTCAATTATTCGATAAAAACCGAACAATTGAACGGAAAACAATAAAAGGATTTTGGAGGATGTTACATTTTACTTACTAATTTGCATAAAGCACAAGTTTCTGAATTGAAAATGAATCTAAGCATTATGTGTAGGATGATCCTTATTTGTGGAGATTTTGTAGTGACCAAGTAATTAGGAGGTGTGTATTTGACCATGAGTTTTATTATGTGTTTAGTTTTTGCCATTCTTATGCTTGTGGTAGTCATTTTGGATCCTAAAGAACTCCTAGGAAAGTGTTAAATGTTGGATTATATTGGCCTAGCCTGTTTCATGATGCATACTTGTTTTGTAAAGCTTGTGAACAATGCCAAAGAGCAAGGAATATTTCTCATAGGAATGAAATACATCAACATCCTATTTTGTTTTGTGAGATATTTGATATGTGGGGTATTGAATTTATTGGTCATTTTTCTGTCTCTTGTAACACCCCAGCCTGAGTTGCAGTTACCTGTCAAAATTGGAACCTGAAAAATTCTACGTCTGAACCCTATGCTTCCTTGGAAGGCTATAGGTTTGAGGCATTTTCTTAAGATCAAAAGTCCCGGTAATGGTTCCCTAGGCTTCAATGAGTTGAAGAGGGATTTTTAACGAATTTTAGGGAATCGATAACCCCTTCGTTTTCAATCATCAAGTTCATAAAAACACAAGTTTTCAGAGAATTGCACTAAAACCAAAAAGTTGGATTCTGATTCCGAAGGATTTTGAATTTTTAGATATTTTTATTGAATCCAAATTGGGGATATTCCCTTATTTACATTTATGTTTTAAAGTTAATGGGGAGTAAAGTTAAAAGGGACATTACCAATTAAAGTTAATATAAATAAGTCTATGCAATGTCCTGGACCTAGGAAAAGACTGCAGAAGGAGGGAACCAAGTTTTTGGAATTAGTAATCAATTACAGAGGACCTGTAATCGATTACAATCCTCTCTATACGCCACGGGTTAAAATTTTCTGTGTGGTAATCGATTACCATCATTGGTAATCAATTACCAGCTCTTTGGCTGTGGTAATCAATTAACAGCCATTGGTAATCGATTACCACAGGCCAATATATAGGTCCGAATGCGTCCTATGCCATCATTTTCGAATTTCCTTTCTTTTTCTACCCTCAAAACTCTCTCCCTTCTCTCTAAAACCCATTCCTCTTCAATCCCCACTTAAATCCTTCAACTTTTCCTTCCAAACTTCATCAAATTACATTCCTTTCACTCTCATAACAATAATTTCACCTTTAATCTTCATCCTTCTTTCAATCCGTAACCATACCCTTGGTGAGTCTTGGAGCTTGGAGTAGGAGTATCAAGACCCCTAAATCTCTTCTCTTCCTTTCTTTATCTTCAAAGATAATCCTCAAACTCCTTTCATCCCCCTTTCCTATGAATTATAGATTATTTGCTCTATAGTGAGTTCTTGGAGAACCATAGGTTAGAAGAATTGGGGAATTTCTTATCTGAGCATAAAGTTAGATTGATTCTTAGTCTAAGTGATTGACTCTGAATTAAACTGCCATATTATTGATAGTATATACTACTGGAGGACTAGCTTTGGCTCTCAGAGTTCATGGGATTAGGACTCTGCTATTGGCGTTAAGTCTATGAGTAGATAGTTTATCCCTATCTTAGCTTTAATGTATTTGTCTATATATATATATATATATATATATATATATATATATATATGCAAATGATTTAGTATGTCTTAGCAATATAATCTAAATTTTGGTAGCTTATCTATTTCTACTGGTTCACATGAGACAATGATTTGATTTTCAAAAAGGAAAAATGTGGCAAATGTTTATTACCTTGGTTTGCTATTAAACTTTGGAAAATTTTCTTTGCTTTGAAAGGTTTTTGGATAAAAGCTTTGGACTTTTGTTCATTTATTATTTATTAAAGTGTTAAAGCTTTATTTTTCTTTGAAGTTACAATTTTATTGTTTATATAAGGTATATTGGTATGTTTTATAAGAATCTTTATTAAATCTTCTGCATAATGGAAAAGAAAGACTTAGGAAAGTCTAGACCAGGATCTGTAGGCTAACGGCAGTAGGCGTTAGCCCTGCACCTAGGATGTTGTATTTCATGGCCACTCAAGGGAGTAGTGTGTACCTGTTATTCACGGCCATACATATAGTGTGGTGTGTGCCTGATATTCACGGCCACTGAAAGAGTGGTGCATGCCTAATTATGGGTTTCATATGAAGGAAAGGCCACCTAAGTGTGATTCCTGATGGATTATCCTGGAATAGATGGACTCTATTTTTGGAAAAGAAAATTTGGATAATATTTGGTTAAGATTTCTATTTTGGTTTTGTTATACATATTATTGTATCGCCTTAATATCTATAAGTTTGTACATTGTCTTATGTGGGTTAGGGACATTCTATCTCTCACTAAGTTTCTCAAAACTCAACTTGTGGTTATTATATCCTTTTCAAATACAGGTTCAGACTTGGGAGCCAACTCTTTTGCTCAGCATCATTAGATTCTTAGTTTGGTGAGCCCTCAATAGTAAGGGCCCTGATTTGTAATTCTATTTCAATTGTAATCTTAGTATGTAGCTCCATAGTACTACAGGCAAGGTCTGGCCTTGTTCAGTTTTTGTTGTTGTTATGTATTCATATATATATATATATATATACACACACACACACATATTTCAACTTGTTGGAACTAAAGTTGTATAAAGGATTTGCTTTCTGAAGAACTAAAGCTATGTACTTTGGACATACAATTGTATTTATGTATTTTACTGTTATACTATGTGCTGAGGGGTGTATTCTGAGAATACCTAGATCCCCGATGGAAGATTATGTTGTTTGTCATTACAGGGTAACCTTTTGCAATTGCGAAATATCCTAATTACAAAGGGGACTCTGTCGAAATTTTTATAAAATTCTATAGTGGAAGGCTTGCGTAGGGACTTGTCCCTATGCGCCAGCCACGACTCGGGTTTGGGTCGTGACATCTCTTTTAGTTTTGTTTATATTTTGTTAGATGTTAATTATGTGTCAAAATGGGTAGAGGCAAAAGCCACTCAAACTGATAATTCTAAAGTGGTTGTGGATTTTGTGAGATCATACATTTTCTATAGGTTTGGTGTAACATCCCCAACATAGGGGATCGCCCGGTATAGAGGGTAGCCATTGTAACACCCTCCAAACACATACGCCATGCTCAAGCCATGAGGTTGCATGTGGAGGCTGCTACAGATACTGTAAAAGACTTTAAAATAAGAAAATATAATATATGACCCTCAAACTTCATACTTTATTATTGAGTACGAGTCTAAAATCCCAACAATTTGATACATATAAGATAAAACAAGTACAATTTAAACAAAAATTTAAGTAATATGTTTATACAAACCATATCTCAACCTACAATCGCCACTTCGTACCGGCTACCCACTTTAGTCTTCCAAAATGGACACCAAGTCTAGGACTTGAACTTTGTAGGTATTCCTAAACGTTTGCTGAAAACTTGAAATCTATTCTACATACTAGAATGTTTATGGAAAACGGACAAAATATGTAGTGAGAACCTAAAGTTCTCAGTAGGTTCACTCAATCCACTAAGTATACATTGTGTCATCCTAAACATTCCAGCCACTTTGGTTATTATAAAAACATGAACATATACACATAAGTATTGGTTCAATTTTAAGTTCGAAACCATATTTCTTGAAGTGAGTTATTTTTAACAATCACTTGGCATGGCCAATACCAAGCATAATAGCAGTAATAATATAAAATTTCATTCACAAAGTATCATAGTACTACAATATAATAATATGCTCAAATATGCATATGATAATGCACCTTATTGACTTATGCAATTGCACTTGACTTTCTTATCTCTTTCTTTAACTTGCATCTTGCTCTTCTTGTACTTGGTCCCCTGGAGATTAATAGCCTCTTCTCACCTCTGAGTAATAGCTTGCTTCTTAAATCCGAACTCTTACCTATACATGAATGATGGATTTACTTTTCCCGACCTCACCCCAATTTATTCCCCTTAAATCTAGTCAAGGACTAGCCCAAGTCTTAAACAATATTGCCCAGGCTTGGTAGATCACTTTGCAAGTTCTTATAATATAACACGCTACCAAATTCAATACTATGCTTAAGTCATAATATTCTACTCGGTAGTTTGTGCATGTGAATAACTTCCATTTTGTTTTACCTTAATTCATTAACTTAGTAGAGTAAACTCTTTAAATTGAAATGCGATTTATTGACTAGGCGTTAATTCATTCATGCAATGCATATATATATACATATATATCCTACGGGTGTGGTGTGGCGCAATATAAGAAAATTCAATAAATCAGGTGGAAATAAATATCATAACTCCTCGGATATATCTGTATGTTTATAAAAACGTAGTCTCATAAGTTTATGTACATCCAGGGGCAGTAAGTACAAAAGACTGGACCGTCAAACAAAATAAATCAGTCCGTTCTCATGAAGTGCATCCCTGTATGGTCCTAAAAAGGACATTTCAACTAGTGTCACTACCTAAGAAAGAGGAAAAAAAAGAAAAAATAACTATGCCTATGGCCCAAGGTCAAAAAAGTGCCAAAAGAGGGCCATACTACTCACTATAGTTTGCTAACTGGATGGCTCCTCTAGATGGATTTTGAGAAAAAGAACCCATTCGCCATGCTGGGATCAGCTAGAGCGTAGCCGTCGTCGAGTACGGAGGATGAGTCTACTATCTCTAAAGGGTCACCATCAGAAAAGAGGAAAAGAATTACCTAGGGTGGTGAAGCAGGTGGTGATATTAGT
Organism: Pterocarpus santalinus; assembly: GCA_031439595.1. NCBI lineage: Eukaryota > Viridiplantae > Streptophyta > Magnoliopsida > Fabales > Fabaceae > Pterocarpus > Pterocarpus santalinus. The sequence goes on from CM062529.1 coordinate 26,987,849, forward strand.
GGCGCTATGAGTGGTGCTGCTGGATGAGCCATATACAAAAGATAGCTAAGAAAGGAGATGAAGGGTCAAACAAGGGGCTAAAAAAAAGAACTACAAAGTCACAGATGAAAAATATGTACAAGCAAACACGACAGGTGGAGATAATATATAAGGAATCTATCACAGGCTCAAAGTGTATCTGCAACTCCAGTAGCTCAGCGAAGATGATGACTGTCACTGCCATGTCCATGGTTTGAGAATAATGTGGACACATACAATAAGATGAGAATTTTCTTTGGAAAATTCTCAGCAGGATTCTTAAAGCTATTCGATACTGACATCAAATTCATTCCTAGTTGCTTCAATTTTTATTAATTATATAAAAAGGTGAATACAGAATAAATATCTCCATTTATCAACGTTTGAGAAATATAGCCTGAAGCAAGATTCTATTTTACTTAAAGGAATAAGAATCAAAAAAGAACTCATCGAGTAGATAGAGTAAATACCATACCGAATAATACACAATGCAACTAAAATAATAAACAATTATAAGGAATAATACAAAGTGCAAATAAATCATAATCAATTACTTGAGCTACATAAATGCATGAATGATAAATTTTTTCTTGAAATAGAATACACTTCACTTTCAATATTTCTTGAACTTATACTTCATAAGTTTCTAGACTTGGTCCCCTAGGAGTTTCAGGCCATATAACTACTGGATAATAGTCTGCTTATTAGGATCGAGCTCATTCCTATACAGGATAGCCGGGTTTACTTTCCCTGACTCTCCCATCACTATTCCCTTTAACTTTATTCTAGGGCTGGCCCAAGTAAATGGAATTCATATGGTTCTTGTAGGTCATATAATCATGGCTCAATCATTTTGGACACATATGTATTCACATGCATAACACATTATGCGAATAAGTTCTGCTGGAATTTTGGCAACATAGTGGATCAGATCAGCTTTCTTGTGAATAGTGCCATTTTAAATAGAAAGTTAGCCAGGGCAACAGAACCAATATAACACTTTAACTTTTCAGTATCAATATAGAGTTGTATCATTCAAACTTTAATTATAGCTCATGCACACTTTAAGAGGCCTAAGTACTCAATTTGGCACTTATACTCAACTTACTCAATGCTGCCTTATTTTATAATTTATGCCACAATTTCTATTTAACTTGTTTAAATCTGAATTTTTGATATGTTGAAGCATTGTTTGTCTAATTTTTATTCTCTTTAGTCTCACTAAGTTTTCATAAGTATAGCTTAACTTATTGAGGTTTAACCTAAGTTTGCCCTGCTGGTAGGCAGAATTACGTACTAACAAGTAAAAAATTAAAAAAATAAGAAATCTTATTGGATTTGTTTGTGACCTATATTGTTTAAAGCTAACTGAACCAACTTTTATTTCCAACAAGTTTTGTTTCATTTGAGTTGGTAGAGCTTAAGTTATAAGCTCTTAAATTTGGTTAAAGTGGTCTACCCAATTTCAGTCTAATCAGGACATAGGGCAACTTTAGTGAATTACTGGCAAAAATAGGAAAGAGTTTAACTCTAAAATTTTTATGGCATGTTACCCTATGTGTCAGATTTCTAAGAAAATTTGTTGCACTCTATTTAAAGTTATGTAGAGTGAGTTATACCCTTCACATTTCTGTCTGCTCAGGAGCACATGTAGAATTCTAGGGTCAACTTCAAAAATTCATATCTCATTCAATACAGATCCAATGGCTTTATAGTTTATATGGTTGGAAAGGCTAAATGTCTAGTATCATCTAAAATTGGTTTCATAAATTCTAATGGCTGTAGGCAAAGCCGTACAGTATGGACACATCTAGGATTTTTAATCTAAACAATTCTATTTTGCTACCCTTTTAGCCTTTCCCTTAATTTCCTATCCAGACCCAACATATACATGTTAATCCAGCCACAAAGAGTTATATAAACACAGTATAACATCAAGTAAATGAGTGAAAATAAAATTTCAATCTACCACCAAATCACAAATAGTAAGAGAAAACCATGAATCCTACCTCAAATTAATATAGAAACTAGCTAGACTCAAGTTTTTGGTGAAGGAAGTGGATGGAGCTTGGAGATAGGAGGAAGATGAAGTAAAATAAGAGAAGACAAAGGAGGGTGGTCAACTGAACGAGGGCACCAAAAATGAGGGAAGTTAGGAGGAATTTTTTCAAGTTTATAACATAACGATAATGACATCAAGACATTTGATTAGTGGATGCATGGGTATTGAAGAGTTTAGCAAAGTCTTCCCCCTTTTTTTGGGCCGCATGTGGCACCATATTGAGGGGTTAAGTGACTAAAGTTTTAGCCACTCCAATTAGGATTCTGTCAATGTAAATTCCTATTGACTCAGTTCTGGCAATAATGAATATTACCTGATTTCCTTCAAATTTGCGAAACATTGCTAGTATTCTTCTCGTATTTCCTACATGATTATTCCAATTTCTCCTAACCCAAATCTCTATATAATTCACTTCTAACTATCCTTACAAGTCTATTAAAATCGAATAAGTCAATTAACAACATAAATTAAACATATTATGACTCATGACGTTATATTACTACCTTCCTAAAAAAAATTTTGTCCTCAAAATCTAGTACTTGAAACTAATTCAGGGCACTCTTTCCTCATGTCAAACTCTAACTGCCAAGTGAAATCCTTTGTTCCTTTTTTGTCTCCATGCTACCTTTACTAGATGTACTGTCTTATTCCAGAGTTGCTTAGCACTTCTGTCTACTATCCGTGCTGGAGGTACGTAGAAGGTCAAATCGTTTCTTAGCTATATCGATTCAGTTCTAAGGAGTGTGTGGGATCAAGATGATACTTCCTAAGTTAGGAGACATGGAAAACATCATGAAGGTTAGACAAATGTAGGGGTAATGCGATTTGATAGGCTACTAGCCCGATTCTCTTCAGGGTTTGAAAAGGACTAATAAATCGAGGACTTAACTTTTTGACCTTAGCGGCTCTGCCTATTCTTGTTATGGGCGTGATCTTTAGAATATGTGATCTTCCTCTTGAAATTATAATAGCTTCCTTCTTGTATCTGCATAACTCTTCTAATGGCTTTGAGCTATGAGTATCTTGTTTTGAATCTTCTTGATCTGCTCCGTCGTTTGTCTAACTAGTTCTGGCCTTAGCAAGCTCTTTTCTTCTGGTTCATACCAACATAATGGAGATTGGCATTTTCATCCGTATAGTGCTTCATAGGGAGCCATGCCGATGCTAGCGTGATAACTATTGTTGCATGTGAACTCTGCTAGTGGCAAGTACCAATCCCAATTTTCTTGTTGTTCCATTATGTATGCCCTTAACATTTCTTCTAGGATTTAAATGGTTCTTTTTGTCTACCCATTTGTTTGCTGGTGATAAGTAGTACTCAGGCAGAGTCTTGTGCCAAATGCTCTCTGAAACGCTCCCCAAAATCGTGAGGTAAATCTTGGGTCTCGGTTCGAGATAATAGTCAAAGGGATTTCATGCAACCTCACTATCTCTTGGATATATAATTGAGCTAATCTCTCCAAAGGGTAGTTTGTGGGGATGGGTAAAAAGTGAGCCGACTTAGTCAATTTATCCACTATGCCCCATATGGCATCGTACCTAGTGAACGTCCTTGGTAGCCTTATCACGAAATCCATTGAAGTGCTCTCCCATTTTCATTTAAGACCGCAACGTTCCAGATGATTTTTGATGTTCTATCTTTATTTTCTGATAGACTAAGAATCTATTTACAAGGTTTGCTACATCTGACTTCATGCCTGGCCACCAAATCATTTTCTTAAGATCTTAATACATTGTGTTGATTCCGAGATACAACGGTAAACCGACTCTTGTGGGCTTCTTCTAAAATTCTGTTCTGAAGACCACTTCCCTCTTTCTTCCTCAATGTTGCCATATTCCTTCTTTATCCTGAGTAAATCCTTTTAATTTCCATGATTGCACCAAGGTTAAGGTGGGCTAAAAATCGGCATCCTGCTACTGTTCCTGTTGAATTTGCTCCCTGAAATCACTGGTCATCTTGATCTGATTTAACTGAATAGCTCGGGGAGTTATAGAGATCCTTAAGTTAAGATCACAGAAGCTCTCTATAAGCTCTGCCTCTTTGATCTTCATCCAAACAACATTCATAGATTTTCTGCTCAGGGCATCCACCACTACATTAGCCTTCCCAAGGTGGTACTTTAGCTTGAACTCGTAATCCTTCAGGAATTCCATCCACTTTTGCTACTTCATGTTTAATTCTTTCTGATCAAAGAGGTATTTCAAACTCTTATGATCAGAAAACACCACAAACTTTACTCCATAAAAGTGATGTCTCAATGTTTTCAGAGCAAACACCACAGCCGCTAATTCAAGATCACAAGTTGGATAATTCATCTCCTGAGGTTTTAGTTGTCTCAATGTGTTTGCGACTACGTTTCTATTTTGCATCAACATGCACCCTAACCCCTTCTTGGAGGCGTCATAATAAATTTCAAACGATCCATGGGGGTCTAGTAAGGCTAGCACTGGTGCTGCAGTCAATTTTTCATTTAATTCTTGGAAACTTCATTCATAATTAGATGTCCATTCAAATAGGACATTCTTCTTGGTTAGCTTTGTTAGGGGTAAAACTATTTGGGAGAAATTTTTGATAAATCGCCTATAATACCCAACCAAACCCAGAAAACTCCTGACTTTAGTAACCATTGTTGGCCATTCCCAGTTTAATACTATCTCTACTTTGCTAGGATCCATGGAAATTTCTCCTTAGGATGCTATATATCCTAGAAATTTGACCTCCTTCATCCATAATTCGCACTTGGACAGTTTGGCATAGAGCTTCCATTCCCTCAAAATCTGTAGCACCAGCCTCAAATGTTCCACGTGTTCTTGTTCGATTTTCGAATAGACAAATATATCATCAATAAAATCTAGATACAACTGGAATATATGATTCATATAGTCCATGAATACTGCTAGAACATTTGTCAATCCAAAAGATATCCGTAACAAGTTCGAAGAGTTGTCTTAAGAATATCTTCCTCCCGTACTTAAATTTGATGATATCCAAATCGCAAGTTAATCTTAGAAAATACCATTACTCCTTGCAGTTGGTCCATGAGGTCATATATCCTTGGTAAAGGATATCTATTTTTTATCGTCACCTTATTCAACTGCCAGCAGTCTACATATAAGCACATGCCTTCGTCTTTCTTCTTAACCAGCAGAACTGGAGCCCCCCTTTAGAGATGTACTTGGCCTAATGAACTATTTCTCCTAAAGTTCTTCAATCTGCTTCTTGAGTTTAGTTAACTCTAAAGGTGACATACTATACAGAGCCATGGATATTGGTCCCGTTCTCAGCACCAACTCAATGGTAAACTCACTCTCTCTTTTTGGAGGAAAATTGGGAATGTCCTCAAGGAATACATTGGGATATTCCCTAACGATTGGAATATCATTTAGCTTCTAATCAACTTCCATCATGTTGGTTGATAGGAGAATGTATCCCTAATTCTCCTTCCCACAACAGTCTACCACGAAGGAGTTTAAATAGAGATTTATAAGGGTTATAGGTTCAAAAGATAAGATAGGAGTAAATACAATAGTCTTGTCAAAACAATTCAGCATGACTCGATTGGCGGAAAGTCAATCTAGGCCTATAATTATATCAAGTCCAGACAATGGAAGACAAATCAAATTGGCTACAAAGATTCTATCTTTAATTTGAAGAAAAACATTCACAAGACTTGACTAGCCTTAATAAGCTTGTTTGTAGGAGTGGAGACTGATAAATCATAAGATAGCTTAGAAATAGGCAATTGTAAGGAAACCATACAACTATAAGAAATAAAGGAATGGGTGGCACCCTAATTGTATAATACAATCAAAGTCTTACTGCTCACTTCACAAGCACCTTAAATTAAATGTTCATATTTTTCAGCTTCCTCCACATTCATAGTGAAGACCCTTCCTTGGCACTAAGGCCTAAGGGTTGATTGTGGGATTTTAGCAAGGCACTCATAAATTTTGTGGCCTGGCTTGTCACATCCAAAGCAAACATTCTAGCCCGCCAAGCACAGTCAATCACTATGACTCTTCCTACATTGTGTATATGTTTGTTTCATGAAAGGCCTTTGGGTTGCTTACCCTTATTGCCTATTGGCTGAAACTTCTTCAATTATTGAAAATCGAGCTTGAACCTCAAGCCCTACAGTGCCAACCCTTTCTTAAAGTTATCGCTGGCCGATTTAGCAGTGCTAGCTTCCTATAACAAACTTCTACAAATCGGAACTTATTCACTAGAGTGGGAAAGTCTCTAATCTCCATAGGTCCCATAGCTGCGAGGATATCTTCTCTCAGCCAGCCTTCAAATTTGATGCACTACCATGCCTTATTCAGTTCTGCTGATAAATTGTAGAAAATTAGCATAACTCCTCAAATTTGGCGATATACTCTGATACACTCCTGTTTCCCTGACAAAGCTGCATAAACTCCAACTCCTTGGCATTTCGAACTGAGACATGGAAATATTTCTAATAAAAGGCTTCTTTAAACATATCCCAGTTAATTTCTATCTGGGAACCTTCTAACAACCTCTTCATGCTGTTCCACCAAAATTAGGCATTCGCTTCCAACATATAAGTGGCAAAGGCCACTTGCTAACGATCAGTGCAGGCCAAGATAGAGAAAATCTTCTCTATCATCTTGACCCACTCCTCAACTTTGTCGAGATCAAAGATCCCTCTAAAACTAGGTGGATTCACCTTTCTGAATTCAATGAACTTGAGATATTCGAGGTCCACCTCTAAACCATTTGGGTTTCCTCCATGACCAGCCTCAGGTTGTTTTCCCAACCAGTCCATCATCTGGTATGCTACAGTTGCTTGTTCTTGTATCGCATATGCATTCTCGCGTAGTATATCTATAAAGTCAGTAGGATCTTCTTGAGCGGGTATCGTTTGTGCCCTACTGGAAGCCATCAAGTTCTGAATACACAAAACAAAAGTTATTGAGCTGATCAGGCTCAACACTAAGTTCAATGTGCTAGTAATTAATAGCTTACACAGTCAAGCAATCATGCACATACATTCATAGATCTCATTGTATAGACAAGATTCTGTGCATGAAATCATCCAAGAGACAAAATATGCATGAAGCATAATCAGTCCAGTCCTCAGGGCTTTGCTAGGACAAATTACTCTGATAACAAAAAGTGTAACACCCTACCAAATTCAATACTATGTTTAACCCATAATATTCTACCTGGTAATTTGTATGTGTGAATAACTCCCATTTTGTTTTACTTTAATTCATTAACTTAGTAAAGTAAACCCTTTAAATTGAAATTAACCAGGTATTAATTCATTTACACGATGTATATATATATATATATATATATATATATATATATATATATATGTACATATTGTAACACCCTCCCGAGTACGGTACTATGCTTAAGTCATAGTACCTCACCTAAGAGTTGTTACTATCACTTAATCGGACCTTGTCTGGTAGCAACCTTCGGCCACCTTCAATCTTACTAGCCAACTCCGCCTCGGAGGACCTTCTTCGAAACTGCTGAACTATCTAGAGATAATATGGAAATAAACATAGGGGTGAGAATTATAAATTCTCAGTAGGATTCATTAAACTAACATATGCTGTGTCATCGTTGTCATCTCCATTTTGCTTCGGTTTATTATGAAAAAGGTGAACATGCTATACAAACTGTTTAATTTTATAGTTCAAAAATATACCTCCCGAAGCAAAGTTCATTTTACTCATACACTTGGCAATTTGGGAGAGCCCATACGAAACAAATTTCATGAATTATATCAGGAATAGTAACTGAAACATAATAAAATACAATAGCATCAATATACTAGGGACATAACATCTGCACATAACTTTACTAGTACTTAAATTCATGCATGTACATAAAGTTTACTTTTCTTTCTTTTGCTTCCTTTCCATCATAAAATCTTTACATGCCACATCCCAGAGTATGATCGCCATGTCATATCCCATTAGAGCGCGATCGCCATGCCACATTCCTCAGGAATATGGGACCTTCATTCAGTACTTACACTAGCTGGGTCATGCCATGCCTCATGTAAGTCCTAGCCCCTATACTCACACTAGCTGGGTCGATGCCATGCCACATGTGAGCGGGGTGCTTGCATATGCTTTAATCTTTAGTCTTGAGTCTTTAGTCTTTAGCCTTTACTGCCCTTGGGTAGCCTGGCCTTGGAGCGAGCTCGTTAGCTCGGCTCGTGACCATCGTCACACCGACTCACCCACAAGGGGACCCCCGTGCCTCTAGCTCGGAGGGACTTAGTTGGCTATCTGCCTCCAATATAGAGGGACCCAAAAGTTTTAGCTGCCTTCACATGGAGGGATTCAAAATGCAACTGCCTCCAAGTGAAGGGACTCACATCTTATCTTATTTAACTACCTTCACAAGGAGGGATCTTGTAACTGCCTCGAGATGAAGGGACCCACATTCAATATATTCATATCATACTTAAATCATCCTTGCATATATGAATCTTATGAGCATAACACATAAATGTTTATCACATTCATATAATTCACATATTTCTGCCAGAATTTCGACAGCATAACGGATCAAGTCCGCTTCCCCGTGAATAGTGCCAGTATACCCGAATATCAATTTATCACAAAGGTCACAACATTGCATACATATTTCAACATGGAATTCATAATAACAATAATCTCATTAAGGCAAAGTTTCTGCCTCAGTATAGTTAACGAACCCGGTTTTTATAATTCAAGCCATAATTTCTATTTAACTCATTTGGACCTCAATTTTGGATATGTTGTAGCCTTATGTGTCTAGTTTCTAACCCTTTTAGTCCCATCTCATTTTGATATCTATAGCTTGAGATATTTATGTTTTATCCCGGCCTGCCCAGTGGCTGGCCAAAATCAGACACTTAAAAGTAAAAATCCACTATAAATCGAAAACTGTCTCAAATCATACACAATTGTTCTCATGTTAAAGATAAAAGAACAAAGTTTCGTTTACAAAAAGTTTCATCCCATTTGACTTAGTACACCTCGAGTTATAATCCCCGAAAACTGACCTTCCTGAACTGCCTTGTTCTGGTCCGGTTTGTACATGGGGCAACTTTCTTGGATCACTGGGAGCAATTGAGACCTTATCTAAGTCTAAAATTTTTATCAGACATTCTTCTATATGTAAGATTTCTAAAAAAGTTAGTTTCATTCATTTCCAAGTAGTATAGAGCGAGTTCTATACTGAACAACCCAGTCTGCCCAGAATCAAAGTCAAAAACCTAGGTTGAAATTCAAAAATTCATAACTCTCTCAATACTAATCCAAAAGCCATATATGATATATGTATGGAAAGAAATAGATGTCTAGTTTCAGATAAAAATAGTTTCATCAGATTTAAACGGTGGTAGGCGGAGCCGTACACTCCGCCATACGGACCGCCATAGATTTCTTCAACTTAACAGATTTTGTTTTGTGCCTCTTTGTGTTTTCTCATTCAAATCTCAATCAACCCAAATAAAAACATGATAAGTCAGCCATAAAACATCACACCACCACCATATATCATCAGTTACAGAAGAGAAGAAAGCAATCCTAACATTTATTAGTTCAATAAAATCATGCAAAGAAGTTGAATCCTACCTCCAATTGATGTAGAAACTAGCTAGGATTGAGCTCTTGGTGGAGGAAATGGATGAGGCTTGGAGTTTTGAGGAAGATGAAGTGAAAATGGGAGAAGGACAGGTAAAGAATGCTCAGCTGAAAAGGGAGCACGAAAATAAGAGAGTTAGAGGGAATAAATAAGGTTGTCTGAAGTATTTGTAGTTGGAAGGCTTGGTTCTCATTGGTTGGAAGTGAGTGGTGATGAATTGAACAAGTCTCTCCTCTCTCTTTGTGGTTGACATGGTGCCATTTTGAGGGATTAAGTGGCTGAGTTCTCAGCCACTTAAAGTAGGGTTGATGGGTTGGAATTCTATTGGTTTGGTTCTGACAGTTTAAAATACCGTAATCTTACCGATTTCCTTCAAATCGGTAAAACGGTTTTGAAGAAATTTTATGAAGTTTTATATGTTTCTATTCTAATTATTTCTAATCCTAATATCTCTAATTAACACTTAATTAGCTCCTAATTAATCTCTAATTAATTTCTAATTAGCTTTACTTATCCACTAAAATCAAATGAATCAATTAAAGGTGTAAATTAATCGTTTTGTAAGTTGATGACCTTTCTGTTTTCTGTTTTTCATGATCAATGGCATCTTCGTAATTATGGGCAAGTCTAGGGGCATCCCATATCATTTCACATATGGATACGTCCGTGGCTCAATCGGCCGAGGCTTAGGTTTCTACGTTTTCGCTACGCTATTCTGCTTCATTTAAAACCTTATTTTACTAATCCTGTTGATATAGGGACCTAAATATCATTTTCTAAAATATTCAGGGGCAAGACTGTAAATAATATATAAGGACCTAAAGGTCATTTTCTAAAAAGTTTAGGGGCAAGATTGTGAATAATAAAAGTTTATTTTTATTACTTCCTATTACGTTATATGGGGATATTACGTACTACCCCCCTTAAAAGGAATTTTGTCCTCAAAATTTAGTCACAAAACTAACTATGTATTGCCGTAAAAGTCTAATAAAAGAGTTAATATATAAGTACATTGATAAGTATAATACAGCATTAATGTAACACCCCTGTTATATAACTTAACATAACACAATTAGCAAAAGTGAATCCTTGTCCTGGGTTGTTCCTAATTTTGTTTCAGCTCCTCCAGGGAAGTAGTCCTTTCAACATTCAACCTTGGGTGTTACAGCCTAGGAATAGGTAGCTAATGGCCAGGGCATTCTCTAACCATGTGTCCTGGCTTTCCACACTTAAAGCATACATTCTGCCCAGCCAAGCAAGGCCTTCCCCCATGAGCCTTTCCACACTTAGAGCATATTTGCCCCGCACTTGGCCCCTGAAATGGTTTATCCTCCCGTCCATTAAATTGACGCAACTTCTTCGGTGGTGAGGCATATTCGAGTTCTTGGTCTTTAGGTGCCGGCCTCTTTCCACCACCATCCATTCTAGCATTAGCGAGCTTCTTGTTATATTCTTCAACTAATCGACTTTTGTTTGCTAATGCAGCGAAATCTCTTATCTCCATTGGCCCCACCGAAGCTAAAATCTTCGCGTTTAGTCCTCCTTCAAATTTGACGCACTTCCAGTTTTCGTCAGGATTGCGCTGATAGATGGTGGAAAATTTACAGAGCTCTTTGAACTTAGTAATATACTCTGAAACACTCATATTTCCTTGTTGAAGTTTCATGAATTCCAATTCCTTAGCGTTTCGCATAGATGCAGGGAAATATTTCTGATAAAATGCCTCCTTGAATATGTCCCAAGTGATACCAACTTGGGGCTCCCCCAATAGTCTCTTCGCGTCATTCCACCAAAACTCAGCGTCCGCTTCCAACATATAAGTGGCAAAGGCTATTTTCTTTTGATCAGTGCAGGCCAAGACAGAAAAGATCTTCTCCATTGCTTTGACCCATTCCTCGGCTTTATCTGGGTCGAAAGCTCCTCGGAAACTAGGCGGATTTGCTTTCCTAAACTTAGCAAATTTAAGATAATCCAGATCTGCTCCTAGGCCATGTGGATTGCCTCCATGGCTGGCCTCGGGCCGCCTACCCAATTGGTCCATCATCTGATGAGCTGCAGCGGCCTGCTCCCTCATTACTTGAGCCATTTCACGCATCGTGTCCATAAAATTAGCAGGATCTTCTGGAGTGAGTTTATTTCGTGGCCTACCACACCCCATGGAAGCCATTAGTTCCTAGTCACACACAACAAAGCATTGAGTTGATCAGGCTCAACAATAAGTTAAGTGTGACAGCAACCAATGACAATCACAGTTATGCGGTCATGCCTATCTAATTTAATTTCCTATCCTATATCTTATCTAAGCAGATAAGATTAGTCGCATGATATTCTCTCATTTCCTAAGGATTCCAGAGTACACTGGAAACGTACTCAATCCAATTCCTCAAGTCCGGGGAGGATCAAACTGCTCTGATACCATTAATGTAGCACTTTCCCGAGTACGGTACTATGCTTAAGTCATAGTACCTCACCTAGGAGTTGTTACTGTCACTTAATCGAACCTTATCTAGCAGCAACCTTCGGCCACCTTCAATCTTACTAGTCAACTCCACATCGGAGGACCTTCTTCGAAACTGCTGAACTATCTGGAGATAACACGTAAATAAACATAGGGGTGAGAATTATAAATTCTCAATAGGATTCATTAAACTAACATATGCTGTGTCATTGTTGTCATCTCCAGTTTGCTTCGGTTTATTATGAAAAAGGTGAACATGCTATACAAACTGTTTAATTTTATAGTTCAAAAATATACCTCCCGAAGCAAAGTTCATTTTACTCATACACTTGGCAATTTGGGAGAGCCCATACGAAACAAATTTCATGAATTATATCAGGAATAGTAACTGAAACATAATAAAATACAATAGCATCAATATACTGGGAATATAACATCTGCACATAACTTTACTTGTACTTAAATTCATGCATGTACATAAAGTTTACTTTTCTTTCTTTTGCTTCCTTTTCATCATAAAATCTTTACATGACACATCCCAGAGTATGATCACCATGTCATACCCCATCAGAGTGCGATCACCATGTCACGTTCCTTAGGAATATGGGACCTTCATTCGGTACTTACACTAGCTGGGTCATGCCATGCCTCATGTAAGTCCTAGCCCCTATACTCACACTAGCTGGGTCGATGCCATGCCACATGTGAGCGGGGTGCTTGCATATGCTTTAATCTTTAGTCTTGAGTCTTTAGTCTTTAGCCTTTAATGCCCTTGGGTAGCCTGGCCTTGGAGTGAGCTCGTCAGCTCGGCTCGTGACCGTCGTCACACCGACTCACCCACAAGGGGACCCATGTGCCTGTAGCTCGGAGGGACTCAGTTGGCTATCTGCCTCCAATATAGAGGGACCCAAAAGTTTTAGCCGCCTTCAAATGGAGGGATTCAAAGTGCAACTGCCTCCAAGTGAAGGGACCTACATCTTATCTTATTTAACTGCCTTCACAAGGAGAGATCTTGTAACTGCCTCCAGATGAAGGGACCCACATTCAATATATTCATATCATACTTAAATCATCCTTGCATATATGAATCTTATGAGCATAACACATAAATGTTTATCACATTCATATAATTCACATATTTCTGCCGGAATTTCGGCAGCATAACGGATCAAGTCCGCTTCCCCGTGAATAGTGCCAGTATACCAGAATATCAATTTATCACAAAGGTCACAACATTGCATACATATTTCAACATGGAATTCATAATAACAATAATCTCATTAAGGCAAAGTTTCTGCCTTAGCATAGTTAACGAACCCGATTTTTATAATTCAAACCATAATTGTTATTTAACTCATTTGGATCTCAATTTTGGGTATGTTGTAGCCTTATGTGTCTAGTTTCTAACCCTTTTAGTCCAATCTCATTTTGATATCTATAGCTTGAGATATTTGTGTTTTATCCCGGCCTGCCTAGTGGCTAGCTAGAATCAGACACCTAAAAGTAAAAATCCACTATAAATCGAAAACTATCTCAAATCATACAAAATTGGTCTCATATTAAAGATAAAAGAACAAAGTTTCATTTATAAAAAGTTTCATCCCATTTGACTTAGTAGGGCTCGAGTTATAATCCCCGAAAACTGCCTTCCTGAACTGCCCTATTCTGCTCCTGTTTGGACATAGGGCAAATTTCTTGGATCACTGGGAGCAATTAGGATCTTATTTAACTCTGAAATCTTTATGGAACATTCTCCTATGTGTAAGCTTTCTAAAAAAGTTAGTTTCATTCATTTCCAAGTATTATAGAGCGAGTTCTATCCTGAACAACCCAGTTTGCCCAGAATCAAAGTCAAAAACCTAGGTTGAAATTCAAAAACTCATAACTCTCTCAATACTAATCCAAAAGCCTTATATGATATATGTATGGAAAGAACTAGATGTCTAGTTTCATATAAAAATAGTTTCATTGGATTTAAATGGTGGTAGGCAGAGCCGTACACTCCGCCGTACGGACCGCCGTAGATTTCTTCAACTTAATAGATTCTGTTTTGTGCCTCTTTGTGTTTTCTCATTCAAATCTCAATCAACCCAAATAAAAACATGATAAGTCAGCCATAAAACATTACACCACCACCATATATCATCAGTTACAGAAGAGAAGAAAGCAATCCTAACAGTTATTAGTTCAATAAAATCATGCAAAGAAGTTGAATCCTACCTCCAATTGATGTAGAAACTAGCTAGGATTGAGCTCTTGGTGGAGGAAATGGATGAGGCTTGGAGTTTTGAGGAAGATGAAGTGAAAATGGGAGAAGGACAGGTGAGGAATGCTCAGCTGAAAATGGAGCACGAAAATAAGAGAGTTAGAGGGAATAAATAAGGTTGTGTGAATTATTTGTAGTTGGAAGGCTTGGTTCTCATTGGTTGGAAGTGAATGGTGATGAATTGAACAAGTCTCTCCTCTCTCTTTGTGGTTGACATGGTGCCATTTTGAGGGATTAAGTGGCTAAGTTCTCAGCCACTTAAAGTAGGGTTGATGGGTTGGAATTCTATTGGTTTGGTTCCGACAGTTTAAAATACCGTAATCTTACCGATTTGCTTCAAATCGGTGAAACGGTTTTGACGAAATTTTATGAAGTTTTATATATTTCTATTCTAATTATTTCTAATCCTAATATCTCTAATTAACACTTAATTAGCTCCTAATTAAGTTCTAATTAATTTCTAATTAGCTTTACTTATCCACTAAAATCAAATGAATCAATTAAAGGTGTAAATTAATCGTTTTGCAAGTTGATGGCCTTTCTGTTTTCTGTTTTTCATGATCAATGGCATCTTCGTAATTATGGGCAAGTCTAGGGGCATCCCATGTCATTTCACATATGGATACCTCTGTGGCTCAATCGGCCGAGGTTTAGGTTTCTACGTTTTCGCTACGCGATTCTGCTTCGTTTAAAACCTTATTTTACTAATCCTGTTGATATAGGGACCTAAATGTCATTTTCTAAAATATTCAGGGGCAAGGCTGTAAATAATATATAAGGACCTAAAGGTCATTTTCTAAAATATTTAGGGGCAAGATTGTGAATAATAAAAGTTTATTTTTATTACTTAAATCCAGGGGCAGTGAGTACGGAAGACTAAACTGTCAAACAAAATAAACTGGTTTGTGCTCATGAAGTGCACCCGTATATGGTCCTAAAAAAAACATTTCAACTAGTATCACTGCCTAAGAAAGAAAAAAAAAATAACCATGCCTATGGCCCAAGGTCATAAAAATGCCAAAAGAGGACCACACTATACACTGTAGTCTACTAACTGGATGGATCCTCTAGATGGATTCCGAGGAAATAAACCCATTCGCCATATCAGGATCAGCTAGAGCATAGCTGTTGTCGGGTGTGGAGGAAGAAGAGGAGCATAAGTCAGCTATCTCTGATAGATCATCATCAAAAGAGAGAGAGGGAACTACCTGAGATGGTGAGGTAGGTGGTGATACTAGTGGTGAGGTAGGTGGTGCTGCGAGTGTTGGTGCTAGATGAGCCATATACAAAAAGGATAGCTAAGAAGGGAGATGTAAGTCAAACAAAGGGTTAAAAAGGGGAACTACAAAGTCACAGCAGAAAAATATGTATAGGCGAACATGGCAGGTGGCGGTAATATGCAAGGAATCTATCACACGGTCAAAGTGTATCTGCAACTCCGATAACTCAATGAAGATGATGACTATCACCGCCATGTCCATGGTCTAAGAATGACACAGACACACACAATAGGATGAGAAATTTTTTGAAAAATTCTCGATAGGATTCTTAAAGCTATTCTACACTAACATCGCATTCATTCCTAATTGCTTCAATTTTTATTAATTATATAAAAAGGTGAATACAGAATAACTATCTCCATTTATCAATGTTTGAGAAATATAGCCCGAAACAATATTCCATTTTACTTAAAGGAATAAGAGTCAAAAGAGAACTCATCTAGTAGACAGAGTACATACCATATTGAATAATACGCAATGCAACTAAAATAATAAACAATTAAAGGAATAGTACATAGTGCAGATAAATCATAATCAATTACTTAAGCTACATAAATGCATGAATGATAAAATTTTCTTGAAATAGATGCACTTCACTCTTAATATTTCTTAAACTTATGCTTCATAAGTTTCCATACTTGGTCCCCTAGGAGTTTTAGGGCATATAACTCCTGGGTAATAGTCTGCTTATCAGGATCGAGCTTGATCTGATATAGGATAGCTGGATTTACTTTCCCCAACTCTCCCACTGATCTATTCCCGTTAACTTTATTCCGGGATTGGCCCAAGTATACGGTTCTTGTGGGTTACATAATCATGGCTCAATCATTTTGGACACATATGTATTCACATGCATAACACATTATCCAAATAAGTTCTACCGGAATTTCAGCAATATAACGGATCAGATCCACTTCCTTATGAATAGTGCCATTTTAAATAAATAGTTAGCCAGGGCAATAGAACCAATATAACACATTAACTTTTCAGCATCAATATAGAGTTGTACCATTCAAATATCAATTAAAGCTCATGCACACTTTAACAGGATTAAGCACTCTATCTAGCACTTATACTCAACTCACTCAATTTTGCTCTGTTTTATAATTTATGCCACGATTTCTATTTAACTTGCTTAAATATGAATTTTTGATATATTGAAGCATTTTTTGTCTAATTTTTATTCTCTTTGGTCCCATTAAGTTTTAATATATATAGCTTAAGTTATTGAGGTTTAACCTAAGTTTGCCCTGCTATTGGGCAAAATTAAGTACTAACAAGTAAAATTTCACTAAAAATAGAAATCTTATTGGATTTGTTTGAAACCTATGTTTTAAAGTTAACTGAACCATCTTTTATTTCCGATAAGTTTCATTTCACTTGAGTGGGTAGAGCTTAAGTTATAAGCTCTTAAAGTTGGCTAACGTGGTTTGCCCTATTTCAGTCCAGTCACAACATAGGGAAATTTGGTGAATTACTGGGAAAAATAGGGGAAGAATTTAACCTAAAATTTTTATGGCATGTTATCCTAAGTGTTAGCTTTCTAACAAAATTTGTTGCACTCTATTTAGAGTTATGTAAAGCGAGTTATGCCCTTCATATTCCTATTTGGTCAAGACCAGAGACAAAATTCTAGAGTTAACTTCAAAAATCCATATCTCACTCAATACAAATCTAATGGCCTTATAATTTATATATTTGGAAATACCTATATACACTTAGCAGTATGAACACATCTAAGATTTTCAATCTAAACAATTCTATTTTGCTACCCTTTTAGCTTTTCCCTCAATTTACCATCCAAACCCAACATATACATATTAATCCAGCCACAAGGGGTCATATCAACACAATATAACATCAAGTAAATGAGTGGAAAATAAATTCCAATCCGCCACCAAATCACAAATAGCAAGAGAAAACCATGAATCCTACCCGAAATTGATGTAGAAACTAGCTAGACTCAAGTATTTGATGAAGGAAGTGGGTATAGCTTGGAGATGGAAGGAAGATGAAGTGAAATAGGAGAAGAGAAAGAAGGGTGGTCAGCTAAAAGAAGGGCCCAAAAATGAGGGTAGTTAGGAGGAATTTTTTCAAGTTTATAACATGGTGATAATGACATCAAGGCATGTGATTGGTGGATGCATAGGTGGTAGAGAGTTTAGACAAGTCTTCCCCCTTTTTTTGGGCTGCATGTAGCGCCATCTTGAGTGGTTAAATGGCTAAAGTTTTAGCCACTCCAATTAGGGTTCAATTAGTGTAAGTTTTTACTAACTCAGTGCTTGCAGTATAAAATATTGAATTTCACTCGATTTCCTTCAAATTTGCAAAACATTGCTAGTATTCTTCTCATATTTCCTACATGATTATTCCAATTTCTCCTAACCCAATCTCTATATAATCACTTCTAATTATCCTTGCATATCCATTAAAATCAAATAAATCGATTAATAGCATAAATTAGACATATTGCGACTCAGGACATTACATATAATCGTTCTTCATCCTTGTATATCATCATGCATGAACATGCTACATGCACTTATATATATGCTTCTATTATTACTTCCAAATATTCTTGTATGCATGATGTTCATGTACATAACATACACATACTCATGGCTTTCACATATTTCTGTCGAAAATTCGATAGCATAACAGCTAAAACATACAGGGTCCCAATATATATATATATAGTATATCCAGTCGGCCAGCCAATTATATTAATCATGATCATCATCAACATTATACCAATATAATCTTACATTGGTACGAAATTGTATAAAGTCTTATGCCATTAACTTTCTCATGGCTTATGGAACCCTTAACATAAGATAATTCTCAAGTTACCCTATTATCTTTAAATCTGTCCTATTTTCTAAATTCCACTATAATTCCATTTTAATGCATTTTAATCTAGGAGTTTAATATTTGTAGCCCTGTTTGTCTACTTTTAAACCTCTTCGATCTCACTAAATTGAGGTCTATAGCTTGAGTTATTAAAGTTTTACTTAAGGTTACCCTGTTTTTGAATAGACTTGCATACTTAAACTTAGAAAATCACTAAAATTCTATCTTTCATCATTTTTATTCGAAATTTGTATCACATTGTAGCTATTAGAAGTATCTTTCAATCCTTATAGGCTTCGCTCAACTGAGTAACTAGAGATCAAGTTATGAGCTCCTCAAATAGGTTGTCCTATTTCAACCCGAATAGAGCATAGGTCAAATTCAAAGAATTACTGGGGGAAACCTACTCATTATCTAGTTCTGAAATTTTTATGACATGTTCTTCTATGTATTAGCTTTCTAACAAAATTAGTTTTTGAAGTTAAATAGGGCAAATTATGCCCTTCTCATCACTCTCTGGTTAAAGCAGAGAGTGAATTCCAACAACAAAATTTAGAAATCCATAACTAATTCATTTTAAATCCAATGTCTTATAATTTGCATCCCTAGATTGCTATTGAAGTATAGTTTCTTCTAAAATTAGTCTTGTGCAAAGTTGGGTTCTGTAGCAGGAGTTATTGGCTCTGTCATATAGACATTGCCTTAGGGTTTCTCTAACAACTTTTTCTATTTTGGGTTCCTCTTGATCTTTTGTTATATCTTTTAACCTAAATCATGTTTTTCTATCTTAAATTGTAACATCTCCAATTTTGATTAAGCTAATTAGCTCAGTGCCACTGACTAATTTGAGAGGTTAGTAATTGATTGAGGATTAATAGGCTAATCTCAAGAGTAAGAGCTTAGTAAATTAGAGACAAGTCAATAAGTCAAAAAGTCAACTAAAAATCAATGATCAATGAGGAAAAGACAACAATTGAATAATAACACACTAAATATTTTAATTAAAGCCTAATTATCCAAATCTTGCTAATCCATGATTAAAAACATAATTAAAGTAATCTAATCTTGTTAATTAAGCACATGACAAATTTCTACCTTAATCAAATATGATAAATAAATCCTCCCACACTAAAAATATAATTAGTGAGAATCATTCTTTTAGAAAGATAAAAGTCTTAAAAGTGTATTAACTAAAATTGTTTAATGAGTAATTAAACTAATCTAATTGATTAACACTTAGATAATTCTAAAAATAAGGAAAAATTCAAAATTATCCCCTAATCATGCTTGAAAAATTCAGCCAAGACAAGCTCATCATCCACCATCCATTTGCCTCTTAATCTTCCACCATTAGATCAAAGCTTAATGTGGTTAATTAACTTAAAGACTGATTAACCAAAAGTGGGATAATCCTACACATGGATCACACTTGATCTGGCATTAACCATCAAAGTGGATCAACCCACTAATGGCAAGAAGATAGCCATTAACCACTTGAGAAAACACAAAAAAAGGGTTTAAGCTTTGCATCAAGACTCAAGAATAAAACAACCACTCTTTCACCTCTTGGTCACTAAGCCTCCTCCCAAGTGAAAAAAGCAACAAAGTGGTCAGCCTATGGCTTGAACCTTATGCCCCAAAATAGCCCCCCATTCTCATTTTACAACTTTCATTCTCTTATTGCAAGCCAAAAGCTCTAACCTCTCTCTAAACCTCTCTTTGTTCTTCCTACTCTTCCTTATATTTTTCTTGCTTTCCTACTCCAATCAACCTTACTTCACACCACCATCTTTACAAGCCCTTCAAGGACCACCTTCTTTGGTCTTTGAAGAATGAAAACAAACACACAACTAGCCCCATTTCCAAGCTCCAAAGGAGGGAGGCTATCTTCAACCTTTCTACTCTCCAACACTTCAAAAAGCTTCTTGTGGTAGTGACTCTAACCTATCTTCTCCATGTGTTGTCAAGTACTAAAACTCCTAAGCTCTTTATAGCTAGGTGGTTTTAGGACTTACTTCAATGGTCTCATGACCATATCTTGTTTCTATGAGTTTTCTTTCTTGTGTTAAAATGTTTTCCTAAAAAGGTGACTATGTTGTTTGAGAGTTTTTATGTATCATAGCTTATTTCTACTCTAAATGTTGATTCATTGTTGAAATCTTAAATTTGATGGTAAAAATAAAACATAAAAATGGTTGTTGGAAGAGGGATATCAATATCTCTACAAGCAAGTTAAGAAAAAGGAAATTTGTTTTGGACTGAAATTTCTAGCAGTCTAGGTTGCGCAGACTATAAAATGCTCTACAAAACTCAAATTAAAAAAAACTAATTTTGTTGAGAATAGACTCATAGAGCTTTCTATACATATAAAATACATGAGTTTTGGATTTAAAATGAGCAAGATATGAGTTTTTAAAATGGGATGTCACTAAATATGTTTTTGTTTGGGTAGTCTATACAAAAAGCCTAATAACACGAGATATACAAGATATTTTTGAGTGGAACCAAAATATTTTCGAAATAAGACATAGAGAAACACTGCCATAAAACAGTTTTGATAGATTCCTTGTGAGGAACTCCCAGTAGAGTCGACAAGTCACTATACTGAATTTAACTTACAAGTCTGAGCAGTCAGGTTAAAAAATGCATGGTTCAAGTTTAGTTCAAATTTTTCAATGGGGTTTGCTTTATTTAAAAGTTAACGCAAAGAGGCATAATGGTACATAAATTCAAGTAAAAATAATAAAAGATGAAATTATGGTGAATTTTTGAAGTTACTGCTTTACTGAGAAATATAAATTTGGTAAAGGCAAATTTTGATAGATAAGGAAAAACAAACTTGAAGACCCCCAAAACTCCTAACTTAAGACTTTGAAACTTTATAGTTCAAATTAAGAGAATTGAGAGAAATAATAGAAGAAACTTTCCCCTTTAAATATTAAAAGAATCGAACAAAACAGAAAATTTAATTAAAAAGCTTGCACCTAATTTACTAAGCTAAGCTCATAAAACTTTGTTTGTGATATATTTATGTCTATGTGTAAGTATAATGGTATGATGATGATGATGATGATGATGGTTATGATGAATACATTAATGATGAGTATGATGAATATGAAGTTGAGTAATGTATGATGATGTCTTGTGATTGGATTTCCCTATTTGGCAAAATTTTGAGGAAGCTCCGGTCTAGTCATTATGCTGAATTTTCGCAAAATTTATGGGCTTAGCATAATACATTCTAAGTACTAATTAAGAAAATATAACATTAAGGGCATGATCCTTCAAAAGGGAAGGTGACTCACACAAAGATCCCTCTTTCCCTAAGAGTATACATGAGGCATGGCAAAGGACATAGCTAGTGTAAGTATCAAGAATTTAAATGTGGCGACGGCCATAGTATGAGCTCATTACCACTCAAAGTTTAGAGGGTAATACTAAAAAACCTAAGATAAAGTTAAAGTTTAAGGAAATAAAGGGACTTCGGACCAAACCCTTGAAAGAAATGTGTTGAAAGAAGCTCATAAAATATCCGTGCATGACATATCTGGTTATACTTGTTACCATGCCTGTAATGATGTAATTCTCATTATCAGAGTGTAAGTTAAAAGTGAACCCACTTTGGAGAATAATGTTTTCGAAAACTTAATAAATGAACCAATTGCATGCTCACTGAGTTCCTTAACAAAACCCAAAGTGACTGGGACAACAACGACGACACCCTCATGTGGAGTTGGAGTTCTACTGAGAAATATTATTTCTCACCCAAGTTTATTTTCCGTATCATCACCAAATCTTGATGGCACACCCGGTGGAGTAGATCATGGATGCACCAATGTTTAAGTAGGCTTATGATGAGGAAGGATAGGCAATCGTGGCAACGACCAACATGGTTGTTCCCACTTACTTCTATCCTGGTCGCAACGACGAGGAGGCGGAGCCCGACTTTCCACCAGCCCCTGCTGATATACCTACAACGCTACTTGGGCAACCACTGTGTCTCTGGGATTTTCTGCCCGAACCCCTGCCAAACATCGAGATGCAGCCCATGTTCCCTGAGCTACTAGCAGCTGAGCTTCAACCCCAGCCAGAGATCCCAGTCGTAAAGTTAAGTTCCACGGCCACCTTTAGGATTGCAGCTATTTCTCTGCCATACCCAGAGTACCATCCGGGTGTAACTCCGACATTTGAGGAGGACCCATCAGAGGAGCACTCTTCTGCAGCTAATTCTACCCTACATGTAGCCAAGTCCAGTAGATGTAGGCGCCACATCGAGGTGCTGAGTACGTATCCCTGTATCATCCATATGCCATTTGTGCCTTAAGGACAAGGAGCTAAAAGGAGTAGATCCTCCAAGCCGCGACTTTCTTAGTGTCGAAGGGTGTGTTGCCGAAGATAGGTGCTGGTGTTATGTTTGGTTTCAGGGCTAGTAGTTGTGGTAGTTCCATATCATCATGTATTTTTATTTTGCTTGAACTTGGCTATAATGTGTTGGTATTTGGTAGTTAAATCATGGCTCAACCATGAGTTATTTTCTATGTAATTATTGAGTTTTATGAACTTAATCATATGAAATGGAAATATGAAACTTATTTGGTATTAATGTTTTATATTTTGTCATCATGCTTTATTCATTATTTACAATATGAATCTTCATGCGCTACGCTTAACTAAATTCTCTATTCATGCACGAGGCTCAAATGTTGTTGCATCAAAATTTATGATGTACTTCAAAAAAAAAAATTTACCCTATTTTTTGCGTAACATATTTTTCAAAAGAGTTTAAGTTTCCGCGAGCATAAGTAACAACCTGATAATCATACATAATACGAGTTAAGCATAGTATGACATTATT
Source organism: Pterocarpus santalinus (assembly GCA_031439595.1). NCBI lineage: Eukaryota > Viridiplantae > Streptophyta > Magnoliopsida > Fabales > Fabaceae > Pterocarpus > Pterocarpus santalinus. The sequence goes on from CM062529.1 coordinate 27,011,256, forward strand.
AGGGTGTTACATAAATCACTAGAGAAGAGCCATAACACCATCATATAAACATGAACCAAGGATAGTACAAAGAATAACATATCAACCACGTAGCCCACAAACCCATTCAAAACTAAGGATTTGAGTTACCTACCTCAAAATCCTTGAAATCATGGAAGTAAGGAAGATAAGAGCAACATCCTAGCCTTCCTTCCTCACCATGGCAATAGCTAACATGGAGGTGGAAGGACTCCACTTGATGGTTGATCATTAAATTAGTGGAGGGGTTTTGTAGAGGAGAGGATGAGGATTAATTTTCATAAAGGAAGCAAGAGGATTTGAGGTCAAGAAAGCCTTAATCTTTGAGCTTGAAGCTCTCAACCATGGAAGTAATGGAAAAAGAAGATGGAGATGGAAAGGACTTAGGGGAAATGGCTGAATTTTGATAGGTAAGGAAGGAAAAAAAATGAGGTGTTAGCTTGCACTTTAAGTTGGTTTAGCTTCTTGGGTAAGTTTAGGGCTTCCCTGGGTCCACTCGTTTACCCCACCTAAGATGTGGCTCATCTCTGGCCACTTACCCTGGCTACTTTCCTAATAAGTCTGACAAATCCTTGTAGGATTATTTCCCAAAGTTTGTCATACCCTTAAGGATTAATTCAAGGTGTCTACATATTAATTTGGGTACTCTGAGTTACCCGAGATTATATATATATATATATATATATCACGTGAGTAATACTACATTTTTTTATTTAAATTCAAGTATAGAAAATACAAGTTATAGAGTTATTACATGTACTTTAATTGTCTACTATGGTCGTGGGGCCAACATAATCCCGAAATCAGGATTTTCTGTTATTTCCCCTCCTAACAGCCGTAAACCTTTATTTACAACTTTGCTATTATAATCTACAAATCCTAATTTTGTCCCTCCTTTTTCTACGATTACATATTTACTATTTTGCCCTTGCCTCAAGTCTAAACTTCCCTCTATGCAGAGCTATCCTTAGAGTTGGGGATGTTACAGTTGGTCCCAAGGTAGGGAAGCTGATCCCGAGGTAAGGGTAGAATAGGAAATAGTTGGATTATAGTAACGAATGGCAAAACTATAAATAGATTTTTGTTATCAGAAGGGACATTAGAAGAAAAATCTCGATTTCGAGAGTATGTGGGCTCCAGGATACTGAAAGCTAAACAATATACCTGTAATAACCTTATAAATGATATTTTATACACATGGTTTTAAATAAAAAAAGTAGGGTTACTCATACCCTCAGTTAGGCAAATTGAGTGGCTTAGAAGAAACCACACCACCCAAGTATTAACAACAGTCTATTGGAACATTAGAAATTGATGTGGTAGGAATCTATATTGATAGAGAACATAAATATCTATTAAAAACCTTGGGATGTGTGGCAAAGAATTAGCCACACTAGTCATCTTGGTGGACACAAGATGACCACTCAAATTTGGAGTTATGAAGATTTACTTTCTATTTCAAGTCTAACCAATGGGAGTCATGCATCAAGCAAAACTTAACAAGGAAGAAGACTCCTCATCGTCATCACTTTCTCTCCTTTTTTTACCTATAAAAATTTGGCTAACCACGCTTTTTCTTTCTACTTCCATTTTTCTTCTTCAACTCACCCACACTCACTTGAACCCTTGTGTTTTGCTTATTCTTGCCCAAGTTTTCAACTCTTTTGTAATACCCACCGAAATTTTTCTTATCGTTTTTTGCCCAATTATTCAGTTTTTATCAAATAATTGAAGTTAATTAAAATTCGACTAAATACTTATTTAGGATCAGTTAATTAGCAATTAATTGAGTTTAGATATAAGGTAATTAGGTTAGAAGCATAAGGGATCTCATAGAAATTTTCTTAAAATCGATTTACCGATTTAAAGGAAATTAGTAGAGATTCGGTAAATTAAACTGCCAGAACCAAATCACTAGAATTATATGATGAAAACCCTCAATCCAATGGCTGGAAATTTAGCCACCAACCTTACTAAAAGTGGCGCCTTGGCAGCCACATAGAAGGGGCGATTTGGTTGAGTTTCAACCACAAGAATTAGCACCAATGAGGAGCCACTTTTCCAACAACCACATTATTATACCAACATCATATTTCCTTCCAATTTCCAAACACACATTTGGCCTCCCCTCTTCAGCAGAGAACTTCCTTTCTTCTCTCCATCTTCTTCATTTCCTTCTCCTACTTTCAACCTCCACTAAGCATCTCACCCCCATATCTTTCACTAAAACTCAAAACTAGCTCATATTTGTATCAAACTAAAGGTAGGATTCTTCAACTTCTTCTATTATTGGTACTATTGTGGCTAGGTAGAATTTCTATTCTTTCCATTAGATTGATGATATATAGTGTTTATATAAATTCTTATGGCTGGATTAATGTATAAATGTTGAGTTTGGATGAGAACTTGGGTGAGAGTTCAAACAAAAGGATGCAAAACAAAAGCTGGAACCTTGAAACCTTACGGCATCCGTACTAGCGGAGTGTACAGCTCCACCTACGGCCACCAAAACTTGATGAAACTATTTTTATGTAAAACTAGACATTCAGGGCTTCCCATACATATATAATATAAGCCATTGGATTAGTATTGAGAGAGAAATGAATTTTGGAATTTCAACCTAGGTTTTTGAGTTTGATTCTGGCCAGACCAAATTGTTCAGGGCAAAACTTGCCCTATATGATTTGGAATTGAATGAAAATAACTTTGTTAGAAAGCTTAAACATAGGAGAACATCCCATAAAAATTTCTGAGTTAGATACGATCCCATTTGCTCCCAGTGGTTCGAAGAAGTTGCCCTATGTCCAAACTAGCTAAAGCAGGGCAGTTTGGGAAGGGCAAGTTTCGAAGCTTATATCTCGAATTGTATTCATTCAAATGATGTGCAACTTATTTCATCTGAAAGCTTGTTCCGTTAGCTTTACATTGATATAAATCTCGCATGATTTTACCCAGATTTCTATTTTTGGTGAATTTTCTCTTAGAAAAGTGCAATTCTAGCTAGAGACATGTAAGAATACTAGATCAGATTTAGTTAATATCGGAACTCAGAACTTTGCAAATAGAGAGCTAGATCAGGTATACTTAATATTGAACTCGGACATAGTGAAATAGAGAACTAGATCGGGTAAGGTTAATGTCGGAATTCAGAACATAGGAAACACCTTCATGAAGGTCTTGGAGGACCAATTGTGACATAATGTCGGAAATCGGAAGTTGGTATCAGAATACGAAATCTTATACACGAATCCCAGAAGTCGGGAAACTAGGATGCTCTAACTCTCTTATACACATAGTTTCAAAATCCGGTATCTCTGTAAGCATATCACCTCGAAACTCGATTCAGAATCAATCTTGGAGATCGAACACGATCTTGGAAGTCAGGAATCAAGACATTGACCTTATGTACATAACTTACATGATCTCAGAACTCGGAAATCGATCCTAAGCTCGAACTCGGGAACATCATTAGAAGTTAAAAGCTTGCAAGATAGATTAAGACCTAAGAGTTTAAAAATTGCACCTATTGATATTGATATTGTTGTATTCTTGGTATGATTATATGTTCTACATTGAAGTTGCTATTTGATTAAAGTTTCTTGGTTACTAGCACTATTCACGGGGAAGCGGACACATTCCGTTATGCTACTGAATTTTCGGCAGAATTATATAAAGTTATGATAGTTTGTGTTATGAAAATTTAAGTTGTGAATATGAAATCCTAGATGCAAGGATATATGAAAGTAAATGATGAAGCATATGTATGAGTGTATCCAGCATATCTATGCATAATTATGTATGTGAATGAAAGGATATGAATAATTTAAATGTGGATCCCTTCACTTGGAGGCAGTTAATTGGGCCCCTCCCTATGAAGGCAATTAAAAGATATGATGAAGGTTCCATACTCCTAAGGAACATGACATGGCGATCACACTCTGATGGGATATGACATGGCGATCATACTCTGGAAGGTGGCATATAAAGATTCTATGATGAAAGATATGATGATGAATCCATATTCCTAAGGAATGTGACATGGCGATCATGCTCTGATGGGGTATGACATGGCAATCATAGTCTGGAATGTGGCATAATGATCCCACACCCTAAGGAGTGTGACATGGTGATCACACCCCAATGGCATATAACATGGCGATCATACTCTAGGATGTGGCAGGATGAATATATTCCTAAGGAGTATGACATGGTGATCACACCCCAATGAAGTATGACATGGCGATCGTACTCTGGAATATGTGTGACAAGTAAAGGAAGATAAAGGAAGAAAAAGGGAAGGTGACCCAAAGTAAGCTCCCCTCACCCACAACTCACATAAGGCATAGCATCGACCCAACTAGTGTGAGTATAAGGGATAGGGCTTACATGAGGCATGGCATGACCTAGTTAGTGTAAGTACTGAAAATTTTATGGTGGCGACGGCCACGGTATGAGCTCATTACCACTTATATTTAGTGGGTGAAAAGAAAAAGACTCAAGATGAAGTCAAGTTAAGAAAAGAAAAGGGACTTTGGTTTAAACCCTTGAAAGGAAGAAGTTAAGAAAGTAAAGAAACTTAAAGAAAGACGCCAGTGCAATTGCATGAATTCAAGTATGAATATTTGCATGATTATATCCCATGTTTTATTGAAGCTGAGCCTGTTCTATCTATTTATGCGTTGACTTTTATTCTAAATATGAAATATTGCCAATATGACCTAAGTGCGTGAATAAAATGAACTCTGTTTCGGATAATATATTTTCAAACTATAACACTGAACAGTCTATTTAACATGCTCACATTTTTCACAATAAACTGAAGTAGCTGGAGATAATAACGATGATACAGCACATGGTAGTTTAGTGAATCCTACTGAGAATTTAAAAATTCTCATTCCTGTTTCCTTGTTATCTCCAGATAGTTCAGAAGTTCTAAAGAAGGTCCTCCTAGATGGAGTTGACTAGTAAGTCTGAAAGTGGCCGAAGGTTGTTGCCAGATAAAGTCCGATGAAGTGATAGTAATAACTCCTAGGTGAGGTATTATGACTTAAGTATAGTACCATACTTGGGAGGGTGTTACATCTTTAACTTGTTTATCATCCAAAAAGCCTTAATACAAGTCAAAAACTCCTTCTTTTCAATCAAATAAATTTAATCAAGCAAGTAGCAAGAAGGTATTTGTGCTCATCTTGAGACTTTAGAGAAGCAAAGGCACCAAAAGAATCAAAATTAAAGAGCTACAAGATTTGGAGTAGAGATAGGATTCCTAAGGCTTATGGTATTCTAGGGTTTTCTTATATCAATTGTGATATATTCATTTAGAGTGTTGTATAATATTAATAGTACCTTATCTAGTGTTTTAAGGTTAGGAAAACTTGATTAGTGTTGAAGAATAGATTAGAAGAGCAAAGCAATCACAAACTAGAAAAGTTGTTGTAGGGAAACTTAGGAGCAGTCCATATAGTGAGGGGCATATCTTAGCCTATAAAATTCAAATTGAAGTGAAACTAATTTTAGATTGAATCTTACTCGAAGATGAATCCAATCATATAAATTATAGGTCAATTGGACTTGAAATTAAGGAGTTATGATTTTTAGAAATAGGCTATTAGTTAGCACCCCTTGTCCTTGCCCTATATAGCTTCAATTTGAGTGCAACTACTTTTGTTAGAAACCTAACACATAGGAAATCATGTTTATAAAATTTCAAAATTAGATCTTTAGTAGATTGTTCCCAGTAAATTATTCAAGTTTCCCTATGCTCTATTTGGGTTGAAATAGGGCAGCCTTAAGGAGGAGCTCATAACTCGAGCTCTACTTACTCAATTAGAGTAGAACTTGTTGAATTTGAAAGAGGTCCACTTAGGTATATCCTAGTAGAATCTTGGAGCAAAAGAATGCAAGATGAATTTTTAGTGATTTACTAATTTTAGGTATACAAGTCTGTCCTAAAACAAGGAAGCCATGAGTAAAATTTTAATAACTTAAGTTATACATATCAAAATTGAGTGAAACTAAAGAGATTTGAAAGTAGGTTAATAAAGTTATATTCCAATAAAATTTGAGACTAAATTGAATTAAAATTGGATTTTGGTGCAACTTGTAAGTTTTGGGTAGATCTTAAGAAAATTGAATCAGCTTGTGAGTTGAGTGGCTTAGAAGTCCTAAACTATATGGGGGCTAAATTGAATGAGAATTTATGCAATTATATACTAAAATAACACATATTGATGTATTAGCCATGTAATGAATTGAGGTTCTATTGAGGTGTTTAGGATAATTTTATGTATGTACTCTAAAGTATGCTATCCTATATGCCATTTTTATTAAGAATGTCATGCATGCAAGTATATTTTAGATGCAAAGGTATGACATATGTGGAAATGTTTATATAGCATCTTCATACATGACCATGTACAACAAATGTGTATGAGCATAAGAATCGTGAAAATATATATGAATAGATAAAATGAGAATTCCTTCACTAAACGGTAGTTATAAGATCTCTCCCTATAACAAGTCCCTTCATTTGGAGGCAGTTGTATAATGAGTGCCTCCACTTGAAAGTAGCTAAAACTATGAGATCCTTCTATATTGGAGGTAGTTGCATAATGAGTCCCTACAATTTAGAGGCATGTGGACCCCCTTACAAGTTATTAGTATGTGATGACGGTCATGAGATTAGCTCATTTCCCATATCAGGCTACCCAAGGGCAGTAAACATTTAAGATATATGTAGACACCCTAGGGATGGCAATATATAATGCCTAGGTATGTCAAATAAAGGAAGTTAAAGAAAATTAAAGAAAGCATAATTGACTTACATGATTATATGATATGTATCTACATATGCATAAATCATATTCTTTTTGTTACTATTATGAAACTACTCTCTTAATTGGCAAGTGTGTAAATAAAATTAACCTACTTCGGAAGGATATTTTTGAACTTCATAAAATCAAATCTATAGTTGATATGGCATAATCACCATTTTTAAATAAACTGAAGTAGTTTGGAATAATGACGACACTATATGCGATAGTCTAGGATGTTCTACTGAGAATTTATAATTTTCACCCTTATGTGTGTTCCTGTGTGGTCTCCAGATAACTCGGGCGATCTTGATGATGGCCATCTTGGATGAAGTCGATCGAGATTGGATAGATGGCTGAAAGTTATTGTCAAACAAGGTGCATTTATTTATTAGTAACAACTCCTAAGTGTAATAATATGACTTAAGCATGGTATTGTGCTTAGAAGGGTGTTACATTTGGCACTCCAAGAGCCATCATTAGTGACCAAGGGTCCCACTTTTATAATCGAAGCATGGAAGCTTTATTGAGGAGATACGGGGTTGTTCATAAGGTGCCTACACCTCATCACTCCAAAACAAATGGTCAAGCTAAAGTTTCCAATCAAGAGAGATCAAACAGATCTTTCAGAAAACTATGATCACTAATAGGAAGGATTGGAGAAAAAAGATTGATGATGCTCTTTGGGCCTACCAAATCGCCTACAAGACTCCAATTGGAATGTCTCTATTTCGAATTGTTTATGGGAAGGCTTGCCACCTTCCAGTGGAGATTGAGCACAAAGCCTTTTGGGTGGTTAAGCAATGCAATTTGGACTTGGCCTAAGTGGGAGTAAAAAGGAAGCTACAATTGCAGGAACTATAAGAACTCCGATTAGAAGCTTATGAGAGCTCAAGGCTCTGCAAGGAGAAAACCAACGCCTTCCATGATAAAATGATTGCTACAAAAGAGTTTGTTGTTAGGCAAAAAGTTCTCTTGTTAATTCTTGCCTTAGATTAATGCCTGAAAATTTTGATCTAAATGGGAAGGCCCTTGTGTTGTCACTAATGTATTTCCTTGTAATGTAGTTGAACTTCAAGACATGAAAACCAAAAGGAAGTTTAGGGTCAATGGGCATAGAGTGAAGCAATTCTATGAGAGTTTCAAGAGCAATCCATGGAGGAAGAGATCCTCTTGCTTGATGACACTTATCCTCCAAAAGGAGGAAAAGGAGTTCTCTTTTCCCATTTCCTTTTCACTTTTTGCTACTTGTCTATGTTGTTTTGGACTTTATAGTTGTGTTTTGTAGTTCTAGATAAATTTTCTGCTCCTTATTTTTAATCTTTCGCATTTTTTTGCATTTTATGCATGCTTTATCTCTCATTTTCTGATTTTTTTTTTTTGCTTTTTTTTTGTATTTTCTGTACACTTTATTTGTGAATTTCTGCTTTTTTTGCATATTCTGTTTCCAGTTTCTGCAATTTCTGAAATTCTACACATTCTATTTTTTCGTTTTCTGCTTTTTCTATTTTTTTGTATTCTTTTCTTTTTTTTCTGTTTCTCTATTTTTGTCAAATTTTTTTTTTTTGTTTAGCGAATTTCTATTTTTTCTATTTTTATCTAATTTCTGTTTTCGGGAAAAAAAAATAACAAAAGACAACCGTTTGTTTTCAAAATAAATAAATAAAAACAATACAAGCTATTGAGTTTGGGCCAATTTGTTTGTTGAGCATTCATGCATGATTGATTAAGTTAGTACTTTCTCTTGAATTTTACATTCTTGGCAATGGATTTTGTTGTGGTGAATTGAGTTCGCTAGAATTAACTCAGTGAGCTTTTGAGCTTTTTTGGATGGAATGGCAAGGCCTTCCATTCTTTCTTTCTTATGTGTATTCCTCATGAAGATTGTTAATCTAAAACTTGCTTTTCACCTTTTTCAAATCACATTTTGCATATGCATGCATGAATATGATAAAAGCCTTCTTTCTTATTTTAGCTACTTAGCCAAATAGACACCCTTGCATCATTTTTTTCTTGGTTACCCCTTTTGTGCCTTATATACCATCCTTTGCTCTTAGCTCATTACAAACCTATAGTGAAAAACCATATTGTGCCTTTTACCTTAGAGACTAGGAGAGCATTGATCTTTAATTCCTTGATGTGCTTAAGCTAAGTGTGGGAGTTTGTATGAGGGCATGCAAGGCTTTAAGTGTGGAGGGGTGCAATTGGGTGAAATACTCAAAAAGTAAAGAGGGAAAAAAAGAAGGTAGTTTTGATGAATAAAATTGTAAAAGAAAAGAAAAAGAAAAAGATTTGAAGAGAAAGAGAGAGAGAGACAGAGAGAGAACAAAAGCAATAAAACAAAAAGAGTTGGGATTGTTGGGATTTTGTACAAAGAGAATTTGAGTTGCATTGCAAGTAATTGCTTGTCTTTGGTGAACCGTTTTATTGCTTGATTCTTAATTGTGATCAATGCTCTCTTATTCTCTTAGGTAATTAGCTTCCCATTTCCATGTCATATCCTTCCCTTACCCTAGTGATGAATTAGATTTTTATACTATTTTTATCCTTCATACTTGTCTCATTAATCCTCCTTTGCGCTTAATTGGTTGAGTTTAGATCATTTTCCTGTTTTGGATCTTAGTGAGACTTAGTTAATTTTTGCAGCATTTCGGTTATTTTGACCTGCTTCAGTGTTTAGATCATATCTTGAGCTCTATACCTCATTTTATTATGCTTCTTGATTTGTAGGAAAGCTAAGAGATAGAGCTACAATTTCTATGAAGAGGGCAAGGGCTAACTCTCAGATCTTAAAGCCGAAATTGGGCTCGGAACTGAACTGAAGCGTTTGGGCGCGGTTTCTGAGCAGCCTTCAATGATTGGACCATATCTTGGGCTACAGGGACTCAATTGAGCCCATTCCGGTGGCATTGGAAAGCTAACATCCAGGGCTTCATTTTATGTTCAGAACACTAAGCCAAGAAGAACCGTTATGAGGCCCAAAAACGTGTTGGAAGTCGCTGCTGAGTCTAAGAGAGCCCACTCAACTTGTTTTGGGCACAACTTTCTCTCTAAGCATCCAAATTGGGCAATTGAGCTATCCAAATTTAGCTTAGGAAAAGAGGATTATTTTAATTAAGTAATTAGTGACTTTTAATTAGAGGTATATATAGAAATTCTGATTATGCTTTAGGGACTTTTGGACCTTGACCTTCTTTGGAATAAGAAAACTCTCTTTCTCTCTTTCTCTCTTTCTTTCTTTTGCGTTTTCCTCCATTAATGGAGGGGTGATCCTCGTCTGATCCAAGGCATCAAGAGAAGCATTCAAGCTCTTGAGGATTGGTGCATCAAGACATGGAAATTCCAATTTCGGTTTCACTCCTCTTCTCTTCTTCTTAATCTCGTAATTGAATTGGAGGTTTTCATTCATGCATGTTGATTAAGAGTCAATCAAATCATGTATAATTCGGTTGATATATGTGATTCGATTGTTCAAGAGTGTGATTCATATTTCTATTCTGAATATGAGATGAGAGCATTGGTTTGGAAGCTAATCCAAAATCAATTCGGTTTTAGAGGTCTCTAAACCGAATGGCTTGAGTGATTAGTTGAATGCATGGAGATTTTCATGTGAATGCTAGGTTTGATTTGAGGTTTCAATTGAATCTAAAATAAATCATCGAATTGGAGTGTGCATGTACATTTGAATCCAATGATTGAGTGTTGATTGCTTTCTTCTTGTGTGTCTTGGATTAGAATTTTAATTCTGTTTGCTTTGGAATTCAGTATTGCATTTTAAGTGTTTGTTATAAAAACCCCCTTGAATTTTCTGATCAAATAGTGTGTTCATCTTTGGGAAACGATCCGAGTTGGCTACTATACTATAGTCATTATTCGGTTTAATTTGCTCGTGTTACGACGCGCGAGTCACCTAGCCCCATTACAACCTTGAACAAGTCCCTTTGATTTATGGATGCATGTGTCATAAGTGGTGGATAAGTAGATAATAAGCAAGCATATGGTAGTGCAATTTTCTTGGGATGATTTTGAGTGAAACATTTACCCTTTAAACACTTAAGAGATTGAGGGTATGTCTTGTGAAGCTATCATTCTTGATTTACCACATTCACTAGAAGTTATCTTGTTTCTTAGTTTGAGTAGAAAAGAAAACTCATTCCTTTATTGCTTGATTCTTTGGCTCTTAATGGTTTCCTTAGTCATGAACTTGTGCATTCTTGATTTTATTTTCTCCCTAAACCATTTGAAATTTTTTAGTCTTGGCTTCTCTTATGTTTCCTTGCCCCTAGTTTTGAATTTGTGTTTGCTCGGGATGTGCAAAAGATAAGTGCCGAGGAATATGATAATTAGGATCCTATATATTAATTAATCTCTAGATTTAAGCGTTTTGGGTCTCCAAGTGGTTTAATTAAATAATTGTAGGTCAAATAATTAATTGGACTTCTAATTGACTTTTATTTCTTTTCTTGACTAATTTCAGTTCTTAAAACTATTTTGGTAAATTAATCAGATCTTGAGTTTTATATGTCTAATTAACGTCAAATTTATTTTGTAGGAAAGCTAATTCAATGGGCTATAAATGACATGAAGACACCTGGAGCCAATTCCATCATTTTGAAGGTCAATTGGGATGTTGAATTCAAATTATGGGTGTTGTTGGCCTTTAAGAGATTTTGGGTCATAACTCACTCAATTTTGGTCCAAATTGCATGGAACCAAAGCTATTTGAAAGCTAACAAACACCTGATTTGGGCTAAGGGGAGGCAAAATTGAGAGGCTTAGGATCAGGTTTTAGAGGCTAAAGACAAAAAAAAGAGATTAATTTTTAAAGGGCAGCTCTTACGATCAAACTCTCCCTTTTTATCTTTCTCTCTTTTGTTCTTTATTGTTCTTCACCTCTATTTTTATTTTTTCTGCTTTTTAAATCAGAATGTTAATGTAAACCTTTAACTCAAATCATACCTTGAAGATTATTAAGTTAAGAACTTGAGATCATTGTACTTCATCAATAACATGCTTCAGTTTCTTCTCTTATCTCTTCGATTTCTAAATTGTTGGTTATGATTTTAATTGATGATTTGAAATTATGTGTGAGTGTAATTTTGATGACTTGTTCTTAATTACGTTCTTAATTGATTACAAGAACTTAATTATGATTTGAATTTTGGATTAGGTGACTCAATGATCTTAACTCAGCCACTGGTTCAATGTATTACATTGGATTATATGTAATGTATGCTAAGTGTTTGACCAAATCCTGAGTGATTGTTCAGTAAGGAGAGTGGGATTAATTTGAGATTCCAATTAATCCTCTTAACTCCTTAATCATGTTTAATCTATTGATCTATGATATGTCTTGCTCAATGATTGGATAGGCTTTGGATTGGTGCTAGTAGAATCTACTAATGTCCTTTAATTGTGTGTTAGTCTCTGATAATTGCTCAAATCCCCTTTATTAACTTATTAAATTGTTGATTAGTCTCTGATAATTGCTCAAACCCCCTTTATTAACTTATTAAATTGTTGATTGAAAACCATTCAAGGATCCATGGGAAAATGATCTAAGTTGAGGTGCTATAAGAATTTGAGAGCCTAGTTTAATTCTATGGCGTTCAGCCCTTCTATCAGTCAACTCCAAGGCAGCACCCACCACCTATAGCAATGAAGGACGTACTTCCTCCCCCTCCATTGATCATGTACGAACTACTAAGTGAATGCCCTCATATTCCACAAAGTGTCTCACACCATTGGTTGATTCAGGTCTAACTCCACATATAGTTTGGCAAAATTCCCCCGACTCTATCTTGTCATATTGATATCCACCTTTAAAGTCTTTCCCACTATTCCAAAGAAGTTCTTATCATAGTACTCAATACGCTATAGGCAAGGGAGGCGAATCCATACAGCAATTCGAGTGATAGGGGCATTGAACGGGTTGAAGTTAGACTAATATTTACGAATCGCTAAGCAGTGGTCAAAGATTAACTAGTGACCTCAAGTAATGGTGTATTCATCGTCGGTAGAGGAGAACCAACACTAGGTAGAAGTCATTACTTATGTCAATGAGGCGTATTCCCGCCGTTTTAGCTCGCAATGATTCTGGGTGCTTTTTGATGAGAACAACGTAGCCTATTCTGCCACCTAGTTGCGTGACTATCATATGTCAATGGAGTATTGGAAGTTTTTTCTTTTTTTTTTTTAATAAAAATATATAATGACATGCAAAGACTAGATGAGAAATGATGCATAACGGTTAGGTTATAAAGAAGCAGGGTTTACCTTAGTATATAAAGGCGATCGGCTCAACACAAATTATCTTAAGCAAGCTCTAATTACATCATCCTTCCATAAGAAAAGAACACCACAATGGATCCTCTAAAAAGATCGATAGGTTAAGAGCTTATAGTATAAGACCTTATAACGTAAAGTTTTAATATTATACAATGTTTGATGTGGATTTAGAAAAAATTGTAGTATATCAGATATTATTATCATTTGAATATCACAAACAATTCTAGTAACGTGTAAAAGTCCAACCAAAAAAATTATAATCAATAACGACTAACATTTATTAGCTATTATGATACGCATTATAGTTTATAATAATAATCCCTATTTTTATTTATATATTCATAATGACATTTTTATTTTTAATTAAATATTAAAAATTAACGAATAAATAATACTCTATCTTAAGTATTTTAATAGATTTTGCTTGTGTCTCTTATCAATTATAACGAAATAATATTTTTTTATTAATGGTTTAATTACATATTTGAAAAATAGTATTTAAATACTTATCATTTTAAATTATTTTAAATCTATATTTATTTTTTATTCTATGTAATAAAAATTGATATTAAATATTAAATATTATTATCATATATTTTTAATAATAAAATTTTGTTATTTTAGTAAATTATATAAAAGCCAAATGAGAGAGAAAAAAAAGAGAGAGATTCCTTGTATATAATGTACGTTTATCCTAGACCTCATACGGAGAGGTCTAGTGATGGTCCTCGTAGATTGGACCATTGGATTGCTCCTACAATGGATTAATGTTTCTAATTTATTACCTATTACGTGATGATTAAGTAATTATTGTGCTTGAAAATTAACTCACAAAATCTTTTAATTATAAAATCATCTTGTCTCCTGCTCCCCTTCTCGAAGAACAACACAAATGGATGGAGTGTAATAGCCATTGACACACTCGAAAGCTTATCTTTCCGGTGATAAGGTGGTGGTACTAGAGTTTTGTCCCCTCACCACCTATTGTTCCTTGATCCTTCTCATCCCCCATCACCTTTGAACCCATCTTTGTCTTCTCCAAAGATAATACATGGCTAGAGTTGAAGTAATTTCTTTGTTTTTTAGATGATTTTCCTTTTCATTTCTCCATAAAAAATATTAACAAAACATAAATAAAATGTAAATTGTCTCCTAGTCTAGCTATTGTCACTCGGAATTAAATATCGGAATCGGTAAAAACAAAAACCAAAAAAGAAAAATAGCAATGGCTGGGATTGGATGCAAAAAACAATAATACGTGGTAATCAATAGAGGTGAGAAGCAGAGGAAGAAACAGTGATGGAGAGCTTCTTCTTCTCCAAATGTAAGGAATAGAGATAGAAGTAGTGGTAGTTAGTCAGTTATCATTTAGTTACTGCTAACTGTTATGACAACAACACATACACTTGTATATAAACAGAATAATGAATAAGATTCAATAACAGATTCAGTTCACTCATCAAAGTCACAAATATTCTTCACTCTTCTCTCTCAATTCTTTCTTCCTTCAAGCCTCGTTCTGATACCTTTATAGTATCAGAGCCTGTGCTTCCATGGCTACGCTTGCATCATAGTCCTCAGCTTCTTCAGAGTCTCAACATCCAAATGCTTAAAGACATTTCGTGTTGCACACATTTTCAAACCTTGTGGCCTTCAAGCTTAATGAAGATAACTTCCTTCCATGGAAGGATCAAGCTGAAGCCACCATTGAAGGTTATCGCTTGATGAAATATGTGAAAAGTCAAGGCATTTCGAAAGAATTTTCCACAGATGAAGATCACGCTTCTGGAAATGTAAGTGAAGAATACCAAAACTGGAAGCAGCAAGATTCGCTTCTCAGATCTTGGCTTCTTGCTTCAATGAGCAAATCCTTCACTACTTGAATGGTAGGGTCCAAATTTCTTATCAAATCTGGAACCAATTGGAAGAATATTTTGCTTCACAAACCAAAGCAAAGGTAAGGCAACTCAAGTCTCAACTTCGCAACACCAAGAAATCAGGTTCTCTAAGCTCTTACTCGTTAGAAATCAAGAAAATTATGGATAATCTTGCTTCAATTGGTGCACTAGTAAATGACGAAGATCATGTAGATGCAATCTTAAATGGTTTGCCTGAATATTATTCTGCATTAGTTACTGTTATCAGCTACAAAATTGTGCCTTGTTCTATAAGTCAAGTTGAGGCTCTTCTCATGGCTCATGAAGAAAGATTGGAGAAATATCGAAGAACTGATGATTTCCAAGCCAATGTTGCTCAATTTTCAAATCAGTCACAATCAAGAAGAGGTGACAATGCAAGAAACCAAAATTTCAATCCTAGAGGTGTTAGATCTGGCAAAGGAGGTGGCAGATCAAATCATGGTGGTAGATCTAACTTTCATGGTAGAAGATCTAATTTTAGTGGAGAAAGACCTGTGTACTAACTATGTGGCAAAACTGGCCATGTGGTGATGGATTGTTAGCATCAGTATGATCAGAATTTTGTGCCCCAACCTAGGGCCCCTAGGCCTCTTCAAATGAGGCCTCTGCGAATTTCTCCATGGCAAACTTGAGAGCCACATCCACCACTTTAACTTATCCAAGCTGGTACCCGGACTCAGGTGCATCGCACCACATGACTCCAGATTCAGCCAACATTCATGACAACACTGACTATACTGGTTCTGAGATGGTGCTTGTTAGCAATGACTCAAGTTTGTGCATTAAACACATTGGCAATTCTACTTTTCAATCTAGTTCCAACTCTTAGTCATTTAAATTAAACAATCTACTACATGTCCCACAAATCACCAAAAATCTTTTAAGTGTATCTCAATTTGCTAAAGACAGTTCTATTTTTTTTTTTTTTTAAGTTCCATCCTGATTGTTGCTTTGTGAAATCTCAGGCTTCCAAGGAGACACTTCTCCAAGGCAGAATTAGAAACGGCTTATACACCTTTGACTCACTTAAACCAGGCTCTTCAATTCACTCACTTTTTGCTTCTATGAATAAAAATGCTAATTTTCAACTTTGGCACTCAAGGCTGGGGCATCCTGCTTCTAATGTCGTTGCTAGTATTCTTAAATCATGTAATCTTTCATTTCCTGTAAATAGTTCACTTTGTTCAGCTTGTTGAATGGGCAAAGCTCATCAATTACCCTTTCCTTTATCTGACTTAGTATATACTACACCATTGCAGCTGGTTTATAGTGATATTTGGGGCCCTGCCCCTATTACTTCTTTTTCTAGCACCAAATATTACCTACACTATATTGATGCTTATTCTAGATACACCTGGATTTACTTGTTGCATAGCAAGTCACAAGTTTTGTCTATTTTTCCTCAGTTTCAACAAATGGCTGAGTTGCAATTAGGAACTAAATTGAAAATGTTTCAATCTGATAATGTCAAGGAATCTACTGCACTAACCAAGTTTTTGACTGCTGAGGGAATTGTTCATTGATTCTCATGTCCATACACACATCAGCAAAATGGTATAGCTGAAAGCAAACACAGGCACACTATCTAACTTTATTGGCTGCAACTTCTATGCCACTAGTTTTCTGGCGCGATGCATTCCTTACTGCTACTCAACTCATCAATTCCTTGCCTACTACTACATTACAGAATTCATCTCCAACTAAGGTCTTGTTCCACAAGAAACCTCTATATGAGTCCTTTAAGGTGCTTGGCTGCTTATGTTACCCCCTCACTAGACCCTATAACAACCACAAACTTGATTTTCGATCTGAACCTTGTGTGTTTCTGGGTTATGCTACCAAGGTTTCAGATGCTTAACTTCCTCTAGCAAGGTCCTCATTACTAGGCATGTGGCCTTTGATGAACTTTAATTTCCCTTCAAAGATAATCCTTCCTTCATACCAAAATCTTCTCCTCCTTCTTATCCTTCTACATCACATGTTCCCTTCATTCCTCTCCTTTCCTCAATACCAATCCCACCCTCAAACAAGTGTTCCACTTTGCCTCCTATATCCACTACACCCTCCCCACCCCTGCACCTTCACCGCCTACTGAACCTGCACCCTTACAAGTCCCTACACCACCTCCACCAACACAATCTGCTCCTTCAACTTTACCTTAACCCAACCAATCAACCAAATCTGTCGTATCAGCAAAAAGAAAACCATCCTCTATTTCACAACCTCCTCCTTCCAATGCCCATTCCATGGCTACCCGAGCCAAAAATGGCATTAGAAAGCCCAAGGCTTATCAAGCAACCTTGGAACCAACCTCAATCAAGTCTACCCTCTCCATGCCTCACTGGAAATAGGCAATGGATGATGAATACTCTGCATTGATGAAAAATAACACCTGGACTCTAGTTCCTTTACCTGCTAGGAGAGCACCCATTGGCAACAAGTGGGTTTCTCGAGTGAAGTATCTCTCTGATGCTTCCATTGATAAATACAAGGCAAGATTAGTAGCTAAGAGATTCAACCAAAGAGCAATGTTTGATTACGGTGAAACCCGTAGTCCTGTGGTCAAACCAACCTCCATTCAAATTATTCTCTCCATTGCTCTCTCTTAAGCTTGGCCACTTAAACAGCTTGACATCAATAATGCCTTCTTAAATGGACACATTGAGGAAGATGTATACATGAATCAGGCCTAAGGTTATGTTGTTGGTGATGGCTCTTTGGTATTCAAGCTAACCAAGGCTTTATATGTAACGTCCGAAAAATTTTACCCCTTTTCTTTTTAAACAAGTTGTTCGATTTTTATTGAATAATTATGATTAATTAGGATTCGATTTAATATTCACTTAAATATAATTAAGCGTGATTTAGAAGGATTAGAATTTAGGAAATTAGATTAGGAACATAGGAAACCTCATAGAATTTTTTCTAAAACCGGTTTACTGATTTAAGAGAAATCGGTAAGATTTTGGTATTTTAAACTGTCGGAACTGGACCAATAGAAATTATACTATGATAACTCTAGGATGGATGGCCAAGATATAGCCAAAACATCCCTACAAGTGGTGCCTCAATCAGCCATGAAGAAGGGCAGCCAAGCCAAATTTGAAGGAGAGATGAAATCCACCAATCATATGATAGCTTCTCTCCAATGTTTTTAAATTTTTCCTTTCCTACCCCTTTGCATTTTCGGCCATCAAAAGGGGCAAAACACTCATTCTTTTTCTTCTATTCACACTCATCTTCACTCCATCTTCATCAGCCCTTCAAGCTTCATCAAGAGTTTCTTCAATCCAAGACACCAATCCAACAAGATCTCACCTTAAAAAGGTAGGAATTCACTCTATTTTCTTGTTTTCTTTGAATTGGGGCTGATTGGCGCTCCACTTTCTTGCATGATTCTAATGTTACCTTGAGTGATGATGATGAGTTAGGGTTGATTTTCCATGTATGTTATGATTAGAATAGCAATTGGAATGAAAGAACTTGAAATTTGAAAGAAGCTAGATGCTATGGGGTGAAAACCCTACAGTGTCTGTATGTTTGTCTTGTACGGACGAGAATCTATCCATCAAATCTTGATGAATCTATTTTTACATGACACTAGACATCGAGGGCTTTCCAACTATATAAAATATAAGGCCATTAGACTAGTATAGAGTTAGTTATGAATTTTTGAAGTTTGACCTAGAAATTTGGATTTTCATTTGGGTAGTATGAGTTGAGAAAGGTGTAACTCACCCTACACAACTCTAAATTGAGTGAAATGAATGCTATTTGAAAGACAACGTATAAAGGAATATTGCATTAAAATTTTAGAGTCAGATTGTTGCCAATTATTCCCAACATATCAATGAAGTTACCTTAAGATCAAACTGGGCTGGAATAGGGTAGTCCAGTAGGGTCAAGCTACAGGGCTTATATCTCAAAATATACTCATGCAAATGATATGCAACTTATTTCATTTGAAATCTTGTTCTGCTAGCTTTAATTTGGTGTAAATTTTGTATGATTTTACCTAGATTCCTATTTTTAGTGAATTTTCACTTATAAGGATGCAATTCTAGCTAAGTGTAGGGTAGTCTAAGGTAAAATACAAATAAATTGAGCTATACAAATCAAAATGAGATGGGACTAAAAGGGTTGGAAACTAGACACATGGAGCTATACCATATCCAAAATTCAAGTTTAAATGAGTTAAATAGGAGTAAAGGTGAATTTTACAAAATTCGGGCAGAAGAGGGTAGAGTAAGCAAAAAACTCTGTTGATGCTTGTATTGATTTTGATGATTGATATTGTGATTATATACTTGCTGTCCCATATTACTTTGAATACTTGATTGATTGTACTGGTAACTTGGCACTATTCATGGAAAAGCGGACTTGATCCGTCATGCTGCCAAAATTTTGGCCAAGCCTATGCATAGGTTATGAAATACACTTTGATACATATGCATTCATGATTATGATTAAAGCTATAATAAAGATTCTATGATGAAAGATATGATGATGAGTTCATATTCCGAAAGAACATGATATGGCGATCATGCTCTGATGGGGTATGATAAGGCAATCATACTCTGGAATGTGCCATAATAATCCCATATCCTAAGGAATGTGATATGGCGATCACACCTCGATGGAGTATGACATAGCGATTATACTATGGGATGTGGCAGGATGAACATATTCCTAAGGAGTGCGATATGATGATCACACCCCTACGAAGTATGACATAGTGATTATACTCTGGAATATGTATAACAAATAAAGGAAGATAAAGTAAGAAAAGAAAACTATGTGTATCTGCATAAATTCAAGTACAAGTAAAGGCATGTGTAGATTTTATGTTTTTAGTATATTCGTGTTATTATATTTTAATACGTTTCAATTATTATTCATAGTATAATTCATGAATTGATTTTGTATTGGCTCACCTAAATGACAAGTATATGAATAAAATAGACTCTGCTTCAAATAATATGTTTTCGAACTATAAAATTAAACAGTTTATATAATATGTGCACCTTTTTCGTAATAAATCGAAGCAGTTAGAGATAATAACGATAACGGTATGAAATTTTTTTAGTGAATCCTACTGAGAATTTACAATTCTCACTCCTGTTTCCATGTTATCTCCAGATAGTTCAAGAAGTTTCAAAGACGGCCGAAGTTGCTATCAGATAAGGTCTGCTAAGGTAACAGTAACAACTCCAGAGTGTGGTACTATAACTTAAGCATAGTACTGTACAGAGAAGGACGTTACAAAAGGGTATCAGAGCAATTCGGTCCTAACCGAACCTGAGGGCTGAACTGACTATGCTTCCAGTGCACTCTGGAATCCTTAGAAAATGTCATGTGATAAATCTTATCTGCTCAGATAAGATATAGAAAATTAGATATGCATGACTGCCTAATTGTGATTGTTATTAATTGCTGTCAGACTTAACTTATTATTGAGCCTAATCAACTCAATGTTTTGTTGTGTGTGATTCGGAACTAGTGGCTTCCAGGAGGCGTGATAGGCCACAAACTGCACCCACTACAGAAGGTCCCGCTTATTTCATGGACACTCTACAAGGAACGGCATATGCCATGCACGAGCAAGCTACTGCAGCACATCAAATGATGGACTAGTTGGGAAGACAACCTAGAGCCAGTCATAGTGGAAACCATAATGGCCTAGGAATGGACTTGGAATATCTCAAGTTCGCAGAATTTCGAAAGGCGAACCCGCCCAGTTTAAGAGGAGCTTTTCATCCTGATAAGGTTGACGAGTGGATTAAGACAATGGAGAAGGTTTTCTCCGTTCTGGACTGCATTAACCACCAAAAAGTGGCCTTCGCCACTTATATACTCGAAGGAGACGCAGAATTCTGCTAGAATAATGTAAAATGACTATTAGAGGAGTCCCAGATGGAGATCACTTGGATTGTGTTTAAGGACGCTTTTAACCAGAAATACTTTCCTTCATCAGTTTGAAATACCAAGGACTTGGAATTTATGCAACTATGCCAGGGAAGTAGTCGCATGTCAAAGTACATTGCTAAGTTTGAGGAGCTATGCAAGTTTTCCACAATCTATCAGCGGAATCCAGATGAGGCATGGAACTGTGTCAAATTTAAAGACGGATTAAAGGAAGATATCCTCGTAGTAGTACGTGTAACATCCCCAATTTTTGTCTAAGCTAATTAGCTCAGTGATCCTGGCTAATTAGAGAGATTAACGATTAACTGAGGACTAATCGGCTAATCTCGATGAGCAAGAGCTTAGTAAATTAAGTCAAGTCAATAATTGAATTATAATGTACTAAATATTTTAGTTAAAACCTAATTATTCGAACCTCATTAATTCATAACTTAGAAATATAATTAAGTTAATCCAATCTTATTAAGTACAAGACAATTGTTCTACCATAATCGATTGAGATAGATTAATTCTTACACCTTAATTACATAATTCATAAGAGCAATTTAATTAATCAAATTGAATTAACAACTTAGGTAATTCTAATAGTTTTGAAGATTTAAAAATTTCTCCTAATTGATGCACCAAATCTTGGCCAAGGACAAGAGCAAAATCCAACCATCCATTTGCCTTCTTATCATACACCATTAGATTAAGAGTCTAGGTTAGTAGCATCTCTTTAGTCAAGACAAGAAATGTACTCTCTTCCATCAAGATGGTGACACTTGGAGTGATCCTAGCCATCCAAGCCAAATCCTAAGAGAGCTCATGTCTTTAACCACTTAAGAAAACACTAAATGGTCTTTACCCAAACACCAAGACTCAAGAGAAACACAACTCATCCTTTTACCCCCATGGTTCCTAGCCTCCTTGCTTGCAAAAGAAGCAAAATCACATCACTCTTTTCCCTCCCCTTTTGCGCCAATCAGCCCACCTCTCTCCCCCCTCATTTCATTTTTTCACTTCCTCTCTCAAAACCCACACAAAGCTCTCTCCTCTCTCCAAGTCTCATACTCTCTTCTTCTTCCAAGCTTCATTGTTTTTTTTCCAACCTTCTTACTACTTCCTACCTCATCTCCATCACCACACTCACAATCCCTTCAAGGATTACCATTTTTGGTCCTTAGAGAAACAAAGCCACTCATACACAAGCCCCATTTTCAAGCTTACAAGAAAGAAGGCTCACTTCAACCATCACCTCATCCCAAATCCTTCAAGAAAACTCTTTTTGGTAGTGACTCTAACCCCTTTCTCTTTTATGTTTTTCAAGCTCTAGAACTCCTAAGCTCTCCATAGCTAGGTGGTTTTAGGACTTGCCTTAAAGGCCTCATGGCTATGCTCTTGTTATAAGTTGTTTGTGATTTTTGCTCTTTTCTTGGCAAATGTCTTTGGTTGTGCATTTTGTTTTATGTTGAACCCAACTTTTTTAGAACTCAAAATATTGATTTTCACCAAGATCTCAAAGTATAAAAGTGGTTTGGAGATATAAAATGGTCACTTGAAGAAAAGACTTAAGGTTTTTACAAGAAAACTCATTGAAACTAAAACCGGGGAAACTGGAGAAATTCTGGCAGTCTGTATGGCGCGACTAATAACCCTTTCAATATAGATCCAAATAGAACGAAACTAATTTTCTGTGAAAGTAGACTCAAAGAGCTTTCCAAGCATATAAACTATGTGAGATTTGGCCTTAAAACGAGGGAGATATGAATTTTCAAAGTTTGCTGTTCTTGGAAGGGTTTCTGTCCGGGCAGTAGGTAATAAAATGTGCATAAATCGAGTTATACAGAACATTTTTGAGTGGAACCAAGTTTGTTAGAAATCTAGGACATAGAGGAACACTCCCATAAAACAGTTTCGGCAGATTCCTTGTGAGGAGTTCACAGTAATGTTTAAAAGTCACTGACCTAAGATGAACTTTCAAATCTGAACAGTCAGAATAAAATGTGCATAACTCAAGCTACAAAATGAATTTTTGAGTGGGGTTTATTTTGTTTAAAAATAGACTCAGAGAAGTATAAGCATACCAAAATTCGAAATAAAAGAGTAAAAGATGAAATTATGGTGAATTTCTGAAGTTACTGCCCCACCATAAAAGTAAAAACTAGTTAGGGTAAAAGTTAAAGGTTAATGAAGAATAAGTTTTAAGACATTAATACCCTTGTATTAAGTATTGGAAAACCTTCATAATTCAACATAAAAAGTTTTAAAGAGGATAATAGATAAGATTGGCCCTAGGCCTAATAAAAGAATTTATACAAGAGGCAACCCCAATTAAAAGCTTGCACCAAATTTACTAAGCTAAGCTCATAAGACTTTGTGTGATGTGTATGCCTCCATATATTAATATGATGATAATTATATGATGATGATGATCATGATGATGATGATATGATATGATGATAGTATGCTATGATGATGATGATGGCATGATAATGATAATGATGATATGATATGATGGTTATGATAGTGATATGATGGTGATATGATAATGACACAAATATGATATGTTAATGATATACATTAAAGGAACCACATTTGGGGACGGCGATACGTAACGCCTAAATGTGGAAAAAGAATTAAAATAATTTTGCATCATCAGCCTTACTAAGAAGATAAAGTAACTAAGGGCGTGATCCTTCAAAAGGGAAGGTGACCCAAAGTAAGTTCCCCTCACCCACGACTCACATGAGGCATGGCATGACCCAGCTAGTGTAAGTACCGAACTTTTATGGTGGCAGCGGCCACGGTATGAGCTCATTACCACTTATGTTTAGTGGGTGGAAAGAAAAGGACTTAAGATAAGTCAAGTTAAGAAAAGAAAAGAAAAGGGACTTCGATCCAAACCCTTAAAGAGAAAAAGTTAAGAGAAGCTTATAGCACAGTCATGCATATTTTATGTGATTATACTTATGCCCATGTACGTTATGATATAAATGATTAGAGAGTATGTTAAAATTGAATCCACTTCGGATATCCATGTTTTCGAAAACGTAAGAACTGAACCTTATGCATGCTCACTGTTTTCATTAATAAAACCGAAGTGGCTGGGACGATGGCGATGACACCTCCGTGTTGGGTTCGAGTCCTACTGAGAAATCTTATTTCTCACTCTAGTTACTTTTCCGCATCGTCACTAGATTTTGTTGGCACATCCAATGGAGTGGAGCTTGGAGCCACTGCACTACGAGCGGACATACGACGTGGGATGCCAGACGAAGCTATTTTGGGACTCATAGCGACCGTCACTCTACATCTTCGCATATTCTTTTTGAGAGGAGCTTTGTCATTGAAGTTTGTAGTTAGTACCTAGTACTTGAGTCATGGCACGACCATGAGCTTCCTTCGATGTAACGCTGTTACATATATGTATGTATATATATAAATATTATGAACCTATATGGATGTAACGATTAGTTATGCAATGCAATGTATTTGTAAATTACTATTTATTTATCTTTCTCTTGTCATATGAGATTGGGTTATGTATCTTATGCCACACGCTCCTTCTTTATCTACCTTCTCGTTCAAGGCTTTACTTTCCAAAGCGATGACGTATTTCAAAAAAATCTTACCGTATTTTCCACGTAATTTAATTTCAAGTGAAGTTTAATTTTCCACGAGCATAAGTAACAACTAATAAAACGCCGTAATACGACTTAAGCGTAGTATGGGTTTATTAGGATGTTACAGTAGGCCCTATGAAGATAAGGGATTTTCCTACCTTGGTAAACAAATGTAGACTTGTGAAAGACTATAATAAGAAGTTGGAGATTGCCCAGTCTGATACTTATGGAAAAAGGCCAGCCCCTGAAAACCAGGAATTAGAATATGCCTCACCACCAAAGAAGCAATTTCGCCTTGGTGAATACGAGGGCAAGCAACTGCAAGAATCAATGGTTAAGTAACGATGTCCAAAGTGTAGGAAAAATCATAGAGATAAGCCTTACCTGGTTAAACAGTATGTGTGTTTCAGATGTGGCAAGCCAGGGCATATGATCAAAGAATGCCCTGAGAATCAACCACCGATTCCTAAACCGCAATGTTTGGGAAGAGTTTTCACTTTAAATGCTGAGGGGACAACACCCTAGAGGAGCCAGAGCGAGAATTAGGGATAAACCAGAATAAAGAATTGGCTAATTTAGTTTTAGTCAATCCTATTATACTAAGTGATTTTACATCTACTGTTTGCTTATGTATGAACTTTATTCAAACTCTTATAATTATAACTAGTTAGCTTTATAATCAAATTTTGAGGAAAAAAAATTTTCTTTAGGAGGGTAGTAATGTAACGTCCAAAAAGTTTTACTGTTCTTTTTTTTTTTAACAAGTTGTTCATTTTTTATCGAATAATTGTGATTAATTAAGATTCGATTTAGTATTCACTTAAATCTAATTAAGTGTAATTTAGAAGGACTAGAATTTAGGAAATTAGATTAAGAACATAGGAAACCTCATAGAATTTTTCTAAAACCAGTTTACTAATTTAAGAGAAATCAGTAAGATTTTGGTACTTCAAACTGTCAGGACCGGACCAATAAAAATTATACTATAATAACCCTAAGATGGATGGCCAAGATTTAGTCAAAACATCCCTATAAGTGGTGCCTTAATTAGCCATGAAGAAGGGCAGCCAAGCCAAATTTGAAGGAGAGATAAAATCCACCAATCATATGATAGCTTCTCTCCAAAGTTTTTAAATTTTTCCTTTCCTACCCCTTTGCATTTTCGGCCATCAAAAGGGGCAGAACACTCATTATTTTTCTTCTATTCACACTCATCTTCACTCCATCTTTATCAGTCCTTCAAGCTTCATCAAGAGTTTCTTCAATCCAAGACGCCAATCCAACCAGATCTCACCTTAGAAAGATAGGAATTCACTCTATCTTCTTGTTTTCTTTGAATTGGGGCTGATTGGGACTCCACTTTCTTGCATGATTCTGATGTTATCTTGAGTGATGATGATGAGCTAGGGTTGATTTTGCATGTATGTTATAATTAGAATAGCAATTGGAATGAAAGAACTTGAAATTTGAAATAAGCTAGATGCTATGCGGTGAAAACCCTACAGTGTCTGTGTGTTTGTCTTATACAGATGAGAATCCAGCCTTTAGACCTTGATGAATCTATTTTTATATGAAACTAGACATTTAGAGCTTGCCAACTATATAAAATATAAGGCCATTGGATTAGTATAGTTAGTTATGAATTTGTGAAGTTTGACCTAGAAATCTGGATTTTCATCTGGGCAGTATGAGTTAAGAAGGGTGTAACTCACCCTACACAACTCTAAATTGAGTGAAAAAAATGTTGTTTGAAAGGTAACATATAAGGAACATCCCATTAAAATTTCAGAGTCAGATTTATTGCCAATTATTCCCAGCACATCAATGAAGTTACCTTAAGATCAAATAGGGCTAGAATATGGTAGTCCAGTAGGGTCAAGCTACAGGGCTTATATCTCAAAATATACTCATGGAAATGACATGCAACTTATTTTATTTGAAAATTTGTTCTTTAGATTTAATTTGGTATAAATTTCGTATGATTTCACCCAAATTCCTATTTTTAGTGAATTTTCACTTATAAGGGTGCAATTCTAGCTAAGTGTAGGGCAGTCTAAGGTAAAATACAAATAACTTGAGCTATACAAATCAAAATGAAATGGGACTAAAAGGGTTGGAAACTAGACACATAGAGCTATAACATATCCAAAATTTAGGTTTAAATGAGTTAAATAGGAGTAAAGGTGAATTTTACAAAATTCGGGCAGAAGAAGGTAGAGTAAGCAAAAAACTCTGTTGATGCTTGTATTGATTTTGATGATTGATATTGTGATTATATACTTGCTGTCCCATATTACTTTGAATACTTGATTGATTGTACTGGTAACCTGGCACATGGAAAAGCGGACTTGATCCATCATGCTGCCGAAATTTCGGCAAAGCCTATGCATAGGTTATGAAATACACTTTGATACATATGCATTCATGATTACGATTAAAGCTGTAATAAAGATTCTATGATGAAAGATATGATGATGAGTAATAAAGATTCTATAATGAAAGATGTGATGATAAGTCCATATTCCGAAAGAACATGACATGGAGATCATGCTCTGATGGGGTATGACAAGGCGATCATACTCTGGAATGTGGCATAATGATCCCATACCCTAAGGAATGTGACATGGCGATCATACATTGGGACGTGGCAGGATGAACATATTCCTAAGGAATATGACATGGTGATCACACCCCTACGGAGTATGACATAGTGATCGTACTCTGGAATATGTATAACAAGTAAAGGAAAATAAAGGACGAAAAGAAAATTATGTGTATCTGCATAAATTCAAATATAAGTAAAGGCATGTACAGATTTTATGTTTTCAGTATATTGGTGTTATTATATTTTAATACGTTTCAGTTATTATTCATAGCATAATTCATGAATTGATTTTGTATTGGCTCACCCAAATGACAAGTGTATATATAAAATGGACTCTGCTTCGAACAATATATTTTCGAACTATAAAATTAAATAGTTTATATAACATGTCCACCTTTTTCATAATAAATTGAAGCAGCTGGAGATAATAACGATGACATGGTATGAAATTTCTTAGTAAATCTTACTGAGAATTTAAAATTCTCACTCCTATTTCCGTGTTATCTCCAGATAGTTCGAGAAGTTTCAAAGATGGCTGAAGTTGCCGTCAGATAAGGTCCACTCAGGTAACAGTAACAACTCCAGAGTATGGTACTATGACTTAAGCATAATACTGAACAGAGGAGGACGTTACATTATATAGCTTAAAGCAAGCACATCGGGCTTGGTTCCAAAGATTATCCACTGCACTTGTACCCCTTGGATTCTCTGCCACCAAATCAGATTCATCTCTATTCACTAAGTTCACCAATACTTCCACTGTGTTTATTCTCATCTATGTGGATGACATTACTGTGACTAGTAGCTCTCAATTTGAGGTCACCAAGCTCATTACTCAGTTGCATGAAACCTTTACCTTGAAAGACATGGGACCCTTGCACTACTTCCTTGGAATTGAGGTCACTCCTACCTCTGATGGTGGTTTATTACTCTCACAGTCTAAGTATATACAGGATCTCTTTAAAAAGGCTTAAATGAGTGATTGTAAGCCTTATGCCACTTCCATGACGTCCAATCTCCATCTCTCGGCTGCTGGCAGTGTTGCCTTTGAAGATCCTAGTCTCTACAGGTCTGTGGTTGGCAGCCTTCAATACATAACCATCACTAGACCAGAATTGGCATTCTATGTTAACAAGGTCTGTTAATTTATGTAGAACCCGCTTGAGTTGCATTGGAAAACTGTTAAACGCATCTTTCGATATCTGAGTGGCACCTCCTCCTTTGGCTTACATTTAAAACCTGCTTCCACACTTTCCCTCACTAGTTTCAGTGACTCAGATTGGGAGTCTAATATGGATGACCGCAAGTCCACCTCAGGCTATTGTATCTACCTTGAAGGTAATTTCATATCCTGGTCCTCCAAAAAGCAACACGCTATCTCTCGTTCAAGCATTGAAGCTGAATTTCGTGGCCTTGCTGCTACTGTTGCTGAATTAATTTGGATTCGCTCCATGTTATGTGAGCTCAATGTTACATTACCTGCTGCTCCCAAACTTCTGTGTGATAACATTAGTGCTGTCCTTCTAGCTGCAAACCCAATTTTGCATACTCGAACAAAGCATTTTGAACTTGATCTCCATTTCGTTCGTGATTCTATCTTGAAGCACAAGATTGCTCTTGGTCATATTCCTGGTCTAAATCAAGTTGCTGATCTCCTCACCAAGGCTATCTCCAGCTCTTCCTTCAACAAGTTTTGCACCAAACTCTGCATTGAAGATTCTCATATTTGGAGTTTGAGGGGGATGTAAGGAATAGAGATAGAAGTAGTGGTAGTTAGTCAGTTATCAGTTAGTTAGAAGTTAGTTACTGATAATTGTCATGACAACAACACATACACTTGTATATAAACAGAATGATCAATGAGATTCAATAACAGATTCAGTTCACTCATCAAAGTCGCAAATATTCTTCACTCTTCTATCTCAATTCTTTCCTCCTTCAAGCCTAGTTCTGATACCTTTAAAGTTACAGATAGGGACCCTGTATTATTTGTTTTGCTGGCAAAGAAAATTATTGCAATATTGAGTCAAGTCTTCTATGGTTCTACAATTTTGGTTCATGGTTTTTCTAGAGTTGTCTTCAAAGTTCTGAAACTGACAACACAAGAAACTATTTTAGTATATAAATAAATTTAAAAAATAAAAATAAAAAAAAGAAACTATTTTGGCTCTTCTGTGCAAATTTGGGAGAAGTTGGCCTGGAGTTTGGCGGATTACTCGAAACTATTCTTAGAAGGTTCTGTTATTAGTGGATTGGTCAAAACATGGTAGTGATAGATTGTCATGGATCCCAAATTGGAATGGTCACCTTCTAAAGGAGATCTTATAAAGATTTGAGTTCCCTCATTCCAATAGTTAACTTTTGTGGTGTGATTTTCTCATGGATTTATGCCCATTACAAATGGTGCTTCCATTGAGAGTCAATCAACCAAAGAGAGCTACCTGTGCAATTAGCCTGCCAAAAACCAATCAGTTCACTGGTTAGACCAATCAAGTGTTATTTTAAAAAAAAAAATTAATGATAAAGTTAACAACCCTACTATAGTAAAATATGATCAAACATGCAACTTAAGTAGCCAAGCCAAGAATTACTAAACCCCTTACTCTTTTCAAAAAGAGCCTAAAGTTAAGCATAAACTAGCAGTGTCATACAACTATTTATAATTATCTTAAAAGTAAAAACTCATAGTCTAAGCAATGTGAGATTTAAGTTTTTTATATCAGTCTTAAGAGTAAAAATTTATAGTCTAAAACAGCCTTTTTAAAAAAAAAAGTTGTTTTGCAAAATTTAATTATATTTGGTTAAATTTTGAAAATAGATTATAATATAAAATTGATAATTTTAAGCTGAAAAATAGCTTATAAGTATAAACAATATTTTGGAGCTTATAATTATAAATAAAAGCTGATTATTTTAGAATTATTATATTTTTATTGACCCTAAGTATCAAATATTATATAACATAAATAATTATTTTATACCTTTTTTTAATAATTTTACCATACAAAAGTAACTTTTTTCATATAATCTAAATAAAATAGATTATGTTAAAACCTCTTTTCAGCTAAAATATTCAACGTAAATTGATTATCATATAATCGATTATACAAAAAAATGATTATACAAACAAGTAATTATTAAAATAATTTTAATTTTACAGCTTTACAAAACATACACTAAATAATTTGGGACTTAAAATCATATTAAACCAATTGAACAAATAAACCTCTGAGTCAGTGTGCTATCCAATTTAATACTTCGCTCAGTTTTCAAAACCTTGTTAACACAATTTGCTCTAAACCAATTGGGCCAATCGTCAAAGTAAAATGTTC
The DNA here is from genome assembly GCA_031439595.1 of Pterocarpus santalinus. Lineage (NCBI taxonomy): Eukaryota > Viridiplantae > Streptophyta > Magnoliopsida > Fabales > Fabaceae > Pterocarpus > Pterocarpus santalinus. Next base: position 27,041,760 of record CM062529.1, read on the forward strand.
ATAAACAGTTTTTACGTGATATTAAAAAGATATTTTATTTTACGTAATCTAGAAAAGTATATAAAAACGCATAATGAGCTTCACCCTTTTTTTTCTTTTCAAAATAACTCATGCATATAAAACAAGCACAACCAAACACTTTTCATTAAAAATTGTACCCAAAAAAGGGACATCAAATAAAAGGCAAGCATTCGGCACATTAACAATATCTTGAGTCTCGATCAGTTTGCAATCAAATAATTGGAAAAGTGAAAATGTGAAAAAAAAAAAAAAAGGGAAAATTTGAACTCGTCAACGACAAATTGTTAGCTTCACTTCAAACTTGCCACTCATGAGGCTCTCAAAACTGAGACAAATTATCTTCAAGTTCTGGCACCAGAAGTTCATGCAGTAAGTCTACCCAATTCTCACTTCTCATCCAGCAGGCCCTTCTATTGGCAACCAAAATCATAAAGGGCGCTCGCACGACTTCAATATATTTCAAATTTGGAAGATCCAAGCATCAAGCTTAGCATGCGGTGAAATATCTAGCAATCATATTCTAACAACTTTATATTTAATATTGTCTAATCCTTCTCTGTCACCGAATTCTTTTAACAAAATTGAATTATGCTAGAATACCGACAATCATTCGAGGGTCAGCAATAAAATTTGTTTAAAAGCAATCACTTTCTAATAAAGTCAGATCAAGTGTGAACAAAAACCATGCCTTAGTTATGCCTATTTATAAATCAGGCTACGAATAAGATTAAGTTTCCTCCTGGCTCTACAGATTTTGAATATTCAAAAACATGTCACTGTAGTATAACAAAACGATATAAAGTCCATAAAAGAAAAGCAGATAAAGTGAACCCGCTCAACTCGACAGGTAAATAAATACTCATGACTGGCTAGCAAGTTGAATCATAGTGCACATAACTTACTGAGAAAATAGCTAACTTGTGAATTAGAACTCCAGCTATTTCAGGAATGGAAATGCATATTGAAACAGTTTAGGTCCTAAAACTTATTCCCGCATCATTTGCAGGATAGGCATATACCTTCCAAAATTAAATTTTGTAACCTGAAAGTGTATACACGTTCATAATTTCTCTTCTTCAGACAGGGAAGGGGGGAAGAACGGGTTTGACTATATAAATCCTAAAATTTGAAGTATAACGTTGTTAACGACCTTCATACTTTCCTCTGTCATCATGCCCATTATAATGAAGCAAGTTTTCCAGTTCCCACAATGATGGCAGGCAAGAAGCCATTGTTGTTTGCAGTTGGAATTCAATATACATAAGCACTTACAGGTGGGATCTCCATATCTGTTTCATTCTTAAGAAAAGAGATGCCATCCAAAATCTCTCAAAAATCAATTGACATAGAAGTAGACAACATTAAAACCAGGAAAATCTTCCAGTCTCGAGGAATATAACAGTGTACTTCATGCAAATGATGAATCTATGAATAACAATATCAGAACAAGTGCTGCAAAAATAGACCAGCCTCCAGCCTTGGACTAGTATAGTACCTCAAAGAAGAAAGTTAGAGTACTTCAACAACAGCACACAGCAACAAGGTAAATCAACTTAAATCATGCAGATAACTGGCAACAACCTTATCTAAAATGTCAGGGTAAGCAGAAAGTCAGTATATATACCAACCATTCTTTGAAGTGAAGTGTAACTGATTGTTGTATTTGATTAGTCCTTTCACAATAATTATGGGCTATCTTCATTAGTTTCAAGCACCAATTAAATATTTGCACATTCTTTAAGTAAGCTCAGGACTTTTTAGTAAGATTGTGAAAATCTTTTTTAAGATAGATGTACATAGGATGCATGAGGTTTAGCAGAATCTAGCCTTAGATGAGGTAGCACTTATTGTGAAAAAAATGATAGAATTTCGCCTTAAATGGTTTGGTCATGTGTAGATTGTAGAGAAGGCTAGTAGAAATCCCATTAAGGAGAGTATACCAAATGAAGGGTAGCCCAATAATTAAGAGTAGAGGGAGACCAAGAGAAACAGTACGCAAAACAATTAAATAAACTTAGATTTTAATGGTTTGACTATAGACATGTTCACAATATAACATTGTAGCATTATCTAATCCATGCAACCAACACCACATAATGGGACAAAGACTGATAGTTTTTATTGTACGTGAGATGCATGAATTCAAATTACTAGGAAATCTTGCATAACATAATCAATAAATAATGGACTACAGTTTTACCTAATTAGTACCCTGGACACTTCCACTCTTGCACTTCAATATACTAGATTACACATGTGGTGCTGTTGATGCACCCTTCTTTTCGGACTAACTTGAAAAGGGTTACGGTTACAAACCTAGAGATTGTAAGTTTATCAAAGATAAAACTCATATTCAAGTCAAACTAATGAAAAAACAGAAAGTAATATGCAGCAGAAGAATAGTACGAGGCAAAAGCAAGAATTATGTAAAAGTTGGCATTCATATCCCTTTCTTTCTTGTTAGAATGTACAATACAGCATCATATTGCTCATATCATAATCAATAGAATCATAGCAACACAACACTCGAACAAATCAACACCTAGTTTTTGTACACTACACCCCTCCCCCCCCCCCCCCCAAAAAAAAAAAACCTAAAACTAAATCCAGAAAAAGAACAAAAAAGTATGTATGATCAAAAGAATCATGCAATTGCAACACATTCCTATCATCCTAGGATCCCATCCATGGTTTTAAATTGCAGTCTGCAAGCAATTGCTCTCACACCGGCCGCATTTTCGAGCAATTATCCGCCACATACATGTAATCAGAATGCTATCAGGCAATTACTCTCACATCAGCCAAATTTTCCCACAATTATCTGCTATACATATGTAATCACTTCGTAACTGCAACCACAATTTAAAACCATTGGGCTCTCATCCCAAACCAAAAACCAGAATTTTCGAGACAAACTCAGGAAGAATGCCGATCGAGCAATGAATCAAAACGCGAACGTCTACTCAAACTCAACAAGTTGTTGCCATTGCTCTCACCACCACCATCATCATCATCATCACCGTGTAACAACTCCAACAACTCCTTCGCCTTGCTCTTCCACTTAGGGCTCCCATTATCTTCAACATCGGCGATCCCATCCAACGCCACATCCGCCGCAGCCTCCCTGACCTCGGCAACCACCCTATCGCCGCCGCACCGCGCCAAATTCAGCAGCGCGGAGACAGCATTCTCCTTGGTGCGCATGCTGGCGCCGGTTGCCAGGTCGAGGAGATCGGCAAGGACCCCAACCCCCGCGACCTTGCGGAAGGCCTCGCCGCTCTCCTCGCACCCGGCGACCTGCGCAATCACCGCGGTAGCATCCTCGACGATCCCCACGCGCCCGTCCTTGAGCACAAGGGCGAACAGCGCGGGGACCGCGCCGAGGTGCACCATGGTGGCGCGGTTGGGAGCGTAGAGCGCGATCCCAAACAAGGCCTTGAGGGCGTCCTTGATGGTCCTGGGAGGGGAGGACACGTGGCAGCGGAGAATGTCCACGAGCGCGTAGACGATGTCGCGCTTGGCGCCAACGGAGGGGCGGAAGTCGTCGGCCGCGGCGAGGAGGCTGTGGATGGTGGCGGCGGCGGACTGGACAGCGGCGGCGGAGGAGGATGAGCCGTGGTGGGAGATCACGTGCGCGATGGCGTCCAGGACGCCGCGCGTGGACACCAACGGCTCCTTCGCGGAGATGGAGAGGTTTAAGAGCGTGGCGGCGGCGTTCTCTTGGGAAGGGTGTGAGGAAGAGTAGAGGGTTTCGGCGAGGAACGGGATTGCGCCCGATTCGGCGATCATGGGTCGGGTTTCGGGGTCCAGCTTCGACATCTGCCGAAGCTCGCAGAGCGCGTCGATGCGGGTTCGTTCGGACACGGAGCTCAGCTTCGACACCAGGGACTCCACGACTAGGCGCTTGGCCTCCATTTTGGAATTAGGGTTGATTAATGCAGTTGAGATCAGCTTAGCTTTAAGTTTAAACTGAAGTCGGAGCAGAGGCTTGGCATTAGGCTGGGACCCTTTTTTTTTTTTTTTCGGGTGAAGAGGAAAACGGTTGGCTTTGGGTGTCGTAGTTGGTGGGAAAAGGTTGAGTGATGCGAGAGAGGAAGATGGCGTGACCGACTTTTCGTGAGAGTAAAAGAGAGCAGGGTTGTTTTGGTTTCGGGGGAAGGTTGGAGGCGTTGACACGTCTGAAATGATAAGTGAGATGGGGTCATCAGCGTTCCGCGTAGGGTTGACTGTTGCAGCTTGGACAGCTAGATCTTATCTTCTCCAGGGTTTTGGAATGGATTCCGTTCATACACACTTTTTGTTTTTTATTTTTTGAAATACTTGCCAATGAAAACGAATTCTCAATGAGCGAAAAAAAAAAAATTGAGTTGAGCATCATTTTGATTCTTGAAATTAGATGTGTATTTCATTTTAATTTCTAAAATTTAAAAATTAACTCTTTCATTTTTGAAATTGCATTTCATTGATCATTTTATTATTTAGTTAGTCAACCGTCAATTAACTATTACGATTTTACTGGTGTGTTACGTTAAGTGACATACTACATGGCATAATATCTGACGTGGCATGCCATGTGGTGAAGCACTCTAGCAACTTCTGACATGGCATACTATGTGGTATACTGATGTGTTATCAATTTTAAATTGATTCAAACCAGTCTCTAAAATTTTTAAAATGTGTCAAATTAGTCTCTGAAATTTTTAAATGCGCCAAAATAGTCCAAAATTCCTAAATTTCTTCTCTTTTTCTTCATAAGCACTAAATTTTTTAATCTTCTTTAAATCTATTAATTTCTCTCTCATTTGCATACCCTACCTAAACTAGATATTCCCCACATAGAGTAATAGGAAGAGAATATATAGAAATGAAATAATAAAATATAAAAAATAATTTTAATATAGTTCATCTGAGTTTAAAATCCAAGAATACCTCTAAACTCAATGAATACTTATAGATATAGTTATGAATAACACATTATCAAATAAATCTAAAAGTCAAATTTAATTAAAAAATCAGGTGAACTAATCCTATATGTTTATTAAGAAAGTTTCATTCCTAATAAATGGAACCTGCTCATCTTTATTTATGCACTAACTATAATTTCAAAAGTTAGTTTACACACAAATGATAGTTCACAATCTCTTAGTAGCTTATAAAGTTATTTTAATTAAGAACCTCTTAGTAGCCAATAGCATTGTTTCTACTAATTACAATGACCATCGTTGCAATGATATTACTCGTTTATGATATCTTTATAATATAGCAAATGGTTACCTAGATATTGAGATATACAAATCTGTCTTCTTTAACGAATTATGTTTTATATTCACACGAATTCCAAATAGAAAGAGAGGGCATTAATTCCTTTTGAAATCAATCAAATTTAAAGAAGCAGCATAAGTTGGACAAGTACCTGATTATGCTAAATAGTAGAAATTGGTAAATTTCCTAGTTTGAGGACTTCCTTAGAACCATACTCCTCGTAGCACCAAGTCTTCTAAATTTTCATATTAAAATTCAGAAATTTTCTTCTAAAATATTTTTAGAAAATTAGACCTAACAACATTATATCAAGTTGAAGAGTGAGCTAAAGGGATGTAAAAACTAGCAATACTAAAAAGTTCATAATTAAAATCATTTTATTGGCTATTAAGAGATTGTGAATTATCACTTGTATGCAACCTAACTTTCGAAATTATAACTAGTGCACAAATAAAAATGAGCAAGTTTCATTTATTATAAATGAAACTATCTTAACAAACATTTGGGATTAGCTCACCTAATTAGTCTTTCAATTAAGTTTGACTTTTAGATTTCTTTATGATGGGTTATTTATAAGTACGCTTCTAATTATTGATTAATTCGGGAAGCATTCTTGGATCTTAAACTAGAATAAGTTATATTAAAATTATTTATTGTATTTAATTATTTTATTTCTATATATTCTCTTTCGATTATTCTCCGTGGGGAAGATATAGTCTAGGTAAGGTGTAAAAATGAGAGAAAAAATAGTAGATTTATGAAAGATTAAAGATTTAAAACTTATGAAGGAGAATAGGAGAATTTAGGAATTTTAGACTATTTTGACATATTTTAAAAATTTCAGGGACTATTTTGGCATATTTAAAAATTTCAATGACTAATTTGACATATTTAAAAATTTTTCGGGATTAATTTGAACCAATTTAAAATTGATGACATGTCAGCATACCACGTCAGATGTTGTGCCACGTGACGTACCATGTGGCATGTTGACGTGTCATTTAACATGACACATCAACAAAATCGTAACAGTTGGCTGACCGTTGACTAACCGAGGACTAAAGTGATCGACATAATGCAATTTTAGGGACTAAAAAATTAATTTTCAAATTTCATAGACTAAAATGATACTTAACTAAAAAAAAAATTAAAAAGAATTTTATTTTGATGTATTTTCAATGTAAAATATTTTTATATTATTAATTAATTTTATATTAACATATTGCTAAAACTATTAAACATTTGCAATAATTGTGTTAAAAATCATAGTGTATCTAAATTAAATATAGCAAAAAAATTAATAATTAAAATTTTATGAAATACAAATACATCTTAATAAATTACATATGTAGCATAATTTATTTGCTCACTTTTTATTAATGATTAAAATTATATATTTTACTTTGTAAAATATACGCGATGCAGAAGTCAAAAATTCCCCCCCCCCCCTTTCATGCTGAAATTTAAATTAATCGAACAAAGTCACACATATGTGTGTCTATTTTTTTGGTGGGCACGAATACGTCTACAAAATAATTAAGGTAAATTTCACCCATTTTTCAAGAGATTTTTTTTTATATTTTTTTCTATTTTTAAAATATATAATTTATTTTAATTAATTTAACAATATTAATAGAATATTCTTTACAAATTTTAAATATATATATAAATTTATTAAATTACTCATTATATAAAGTATTTAGTCAATTTATACTAATATTTATTATTATTTTAATTATTGACTATTTGATATTATTAAAATATTTTATCTTTGTAAATTCTTGGCAATTGATATGTTGGCATTAATGAGGTTATACTTTTCAAGATCACTTTATTCTTATATAATAATTTTAAAAATATAAATTTTCATATTAAATTGGCATTTAATTGAGGTTTCAATAAATTATTACAAAAAAATATTTTATTAACATTCATATATTAACATTAATTATCACATATATTATAATCTAAAAATATTGCAAAAAAAAAACGTGATTTTTACTTTTTTAATAATAATCATCATAAATTATTATTATTGTTAATAATTTATTCTATTAATATAATGATAATTAAAAATGGGGACAATGTACTTTTACCCCTATATTTTAGCAAAAATGTACTTTATGTCCTACATTTTAAAAAATGTGCATCCCAACACCTTATCTTTTATGAAACATGCACTTTGACCCTTTTGCTAAGTTCTCTGTCCATGCTCTCTGTTAGTGACACATGAACTCGGAACTTGAATTTCCTTCTTACCCCCAATGTAAATTGGTCAAAAAAGTGAACTTTTAGTCTCCGAGTTCAATAGGGTTCACTTTTTATTTATCCAAGAGTTTCGAGTTTCGAGTTCATGTGTCACTAATAGAGAATATTGACGAAGAACTTGACAAAGTGTCAAAGTGCACATTTGATAAAATACAAGTTGTTGGGATGTACATTTTTAAGATGTAGGGTCTAAAGTGCATATTCGCTAATTTGCCCTTAAATAATTTAATATATATATATATATATTATTCTGACCTATTTTTTAGGTTATTCAACATCGTCCTCTATAAATTTGAGCTTTCTTTCATGGTTTTGGTAGAGGACTTGCAAGGGATTCCGATTTTTAAGTTAAAACTCAATTCCACTTAGATGCAAGTGAAATGGGATCGATTACTTACTTCTAGCTCTCACAAGCTCCCTTTGATTGAAGTTCAAGTCTCCTTCCCCCATTCCTCAATGATCTAGATTCTTCTACTTTCATAGGATTCCTTAGTTGTCAATAACTACTTTCTATAGCTCAGCCTTTCTAGGGCATCGACTTAGTTTGAATCTATTCGGAGAGAATTCATCGAAAAGGCCCTGGTTGAGTTCCTTTTGGGCCAACCTCTAAGGCCCAATACAATTGTTCAGTCCACACCCCCCAAGTTTGGTTGGTATTATTAATGACAATCTGAGCTTATACTCCAAATCTTCATTTCCGAGCTTTGAGGCCGGGCTTAAGCTTTCCAGCTTCCCTTCGGAGCTCATGTTCCGAGCTTATATTGTCAACAATAAGCTATTTTAACTCCCTTGGCGACTATAGGGAAATATGTATGGACACATGGCATGTTATAGAGCCTCCACTATCACGTCATTACTGTGCAGTTATTATTACAGTTTCTACTTTGAATTCCAACCATTGGACCAGGCCCTTGGCCATTGATTTCTTGAATGGCTAAAATTTGTTCTCACCTTCCTTGAGAATGGGATTAAACCCCATTCCTCCAATCTTTCCTCATTCCTTACGAACTCATTTGCACATCTCTTCTAATTCCAATCTCTCTCGTTTTTCTCTCAATTTCCATTTCTTCCTGCAACTACCATTTGCTCTCTTTGCAAGGTCCATTTTGGTTTGAGTAATCCTAGATCGTTCCTTCCTCTTCTAACAACTTGCTAGTGAGTATCTTGTTCTTTCCTTTCTCTTTTCTCCTTTTTCTTTATTTCGAAGTAGCTCTTTGTAAGTTATTGTTGGAACCCTAGAGTAGTGGATGATTGGTCTCTCTTTTGTGTATTATATTCGCTGGTATTTTTTTTATTTTTCCATGCAATTTTATGCCCTTGATTCTACTTGTGTCTTGTTCTACATGGAAAGAAATTCTCCGAAAAATGCCTCTCAAGTTGTTAAAGATACAAGTTCTAAGAAAAAAAGAGCATCAGACCGTTATTTTTGGGTTATAAACAAGGACAAAAATGCCTACTCCATTTATACCAATTAGCATATTTTAAACCATTTCCTTAGAGATCATAAGATAGCTTGTCCCAAGAAAGAACATTTTGTTGAGTGTTTTCCTTGTAATCCTAGTGACCAAGCTTGCCATATAGCCAAGTTGTCCTATAATAAAAAAAAAAAACTTGCCTTCTTTTCTGTTTATGACATCTTCTTTTCAACTCTTGGTGTCAAACTCCCTTTTATTGATTTTGAGGTCGAATGCCTCAATTTTATAAATGTAGCTCTCACCTAGCTTCATCCTAATAGCTAAGCATTTATCCTAATAGCTTCGACCACTAGGGACTTGTTTTCCTTATTCTAGGTAGAGGATGTTGATAAGGGGGAATGGGTTACCCTTAGTAGTCAGCCTAGGAAAAGGATTTTCGAACTTTTCTCCTCTAATTTCAAATGTTTCAAAGACCAATTCTTTAGAGTTGAAACTTCCAAGTTTAATTATCTTTTCTTTTTGGATGAGAATGGTCATGCAAAGTGCCTGTAACATCCCTTTTTTATCATAAAATATTTTGTGTGAAATCACTTAATTTATTTGATTTGATTTGTTGATTTTGCAATAATAATTTTGTTCAAATAATTAAATAATAGACATTAACCTTTTTAAGTAAGACTCTAATCAGTAACAACCACTTCAAAAGATACTACTCTATTATGATAAGAAATAGCACCACATATTAATTAAATATTTTTATAGAAAAGATAAACAAATAGTAATAACAATAATAATACAATTGAAACACAAGAAGTCAAGTTAATTTACATAAAAGTCTTGGCTGTAATTAACAGAGTGGTTGAAGAATGGTAGTGCGTAAATGCACAGCCAAACTCCTAACCAACTCAAGTGATTATCAATAAGGGGTAGTGCAAGTGAGAGTGTGTGAGTGAAAAAGGAAAGGAATTAGTGTAAGTGTGTGTGTGTGTGTGTTGATGTGAGAGGCATAAGAGAATGAGAGAAAAGTTATTAGAGAGGGAAGAAGAAAAAAGAGGACAGAGAAGAGTGAAATAGAAATAAGAGGAGAGAGAGAGAGAGAGCGAGCGAGCGCGTTAGAGAAAAGAAAGAAAAAATTAAAAGAAGAAGAAAGGGCAATAGACGAGAAAGGACAAAAAAGGAGAAAAGTTCAGTGTACCTACATCATTTTAAGTTATCTACAATGCCTAAAAATAGATAATAAAATTATTTGCAAAGTAAAACTATGACTATATTTATTCATTGTAAGTTGTGTTATTTAATATTACTTTATATTATTACTCATTATTATTCCCTATCGCAATTTATTTTATATTCTAAATTATTTTATTTGATGTCTCTTTATTGCAATTTAATCCAAGCTATTTTATTTGATGTTCTTTTATAATATTGCTCTTTATTCATTGTAATTTATTTTATTATTCCAAGTTATTTTATTTATTATTTTCCTTACATTAAAGTTGCTTAATATTTCTCTTGTTACAATTTATTTTGTTTATTGTTCCAGGTTATTTCATGTTCTTTTATATTATTGCTCCTTATTAATTATCATTATAATATATTTTATTTGTTGTTCCAAGTTATTTGATCTAATGTTAATTTATATTATTACTTAATATTATTTTCAGTTGTATTTTATTTATCCTTTCAAGTTAATTTATTTAATATTCTTTTATACTATTACTTATTATTATTATTATTCTTGTTATTATAATATTATTTTTATATTGATATATTATTTTGAATTTTTAATTTTTATGATAATTTTTCTAAGGGACCAATATTAACAGTGAAATATTATATCTACCAATAAGTAAAACTTATTATACACGAATTTGGACTATTAAATTATCAATACCTTTGATTGGAATTTTATACTTGACTCATGGACAATATGATGACTTTTGATTTATGAACATGACTGTAACCCTTGAAAGGACAAAATCAATATGCGCTAAATGTGCCATGATAATAAGACAGACTCATAGACCATTATAAGAAAGTTTAAAAGGAATTAAATAAGAATGATCTTAAATTTGATCCCTTTAGGAATTAACACTTAAATTTGACAACTCCATATTTTGAAAAAGTTTATTAAGATATTATGTGATATTGTTTCAACTTTTGTACACCTCATTTATTTTAAGTTTACAAGTTAATTTATATCTTTTGCATTTTATTCAGTTTGTTTTATTAGTTAATTTTATGTATCATTATTTAATTTATTATCTGATGAATTGATGTTATTCAAGTTATTATTTATTTTATGTTATTTAAGCCTTTTATTTAAGTTATATTTATTATTTAAATTTATGCGTCTTTATATTATGAATTTATGTATAATGACAAGTAAGTAATTTAAAAAGAAGATATTTAAGATTTATCACTAACCATTGAGAAGATAAAGGGATAAGATATAAGATCTTTTTATGTTACCTATCTTGGTTAGTACAGCATAAAGATCTTATTTTGTCGCTGTTATGTTATGAGTAATACCAGAGAGTGGGAATTTCTTAAGAGAAGGCCTTCAAATATATGTGAGACAAACAGATAAAGGAAAGTGAAAGTTAAAGTAAATAGATTATAATCTGTTTAATGTCGGTTGCATTTTAAGTTGCATAGCATATTTTCTTCAACATTTATTGCTCATAATATCATGAAATATTATAATTTACTTGTAAGTAATTGATGTGATTATGATACAGTAGCAATGAGAATTTCGGTGCTAAGATACGACTGGAACCACCATAGTTCAACTACTTTAGAACTCTTTTATTATCTATATGAGAATTCTCAATTCTCACTCTATTTCTAGTAGTTTCAGATTAATCATATAATACCTTAAAGGAATGTAGACTCCTCCAACTGCTAGAAATGTAGCCGAGTTATATTTAAATATATTATAATTTCTTAATCTAGCCAAAAAATATTTAGTTTATAGCGAGCAGAACTTTACCCCTGCTCTTGAACTTTATATTGTGCCTATATATATTAATGTCTAACTTTGAACTTTCCATATAAAGTTATGCCATTAGCTTTATTATAAACGAGTACTTTAGTTCCCGCTCTATTGGAATAAATATCCAAAGAGGGTCGTTTGTATAGATATCCATAGCCTCCCCACGTATGACCAAATTTTTCTTAACTTCCTCTCTGAGCATTTATCCAGCAAGAAGAAGGTCCTTTCTTGCACTGATTTATTAAATGGGACACTAAGAGGCCCAAGCTTCTCAAACACCTCAGTCAGTTTTCTTCGTGGCTTTTCTTTCTTGCCATTTTCATTATAATTGTTTTCCTAACTTTTTTTCTTCAATTCCTCTTTTGCAGGAGAAATAGCCCCTCAGATGATCAAGGATTCTCTTTAGGCTACCCTCACCCCTCGCCCAGCACAGGTTGCTCAAGGTGGTGCCCTAAGGGGTAGTTCTAAGCCTGCTTGGGTCAGCTTGGAGATAGCTTTCGACTCCGAACCCCTTGTTATTAAATGGTGTAGAAAAAGGATCTCTGAGAACATCATTGACATGGATGAGAGCTCTTAAAGGTAGTCTACTCCTCCTCAAACTGCAAACATAGCTTCCCGATTAAAGAGGGTTCAATCTGGGACTTCGAAGGGCTCCCACCTTCTTTAGGACAACTTAGCAGATGCTCCTCCTTTTTCTCTTTAGAGCCTTTGCTTCCTAATCCATCAAGGAAGAGTCAAACTCCTCAAATCAGATTATGATTATAACATGTTCAAGGCTTCCAGGCCCACCAGAATGTACAAATGGATCAAGCGCGCGAGCTTGCATTCTTGCGCAAAAGCTCACCATTTGAGGGAGTGCTTTGACAAGAGAGCAATCATAGAGCTAAAAGAGGAGCTCTCCAAGCTGAACGAGACACATGCCGAGGAGGTCTAAACTTTGAAGGCAAAGCTCAAAAAGGCCAAGGACAAGTGCTCGGCTAAAGAGAAGGAGTCGAGATTTAAAGAAAAATTCATCCAAGAAAAGATCAGTGCTTTGGAAGGTAAATTGAAAGAGCAAGAAGACTCTCATGTTGCCTAGGTGGTGGAGCTTCAGAAGGCACTAGCTGCCAATGTGAAGGTGGCAAAGAATCTTGAGGGTGAGGCAATCGAACAATATATAGAAGGATTTGATGAAGCGATAATACAAGTCAAATTTCTTTACTCAAATCTAGGTGTCTCTTCCTGTGATTACTTCAAGGATATTCGTGCTAGACAATTGGTGGATAAGCCCCTCCCTAGCGATAACACAGTCAAGGCCAAGGTCAAGAATAAAACGAGTTCTTCCGAGGATATTGTCGACCCAGCAACTCGAGGTGAAGACTAAGTGGACGACTCTCATACCACTAACTAATTTATTCTTTGTCTCAAACAATTCCTTTTTATTTTCCTTGTTTTTTGTAATTTGGATTTTTATTCTGTACACTTTTTATAGCCATTTTTTGGTTTATGAAATTTCTACAAGTTTTCTTTGGCTAGATATTAGATTCTATTGCGCTTTGATTGCCATTTTTATCCTCTGATAATTTTCCTTTTTGTGCTTCATAATTCCTTTAATTTTATTAAATTCCCTAATTAGCATCTCCATGTTAATTATTCTCCGTGCTTAACCTTTAATAATTCAAAATTCCATTATTTGTTTCGTACTTCCATGTTTATTTTCAAATAAAATAATTACCTTTTTTAATCCTTTCTTTGGAATATTTAAGGCCTAGACCTATAGATAAGGCTATTACTTTTCCAAGAGGTCCTTGCTTACAGGTGCGGAGTTCCTTTTCAAGTCCTTTTCTAGGTTTATCATTTTTGTTCCATTTAATTTTCCAAGAGGTCTTTACCTACAAGTAAAAAGCTCCTTTTTAAGTCCTTTTTTGGACTTATCATATTTCTTATTTTCCAAAAATTCTTCCTTCGGATAAAAATAAAACAAATAATTAAAATAACTCAAGTCCTTTTCTAGGCTTATTATTTTTATTCTATTTAATTTTCCAAGATGTCTTCGTCTACAGTTAAGGAATTCCTTTTTAAGTCCTTTTCTGGACTTATCATATTTCTTTGTTTCCACAATTCTTCCTTAAGATAGAAATAAAACAAATAATTCAAATAACTCAATTTATGAATTGAAAAGTTTACACTAGTGAACTTGCAAAATGCTCACTTTTATTTCTACCATCAAGACATACACATGCTCAGCCTATGTAGATCATGCCTCATTAAAACCTCTTATAAATTAAAAATCCTACAGTAAAAAATATATAAGAGGAAAAAGAGTACACCCACATATATAGTTTAAAGATTTCTAATTTAACTAAAATATCTTCAGAGAGAGGACATATTCCACATCCTCAACAATTTCCTTTCTCTTCTATCTTGTAGGCTCTTTTCCCTATCTTCTGAGTAACTCGATAAGCCCTTCCCAATTTGATGCTAGTTTTCCTTTTCCTTGAGGCTTTCTCTACATTTCTAGCTTCCTTGAGACGAAATCTCCTTCTTTGAATTCCTATGGATTAACCTTATTATATCTTCTCGCCATTTGTTGTTTAATATCTTCCTCTTTTTTTCTGGCTCTTTCCCTGTCCTCATTAGCTAGATCAAACTCAAATCCCTAAGCAAGCTCATTGGATTCCTTGATCATGGTCATTGTCCTCAGACTAGGATTCGTCAACTTAATAGGGATCATAACATTTGATCCATTCACCAATCTATATGGTGTTTTTTAGGTTGATGAATGGGGTGTGGCGTGATAAGCCCACAATACAACATGTAACTCATTTGTCCATAGGCCCTTGGCTTACTTCAGACTTTTCTTTAATCCAGTTATGATAATTTTATTGTTAGCTTCTGCCAACCCAATGGTTTGAGGGTGTTCCACTGATAAGAATAATGGAGTGATTCCTAGCTCCCTATAAAGGTCTTTAAACCTCCAATCTGTAAATTACGTTCCATTATCACTGACTAAGTGATGGGGCATTCTAGACTTGCAAATTATTTTTTTCCACATAAACTTCCTAACTTTTTCTGTGGTGATCATGGACAATGGCGTAGCTTCAATCCATTTCATGAAGTAATCAATAGCTATTACCAAATACTTTAACTACTCGGGTGTAAGTGAAGAGGGGCCGAGGATATCTATACCCCATTTATGGAATGGCTAGCTAACTTTCAAATAATGCAATTGCCCAAAAGGTGTGTGCTTCAGTTCTCCAAACCTCTAATATTGATCATATCTTCGCACAAATTGCAAACAATCCTATTTTATGGTAGGCCAAAAGTAACTAGTTCAAAGTATCTTAGCCGTTCAAGCCTAGCTTCTAGCATGATTTCCACATATGCCCTCGTGCATTTCCTCTATGATTGTCTAGGCACTTCTTCCATCTACACATTTCAATAAAGGTTGTAAATATCCTTAGTGGTAGAGTTCTCTTGTTACTATGGTGTAGAAACTTGATGTCCTTCTTATTACCTTGGCTTCCTTTTCCCCCTTATGTAGTCTCCTAGTTGTCAAATATTCTCGGATGGGTTGTTATCAACTCTGTCCCTATTCCATGGAGCATAAATCAAGGGGGTTGCTCCAAATATGCTCTTCAATCACCTATTGAATGACTGGCCTATTATGTGCTACTATCTTAATGCTGACTAGTTTCAATGACATGTTAGCTCGGGAGTTCTATTCTTAGGGGATATACTCCACGACATATTCTTCAAACTCTTCCATGCTTTCCTTTACTTGGCCGAGGCATTTTTGCAACTGCAGCTCCTTAGTTTGAAATTCCCCTTTGACTTAGCTGATCACTATAACACCCTACCAATTTAATATTACATTTAAATCATAGCATGAAATTAAATAAATTATATTACCGTGTTGATACTCTGCTTACTAGTTATTTATCATATCACATCTCTCTCTTTTTTTTTGTGTAAACAGGCGAAACAGCACGTTGTATATAATGAACATAATCAACGTCACAAAACGTAACAAAGTTTAATAAAACGTAACAGAAAAGATAAAAATAAGTGATATATCATCAGCTGTATATATATATATATATATATATATATATATATATATATATATATATATATATATGTCGGAAGCAAGCGCTTCACTTAATGTACAGATTCAAAATAGGATACATAAGTGGGGTCATTGTATCAAAAAGACATAGGGCCCATGTTAATTAAAACAGGCCTACAAGGTCTTCAGAGGACATTCCAAACTAGCTGATCCACATATAGCTAAGTCTATGACCCAATGCTACACATTGCCAAAAGAGGGTCATGCTATACATTATCATCTATGGCTAGGATCTATTCGGTCAGGTAGCCGTTAGCCATACCAGGCTCGGCTGAAGAGTAATCAGCACTCGGTCCCGAAGAGGAGGATGATGAGCCGATAGCCTCAGAAGGGTCGCTCTCAGAGCTAAGCGGAATATCTGGAACCTCCTGCGGAGGTGACTCTGGTGGAGGGTTAGTAGGAGCTGCAGATGCTGTAGGTGCTAGAGGAGGGTGTGCCACGTGCAACGAGATTGCAAAGTATGGAGTGGCAGGGTCAAAAGCAGGATGAAATAGTGAGACAACAAAATTCCTATTACTAAAAAGGTAGAGAAAGAAATGGCAAGAGCCAGCTATGTACAGCGAGTCCACTATGGGATTATGGTGGAGCTGCAGGTCCGAGGTCTCAATAAAAAGAGTGGCTGTTGAGTCCATCACCAGCGTCTGAGAATGATGCGAAAATACAAAGTGAGGTGAGAATTTAAAGAAATTTTCAGTAAGGTTCATGTATAGTGTTTAACTGACATTATATTCGTTCTCAGTTGCCTCGGTTTTTATTTAATTATAAAAATATGGCATCAAATCGAACTATCCACATTAAATAAGTTTAAGAAAAATGTCTGGTCCGAGACAATGTTCAATTTTACTTAGGAGAGCATAAGAAACAGAATGACTGCTAAACAGTTATACACAGAATAGTGAGTAGAATAAATGAACGTTCAGCAGTAAGTAAACATAGCTGTCAAACGGTTAACAACTTATAATGACTATTCAATTTGATTATGTAAAACTCATTCTTGAACTTATCTTCATAAACTTTTTCTATTACTTGGTCCTCTGAGAGTTCTTGGCCATATAGACTTCTGGGTGATAGTCCGTTTCTTAGGATCGAGCTCGTTCCTATACAAGCATGCCGGGTTTACTTTCCCCAACCTTCCCACTGATCTAAATAGATCAGTTACTATTCTACTAGCTTATTTAGCCAGCTATATGGCTAACCTAACCCATTTGACCCATTGGCCTAAATAAATTGTGTTGCTCATGTAGCACCCCTAAGAAAGAGAAGAAAGAAAAGATAAATGAGATAGGTTAGTAATTTTAAAAATTATTAAGTTATTTTTTAATTTTACATCATTATTATATTTTTAATTCTAAATCATTTGTTTTGGTCTAAATCTAAACTGTTTAAATAATATCTATCGATTAAAAGTAAATAGATCATGATAGTTTAGAAGATAGGACAAACCACTATATATCATACCATTTATTATGGTTAAGTTTGAATCTCTCTTAAATGGCGCAGAATATACTATTGAGATGAAATTGGGGTTTAATACCATTTTGATATACTTCAAGAATAATTTTTATATTTTATTTTTTTATAATATGATTTTCAGTATTTATTACATGGCATAACTTTTCTCATGTCAAAAGGATGTGTATATGCACTTTAATTTGATTAAGCTGGAAGATTTCATTCATAGTACATAGTGCCTAGTTGGTTTGCATTTTGCAAATCTCAAAAATAAGTTAAGAAGAATGAAAATGAGATTGCATATTATTTAATCTATTTGGTTTATTTTTCCTGCAATTAAAAGTATTTTTGAAATAAAATTTTATTATTATTTTCACCTTAATAATTAAAAATAATTTTATTTTATCCTATTTAAATAAAAATTACTCCGTTAAACTTATTTTTACTATACTTAAATTAAATATAAATTAATTCTTTTGAACATAATTTCTTTAAAAATAATTTTCTCAAGGGAAGACTTCATTCGATGTACAGTTCAACAACCTATACACCACGTCAATTAATTATATTAACTTCCATTTTTACACAAGGTAAGATAACATAAGCATATGGCTCTATCGTTTTCATTTTTTATTGGGAGTGCAGGGAACTTTCGTTTCAATTACCTTTCATAAATCATAACTATAACACGGTTTTGACGTCGGCTTCTGATATTCGTTGACCGTTACCCAATTTGCATAACTAGAAAATTATTGTGGACTATTTTTATCACGACGACGCAAGTTCAAAGTTACACGCGTATTAATTTATAAAACATGACTAAAAGTCTACAAAGCATGTTAAACTAGTTTTGTACATGGTATGGAACAATTCGCCGCAGGCCACACAGACAAAAATATCACGATATCTTGATGCTTTTCTGGTTTGCAAGTGTTAGACTTTTTGCTGCACCATGTGTTGCATCATTGCACTTTTTGTCGTGTGAAAACTTTTTCGGTGTACATATAATTCTCGGCATAAAGAGTATTTTTTTTCATTTTTAAATTGACAAGCAAATTTATTTCACTCGATTTTAAGATTCAAAAATAATTTTTAAATTGAAATTATTTTTTAAATGGAATTGTTTGTGTTCTTTGAGTGATTTGTGTTGGGATATGGTGGAATTGGTTGGTTGAATTTGTGTGTGTATATTACAGCGTGTTTTATTTTAGGGACAGTTGATTTTTCAGCATATGGTAGTTGGTGGCTGGAATTTGCATTGTGTATAAATTACTCATCAAGCCTGTTTCTGTACTCTGGGTTGAAAGCATGCGTTTAGAGGTGCCGGAGGAGAATGGGACTCACTAGAAAAAGGGGTAAGGGGTGTAATAATAGAGTTTTAATACAATTCTCAGGTATATATATTTTACACCAAATGCATGCGCAACTAAATTAAAAAAAATTTAAATTAACAACATTATGTAAGATTTCATCGGATCTATACTAGGAATTTAGAACATCAATCATAATAGAAATTCGGATAAATAATGCGATAAATAATGCGTGTGGTATTAGAGTAGGTTATACTAGGATTACAATCCAATTTGAGAAAATTCCCAAACTAATTTTGATCGGGACTTTATATTATTCCTAAAATAATTTGAATGAAATTTGGGATTTGCAAAATTCTGTTTCAACTTTGTACATATTTTTGAATTAGATGGAATATATCTTTTCGCATTAAAAGTATGCTTGAGTCGAATATGAGTCACAATTCAAGAGACGTAAACATGAACATATATTGTTTGAAATTGTTTAAACATTAAGTACGTTGAGTTGATTTCAGGATTGCTGTTGTTCTGAATTGAAAATTTATTATAGATTTCTTTTGTATTTTGAGAAATTGATTTGGTATTTTTCAAAATACCAAAATTGGGGATTTAAAATTTTGGAAAATGTTAAGTCTCCTTTCAAAATCAATTCTGTCTTGTGGCTTTGGCATTGGCTTGTTATTCTTGTGGAGAATCGATCAGCTGTGGCTGGGGGTCAATCCCATTCATCCACTTCAACGTGGGTGAGATACGGTGCATTCTTCAATAAGAAAAAGGGGTGCATGTGGCTTCTGGTTTGCGCTTCCTGCTGTATATCGCTTGCTGGAGATAATGTGGCTGTCATCGGACATCCATGGTGGTCCGCTGCTGCTCCCTCTGTTGCGCCGCCATTACCTATCCTTTGTGCGGCCGTCGATCATCTGGAAAGTAGTAGAACCATGGCTGTCTCGTGGTTCCTGGTTCGCTGCCATTATTGATGGCTGTGGGTCGCGGTTTTGTTAGCCACAGTTGTCACGATCCAAATCCAGGCCGTGATCAGCACATAGGGACAAGTCTCCATGCAAGCCTTCGATCACAAAATTTTATGAAAAATTTGATAGAGTTGCTTTTGTATTTAGGATATTTCCCAATTACAAAAGGTCACCCTACAAAATTAACAAACACGCTCTTCCATCAGGGATCCAGGTATTCTCATAATACACCCCTCAACACATAGTGTAACAATAAAATACATAATTACAATTATTTATCCAAAATACATAGCTTTAATTCATTAGAAAACCAATCCCTTTAAACAATTTTAATTCCAACACTTAATTCCAATCTTTTAGAAAATCTAACAATTTGATACATATCAATAAAATACAACAACAACAACACAATCAAGACAAAGCCAGACCCTGCCTGTGACATTATGGAGTATCAAACATGTCTAAGAATTTCATAAAAACGTGCCCTCAAATAAGAAGGGCTCACCTAACAAAGGAGTTCATCTACAAGAAAGTAGAAAGATCAATTCCCTATACGGTGTCTGTATAAGAAAAGAGAAAAAGGAACAACGGATGAGTTTTACAACTCAGTGAGAGATAAAACATCCCTAACCTACATGAGACAATGTATAGTAATTTAAAATAATAATAACATATAAAATTAAATAAAATAAATCCTTTGTTTCCAAAAAAAATACATCTTTAACATATAAAATAAAAACAAGGAAAACTATCTATTCCAAGATAGTCTGTCAGAAATCACACTTAGATGGCCCTTCCTTCGTATGACCCTGTAACCCATCACGCACCACTTTTTCCTGTGGTCGTGTAATATCCGTCACATACCACTCCCTTGAATGGCTGTGTAATACCTTATCCTAGGTACACCAAGGGCTAACGCCTACTGCTGTTAGCCTGCAGATCCAAGCTTAGACTTTCCCAATTCTTTCTTTTCCATTATACATAACATTTAATAATGATTCTCATAAAACATAAAATCATGTCTTCAAAGAAAATAAAGCTTTAACACTTTAATTCTTCAAAAAATTAGCAAAAGTCAATCATAATTCGGATGAGGAGGAATTCCATGCAAAACCATATACCTTTAAGCATGCCAAATCTTTTCAAAATTTAATAGAAAACAAGTCATCGTCCCATGTGCAAAATTTTGGAAGTAGCATCATCATAAAATAGTTAATCAAGAGACAAACCAAAGTGCCACAATAATTACTAGCATATAAACATAAGTAGGATAATTATACTAGAAAAATCAGTTAAGGATAAGATATCTACTTACAGACTTGACCACAATTGCAGATTCCTTAAGACAACGAGATATGGAGTCACGAACCGGACCTCTAGTAGAATCTACTACTAAAATAATAAGAATATAACTCAATATTAGTTATTATGACCAAGGATTAACCTAAATTACATCTTTGAAATCAAAATCCCCAATTCTTCTAACCTAGGGTTCTCTAAGAACTCATTATTGGAGAAATAATCCATAATCTTAAGACAAGAAAGAGGGAAAGTGTTAGAGAGTGCCTTTGGAGATTGCAAAATGAATTGCAGACAATTATGAGTCTTGGTAGCACCCTTCCTAAGCATCAAGACCCGCCAAGGATGTGGTTGGGGATTGGAAGAAGAATAAAGATTAAAGGGTGAAATTGTTGTTATGAGAGTGAAGGAATGTGATTAGATGAGATTTTGAGGGAAAGATTGAAGGATTTAAGTAAGGAATGAAGAAGAATGTGTTTTAGAGAGAAGGGAGAGAGTTTGAGGGGTAGAAAGATAGTGAACATCATGAAATGAGGGAGGGAGAGTACGTCTGGGTCTTATATAGACCCGTGGTAATCAATTACATGGACTGGTAATCGATTGCCACAAACCTAGATGTTGTAATCGATTACCACTCCATATAATTGATCACAACAAGGAAAAACTTAGCATGAAGGCATATAAAGAGGCTTGTAATCAATTATAGGCTTTGTGTAATTTATTACCAACCTCAAAAACTTGGTTCCATCCTTCTACAGTCCTTTCCCAAGTGTAGGATATTGTACATACTTATTTATATTTCTTAATTTTAAGTTAAATGGAATATCTCCCATTTGGATTCAAATAAAATATTCAAAAATTCAAAATTCTTAGAAATCAGAATCCAACTTTTGGGTTTTGGTACAATTTTTCTGAAAACATGCATTTAAATAAACTCTTGGGCTAAAAATGAAGGAGTTACCCATTCTCTAAAATTCGTTAAAAATCCATCTTCAACTCATTGATACCCAAGGAACCATTTTCGAAGCTTTTGATATTAAGAAAATGCCTCAATCCTGTAGCCCTCCAAGGAGGCATAGGGTTCAGACTTGAAATTTTTCAAACCCGGTATCGATGGGTAACTGCAACTCATGCTGGGGTATTACAACAATTGTAGTGGTGAAGAAAGTCGGGGAAGAAGGGCGCTGTTACTGGTTGTGATTGCTCTATGATGGAGGAGGCTCCCAGGCTCCTGCTCGACACTCCTTATTGCCAGTCGTGTGTAGCAGATCCACTGCTGCTATACCTTGCACAGCCGCTGAGCCTTAAGTGTGTTGCCGTTCTGGGCATGGAGGCAAAGCTTCCATTGCTATCCAAGGCTACAAATCGCGAGAGGAGAAAGAGGACCACAACTGCTCTTGAAGCTTTCAACAAGGCTTCAATTACCATCCAGCGTGAGTTTGGATGCAACAAAGATTATTAGAACTCCATGGCTACAAAGCAACGTGAGTTTCCATGTGGTGTGTGTGGAGGAAGATAGATTCAGGCACGCACATATTGTCTTGAGTGGCCATGGCTGTGCTATCTTATGAGCAAGAAGAGAAGAAAGATTGAACCTTTTCTTTCTGGAATGAGCATGCGAGATGCTTGTGAATGGGTAAGCAGATCATTGTCTATAAAATAATCATAAAATATTGATTTAACATTCTATAAAATTATAGGATTGAAGAAATTTTATGATAGTGAAAATTAATTTAAATTCTATAGAAATTATAGAATTGAAAAATGTCTATTTCTAATTATTGAGTCTCATTGTTGTGTTGTCAAAAGTGTTTGGAAAATTAAAATTGAGTTTAAAAAAATTGATTATTTGGGCAATTATTTATCACTATTGAGAGCTCCATTGGCCGAGCAAGTTTCTACACCGTAGTGGGTTACTTGCAAAACTGATAGAGTTACTTGTTTATTTATTTGGGATACTTTGCCACTTGGTTTGGTTATGAGTTAGCCCATCCACAAGTAGTTAACTCATTAATTGATCCTGATGTTGCATGTTTTGTCACCTAGTTAGTTGTGGATTGACTTACCCACAGGTAATTAGTTTATTGATTAATTTGATGGGGCATGGTATTTAAGATGACTTTGACAGTAAAATCCCTCTGCCCACAGGTGTCAGATTTTTGTAACTGTTGTTTTATATAGTATATTCTCCACCCACAGATGAATTTATATTATATCTGAGTCCCTATTTATGGTAATAAATATTACTCTTGATTGACCGTGTAAATAATCAAATTTTTGATATTTTTCAACTTTGTGAATTTTTCCATGAGTAGCATTGACAACCAAATTGACCTCTTAATTGAAATTGTTATAACAATGGTATTTGGATATGATGGATATGTAAATTTATCCATGAAATTATATTTGAATTTGCATTTAAGCAGATTTTCTTCTTGAAGAAAATGTTGATTATTTTAATAAGGGGGAGCTATAGTATAAGTTGTGCATTCTGCCCACAAGTGATTATATAATCATATGCTTAGCTTCCCATGAAAGATATGAATATGCCCAATTAATTATTATTTTTTAATCATATTCTTGTATTTATGCAATTAGATAATTGCATAAGGTTGGTGGGAGCTAGTTGTTTGATTCTGTTTACATACTATATATGATTTCCGAAGTCCTTGATAGTTAAAGTTGTAATGACTACATTAGCGCTAAGGAAGTGCTTGCTGACTTCTTAATTGAAGGACTTAGGCCTATGATATTTATTAAACATGTTGAGAATATGGATCTTGTGAGGTCTTTTGATGTACTTGGGTAGTGGGAGTTATTTAATTTTATGTTCATTATTCATATAGTTTGGATTTTGGACTTATGCGCATATTATGAAAATATTTTTGGTACCATTATTTGTATACTTTATATCCCGAGATATGGACATTTTCTTCACGAAATATTGATCTTTCATGAGAAAGATGTTGTTCCTTTGTGGAGTGGTGTTTCATTATAAACATATACGATCTCCTTATGGGAGGTTAGTTGTGTTTTCTTGGAAAGATACAATGAGGATCTATACACAGTAGCATGAAAAGGATCACGTGTTTTGCTATGATGTGTATATTACACCTTGCGCACTCATGTTTATGGATTATTGTTGATAAGGTTATTTGGTTATGTGGTCATGGATGAACTAGACTCTTTATAGTTTATCATTTATTTATGGCTCTTAGCTGGTAGTTTTGTTGACTGAAGTGATTTGATTTTCTGGTGATTATTTTCAGACTATATTTTGTGGCTATAGTTGTTCAACTCGAAAATAATTTTTTTAAATGTTTTAAAACTAAATAAAACCTAATCAATTTTGCCCAAGTGGGAGAATGTTAGAATTTTTCTGGATATTGAGCTTCTATTGTTTGGTGAACTTTTGTTTTATTAAAACGGGTTAAATGGATAACCTAATATTATCCTGGAGACCCATGTTATTATGTGATCTATTATGGGTTTGGGATTCACCATATTTTATTAGGTTTGGGCTCAATAATGAGTGTACTGGATGGTGTAAAGGGCTCTAAGTGACCTAGGTCTTTGATGGATAGAACTAGGTTACTATATATATTCATACCATGAACAGGATCCCCACTCCACTCTTGGTGCTCTTGACGGCTACTGCTCCATTGATATGACTCTCTGCAAGGAGACGGAGAAGGAGTAGATTCTCCTGTACCTAGCGTATGCATGTGCGCACATTTTCTCTTTGGAACATGATTCATAGACGGTGTTCCTCAATAATATGAATCTGACAGGTATACACTATTATTTATTTATATTCCTATTAATGTTGGTGTTTTAAATTCTTGCTATTTGATCCGATAAATTCTTACATGTTATTTATTTATTTTTGGGTAAAAGAACGGTGTTAGTTTTGTCTTAAAGATGCTTAAACAATTAATGTTTGTGAGCATTTCAACGCCCACTTCTAAATGTCCGTCTATTCTCAAAAAATTAAATATATGCGTAAAATTAACAGCAAAACTTTTTTTCATATATGACAATGGCATATAACCCCAGACCTTCTATGAAAATCTAAAGTTTTATAAATTCAATTAACGTTAAATTTTTGTTTTTGGTAAAATTAACCTTGTATAAAAAGATGAGATCTACCAATGTATAATAAATTTGAAAAGAAATTGTAATTAAATGTAACTTTTTTTTACGAACGATAGATTTTCTACAACATTCGCAATGTTTCATTTATAATTTACAATAATATTTATTGATGACCTCCCCCAATTAACTTTTGTCTCTAAGAATCAATCTGACAATCTCTAAAACTCTTTTTTTCCAAAAAACAAATTACTATGTGAATAAAATTAAAAAGGATGCACTATTTATAAAGGACAAAAAAAAAAACAGATTAAAAAGAGCTAGTAGGATACTTCTAATATGACAAAGGTACCAAAAATTCTCTCATATTTCATGATCATGGATTATTTTTCCCCCAACAAAATCACCCTTAGATTTGCGTGCGAGAATAATGAGACCAACACACAAGTCACAAACATCTCTTGGTGGATATGCTCTGAACGAAGAACTTACTTGCAGCATAACCCGTGAACTTGTACGATGATACAAAATCTTATTAATTCAACCAACATTAGCAAACAACATGCATGGGAGAGAGCTACAGATACAAAAATCCGTGACACACACCATTTTAAAGCTACAATAAAACTTCCAACCTCAAAAGCATAAATGTAATTCCTTACACATTGTAGCTGACTATCTTCTACCATATGGTTAGCAAGATACCCTTATCAATGCCGAAACCCAGTCCATACCAAATACCGACACCCAAATAACATGTGACTCTAATTAGACAAGATATTGTGACAAGTCACGAAAATTTTCGACCAATTAAGAACCATTTATTAGGTGCAAAGCTCACGAGCAACGCCAAGCCTAGAGTTGGGCACGTCGTAGAGGACACGGTGGTTTTGTTGCTGCATGTTGGCAATGACATTGAGCACTGAGTTCACGTTATCTGGGGCTGCCGCCATGGCCAAGCATGTGATGCTGCCGGCAGTGCTGTGTATGAGGATGTTGTCTGTCGGGAGTGTAACATTCATGCCAGAGAACATGAACGTTATTGTCGGTGCAGCTATTGGGACAGTGTAGCATGTGTCAAACCCTCCTAACGTCGTCACGGGGAGCTTCAAACCAACCCGTCTGCGGAACTCGTTTCGGACCGCCACGTAAGCCGGTTCAACTAGCCGCGTGAATACCGTACCTAATAGTATTTAATAAGAAAAAGGGGGAAAAATGCATTAGTGAAATTATTTTGGCGATATAATCCAATTATCTCTTTAGTATTTGTTATATGCTTCAGTTTTGCCCTTTTCTTTTGGACATCATCCCTCCCACAAAAAAAAAAAAAAAAAAACAAAAAAATAAAACAAAAAAATGGTGATGGGTAGTATAATTATA
The DNA here is from genome assembly GCA_031439595.1 of Pterocarpus santalinus. Taxonomy (NCBI): domain Eukaryota; kingdom Viridiplantae; phylum Streptophyta; class Magnoliopsida; order Fabales; family Fabaceae; genus Pterocarpus; species Pterocarpus santalinus. The sequence continues at coordinate 27,068,333 of CM062529.1, forward strand.
TTTGACTTCAAACGAAATGGTGATTGGGGATTCTCATAATAGACATGCGGGGCATGTATGAAAGTGGTACATGGTCCAATCACTTATAGCATTTGACTGAAATTTTGTCTCAACTTGACCCAGCTTGTTTGCCATCATTAGAACATTGGACCCTTTAATTAGTTTAACTCCATGTTGTGAACGGGGTCATAGAAAGAATTAGAGAATGCAAGGGAGAGAGAAACCGCCCAAGGAAAAAAGTAAAAATAAATATTACCAGTGAAACTGTGCGAAAGGGAATGTCGTCTGACACATGTTGTTCAAGCATGATATAAGTTATCTGAATACTGTTATCATTTTCAATTTATTTTAATGCATGTCATAAGTTGAAGTTTGAGACCGCTATTGTAATAAATGATAATAAGCATTTACCAAAAAGAATAATAATAGTAAACCTATATCTCGTTAAAAAATTATTTCCTTGGATTCAAATTATCTATTATTTTGAGCAACTTTTTTGTTTATCTGTAATTTCTACATTTCAATAAAATATTTATTGTAAATTTTTTAATTTTACTCCATATACACAATTTTAAGCATAATAAACAATGAAGCATTAATATAATCATATTTAAAAAAATAAAATATTAATATAATAAATTAATCATTAAATAAAAATATTTTAATAAATATTTTTTATAACTAATCATTGATTTTTTGATTCTTTAAATAGTGTATAAATAACTAAAACAATAGATAATTTGAATCAGAGGTAATAATAAACATACTATTTTATTTTTCTATTTTTTTCTTCTGAAAATATAGTGTGTTAAGACATTACCGGAATCAAAAATGGTGCCTGCGCCAGTGGTTGGGTTGAATGCCAACGCTGCCGGAGGGATATCGACAATTCTCCGGCCAACCCTAACTGCGACCAAGTTGACATAGTAAAGCGATGATCTTCTGGGGTTCTTGAGAAGAGGGGTAAACTTGATCCTCTTGGGCTGGGCCACAGGACCAAGTCTCAAGGAGCCAGAGAAGTTGAGGGCTTTGAAGCTGGGCAAGCAGTAAGAGAATGTGGATTGGTACAGCTTTTGGGTCTGGGACAAAAGTGACAATGGGCCTCGGCCCAGGCCCAATAGGCCCTGTGGTGGTACTGAGCTCCCTGCGGTCTTCTGAATGCACCCAAAGGTGTAGGCTGGAACTGGGTCGGTGGCTAAGATCACTCTGTCTTGGACCAGGTTGGCTGCCACGGTGGAGCTGCCATAGGTTAAGTTGAATGCGCACGCTCTCCCACCGCAAGTGGGGTTGGGTACCTGAAAAGTATTCACGAGCACAAAACAACATTGAGAACTGTTGCTATTTATTTTCCCACCGTTAGAGTGACAATGGAAAGTGACAAGTATCTTTTGTCACGAAGTCACGTGAATTTTTTATGCTAACGGTTGCTGGAGTCACCGACATGTATGGAGCTTTTGAGCGTTTAGATCGGATATGATATGAGGAAGCTAACCCACGCGAAATGCAAAAAACCTAGTGGCGCGTGAGTAAAATGATGGTGATGGAGAAAACTTTAAGCGGTGCCGTGCAAGAAGGACATGTGGCCGTGGGAGTGCTGCTTTTCAAGATATTGAATATTCTTTTGGGCTCCAAACCATTTTGCAAGTCCACCAGACAACCCGCACCTTATGATTAATGCCTAATAGATCCTTGTTTGGCACAGCACCTTTGCTGTTCAAGATATTGAATATTCGACTGGTTTTTATTTAAATTATGAGTTTAATTTTAATATATTATTAACAAAAGAAATTTACATTATTAATTATTTATTTGTTATTATATATATTATTCTTAAAATAATTATGATAAATGTTCTTAATAATGTAATAAATATAATTAAATAAAAAGTTTTAAAAACTATATCAATAATATATTAAAATTATATCTTCAAATTATTTTATTGAATATTATTTTTACAATTATGCAGATGTTAATTATACACAACTTTAATATTTGAGTCACATGAATCTCCTCAATAACTTTTTTTTTTTCAAACTTAACATTAATGTATGCGAATAATGCTGGATGACGAAGAAAAGCACGAATGAGTTGGACAGCCATGTTTTCAGTTTTCCTCCTTCATTGCAGATACATTTAAAAGTTTTACTATCCATTTTATAGTCATAAAAAACTTGATCGGTCAGAGCTACCTCTTTAACAGTTTTGTAAATTTAATGTAAGCAATGAAGTGTTAAGCATTTAATGATTTAAAGCACGAATCTATGTGAGTCTAAAAACATCTGAGAATGTTTCTAATGAAAATTATGAGATCCAAGCATTCCACGCCACATAAAAAAGGTATTTGTTACCGTGAATACATGATTTCATAATAAAGGCAAAAAGAAATTGGAAAGATGCAAGGAAATGTAGCAAGAGTTTTTTTTTTTAACTTGTACGTCACCTGTTTGCACTGCGGAGCTCCACAGCGAACGTTCCTGAAAGTGGTGGACTCAGAAGGAGCAAATGGGGTTGAAGAGCAACCAACACAACCAGTGCAAGGGACCCAAGCAACATCACTGCTAGTGTCCATGGCCATGAGCAAGGTCTGAGCAGGGGTACCAATCTTGGCCTTCACAATGTATGTTGGGCTCTGTATAATTTGCCTTCCTGAGGCAATTGGCACAACTGATCTCCTAGCCACCAAGCTGGACAGGTACTGCACCCTGGCTTGGTCCTTGGCCTGCAGCTGGAGAATGCTCTCTTCCCATGACAGTGGCTTTGATGGCCTGAATGGGGAGCATGGGCTAAATACATGGAACACTTGGAGGGTTGAGCCATGGTCCTGGGCATCACATTTGGGGTTGAGCCCTTGTGCTAGGGAGATGAGGAGGAAGAGAAGCAATGGAGTGAGTAAAAGTGGGGATTTCATGGCAGCTAAGGTTGAGACTATGGTGCATTGACATGAGGACTAAGTATCATATATATAGTAAAACAACTAACCTTGTTAGAAGAAAAATATTATTTGGACATACTTTTATATGTGTCAGTCGACTCATAATAATTCATATAAAAAAAATAGGAACTCGAGAATTGGGTAGCAATATTATTATTTATCACTTATTCTCCAATTATGTAGATCAAATTTTCACTTATTTATACATAAATTACAATAAATTGATTGACACATATAAAAATATGTCCGGAGTACTCTTGTGAGAAGGTATTTTCTTTCTATTTTACTTTTGGGTTGAAAGATATTTTTTTGGAGGGCATATGGTTGAGGAAGGGTAGCAGGGCATGGGTCACTTAGTGGTACCAATGTAGTGGAGTGACAAATATAAGTCGGTAGGTGATAACAGACTGTACTCCATTTGGAGTTGTAGGCTGATGAGAGCTTAAATCTTGTGCAACAAATTCAAATTGGAAGCTACAATTATATATTACGGTTTTAGACATCTATCTTGGTAAAAATGATTTTATATTGCATGAAAAACGTAAGTCCTGATGGGCTGCTATAATGACTGAAGCATCAATAGTTGAACACATGCCTCAAACTTATGATATGCTTTCTAAGAGTAGTGCGTAGGGTATCTCTGTCTTCTAATTAACACAGTTATGCTTAATTATGGTGTAGGAATATGCAATTTCGAGGATGCTAAAAAAGAGACATTGATAAAGATACACAATTGACATGTATGGGTTAAAGAATAGTATTATAATGCCTCGTGGAATGGCCATGATGAAGTGCTCAGCAAACAAGAAAGCAAATGTGGGATTGTGGGAAGTACCATAGTGCACCACGCCTTATCTCTCAGTACCATTTACACTAGAATGTTTGTTTCCTTTAAACACTTTTCAGAAATATCCATCATAAGTTTCACTTGAGGTTGTGACTCTTAGAGAGGAAGCCAATCTCTTAATTGATTTGCTAATGTCGATGATCTAATCTTGGAAATAAGTGACAAGTCTAATCTGCAAACCATAGACAGCGAATTTTGCTGGATTGCTCTGTGCCTTCTTATTTTGTTCTTGGTCTACCTTCTATGATTCTACCATTTCTTGAGTCCTCATATTAGCAGGCATTATGTTAGGTAGATAGCTTGATTATTTAAATATTAGTATTATGACAAATTATTACACAAATGACAATTATTCAAGCTAGATGGGTTTGAAACTCCACTTGATACATCTACAAATGAATACCATTCTAGCAATACATGGTTTGAAGTATGTACTGAAATCTTACATGGTCAACTTCACTTTATCTGGCCTATCTTGGCCGCTATATGCTCTGGAAGGTGTAAGAATATACTTTATTCTCTATATTGGTGAGACCATAAACCATGGTTGGCATATTATATAATTTACTTGAATAACCAAAAAGTGGCTAAAGTGATCCCTAGGGTCATGCACCTTAATTGGTAAAGTGATACCAAATCTCAAGTTCTAATGTCAAAATTATTAGACCCTGGAACTAGAGTAGATGAGTTTGTTTGAAATTTTTTGGGTAAAAAATTATTAGTTTTATTGAAAAAATTACTTTTCATATATTTAAATAATTTTTTAAAAATAATTAAAATATCAAAAAATTTTATTTTTAACTTTTTTTTATAAAAATTGAAAAGAATAATTTATAAATAATATAAAATTTAAGTTTCATAATATTTTTTTAAGTTGAAACAAATGCACTGTTAAAAAAAGTGTATAAGATTCTAAAGTATCATAGCTTATTGTTAATTAAAAAGTGACAACATAACTCAAAAGTGCTATATTATTTGCAATGTAGGACCCCAGAAAAGAGGACTTATCATAAGCCCCCAATCTGAATCTGTTCGAAAACCGACTTATGTCAGTATAATGAATTCAAAAATCTAAGAGCATACACAGATACCCACATACAGACACCCACTTAGAGGACAAGATTAAACCATTGACTGATCTGTTTCTCTATCTGATATGCTTGTTTCCATAAGCTATATAACTTCAATATTAGAAGTGAGATCTTGATCTGAACATTGAATTTTTAACAGCAAGGAAAAATGAAGATTTAAATAGGCGAAGATTGAATTCTCCATAGTCGTTTTCACAATGTCACGTTCAAACCTATTATATGTCCCCTCGTAAGGTCAAGCTCATCCCTGCATGATTTGAGCAACCAGTTGGGACATTGTTCTATTATATTTTATTAGTTAATAGACATCATTTTCAGTACGATGAGGGTCTACATGTGATTTCACCATTGTGATTGAAGTGTCACAGTCATGTGGATCCTAGCTAATTGCATTCAGAAAATCTTTGTTCAGTCGTAAAGACAAACCATTTTAGTTGCTAAGCCAATATTGCACACTTTCATTTGAATTCTAATTAACCATTCGGTGTGAATAGAATCCAACCATTTCACAAGACAACCGTAGAATTTGACGATCAATTACGTAGTCGCTCACTAACCCATTTGAATGTTCTGTTGAATAAAATAAAATAAAATAATAGTAATCTAAAGTTTAACAGGGGCTTAATAATTTTGAGTAACAGTAATAGTAATCTAAAATGCATTTTAATCCGTGAACTAAATCAAAAATTCTTTTTTTAGAGAGGAAAAAACGAAGTCATAATCATATCATCAAGAAAAAGGGTAATTTTAATCTAACTAGTTAACATGTGAGCACTGAGCACTAACAAAATTTACTTTTCAAACTAGGTTTCAATTAGTACAAGACAATTATCATCATGAAATCATTAAACGAAAGCAACAAAACAAAAATGCAAGAAAACAACAATAAAAAGATGGCAGTGTGATACAACAAAACATCAAGTCACTTATCCTCTAGTAGACTAGTAGAAGTAATTCCGCAAATGTTGTATGTGAAATCTGCAACCTGTCGATACTGTTATTAAAAACCGTAACAATACTTATGACAGTGTTATAGCTACCGGTTGATAAAATATAAGGGGAAATTTCAAAAAGTTGTAAAATAAAAAGCGCTTGAAAATATTTACATGATCAAAGTTATTTAATATACAAAATCTGAGATTTACTACTAGAACAAGCTTGAAATTCGAGGCGCTGTTTTAAATGCTGTATAGTTTTTTATGCATTTGGGACTAGCTGGACCTATGAGTTGATTCGGAGCATTGGTTTCGATTAATGAAAATCTGGCAGGTATGATGATTGGGGGGAACCTGCAGAACAGGAGCTTAGAACTTGGAAATTGAAACTCACATAAAAGTGGAACTCGGAACTCACATAAAAGAGGAGCTCAGAACTTGTATCAAGTTGCCTCAACTTCCTCATCTTGTCATGTGATGAAATTGACAATTGTAATGAGATTTCTGAATTCCACTTTTATTCTAGTTCCAATTTTCCATGTTGGTTGGTTTCGAGTTCCAAAACCAATTCACTTCTAATTGTCCTTTACGGAACACACTAAATATACAGTGCATTAAGCATCTTAATTTATAGGGTGAATTACACTGACCTTCCCCAAGATTCAATATAATTACACTTGACACCCCTTTATTTAGTTTTATTACATTGACCTCCCTTATTGTTAACTGAAGTTAACTTTGTTTGTGTAATGAAATCGAAACTCGGTCACATATTTAGATTGGAACTTATGACTAGTTTCGAATTAAACCTGTCACTTAAAGAGAGAGAGTTCACTTCTTTTCTTTTGAATTCTAACTTTCGAGTTAAATCTATCACTATTTATGATAGTTCACTTCTTTCTTATTATTTTTCACTTTTCAAGTTTCGAATTCCAATTTCATTACGCAAACAAAGTTAACTTTCGTTAATAATAAAAAGATCAATGTAATATAAATAAATAAAAAAATACTAAATATAATTACTCTAAAATTCAGGAGTTCAGGGAATTCACCCTGATTTATAAAGTGCATGGCATCAAGCGCTGAAATTGAAATTGGTGTAAGAAACACACAGAATTTCGCGGATGAGAAGGGCAAAAGAGCTACTACAACATGTGGAATGTGGAGCTGAAAAGGGGGTGCTAGTGAATAAATGAATGGGCTAGAAGACAACACGTGTCACTTTGTGCTGTGACCTTTGATGCTGTCGGCACAATTACATTTACACAGACCCATCTAATGCTCTCTGTCTTTTTCTTTGGATTTCGTTCACTAATGTTTACTTGCTTATATTTACTCTCTTTTAAAAGTTTTTTGTACAATATTGTTTTTATTTAAGATAAATTACATTAACCTCCCCTTACATTTGATACCCCTATATTTAATTATATTATATTGACCTCCCTTCTTAATAACAGAAGTTAACTTCGTTTGTATAATGAAATCAGAACTCAATGATAGGTTTAGATCGGAACTTGGGACTAGTTTCGAGTTAAACCTGTCACTTAATGAGAGAGTTCACTTCTTCCTTGTCGTTCCCCGTTTCTGTGTTTCGAGTTCATTACACAAATGGAGTTAACGTCTGTTAATAATAAGAAAGGTCAGTGTAATATAACTAAATAGAGGGATGCCGGGTGTAATTATACTTAACTTCAAGGGAGATCAACATAATTTACCCTTATATTTAATTAAAAGTAAATAATTATTTTGGTCCTAAAATTTTATAGTTGACATCAATTTAGTCCTGAAAAAATATTTGATATCAATTTAGTCCTCACATTTCAAAATTGGACATCAATTTGGTCTAATAGTCAAATCCCACTAACTTCCATTAACTTCTGTCAGTGTGCATCTCATTGTTTAACTCGAAACTCAGAAACTTGGACGTTGAACTCGGATCTCGAAAACTTGAGTTGAACTTTGAACTTGGAAACTTGAATAAGGAAGAAGTGCACTATCTCATGTTTAACTTGGAACTCGAAACTCGAAAACTTGATAACGTAGAAGTGATTTGTTTCACGTTGAATTCGGAACTTGAAATCTTAGCCAAAGAAGAAGTAATCTCTCTCACGTTGAACTTGAAACTCGAATTTCCAAGAACTCAAAAGCTTGACAAGGAAGAAGTGCACTCTAGAGTTGAACTTTTAACACGGACCTCAGAAACTTGGACAAGGAAGAAGTGCACTCTCTCAAGTTAAAATTGGAACCCGGAACTTGGAAATTTGACAAGGAAGAAGTGATCTCTCTCATGTTGAACTCACAACTTGGAATTCCGGGTTCCGAGTTCATCAAGGGAATTCACATTAACGAAGGTTAATAGAAATTTGTAGGACTTGACCATCAGACCAAATTGATGTCAAATTTTAAAATGTAAGGACTAAATTAATGTCAAATATTTTTTTAGGACTAAATTAATATCAACTATAAAATCTTAGAACCAAAAAGATTATTTACTCCTTTTGTAACTAGCATTGTCTCAATCACTTATCTTATTGAAAATTTCTTACATTACCGCGGAGTAAAAGCTTTCCTTATGTTAAGGGGAATCTTGACCCTCAATTTCTTTTCTCTATTATTGTGACCCTTTAAACAAATGGTAGAGATGCAAAGAACTTTTCTATCTATTAGAGTGTAAAGCAGTAAAAATTTGTATGTTCAAACAGCTATGTTATTGATCATATTATTTTGAAAAATCATCAATTTTTTTATGCATAAAACCTAGAGATCAAATGATTGCATATAACAATTCAACTTTGAATTTTGTTTTTTCCAATTATCAAATTAGATAAAATGCCAAACACAACAATATCACAATAATTATCAAATTAAATCGTACATTTTTTTTTTTTTTGAAAACACTAAATATGATTGATGATAGAACTAAACATATAAGTGGAAGATTACAATAAGGCTAATAATTCGAAGCCCATAGTTGGGAAATAGGCCGTAGAGCCAATACAATTTACTAGCTACAACCCCGAGATACTATCTATGGCAATGGGATTAGAATATATTAAAACAAGAATAGCAGCCCCTACCTAATTTCATATAATCCAATTTAAGAATAAAGATACACATATGCAATCCTACTTTGCAAGAACTCTCTGAGTTTCTATGTGCTTTATCTTCCATTTTATACCTTAATTGTATAATCTTCAGCTAGCAAAAGCTTCACTTTTTTCTTCCTTTAGCCTTGACAAGCATATTCTTTTCCAAAATAGCATCTTAGAGTATAGCTGAGAGCCAAAGTCAGGGGCCAAATGTCTCAGCAAATATGTTGTCACCACAGAAATAGAAAACACCCAACCAATAGCCATCAGTAGAGGCAGATCTATCACATGACACAAGTACAATCCTTTGATCCAGCAAAACATAACACCATCATGAGAATGACGTTCATTCACGATCGAGACATTGTTCCAATCAAGAAAAATTTCTTGGTGTGATATCAACGAACCATCCTACAATAAAGAAGGTGGGAATAGCAGGGGAAAAAGAAAAGTTATAGAGGGAGGGGGTAACTAGAAACTACTATGAAGGAGTAAGCCATCTCCATGGAACCCATCACCCCTTCCAAACAAACTAAAGAGAGAAAAATTTGTGCTGAAAGAGAGAGGAAGAACAAAGCTGGAAAGGTGGGTTTAATGCTTCTGCACAAGGGTTTTTAGCATTGTACATGTTTTTTAAAATCATCATAAGAAGAACAGTTTTTAAAAACAAGTTCAAATTCAATTTTAAAAAATAAAAGAACAAAAAAATCTATTTGATAATACTACTCTCAAAATAATTTTTAAACGATGAAAAACAAAAAAATCTATTTGGATAGTTATCTTTAAAAATAATTTTTAAAACTAATAAAACAAACAAACTTGTTTGGCAAACAATTTTTTAAAAGTAGCAAGTAGATATAATATAGATACATTCAATCATATCTTGTCATATTAGTAAATATGGTTAAATTTTATATCCACTACTTTTACATTGTCAATGCATTTAAATAAAACTCTTATTATTGATAATAAAAATTTAACATATTAATATAATTGTTAATAAGCTCATCCTTCTCAATAAAAACAAGAACCCATTGTAAAGTTGCCCAACTCAAAGGTGGGATACATAACAAAACAATGCTTAAACATGGCCACAATTGGGAATAAAAACTAAAGGGACCAACAAAAGATACAACCTTCATTGCAATCATTAAATGAACTTATCTAATGGATTAAGCTATCTAATTCCACCAATCAAAATGAAAATAATCTTGAAAGGCAGTTTGTCACATGGGTAACCACTTGCTTCCCTGCGTCCAATCAAACCCATTGTAGCAAGCAAGAAGATCCAACTATGGATGAAGAACTCCAATGAACCTGTAGCCAAAAAAAGGGGCATGTAAGCTCAAGCATACCACTATTTAACATGCTAAAGGAAAAAACTTCAAAGATAGAATTTTATCCAAAGGATAAGGACATCCAATGGTTATCAACTATGGACTCAAATGGTGAATGTTGTTGACATGAAACTAGGTATGGGTGCTGAAACAATGCCATTAAGAAGGGAAGAAATAAACCTAGTGCGGGAATGTGATGGAAACAAGATGAGGATCAAAGAGCATCTCAGACCAATAAAATACCATATTCACAAAATTGCTATCGTGCTTTAATTTGTTTTTGAAAGTAACAAGCCAAAAACACTCTGAAAGTGTGTGCTATTTTCTGTTTTTAAAAACTGGAACCTACATTCTATTTTCCAGTTTTTAAAATCAATTTGAAGAAAAAATCTTTCCAAACAAGGTTTTCGTGTTTTTATTTTTAAAAATAAAAAATTATTTCTTAAAACTATTCAAACAGACTTGATTCCCTTTTTTTTTTGGTCAGCAGATTGCATCTTTTTTTTTTTTTTTTGGTTTCAACCATACAGCCCAAGCCCAAAAGGAAAAGGCTCATTGGAATAGAAAATTAGGCATGACTAAAAAATAGAGAATTGGCCAGACCCAACTCGAAATCTAAACTGACACTTAGAGTTGGTTTCTTCGTATTTTTATTGCCCTATTCGCTTTCATCCCCAATCCTTTATTTCATCGGTGGCAGAGAAGAGGGAGATCTCAATTCCAAGGGTTTCTTTCTTTTCAGACTTTCCTATCCATTTTTCCCTTCAAACCCTAATCTTCACTTTCCTCCTAGGGTTTTTATTTTCTTGAACACTCTTATCATTATCATGCAGTCAGTGAGAGAAAGAGAGAACCATCCTCAAACACAATGAAAATAGGGTGGTTGGACCTAGAGATTACAAAGACACAGGAAAAGCGCAAGAGGATAAAGTAGCTCCCTCACCTTCGACACCAATCTTTATGGAAGTTCCGACAAGGACTTCTACCTTACCTCAATCCCCGCCAATGAAGACAATGAGAACCTTGACACCATCAATAACGAGGTTCTTTGCAAGCGTGCATCCTACACTGCCCCCAAATTGCTCCTTAAGGAGATCCTCGATGATGATAGTGACGACTACGCGGACTTAGGGTTCCGAAAGCCACAGAGGATCATTGACAAAGAGGACAAGTACTATTGCAAGAGGCTCAACCAGGTCATCTCACCAGAGTGCCAGGACCCTTTTGCTGCAGGCGAGAAGATGGTGGACCTTTCCATGAGGACCAACGCCAACATAATAAAGGAGCAGGCCCTGAAGAGGGAGAAGGAGGAGACCTTGAAGTTGATTGCCAAGAAGAAGAAGGAAGAGGAAGAGGAAACAAAGGTTGTGCCGCTACAACAAGGAGGAATAAGCGGGACCAGTCTCACAATAACAGTGTCATGACGAAGAAGGCAAAAACTTTGGACTGGGATATGTCGAACATGACTCCTAGGCGGTGGGATGCTACCCTTACGCCAGGAAGAGTGATCGATGCAATGCTGAGGAGTAGGAATACATAATATGAGACTTCAAAGCTTGAGCGGTTGGTGGATTCGAATGCTACACCTATTGGTGGCGTTGCCCCTCGTACAAACCCTACTGGGATGACTTGGGATGCTATCCGTAAGCTCTTTGAGATGGCTACCCCAACTCCCAAGAAGCAAGGTTCAAGGTAAGATGAGATGCCTGCTATTATGGGCAGTGTAACCCCATTTCCCGGGGCCACTCCTATGGCTACCTATGCACCTGGTGTGACCCTTATTACAGGGATTAGATTGGAAACTCCAATGCCTGGGGCATTGCATTGCGTAATTACGGTGGAGCAGTATATTTTGTGGAGGTGGAAGAGGGATATTGAAGAGAGGAATAAGCCTTTGACTGATGAGGAGCTTGAGTCCTAAGAGAGATATAAGATTTTGGAGCCTTTTGCTTCTTATGTGCCCATTAGGACCCCTACTCCATTGGGACTTTATCAGATCTCTAAGGAGAACCATGGTCAACAGTTTGATGTTCCTAAGGAGGCACCTGATGGGTTGCCATTCCTAAAACTGGAGGATTATCAATATTTTGGTATGTTGTTGAATGAAGAGAATGAAGAGGAGTTGTCGCTTGATGAGCAGAAAGAGAGGAAGATCATGAACCTTTTGCTTAAGATGAAGAATGGAACACCCCCACAAAGGAAAGCAGCTTTGAGATAGCTTATTGATAATGCTTGTGAGTTTGGTGCTGGCCCTCTATTCAACAGGATTTTGCCATTGCTCATGTAGCCTACACTAGAGGACCAGGAAAGGCATTTGTTGGTTAAGGTAATTGATAGGGTTTTGTATAAATTGGATGAATTGGTTCGACCTTATGTGCATAAAATTCTTGTTGTTATTGAACCCTTGTTGATTGATGAAGACTATTATGCCCGTGTGGAAGGGAGAGAAATCATCTCTAATATCAGTAAGATTGCTGGACTTGCCACTACGATTGCAGCTATGCGGCATGATATAGATAACATTGACAAATATGTTAGGAACACTACTGTTAGAGCTTTTAGTGTTGTTACCTCAACTCTTGGTATTCCTGCACTCTTGCCCTTCTTGAAGGCTGTTTGTCAAAGTAAGATATCATGGCAGGCTTGGCATACAGGGATTAAGATTGTACAATAGATTGCTATTTTAATTGGTTGTGCGGTGTTGCCACATCTGAGATCACTTGTGGAAATTATAGAGCATGGTCTGAATGATGAGAATTAGAAGATGAGAACCATCACTACTTTGTCTCTTGCTGCTCTTAAAGAGGCTGCTGTTCCTTATGGGATTGAAAGTTTTAACTCTCTGTTGAAGCTGCTATGGAAAGGTATTAGGCAACATCGTGGGAAGGTGTTTGGCTACATTTTTAAAAGCAATTGGCTTTATTATTTCGTTGATGGAATGATAAATATGCCAGTTACTATACTAAGGAAGTGATGCTTATTCTGATTTGTGAATTCTAGCCACCTTATGAAGAAATGAAGAAAATTGTTCTAAAAGTGGTGAAGCAGTGTGTCAGCACTAAGAGTGTTGAAGTTGACTATATTAGAAATGATATCCTACCTGAGTTTTTCAGGGACTTCTAGGTTAGAAGGATGGCTTTGGATCAAAGAAATTATAAGCAACTTGTGGAGACGATTGTCGAGATTGCTAACAAAGTTAGTGTTACTGATATTGTTGGAAGAATTGTTGAGGATCTTAAAGATGAGAGTGAGCATTACCAATGAATGGTTATGGAAACTATTGAGAAGGTGGTCACTAACTTAGGAGCATTTGATATAGATGCATGACTAGAAGAGGTTTTGATTGATGGTATTCTTTATGCCTTCCAAGAGTAGACTGGTAATGATGCTAATGTGATGCCTAATGGGTTTAGTGCTCTTGTGAACTCCCTTGGGCAGAGAGTGAAACCATATCTGCCTCAAATTTGTGGTACCATCAGGTGGCGGTTAAATAACAAGAGTGCAAAGGTGAGACAACAAGAAGTGGACCTTATTTCCAAGATTGTTGTGGTCATGAAGTAGTGCCATGAGGAACAATTGATGGGTCACCTTGGTGTTGTCTTGTATGAGTATTTGGGAGAGGAGTATCCTGAAGTTTTAGGGTCAATATTGGGAGCTCTCAAGTCAATTATCAATGTTATTGGTACAACGAAGATGACTCCACCTACAAGTTTCGATTTCTGCATTAAAGATGGACTACAATATCCCGAGTTTATCGAGTTTCGAGTTCTTAGTTGGGCCTCACGCTGACAAAAATCAATGTATGGGCACCGAGTTCCGAGTTCCTGGTTAACTATGGACTACAATATTCCACGAATATCGAGTTCTAAGTTTAGAATTGGGCCTCGCACTGACAAAGCCAACGTATAGGCACCGAGTTCCGAGTTCCTAGTTAATTATTCCATAGACACCGAGTCTCGAGTTGGGCCTCGCACTAACAAAAATCAATGTATGCGCACCAAGTTCCAAGATGGGCACCGACAAAAATCAACATATGGACATCGAATTCGAAGTTTCGAGTTCACTATGTAAAGATAAACAGATTACCTGATACTAACTTGATGGACTATAATATTTTAATATTATGTATTAACATATTAAACATATTCTATCATTCTCTACCATTAAATTTGTGAAAAGCTTCAGATCAATGGTTTAATTTTAAGTGAACATTCAATGTTCATATTCTTTGGTGAACACTCTAAACATTTCCATGGTTTTAGACATCTATTTTGGTAAAAATGATTATATATTGCATCAGTTTGCACTGAAGGAAAATAGAAAGTCGTGATTGGCTACTATAATGACAGAAGCATCAATAGTTGAACAAATGCCTCAAATTTTTGATATACTTTCTAGGAGTTGTGCATAGGGTATCTCTGTCTTCTAATCAACACAATTATGCTAAATAATAGTGTAGGAATATGCAATTTCGAGGATGCTAAAAAGAGACGTTAATCAAGATACACAATTGACATGTTATGGGTTAAAGAATAGTATTATAATGCGTCGTGGAATGGCCATGATGAAGTGCTCAGCAAACGATAAGGCAAATGTGGGATTGTGTATCATAGTGCACCACGTCTTATCTCTCAGTACCATTTGCACTAGAATGTTTGTTTCCTTTAAACACTTTTCAGAAATATCCATCATTAGTTTCACTTGAGGTTGTGACTCTTAGAGAGGAAGCCAATCTCTTAATTGATTTGCTAATGTCGATGATCTAATCTTGGAAATAAGTGACAAGCATAATCTGCAAACCATAGACAGCGATTTCAGCTGAATTGCTCTGTGCCTTCTTATTCTGTTCTTGGACTACCTTCTATGATTCTACCATTTCTTGACTCCTCATATTAGCACGCATTATGTTCCGTAGATAGCTTGATTATTTGAATTTTAGTATTATGACAAATCATTACACAAATGACAATTATCCAAGCTAGATGGGTCTGAAACTCCACTTGATACCACTACGAATGAATACCGTTTTAGCAATACATGGTTTGAGGTATATACTGAAATCTCACATATTCAACTTCACTTTATCTGGCCTATATTGGCCACTATATGCTCTGGAAGGTGAGAGAATATACTCTCTCTATTCTCTGTACTAGTGAGACTATAAACCATGGTTGGCATATTAGATATTTTATTTGAATAACCAAAAAGCGGCTAAAGTGATGCCTATGTGGCGTTTGGTAAGGTGGCAAATTTTCTTTTGTCTGGAAACGTGAAAAGATTCCTACGACCGATAGGATATTTGACGTAACATTCTTGGAAAAGAAAATCTCTCCCAAAATATTATTATTTTCATAAAAATTCAACATTTTTATGGAAAAGAAATATTTTTTATTCTAAAAAGATCAAAATATCCCTATCATCATGTAAAGCCACCAGCCCTTGCCGCCATCCAGTCTGCCACTGTTGGCCGGTCACGCGCTTTTGCACCTCCATTGAGGGTGTTTTTAAAAATTTATCAAATATTCTGATAATTTAATTTACATACTAAATACGCCTAAAATATCGTATCTGAAAAAGTTATTCCTGAAAATAACATTTTTGGAAATACTATTGTTAAGAATGAAAATTTATTTCATCTACCAAACGCCCCAAAGGGTCATGCACCTTAATTGGTAAAGTCATACCAAATCTCAAGTTCTAGTGCCAAAATTATTAGACCCTAGAACTAGATTGGATGCGTATGTTCAGTGTTTTGTTTGGTAAAAAAATTGTTTTTTTTTTTTAAATCATTTCTCATATATTTGGATAATTTTTTTAAAAATAATTAAAATCTCAAAAAAATATGTTTCATTTTTTTTATAGAAGCTAAAAAAAGTAGTTTCTAAAAAAAAAAATTCAATTTTTACCTTTTTCAGCTATATATAAAATTTAAGATGTATTACATTGACCTTCTCTTAGACTCAATATAATTATACTAGACACTCCTCTATTTAGCTATATTACACTAACCTCTCTTATTATTAATAGAAGTTAACTCCATTTGTATAATGAACTCGGAACTCAAAAACTGGGAACGACAAGAAAGAAGTGAATTGTCACAAATAGTGACATGTTTAACTCGAAAGTCGGAACCGGCAGGTTTCACTCCGAGCTGGTCCCGAGGTTCAATCTAAGCCTATCAACTTGACTGAGTTCCAAATTCCTATGTCATTATACAAACAGAGTTAACATCTATTAATAATAAGGGGGTAAGTGTAATATAGATAAATAGAGGGATGTCGGGTGTAATTATACTAAATATTAGGAAAGGTCAATATAATTCACCCTAAACTTTAAATTTCATAATCACTCTTTTTAAAAGTTGAAACAAATAAAAGTGTATAAAATTATGAAGTGTCATAGCTTCTTGTTAATTAAAGAGTGGCAATATGACTCAAAAGTGCTCTATTATTTCCAATGTAGGACCCCAGAAAAGAGGACTTAATCATACGCCCCCAATCTGAATTTTCTCTAAAACCGACTTATGTCAGTATAATGAATTCACAAATCTAGAGCATACGCAGATACCTACATACAGACACCCACTTAGAGGACAAGATTAAACCCTTGACAAATCTATTTCTCTATCTGATATGCTTGTTTTTATAAGCTATATAACTTTAATATTAGAAGTGAGATCTTGATCTGAACATTGAACTATAACAGCAAGGAAAAATGAAGATTTAAATAGGTGAAGATTGGATTCTCCATAGTCATTTTCACGATGTCACATTCAAACCTATTATATGTCCCCCAGTGCAGTCAAGCTCATCCCTGCATAATTTGAGCAACCAGTTGGGACATTGTTCTATTATATTTTATTAGTTAATAGACATCATTTTCAGTACGATGAGGGTCTACGGGTGATTTCACCATTGTGATAGTAGTGTCACAGTCATGTGCAACATAGCCAATTGCATTCAGAAAATCCCAGTCCAGTGGTAATTAAAGACAAACCATTTTAGTTGCTCAGCTAATATTGCACGCCTTCATTTGAATTCTAATTAACCGTTCGGCGTGACTAGAATCCAACCATTTCACAAGACAACCATAAAATTTGACGATCAATTACTTAGTCGCTCACTAACCCATTTGAATGTTCTGCCGAATAAAATAAAATCAAATAATAGTAATCTAAAGTTAATAGAGGCTTAATAATTTTGAATAATAGTAATAACAATCTAAAACGCATTTTAATTCGTGGACTAAATCAAACTTTCTTTTTTCCAGAGGAAAAACGAAATCATAATCGTATCATCAAGAAAAGGGATAATTTTAATCTAACTAGTTAACATGTGAGCACTGAGCACTAACAAAATTTACTTTTCAAACTATGTTTCAATTAGTACAAGACAATTATCATCATGAAATCGTTAAACGAAAGCAACAAAACAAAAATGCAAGAAGACAACGATAAAAAAGATGGCAGCGTGATACAACAAAACATCAAGTCACTTATCCTCTAGTAGAAGTAATTCCGCAAATGTTGTATCTGAATTCTGCAACCTGCAGATTCCGTTATTAAAAACCGTAACAATACTTATGACAGTATTATAGCTACCAATTAATAAAATAGAAGGGGAAATTCCAAGAAGTTGCAGAATAAAAAGCGCAAGAAATATTATTTACATGATCAAAGTTATTTAAAACACAAAATATGAAATTTACGAGTAGAACAAGCTTGAAATTGAAATTGTTTTAAGAAACACGAAGAATGTGGCAGTTGAGAAGGGCAAAAGAGCTACTACAACACGTGGAATGTGGAGCTGAAAAGGAAGTGCCCGTGAATAAATGCATGGGCTAGAAGACAACACTTGTCACTTTGTGCTGTGGCCTGTGATGCTGTCACAATTACACTTTCACAAACGCATTTAATGCTCTCTGTCTTTTTTTCTGGATTTCGTTCATTAACGTTTATTTGTTTATATTTAACTAATTATCTTTTTTCTTTTTCTTTTAAAATTGTGTGTTAATTAATAACTAAATTATAATTTCGTAGAGTGTCACGGGAGTTCACTGCGCGGAACCTCTCAATTTTGCTTTTGCCGACAGTCACAAGACAAAGCTCATGCTCGGCATGACAGAACCGTACGATAGCGTTTGTTGACGTCACTCCCTGCTCTTTTAAATTATGTTTGTTATATCGTCTAGCTAGATTGCTATAATATAGTGGCGTGCATTTCGTATATCAAGGAGTATGGTGTATCTTACAATCTGATGGTAAAATTGTAAAATATATTGATATATTAATTATTTATGATATATTATAGTAATATCTAATTTTAAAAAAATTTAAAAATATGATTAAATATATTTTAAAAATTAAATATTATATATTAATAATATAAAATTATATTAATATTATAAAATAATTTTACACTTAATATAATCACAAAATTCTATTTGTGTAATTTTATTCGTAATTTTACTCTGTCAGCATAATTTTATATTAAAAGTATAAAATTATTTTATATTATTAGTATAATTTTACATTATCAATGTATAAAAATTAATTTTTAAAAATCAGAAAAATTTTATCAATACAATTTTATTCTGTCAGTATAATTTTAGGGTATTTTATACTGTCAATATAATTTTAGATTAATAGTGTAAAATTATTTTATACTGTTAGTATAATTTTATACTATTAATATATAAAAATTAATTTCTAAAATATATTTAATCATATTTTTTTATTTTTTTAAAATTAATATATTATTACAGTGCATCATAGGTGGTTGGTATATCGATATATCTTACAAATCTAATCCATTAGATATACTACAGTCACAAAGTGTATAATGCACCTTTGACTGCGAAGAGCATCGCAGTCAACGCCTAATATAGATTGAGTTTAATTTATATGTATCGAAAATAACTTTATACTATCATTATGGGATGAACTCATTTGTTATTCGGAGCCCAACATGCCAAGCTGGCCCAAGATGGAAACCAAGCCTAATCTTAGGAAAGGACTCGAGGACGGAAACCCAAATGGTTATGGGACCTCGACTTCGATTCCATGGTAGGTACGACCTCTGAGATGCGCGTAGGCATGGGACGGTTGGAGGCATCAGCAATGAGTGGGCCTCGTGATATCCAAGGAGATACACACCACCATATTGCACTAAAGACGCGCCAATTGATTGTCAATCCACAAGCCCATACTCAGTTTTGATCAGGTATAATCACTTTCAACCGAGCTTCAAACAACTGTCAACTAAATGAAATGTAAGAAAATACCAAATAATGGTAGTTCTCTTATCATAGTGGTAGTTACTTGGCATAATTTTGTACTTTCTTACATTTTTATTAGTTGACAGTATAAAATTATTTTATACTGTTAATATATATAAATTAAACTCATCTAGACTACCATTCAAAAATATTATCATTTTTTAAAGGGTAAATAAACAAAACCACCCTCAAAATTTATGTAAATAAGACTCCACCCTATCACTTAAAGGCACTAACAGGTTAAGTGAAAAATATTCTAACAAAATATTCCTAGTTAACCTTGGTTAAGAGTTATTATATATAAAAGATTAAATTATACTTATCCCCTTGAGATTTCATAATATTGCAGATATCCCAAAACTTCTACAAATATTGCATTTCGCTCCACTCTCCTATGGACTTCCGAGTTTCGACTTATGATTTCATTCTGATATGGTTGTTTCCATTCAGCAGTGTAAAAAATGAAATTGGAACTCGGAACTCAGAATGCCTGCACCTAGTCCATGGGCCCACCAAATGCCCCAATGCATCACTTCTTGCTTATCCTATGCTTTTCAAACTCCGAGTTCCGAGTTCCAAATTAGTGTCCATGGGGGAGTAGAGCAGATCGCAATATTTGTAGAAATTTAGGAGTATGTGCAATATCATAAAATTTCAAGGGGGTAAGTACAATTTACCCTATATAAAATAAAAATTAACTATTGTAGTACCAACTATTTTGGAAAAAGCTAATCGATTTGAAAAGCTCACTAACTCAATGTTTTGCAAAGCCAAGGCCACCGAACCATCCTAATGGAGGCGTTTGGCATAGGGCCATAAAAAAATATGCTTGGGAATGTGACATGAGAATCTAGGATTCCCATGTTTGGTACAAGGTTTGAAAAAAAAAAATTCGTGAATATTGGATTCCTAAGAAGGAAAAAAAACCTTAAAAAAATTCCATCTTCCTCTATGGAAATCCAATATTCCTATGTTAGGCGATATTTTTGTCTAGGACCAACTTAAAGTTTACTCATAAATAAATAAATAAAGTCTTTTATAAAAATTCTTATGCTTAAAGGAAATTGTGATAATAATGAAAATGAAGGTAAGGATGATATTGGCAAGTGGACCCTAATGCTTGATCCCTTTTTTCTGTTATTATTATTATTTTAAGGGATCCATTTTTTGATTCATTTTTTGTTTGGGTTTTTTGTATATATGGAATTTTGGTGGGATGATTAATGGGATATGCGTTTTCCGAAAAAATTAAGAAAATATGGCATTTGAAAGAAATTCGCCAAAAATACAGGTGAATTCTACAAAAAAAGTAAAAAGTAAATCCACTATCCATACTAGCGGATTGCAAAATAAATTTAAAAAAGGAATCCGGCCTACTACTATCCAAATTTCTTTCTTTTAATTATTTTTTTAGTCCATAGTCAACTTTTCATTTTTTATATGGCACATGTGTAATTAATTTATCATCAAGTCAACAAGCATCCTATCCACGGTAAGGTGGAACTTGGAACCGAGAACTTGGAAGGTGGCCACAGTAATGGAACTTGAAATATAAACAGTAGCAATCAGGGAATTTGTGTCATGTCTCACGTCCTACTCATGACAAGGTAGAACTTCAAACCTGGAACTTGGAAGACTACAATAATAGCGAAACCTAAAACATGAATAGCAGCAGTCAGAGAATTTGTGTCATGTCTTACATCCTACCCATGGCAAGGCAAAACCTAGAAATTGGAAGGCGGTGACAATAGCAGAACCTGAAACATCAACAGTAGTAGTGAAGGAATCTATGTCATGTCTCACATCCTACCCATGGCAAGGTAGAACCTAGAACCCGAAACCTGGAAGGAGGCTACAATAGCGAACCTGAAACATGAATAGAAAGAAAGAAGGGAGAGGAGAGGAGAGAGAAAAAGAAGAGAAAGGAAAGAGGAAAGAGGGAAGAAAGAGGAAAGAGAAAAAAGTAAAAAAAAAAAAAAGATGAAAGAAGAAAAAGAAAGAGAAATAGAAAGAAGAAAAGAGGAAAAAAAATGCCACATTTTTTAAATTTTGTCAAAAATGTCATATTTTTTATATTTTTACACAAATCCCATATAAAAATTGGCTCCCCTCATTTTTTGTTATTATTTTTATTTCTTAAAGGACCCATTTTTTGCTTTTGTGTTCACCTTAGACAAGTTATTGTGTTCAACAAGTAGTGATGCCACCATTTTGAGCCCTTACTCTTCGAGAAGTTTTGCCTTTTTCGCCTTGAGTGTAGTAGCCCTTTGTTCTAGGCTTTAGATCCTTGGGGTGTCAATCATAGTGGTTTGCAAACACTGGAACACAATAACCATTTATAGGACCTTCATTTGACACTGGTCTAGCATTAGGTCCAAATTGGATGTAGTTCCTTTAAAACAATGAGCCCTCAGTGGTATAAATTTGCTCCAACTATAAGGAACCCTCCCTATCAGCAACCTAATTTTCACAAGGGGATATCACCCCTGCCTTTGAAACATTTCTTTTCTTTATAGGAGCCTCTGAACCCATCCAAAAAGTGGCTAATTCTCAAATAACAGTGCCTACTATAGGGTGTGAACCTTGAGAAGCCCCATCTTAAGCTTCAGCATGGGCATAGGCCATTATCCTTTTCTTAGTCTAGTAAGAGGATTTTCAAGAGCCATTCTCTTTGTGAGATAAAAAACAAGTAATTAGTACAAGAAAGTCAACACAAAAAAAGTTCAACAGTAACTTACAATTCACATGTCAAGGAACCTATCCATGACTTGAGTTCAGCATCAATAAGAAAATAATGGCATAGAGCTTTAGGCGATTCTCCTCCTCATTCCATGAAGTGAGAAAGAAAATCACATACAACAATCGAGTTAAGCTCCTAGTCTCGAAACTTGGCATGATGGTTCTAGCACAAAGTGGAACCAAGATCCCTCTCTATAGTAAGGAAGAAAGGTTGGGTCCTAAGGCAGTTCCACCTAGAAGTAGCAATCTTTGAATTCTTTGTAAGAATCCAATAAGATGAAGGAGACCATGTGGCCAGTATAAGCTTGGTAGCCAACCCTAAGTAGTCCCACTACTTGAAGGCCACAACATTGAAAATAAATAAAAGAACACCCTATGGAACGAGGCAAGCCAAGGTGCGAACTACTAACTCTTAAAATCGCATCATGGTCCAACTGTTAGGATGCAGTTATGAAGGGGCCACCTTCAGATACTTAAGGACATTAATTTGGAATCAAAGAATGATAATCGAACCCCCCACTTCATGAAGAAGGTTTCATAGAGAAACATGAAGTGGGGGTGGCTTGAAGTTCTAGTGTTGCAAATCCTTTAGGACATGGCAAAACACAAGTAGCACTCCTCCCCTCGCCTATACTAGATAACTCTAGATGTTGGCTATGTCTTCATCAAACTTGACATAAGAAGAAGTACCTAATACTTGGTGGTCTGCCCACTGATATAGAGTGATATCTTGTAGTAGGCAAAATATCTTCATGGATACAGAAGTAACCTTTTTTCTTGCCATCTAGTGGAACCTCAAAAGTATGGAAATGACCTACACAAAGAAAACCACCGCCGTCCAAACTATCTGACACCAAGGTTAAAGCCTCTGTAAATTGGACCTCAAATCCTAGAGGCGAGACCTACTATACACAAACAATAGTGGCTTCTCCCACCTAAGATTTTAAGAAGGCTACTATTTAAGGCTCTTAGCATCAATGATAAAAGCGCATATTTATGCAACGAGCAAAACTCTTTTGCTACTTGAGAATCCCCTGTTTCCTATCATATTGGAAGCCTCCTTTATTTGCCAAATATAACTTCTAGCTACTACAAAACATCTAGCATAGGCCCAACAAGAGAGTAGTGACCACTGCCCACAAAAATCCCCATCCAAAAAAGCTTTAAAGATCATGGTTATTAAACTCTCGAATTAACTTTTAAACTCTTACTAGTTTATAATTTCACTAGACAAAAAACAAGTTAACTCATGCATAAACTCTCATTTTGTCAAACTCATATGAGTTTAAGTAAACTATAACAAAATCGATAAACTCTCGATTCGATAAACGAGTTTATGAGTTTAAATTATACTTGATTTTGCTTTTCAAATGTAAAATATTGATCATTTTTGTTGTGTGCTTTAATTTGCTTATTTATTTTATGCAATATTTATTGGTTTTATTTAACTAATTTTATCTATTTGTTATTATTTAATTATATTTTGTCAAACTATAAAATAATATATGTATGGAATAAAGTATGGCATAAAAATAAAGTCATATATTAGGCTATATTTTATGATTTTTTTCATTTATATTATTATAAAGTTAAAATTATTCAATATTAATCATAATGATTTCATTTAACTATATTTAGTTACTAAAATATATTTCTTAAGTAATATTTTTAAATATATAAACTCTTATGAGTCTACGAGTCAAGTTTATGATGTTAAGACTTTACAAGTTTACCTATACTCTCGAGTTTGACAACCTTATTAAAGGTGACAGATAATTGTAGCAAACACAAATTAATTAACAAACAAAAGTCTAAATGCCATGAAAGCTTTGGAAAAAGTCACCTAAGAATAAAAGAAACAAAGTAATGAGCGTAAAAACGAAGTTTAGTGCTCTTCTCAAGAATGCCAAAGCAAAGGGAGATGGTTCGACAACCAAGAGCGCCTCAACCTTTTGAAATTGTCGAAATGAAAATGAGCCCTTCAATCACACCCTGAAATTTAAAGAGACCTCACTATAACTATCGAGGTGCCAGAGGGAAAGTAAAGGTAAGGAAGGGTGAAGTCATTCTCCAATATGAAGGTCAAGGGCAAGAATGCCATTAGTGGGGTAGTTTGAAATCATTACCTCATGAAAATTGAGGAATAATTGCAGCACATGGCACATAATTAATGGAAGGCCAAAGAGTATGAAGGGCATATGGGAAGCCAACTATATGAAGAGTTAGACATTCCTTTCTAACTCACATCTTAGATATAGCTTACTAGAACCATGAAAAGGAGGTTGCCTCTCCATGGCCAAAATTTGCATCCCAGGATGGCAGAGAAGTCCATGAATGGTGTCCTTTTTACCAACAAGTTTGGACTCGGGGTTTTAACATGTGAGCTCGGTACTCGGGTGTCTTACTTGACCATCTAGATGGGGGCAATGTTACAAACTGAATCTTAGGTATCACATCGTTTAATAGTGCTTGATCCTCTCATGGATTCTTTACCTGGTAACTCACATAACCTAGAAAAGAATCTATTCCTTCCACTCATGATTACATAATTAGAGAATGGATTCTAAATCTTGCATTAAAATAGTTCAGCATATATGCTACTGTGTAAAGCGTAGAGCCCTCAAGATATGTATACTTTGAAATATTTCTGAAAGGGTTGAACCCCCTCTCTCTTTCTCTCTCCATCCAAAAAATAATTAAAAAAAAGATAAAATACCTATTTGGGCTCCTGACAAAAATTTTGGGAGACAAATTAGTCCCTCAAGATTTGAAAGTCCACAAGTACTCTTGTAATGTCTGAAAAGTTTTTAAACATCCAATTTACGTTATTAATCGAATTATTCGATTAATTTGCATGAACAAGGTTAAATATAGGCCAATTAAAGTCTAATTAGAAATTAATTAGATATTAATTAGAGAGATTAGACTTGAAGAAATTAGAATAGGCATATAGAAAACCTCAACAAAATTGATGGAGAAAGATTGCCGGTTTGAAGGAAAATAAGTAGAATTTCGGTATGTTATACTGTCAGAACTAAATTAACCAAATTTGACATAATGAAACCCTAGACTTAATGGCTGAAAACTCAGCTACTTTACTTACTAAAAGTGGCGCAATTCAGCTGCAAAAAAGTGAAGAGAGTTGACTCGATATTAGCCATCAAGTCAAGGGCCAATCACATGCTTGTATGCCAATTACCACTCACCATTAAACTTAAAGAATTCCCTCCTATTCCCCTATTCCTTGAAAATATCCCTAAATTTCCTCTCGAAAGGGAAATAGAGTTCACCATCGAGTTAGTGCTAGGGACGGAACTAATATTCATAGCTCCATGCAGGATGTCACCCCTGAAGTTAGCTGAACTCAAGAGGCAGATTGAAGAACTTCTGGAGAAGAAATTTATTTGGCCAAATGCATCACCATGGGGAGCCCCAGTTCTATTGGTTAAGAAGAAAGATGGGGGGATGCGACTATGTGTGGATCATAGACAGTTGAATAAAGTGATAATTAAGAACAAATATCCCTTGCTAAGAATTGATGACCTCATGGATCAGCTACAAGGAGCGACCATATTTTCCAAGATCCGGATATTATCAAATTGGAGTTCGAGAAGAAGATATTCCCAAGACGGCCTTTTGAACTCGCTACAGACATTGAATATACCATGATGTCCTTCGAATTGATGAATGCATCAACAATCTTCATGGATTATACGAATTGGATCTTCTGACCATATCTAGACAAGTTTGTGATGGTGTTCATTGATAATATACTCGTCTACTCAAAGACCGAATGAGAGCATGCAGAACATTTGAGGCTATTGCTGCAGATCTTAAGAGAAAAGAAGCTCTATGCCAAGCAATCCAAGTGCGAATTTTGGATGAAGGAAGTAAAATTTCTTAGGCATGTAGTGTCTCAGGGAGAAATTTCTATGGATCCCAACAAGGTGGAAGCAATGTTCAATTGGGAATGGCCGACTATAGTTATGGAAGTCAGGAATTTCTTGGGTTTAGTTGGATACTACAGACGATTTGTTAAGAATTTCTCTCAAATAGCCTTGCCCCTAACGAAATTAACCAAGAAGAATACTCTATTTGAATGAATGCCCGAATGTGAATAGAGTTTCCAAGAATTAAAAAAAAAGTTGATGACAATCCCAGTCTTAACTCTGCCAGATCCCCATGGGCCATTTAAAGTTTATTATGATGCCTCCAAGAAAGGGTTGGGATGCGTGTTAATACAGAACAAGAACATGGTCATGTATGCTTCTAGGCAATTGAAACCTCACAAAAGAAACTACCTAATGCATGACCTCAAATTAGCAGCCATAGTGTTTGCTCTGAAGATATGGAGACACCACCTTTATGTAGTAAAGTTTGAAGTATTTTCTAATCACAATAGTTTGAAATACCTCTTTGATCAAAAGGAATTAAATATGAGGCAGCGAAGATGGATGGAATTTCTCAAGAATTACGAGTTTGAACTAAAATACCATCCTGGCAAGGTAAATATGGTGGTAGATGCCTTGAGCAGGAAATTCTTAAATGTAGCATGAATGATGATCAAAGAAATAGAACTTATAGAGAGTTTTTAAGACCTTAACTTTAGGACTCTTTCTAACCCCTCATACCATCCAGTTAAATCAAATCAAAATAACCAGTGACTTTAAGGACCAAAATCGATAAGCACAACAGCAGGATGTCAACTTTCAATATACAATGGATCTGGTGCAATCAAGAAAGCTAACAGGTTTTGCTCCGGATAAAGAAGGCATATGGCGATATCAGGGAAGGATATGTGTGCTTGATGATGGCGACCTCTAGAAGAGAATCTTGGAAAAATCCCACAAAAGTGAGTTTACTATGCATCCTGGTATCAATAAGATGGATCAAGATCTCAAGAAGATATTTTAGTAGCCAGGTATGAAGGCAGATATGGCGAAACTGGTGAACAAATGTCTAGTTTGCCAGAAAGTCTATAAAGCATCAAAAGCCAGTAGGGACACTACAACATTTAGAGATTCCTGAATGGAAGTGGGAGAGCATTTCCATGGATTTCATAATGGGTTTGCCTTAAACATCTTCTGGATATGATGTTATATGGGTTATGGTGGATAGGCTGACTAAGTCTGCTCACTTTTTACCCATTCGAGCGAATTATCCTTTGGAGAAATTAGCTCAATTGTATATTCAGGAAACAGCGAGGTTACACGGTATCCTTTCAACCATCATCTCGGATCAAGATCCAAGATTTACCTCATAGTTTTGGGGAGTGTTTCAGAAAGCGTTCTGTATTAGGCTATGTCTAAGCACTATGTATCATCTGCAAACGGATGGTCAGACTGAACAAACGATTTAAACTTTGGAGGATATGCTACGAGCATATATCTTAGAGCAATGTGGAAACTGGGATCAGTATTTACTACTATCCGAGTTTGCATACAACAATAGTTACTATGCTAATATCGGCATAGCTCCATACGAAGCATTATACAGATGGAAATGTCAATCTCCACTATGTTGATATGAATCAAGAGAGCAGAGTCTGTTAAAACTAAAGCTGATCAGGCAAACTACATAGCAAATTAACAAGATCCATAGCAAGATACTTGCAGCACAGAGTCGTCAGAAAAGCCATGCAAATGTCAGAAGAAAGCCATTAGAATTTTAAGAGGGAGACCATGTGTTTCTGAAGATCACGCCCATAATAGGAATAGGTAGAGCTATTAAGGTTAAAAAGCTTAGCCTCACTTTATCGGTCATTTCCAGATCTTGAAGTGAATCGGAGCAGCTGCATATCAAGTCGATTTACCTCCACATCTGTCAAATCTTCATGATGTTTTCCATGTCTATCAACTTAAGAAGTATCATCTTGACCCTACACATTTTTTAAAACCCGAAGCAATATAGCTGAGGGACAATTTAACTTTTCATGCACCCGCAGCACAGATAGTAGACAGGATCACCAAGCATCTTCGGAACAAAACCATGCAATTAGTAAAGGTAGCATGGGGAAATGAAGGCATAGAAGACTACACATGAGAATTAGAGTCAGATACAAGGGAAGAATACCCTGAATTATTCTCAAGTACTAAATTTTGAGGACAAAATTTTTCTTTAGGAGGATAGTAGTGTAACGCTGGATTTATGTTATTAATCAAATTATTTGATTAATTTGCATGAACAAGGTTAATTAGAGGCCAATTAAAGGCTAATTAGAAATTAATTAGATGTTAATTAGAGATACTAGACTTGAAAAAATTAGAATAGATATACAGAAAACCTCAACAAAATTGATAGAGAAAAATTGCCAGTTTGAAGGAAAATCAGTAGAATTTCGGTATTTTAAACTAGCAGAACTAAATTAGCCAAATTTGACATAATGAAACCCTAGACACAATGGCTGAAAACTCAGCCACTTCACTCACTAAAAATGTTGCAATTCAGCCAAAAAAAGAGTGAAGAGAGTTGGCTTAACCACAAAGTCAAGAGCCAATCATATGCTTGTATGCCAACTACCATTCACCATTATACCTTAAAAATTCCTTATACTCCCCCATTTTTTTGTTTGCCATTCTGCTTCATCTTTCCTTCCTCATTCTCCTTCTATTTTG
The DNA here is from genome assembly GCA_031439595.1 of Pterocarpus santalinus. NCBI lineage: Eukaryota > Viridiplantae > Streptophyta > Magnoliopsida > Fabales > Fabaceae > Pterocarpus > Pterocarpus santalinus. The sequence goes on from CM062529.1 coordinate 27,097,193, forward strand.
CTTCATTTTCCAACCATCTAGCCCTTGACCTTCAATAATTCAAGTTTGGAATCACCTAGAAGTAGGATTCTACCTTTTTGACTATTTTCTTATGATTGGTAGTTGATGATTCCTTCAAATATATACATGTATTTGATGTTTAATTGAGATTTTGTAAGTATTCTTGGCTTGTTTGGCAAGTATTTAGTTGGATTGGAATTAAATCTTGCGTGAAAAACAAGAAAGATAACCAAATAGAATATGGAAACCTAAGAGATCCTATGGCATCCATATGTTCGGAGTGTATGGCTCCGCATACGACCACGGAATCTTGATGAACCTATTTTTACATGAAACTAGACATCTGGGACTTTCCAACCATATAAATTATAAGACCATTGGATTAGTACTGAGAGAGATAAGAATTTTTGAAATTTGCCTTAGGTTCCTATCTCGGGATCTGACCAGAGTGGATTAAGCAGGGCATAACTCGCCCTATACTCCTTCAAATTGAGTGCAACCAATTTTTTTGGTTAAGAAATAGGGTAACATGCCATAAAAATTTCAGAATCAAATTCAATCCTAGTTGTTCCCAGTAATTCATGAAAGTTGCCCTAAGTCTTAACTGAGCGAGAATAGGGCAATTCAACTTAGCCAACTTCAAGAGCTTATAACTTGAGTTCTACTTATTCAAAAAAGATACAACTTGTTGGAGATGAAAATTGATCAATTAGCTTTAAAACCATATTGGTTTTGTATAGTTTCAGTTAGTTTTCCATTTTTAGTAAATTTTTACTTTTTCAAAGCTTAAATCTACCTAGTACAAGATAAGTCTAGTAAATCTTCAATAACTTGAATTATATATATATAAAATTAATGGGACCAAAGACGTTAGAAACTGGACACATAACACTTCAATATATCCAAAATTCAAGTCTAAATGAGTTAAAATGAATTTATGCCTTAATTTACAAAAGCCAGGTAGAATTGAAATGAGTGCCAGAAACCTAATTCAAGACCAAGGTTATGAAATTTTATTTGATTATTGAAATATATGTACCTTGCATTGATGTTCTGTTTGAATGAATGCCTGGTTGATTGCACTATTCACGGAGAAGCGGACTCAATCCGTTATGTTGCCGAAATTTCGGTAGAAACCATGCATAAGACATGATGCATTTGTACATGCATGAGATATCTAAGCCAAGTTGTTATTTTTTATGAGACTTATAAGGACTATGAGAAGCTCCATATTACTTAGGCCAACCTTGGAATAAAGTTAAAGGGAATAGATTGGTGGGAAGGTCGGGAAAGTAAACTCGGCATTCTTGTATAGGAACGAGCTCGATCCTAAAAAGCGGACTATTACTCAGGAGTTATATGGCCAAAAACTCCCAGAGGACCAAGTAAGGAAAAAGTCTATGATATCTAATTTAAGGATTAATGAAGTAAAGTGAGTCCTGAGCACATGCATGATTGCATCACATAGACATGTTTTTACTTGTGATTCGCATGCTATGCTCCTTTATAATTGTTATCTTTATTATTCTGCAATTTACACTATATGTTGCCATATTAATACTTATTTTGTTTTTACTGCCTTAACTAAAATTAAACCTTACTTCGGGTTATATTTTCTTAAATCTAATGAATAAGGATAATTAATTTTGTTATTCACCTTTTTCATAATTAAATAAAAATCAAAGCAACTGGAAATGAACACGACGTTAGTATATTATAGTTATAGGAATTCTACCGAGAATTTCTCTAAATTCTCACTCTACTTTATGTAACCGTGTCATTCTCAGACGGTGACGATGGATGTGATGGTCGTGCTTTTCATTGAGTTCCTGGATCTCCAGCTCCATTTTGATCCTATGTTTGACTCCCTATATATCACCGATATATGCTGCTTCCGTTTATATTTCTTTGGCTGCAAAGATTTTGCAGTTCCCCTCTTTCACCCACTATTTGAACCAGCTACACCATATATAGCTATTCCTCTTCAGGTAACCCATCTAGCACCCCCAGCCGCACTACCAACTGCACCACCAGTGTTCGCCTCACCACCTCAGGTTCCATCTCCCTTGACGATGATGAAGATCCTTTCGAGGCTTCGGCATCCTCCCGTGGCTTATCTTTCAGGCCTAGCGACAGTTATATCCCAGCAGAGCTCGGCATGGCTAATGAGTTCCTCTCTTTTGCATCCGACTAGAGGCTTTAGCCTCCCAGCTGACTATAGTGTATATTTGACCCTATTTTGGTGTTTTCATGACTTTGAGCCATAGATTCAGTGTCTTTTGTACCCCTTTTAGAGAATTAGTACATGAAACGTCCAGCAAGCAGTAAGGACCACATAGGGTTGGGCATCATGCAAATTGGGCTGATCTATTTTGTTTTGATGGCCCCACTTTTGTACTCTTTTGATGTATATGTACTCATGTTGTAGCAAACATAGATGATATGTATATATGTATAAATATATAGTTACACATATATAATGCAGTTTTTATCTATTTGCTGATCTTTCGTTATAAGGCCAAATGATTTGCTATATTCCACGTTAAGAGTTTACTCAAACTAGTAGACAACATTAAAGTAAAAAATGAAATTTTAATTTCTTACACATGACAAATTACTGGGTGAAATATTATAACTTAAGCATAGTATTATATCTGGTAAGATATTACAACTCCTTCACCATTTAAAAAGGGGGACATATTAGTTCCTCCATTAAAAAATTTTAAGAATTTTTTAATAATATGGATTAGTAGGAAGGGACTGATATGTCCCCCTTTTTAAATGATGAGGGACTACTTGTGGAGTTTCAAATCTTGAGAGATTAATTTATCTCTCAAAATTTTCATCAGAGACTAAAATGAATATTTTGTCAAAAAATAAAAGAACCATGAAAGTGAATAAGTAATTATGCAGCAATAGTTACATTATACCTTTTAACAATAATTATTCAACTTTATCCGGAAGGATAAAGCCAGAGCATATGAAACTCTGCCGCCTAGTCACAATTTCATCTTAAGCGGAGTGTAGCTATGCTACTGCATAGAATTGTCTTTGCTCCCCTTTAGTCCTGCTTCTAGTTATGGGTGTTGGTTTCACATTGCTTTATTTTTCTTCTTTTCATAAATTAATTTTTAAACAAAATAATAAAATTTAGTTACATTTCCTTATTCATCTTCTAAAAATGAATTTTTTATTTTTAATTTCAATTCATCTTTACTTATTTCATTTCATACTACTAAGCGTCTGTTTGATATTGGAATAAAAAAGGAAAAATTTTTATGGATTAGCTTTATGTATAAATTACACATGATGCTAATCATGAAAAATTTTCATCTATTTTTACTCTCATATCAAACACATCCTAATAAAAATAATATGCAGACACAATTCGTGTAATCAATTTCCTTCATTTCATAATTGCATCCCATTTAAGTCACTTGCCTCTTCCTCTCCATTTATCCGTTCTTAAGACCTACTATGTAACTAAAAGAAAAAATAGTTTGAACTACCCTTCTTGAGAATCAGTAGGTAAGTCCTCACTCCTCAACTTGGTGAATTCAAGTGTGACCAAATGTCCCTCGTTTCCGCATGGCCCAGTCACTTTATGAAGTGGGGACAAGTTCTATAACAATGGAATGTTAGCTGCGTAACTTACTTATTCACTTTCATATCGTTGACGAACAAATCTTGAGAAGATGAGGTGCATTTCAAACTTCAATTTTCACTTCCAAATGTGGACCTATATCTAGTTCAAATTTCATGATCTCTCGCAATGAATAACCATAGAATGCAGATAAGCTCTAAAAATGAACAGACACAACAGCAGTGTTGTCTAGGGGCTATGCAAGTACATAAACAATTGCTGAGTTAATGCGGATTGAGCAAATTATCTGGCACCGTGATCCTAGCCCAAAAGTCATTCAAGAATACCCATACCCCCCCCCCCCCCCAAACAAAAAAAACAATTCTTCTTTCCCCAAAAGGAGAAAAACTACCCCCTTCTTTCCCCAAAAGGAGAGGGAAAAAAAAAAAAAACTCCATTTAAATTGTCATATAAAGGGGTGTATTGTACATTGATCTATGATTCTACGACTGAACTCAAGAAAATGTAGTCTCAACGTATATGCTATTCTTTTTCTTTTTCCAAACATGCACTTTCAATATAGTGAAGGTAAAAAAAATATATATTTACGTTGTCTCCCAGTTGGGGATGTTACCAGTAGCCTCGTTCACCATCTTTACAAGAGTCACCTGTAGACATTATAATAAGCAAATAACAGGTTATTAATGCTTCTTATCATGCTTTCGCTACTGTATTAAGATGTACCAATAACATACTGAACCAAGCAGTCCATATCAGGTAAGAAGTGGTAAGCTGTATACAGATACTATTTAAAACTGAATGCATACATGTAAGATCCATATAAGTAAATAAAATGCTATAGTTTGGGATATCAATTGCCTTGTCCTGGAATACTGCAATTACATAAGCTATAAAAGCTTTGAAAGAAGGATGAGAAAAGGAGAAAGGAATCTCTTGAAAACACTTGGACACTTAACGGCTGAGGTGATTGAAGTAAGTAGCTGAGTAACCACACTAAGAGTAGCATAATTATCAATGTAAGTAGCAATGAGAAGGCTTCTCAGTGGATAGACATCAAGCATTACTAATGTTTAACAATACCAAATTCAAAGAGATCATTCAAGCAAATTCTCCTTAAACTAGCTAAATGATAAAACAAGCAGATCATGTTTGCAGAACCAACCACATTTTGAAAAGGCTAATCCTTGAACTAACATTGCTGTTCAGATGACACAAAAAGACAATGCTGCACTGGAAGGAGCTGAACTACAAACAGCTTTGGATGCTGAGGGGATCTCCACTCGGAATATTTTATCGGGAAAATTCTACTTTGTCCCCCTTAAATATATGTCATGTGCACTTTAGTCCCTGAACTAAAAAATTTGCAACTTGACCTCCCCAGACTTTCTTAAATATGTACTTGATACCCCCAAACTTTCTTGAATGTGTAGTTTAGTCCTTTTGTTAAGTTTCTATCCATTGTTAATAGAAAACAAGTGGACTTTACTCCTGTGAACTTTGGGTTATATGCACTTTAGTCCTTAAAATGAAAACAAGTGCAATCCTATCTTTTGAACTTTCTTGAATGTGTACTATTTCTATTAACAATAGATCGAGACTTAACAAAAGGACTAAAAATGCACATTTGGGGAAGTTTGTAGGATCACGTAGCACATTTTTCTTGTTCAAGGATTAAAGTGCACATCACCTATACTTAAGGGAGTTAAAGTGGAGTTTTCCCTCTCTTATTTGATAATGCTCACCAACACAGGAAATGGAGATTTAAATTTGGGATTCACTCCCCATAAGAGATACGTGGTTACCTAATAGGCCATTGCCTCTTGCCCTCAATCACCTTTCAAATTTTCCTCAATTGCATGACTAATTCGTTTGACGATATACTCTACAGATATCCTGAATATATTCAAACAATGATACCAAGGCATAATATACTAAGGATAGACTCAATTTCTTTCATTTTTTCCTCCTAGGGAGGGGAAATGAGAGGGAACAAATGTCAATGAAAATTTCACACAACAGTAGCCGAGGAAAAATAAGCAGATGTACAGGCACCTTAGAAGTTCTAGCTACAAAAGATGATTTGTTGACATTCATCAAGCATATACTTTTGACAACAAATGCCCTTAGTTGTATCCTTCAATTTCAGTTGCAATCATGGAGTGTTGAAGGATTGGACAGAATCAATGCTTGTGGCCTACAACCAAGGTTTCAAATTGTGGTTGCAATAGCAGTTGCAATCATAGTTGCACTGCAGTCTTGATGTGGGTCAATGCGGCTAACAATTGTGGGCTGTTACAATTGCCACAGCCGCTGCAACCAAGATGTGGTGGCCACATTAGGTGATGTGGACCGAGATTTGAAAACTTGCCTATAACTGCAATCATTTCTCATAATTATCATAAGACTATTTGTGAAAAGTATCATCACTTGTCAAACCATTCACTACAAAATACCAAACTTCATTGCATGCACAATTCATACGGACCTGTGCAAAGAAAACTAAGGTATTTCACAATTCAAATGCAACTATGAAATCAAAGAATTAATCATTAGGGAAGAAAAATAAAACAACGGTCTGAAGATTCGATCAGTGTTCAAACCTCTCAAACACGGTGATTTGGTTAATGATTCACAGTTTTAGGTAGTTTTCACAGTTCTAGGTAGTTAAACATTGTTAGAAAAAGATTTTGTGGGCAAACGTATAGAAGGAGGGAAAGAGGAGATAGGTCAGGGCTGGGCCCAAGCAATTAGTTGGGCAGAATTTGTAACTGAAAAATAGGAAGTGGTAAGGGCGGGAAAAACAGTTAGGGGCTGTTAGTTAGAATAAAAAGGGAAATCTGAAGTTCAGATCCTTTGTCTAGTCATTTGTGTTGTCTGGAGAGATTGGAAGCTCTAGAATCCTTCCAACCTGAGAGTTCTCTCTCTTTTATGTTCCTGCACAGATTTAGGGTTCCTAGCACATTGCTAGGGATTCCTCTATTGAATACACATTCCTATTCCACTCTACCCTACTTATGGTACCTGTTTCTAACATACATACTTAGGGGAAAAATGCCTTTTTCTTTTCATTTTACATTTAGCAAAAACTAAAACAAGCATGAAATTACAGAGCGAATTTGCTATAGAACACTTTTTACGTTTTGAATCAAGTTATATGTATCAAGGAAAGCATTTCGTGCTAGATAATTTATCAAAATAAGAGGAATTGCTTAAATCAATTGGCAATATGTACACATACCACACTTTCAGGAACGCCTGGTGGGGGTAAGGACAAGTTTCTTGGTGGAGGTCCTCGTAGATGAGACCTTTTGTCAAATCTCCACTCACCGATTTGACCATACGTCAACTCACCCTAGGTATCACAAAACACCAAGACTCATTATAACACAGATGACAAGTAGCTAGTGTATTCAATACAAGTTTATATCAGCTAAAGCATAATTCCATAGCATAATAAGAAAATCAAGCAGATTTAAGGAATTCAGAGATGTGTTAATCTACAATGGAAATTTATAAACAATATTCAAAGATCATAACCATGCATAATTGAAGGAATGGGAGAGATAAAGAAACAATTTACCTTCATATTGTAGTCACAACCATAAGTGTAATGAATTATGAACTTATTGTCAGTTGAAAGATCCCATGGGGGCTGAAAGTAGCACACAAGAAAAGTAATTTTAGAGTTGGGTATGCTTATCATATCTAATCTGACACCCACTTGAGCTGATAACTAGGGGCATTCATTGGATTAGACTGACCCAATGAACCCGAGAACCCAAATTGAACCAATTAAATCAGTTTGCATTGGTTTAGATTATTGGATCAATTTAAGCCAAACCTGATCCAACACTGCTACTAGCACAGTAAAGATAAAAACTCAGAGAAAGATAATAACATGTGTCTTTTACTCTAACCGGATGATCCAAACAAAACCAACCTGATTTTGGTGAGATTGGTTTGGTATAGGTTGACTAAAAAATTTCATAAAGCAAATCAAGCCAACTTGAATAAATTTGATTGGCTCGGGTTATATTTTACCCCAAACCCAAACAAAACCACCCCTATACACTCCTACTGATAACAACAACATAAACCAGACACAACATGAAGTGTTACATGAGGTTTTGTCAAACCTGTAGCATGAAGTCTTTCCGCAGAATATGTCGCACACCATGCAAGGCAGATGCTATAGCATAAGCATACCTTGGTTCAACAAGAACCATTAACACAACATCAATATAAAACTATCAGTACCTTTACCTTTTACCAAAAACAAAATAAAAATAAAATGCAACAGCAATACTCAGATATTTGGTCAGACATACATTTCTAGCACCCATCCAAAAGCTTTATCGGTCTCTGGATCCTCTTTCATTTTCAAAGAAACATTCATCCATGTGGGGGCAATCTTTGCAATCAAATCCTAAAAGAACAATAGAAAAGTCAATATAAAACTGATTGACATTAAGATCTTTCAACACAACAATGATGAAATTAAAGGGCAGGAGCACCATTAACTGATAAAAGCAGTTACAAGAACCAGTAAAATGATAAGGACATGGGAAATTATTCAACCATCAAGAACATGAATGGATCCATTCCAGCTAAGTGTCAGTTTTTGGTAAGAAAATCTACCTTTCTGATAATTACAGGAGAATTGCCAATTGGATCAACATTTTTAACTGGTCCATACTCCTCAGGATAAAACTTCCTTATGATTTTTTCATTCTTCTCAGGCGTGATGTAAAAAAATGGGAAAGCAGCTGGATGTCCTCCATAGGCCAGATTGGGCAAAGGACGTACAAATATGTGATCAGGCTCTGCCATTAACACATATCTGCGTCAAAAGCAGAGCAACTAAGTCAATTTTTTATATTGTAAAATAAAAGAGATATCACTTAGTTTAGGAGATCTTACTTTTCCTCAATAGTAGCCTTTTCCAGCCACTGAACAAAGGCCCATGGTCTGTTCAGAACAACGTATCCCTGCAAACAGATTAAGCAATATGTCAGAAATCATTTAAATTGTATGGACAGAATAAAACAATAAAAAAATAAAAATAATGATAATAAAGGTCCAACCAGTAGTACAGGAATTAGATATAAATACAGAGTAAGACATTCAATTATTGACTATTTGTCAAACATCAATAACAAAAAGCTGAAGGAGAGGAATATAAAATGTGAATAGGCAAGCAAAAATAAGCCTCAAATACAAGTCATGCCGTTGACATTTATTTGTATTAACTTCTAGAAAGGATACATTTTACAAATACATGAAAAAATATGGGCAACATTTGCCCCTGCAAAAATCTGAAGACTAAACTCTGCAGTACAGAGCTTCAAATAATTTCATCTTGGATATTAAAGGAAGATGTATTCAGTGTGGGGTTTAGGAATGGACCCCTCAACCACCATTTCTTTGGTACTCGGATACTAAAGAAATTTAAGCATGCCAGCCAATTCCATATTGAAATTCTGTAATAGTTGTTCTCAATGAACCATAAGTTTTCCTTCATCTGATATCATATTTTGAATTTTTTTATGAGATTAATTTTGATGCACTAATAGTATAAAAGAGTTTTACACTGTTATCCAATCATATGCTTCTATTTATAAGACTTTTAAGGTAGTGGGTGATTGAGTAAAAGATTTTTGTTGATGTGATAATATATGATTGGATGTCTGTGTAAAACTTATTTATATTGACGGTGTATGAAAATTAAATTCTTATTTTATTGGCACCAAATCATTTTCTAACATTTTATTTATTTCATGTCACCCCAAGACTTCATAACCCCATCCCTATTATTTTGCATAAAAATATTAAAGGAGAAGAAGAGATACACATATATACACATACAAGCATGTCTAGCAATGGACTTTAACGTTCATGCACAATTAATTCTAACAGCAACTGAAATATTATTAAACCAATAAGATGGGAGAAGAATGAAATAAAGACAAACATTAACATTAAATATAAAAGAAAGTAACAGTAACTCACCCGGTCCTTACCAGCTGGAAGAGGATCAACCACAACAGTGGGAATTTCATCCATCAAGTTGTCAGGATTTCCAGAATGTAGAATTCTAGTGAATCCTCCCATCTCTGACCCAGGCAAGTTCTTTTGTCTTTTATACCAGTAATACATGATGCGGCATTGCCATTTGTTGTATGGAGCATCAGTAGCCGTTAGGGCGACGTGAAAAGGCGCTTTAGATGCCTTCCGATTCTTTACATGTGCAGGCATCTCAGTAATGGGGTCAAAGAATAATGTGCCATCATCAACAGCCACACTTTCTGAAGATCCATAGCGCATTATCATCGTTAACAGATTATAAGTGGCAAAGGAAGAACCAAGAACCAAAAAAATTATAAGTAATGGTGAAGCTCGTCTCATGGTCTTCCTATTTCAGATAGATATCAGAATATCATGGGCCTGAACCTTCCTCAGTCCTTAATAAAGCAAATTTTCTAACCTGCGAACATTGCAAACAAATAGCTCTCAGTCACAATCCCAATTTCCCATTTCTCTTCAGCAGAAGTTAATCAAGTCTCCATATTTCAGAAACACCTAATCAATGGCTTCTTCCAGAATCACTGGATCAAGCCACTGCCTGATTTGTTCGCTCTTAGGAAAATATAATCAAAGCATAAATGGTCATAGCATAATTCAGCCAGAGAATTAGAGATTAGTAATTTGATCTAAAGAAAAACCTTCTGCATCATGATCCTAATCAATGATTTCAGAAAATCCCGCCAACATTTCCATCATTATTAGAAGTCAACACATAGAATCAAAGCAGTGCTCCCTCTTAAAAAGGAAATTAATAAGAAAAAAAAATTATTGAATCAAGAAAAGCACATGTCATTACAAAAAAGAAATTACAACTTCTGAAACACGCAAGAGATGGTAAAGCAATACATATGATACAAGTAACATTGTACACAAAAAGTAACAATTTGGGAAACGGGAGGAACCAAGATTCAGTTTACAGTTACAAATCTCGATTTCTGGGGAATTGGATCAACTTACACTTAAAACCACAGCTCCCTGGAAACTAGTAAATCACAAGCAATATGATAAATTTAGAATGGCAACGAGGTCAACGCGAAATTTAAAGAAATGACGGCACTGATGTGCAGTAGTAGCCGAGAACACAAATGGGGCATGCAGAGAAATTGAAGAAAACGAGATGGCCCAGAATGCCAATGAAGGTACAAAGTCAAAGAAATAGAATGCATTGAAAGGTTAGAGAGAGAGAGAGAGAGAGAGAGAGAGAGAGGACCTTTGCTTGTGAGTAAGATACAGAGAGAGATTCCACAATGACCTTTGGATCCGACGAAAACAGAACAGAGAGAGAAATATAGAGTGGAGTTGTACTTTGCAGTCTTCCTCCGACGAATGCAGCACGGCGGCCAAAAAACTAATAAAATTATCAATTTTCTATTTTTCTGGATCTAACATGAAAGTTTACGCTGATTTTGAGAATTGAGTTTACACTGATTTTGATTCTTCATAATTTCAAAAGTCATGAATTTAATATTACATGAAATGGGGAATGCATCAGCTTATATTAAATTTTCATAAGATCATATATCATGTATGAGTTTTTATCATTAATTTAACAAATAATTTAGACAAGATATATAATATAAATAAATTAATAATAAGAAATCCTAAATAATAAAATTATATGAAAATTTAATATAAGAGGATTAATTCATAAAATGGTTATTTTTGTGTCATCTTTTCAACAAATTAATTTAAGAATTTAATTTGTATGTACTGATATTATAAAATAATTTTATATTATTAATCAATAAAAATGTAAAGAAATATTAAATTATGGTGGATCTCTCATCATAATAGATTAGTATAATTTAGCATTTTTTATATCTCTATTAATGCACACAAATTATTCAATTTAAAAGTTTAATTTGTAAAATGGCATCAAAATATCATTTTTATTTTTTTGTGTACAACAGGTGCCAAGCACCCAAGGATCACAAATCCACCTAAGTCCCCTAGGCATTAAAATATCATTATGAAATAAATGTACTATGATAAAATGATTAAATGATAAAGTTTTACTTTTATACCAATAATAAAAAATTAAAAGCAAATTTGTATTTTATTTGTTTAATTCATCAAAAATTTAATTTCAATATATTATCAATATAAAAAAATTATATAGACACTCAATTATATATTATCACATTAACAAAAATATTTAATTTAACTACCTACTACTCTAAAAATATTACAAATAAAAAAAATATGATTGGATGATAATATTAAACTCTTTTATACTAATTAGCGTCTTGACAAGCACTCCGCATTCCTATCTTTTTTTGGGTATTAATATCATTTAATATATTTATAAATCTTTAATTTTTTTAGCATTAATATTTTAATATTATATAAATGAAAATTTTTATTAACTGATTTTTACGAGACAGGTACATACAGTGTTATCAAATTTTTTAGATAATTTACAATAAAAAGCATTTATTATATGGAGTAAACAAAAATACCAGTCACATGCATACTTTACGGCTTCTGAATAGAATTAGACACATAAAATTGAAATCAACGAAATTGAGTTAGGAGAGTTGCACTTAATTTTAACCGTTCAGTTCTGAGTTTCGCACCTAGGGAAATTTTTATTGAAACATGAGCATTTTCACAACCATATAAATTAAGTTGTAGAAAGTGATATTTATTGCTTTTTATTTACTCCACATAAATTCATGCTTATAGATTATATAACCCAAATTTGAAACCCAAATGTCATTACATGATATAATTACGTCATTTTAAGCAGTTATTTCATGCAACAACTGCCCCTTGGAATTCGGTTTATCCCATCTATTTAATTTATTTATACAATAACATTCATGTTCTCCTTAAACTGTATTATCGGTTCATCATTTGTAACATATGTTTAATTTTAACTCATTCATGTTTAATGACTGAGACAACTTCTTAATGACAACATAATAAATACTTGGGGTGCACAACATCAGAACACATGATACCTCAGTCCAACACCTTGATTTAATTTAGAACATGTAGATGTGTGGATAAAAATAATAAAAAGGAAAATGTAGCTTCAGTATAGATAATAGATAACACTGTTTGTACCTGTCTTTGATTCATGGATTTATCTTCATTTCAATTGTTGTTTCTGGATTATTGTTTCATACTTTTTCATTGTTCATGCCTTGTCTTCCCTCTCAAGCACAATATCTTTGTAGCATCATTTCCTCAGAGCATTTATCATGGAGGTCCTGAAAGTCCATCTTGGTTTTCTTTCCCCTTTTGAAATAAAAAAGAGTAAAAAAAAATGTTAGGATTCTTACAAAAAATCAAATTTCGCTTGACATTGGCAATTAAAGAAAAAGAGAGAATGAAGAGGGTAAGGAAGAGAATTGAAAGACAATAAGGATAAAGGATTTGAAGTGAGAGTGGGTAGTGTAACATCCATGACGAGTTCCGACCTCCGACTTCGAGTTTGAAATATAGTGAACATAATTTCCGACTTTCAACTTCATCTTTGAAACAAGTGTATATGGTTTCCGACCTCCTAGTTTATAGTTTAACCAGAATGGTCACAAGTACCGACCTCCGGGTCGAATGTAACGAGTTCTGACCTCATAGTTGATCTCAACTAGAATGGACATGAGTTCAGATCTCTGAGTCGCTTCCCAGGTTTGAAATTTACACGAGTTCTGGTCTCTTGCTTTATTCACAAGCTTCAAATAAAATGAACACGATTTCTGATTTCCGGGTTTATTTCCAAGTTTCAAATAGGATGGATACGAATTCCAACATCCAAGTTCAAATAAAATGGACTTGAGTTCCGACCTTAAGCAGAATGGAGACGAGTTTTGATTTCAAATAGAGTGGAGGCGAGCTCCACTTTTAGGCGACGTGGAGAATGATTTAGCCACAAAAGAGGGAGACATGGCTAAACTTCACTCACAAAATTTCAACCAATCAAAACTTACAAAGCCAACTACCTCTTCAATGCTTAAATCATATTTTTCCTCTCTTATTCACGCCACTCTCTTCTCTGAATTCACTCTCGTTTTCTCTCTTTCTCTCAACCAACTCTATCAAACCTTGAAACTTTACAAGGTTCTATCAATTCAAACTCCAAGACTTAGCAAAATCCCACTCAAACAGGTACGATTCAATTTCTGTCCTTAATCTCTCTAAACTATGGTTGTATGAAATTTTACTCTCCTTCATATATTTGATGATATATTGGATGTATATGATAGATTATGGTTGGATTAATATGAAATCTTGAGTTGGAATTAAAGTTAGAAGAAGAAGAATAGGAGAAGTGGAGGATTGGGATGCTGTCTAAGTGAGAAACCCCATGACAGTCCATATGGCAGAGTGCACGCCTCTGCCTACAACCGTTCAATCAATTAAACTATTTTTAAATGAAAGTAGACATTCAGAGCTTTCCATACATATATCATATAAGGTCATTGAATTAGTATTAAGAGAGATATGATTTTTTGAAATTTGACCTAGAAATCAGGACTTTCATCCAGGCAATGTGACTTGAGAACGGTGTAACTTACCCTACACAACTCCGAATTGAGTGAAACGAACTTTGTTAGAAAGCTTACACATAGAAGAATATCCTATAAAAAGATTCTGAGTTGATACGGTCCCAATTGCTCCCAGTGGTTCGAAGAAATTGCCCTATGTCCAAACTGGGCCAGAACAGGGCAGTTCAGGAAAGTCAAATTTCGGAGCTTATAACTCGAGCTCTACTAAAGCAATTGAAATGAAACTTGTTGCACATGAAAGCTTGTCTTGTTAGCTTCAATATGATACTCTTTCGTGTGATTTTGAGCTATTTTTTGATTTTTAGTGGATTTTTACTTTTAATTGTGTAATTCTGGCTAGCTGCAGGGCAGGCCGGGATAAAACTTAAATAGTTTGAACTATACTTATCAAAACAAGATGGGACCAAAGAGGTTAAAAAATAGACAGATAACATTCTAACATATCCAAAATTTAGATCCAGATGAGTTAAATAGAAATTATGGCCTGATTTACAAAAATCAAGCTGAGTGAAAGTGTTAAGACAGCAACCATGCTGTAAATGTAACTAATGTTCCTATTAAATTGATGTTGAATTGTGAATGAAGTATTGTGAATTTTCTATAAAATTGATTGTTTGAGTACTGACACTTTTTATGGGGAAGCGGACACATTCCGTTATGCTGCCGAATTTTCGGTAGAATTATAAGGAAGTTATGAGCCTTTATATATTTTGAATATGTATATGGAAATCATGTATGCAAGGATATATGAAGATAAATGATGAAGTATATGTATGAGTGCATTCAATATGTCTATGCTTGATTATATATGAAAATGAAAGGATATGAATATATTAGATTTGGATCCCTTCACTCGAAGGCAGTTGCACGTTGGGTCCATCCTGTAAAGGCAGTTAAAAGATATAAAGAAGATCCCATATTCCTAAGGAAAGTGACATGACAATCACACTCTGATGGAATATGACATGACGATCATTCTTTGGAATATGGCATGATGAGTACCTCTTAAGGGACATGCCATGGCGATCACGCTCTGATGGGGTATGACATGGCGATCATACTCTGGAATGTGGCATGATGATCTCACACCCTAAGGCATGTGACGTGGCGATCACATTCCGATGGAGTATGACATGGCGATCATACTCTGAGACATGGTAGGATGAATATATTCCTAAGGAGTGTGACATGGTGATTACACCTCAATGGAGTATGATATGGTGATCGTACTTTGGAATATATATGACAAGTAAAGAAAGAAAACTAAGGGTGTGATCCTTCAAAAGGAAAAGTGACCCAAAGTATGCTTCCTTCACCCACATGAGACATGGCATGACCCAACTAGTGTGAGTATAGGGGATAGGGCTTACATGAGGCATGATATAACCTAGCTAATGTAAGTACCGAGAAGTTATGGGAGCGACGAGTTAAGAGAAGTTTACAGCACAACCATACATGTGTTATGAAATTATAATTGTACCATTGTTCACTATCATGATATCCCAAGTTTTATTGAGACTGAGCTTGCTCTATCTATTTATACAGTGATTTTTATTCTAAATATGAAATATTGCCAATGTGACTTAAGTGCATGAGACAAAATGAATTCTGCTTCGAATTATATGTTTTCAAACTATAAAACAGAACGGTTCGTATAATGTATTTACTTTTTATAATAAATCGAAGTAAATAGAGATAACAATGATGATATGGTATAAAGTTTCTTAATGAATCCTGCTAAGAATTTATAATTCTCACTTCTATGTTTATTTCCGTGTTATCTCCAGATAGTTCAAAAGTTTCGAAGAAAGCCCTCCTAGGCGAAGGTGGCCAAAGGTCGCTGCCAGACAAGGTTCGATTAAGTGACAATAACAACTCCTAGGTGAGGTATTATGAATTAAGCATAGTACTGCACTTAGGAGGATATTACAGGTAGGGTTGGTTAATTAGTAGAGAAATATTTGGATGGATCCCATCTAACATATTATAATATTAATGACTATGAATATAGTAATGATGCTTTAAAAGCGCCCAAATATTTCTGTAATTAATATAGAAGTGTAACTGCCAAAAGAAAACTGCTCGCTCACAGCTATAGAGAGTGAGATAGACTACCTATATTTACATTTTTAACCCCATTCATAATTGTTTGTCTGATTATTTATAAGGGCGACAATGAGAAAAAATGTTGGACAAACAAATCAATGGAATCCCTTTTATTATATTTTATAGATAATGCGTCAGAATTTTCCTCATTTGTCAATGCCTGATTTGGTTATTTTTAAAAAATTCTTAAGATCCACCTTGTAAAAAGGAATCAAACACGAATTAAGGCTGTGACTAGCTGTCTTTTTATTTCTTTAGTGGTACAAGCTTCTCTGTTTATTTAATTTTAGAATAATGTTCACAACAATCAAATTGTCATAAAATATGTCTACCAAAAATAAAAGTCATATAATAAACCAATAAGTGCGTAGTTAGAGGTTCCAGATTTGAGCCTTGAGTGTAACTGCATTAGATCTAATTCAATTTGAATAGAATTGCTTTCAATCAAAGATGAGTCCAGAAAATGAGTGTTACAAGGGGGGCCAAAACAATATTAATATAAAAATTTTAAAGGAATTAATTTAAAAGCACTGAAAGTGTGAAATTATATTATCAAGTAATAAAAATTTGATAACTCATCCACTATGCACATTTTTTTAATTTCAATTAGAATTAGTTTTAAAATGAATTCCATGGCTTCTTTTTATTAACCAGAAGTGTAAAGATATTTTATATTGTCAATATATGAAAATTAAATTTGATTTTAAATTAATTATATTTATTTTTAATGTCATAATTTTTACTTAAAATTTATTTTATTCGTATATTTTGAAAAACATATATGTTTAAAACTTTTAATGATAATTACTACTAAATAGACGTTAGTTGGAATTTTGAACGAAAATATTAAAAAATTGTGTGAAATTATCAAGTTAGCCTTGTACATATCTAATATATAGAAAGCTTAATATGTTTACATAACTTGAAAATAAATAAATTCAAGACATATTTTAAATTTTAGAACTCTCAATTTATATATTCTAAATTTAAAGTTAAAGTATTTTATTCAGTAACAAATAATCAAATTTATTCTACAATTTTAATTATATATATTTTAAATCAAAGTGAGTACAAAATAAATTAAAAAAATTACGGTAAATAGCACAAACCCTATTGAGGATTTTAAAAATAGCACTTAACCTTATTTTTGTTTGAAAATTGCACTTTATCCCATTATGTAAAATATTCTCACTTATTTAACTAAGGTCAATTCAGAATGTTTTAAAAGGAAAAAATAAAAATAAAAACTTAACCAACCTTAACTTATTAGTCTCAATCTTCAATCACCACTTATCATACTCTCTCTTATGCAAAACTCACAAGAAATAAGGTAACGTTCTTCCATTTTTCAATTTTCTTTATATTCTCATTATTTGATATGCACTAAAAAATGGAAATATTGATTAGATTTGACATGAAATTCTAACTAGTTGCACCGATAATTTACTCTCTCACGATACGAATAGTTTATTCATTTCACTTACAAATAAATCAACATTTCCAAAATCAAGCTAAACCTACAAAATTTACTATGTAGATATCATAATTCTTTAACCTTTTAATTAGATCATGAATAAAATTCCTCTCCAATGATTGTTTGTATTATACTTTATAAAAATTATTTTAGCCTCCTTTGTATAAAATCATGAAATACACTATCTTTATTTTTTTAAAAAATTAGAATATTAGAAAAGCATCTTCTAAAGCATTCAATAGTCATGCATTGAATCTCCTACATTTTTAACAAATTTCACGTATTCAAAAGGTGAAAAAATTCAGAAAATAAAAGGCATGTGAAATTTTTCAAAAATAAAAAAGAAATTGCTAAAAGAATAAGAATATAGAGAAAATTATAAGATGGAATAGTTTCACTTTATTTCTTATGAGTTTTCATCAAGAGATATAATAAAAACTGGTGAGGGTAAGTGGTGATTGAAGAACAAGTCTATGTGAGTTAAGATTGGTTAAGTTATATATATATATATATATATATGGACAAAAAAAATTGTCATACAATGAAGTATGGTGGAGGATAAAATGGTCCCACACATGTCTTGGACCATCACATGGTCCGACACTTTCGACTGTTGGATCAAGTTAAACTAAAATCGAACAGTTGACATTTGAGCCACTCCATTTTCTTTAAAATTTAATGTTTAGTGTAGCAATTATTTAAGTTTTGCAAATGAGTCCTTCCCTGTATATAGCAAGCTGCCATCCATCATCTCATTCATTTGGCTTTTCCTTGCAACCAAATTGTAAGAAATTTAAATGTCAATCATTATAACATGACAAACTCAAAGAACTATAAAAAAAAAAAAAAAAAATAGCAAAAACCATTCCGTGAATTAATGTAGTAGCACATCGATTTAAATTATTAACTTCTATAGTTGACCCCACCACCAATTAATCTCATTGTACCTCATCGCTATTCCCCAAACAAGTTAAGGTCAAATTGTAGGTGCAGTTCAACTTTTCAAACAACAAAATTTGATGCATCCTAATCAAACTAACTAAATTATATCCATTTTTAACATAATCTCAATTATTCAAACTAAATGAACTTTGAACCCTATCATAAGCGATTTACAAATCAAATGCCCGTAGCTCATCCCTTTCACGGACCTTTCAAAATTTTTGTTCAGCAACATATTTCCACAACAGCAAACGATTCCATATTGTACTTGATATTCATAAAACATATCAACAGCATATGACATCCTCCATGCAAAAGTATTTACGAGGACCATAAATCACACAAAAATTGCTAAATCATCAATATTATATAGACTGACAAAGAAAACCACATAAACCTTCAACCAAATATGGGTTTCCAACCAAGAACCCTCCGAATCACCGATCACCCAACCCAGCCACCTAAACACATGTCTATCTTAGCAGTTAATGTAACGCCCAAAAAATTGTATCGTTCATAACCAAGTTGTTTGGTTTTTTATCAAATACATGGGTTTAATTAGAAGTCAATTAAACAATTAGCTAAAAACAATTACATGTGATTTAGGAGTGATTAGGCTTGATGGCATTAGATTAGAAACATAAGAAACCTCACAGAATTTTTCTAAAGACCGGTTTGCCGATTTAAGGGAAATCGGTAAGCCTTTGGTATTTTAAACTGTCGAAACTGGATCAATAGAACTTATAGGATGAGTGCCCTAAGATGAATGCTAGGATTTAGCCAAATTACCCCCTCATGTGGCGCCACTTTCAGCCATAGATGGCAGCCCAAAAATCAAATTGAAATGGGAAGCAAGAATCCACCAATTAACTTCAACTTGCATGAGAAGTTTTCCTTCTTTTCCTTCTCTGCCCTCACAAATTCGGTCCTTTATGTAGGCTAACCCCTCTTCATGCTTCTCTTCTTCATCTCATCTCATCTCACCTCATCTCCCGTAAACCTTCAAGCCATAACAAGATTTCTCCAACTCAAGCTTAAAGTTAGCAAGAAATTACACCTACAAAAGGTAGGATTCAATTTCTATTCTTAATTTCTTTGAACTATGACTGTATGAATTTTCACTCTTCTTCATTTATTTGATGATATATTGGATGTATTTGATGGTTTATGGTTAGATTAATATAAAATCTAGAGTTAGAATTAAAGTTAGAAGGAGAAAACTAGAAGAAGTAGAGATTTAGGATGTTGTCCAGGTGAGAAACCTCATAGCAGTCCGTATGGCGGAGTGTACGGCACCATCTACAGCTGTTCAAAGTTCATGAAACTATATTTATATGAAAGTAGACATTCAGGGCTTTCCATACATATATAATATAAGGTCATTGGATTAGTATTGAGAGAGATAAGAATTTTTGAAGTTTGACCTAGGTTTCTGAGTTGATTCTAGGCAGACTAGGTCGTTTAGAGCCAAACTCGCCCTATATGACATGAAATTGAATGAAACCAACTTTATTAGAAAGCTTACACATAGGAGATCATTCCATAAAAATTCCCGAGTTAGATCCATTGTCGATTATTCCCAGCACATCAATGAAAATGACCCAAGTTTAACCCGGGCTGGAATAGGGTAGTTCAGAAAGATCAAGTTTCGGAGCTTATATCTCAAGTTATACTCACTCAAATGATATGCAACTTATCTCATTTGCAAGCTTGCTCTATTACCTTTACATTGATATAAATTTCATATGATTTCACCCAGATTTCTATTTTTGGTGAATTTTCTCTTATAAGAGTGTAATTTTGGCTAGAAATAGAGCTACATCGGGTATATTAAGGTTGAACTCAGGAACTTGGTAGACAGAGAGCTAGATTGAGTTTAACTAATGTTGAACTTGGAACTTAGTGAATAGAAATCAGATCAAGTATGGTTCATGTCGGAAATCGAAGCTTAGAATAGAAAGCTAGATCAAGATGATTAATGTCAGAACTCGGGAACTAGAATAGAAACTAGATCAGGTATGATTAAGGTCGGAGCTAGAAACATAGGAAATACCTTCATGAAAGTCTTGGAAGACCAATTGTGGCATAATGTCGGAAGTCAGAAGTTGGTATCAGAATATAAAACTCTATACACGATCCTAAAAGTTGGGAACCAAGATATTCATAATTCCGGAAGTCGGGAACCAAGACATTCATAATCCCGGAAGTTGGGAATCGAGTCATTGACCTTATGTACATACATGATATCGGAACTCGGAAGTCGGACCTAAGCTCAAACTCGGGAACCTGATTAGAAGTTAAAAAGCTTACAAGATAGATTAAGACTTAAGAGTTTAAAACTTGTACCTATTGATATTGTTATGTTCTTGGTAGGATTATAATGTTCCACATTGAGGTTGCTGTTTGATTAAAATTTCTTGATTACTAGCACTATTCATAGGAAAGCGAACATGATCCACTACGCTACTAAATTTTTGGTAGAATAGTAAGGAAGTTATGAGCATTTATATGTTATGAGTATGTATGTAGAAATTCCATATGCAAGAATATATGAAAGCAAATGATGAAGCATATATAAGAGTGCATTTAGCATGTCTATGCATGATTATGTATGAGAATGAAAGGATATGAATATATTAAATATGGGTCCCTTCACCTGGAGGCAGTTATGAGATCCCTCCTTGTGAAGGCAGTTAAAAGATAAAGATGTGGGTCCCTTCACTCGGAGGCAATTGCACAATGGTCCCTCCCTGTGAAGGCAGCTAAAACTTTTGGGTCCCTCTATATTGGACGCAGATGGCCAACTGAATCCCTCCGACTTAGAGACATGTGGATCCCTTTGCAGGTCAGTACTGTGTGACGACGGTCACGGGTTGAGTTGACGAGCTCACTTCTAGATCAGACTATCCAAGAGCAGTAAAGACTAAAGATTAAAACATGTGCAGGCACCCTAGGGATGGCGATACGTAACGCCTAGGTGTACCAAGGAAAGGAAGTTAAAGAAAGTTAAAGAAGCACAAGAGCATTTTGCATGAGCTCAAGTGAACGTAGTTGCATATGCATGATTTTATGATGGGCAGTATATACTCACAAGTAATGTTTGTTATTATCATCATTATGATATTGCAAGTAGGCTCTTGTTATCAATATTATTAGTATGAACTATTATTGTACTCATGCTTGAATCCTTACTCTGTCTAACAAGTGCATGAATAAAATTAACTCTACTTCGGATATTACATTTTCGAACTATAAAATTGAGCAATTTATTTGGTATGATCACCTTCTTTACAACAAGCTGAAGCAGCTGGAGATAATAACAAAGACACAGCATGGATTTTCTTAGTGGATCCTACTGAGAACTTAAAGTTCTCACTCCTATTTCCATATTATCTCCAGATAGCTCGAGAATTCTCGAAGACGGCTGAAATAGCTATCAGAAGAGGTCCGCTTAGGTAATAGTAATAACTCCTGAGTATGTTATTATGACTTAAACATAGTATTGTACAGAGGAGGACATTACAATTAATACATAGCTATGACGACTTCCAATGTTTACAACTCAAAATACCAATCTTTGACTAACACTACATAAAATAAAGATGATCTACTCTTTCTTGCAGGAAGTGTCACCCTAAATTGAATCGAGTAGAGGCCAACACCCTCAGAGATCCCCTTCGGTAAAAACCATCTTGTCTCTGATTAGGGATGGCGAAAATGCCTAACTATGTTTGTAATTCTACAGCATTAGGCCTTCATTTGCAGATTTTAAAATATAACATGCAGGGTCATTTTTCTAAATATTATGTAGGACCATCACAAAGTCCCAAACATATACGGGACTATGCTAACAGCCACCATGAAACATCAGTGAAGAATATCCCTAGTTATTTTTATTTCCTTTTGGTAAGCACGTGGCTTTTTTTCGTGTAAATTTCTCAACCACCACTTAAAAGCTGTCAACAAATCAAATTTCTATATGAAGTGTAAACTTTATTTAAGCTAGAGCTAATTGTTGAACTAAACTAAAGCTATAAGAATAATGATACAAATCACAAATGCTATTTTGTGAATTTAATTAACCAATAAGTCTTGTGGCTATACAAAGTCAAAACATAGTAATTAAGCTACACATTCTTTCTTTATATCGCAAAACACCAATTGATTTTTTTTTTTTTTTATCTATTCATAGTCAATGTTGTCCATAATGCACCTTGCATTTTATGGTGCATCATGCACCTTGAATCTAAGCCATTGGATTTATTTGTTCTCATTGGTGCTATTATACCTAATTACTCCCCATGTCTACTATTACCATGGCATCCAGCAACCTCCATCCCATGCCCATCACATGTAGGTGCCACTGCGCATGCTTTTGGCACCACCACTCAAGCAACTAAGCATCCACCTCTGTGGCTGCAACAAACCAGCCCCACATTTATCGCCTCATAATATTTTTTCCATAAAAACACCAAAAACCCTTTGTATGAACTCTAGACACACACATACCGACATTGAATACAAACCAATGCATCACACCATCAATAACAAACAATCAATACTAACTAATACTTCAAGCAAGCAAACAAAACTCAACAAACCAATGATCAAGACAAGCAACCGTCCATAGAATAATTTCAATGTTTAAACTAAGATCGACCACATGCACAATTAATAACAGCTTCAAAGTAAACAAGGTAACCAAAAAAAATAGAAAAACAACTTTAAATACCCTATCAACTAACTAATTTATGTCAGTTCAACACAAGACCACAAGCTTTTAAGGAGATAGTCTGCAGTGCTGGGGCTAAGGGCAGTGGCGGGCAGTGGTCATGGGGTGGCATCTAAAGGGGGTGGGTAGTAGAGAGAGAGTGTAGAGTCGAAGGAAGAGGACAGTGGGGGGGAGTTGAAGTGAGCAATGGCGTGTTGTAGATGGAGTTTTTGGGAAAAAAAAAAAGGAGTTTTAAAGTTCATCATAGCATGAGGGATTAGGATTGCACCCTTAAATCTGTGTCATTAGATGACGCAATGCATGATACACCATATTTAGCATGCTGCACCACTTCACGTGCCTTCATAGTCATGCATCATTTTAGGAAAATTGATTTATGTGATTTAGCATTTGAGTATAATTGCATAGAGTGGCTAGAAAAGCTTGCATTGTTTGCATTAAGGATCACAATATATATTGAAATATTATTTTTTTAATTTTTTTAACTAATTAAAATTAGTATAAACTTTTATTAACATTATTTTATTTTCAAAATCTAGTTATGTCCCGCTGTGATTCCTAGAACAGTATGTTTCACAATTTTATAACAGTGATTACAAAGCTATATTTTTCAAATGATACCAATAAGAGATGAGTATTCTTCATGAGTTAGCTAGAACATGTATTATTTTTAACTCTTTTTAGGCATTCCAGAAGATAATTCTTCATATTTGTAAGAAATTTTCCTTATATATATTCAGAATGGTTCTTGGCTACTAGTGCATATTTCCAAAGGAGGTCCCATGACCTCATATCTTCAATTTGCAAATGATGTTCTATCTTTTTGTCAGGCTAAGAGTAGCTAGGTTAGATAATTGTTAGATGTCTTGGATGATTTTTGCTCAATTTCAGGCTTGCGCATTAATTTTGAGAAATCAAGACCTCTTTACTCCAAGAATATCTCTAGAAGAAGGAGGAAAATCTCACTAGTATTGTAACTATCAGATTTACTACTTGTTGCTATCTCGATTAGAGGTAGAGAGGGGGACGTTTTAGTGTCTAGGTTTGATGATGAACATGTCCTTTTCTTTGTGCCATGAGGTATTTATAGAGGTGTAATTTATACAAGATCTAATTAAAGCACAAATTATGGCATCTAAGTGAGAGAATAGTGTTTGGATTAGGGGGTAAGGGGTTACACATGGATGATTGGGGGTTGGACTACTTGAGTGTCGGGGTTCCATGCCTCAAGTAAGGTGATCATAGGATGTGATTAGGGTGCTAGGGTCTCGATCAACAGGTAAGTACCAAGACTAGCAGGTTGGATAACCTGAATAGATCACAAGCTGTTCAACCTTGAGCTTTAAGAGTGCGTCAGAGCAAGAAGGTTAAGATAGAGTGTTCTTTCGTGGGTAAGTGGGGAAGCAAGGTAATCCGGTAATATAGATAGATCACGAGCCCTCCAACCTCAAGTTCTAGAAGAGAGAAAAGGCTAAGATATGGCATCCTTGCCTTAATAAGTAGGAAGGAAAGGTAATTAGAAAATCTGGATAGATCACAAGTCATTTAGCCTCAAGCTCTAGAAGACCAAAGAAGTTTGGGGGTAGGTGTCGATGGGTCAGTTCCCAGGCTTTTCCTTTCAAATAAAATTATTGCTCCGTATACCCTGGTTTATGAGGTTGTAGTTAATATTTGAAATCATAAGTGAGGTAACTATTGAGTTGTTCAAGTGGCTACATGTGTTAAGATCATGTAGGGGAGTTGTCAAATCATGTTAATTAACAGATGTTATCATAGCTATTGAATATGGTTTAGGCATTGCATCATATCCGATGAATTTGGTGTGGTGGTTTTTTACTGTAACATCCCCGTTTTCATCTAAGCAAATTAGCTTGGTGTCTCCGGCAAATTAGAGGGGTTAGCAATTAATTGAGAACTATTCGACTAATCTCGAGAGCAAGAGCTTAGTAATTAAAAGCAAGTCAACAAGATAATTGAAAGTCAACGATTAATTAGAAAATTCAACAATTGAAGCATAATGCATTAAAAGTTACAATTAAGAGCCTAATTGCCCGATCCTTGTTAATTCATGTTTTAGAACATACAATCAAGGTGACCTAACCTTATTAACTAAGTGCATGACAAGCATTACATCTTAATCACATGAAAAATTAACCCTCACACCTTCTATACATAATTAATGAGGAAAATCCTTTTTAATGAAAATGTGTTAAGGTGTAATTGAACCAATTGAATTAATTAGCATTTAGATAATTGTAACAATTGTGAAAATTTAAAAACTTCCCTTTAATTATTGTTTGAAAGTTTGCTCAAGGCAAGAGTCATATCCAACCATCCATTTGCCTTCTCATCATGCACCATTAGATCAACAGTCTATGTTAGTAGTATTCCTTGAGTCAAGACAAGAGATATACTTTTCTCCATCAAGATTATGACACTTGGAGTGATCATATTCACCCAAGCCAATCCCAAGAGTGGTCATACTTTTAACCACTTGAAAAATATTACATGGTCTTTACCCAAGTGCCAAGACTCAAAGGAAACACAACTCTCTCTTTTGCCCCAAGGTTTTCCCCTACTCCCTTGGTTGTTGTAAGAAGCAAAATCACATCACTCTCCCCCTCCCTTTTTGTGCCAATTAGCCCCCTCTCTCTCCCCTCATTTCATTTTGTGATTTCCTCTTTTAAGACACAAAGCTCTCTCCTCTCTCTAAGTCTCATCCCTACTCTCTTATTCTTCAAACCCTCTTTGTTCTTCTTCTAATCTCCTTACTACCTCCTACCTCATTTCCATCACCACCCTCACAATCTCTTCAATGACCACCATTTTTGGTCTTTGGAGAAACAAGATAACCCATACACAAGCTCCATTTCCAAGCTTTCAAGGAGGAAGACTCTCTCCAACCTTTTCTACACTCCAAATTCTTCAAGAAGCTCTCTTTGGTAGTGACTCTAACCCTTTCTTTTCATGTATTTTTCAAGCACTAGAACCGCTAAGCTCTTCATAGCTAGGTGGTTTTAGGACTTGCTTCAAGGTCTCATGACCATATCTTATTCTATGAGCTTTTCTTGCCTTGTTGAAAATGTTGTCTTAAAATGAGATTATGTGGTATGATGATTTTTATGTATCTTACTTTATTTTTATTCTAAAATACTGATTTGGTGGTTAAAATCTTGAATATGATGGTGAGATAAAACATAAATGTGGTGATTTGAAGTGGGATAGCAACATCTCCACAAGCTTGAAATGTAAAACATAAAAACTAGTTGAGCTGGAATTTTGGCAATCTGTAATGCGTGCTGTATAACTCAATTTACAGAAGTCAAAATGTGATGAAACTAATTTTCTGTAAAAGTAGACTCAAAGAGCTTTTCATACATATAAAATACGTGAATTTTGGCTTTGAAATGTGGGAGATATGAATTTTTGAAGTAGGCTGTCTCCAGATGTATTTATGTTTGGGCAGTCAGTACTAAAACATACATAACTCAAGTTATACAAAACATTTTTGAGTAGGATCAAATTTTTCTGAAAGCTAAGACATAAGAGAACACCCTCATAAAATAGTTTTGTCAGATTCCATGTGAGGAACTCTCAGTAGAGTTGACAAGCCACTGACCCAAGATGAACTTTCAAGTCTGAGCAGTCAGAGCAAAAAGTGACTCAGGCTACAAAAGGAATTTTTGAGTGGGACTTATTTCATTTAAAAATACACTCAGAAAAGTACAATCCTACCAAAATCAAGTTAAAACAATAAAAGAAGAATTTATGGTGAATTTTTAAAGTTACTGCCCCTGCAGTAAAAGTAAAAACTGGTTAGGTAAAATTTCTAGCACTAATGAGAATCTCACTTAAGTACGCTAAGACACTTAATTTAAGGTAAGGGAAACTTCATAATTCAACTTAAGAAGGTTTAAAAGAAGTGATAGGTGGTACTTGCCCTATAATTAATGAAAGAATCAAATAATACGAAAATCAACGAAAAGCTTTCACCAAATTTATTAAGCTAAGCTCTTCAAACTTTGCTTGTGAATATACCTATGTTTATGTGCAAGCATGATGCTATGATGATGATGAATGATGTTGATGATATGATACTTAATGATATGCGATATTAGATTCTCTGTTTGATAAAATTTTGGGAAGCTTCGGTCTAGCTATTATGCTGCCGAAATTCTATAAAAAATTGTGGACTTAGAAACATTTTGGATCATAAGCTTTAACAAGAAGAGATTGAATTAAGTGTGTGATCCTTCAAAAGGGAAGGTGACCTAATTTAAGCTCCCCTCACCCACGACTCACATGAGGCATGGCATGACCCAACTAGTGTGAATATAGGGGATAGGGCTTACATGAGGTATGACATGACCCAGCTAGTGTAAGTACCGAAATTTTATGGTGGCGACGGCCATGGTATGAGCTCATTACCACTTATGTTTAGTGGGTGAAAAGAAAAAGACCTAAGATAAAGGCTAAGTAAAGAAAAGAAAGGGACTTCAGCCTGACTCAAGTAAAAAATGAAACTCTCAAGGTGTTCATGCATGATACGAATTGTCATATAAGTTCTTATGTATACTATGATGTTAGCATATGAGAATATGTACTAAAAACAAAATCCGCTTTAGATATTGATGTTTTCGAAAAATCTAAGAATTGAACCTTATGAATGCTCATTGTTTTCATTTATAAAATCGAAATGGCTAGGACGATGATGATGACACTTTCGTGCCAGGTTCGAGTTCTACTGAGAAATCTTATTTCTCACTCTAGTTATTTTCTGTTTCGTCACTAGATACTTATGGTGCACCCGATGGAGTGGAACATGGACCATCCCCACCATGAATGGACCTACGATGCTGATGCCTAGGCTATCATGGCTACGACCACCACGGTAGTCCACACCTACTTTTACCTAGGTCGTATACATGGGGAAGAGGAGCTCGATGTTTCACCAGCCCTAGTAGATATTTCTTCAGCATACCTTGGACAGCCGCTGGGTCCTTGGGATTTTGCCCCTGATCCCTTGCCAAACGTTGAGATAGAGCCGATGTCTTTGGACCTGCTAGCAGCCGAGCCCGTGCCGCAACCTGTGATTCTCGTGGTCGATGTGAGTTCCATGGCTACTCTGAAGGCCGCATCCACTTCGCCGCCACTCCCTGAGTATCACCCAGTTATGTCTGAAGAGGATCCCTCCGAGGAACATTCTTCGGTAGCCAGCTATACTCTAGGTCGTCATGTTCGTTGCATCGAGGCGATCAGTAGGCACCCTCATATCATCCGTACTTCTCACATTCCCCAAGGCTGAGGAGCGAGGGGAACCAAGCACTTGAGGACCTGATTTCATCTGATCGAGGGGTGCGGAAAAGGCAAAGGAACCAGAACGTGTCTACTTGAGCCTATTTTATTATTGCTCCTTATCTTGTGTATTTCATTTTGTAACGAACTTTGTCATATTAGCTTATGCTTGATATTTTGGGGCCATGGCATGGCCATGAGTTTCCTTTTTATGTATTGTTGAATATTATGAGACTTTATATATGGTTGTTTGAGTAAGGTGAATGCATTATATTTCTATTTATCCATTTTCCCCTTATTTATGACTTAAATTTAGGCGACACGCTCATTTATATCTATCTTCTCGTTCAAAGTTTTACTTTCCAAAACGGTGCAAAGCGAGGATGTATTTCGAAAACAAAAAATTTATCGTATTTTTCGTGTAACTTAATTTATAAATGAAGTTTAGTTTTTCACGAGCATAAGTAACAACTAATAAAGTGTCGTAATACGACTTAAGCATAGTATGAGTTATTAGGGTGTTACATTTACTATGTTTTCATCCTAATTATTGAATATGAATGGTTTAGGGAATATAAGCCTCTAGATTAAGTAGAAGTGAGGGCAACTCATGAATGTTAAAATACACTCAGTTATTGCTATGATTTGACATAGATTTGAGCTAGTTTTGTATAGATTTAGTGAGTTTTTAGCCAAAAAATGAAAAATAAAAATTCAATTTTTTGTATTTATTGAGCTATTAATATTTATTTGATGAATATTTGGTTATTTAAAGGTTTTATGGCTGACTTTATCTAATCTTGCAAGGCAAGGAACATATGGTCATTAATTGGAGTATCTTGGAACTAAATTAAGCTATTTTGGGAAAGTACTGACGAAAAAAATTCATATCTCTCTCTACGGGGATCGAGTTGAAAAGATTCAAGATGATCCAAAAGACAAAAAGAAGATCTCAAACTTTTTTGTTGACCATAAATTCCAGTTCTCAAATATTCTAGGTGAAAATCTTGTTGCAAGATATAAGAGTAAATCTGTCTAGATGATGTCCAACCTGACCTTCAACTAATCATTCTCCAATATCTCGTGTTACAAAAGTTGGATTAATGCGGTTTTTGTGATGTTTGAAAGCAAACAAAATTCTCTACAACTTTATATGTCATAAAGAAAGGCTAATTCGAACTATAAAGACCGCTACAAAGCTTGCAAGTTGACGGTCCATATTGGATCTTGCGCTATAATGTGAATTGGGCCTAACCTTTGCACCATAAGCTGTGAATTGGACCATAATAGCTGAAAAAATAATTACTTTGGCCTCAAGCACTCATTAAAGGAGAATGAAGATTCCTTGATGATTTAAATCCAAATCTTGAAGAGATAGTGAAGGATCCTATCTTATCTTATCTTCTTCTTGATAATTGAAATTCAAATCTTGGAAAGATGATTTAGGATCTGATCTTATCTTATCTTTTACAACAAATCCTAGTTATCAAGGAGTCTATATACTCGACTTTTTAAGAGGAAAGAGACAACGGGGGTCTCTTGACCTAAAAGGGGTGCACAAAAGAGCTCTTGGAGGAGGAGAAGACTTGCAACCATTGATCTATATTTTCCTCTTCTCTTTTCTTCTCTCATGTTTAGAATGTTTATTTTATTCATGAGTGGCTAAACTTTTGTTTTGCTAGGATGATGATATAATCTTCATTGATGATGATGTATTGAATTTTTGTTTAATATTTTTTTCTCTAATTGGCGTTTTTAAATCTGTGCTTAATGCTTTTCATTGACTTAGGCCCTGCGTAGACTGATTCTAGAGTTGTGTAGACCATGAGGAATCTAGGTACATGGTATAAAAATTGTTATTTGCCTATTTGTCTATGAATAGGATAGAATAGTCATGGGATGTTAGTCAAAAGAGAATCACAGAGCATTAATTTCTCTTACTTTAGAATTCAATGTCTTGGAAGTTTGGCTATCTTTTGAGGTTTAGACTAGGAGTATATGAGAGAAATCCGCTACTAATCACTTTAGGATCCCTGCCCATTAATTAGATTAAGTTAGTATAGAAGGTCAATTCTCATTAGAAATCTAGATGAAATTAAATCCCTAGTGTTTTCTTTTTTTCTTGCAAATTCTAATTTTCATAATTCTTCTTTTTAATTGTATCTTTATTACTTTGCCTTTATTCTTGTTAATTGCAATACATTACATCGTTTTGTGAGCCTAAATAATATCCAAATTAGGGGCTTGATACTTAGTTAATCTAATCCTCGTGGGATGGATACTCTACTCACTATTTTATTGCTTGGTTAGCCTAATGCACTTTGCCAATATTGGGTTGAGGAAACAAAACCACCCACTAAGAACATATATCCATTTTCCTTTGGTGCTTTGCTCATTTTGAAAGTTTCTGATTTCTTTGTTCTCCCTTATATTTTCTCATTCAGTTTTTGTTGTTTACAGTTGCTACCATTGTAGGGATCTCCTTTGATTTCAAGTGGTTTGTTCATTTCATTGATGGTTATTCGATCGCGTTTGTGCAATAGTTTTATAGTTGCGATGCCTTGCTTCGTTCCTCTAGGTCATTTTCTCCCCATTGTGCTTTCCTTTAAAATTTCATGAGCAATCTAGCATTTAAGGTTTTATAGGTTGTTTGGAATGAAAATAATAAGATAGAATTGAATTCAATTCTATCGGCAATTGAATTCAATTGTGTTGTGATTTGAATTCTTATGTTTAGAATAAATCAGTAAATTATACAATTACACTATTTGAAATATATATGAAAATAAATTGAATTCTTTACTTTGAATATTTTTTCCTTTATTAATAAAACGTCATATTTTAATAACTCAATTATTCATTGATAGGATTAAGGGTATTTTTGGTATATCAATTTTTAATATTAAATCCACCAAGTTAGGAATTACAAATCAAACTTATTTTGGTTTGATTTACTTTTAGGCATTTTTACATAATTGAATTTTGTTTAGATTTTAATTATATGCCATTAGTTGGTTTCAAATCAAGGAATTGAATTCAATTTCTTGAATGAATTTAATTCCAAGGCTTTCTAAACAATTTGTAGGCTCTGTTAATTTTAGGTGGTTATTGGTGCTAGCCTCATTTTCTTCGATAGCGTTGTATGTGTTTATATTAGGCTTTTAATGTGGGCATGTTATTGTTATTATTTGTCACCATTTGTGCGTGGTGGTGGGAGGATAAGTGGAGAAGAAAGTAGGGAAGGAGATTATAGTGGAGGGATTGACCAGGTTTCGAGGGGACAGGGAAGGTAGAGAGAAAGAATGTGCAAGGAATGGTATGGAAAACAATTTGGTGACAAAGGAGCACATTGTGGCAAGGAAAGGCACCATTTTCACTAGAAAGGACAGAGATGTAGGCTACACTGAATCTAAGAGACTTCCAAAGGGCACAAGAATCAAGACTCATGTCAACAAGCCCCATGCAGGAAAGGTAACTCCTCCCATGAAAATGTTTATAAAATAAAGATAGAAGCTATAGTATCTTTAGAAGAAAGATAATTTGGAATTGGCATCATCATTAGAGGCTCCAGTGGAAAGTTTATAGTAGGAAAAACTTAGAGACTATAGAGGAATGCAGATGCAAAAGAGTAGAAATTATAGCAGGCAAAGAGGCTTTTATTTTTGCATGGGAGCTAGGACTAAGATCAATTATTTTGTTGGGAGATGCAAAGGAAGTGTTTCAGAGCTTTGGTGACAACTCCATTGACTTTTCCTACAAGGGCACTATGCTACAAGATGCTTATCATCTAACTTAGTTTAATTACTTTCAAGTTTGTTTTGTCCCTAGAATATGCAACTCAAAGGCTAATTATCTTGCACCCACAGCCAAATTCTCAAAATTGGAAATTTGGCTAGAGAATAGCCCAATCTACATATATGATCTTTTGTATCATGACTTTTCATTTTAATAAATGTTGTTTTCACATCAAAAAATGATCATAATTTAATTTTATAATAATAACAATTACATACAAATTGATTTTATTAAAGTTTTACTTAAAATTTTTTACTATGTTTACAGAAAATTAATTATTTTTTTTGTGTAGATTACAACCTTTGATCCAAACATGATTGCTTTGCTTGGATAAGAGAAGAAAATGGGAGAAAAGGAAATAAGAAGAAAGAAAAGAAAAAGAAGAGAAAATAATGTGTTTAAATGAGTAAAAAAAATGAATGAAAAGAAAATAATTTTTATATTAAAAAAATTTTAAAAAGGACCATCACATCATATTCTCTCTAGGCATATAATGGTCTCTCTCTACTCTTAATGTGCTCTTTGTCTCACATGCGCACGCTCAATACTCTCTTATGGGCTATTTGGAATGAGAGAAAAAGGAAGAAAAGAAAAGAGGAGAAGAGAAAATGAGCAAAATTTAGCATTTTCTACCATTTGGACAGCTATAAATAGTGACAAAGAAAGAAAATTGCGCCCATAGTGTCCACGATAAACTTCTTTTCGCTGATGTGCCAAGAAAGTGGCGAGAAGCACAAAAGTGATATAAACTTCTAATTTTGCTCCTCAATTTACCTTTTATCTTGATAAAGGTCGCTCAATACATAGATACTGACGCACCACAAATTGTTATAAGATAATGTTTCTTTTTTTTGTTTTCTGGTTGGCATTATTATTGTTATTCCATAATATGACTAAATCAAATAATATTTAAAGACACATGCTGAAATTTTGACTAGAAAAAGGAGAAGATATATATATATATATATATATTTTGTTCAATTGAAAAATCATAAGCCAATTTATAATTTAATATTTATCATAAAATGTATTTATTATATATGATAAAATCTATTAAAAATATTTAATATATATATATAGAGAAAGAAAGAAAATATTTTTTATGTATTAATAATGTAAAATAATTTTAAATTATTGGTCAATAAAAAAATTTAGAAAAGTGCTAAGTCATATTCAGTATTAACACAGACTTAATTAAAAAAAAAACATAACATAACACTTGACTATTAATGTAAAATTATTTTATAATATTAGTATATAAAAATTATTCTTATTTCAAAATATAAAAAAATATACTTTTATTTTATTTTATATTATATATCATTTTATATAGGAGATATTTGCATTTCCAATTAAGAATAGATATGTTATTTTATATAACAGTACAACCTTTTCTTTTACTTTTGTATATGCTTGTTATTTTTTCCTCCTCATTTTCTTTACATTCAAATGATAAAAGATAGAATATACTTTTTTTTCTTTTTTTTTTATTTTCTTTCTTTTCATTTTTTCCCTCTTATCTTCTCTCTTAATCCAAACAAAGTTTTGATGTGTGGTTTTCATGTCACTTTTGTGAAGAAACATTTTTTGCAGGTCCATGCGAATGTTTTCTTTCTTCTCTTACTGGTCTCGCAAAACAAATAATTGAGAATAATCAAATCACTTAATTTTCTCTTCTCCCACTTCCCTTCCTTCCTTTTTCTAGCCATCTAAATTAATTGTAAAACTATTTAAACACCACTCAGTTTAGTAATAAAAAATTTCTTGTTACTTATTAAAGTTTTCCTTCAGCATTAAAGTTTGCCTCCTTATTCACTTAAATAAAATATTTACCTTATCTTCTTTGTGAAGGAAAAATTGATTTAATTATTTTTTTGGTCAATCAAAATATTATGAATTTTAATCACCAAAAAAAAAATTATGAATTTTCTATTTTATTTACATTTTGTCCTTCAATTTATTTTACTCTCCATTTTAGATCTAACAATTGTTTTTGTCCATGACTTGCCACCTGAGCATTTAAAGGACAAAGAAGAGTAAAGTGGTCAAACAAAATCAAACGTATATGTAGACTAGATGAAAACATTTTCAAAGAAGAAGACTCAGCAAAAAAGAAATGAAAAATTGTTTGACCAAAAATGAATGCAGCCTTAAATTAATCTTTTTTATCTGTAATTTTCTTTTTAATCTTTAAAATTTTATATATCAACCAAAATGATTCCTGATTTTTAAAATTATTATTTTAATCTTTAATACTTTATTTTAATCAAATTAATTCCTAATATCATATTTTTATAAGTCAAATAAATTCTTAACTCTTATTTAAACTAGTAAACTTAATGCACAAGAATTATAATACAAGAAATAAAATAATAATTTTTAAATGTTAATATCAATTTTAATCGACTTCTACAATTTGAACGGCCATATTGAAGGGTTACGCAACAACAGCATTTTTGAGCAACCACTCTTACCGAACGAGTAAAAGTTCATTTTGGTTCTTAAAATTTATATGCATATTTTATTTTAGTTCTTCAAATTAATAAATTAATAATTTAATCACTTAAATTATAAAAAATAATTTAAATTAATTTTGTTAATATTTCTAATTAGTCATTTTAATAATTCAAATTAGTCCATAAAAATATTATTTTAGGGACTAAATTAAATTAATTTTTGTAATTATAAAAATTTAATCATTAATTTTTTAATTTTAAAAATTAAAATAAAATACACATGCAATTTGAGAGAGCAAAATCAACCTTTGCTCCTTATAGAATCTTCTCGTGGATGGCTCCTAGTCTCTATTCTAGACGAGGCGTTCCTTCCTTCTCTTCAGCAACCGTCAGGACAAGAAAAACGTGCACGCGCCCCACGAACGCACTGACGTAACGCTTGCGTTTATTAGCCGCCCAAAAACATTATAAAACTGTTTGGACATTACATTGTTGGGACTCGACCACTTTTTGCTCACTCACCAAGTCACCAACTTACGTCCAAAAAAAAGAAGGAAAAATAAAAATATAAAACAACAACAACATCTTTGCAGCAGTTAAGAAGTTAGTAGTTATGGCACCGGTGATCAAAGTAGCCGCGCTTTCTGGCTCCCTCAGAAAAGGTTCATACCATTCAGGCCTTATCCGTGCCGGTACTTTCTTTGTCTTTTTTCGGTCTCTTTTACTTTTTCTTATGCGTATTTGTAAGTACTTATGGTTTGGGTTTGGTGCATATTGTAGCAATTGAACTGAGCAAGGGGGCCATTGAAGGCACTGAGATTGAGTTCATTGACATTTCGGAGCTGCCCATGTTGAACACTGATCTTGAGAACAACAGAACTTACCCACCTTCAGTTGAAGCCCTCCGCAAAAAGGTTCTTCAAGCTGACAGCGTTCTCTTCGCTTCCCCCGAGTACAATTACTCTGTCTCAGGTACCATTTCTCCGTCCGTGTCTTTCTATCTAGAAACCGCGTAAAAATTATGCATAAGCGTAGAGGTTGTTCATTTAAAAAAAAAAAATCATAGGTACGTCTAGTTTGAATGAGCTTCTGAAAAAAAATTAAATAATTTTTATTAAAAGAGTAAAAATTATTTTATATTTAAATATAAAATTAATTTGTAATTAGATATAACACTATTCTTAAATAACATATTTATGTTATTAAAAGACTTTTTTGAAATTTATATTTAGCTTATGAGAAGAGATTATTTTGAGTTTTTTTTTTTTTTTAGTGATTTGTTTTTTGGGGTTTTAATTCTTGATTTTAGAATGGTGAAATGAGTTGATTCTATTTTGTGATTTTTATCCCCTAAACTTCTCTGATTTCGGTTGACGACTGTCTGTGTATGGTTTGGATTATTGACCACATACACATGAATTCTTCCCTTGGTGTCTCTTTGTATCCTGATTTCTTGTTGTATGTCCAAACTTGTTAAACTAGACTAATTGATAATTCCTTGGCTTTTTATTTTTATTTTATTATTGTTTTCTGGCACTTGTGTTTATGCTTCCATCCCACTGCGTGTTTAGCATGTGAAATATGAATTCTTTGTAATGGTTAATGCCCAGCTAACAATTCGTGTAACTTGTGCAAATGAAAGTCAAATTGAAATTGATGATCAGAGTTTGTATACAAGTTGGAGATGCAGAAGTAAAGTCTAACTAATTAACTCTGTTATAATTAATTTTAACTAATTATGCTCACTTTTCTGTCTAGAGCCTAAGTTGGGCCTGAGTGGAATGTGCATCGGTATTGATTAGAATTGTGTTATTTGCAACACAACTTTTGACACTTTTGTCACATATCAAGCATTAAAATCACTTATTTTTATTTTAAATTTTTCATTTAATCTTTTCAACAAATCCAAAGGCTTGTCAAAGAGCGTGCAATATCTTTAAATACGAAAAAGCATTTCCCTATTGATTATCAACACATAACATCTGTGTATAAACTCAAAGTAATAACGTGTGTATTTGGGAAAATCATAAGGTTAAAATTATTTTAATAATTATTTATTTTAATAATTATTTTGTTATATAATAAATTATATGATAATTAATTTATATTTTGACAATTAAATTGAAAAATAATTTTAAGATAATTTATTTTATTTAGATTGTATAAAAAAATTTATTTTAATATTGTAAAATTATTAAAAAAAAGATGAAATAATTGTTTATATTATATAATATTTAATACTAAGGGTCAATTTGATAAAAAAATATAATAATTTCAAAATAATAAATTTCTGCTTATAATAAAAAATTTCAACAAGTTGCTAATAATTATAAATTAATTTTCAACCTAAAATCATTAGCTTTTGATTATAATCTATTTTCATTAGCTTTTGATAATAATTTTTTTCAGCCTAAACATGCTTATATGCCTATCTTTTTGTCATGCTCCTTTTGTGGTTCTTGGTTAATTGAGATCTTTAGTCTTACTTCATCGTAGATAATTTTTTAACTTTTCTCTTTCTCTTGGGCTAGCTCCACTAAAAAATGCAATCGACTGGGCATCGAGACCACCGAATGTTTGGGCTGGCAAAGCTGCTGCAATTGTAAGCACTGGAGGAAGCGCTGGCGGGGCAAAGGCACAGTATCATCTTCGCCAAATTGGAGTGTTTCTTGATCTCCATTTCATCAATAAACCTGAGTTCTTCTTGAATGCATTCTTGCCCCCTGCAAAGTTTAACAGTGATGGTGACTTAATAGATGAAGAGATCAAGAATAAGTTGAAGCAAGTTCTTCTATCCTTGCAGGCATTTACCCTGCGACTTCAAGGCAGAAGCTGAGCTTGAAAATACTCTAATCCCCCAGAAAATTGTCGAAATAAGATATTGCTTTTAGAAATATTAATGTGGCTCAGAACATGCTTGATAGCAGCATCACATCAACGATATGAAACTCGGAAATTGTTGGAATCATGCTTTATATTGATTGCTCTTTTTGGTTTCTGCTTTATTAGCTATGAGTTCTACTCTACATAGTTTCTGTTCAAGGATGTTGAAATTCCATTCTTTATCGAATAATCACAACAAATTAATCATCATTTCATATCGTTCTAACTTATGTGCTTTGTTAGTGCCTTCTTGTTGTGGTTTCATGTTTGCTACTAGTTATGAGTACAATCTACAAAGTTTTGTTCAATGATGCTGAAGTTAGATTATACATTAAATAATCACAGCAAATTATTCACATTGGTCTAATTTATCTGCTTGTCTTCCTCAAGCACATACATTAAGGTCATCCGTGTAACGTCCAAAAAATTTTATCATTTTTTTTTTCAAGTAAGTTGTTCAGTTTTATCGAATAATTGAGATTGATTAAAATTCGATTAAGTATTTACTTAAAGCCAATTAAGTATCATTTAGAGGAATTAGATTTGAGGAAATTAGATTAGAAACATAGGAGACCTCATAGGATTTTTCCAAAATCGATCTACTAATTTAAAGAAAATCGGAAAGATTTCGGTATTTTAAACTGTCTGAACTAAATCAATAGAAATTATACTATGAGAACCCTAGATTGAATGGCCAAGATTCAGCCAACCCATCCCTTTAAGTGGCACAAGGATCGGCCTTTGAAGAGGGCAACCACACCACATTAGAATAAAGAGACAAATCCACCAATTACATGCAACTTCTTCCAAAAGTTTTCAAATATTTCCTTTTTACTTCCTTGCAGATTTTCAGCCTCATATACAGCTGATATCCCTTCATTTCCTTTCTTTCTCATCTTATATTCACTCCTTCTTCATCAAGCTTCCAAGTTCCAACAACTTTCTTTGCTCCAAAACTTGAATCTAGCAAGCTTTACACATAAAAAATGTAGGAATTCTAAATTCTGTTCTTGCTTTCTATAGATTGGGGCTGCTTGGGGTTCCTCTTTCTCTCATTATTCTAATATTATATTGGATAGAGATAATGAATTAAGGTTGGTTTAATATGTATGTTTGAATTATAATTGAAGCTGGAGTGGAAGAATTTGAAAATAGAAAGAAGCAAGATGCTATTTGGGTGAAAACCCTACAGCATCTGTACGTTTGTCTTATACGGACCAAAATCTAGCTATCAAAACCTGATGAATCTATTTTTATATGAAACTAGACATTTAGGGCTTTCCAACCATATAAAATATAAGGCCATTAGATTTGTATAGAGTAAGTTATGAATTTTTGAAGTTTAACCTGAAATTCTAGGTTCTCTTCTAGGCAGTATGAGTTGCGAGAGGTATAACTCACCCTAAAAAAACTCTAAATTGAGTGCAACCACTTGGGTTTGAAATCCAACATATAGGAAAACATCCTATAAAAATTTCAGAGTTAGATTTAATCCCAATTGTTCCCAGTAATTCGATGAATTTGCCTTAAGTCCAAACTAGACTAGAATAGGGTAGTTCAGAAAAGTCAACTTACGGGGCTTATATCTCAAGCTATACTTATGCAAATGAGGTGCAACTTCTTTCAAATAAAATTCTATTAGCTTTAATTTGATATAAGTTTTGTATGGTTTCACTTAGTTTCGTATTTTTAGTGAATTTTTACTTATAAGGGTGCAATTCTAGCTAGTTGTAGGGCAGACCAAAATAAACCTTGAATAGCTTGAGCTACACAAATCAAAATAAGATGGGACAAAAAGGTTGGAAACTAGACACATAGTACTATAACATATCCAAAATTTAGATTCAAATGAATTAAATAAAAATTATGGTGAATTTTACAAAATCGGGCAGAATTGAGTAGAATGAGCAAAAAATCTAAGTTATGTATTTATGTTGACATATTATATGATTGATATTATTGTTATAAAACTTGATGCTCTATGTTGGTTTTGTTGCTTGATTGACCTTTTTGGTAGTCTAGCACTATTCATGGGGAAGCGAACTTGATCCGTCGTGCTGCCAAAATTTCGACAAAGTCTATGCATAGGTTATGAAATACACTTTGATACATATGCATTCAAGATTATGATTAAAGCTATAATAAAGATTCTATATGACTTGGGCTAGCCCCTGAACGAATTTAAGGGGAATAAACCGGTGTGAGGGTCAGCGAAAGTAAACTCGTCACTCATGTATAGGTACGAGCTCGGACCTAAAAAGTAGGCTACACCTAGAGGTGAGAGAGGCCATTCACCTTTAGGAGACCAAGTGCAGAGGAAAATAAGAAAGTACGATACCCTAGGGACGGCGATACGTAACGCCTAGGTGTGTCAAGTAAAGATAGAAAAAGGGAAGCATAAGTGCATATTAGAATTTTATAATGAGCAAGTGTATCAAGAAGACATTTGCATCCATTTATGAATGTCATTTAGTTGTTGCTTATTTTATTTTTAATCTATGCATCTTATTTAATTATCCTTTATATTATTATGTTGATGGTTGAGATTCTTTCTCTGTTTAACTAGTGTATGATAAAATGAATTTGCTTCAGAATAGATGTTTTTGAACTCACTAAATGAAATCTATAGTTCATATAGCATGATCACTTTCTTTTGAATAAACTGAAGCAGCTGGAATGACAACAATAACATGGACTGCCAAGTAGATTAGGAATCCTACTGAGAATATAAAATTCTCATCCCTATGTGTGCTTCCGTATCGTCTCCAGATAGCCCAGAAGGTCTTGAAGGAGATTAAGCTAGAGGAGCGTGGCTAAGACTGGACCAGCTATAGATGAAATTTGTATATATGTTTAGGTATGTGTTTATGGTTGCTAATGTTTGAAGGTTTATTTAGTTATGCTCCTATTCACAGGATATAATAGAACTCTATTTTAATTTCATGGGAAATAAGACAAATAATGAGTCAAGGTCCGCTTATTTAATTGTAACAACTCCTAATGAGATAGTACGACTTAAGCATAGTATCAATTTGGGAGGACGTTACAATCCGCATACAAATTGCATTTGATTTTGTTCATAGAATCCGGTGTAGTTTTATCAGAACTTCCTAATCTTGGCTCACTAGATTTATCATGAAATCATGTGATAAGCTATTAGTATCTGATATTTTAAATCAAAGCTGAAAGCTTTATTATTTGCCCTAGTCTAAAATCCTTCTTTCCACTATAAGTAATACATTAATTGCCCTCCCCCCACCCCAAAAAAAATTATGACCCTAGTTAGGGAAGCATCCTCACTTTTGTGGCCAATAAACATTTTTTGTGATCATTGTGGAATCCTATATAATGCAGGCTATTGAATTGGCATTGTGCTGCATTTGTTTTGAGCAAGTATGCACACTAGCCCTTTGTTGCCATAACAAGCCAAACTCTACCACTGCTTGCCTTACACCACTAGTTTGTCCATTTTGTCGAAGCATCATAGCTAGACTGGTGGCTGTGAAGATAGAAACTCGTGATGAAGTCGATCAAGTCAGTGTTGGTAAACATAGTTGAAAGCTAAGCAAATCAAGGAAACCAAGAAAACATGAACAACAGCAGCAACTTCAAGGGGTTATCAAGTGTGAGTTCACTTTGGAAGTTGGAAGCTTTTTCAGCACCAAAAGGGAAAACAGGAAAGAAACACGGCCAAGGATTCGTTAGTTCCGTCACCTATTGGACTAACGTAGTCCCCTCCCATTAAAATTAAAAAACAACCCCACCATGTGTTTGCAAAAGAGGGCCTAGGGTAGTTTATTTGCAAATAGAGTCTATTTTTTATTGCCCCCTCTCCACCAAAGCAGGATTGAACCTTCTCTACCCCCTATGATTTTTCTCCTCCCCCTTCATAGTTGTCACCCAAAGCTTGTCTCACCGATTGTCGCTTTGGATGGAGTGGTAGGCATGAGTCGTGGATGTGAATAGAGAGCTTTATTGAAGTGCATTAGGCGCATATGATAAATTCAGCCACAGCTAACTTAAAAAAAAAAGTGCTGTCAAGAAAATAGTAAATGGCATTTTTCAAATCCAACATATAGCTTGATGTTATAATTCCTCCATCAATTTGCTACATCAACATTAGGTTTTTCAATAGCTATCATCATAACTCAACTTGAGAATATACAAAGATGGAATCACTAAAAAGTGCCAATGACCATTACTTCTCACATCCATCAAAATGTAAGAAAAAATATGTTAGTCGATTTGTTAAAAATTTCAACTGTTAGTGAAAATGCTGAGTCAAAATTTCATTGCTATACATCGATCTAGGGGTGAGCAAAAAAACCACAAACCAAACCAAATCAAACCTTTTGTTAAACCAAACCAAACTTATAAAAAATCGATTTTCTATCAATGAGTTCAAAGCTAAAGCAGTTTTTTTTTTTAAAAGGTCGATTTAGTGAACTAAACCCTCAAAACATATTTGGGCACTGTATGAACCAAACCAAACTCATCTTTTTTGAACCCTAAGTCCCAAACTCCCTTTTGCTCTGCTCTCGTTTTCTTCTATGTCGAATTCGATTTCTTTTTCTTGTGCTCGCTGATTCGACTTTGCAATCAATTTCGCGGTCATTTCTTGACTTCAATTTGATTCGACTTGACTTCGTCTTGTATTGTGCCTAGTGTTTGTGCTTTTTGCTTAGTGCTTCAACTCTTGCTACTGCTTCAATGGTAGTGGCTTTCAAGATTCGACTGATTCAACTCTTGCTACTGCTTAGTGCAGTGTTCATGCATCTAGGGTGAGGAAGATGCTAACTATGTAAGTATTACTAAGTTAAGTGCTTTCTAAAGGTATTAGCTGCTCACTAATGTTTGACTATTTGCTACTGTTTTTCTTCTTCCATTGCAGGCCATCAAGGTGCTTAATATGATTAAACTTTATGGGAAGCCAATTCATGTAAACAAGGTTTGTGATTTTTTTTTTTTTTAATTCTTTTTCCTTCTTTTCTTTATGTTTTGTGGTATTTAAGTATGAAGTTATTGAGTGTATGAAAATATATATAAGATTCTGCTATGTTTTAACATGTTTTGAAAGCTCTAAACAAGTATAACATGTTGAGAGTGCCTAAAAGAGCAAAAATTAAGTTCTATCACTTTAACTTGATCCCTCAGAGAATTTACTTTGAAAGTTTATAGATGAGACTACAGTCATATTTTTTAGGCTATTTGTAGAAGTTGTTGTCATTTTTCTATTTGAATGTTATGTCACTATCTCTCTTGAATAGCATATCATCTTTCTTTTCCTTTGGAATTTTGTGTGATTGTTTGGTGAGCTGAGATAGATATATTGTATCTTTATCTAAGTGATAATGTATTTGGTGTTGATTTGCGATGTATAGGTAACATTACTAATCAAAATTTATGCAATTTATGAAATTTGTTTTAATGTGTGGCTGTGGGTTGCAGTTGTGGGGGGGGGCTTTATTACTAATTTGGAGACTAAGAAGCATAAGGACAAGTTGTATCTTTTGCAACTCCATCTTCCATTGCTTGCAGTTCCTCGCTAAGTA
This sequence comes from Pterocarpus santalinus, assembly GCA_031439595.1. Lineage (NCBI taxonomy): Eukaryota > Viridiplantae > Streptophyta > Magnoliopsida > Fabales > Fabaceae > Pterocarpus > Pterocarpus santalinus. Next base: position 27,140,630 of record CM062529.1, read on the forward strand.
TGTTATGAGACTCTATGTTAGTGTTTCTAATCCTTTGTAACTCTTCTATCCAAGATATATATGAACAAACTGGGAATTTTGCTTGTAGAAGTGTTAATTGCTAGTAATGAAGCAACATCTAATAAGGTATAGTATTAAGAATATACTGCATAACCATTATACTACAAAGTGTCAAAATCTTATTAGCCATTAGAAGTATGATGACTCATATTTCCCACTCCTACCAGAAACACCCTATTATTTTTAAGGGATAACCAGGCAACCAGCTAATTCTAAAGACTGATTGCATTATTCAATTTTATCTCTTTTGGGGTCCCGATCCTTGTTTTAGTTGCTAGCTTTTGTATATGCTTGTGTACAATAGTGTGTGCAGTCTTTCATAGGAGTCACAGGGTCAGTGGAAAAAAGAGAGAAAGTTACAATAAACTTTCGATTTAGAATAGGATAAAGCTACATATAATAATATTATTGGTCCTGTGTCAAAATCTAAATTAAGCTCTAGCAGGTTACCTATGATTGCATATTGTAAAACATTGTTGTTTTTTGAATGTTTGTGTTTCAATTGGTGTTGATTTACTTGCGAATATTCCTTTTTAGCGAATTGAAAAAAATGTCAAACCTGAGTTGGATTTTATGATTTTAATGTGTGTTCTTTCTTTCACTTTGTGAATTTGGGGAAGATTAAATGCTCCTGTGGTGTGGTTGCTGGGTTTCCAGAACCTATAGTTTGCAACTATAATTTGGAATTAGGTGATTTTATATGTTTCATATGGTATCATCACATGGAAAGAATGTGCAATAAAAGTGGTCTAATATAGAATTAATTTTTACCTACCTCTGGTTAATTATTTCAAGAATTGTACTTATTTCTGGTGTCTTATAGAGTTTTCTTTCAGGTTACAAGTTTGACCCTAAATTGACTTAAAATCCGATTTTAGTGAATTTTCGAAATCTAGGACAGATTTTAGGTATTATGTAACTTATGTTTCCAATAGAATTATCTTTAAAACAATTTATATTCTCTCATTTGCTACTTGAAACTTGAAGTATAGGAGTCAAATGTACATGTTCATGTTCATATGACTGTTCTCTCAATAAAGAAATACATATGAGCATATGGCATGAGCATGTATGCATTCAAACATCCTCATTAATCATTAGGATCAAGGAATACATATGAGCACATGAATTAAGGAAGTAAGTGAACATATAAGATGAGATTTCTCTACATTGGAGGCATGTGACCAGAATGAAATCCCCCAATTTAGAGGCACATGGCCAAAATGAGATCCCTCTAAGTTTAGAGGCACGTGGATTCCCTAGTCAATTAGTACTATGCAACGACTGTCACAAAATGAGCTTATTTCCCAGATTAGTTTATCCAAGTACAATAAAGATTAAAGGGACATGCTAAATAAGAAAGTAAATAAGAAGGTGCATCAAACCATGCGTTCATGAGCATGCAGCTTATTTGCTTTTATTTGATAGCTTGATCTATTAGAATAAAACACCTCTATTAGTTGTATGAGTTTTGCCATACTTGAACTAAGTGTATGTGTTAAAATTAATCTGCTTCGAAAGGATATGTTTTCTAAATTTAATAAATGAACTTTTCCCTATGTATGCCACACCTTTCTTAATAAACCAAAGTAGCTAGGATAATGACCATGACATAGAATGTCTGACAACTTAGGATGCCTATTGAGAATGTAAAATTCTCACTCCTATGTGTGTTCTCGTGTCATCTCCAAACAGCTCAAAAGATTCCCGACAATGACCATCTTGGGAGCATTTGACCGAGACTGGATTGGCTGTCGAAGGTTGCTGTCAAATACGTACATATGTTTGCACTAGACTGCATCTTCACTAGTTGACGCTCTTAATACAGCCACTTATGTAATTTGAAGGGTTGCTATTGTGATGTAAACATTTGTACATGTAAGGGAATTTCTATTTTTCCTATATCAAGCAAGGTCCGCTAATTTACTAGTAACAATTCCTAAGTGTGATACTATAACTTAAGTATGATGTTATACTTAAGAAGGTGTTACATTTTGGTATCATAGCAGTTCATCTTAATAGGACTTGTGGATGAGCTGACTATGCTTTTGACGCATACTCTGAGAGTCTAGAAAAGTCACATTTTAGGTCCTTGCATGATAAGGACATAGGTGTTTGTGCATAGTAGCCTTGTTATGAATATTGCAACTTATCTGTCACACTTTGCTGCATATTGAGCCTGATCAACTCAATATAATGTTCGGTGTAGTCAAAAAGCTACAAAGTCCAGCTGGCTTATTAAGGATAACAAAATTTTGAGGGCAAAATTATTTTAAAAGGTGGATAGTAATGTAACATTCTAATTTAATTGTGACTGTAAATAATATATCAAATATTATTAGTGATAAAAAGAATAAAAAATGAGAAATGGGGATAACATTTGAAGAGTCACATGGGTAGTATGTTAATTATGTAAGTTCTATATCTTATCATGTAGTTAGTTTACATGTTAAATAAATTTTTACATTTCATGACATAACATACTGTATTGTATAGTTTGACATTTGGCCCCTTAGTTGGTAAGTTAAGTGGTTGCAATCCAACCACATAGTTAGAAACTAAAGAGAAACATAAGTCACATAAACTACCTAACCACTTTACATCAACTAACCATAAAACTTCATTAAAAATAACATAGAACTCTCATTTTTTCCTCATTAGCTGCACCCTTCCTTCTTCTTCCTCCTTCCATTTTCTTCTTCACTCATCCATTCTTGCATCCTTATGCACCTTTCATAAACCTATGCCCATACTAATTACTATTACTCTCATAAAACACAAGATCCAAACAAAAACTCTCCTTTCTAGCCAAACACAATTTTGGCCAATGCAAGAACTAGAAGAAGTGCCATATTTTGGGAAGATTGGAGGCTCATATAGCTTCAAAGAAACCAAGCTAACGGGTTACAAAAATTGGAAGTGTAGTAGGCAATCCTAAGACTTGAGTGCTCTTGTATGTTTATAACCAATTAAAGCTTGATTTTATTAACCCTCTTGACATGAATATTTAAGTTAGGACTCTATAATATTTAGCCTTGTAATTGCATATTTTGTAGTTTCTAGTTCAAATATTGATAGTTGTTGTTGTAGCAAGTTAGGGGCAGAATTGAGTTATAGTGTGAAATTTAGGCAGTTTGCAGTTCGATCCCCATAATCGAAGCTAAGAAACTCAAAATGAATTGAAGCCAATTTTATTAGGAAGCTAAAACATAAGAGAATAACCCTATAAAATTTCATGGTTAGATTCCCTTTATAGAAGTAATAGTAATTTTGTGAAGTAACCATCACTTTATTAGTAACCACATGGGACTGGGTTGTATTTATATGAAGAGACTATTACCTAGCTAGTAACCATAATAGGAAAGGTGTTCTGAGTTCTGAGTAAAGTGATTGTTGCCTTACTAATAACCAAAATAGGAAATGTGCTCTGAGTTTCAAGTAAAGTGACTGTTATCCTACTAGGAACCAAAACAGGATAGGTGTTCCAAGTTTCGAGTAAAGTGATTGTTACCTTATCAATAACCAGAATGGGACAGGTATTCCAGGTTCCATAACTGTTACCTAACTACCACCCATAGTGGGGTAGGTATTCTGAGTTCTGTTCATGTCTCCTAAGTTTCCCAATTCTGAGTTCCAAGTTTAACGATGATTCATACCATAATTTCAAAGAAATTTACTTCAAACTTTGAGGTGTTCCAGGTTCTGTTCACTTCTTCCAATCTTCCGCGTACTGAGTTCCAAGTTCGAACCTAGATTGACCTAAAATCAGATTTTGGTGAATTTTCTAAATTTGAGGCAGATTTTAGGTATTATGTAATTTATGTTTTCAATTGAGTTATCTATAAGACAATTTATATTCTCTCATTTATTACTTGAAACTTGGAGTCTGAGAGTCCAATGTACATGTTGATATGATAGTTCTCTCAATAAAGAAATGCATATAAGTATATGGCATGAGCATGTATGCATTCAAGCGTCCCTATGAATCATTAGGATCAAGGAATGCATATGAGCATACGACTTAAGGAAGTAAGTGAATAAATAAGATGAGATTTGTCTACTTTGGAGGCACATGGCCAGAATAAGATCTTTCGACTTTATAGACACGTGGCCAGAATAAGATCCCTCTACTTTAGAAGCACATGGCCAATATTAGATCCCTCCAATTTAGAGGCATGTGGCCTAAATGAGATCCCTCCAAGTTTAGAGGCACATGGATCCCCTTGTCGATTAGTATTGTGTGACAATGGTTATGAAATAAGCTCATTTCCCAGATATGTCTATCCAAGGGCAGTAAAGATTAAAGGCTCATGCTAAATAAGAAAGTAAATAAGAAGATGTATCAAGTGTTGCATTCATGAGCATGCAGCTTATTTGCTTTTATTTGGTAGCTTGATTAGTTAGAATAACGCACCTTTATCAGTTGTATGATTTTTGCCATATTTGAACTAAGTGTATGAGTTAAAATTAACTTGCTTCAAAAGGATATGTTTTCTAAATTTAATAAATGAACTTTTCCCTATGTATAAGATCACACCTTTATTAATAAATCGAAGTAGCTGGGATAACGATGATGACATAGAATGTCAGACAACTTTGGATGCCTATTGAGAATGTAAAATTGCCACTCCTATGTATGTTCTCATGTCATCTGCAAACTACTCAGAAGATTCCCAAAGATGACCATATTGGGAGCATTTGACCGAGATAGGATTGGCTATCAAAAGTTACTATCAAATACTTACATATGTTAGCCCAGGATAGCTAGTTCTCTAGTTGGAGCTCCTAGTAGAACCACTTTTGTAATTTGAAAGGTTACTATTGTGATGTAAATACTTATGTATGTAAGGGAATTTCTATTTTACCTATATCAAGCTAGGTCTATTAATTTACTAGTAAAAACTCTTAAGTGTAATACTATGACTCCATACTTAGGAGGGTGTTATATTTTGATATCAAAGTTGTTCATCTTAACTGGACCTAGGGATTGACTGACTATGCTTCTGAAGCATATACTAAGAGTTTAGAAAAGTCATGCTTTAGGTCCTTGCATGATAAGGACATAGGTGTTTAAGCATGGCAACCTTGTTATGTATATTGTAGCTTATCTATCACACATAACTACTTATTGAGCTTGATCACCTCAATATAATATTCGGTGTAGGCAAAAATCTATAGCGTCCAGTTGGCTTATTAGGGATAACGGAATTTTGATGCCAAAATTCTTTTAAAAAGTGGGTGGCATTGTAATGTCCTAATTTAATTGTGACTGTAAATAATATTGTAACATCCTCAATTTTTCTTCGTGCTAAATTACCTCAGTAATCCTAAGTAATTAGGCACTGAATGAGAAATTAAAGAATTAAACCAAAGGATTAATACGGTAATTATGAAGAGAAAAGTTGAAAGAATGCCTAATTGAGGTTAGAGAATATCTAATTAAGCAAGTCAAACTTTTAATGGCCTAATTAAGCACTAATCACTAATAATTAGCTTAATTGAGTTTAATTAAGGGTAATTAAGCTTAATTAAAAATTTAACTTCACTAATCATGATAATATGAGCTAACCACTAATCTTTACTTAATCAAGTTAATTAAGTTGTAAGAGCACTTAATCACATCATTAAAATTCAAATTTAGTTAACTAGACAATAAAGCATTAGTGATGTCACTAAAACATAAAGTATGAGACAAAGTTATTTTTTTGTAAGAACTAGTAGACCATTTGTCTCTTTCATCATTTAAATTGTCCCCTTAAACCTTAATTAACACAAAATTTAGGAAAATATCTCCTTCTTGGCCAATAGATGCCAACAGCCACCCCTTCCTCTCACACTAATCCATTTCATTTTTTTTGAAATCTCATTCTCTCTCTAACTCTCCAGCTTCTGTCTACTTCTTCCTCTTCATCTTCATCTACTTCTTCCTTTCTCCACCACCACCATAGCCAAACCTTCATCACTAAGCCCTTTAGAGATCACATCTTTTGGTCTTTGAAGACAAGATTCAAAAATTACAAACTTCATTCTCACAAAAACTCAAGAGCTCTTATCTTCTCCATTGAAAACTGCCACCATCACCACCTTGGAGGAGTCACCTTCACCTTCTTTTTCTCCCTCAAGAAGAAGCCAAAGACACCACTAGGTAGTGATCTTTTACTTCTTCTTTTTGTTATTCAAGAAAGTTTGAAGCTTTGGCTCTCTCCATGGCCAAGAGTTTCAAGTGACAACTTGAGAAAAACTCTATGCTCTTCTTGAGCAAAGTTTCTATTTTTAGCAAAGCTTGTTTCTTGAGCTTGTTCATGAGATCTTATGTATTTTTCTTCTTGAATTCTTCAAAAGCTTTCATTTTTCTCTTATGATGCGTGTGTTCTTGAGGTTTTTGTGAGTTGTTGAAAAGAAAGATGCTTTCTTGGTGGTATTTGTTTAAAGATTGTTTCTTTCTTTATGGAGAGTTTATGATTGAAAAGATTCTCTTTTAACATCTTTAATATGATTTTGATATGACCAAGAACTTTCTAAAGCATAAAACTTTAAAAAGTTTGCTTCTTGAAGCTTCCAAATTGGCGCAAATAGTATATGTTTCCTTAAAGATTCATTTTGTTTCTTTTGAAGACAAGACATTACATAAAGTTTTAAGCTTTCATTAAAAGGAAACTTTATAGTCATAAAAATGAAAATTTGCAACTTGATCTTGTAAAGTTTTAATCTTGAGAATGAAATAATGAGTAAAGTTCCAAACTTTCTTCAAGATTGAAACTTTTTAAGTTATAAGAGTGGGATCTTGCAAACTTTAAGTTATAAAAGTGAAAACTCGCAACTTTATGTTATAAAGTTGTAATCTTGAAGGTATAAAAATGATTAAAAGCTTCAACTTTCTTAAAGAATAAGACTTTTTAGCCATAAAGATATAATCTTGTATCATTGTTTGATAAAGGTTGGATCTTGAAGACATGAATATAATTTAAAGATTCATACTTTCATAAAGAATGAAACGTCATAATCATAAAGGTCAAATATTGTTATTTTACTTAATAAGTTTGAATCTTGTAACTTGTTTGGGATAGAAATCACTTCTTGATGATTGGTGAGCACATAGTGTTGTTGGGTTCATAAGTATGGTTTTGCGTTGTCATGACTAAAAGGACTAGAGGGATCTCGAAATCCTTTGAGAACAGAAGTATGATTAGGGCCTCTGAGCATACCATAAAACTGGGAATCACTAATGCACTATCTCAAGGAAACTAAAAGATTTGAATGCAAAATGTTGGCTAAAACACCATATTAGGCTCCGGCCATGTTAACAAAAAAGGGAAAGGGGAAAATAAGTGTCAAACTTTGTTAACTTGAACAAACTATTCCTTAAGATGTATACATAAGAAAGTTATTAAGTTATTTGGTAAAAATGAATCCTAAAGTAAAATGTGACTTCACTCAAGAATCAAGTAACTAAACGCCTACCACACACATTTATTTTTAAACTACGTGGCTCTCTTATGAGTAAACATGAGGAATCATATGATGACTCATAAGACTTTTCACAAATGATAATGCAATCATAGATATCCAATAGGACATGAATATGTGATGCTATTAAGCATGATGTATGGTAAGTCTGTTTGAGTATTGAATCATGATTGAAGGGTTTTTGATGCTTGAAATTCCATCCTTGGCAAATTTTGGGGAAGCTTCGGTCTAGCCATTATGCTGCCGAATTTTTGCTAGAATTATGGACTTAGAAATATCTCTTGCACATATGTATCTTACTCTTGAATACAATGCATTAAGAATGAATAATGTGATATCAAGTATCATGTTATGAAAATAAAAGAAATGCTTGGGTGTGATCCTTCAAAAGGCAAGGTGATCTACTAAGACTTGAAATCCCTTTGCTTTGGAGCATGTGACCAAAACTAAATTTCCTTAATTTAAAGGCATGTAAATCCCCTTATCAGCTAAGTCTAATTTAGATTAGTACTATGTGAAGATGATCACGGAATGAGCTCATGTCCAATAGCAGTCTATTCCAAGGGCATGTAGAGTAATGAATATTAGGCATGGGCTAAGTTTGAAAGTAAAGTTAAAGAAAGACTCTGGTCAAGTCCATGAAGTTACATGAATGTGCATGCATCTTTATTCCTCATATACATGGTCTTGAGTGTTTATATTATGCTTTTGTATATATGTCCTTATCTTATGATCTCATGACACTTTACTTTATGTTCATATGATTAAGATTTAAAAGAAACCTGCTTTGGGAACTTTTGTTTTCAAACCATTAAAATGGAACCTATGCATGTTCACCATTTTCTTAATTAAACCCGAAGTGGCTGGGACGACAGCGATGACGCATTAACTACCTAATCAAGATCCTACTGAGAAATTATATTTCTCATTCCTATGTTTCCATGTCATCTAAAGACGGAGTTAATAGCATTCATGGCAGCACTTTCGATGATACCTAACAAGATGTAACAAGGAGCTGTCGTGTTATGACACCTAGCTGAGAAGGATCGAGATAGTAGCGTATAGTCTTTATTTTCTTAAGAGCCCTAGTTGGGCAGTTCATGTGTAGTTAAGAGCATGTTAGAAGTCTTGCTACTTAATTTTGTAACGGTCTCCTAATTACAATGCTATACTTAAGTCATAATATTTCTCTTAGGAGTTGTTACCATTAGTTAGATGGACCTGGGTACAATATTCACTTTACTTTCGGCAAAATAACACAATATCTTTCACATTTCACAAATATTAGCATTATAACATAGCTTATCAATTTACATCTAATAACTCTACTAAGAGTTCCCAATTAGGGAGAATAGCTATCATGTATATCATCTGTCTTTAATAACCAGTCCAACTTCGATTACAATCCTCTGAGTTGGCCTTCATCAGGATCTTCTGGGCAGTTTAGAGATGACATGGAAACGCATATAGGAATGAGAATTTTTTATTCTTAGTAGGATTTGTAGACTACCACATAGTCCATGTCATCACGATCGTCCCAGCTGCTTTGGTTTATTATGAAAAGGTGATTGCACGTAGTGGTAGAGTTCTTTTATTTGATTTATAAAACATATATTCCCAAAGCAGATTCATTTTAATTCATACACTTGGCTATAGCATGGAAATAATTGTGTAAATACTAAGTTGGCATCCTCTTATCAAATCAGAATATTGAACAAAGTAAATATACTACATGTCCATGAATCGTATGAACTAATGCACTTACTCACTTTTCTTTCTTATTTTACATAAGCCTTTAATATTTACTACCCTTGAATAGTTTGATCAGGGAGTGAGCTCAACTTGTGACCGTCGTCACAGAGAACTATTCTACAAGGGGACCCGCATGCCTCTAAATTTGGAGGGACTCAGCTGGCCAACTGCTTCTAATTTAGAGGGGCCTAATAGTTTTATCTGCCTTCACAAGAAAGGACTCAATAATTGCCTCTAGATGAAGGGACTCACATCTTGTTCATTTGACTGTCTTCACAAGGAGAGACCCAATTGCCTCCAAATGAAGGGACCTCATATTTTATATTCAATCATCCTTGTATGCATGAGTTTCATGTAAATAACATCTAAATAATCACAACATCCATAATTCTCCTTCCAAAAATTCGATAGCATAATGGCTTATAATCTTCTTCCCTAAAATTGCAACAGGTATATTTCCAGTTAACCAGTCAAGACATTATCATCAATATAATAGTATACTGACATTTCAATAACATAATAGGGAATTACATCACCAAAATTCCAATCAAAGGTCATTCATGGGATAAGAGTGCTCAATTACCTAAACTTGACAATTTGCATCTAAGTTTCCTAATTCTACCCTATTTTAAAAATTGTGTTATAATTTTGTAACATCCTCTCCTGTACAGTACGATGCTTAAGTCGTAGTACTATGCTTGGGAATGGTTACTGTTATCTAGACGGACCTTGTTTGATAGCTACCTCTAGCTATCGTCAATACTCCTTAAACTATCTGGAGATAACACAGAAATCAGTAGGATTCCTTATTCACCATACACTATGTCATCGTTATTATCTCTAGTTGTTTCGATTTATTAAGAAAAAGGTGAACATGCAATGTAATTTGCCCAATTTAACAGTTCGAAAACATATTGTCCGAAGCAGGGTTTGATTTATTCACACACTGATTAAACAAAGAGGGTGTAATTATGAAATGGTAATAGATGAAGTCAATAATAATAAGAACTAACTAACAGATAAAGATATGTGTAGATGCACAAGTTTTAAATCATATCAATACATTGGAATTATTCATTCACTTGTTAAACAAAGTAGAAATCTAAACATAATTGTAGTAGACTAAATAACCTATATATATATATATATATATATATATAGAAGCGATTAGACTCTTGACAAGCAGAGAAAGGAATTGAAGCATAAGTATAACAATCTAAAGAACAAATGAATAATATGCAAATATGAATGCAACAGGAATTCTTGATACAGATGCTTCCATTTCTTCTTAACTTTCTTTTCTTGGCACACCTAGGCGTTACGTATCAGCGTCCTTAGGGTGCTTGTTTTATCCTTATCCCTACTTTGTCCCCTGGGAGTCTTTGGCCATATAACTCTTGGGTAATAGTCTGCTTCTCAGGATCGAGCTCGTTCCTATGCAAGAATGCTAGGTTTGCTTTCCCCGACCTTTCCACCAATCTATTCCCCTTAACTTAATTCCGAGGCTAGCCCAAGTAATATGGAACTTCTCATACTTTTCATAAGTCTTATGGTGACTAGTAACTTGACTTGGATATCTTATACATGTATAAGTGCATCATGTAATATATAGGGTTTCTGCTGAAATTTCGACAACATGATGGATCAAGTATGCTTCCTTGTGAATAGTGCCAGCTATTAGAAAGATCAGTCACACAACAAAACTAATATAAAGCCTCAAGCCTTTAACATTTATACTAATAATATACCATTCCAACATAAATTGGGTTTTCTGCTATCTCTACTCAATTTTGCCTGATATTGAAAATTCTACCAAAATTTCTATTCAATTCATTTAGACCTAAATTTTGGATATTTTGAGTGTTATTCGTCTAGTTTTCAACCCTTTTAGTCACATCTCATTTTGATTTATGTAGCTCAAGTTATTTGAAATTTACCATAGGTTGCCCTACAACTAGCCAGAAATGCACTCTTAAAAGTAAAAATTCACAAAAAAATAGAAATCTAGGTGAAATCATACAAAACTTATACCAAATTAAAGCTAACAGGACACGTTTTTATTTCTGACAAGTGTCATCCCATTTGAATAAGTAGAGCTTGAGTTATAAGCTCTTGAAGTTGACAAATCTGGGCTACCCTGTTCTAGCCTGGGTTATACTTAGGGCGATTTCATTGAATTACTGGGAGCAATTGGGATCAAATCTAATGCTGAACTTTTTATGGGATGTTTTCCTATGTGTAAGATTTCTAAGTTGCACTTAATTTAGAGTTATGTGGGTGAGTTACACCCTTCACAACTCGTATTGTTCAGTAGAGAACATAGAATTCTTAGGTAAACTTTAAAAATTCATAACTCACTCAATACTAATCCAATGGCTTTATATTTTATATGTTGGAAAGCTAAATGTCTAGTTTCATAAAAAAATAGGTTCATCAAATTTTTATGGCCATATTTTGGTCTATACAAGACGAACGTATGGACGCCATAGTGTTTCACCCCAAACAACATTCTGCTTCTTCTTATTTCCTAATTCTCTCTTTCCAACTTCAATTCAAACTCAAAGACCCAAGTTAAACCAACCATGAACCATCATCTATACCCAATTTAGCATCAAAGAAATGAAGAAAGATGAAATCCCATATAGCTACAATCCATAAGAAACAAGAACAGAATTGGAAATCCTACCTTCAACTTGATACAAACACTAGCTAGTTTGGGATTTCTGAGGCCAAGAGCTAATAAGGATTGAAGATGGAGTGTAACACCCTAATAGTTCCATTCTATGCTTAAATTATATTGTGGAATTACTAGTTGTTACTTTACTTGCAAAACTAACATTACCTTTTTGAAATTACTTTACCTGAAAATAGGGGTAAATTTTTTTTTGAACAGTAATCAAATAAACGGTTTTAAAATCAAAAATCATGAGCGCATTGTGAACATGTAATACAAATGTCACTATCTCATATGTAACATCCTCCCGAAATGCAGTATTATACTTAAGTCATAGTATCATACTCAAGAGTTGTTACTATTACCTGAGAGGACCTTTTCTGACAGCAACTTCAGCCATCTTTGAAACTTCTCGAGCTATCTGGAGACAACATGAAAATAGGAGTGAGACTCTTAAATTCGCAGTAGGATTCACTAAGGAATTTCATGCCGTGTCATCGTTATTATCTCCAGCTGCTTCGGTTTATTAGAAAAAAAAAAAAGAAGTGAACATGTTATATGAACAGTTCTGTTCTATAGTTTGAAAACATATGGTCCGAAGTAGAGTTAATTTTACTCAAGTACTTGTCAAACACAGTAAGGGTTCAAGCATGAGTATAACAATATTTCATAATGATAATAATAATATCAATAACAAGAGCCTACTTACAATATCAGAATGATGCTGATAACAAACATTATTTGTATGTTTGTACTGTTCATCATCAAATCATGCATATGCAAATACATTCACTTGAATTCATGCAAAATGCACTTGTGTTTCTTCTGACTTCCTTTCTTCGGCACACCTAGCCATTATATATCACCGTCCCTAGAGCGCTTGCATATGTTTGAATCTTTAGTCTTAATTGCCCTGGGGTAGTCTGATCTAGGAGTGAGCTCAAATCGTGACCATCATTACACAGTATTGACCCGCAAAGGGACTTATGTGCCTCTAGGTCGGAGAGACTCAGTTGGCCATCTGCCTCCAATGTAGAGGGACCCAAAAGTTTTAGCTGCCTTCACAGGGAGGGACCTAATGTGCAACTGCTTCCGAGTGAAGGGATCCACATCTTTATCTTTTAACTGCCTTCACCTGGAGGGACCCAAATAACTACCTCCAAGTGAAGGGATCTCATATATTCTTCCTTCATTCATATGCAAATATGCATGCTCTCATAAGAATAATTCATGATCATATCATTCATAATTGTATAGTTGTTCACCTTTGATCATGCATGTGAATGCTCTACATTCTTGTACATGACTCACATTATACTTTAATCATATTTGTATGCATGATTATCATAGTCACCACATATACTTACTCATAATTTTAAATTCATAAATAATCAAATTGACTGGTAAAAACTATCAATCCATTAATCTTGCACTTTTTGCCGGAAATTCGGCAACATAACGGATCAAGTCCGCTTTGCCATGAATAGTGCCAGACAACTAGGAGATTTTAAATCAAACAACAAACCCAATATAGATCATCATATCTTCATCAGTTGTCACACACAACAAGGTCTTATGAACAAAGCGTTGGTAGTTAGGTGCAAGTTTTAAAATCTTAAGTCTTAATCTATCTTGCAAGTTTTGGACTTTTATTAATGTTCTCGAGCTTAAGCTTAGGACCGACTTCCGAGATTATATTGGTCTGAGTTCCGAGATTATACAAGTTCTAACTTCCAGGATTATGTATATATATAAGGTTAATGTTTATTCCCAACTTCCGAGGTTATGCTTAGAATCGATCTCCAAGATTGATTCTGGACCGAGTTTCGGAACTACGTATATAAGAGTTTTGAAGCATTCTAATTTTCTCAATGTCCGGGATTCGTGTGTAAGGTTTCATATTCTGATACCGACTTTCGAGTTTATGTTAAAATCCTCGACTTCCGAATTTAAGTATTTTAAGTCTTATATTCTTGTCCTTAACTTCCAATTTCAAGGGGTCTTATGTGCTTGTGATTCCGATTTTCCATATTATCTTTACCAATCTAGTTTTCTATTCACAAAGCCCCGAGTTCAATATTAAGTATACCTAATCTAGCTCTCTGTTTACTAAGTTTCAAGTTTCGATATTGACTCAAGTTATTTATGTTTTATTCTAGACTACCTTATTTCTAGCCAGAATTGCACTCTTATAAGAGAAAATTCAGGGTGAAATCATACAAATTTTATATCGATGTAAAGCTAACAGAACAAGCTTTCAGATGAAATAAGTTGCATCTCATTTGCTTTAGTAAAGCTCGAGTTATAAGCCCCAAAATTTGACCTTCCTAAACTACCCTATTTTGGCCTAATTTGGACATAGGGCAAATTTTTTGAACAACTGGAAGCAAACGGGACTGAATCTAACTCTGAAATTTTTATAGAATATTATTCTATGTGTAAACTTTTTAATAAAGTTTGTTTTATTCAATTCCAAGTCATATAGAGCAAGTTTTTCCCTGAACAACCTAGGCTGCCCAAAATCAACTCCAAAAACCTAGGTCAAACTTCCAAAATTCATATCTCCCTAAATACTAATCCAATGGTCTTATATTATATATGTGTGGAAAGCCTTGAGTGTCTAGTTTCACATAAAAATAGTTTCATCAAGTTTTGGTGGCCATAGGCGGAGCCGTACACTCCGCTAGTACAGACGCCATAAGGTTTTCAAGGTTCCAGCTTCTATTTTGCATCCCTTTTTGAATTCTCACCCAAGTTCTCATCCAAACTCAACATTTATACATTTATCTAGCCATAAGAATCCATATAAACACCATATATCATCAAACTAATGGAAAGAATAGGAATTATACTCAGCCACAATAGCACCAATAATAGAAGAAGTTGAAGAATCCTACCTTATCTAGTTGAAACTTGGTTGATTTAGTGTCTTAAATGGAAGTAACTCTTGGCGGGACTTGAAAAGGGGATGAAGATAGAATGAAAAGGAAAGTGAATAGAAGAGAAATGGTGAGAGCTTCAGTAGCTAGGTTGGCCAAAAGTTTCAAGGAGAGAAAGAAAGAAAAAGGTGAAGATTTTTTAAGCAAGTTCACTTTGATTGGTGGATTTCTCCTTACCTTCAATTTTGGTTTTGCTTCCCACTCATCATGGCTGAAAGAGGCACCACATGTGGGGGTATCTTGGCTAAATGCTAGCCATTCATTCTAGGGTTCTTACGGTATAATTTCTATTAATCCGGTTCCGACAGTTTAAATTACCGAAATCTTACCGATTTCTGTTAAATGGGTAAACCGGTCTTAGAGAAATTCTGTGAGATTTCCTATGTTCCTAATTTAATGCCATTAAGCCTAATCACTTCTAAATCACATGTAATTGACTTTAAGTAAATGTTTAATTGAATTCTAATTGAACCTACTTATTCAATAAAAATCGAACAACTCGGTTATTAACGATAAAATTTTTCGGGCGTTACAATAAGCAAATGTTAACAATAGGGTGATGTGATGACAAATTTTCTCTATAGTAAAATAATAATCTTTTACCCGATTGGAGAAAATCTCTTATTAGTAGTTTCTTATAACATAAAAAATTGTTTTGGTAGAGATCTATAATACAAGAGAATAAAATATAGTAACACGCTACCAGGTATAATACTATGCTTAAGTCATAATATCTTACTCAATAGTTTGTTATGTGTGATTATTTCTTATATCGATTAACCTTAACTTGTTGACTAGGTCGGATGAGTGTTTATATCGAACTGTGGCAATTTGATTGGACTTAATTTACTTAGGTGAGTTACACATATTCCGTACAGGTGTAGCGCAATTTGATTGGAGTTAATTTACTTAGGTGAGTTACACATATTTCGTACAGGTGTAGCGCAATAAGAGAAAAGTAAGTAAGGTGGTGGAATCAATGTCACAACATTTTTTATGTATCTGTATAAATATGTATACAAATACAATTTCATAGGTTCCTGTACATTTAAAAGTGGTGAATACAAGAAACAGAGCTATCGAACATAATAAGTCGATCCGTGCTCAGAGGTGCCATTATAACATCAGTAGCTCAGGAATAAGGATGATGGTTATTGCCATGTCTAGGGTCTCAGTATGACACAAACATACAAAATAGGATGAGAATTTCTGAAAATTCTCAGTAGGATCTCTACCTATAAGATACTGACATCGCGGTCATTCCCAATTGCTTCAATTTTTATTTAATTATGAAAAAGGTGAATAACAGAATACATTATTCTTATTTATTAGATTTAAGAAATCATAGTCCGAAGCAAGGTTCAATGTTACTTCAGATAGCAAAAACAGAATAGGCATCCAATATAGCATCATATAATGTAAAGTGCAGAAATAAATAAGGATAATAATTTCAAGAGAGCATAGCATTTAAATTACAAATAAATGAGAAGTCTATGTGATGCAATAATGCATGTGCATGGGACTCACTTTTCTTCATTGGTTCCTTAAATCATATATCATTGACTTTTCCTTACTTGGTCCCCTGGGAGTTTTTGGTCATATAACTCCTAGGTAATAGTCTGCTTTTCAGGATTGAGCTCATTCCTATACAGGAATACTGGGTTTACTTTCCTTGACCTCCCAACAATCTATTCCCCTTAACCTTAATCCAGGGCTAGCCCAAGGATTATGGAACTTTTATCATAACATAACTCTTATAAACTTCATGCAAGTATGCACATGTATCAATGTGTATCTTATAATTTATGCATAATCTTTGCTGAAATTCTAGCAGTATGATGAATCATGTCCACTTCCCAATGAATAGTATTAGTATTCAGATCATTGATTAATCAGAAAAATCACAGCAATGCATTTATATATCAATATCATTCTCATAGGTATAACACTTGCACTTGACTTCAAGTCCCTGCCCATGTACCTCAGTTTTGCTCGATTTTGAAAATTCACCATAATTCCTATGTAATTCCATTGAACTTCAATTTTTGACATGTTGGAGCTTTATGTGTCTATTTTCTAACCAATTTGGTCCCATTTAATTTTGATAACTATAACTTAATTTGTTAGGGTTTTACCTCGGCCTGCCCTGTAGCTGGCCAGATTTTCACCTTCAAAAGTAAAAAGCCACCAAAAATCGAAGTCTAGTTGGATTCCTATAAAATCTATGTCATTTTAAATCTTATTGAATCTTTCATATCCAATAAGTTCCACTTTATTTGCCTAAGGATAACTCAAGTTGTGAGCTCACAAAGTTGATAGGATTGGACTGCCCTGTCTGTATTTCACTAGAACAAGGGGTAACTTTAGTAAATTATTGGGAATTATACAAACTGAATCTGACCATGAATATTTTATAACATGTTCTAGTATGTTTACCTTCCCAAAAAATTTTATTTCACTCTATTCCAAATTGTATAGGGCAAATTATGCATCTTCTCCTACCTAGAATCAAATTTAGAAACCTAGGGCAAATTTCCAAAATCCATATCTCCCTCAATACTAACTCAATGACCTTATAATTAGTATGTATAGAAAGCCTTAGAAGTCTAATTTCTCTAAAAATAGTCTTATAAATTTATGATGGCTCTACCAGAGTTTGTATAGGTCATGAGTACAGATGCTCTAGGAATCAATGGATTCTGGATTTCCTATTTTGCTCCTTTTCTAGTTTTTCATGCAAGATTCAACTCCAACTTAACCAATTAATTAATAGATCAGTCACAAATCATCAAAATCATATCATATATCTTCATTTAGATGGATGACGTAAGATTTATAATCAGCCACAGATCCATAAAAACTAAACAAAAGCTTAAATCCTACCTTAATCTAGTGGAGTAGCTAGTAAGGAAAGGGATTCTTCAGGAAGTAAGATGGTTGGAGCTCAAGAACAAGATGAGATGAGGTGAGTTAAAGGAGGAAAAGATGAAAGAGAGGTAGCTGGGTTCCTTCTCCTTTTCCCTTTCTTGGATGTAGCTTAAAGGGGCAAAAGAGAAAAAAAAAAAATCTAGTGTTAATAATGGTGGTGGTTGGATGCTTGGATTCTTATTGGTGGAGGGATCAATTGGCTCCTAAATGAGCCAACAATGCTCATGGTTGGATGGCCATAGATAGCACCACATAGGGGTTAAGGTGGATGGGTTGTGAGCCGTTGGATCTAAGGTTTTCTTGTGGTAATTTTTGTTAATGTGATTTAGTAGTTTAAAATACTGAAATTCGACTGATTTTTCCTTAAATCAGTAACTCTTCTCCATCTATTTTTGCTAGGGTTTTCTAATAGTCTACTCTCTTCTTCCTAACTCTAATCTATCTAATTAACATGTATTTAGTTTCTAATCAATCTTTAGTTGGCTCTCAACCAACTATTTGCACAAATTAATCGAATAATTCGATTAATAATCTAAATTAGGCATTTTAAAATTTCTGGATGTTACAAATATTTTTTTAAAAAACCTTGGAATGTGTGGCTAGAAATTAGCCACACTAGTCATCTTTGAGGAAAAAGAATGTAACACCTTACCAAACAAAATAGTATGCTTAAGTCGTAATATATTACCTGATAAGTTATTACGTGTGGCTAACTAATTAACTTTCATTTTCCGTTTCATTCTTAATTACCCGTATAGAGCTAACTATTCACTTCAATAAATTTCTATTTGACAGTGAAATAAATACTAGACAATCATTGCACCAGAAGTAAAGTAACATAAATAAATTGAGAGATAGACAGAACTACTGAAATCATATATATATATATATATATATATATATATATATATATATATATATATATATATATATATATATATATATACTTCTATTTTTCAAAGTTTGACAATCGATACATAAAACGGTACAGGGTAGTAACAAAATGAGGCCACTAACACAAAATAAATTGACCTGTCACTACAATCAAACCCTATCTGGTCTCCACGGGACATTTCTTGTACCAACCATCTACATGTATCATCCACTAAACTACCGCCTGTGGCCCAAAAATGCCAAAAGAGGGCCACTCTGTACATATCCTACTATTGCATTGCATAGGCATTTTAGGTGGATTCCAAGGAAAGGAATCCATTCGCCATACTGGCATCAGCAAGAGTATAGTCCATACTCAGAGCAGAAGACAAGGAAGACGAACTCGCTGCCTCGAACGGATCCTCCTCAGACATAGAGGCAGAGGGGATCTGCTGCGATGGTGAGGCTGGCGAAGCCATGGGAGCTGCAGTAGCTGTTGCTACTGCTACCACTGCTGCTAGTGGAGGAGGGAATGGGTGTGCCATGTGGGGAGGGATGGCTATATAAGGGACGACAGGATCGAATAGTGGATGCATGAGTGGTACCACAAAGTCTCTTTGGAAGAAGAAATAAAGGCGAAACTGACATCTACTGGATATGTACATGAAATCTATGAATGGATCGAGATGAATGTGGAGCTCAGGAAACTCGATGAAAAGGACACCAGTTGACGCATTCTCCATGATCTGAGAATGACATGGAAACATATGGTAGGGTGAGAAATAAGGATTTCTCAGTAAGAATCCTAAGTTTTTTTTTTTATACATATATATCATCGCTATCATTCTCAGTTGTTTCGGATTTTGGTAAATTAAAAGGAAAATGTTGCATCAACAGAATGCCCTACTTAACTAGTCATAGAAATCATAATCCGAAACACAGCTTGGTTTTACTTAAGGAAATAAAGGAAATTAAACAGAGAGTTAAACAACCAGACCTATGTTTTCAGTATAGTTAAGTGACAGTCATAAAGTGAACAATGATATGTATATAACATCCAATGGTGCAATTAACACAATGCATGATAACAAAAACTGGGGATATACATAATAAATAATACAGTTGACCTTAACTCATATTTTTCCATACTTGGTCCCCTAGGAGTCTGTTGGCTAGAAAACTCTTGGGTAATAGTCCGCTTTTCAGGATCGAGCTCGTTCCTATACAGGGTTGCCGGGTTTACTTTCCCTGACTTCTCCATTGATCTATTCCCCTTAACTTTGTTCAGGGGCTGGTCTAAGTCACATGGAAATCTTTCCTCATTTTTATAAAGGTAGCATTGCTTATCTAATACTTTGACCAATGCATACATAACTTGTAGATTCATATTAATTGAAATCTCTACTAAATTTTTGGCAGCAAAATGGATCATGTCTACTTCCCCATGAATAGTGCCAGATAACTAGGAAATTTTAATCAAATAGCAAACCCAATATAGAACATCATATCTCCATTATTTGTCACACACAACAAAGTCTTATGAGCAAAGCTTAGGTAGTTAGGTGTAAGTTTTAAAATTTTAAGTCTTAATCTATCTTGCAAGCTTTCAACTTCTATTGATGCTCCCAAGTTCGATTTCCAAGATTGAATTGGGTCCAAGTTCCAAGATTATATAAGTTCCAACCTCCAAGGTTATGTTTGATCTCCGAGATTGATTTTGGATCAAGTTTCGAGGTTATATGCTTACTGAGATACTGAGTTTTGGAATTACATGTATAAGAGTGTTAAAACGTCCTAGTTCTCGACTTCCGAGATTCGAGTATAAGGTCTCATATTCTGGTACCAACTTCCGAATTTATGTTGAAAATCCTCGACTTCCGGGTTTAAGTATTTTAGGTTTTATATTCTTGTCCTTGACTTTCGATTTCAAAGTGTTTTATGTGCTGTGTAATTCCGATTTCCGACATTAATCCATAATTGTTCTTCCAAGACTTTTATCAATGTGTTTCCTAAGTTGCAAGTTCTGACATTAATTTTTACCAATCTAATTTTCTATTCACTTAGTTCCGAGTTCAATATTAAGTACACCCGATCTAGCTCTCTGTTTGCTACGTTCCGAGTTCCGATATTGACTTAAGTTATTTGTGTTTTATTCCAGACTGCCCTATTTCTAGCCAAAATTGCACTCTTATAAGAACAAATTCACCAAAAATAGAAATCTGGGTGAAATCATGTAAAATTTATATCAATGTAAAGTTAACAAAACAAGCGGTCAGATGAAACAAGTTGCATATCATTTGAATGATATAATTCAAGATATAAGCCCCGAAACTTGACCCTACTGAACTACCCTATTCCAGCCCGGATTGAACTTAAGGTGATTCATTGATGTACTGGGATAGTTGACAACAAATCTGACTCTAAAATTTTTATAGGATGTTCCTTCATATGTTAGCTTTCAAACAACATTGGATTCACTCAAATTGAAGGTGTGTTGGGTGAGTTCCACCCTTCTTAATTCACACTGCCCGAATGAAAGTCCTAATTTCTAAGTCAAAATTCAAAAATTCATAACTACCTCTATACTGATCTAATGACCTTATATTATATATGTATGGAAAGCCCTAAATGTCTAGTTTCATATAAAAATATATTCATGAAATTTAAACGGCTATGGGTGGAGTCGTACACCCCACCATATGGACTACCGAGGAAAAACTCTAACAGCTTCTTGAGTTTTCTCTTTTCTTCAAGTTCTTTCATGCCAATTCTAATTCTAATCACAACACACATGCAAATTCAATCATAAACCATCATCATCACTCCAAATCACATCAATATCATGAGAAAAATAAGATCTCCACACAGTCCCAAATCAATAAAAACAACAAGAGAAGTTGGATTCCTACCTTTCATAGGTGTGATTCTTGTTAGATTTGTGGTTAGAGTTGAAGAAATCTTGTTGTGGCTTGAAGGTTTGTAGGAGATGAAGATGATATGATTTGAGATGAGATGAGATGAGATGAAGGAGGAAAGAATGGAGAGAGATCAGCATATGGGGGCCAAAATTTGCAAGGGCAGAAAAGAAAAAATTTCAAAACTTCTAAAGCAAGTTACATGTGACTGGTGGATTTGAGTAAGTTATTCAACTTGGTTTGGCAGCCCATATGGAAGGCTGAGATGGCGCCACTTGCATGGGTAAGTTGGCTAAATCTTGGCCATCCATCCTAGGGTTCTCACAGTATAATTTCTATTGATTCGGTTCTGATAGTTTAAATTACCGAAATCTTACCGATTTCTCTTAAATCGGTACACCGATTTCAGAAAAATTTTGTGAGGTTTCCTATGGTCCTAATCTAATTCCATCAAGCCTAATCACTTCTAAATCACACTTAATTGGCTTTAATTAAATGCTTAATCGAATTCCGATTAAACCCACTTATTCGATAAAAACCGAACAACTCGGTTATTAACCATAAAATTTTTTAGACGTTACAAAGGATGACACATAACTCACAATTAAGGAAATTTAATTTTCCTTTCAAATCCAAAATTTGGAATGTTAGCAAAGATGAGCACAAGAGCTCATCATTTTCTTTTTCTCTCTCTCCTCTTGATTCTTTTGCCTAGCCCTTCCCTCCTTTCTACTCCCATTTTGATCTTTAATCTACTTAAGTTCTTGCATCTTGCTTTTTTTCACTCAAATTTTCCAACCCTTTTTCTTGTTCACCACCAAGCAACTCTGACATAAGCCAAAGACTCCCTCCTTTGGGCCATATAAATTCAGTCAAAGAAGAGTAAAAAGGAGGTTAGTGATCATATTGGAGCTTTGGAGAAGTTGAGAGCACCAAAGGATCAAAACTAAAAGAGTTTAAGGCTTTGAATTCAATGTAGGCTCCTAGAAGTGTTGTTATCTTGTGATTCTTAAAGACTAAGGTTTTGTCTCATCCATGATATTTTACCTATTATAAAATTATTATGATGAAAATAAGACTTATTCTAGTGATTTAAGAGTGGTGAAACTTATTTGGTGTTGAGAAATAGCCTAAAAAACCACAATTACCCCAAGACAGAAATTCTCTAACTGAGGGTTTAGTGAATAGTACCCAATACATGTATAATAACTTAGGCTAAGGAATCCTAATTGAAGTAAGATCAATTTTAAATGGAAATACACTCATAGGAGAGTATACTCTCAAAATTTGAGGTTCATTAGACTTAGGGTGAGAGTTATAATTTTTTAAAGTAAATTATTAGTTAACACCCATAGTCCAAACCAGGGCATGGTATGATGGGCATATTTTACCTTATACAACTTTAATTAGAGTGAAACTATCTTTATTAAAAAGCTAACACATAGAAGATCATGCCTATAAAATTTTAGATTTAGATCCTTAGTGGATTGCTTCCAATAAATCTCTAAATTTGTCCTATGCTTTATTCAGGTTGAAATAGGACAAATCTAAGATGGAGCTCATAACTTGTGCTCTACCTACTCAAATTATGTACTCCCCAGTAAAATTTTGGAGCAAAGTGACATAAGATGAATTTTTCGTGATTTTCAAACTATGGGTGTGCAAATTTATCCTGAAATAGGGCAACAGCAAGTTAAACGGGTCACTACTTCCTTACCCTAGTTTTCAAGTTGTAAGTTAAATGGGTCATTACTTCCTTGCCCCTAGTTTTCGAATTTCGAGTTGCAAGTTCATATTTGAGTGAGTTTTAAAGTGTATCACGAGTATAAGAAACCATGTAATTATGTGTTGGATTGATACTATATTGATGTTATGTTGGAATCGTTAATTCTATGACTGGCTAGCTGTTATTTCTGTTGTCCATTTTGGAAGTCTTCATGTTACAACTATCATGCTACTAGATTGTCGGCATAAGTATATTAAGAATGAGTTATGTAGCATAATTATAAGCATATAAAGTACTTTCATTCATGAACATATGAGCTTATAAAATGATTATGATTCCATATTACTTGGGCTAGCCCTAGAATAAATTAAGGGGAATAAGTCAGTGTGAAAGTCAAAGAAAGCAAATTTAGCAATTGTAACACCTTACTAGATATAATACTATGCTTAAGTCATAATATTTTACTCGATAGTGTGTTACGTGTGATTATTTCTTATATGGATTAACCTTAACTTATTAAATAGGTCAGATAAGTGTTTATATCGAACCACGACAATTTGATTACAGTTAATTTACTTAGGTGAGATATACATATACTGTGCGAGTGTAGTGCAATAAGAGAAAATTAAGGAAGGCGGCGGAATCAATTGCACAATATTTCTAATGTATCTGTATAAATATGTATACAAACATGATTTCACAGGTTCTTGTACATCTAAAAGTGGTGAATATAGGAAACAGAGTCGTCAAACACAATAAGTTGATCTATGCTCAGAAGTGCTGCTATAACCTTGGTAGCTCAAAACTGATGATGATGGTTGTCGCCATATCCAGGGTCTGAGAATGACATGGACAATACACAATAGGGTGAGAATTTTGGAAAATTCTTAGTAGGATTCCTATATTTATAAGATACTGACATTGCGTTCATTCCTAGTTGCTTCGGTTTTTATTTAATTATGAAAAAGGTGAATAACAGAATACATGATTCTTATTTATTAGATTTAATAAATGATAATCCAAAGAAAGGTTCAATTTTTACTTAAGATAGTAAAAATAAAATAGACATCCAATGTAGCATCATATAATGTAAGGTGCAGAAATAAATAAGGATAACAGTTTCAAAAGAGCATATCATTTAAATCATAAATAAATGTTAAGTCTATGTGATGCAATAATGCAGGTGCATAGGACTCACTTTACTTCACTAGTTCCTTAAATCATATATTATTAACTTTTCCTTACTTGGTCTCTTGGGAGATTTTTTTTTTTGGCCATATAACTTCTAGGTAATAGTCTGCTTCTTAGGATCGAACTCGTTCCTATATAAGAATGTCGGGTTTACTTTTTCCGACCTTCCCACTGATTCATTCCCTTTAACTTTAATCCAAAGCTGGCCAAAGTATTATAGAACTTTTCACATAACATAACTCTTATAAGCTTCATGCAAGTATGCATATGTATCAAAGTGTATCTTATAATTTATGCATAATCCTTGCCGGAATTTTGGCAGCATGACAGATCATATCCGCTTCTCTATGAATAGTGCCAGTACTCAGGCAACCAACTATTCAGAAAAGTCAAAACAGCACATTCATTTTCAATATCATTCAATAACATTGCTAAAGGCACAATATTCTTGCCTGATAAGCTTATGCCCTTCATTTCTACCCAAATTTTGTAAAATAAGCCATAATTTCTATTTAGCTCCTTTGGGGTTGAAATTTGGATATGTTCAAGCGTTATGTATCTATTTTTTAACTTCTTTGATCCCATTTTAATAAATGTAGCTCAAGTTATTGGGGTTTTATCTTAGCCTATCTTGTAGCTAGCCAGAATTGTACACTCAAAAGTAAAAATCCATTAAAAATCAAAACATACTTGGATTCCTAGAAAACCTATGTCAATTTGAAGCTTATTGATCAAATTTTTGTGTCCCACAAGTTCCACTTCATTTGACTAAGGAGAACTCAAATTATGTGCTCACAAGATTAATGGATTTGGATTGCCCTGTCTCTATTCCACCAGAACAAGGGGCATATTCAATAATTTACTGGAATTTATAGAAAATTAATCTGACCTTGAAATTTTCATAGCATGTTAAATTTTGTTGCACTGTATTCCAAGTTGTATAGGGAAAGTTTTGTCCTGAAAATCCTCCCCTGTCCAGAATCAAGTTCAGAAATCTAGGGCAAACTTCCAAAATTCATATCTCATTCAATATTAACCTAATGACCACAAAATTTGTATGTATAGAAATCCCTGAAAGCCTAGTTTTTCCTAAAAATAGTCTCATAAATTTATGATGGCTCTATGAGAGTCCGTACAATTCATGAGTACATACGCTCTAGGAACCAATGGATTCCAGATTTCCTCTTTTGCTCCCTTTCTAGTTTTTCATGCAACATTCAACTCCAACTCAACCAATTACTTAATAAATAAACCATAAATCAGCAAAAAGAACATCATATATCTTCATCTAGATAGATGAAGCAAGAATTATAATCAACTATAAATCCATAAAAACAGAGATAAAGCTTGAATCCTAGCTCTAGTAAGTGAGTTTCTTGATTAAGATTGATGTTTGTGGGTAAGAAAGTGGATAAGGGCTTGAAAGCATGTGAAATGGAGGAGGAGAGGCAAGAGAGAGAAGGCCAAAAATTGAAGGACCCAGGCGGGATTTATTGAAGTTAAAATTGAAGGTGGTAGTTGGCTAGGAGGCATAGGATTGGTTGGCCCATCAAGTGGCTATGCTTCAACTAACCCTCCCCTCCTTGTGTGGCTAGTTTGGATGCCACTTAGGGGAATAAGGTGGCCAAGCTTTCGGCCACAAATCTTAGGGTTTCCAATGCGTAATTCTATTGATTCAGTTCCGGCAATTTAAAACACCGAATCTTTACCGATTTCTTTTAAATTGGAAAAATATTTCTAAATAGTTTCGCAAAGGTTTCTATATGTCTATCTTGATTTTTCTCAAGCCTAATCTCTTTAATTAACTTGTAATTAATTTCTAATTAGCCTTTAATTGGCCTCTAATTAAATATTTAATCGATTGCTAGTTAATCTCACTTACTTGATAAAATCAAACAAATCAATTAAAAATGACAAGTTTTTCAGATGTTACAGCAATCACATATAAAAATGAGCTCAATCTTGAAAATTAAACTATTACCTAGGAGTTTGTAATGGCCAATTACTCCTAGAGGACCAAGTATGGATGCTTATGATATAAGTTAAAGAAAAATAAGAAAATCAAGCGCACTTGCATCAGTAGCTAGTAGTTTCTGTATATGCATAAGTTCTAATTATCTTGTTGACCTATTGCTACAATTATGGAAATCCTCTTTTCTTGTCAAATGTGTGAATAAAATAAATCTACTTCGGATAAATGGTTTTCAAGAACTTATCAACTAGAATCTATATACTATTATTTATATTACCCATGTTTCTAAATTAAACTAAAGTAGCTGAAAATGATAATGATGTCAGTGTATGTGGTAGTCTAGGAGACCCTACAGAGAATTTTGAATTCCCATACCTATTATATGTATCCATGTCATTTTATAACGACAACAATAGCAGCCATAGCATTTTTTACCAAGATTCGTAAATGGCAGTGGGACTATGATCCTGCCTTGGATTCCTGTATTTGATGGCTAGTACCCATTTATGCATGTACATATTCTGCTAACACCCTTTTGCAGTTTCAATCTTGAGCCAGTTCTTCAATCTCGAGGCTCCTTTTGATAGGATCCTTTTGTACGTGACACACCTGGCAATTACACTACCCTAGCCTTCATCTCTAGCATCTACGGAGTCAAACCTTTTAGAGGCGAGTGCCTTTTCCTCCTCAACTTCTGCTTCTAGAAGTAGCAAGTATCCACCTAGCAACCCCTGAGCTTCAAGCATCTTGGCAAATAGTTTCCTCAACCCCGAGTTGGATTAGGGGGCTATGATAGATCTTTTGGGAAATCGTTCAGTTAGTGTTGGTTTGGCTAGTGCTTTTTGTATAGGGTGGCCCTCTTTTGGGTGTTTTTATGCACCTTTGGGTCATAGACTTAGCTGCAATTTTTTTTTTTTTTGCTCTCATGTATTCCTGCTTACCTTGAACAGTCGTACCTGCTTGTGCATGTCCTAAGTTTGGAATGAAGAGATGCAGACCGAATATATGATTTTTTGGTGGTCACCAATTTGGTACTTAGAAACTTGTATCTGAATACATGAGATTGTATATAGTTTTATGGATGCGCTATAAATATTTGCTTTGAACTATTTTCTATTTCTTTTAGTTTTCTCAGTATTATGATTTGCTACGCCCTATGTTATGGATTTATGAAATGTGTTTGTCATGTAAACAATGAATATTTATGAC
Organism: Pterocarpus santalinus; assembly: GCA_031439595.1. Classification (NCBI taxonomy): domain Eukaryota; kingdom Viridiplantae; phylum Streptophyta; class Magnoliopsida; order Fabales; family Fabaceae; genus Pterocarpus; species Pterocarpus santalinus. The sequence continues at coordinate 27,168,336 of CM062529.1, forward strand.
TCCCATATTTTATAGAATCTAATTTCACAAGAACTGTTTATAGTTAAATAAAAAGTAAATGTTCCACACGTGGCAAACTCCCGAATATAGCATTATGACTTAAGCATAGTACTAATTTTGGGAAGGTATTACAATTTGGTATCAGAGCAATTTGTCCTAATAAAGACATGAGGATTGGACTAACTATGCTTTATGCATACTTTGAATCTCTTAACTATTATCATGTATTCAATCTTGTCTGCTTAGGTAAGATATAGGGATATATGTGCATGATTGCCTGGCTGTGTGGGCTATTGGTTGCTAACACACTGAGCTTAGTATTGAATCTGATCAACTCAATAACTTTTGTTTTATATGTTCAAAGATTAATGGCTTTTGATAGGTGTAGTAAGCCGCAAGCAGAACATGCCGCCAAAGATCCCACTAAATTTATGGGCACCCTATGGGAAATGACTTATGCTATGAGAGAACAGGATATAACATCACATCAAATGATGGAGCAAATAGGAAGGCAACTTGAACAAGGCCATGGAGGAAATCCTAATGAAATGGAAGTCGATTTGGACTATCTAAAATTTGTAGAATTCAAGAAAGCAAACCCACCCAGTTTTTGTAGAGCTTTCAACCTAGATAAGAATAAAGAATAGATAAAGGCAATGGAAAAGATCATTTCAGTGTTGGCATGTACTGAGTAATAAAAGGTAGCATTTGCTACCTATATACTGAAGGCTGATGTGGAATTTTGGTGGACTGGTGCAAGGAGGTTGTTCGAAGGCTTCAGGGCTGGCATTACCTGGGAAATGTTTAAAGAGGCATTTTATTAAAAATATTTCCCTACTTCTATTAGAAATGCTAAAGAGTTGGAGCTTATACAACTTTGGTAAGGAGGCATGAGCATGTCAGAGTATATTGCTAAATTTGGAGAACTTGCAAGAGCATGTTAGAGTATATTGCCAAATTTGAAAAACTATGCAAATTCTCCACTATTTACCAGCAAAATCTAGATAAAGCTTGGAAATACGTTAAGTTTGAGGGTGGTTTGAAAGAGGACATCTTGGCAACGGTAGGATCCATGGAGATTAGAGATTTTGCAACACTTGTGAACAAGTGCCAACTTGTGGAAGAGTGTAATAAGAAGTTGGTAGTTACCAAGTCTGCTAGAGGTGACTTTAAGAAGGGACTAGCACCTCAAGCCCGAAGTTCAAACCCACTCGCTAACAGAACAAGAGGTTCCAACTAACTCGTGATAGAGGAAAACAACCCCAAAAACCCTTCGTGGGGTAAGCATGTCCACAATGTGGGAAGAGCCACGGTGTTGACCATGTCTAACAAGGCAGAACACGTGTCTTGGCTGCAGCAAGGTGGGGCACAAGGTCTATGAGTGTCGATCCTGGAATCTATGACCTACTCCTAAGCCAGAACACCAAGGTAGGGTTTTCACCATGAACGCGGAGGAAGATGCCCAATATGAAGATCTAATTCAAGGTAAGTATGAACTAAACAGTAAAACTCTAACTGCGCTCTATGATTCAGGTGCCACCCACTCTTTTATCTCTCGTGATTGTGTGACTAAACTGCAATTACCCGTATCTAAGTTGCCTTATGATTTGTTAGTTTCTACTCCTACAAATAAGCTTGTTAGAACTAGTCAAGCTTATATGAACCTTCTCTTTCAAATTGAGGATAGAACCTTTATCGCTACTTTGATTTGTCTTCCATTATTTGGTCTTGATACAATCTTAGGCATGGATTGGCTTTCAGCCAACCGTTGTAACACTCTCCCGAGTACGGTACTATGCTTAAGTCATAGTACCTCACCTAGGAGTTGTTACTGTCACTTAATCGGACCTTGTCTGGCAGCAATCTTCGGCCACCTTCAATCTTGCTAGTCAACTCCGCCTCGGAGGACCTTCTTCGAGAATGCTGAACTATCTGGAGATAACACGGAAATAAACATAGGAGTGAGAATTATAAATTCTCAGTAGGAGTTATTAAACTAACATAAACTATGTCATCGTTGTCATCTCCAGTTCGCTTCGGTTTATTATGAAAAGGGTGAACATGCTATACAGACTATTCAATTTTATAGTTCAAAAATATACTTTCCGAAGCAAAGTTCATTTTACTCATACACTTGGTAATTTGGGAGAGTCCATACGAAACAAATTTCATGAATTATATTAGGAGTAGTAACTGAAACATAATAAAATACAATAGTATCAATATACTGGGGACATAACATCTGCACATAACTTTACTTGTACTTAAATTCATGCATATACATAAAGTTTACTTTTCTTTCTTTTGCTTCCTTTTCATTATAAAATCTTTACATGCCATATCCCAGAGTATGATCGCCATGTCATACCCCATCAGGGCGTGATCGCCATGTCACATTCCTTAGGAATATGGGACTTTCATTGGCATTTACACTAGTTGGGTCATGCCATGCCTCATGTAAGCGGGGTACTTGCATATGCTTTAATCTTTAGTCTTGAGTCTTTAGTCTTGGGTAGCCTGGCCTTGGAGTGAGCTCGTCAGCTCGACTTGTGACCGTCGTCACACCGACTCACCCACAAGGGGATTCACGTGCCTCTAGCCGTGGAGGGATCTCATTTTGGTCACGTGCCTCAAATTGAGGGATCTCTTCTGACCACGTGCCTCCAAGGTAGAGGGTAGCTACCTTCACAAGGAGGGACCCAATGTACAACTGCCTCCGAGTGAAGGGACTCACATCTTTTATCCTTTAACTGCCTTCACCTGGAGGGACCCAGATAACTGCCTCTAAGTGAAGGGATCTCATATTTAGTATACTTATATCTTTTCGTTCTCATGCATAATCAAGCATAGACATTCTGAATGCAATCATACACATGCTTCGTCATTTACTCTCATATATCCTTGCATGTAAATTTCATATTCATAACTTAAAGTTCCATAACACGAGCTATTATAACTTCATATAATTCTACCGAAAATTCGGCAGCATAACGGAACGTGTTCGCTTCCCCATGAATAGTGCCAGTACTCAGTATACCAGCTCATCAAAGACATCATGACATTTCATTCATAATTCAACATAGTTCATTCATATTTCAAATATCAATTCATAGCACAATTATTGAAATTGAAACATGGTTCCTGTCTCAATACTTACATTCAACCCGGTTCTTGTAAATCAGGCCATAATTGCTATTTAACTCATTTGGAGCTCAATTTTGGGTATGTTGTAGCCTTATGTGTCTTGGTTCTAACCCTTTTGGTCCCATCTCATTTTGATATCTACAGCTTGAGATATTTATGTTTTATCCCGGCCTGCCCAGTGGCTAGCCAGAATCAGGCAACTAAAAGTAAAAATCTACCATAAATCGAAAACTGACTCAAATTACACGAAATTGGGCTCATATTAAATATAAAAGAACAAAGTTTCATTTACAAAAATTTTCACTCAATTTGGCTTAGTATGGCTCGAGTTACAAGCCCCGAATTCGGACCTTCCTACACTGCCCTGTTTTAGCCTGGTGTGGACATAGGGTAAATTGCGTGGAGCACTGGGAGCAACTGGGACCTTATCTAATTCTGAAATTTTTATGAGACATTCTCATATGTGTAAGATTTCTAAAAAAGTTAGTTTCACTCATTTTAAAATAGTAAAGGTCGAGTTCTACCAGAAACAACTTGATCTGCTCAGAGCCAGAGTCAAAACCCTATGTCGAAATTCAAAAATTCATATCTCCCTCAATCCTAATCCAAAATCCTCATATGATATGTCTATGGAAAGCTCTAGATGTCTAGTTTCATATAAAAATGGTTTCATCCATTTTGATCGGTTGTAGGCGGAGCCGTACACTCCGCCGTACAGACTGCCGAGGGGTTTTGGTTCTCCAGCCCCTCAGCTCTTCTCATTTCTATTCTTTCATGCTTCAAATCCGATTTTAACCAAACCAACAGCCCAAAACCAATCACATATCATCATAATCATCCATTTAACACATCAAGAATCATGAAAATAATCCAAGTTCAGCTAGCCAATACCACAGATTTGATGTGAGAATAGAACTCCTACCTTTGATCCAAGTGTTTGTGCTGGATTCTTGAAGCTTGGATGAATAAGGATGGAATTGGCTTGAGTTTTTGGGTGTGTGAGGAAGAGAGAAAGAGAGCTAAAAGGAGAAGAGAAGAGTGGCGTAAAAGGGGTCTGAATGGGTGCTAAAAAGAGAGGAAAAATTCTGATTATATGAGTGGTTGTTATTGATTTGCTTTGGCTTTTGATTGGCTTAGAATCTAAGGCTGAAATTCAGCCAGCCTTCTTCACTTTCTATGGCCTTCTTTGCGCCATTTTGAGGGATTAAGTGGCTGAGTTCTCAGCCACTTAAAGTAGGGTTAATGGGTTGAAATTCTACTGGTTCAGTTTCGACAGTTTAAAATATCAAAATTCTACCAATTTCCCTTAAATCGGTAAAATGGTTTTGAGGTTTACTATGTTTATATTTTAATTGTTTCCAATTCAAAACTCTCTAATTAACATCTCATTAACTCCTAATTAACCTTTAATTAGTTTCTGATTAATCTTAAAGATTTAACAAAATCGAATAAATCGATTAACGACGTAAATTAATCGTTTTACCAATTTGGGGCTATTTTGTTTTCTATTTTTTGTGGCTAATGGTATTTTCGTAATTATGGGTAAGTTTAGGGGCATCCCATGTCATTTCATATATGGATACCTCCGTGGCTCAATTGGCCGAGTTTTAGATTTCTACGTTTTTGCTATGTGGTTCTGCTTCGTTTAAAACCTTATTTTACTAATCCTATTGATATCGGGACCTAAATGTCATTTTCAAAAATATTCAGGGGCAAGGCTGTAATTAATATGTAAGGACCTAGAGGTCATTTTCTAAAAAGTTTAGGGGCAAGATTGTGAATAATAAAAGTTTATTTTAATTATTTCCTATTACGTTATATGGGGATGTTACAACCGTGACATGATAAATTGTTCTGACAAAACTGTTGTATTTTCTTCCACCCATTCTCTGAATTTGTAAATCCCATAAGTCTCTACATAAACTCCTTATCAGTAGACTGCTGTGGGACTAAAAGTCATAGATACATTCTCCTATCAGTAAATGCGATTGAATTTGAGCAGAAGTTGAGTCAGATTCTGGTCGTTAGGGAGTACCCAAACTTGTTTCCGGAGGACATCCCAAAATTTTCCCCAGAAAGGGAAATTGAGTTTTTTATTGATTTGGTACCAAGAATGGGACCATTGTCCATAGCTCCAAATAGGATGTTACCTTTGGAGCTAATTAAGCTTAAAAACCAGACTGAACCACTTTTGAAAAAGTGGTTCATTAGGCTGAGTGCTTCACCATAGAAGCCCCTTTTCTCTTGATAAAGAAGAAAAACAGAGGCATGAGGTTGTGTGTTGATTACTGACAATTGAACAAGATAATGGTCTAGAACAAGTATCCCTGACTAAGGATAAATGACCTCATGGATAGCTATGAGGGGCAATGGTGTTCTCCAAGATCAATCTACAATTAGGATGTCATCATATTCGGGTTTGAAATGAAGATATTCCTAAGATGGCTTTTCAAACTCGCTATGGGCATTATGAGTGTACTGTGATGTCATTTGGATTAACAAATGCTCCAGCAGTATTCATGGATTATACGAATCTGATTTTCTGACCCTTCCTTGACAAGTTTGTGGTTGTCTTCATAGATGATATACTCGTCTATTTGAGGACCGAGGAAGAACATGATGAACACTTAAGGCTGGTACCGCAAATTATGAGAGAGCAAAAATTCTATACCAAGTTGTCCAAGTGCAAATTTTGGATGGAGGAGATAAAGGTTTTAGGGCACATAGTGTCATAAGGAGGAATTTCTATTGACCTTAGTAAGGTTAAGGAAGTAGTAAGTTAGGAATGGCCAACTATGGCTATTAATTCAAGAGTTTCCTAGGCTTGGTTGGATATTATAGATGGTTCATCAAAGGTTAGATAGCCTTACCATTGATCAAATTAACTAAAAAGAATGCCTTATTTGAGTGGAGACTAAAGTGTGAAAGGAGTTTCCAAGAATTGAAAGAGAAGTTAATCACGACACCAATGCTAGTAGTGGCAAATCCTCATGGACCATTAGGAGTTTATTGTGATGCTTCAAGGAAAGGATTAGAATACGTGCTAATACAGAACTGGAATATGGTTGCATATGCTTCTAGGCAATTAAAGCCTCACAAGATAAATTATCTAACTGATGATCTCAAATTAGCTGCAGTAGTATTTGCCTTAAAGATTTGGAGACACCATCTCTATGGGATTAAGTTTGAAGTGTTTTCTAATCACAAGAGTTTAAACTATCTCTTTGATTAGAAATAATTGAATATAAGGCAAGGGAGGTGGATGGAATTCCCTAAATACTACAAGTTTGGGTTGAATTACCATCTCAGTAAGGCCAATATGGTGGCTAACGCCGTAAGTAGGAAATCTCTGAGCATATCATGGATGATGATTAAGAAGATTGAACTCGTAGAAAGCTTTTAGAACCTCAATCTAGGGATTTCTATGACCCCTTGAAGTGCTCAGTTGAGCCAAATCAAGATAACGAGTGATTTTAAAGAGCAAATCGTGCAAGCTCAATAGCGTGACCTAGAGTTCCAAAAGACCATAGCTTTAGTACAATCAGGGAGGTTGACCGAATTTACTCAAGATAATGAAAGATTGTGGAAGTATCAAGGAAAATTATGTGTACTCACAAGAGACAACCTCAAAGGCAGAATTTTGGAGAAAGCTCACAAGAGTAACTTTATGGTGCACCCTAGAACAAGCAAGATGTATCAAGATCTTAAGAGGATATTTTGATGGCCAAGAACGAAGTCAGATATAGTAGGCTTTGCAAACAAATGCTTAATTTACTAGAAAATGAAGATAAAGCATAGAAATCGTCAATAGCATTGCAACCCTTAGAGATCCTTGAGTGAAAATACGAAAGTATTTTGATGGATTTCGTGATAAGGCTACTAAGGACACCAGCAGGATATGATGCCATATGGGTTATAGTGGATAGATTAACTAAATCTACTCACTTTTTCCCCATCAGAGTAAATTGTCCTTTAGAGAAGTTAGCCCATCTATACATTCAAGAGATAGTGAAATTGCATGGAATCCTTCCACTTTAATTTCAAATCGAGATCCATGGTTCACTTCATGGTTTTAGGGAGCATTTCAAAAAGCATTCGGTACAATGCTTTGCTTGCATACAACCTATCATCCTCAAACTGATGGACAAACAGAGAGAACTATCCAAACCCTAAAAGATATGCCGAGGGCGTGCATAATTGAGCAACGAAAAAGCTGGGATAAGTATCTACCATTGGTTGAGTTTGCTTATAGCAACAGTTATCACACCAACATTGGCACGGCTCCTATGAAGCCTTATATGGAACGAAATGCTGATCTCCTTTATGTTGGTATGAACCGAGGGAAGTAAGTCTCTTGGGGCCTGAACTGGTCAAACAACCACTGAACAAGTAAAGAAGATTCGGAGTAAGATTCTCACCACCTACAGTCGATAGAAAAGCTATGCTGATATAATAAGAAAATTGTTGAAATTTCAAGAAGGGAGTCACATATTCTTGAAGATCACTCCCACAATAAGAATAGGTAGAGCTATCAAAGTTAAGGGTGTGTTTGGTTTGTGAAAATATTTCTTGTTTTCATTTTCTATTTTCATTTTTTGAAAAGGATTTTCATTTTCAGATTTTATGAATTTAGGAAATACGTTTGGTTTGCCTGTTTCCAAAAAGGAAAATTAATGAAAATATGTTTGGTTTGCCTGTTTTCAAAATATATTTTCAAAATCAAATTTGAGATAATAAAATTATATTTATTTTTAAATAATGAAATTGATATATATATTTGATATTAGTATTTTGTTCATAAAAATATTTATTAAAATAATAAATAACTCTATAAAATATTAAGAATAAAATAAGTTACTTACTTTTTAAGTTATTTTTTTATTATTATCAATTATTATATTTTGATTTGTACATAGATAATATTTAAATATTATAGTTAATATTATTTTATTATATATACTGTCAATATAAAATATAGGCATTTAATTATATATTACCATATCAATAAAAATATTTGATTCATTACTTTAAGAATAATATAAATATAAGTATATAGTATTTTTTCCTCTCTTATTTTGTCCTTTTTTTTTCTTTTTTTCCTTTTGAAAAAAAATTAAATGATTGGTAAAAATAAAAAAATGGGTAGTAGGTTTCGAACACACACTACAAGATTTCTAGGCTCAACATAGAGCCAACTAAGCTACCAACTTCTTTTTGTGCATTTTGTCCTTTTTGTTTCTTTTATCTCTTTAAAAAATTAAATGATAGACAAAATTGTGAAAATTGAGTCAAGAGGGATTCGAACCCTCACCCTCAGGCATGCAAGCCAACATGCAAGCCACTGCACTGCCAGCACACAGATGTCAATGTTGGTCATTAATAATATATAACAAAATCCCGGCAAAAGTGCATTTAAAAAAACCAGAAAATCCTCCGCGGGAATCGAATGCGGGTTGTGCAAGGTGAAAGTAGTAGAATTCTACTTATTTACCACTATGCCACCGCATTTTTGATGGAAATATTTTCAACTTTCAGAATCAAATACTTTGAAAATGCTGAAAACGTGAATTCAGCATTTTCAGTTTGTGTGGGTTTCTAACATTATTTTCAATGAAAATATTTTCGATCATACAATACCAAACATATTTTCAGGCTTAATTTTCATTTTTACTAAAAATGAAAATGAAAATCATCAAACCAAACACCACCTAAGAAGTTAAGTCCTTGATTCATAGGTCTCTTTTAAATTTTAAAATGAATTGGGCCAGTCATATATTAAATAGCCTTACCCCCAAATCTATCCAACCTTCATGATGTCTTCCACATGTTGTAACTCAAGGGATATCATCCTGATCCTAGACATCTTTTAAAACCCAAATCAATACAGTTAAGAGATGACCTGCCCATCCATGTACGTTATAGACAAAGGCGTCAAGCAACTTAGAAACAAGTTCGTGCAACTAGTGAAGGTGATCTGGAGAAAGGAAGGAATGGAAGATTATACCTAGGGACAAGAGTCGAACACAAGGAAGGACTACCAAGAGTTATTCTCAAATAATGAATTTTGTGGATAAAATTCTTTTTAAGATGGGTAATAATGTAATGTCCCAAGTAACAATGTGTATAATCAACACTGCTAAATAATGAATTATTAGAAGCATTATAGATATGCATGAAATTAATAAGGAAATATTAACTATAGGGTAATATGATTACAACTTTTCTTTGTAGTAAAATAGTAATCTTTTACCTGGCCATAAAAAATCTATTACTAGCAATTTCTTGTAACACAAGAAACTGATCTGATAGGGATCTATAATATAAAAGAATATAAATATTCTCCTTAAAAGCCCTAGAATGTATAGCTAGAAATTAGCCACACTGGTCATCTTTGAGGAAAAAGGACGACCACACAACTCACAATTAAGGAAATTTAATTTTCCTTTCAAATCCAAACTTTATAAATTTTGGAATATTAGAAAAGATGAGCATAAGAGCTCATCATTCTCTCACTCACTCACTCACTCACTCTCTCTCTCTCTCTCTCGCCCCCCTCCTCTTGAATTTTTTAGCTAGTTCCTCCCTCCTTTCTACTTCCATTTTGATCTTCAATCCACCTAAGTTCTTGCATCTTGCTTATTTTCACTCAAATTTTCCAACCCCTTTTATTGTTTACCACCAAGTGACTCTTACATGAGCCAAAGACTTTCTCTCCTTTGGGCCACATAAATTCGGTTAAAGAAGAGCAAGAAGGAGGTTGGTGATCATATTGGGATTTTAGAGAAGTTAAGAGCACAAGGGATAAAACCTAGAAGAGTTTAAAGCTTTGGATTCAAGGTAGGCTCCTAGAAGTGTTGTTATCTTATGATTCTTGAAGAGTAGAGTTTTGTCTCATCCATGTTGTTTTACATATTATGAGATTGTTATGATGAAAATAAAACCAAGAATGGTGAGACTTGTGTGGTGTTGAGAAATAGCCTAAAGAACCACAATAACCCCAAGACCAAAATTCTATTGCTAAGGGTTTACTAAATAGTGCCCAATATGTAGGTAATAACTGAGGCTAGGGAATTTTAATTGAAGTGAAACCAATTTTGAATGGAAATACACTCATAAGAGAGTATGCCCTCAAAATTTGATGTTCATTGGACATAGGATGAGAGAGTTATAATTTTTTAAAGTAAGCTATTGGTTAACACCCATAAACCTGACCAATGCATGGTATGATGGCCATATCTTGCCCTATACGATATTAATTAGAGTGAAACTACCTTTGTTAGAAAGCTAACATATAGACGATTATGGCCGTAAAATTTTAGGTTTAGATTCTCAATGGATTATTCCCAATAAATCTCTAAAATTGTCTTATACTCTATTCAGGTTAAAATAAGATAGACCTAAACTAGAGCTTATAACTTGTGCTTTACCTACTCAAATTATGTGGAACTTGTTGGACTCGAAAAGGAATTCATATAGGTGTTCCCCAGTAAAATTTTGAAGCAAAGTGGCATAAGATGGATTTTTAGTGATTTTTGAACTATAGGTGTGCAAGTCTATCCCGAAATAGGGCAGCAATGAGTTAAATGGGTCATTACTTCTTTGCCCTAGTTTTCCAAGTTCTGAATTAAATGGGTCACTACTTCCTTGCCCCTAGTTTACAAGTTTTACTTTCTTGTCCCTAGTTTTCGAGTTCTGAGTTTCGAGTTTCAATTTCATATTTGAATCAGTTTTAAAGTATATCACGAATATGAGAAACTATGTAATTATTTGTTAGATTGATATTATATTAATATTATGTTAGAATCGTTAATTCTATGACTGGATGGCTATTATTTCTATTGTCCAATTTGGAAGTCTTAATGTTACAGCTGTTATGCTGCCGGATTGTCGACATAAGTCTATTGAGAATGAGTTATGTAGCATAATTATAAACATATTAAGTACTTTCATACATGAACACATGAGCTTATAAGATGATTATGATTTCATATTATTTGGGCTAGCCCTGGAATAAATTAAGGGGAGTAAGTTGGTATGAAAGTTGGAGAAAGTAAAGCCGGCAATCACGTATAGGAATAAGCTCAGTCCTAAAATGTAGAGTATTACCCAAGAGTTCGAAATGGCCAATTACTCCCAAGGGACCAAGTATGAATGCTTACGATATAAATTAGAGAAAGGCAAGAAAGTCAAGTGCACTTACATCAGTAACTAGTAGCATCTTCATATGCATAAGTTCCAATTATCTTGTTAACCTATTGTTACCATTATGGAAATCATCTTTTCTTGTCAAATGTGTGAATAAAATAAACCTGCTTCGGATAAAGGGTTTTCAAGAACCTATTAACTGGAATTTGTATATTGTTATTTATATGACCGATGTTTTTGAATTAAATCGAAGTAGTTGAAAATGATAATGATGTTAGTGTATGTGATAGTCTAGGAGACCCTGCTAAGAATTTTGAATTCCCATACCTATTATATGTATCAATGTCATTTTCTAACAACAACAATGGCGGCGATAACATTTTTTTACCTAGATTCCTGAATGATAGTGGCATTATAATCCTGCCTTGGACTCCTTGTATTCGATGGCTAGCTCCTGTTTATGCCTATACATATTCTTCCAACGCCTTTTTGTAGTTTTGATCTTAAGCCCATTATTTGATCCCAAGGCTCCTTTTGACGGGATCCCCTTGTACATGGCACACCTGGCAATTGCACTACCTCAACCTTCACCTCTTCCATTTATGGAGTCAGACCGTTCAGGGTGACCACCTTTTCCTCCTCAACTTCTACTTCTGGAAGTAGTGTACATCCACCTACTGACCCCCGAAGTTTTAAGCATCTTGGCAAATGTTTTCCTCACTTCCAAGTTGGATTAGGGAGCTATGTCAAACTTTTTGGGAGGTCGTTCAGTTAGTGTAGGTTTGGATAGTGCCTCTTGTATAGAGTGGCCCCTTTTTTAGGTGTTTTTATGCAACTTTGGGCTACAAACTTAGCTGCAATTTTTCCTTTGCTCTCATGTATTCCTACTTACCTTCAACAGTCATCCCTGCATGTTCATGTCCTGAGTTTGGAGTGAAAAGATGTAGACCGAATATATGATTTTTTGGTGGTCACCTATTTTGTACTCAAAAACTTGTATCCAAATACATGAGACTGCATATAGTTTTATGGATGCATTGTAAATATTTCCTTTCAACTATTTTCTGCGGCTTTTAGTTTTCTCGATATTATGATTTGCTACACCCTATTTTATGGATTCAGAAAATGTGTTTGTCATGTAAACAATGAAAATTTTTGACTCGTGTTTTCTATAGAATCTAATTTTGCAAGAATTATTTATAGTTACATAAAAGGTAAACATTCCACATGTGGCAAACTCCCAAATATAACATTATGACTTAAGCATAGTACTAATTTTGGAGGGTATTACACATCCCCACACAATTCCACACTTTAGTTTCAACCTCTAAACTCCCTTCTTCTAGCCTAAACCTTCTTCGCTCATTCTCTCCACCACTTTGTCTTCTAAACATTTAAAACACCACCAAACTCTTCTCTACTATTGTGGATATCGATTGGGGATAGTAGAAGTACTCTATTCTGGCGAGATTTGTAGGTTAGTGAAAAATGCCTAAAAGACCATTTTCCTAGACTCTACTCCATATCCATGCAGAGAGATTCAATAATATTCGAGTATGGGTTTTGGGATGGGTATTCATGGAACTTGAGTCTTCTTTGGAGACGAGAGTTCTTTGAATGGAAATACACCTTATTGAGTGATTTGCAGGTTGTTGTTTTGTAGGTGGCCCTTTGTTCAGATGTTTCAAATCGCATAAGATTTAACAACAATGGAGACTTTTCTGTAAAGTTGTTGACTTCTTTGGTGCTTGCTAGATAGGATATTTTGATTAAGAATCAGCATGTTTTCTCCAACCTTTGGAGGGATTTTGTTCCTCCAAAGGTGGAGATGATGGCCTAGTTTGCATTACTTGGAGGGTTGGCTACTATGGATAGGCTGAAGAAGTTTAGTATCTTACAAAACAATTCTGGCAGGTCCATTTTTTGCAAGTAGGAGGAAGAATCTATCAATAATATTTTCCATCACTATGGCGAAGTTTGGAAAGTATGGGGAACATGTTTAAGCTGGTTCAGGATTTCTTGGGTGGTTCCAAGGGATCTCAAATCAATATGTGCAGCTTGGTTCGATGTTGACTTAAGAGGCTCGAAGTAGAAAACATGATATGCCTTATTCTTTGCAATCATCTAGTCGATATGGAGAATGAGGAATCACATCATTTTTTAGAAGAGTGAGATAGATTTGAGGAATTTATTGGAGCAAATCGAATATCTAGGGAAATCTTAGTCCACTGGTAGGAGGCATGGTGAATCTACAAATAAGGAGCTAATGAATTCTTCTCTTCAAAGTGCAAAAAAAAAGGATTATATGAGATTTTGATTTGTTGGTGAGCCACCAAGGAGCTTATTCAAATTTAGTACGGTGGCTATGTGTTGAACACTTAAAGGAAAGAGACATCTATGCAATAGGAGGGTATCACTTAGGGGTAAACTCTAACTCAATTTCTTTTCTGTTGGATTTTATGGTAGCAAATTCCTCAGCTACATCATCAATCAATACACTACAAGAATTGGTGCAGCATGCTATAGAGGAGGTCAATTGTAATGAATTAGAATTGGAGGTGAGAACTTACTCCAAGGAATTGGTGTCTTGGCTTGTTGAGAAGGATCTTATCAACTGGGAAAACAGGCTCAGTCTCAATCACTTGAGAAATATCATATCATGGTTTCAAAATTTATCCATATCTTTCTATAAAAATATGAATTCTTGCAGCTAAAGGATTGGATAGGTAGATGTAGTAGTAGTTTTGATAGACAATTGATGCAGTATTCTCAAGCAAAATCATGTTTCTTGGAAGTTGGATCACTCATCAGGATCAAGGTGTTAATATGTAGTTCTAGTGTAAGCTTCTTGGTGTTTACCCTGCAGCTTAGCAATAGCCTTCAAATAGAGCAAAACTCTTCATCATCATATTAGGAGTTATGGCAAGCTTGTATATGCAATACATGGCTTTGGCTTTGTAGGTTTTGATAACTTTGTCACTAAAGCTATTGGCTTTGGTAGGTTCTTTATTTTGTGAAGGTTTTGTGCATGTATCATAATCCCTTTGTTATTTTGTTTTGGTCTTGCTCCCCTTCTTTGAAAGGGTCGAGCATTGCTATGAATTATCGAAAAAAAAAAAGGAGTTAGTATAAGCTTTTCTCAAATACACAAATAAGGCTAAAAGTATTATCACCAAAAAATTAAAGCATCTACTAGGTTACCAACATATTTAGTCTAGTTACTAACTTATGCAGATCAAATTGGTATTATTTTTTTTTCTTCAAATTTTCGTGCCAAAGAGTTAGTATAAGCTTTTTTTTCTTAAAATACAAATAAGGCTACAATTGATATTCCCAAAAATTAAAGTACCTATATTGGGTTATTAGCATATTGAACAAGTTACCAACATATGAAAAGTTGGTTACCAACCTATTTAGTCCAATTACTAATTCTTGCTGATCAAATTGATATTATTATTATTATTCAAATTTTGGTACCAATGAGTTAGCATAAACTTTTCTCAAGCAAGCAAATAAGCATAGCAAATACTTCATTTTTTAGGAATAGCACTTTTAGCCATATCTGTGTGTTTGAGGTAGAGCTTATAGTAACATTGTGGCCAAATTTGTGTAGGGAACAAGTTAGGACAACTCTTTGGCACCAAGATTTGAACCAGATGCAACTAATGCTAGAATGTCAAATCACATCAACGTTTTCTGCATAAGTAGGTAACAACAATAAATTCATTGGTATCTTTCACTCCATATGTTTGGTAACAAGCTCATCTTATTGGTAACTTTTAAGCCTTTTTTTTTAATTTTTTTTTTAAGGATTTGATCTATGGCTAAATTTATGTTTTAGGGATAAATTAAGACAATTCTTTGCCACCAAGATTTGATCAAATGCCCCTAAATAAAATATGTAACTAATGCTAGAATGTCAAAGTCACATCATCGTGTTCTACAGAAGTTGGTAGAAAGAGTAAATTTGCTGATAATATTCACTACATATGTTGGTAACAAGCTCAACTTGTTAGTAACTTTTTAGTTTTTTTAAACTATTTATAGGGATTACTACTTTTGTCTAAATTTGTGTGTTAGGAAACAATTTAGAACAACTCTTTGTCACCAAAATTTGATCATCTACAAACTAGTAAATCACAAGCAATATGATATGATAAATTTAAAAAGGCAATGGGGTCAACGCCAAATTTAAAGAAATGACAACACTAATGTGTAGTAACACCCAAAAACTCAAATGGGTAGGCAGAGAAATTGAAGAAAATGTAATGGCCCAGAATGCCAATAAGGGTACAAAGTCAAAGAAATAGCTGAAATGATGCATTGGAAGCCTAGAGAGAGAGAGCACCCTTTTCTTCGGTCAAAAGAGAGAGCACTTTTGCTTGTGAGCAAGTGTAAGAGAGATTCCACAATGACTCCAAAACAGAATATGTGAGTAAGTGTAAGAGAGATTCCATAATGACACCAAAACAAAATAGAGAGGGGAATTCATCCTTTCAGTTGAAAATTTCACATGATAAGGTTATATGTTGATTTTTACTATTGATTAAAAATATGAAGTCAAATATGGGACCCACAAGAATATCTAATCAATAGAAAAATCAACACATAACTTTGTCATGTAAAATTTTCAATTGAGAATATTCACTCCCAAGTAGAGAGAAATAGAGTAGAGTTGTACTCTGCAATCTTCCTCGACTAAAGGCAACAGGACAGCTAAAAACTAATTAAATTATTATTATTATTATTATTATTATTATTATTATTAGCATCTTTTTTGGATCTAACATGAAGTAGAGAATTGAGTTTACATTGATATTTATTCTTCATAATTTCAAGTGTCATTAATTTACTATTAAAAGAAGAGTTTAATTTATATACATTGATAGTCAACCAATAAAAATGTAAAAAAGTGATAAATTATGGTAAGTTTCCTATTATACTGGACAATTATCTAGTATAATTTGGCGCTTTTTTACATTTCTATTAATTGAAGGTATAAAATTATTTTACATTATCAATGTATACAAATTAAACTCTTAAATGAAAGGGGAAATGGATTTTATAATATTAAATTTTCACATGACCATATCATCTATGATTTCTCATTATTAATTTAAAAGATGAAATCTAAACAAGACATATGACATAAATAAAATAATGGTGATAGATCATACATAACAAGATTATGTGTAAATTTAATATGAGAGCGTCCGGTCTCATGAAAGGGCTATTTTGTATCATTTTTTCAACAAATTAATTTAATATGTAAAATGGCATCAAAATATCATTTTGAAATAAATGTATTATGATAAAATGATTAAATGATAAAGTTTTACTTTTATACCAATAATATAAAATTAAAATCAAATCGATAAAAATATTTGAATTAATCACTCAGTATCTTAAAAATCTTATAAATAGAAATATATAAGTGAATAAAAATATAAAACTCTTTTATATTAATAATGCACTAAAATTTTCCTCATTTGCCAATGCCTAGTTGTCTTTGTGTCTTCTTCCAGATTCGGTTACTTTTAAAAAATTCTTAAGATCCGGCAAACTTAGTTGTAAAAAGAAATCAAACATGCATCACCCAAAAAAACAAAAAAAAAAAAAACAAAGAAGAAATCAAACATGAATTAAGGCTGTGACTAACTGTCTTTTTATTTCTTTAGTGGCTCATGCTTCTTTGTTTATTTAATTTTAGAAAAATATTCGCAACAATCAGATTGTCATATAATAAACCAACAAGTGCATAATTCACAAGTATTGGATTTGGGTTTTGGCTATATAGCTATATTAAAATTAAAAAAAAAAAATTTGCAATATAAGAGGTCCTACTTAGCTCAAGTATGATTACCTCCAATCAGATACAAATCTAGAAAATGAGTGTTACAATGCCAAAACAATATTAATATAAAAATTTTAAAGGAATTAATTTTAATATTTTGACGGTGTAAAATATTTTTATACTATTAACTAATAAAAAGTTGATAACTTATCCACTATGTGCATTTTTTTAAAAAAATTAAAATTAAAATTACTTTTAAAATGGATTATATGGCATATTTTTATTAACTGATAGTATAAAAATATTTTACACCTTCAATACATGAAAAAAAAAACTCAATTATAAATTAATTATATTTATTTTTAATGTCATAATTTTTACTTAAAATTTATTGTTTTATTCATATATTTTGAAAAACATAAATGTTTACAACTTTTAATGATAATTTCTATTAAATGGATGTAAGTTGGAATTTTGAACAAAAATATTAAAAAATTGTGTGAAATAATATTCATTTGGTTGTAGATTATACACTAAATTATCAAGTTAGCCTTGCACGTATCTCATATGTAGGAAGGCTAATATGTTTATATAACTTGAAAATAAATAAATTCAAAATATAGTTTTAATTTTACAATTCTCAATTTATATATTCTAAATTTAAAGTTAAAGTATTTTATTACGTAACAAATAATCAAATTTATTCTACAATTTTAATTATTATATTAAATCGAAGTGAGTACAAATAAGTAAAAAATTATAATATTGAAAACTAAAATTATATATATATATATATATATATATATATATATATATATATATATATATATATATATATATATATATATATATATATGCTTGACGATGAAACGAAATAAAAATGAAAAAAAAAAAAAGCAAAGATGACTAATTTATGACCAAAAAAGAGTCATGAAGATGGAGATTTACCGTTGCTTGAGCAAAAAATGGGTTAAAAAAAATTTGCAGCCAACGTGTTCTATGTATGAGTACAATCTGAAAAGTTTTGTTCAAGGATGTTGAAGTTGGATAATATATTAAATAATCACAGCAGATTATTTACGTTGGTCTAGTTTATGTGCTTGTCCTCCCCAAGCACATACAGGTCATCCGCATACGCGTACACATCCACATTTGATTTTGCTCATTGAATCTGGTTTTGTTTTAATCAGAACCTCCTAATCTTGGCTCACTAGATTTTTTTTTTTTTTTTTCCCGATAAGTTCCAAAAGATAGGCTCGACACTCAGATACAAGAGTGGAGCATAACAACCACACATATGAAAATCACAAAGAGAGACACCCAACCAAAATAAACACCCTGCTATTACATACTAATCAGAACATATCGGCCTATAAGGATTAATAATATTCAGTTGCACCACGTCAAAATGTATAACCCCCCATAACTGCAATGCACTAGCAGTTCACACGATTCAAAAAACTGTACCTCTTGATATGCCACCTAAAAAAGTGCAACAATTTAAGCTCCATTAACCAAAAATCCTGAACCTGCTGGATATTCAAATTAATCACTAGATTTATCATGGAATCATGTGATAAGCTAAATTATCCAAAATCAACTGTCAAGAAACAAAATTAACGCAAATTTACCTACAAGTTAATATGGTGTCCCCTTATTTGTTTAACCGAGTTGGTGCCAGATGTGGTATAAGGCAATATCAAAGTGCAATTCACACTGCTAGAAGTGAAGCGGGCGGAAAGGAATCGTACCAGTCCTGTGACCAAATAGAACTCTAATGAATCCACCATCCCACTATTTGGCTTCTTTGGACAAGTAGCTAATCCTAAATTTCATATATAATATAATATAATATACTAAGGTAATTGAAGGAGCTGTCCTTGGGGCAGCCATCAGTACCCCATATCTCTTCTTGGGGGTGTACTTTATACATGCACAAGAGCTATTGCTTAAGCTTTGATACCCAAAGATCATAATGGAAGGGAAATATACTGTTAAACACTTTGTCCCATAAAAATGTCGGGGTTCTCTGCTGATAACAAGATTGGTGCTCATATAAGCGTTGGCAAAAAGTCGAAGAGATTAAAATACAAAAGAAAAATAATGCGAAATCTGGTGTTTCGGGGTTTCTCTAGGTAGTGGTTTCTTGGAGGTCCTATTTCCATCTAGAGTCATTGCTGGCCATGGTTTCTTTGGCAAGTTTATCTGCAGTTTTCTTTTATTGGTTGTGCACCTGTAGGGGATTTTTGGCATTGCTGTGGGGAGCTCATGGTGTAGGTCATTTGTTTTTATTGTTTGGTGTTATTGTGTTCTTTGCATGGGGAGTCCTCAAGTCCAGATGGCACATGAAGATATAAGGTGTATGAATTAAGTAAATGAAAGGTGGAGTGGGGCATTATAGGGTGTACCATACAACTAACTAGATATGATATATCATAAACCCCTCTCTTGTAGCCTCACATCATCACCGTTCAACCTATAACCAAACACCCAAGTCTTCGCCACCACTACCTTCAGCCTAAATTCACAACCACCATGCACTGTTGTATGTCATTGCATCAGCGCTATCATGTGTCATTACATCACCTTCAGTAAATATGCAATTTTTCTTCCAACCATTCACCTCTTTTTCCCTTTTGTCTCACCCCATCACCACCCACTCATGCCACCCTCACTGCCGCTGGCGCCCTTGCTGTTGACAACGCCCTCGCTTGTCACTCGCTGCTCTCGGATTGGAAATGAAGGGCAGCTCGGTCACCGCCAAAGGGCTAGCTATTGGAGGCTATGTTGGACTGGATGTTCTTGGTGTTCTCCTAGGCGCTGTTGTGCTTGTTCCTTGATGGCTTGGATATGCACCACCTATATTGCACGAATATGAGTACAGTACCTGTACTGAGTACGAATACAGGTATAGGATACGAAAATTTTGTAAAAATTAGGGTACGGGTACGGTAATATATATATATATATATATATATATATATATATATATATATATTTCACAAATTTTGTAAAATAAGAACTAAAATTTTATATAATAAATTAAAATGTACACCAATTTCAACATAAAATAAGTCTAAATTATTCAACATCACATCACAAAAATAAAAAACTACAATATTTAAAATATTGTTCAAAACAAGTACAAACAATTAAAGAACAGTATCTAAATCAAGCTCATTAAGTGAAAGACTAGCTACTTGAAGAATTTCAACTCCTTCAAATGGATCCCATTCATCTCCACCAATAGCAAATTTACTACTCAAAGAAGCAGAGGAATTGGCAGCATTATTACTACTTCCAGACCCCACACTATTACTACCAGACCCGGCTGTTGAGCCTTGTGAAAGCATCTGATAAATTATTACAAAGTTTCTATATTACTCAAAAGTAAAAAATTTAATTGCTCCTTCATATGATAAACTAACACCATCCTAAGCTACCTTTTGGTAGCAACAACACAACCACTTCATATCACAAGTTTTCCAAAAAGAAAAAAAGAAAAAAAGATGGAACTAGCCGCAATAGCAAAAAAAAACAACAAAAATCAAATAAAAATAGAACTACACCAACAGCAAAAATTCGCAATAGCGGGAAAAAAAATCAATAAAAATAAATAAAAAACAGAACAAAAACAGAGGCAGATTAGAAGCTACCTTGCGTGAAGGATCGCCGGCCGCCGCTGTTGTCTTCGTGCTACCGCTGCTGCCCGCTATCAAGATCGCCGCCACCAATTAGATGTGAGGACCGCCACCGGTGGAGGAGTTGAGTGGTGGTGGCTGTAGGTGGGTGAAGGGCATTTCAAATGAAAGAAAGAAGTAGAAGGGGAGTAGCCGAGTAGGGAAAGGAAAGTCTTAGAAGGAAGGGGATGGGTATATGAACTAAATGAATGTTGTGGAGTTTTGTTATTTCATTGAATAAGGAAAAGAGGATGGGTATTAGAAGAAAGAAAGGGATGGGTATCTGAAGAAGGAAGGGGATGGGTAGGGATTTTGAATGAAAGAAAGAAGGAAAAGGAGAAGGGATAGGGTTCAGTAAGGGAAAAAATGAAAAAAGAAAGCCAATAGGTAGGCAACATAAGAGGAAAAGAAAAAAAGAAAAAATGGAAAAAAAAAGCGGCTGGTGCCGAAGAAGAAAAAGAAAAAAACTCAAAACGACACCGTTTTTATAAACCCCATGCACAGAGCCGTACCCAGAAGTACCCAACCTGTACCCAATTTTTTTTTCAAAAAAAAATATGTACCTAAGCATACCCAAGGCATACCCGTGCTTCACAGTGCACCACCACCATCATCATGTGACCCACAAATTTGAGGGGATCTTAGATATGAGTGTTAAATATACTATCTTTTCCCATCAATTTGTTCTTGGCTAGCCATTGTTGTCAATGAAATTTCATCATACATTTGTGTTTGGTCAAGAAACAAACTGCTCCAATGCTATTTGTTGGGTGCATGTATGGTTTATATACTTTTTTGTTTAGATTAGTTTGTTCTTCTTGTACTATATTTCAATATTATAAAAAAAACAAAAAGATTGCTTTTTCTTTCGATTCATTTCTGTGTGAAGAACGCTAAAAGCAAGAGCAAGCTCGTGATGATGGTAGTGCCCTTTGTTCAATGTTTTGTTGGCATCATCTGTGATGGGGGCTGCTATAATTGAAGGGGGTGGTGTTGATAATTTGATTGTTGGTGGTGGCGGCCAGGAAGGGAGATAGGGAAAAAAGTTTAAGATGTAATACATTTGATTAGTTGTATGGTACACGCTAAAATACCCCACTCCACATGTCATTTACTTATTTGATATACCTCATATCTTTGTGTGCAAATTTTTTTTTGCACCACCTCTTTGCATAGTTTAGTACTTTTTGTGTTTTGAGAGCATTGTTATGGTGGTTAATTTGGTCTTTATGATTAGTTTGATGTTATGGTGGCATTCTAGGTAGGTTGGGAGATGTTTCTCTATACTATACTCCTCTCCTCCTCCTAGAGAGTTTTGAGCCATTATCAATAACTATCGAGTAAAAAATACCACTTTGTCCCACACAAAATCTTGTTCAACAATTAGAGCCTCCAAGCTTGTTTCCCTATTAGTACTTAATTCAACATGTAGAAATCTCTCTCTCTCTCTCTCTCTCTCTCTCCCTCTCTCTCTCCAATCCATACAAATAGAGCGAGTGCTATTGTGCACCTTACAATCAAAGATGTATTATGCACTTTGTAATTTAATGGTATAGATTTGATAATATATTAATATACCAATTATTTATAATATGCTATAGTAATTCTTTAAATTTAGTGAAACTTCAAAAAGTGGTTACATACATTTTTAAAAGTGATCAAAATTTATTTGTGTGATCCTAATATTAAACAATTTATTGGCGATATTTTCAACAATTCCAAATCATCACAAAAATATTTTTTTTTATTTATCTATGTGATCCTGAAATTAATAAGAATTTTTATCTGGGCTATTCTCAATATTTCAAGATCATATAAATAAATTTTAGTTATTTTTAAAATACATTTAATCATATTTTCTAAGTTTAGACTAAAATTAAGAAATTATTATAGTGTATTATAAATTATTAATATATCAATGCACCATAAAATCTATATTATATCAAATTTCAAGGTGCACTCGAACTGCATATTGGACACAGCCTACGGATAGAAATATGTATGGCCGTGCCTCATATCCTTCTTGCTTTTGTATGTTTTCATTTTATTTTTTTTTTCGGGATCCTTCTTGCTTTGACTTTAGGTCAACCTGCTTGTATTCTGCAAGTCCTAGATTCAGGACCTGCATTAACAGTATGGTCTAAGCCCACTTAATATTGGGCCTACTGTTGTTTAATTGTTGTTGCTCGTGTCTTTTGCGCCAGGTGCATTCATGTTTGGTATACCAAGTATTCACCCAAAAAGGTTGAAAAAAGAAGAAGAAGAAGTATTAATCCAAAAAGATACGAAAAGAAAAACCAAATGTTTTCATGTCAGAATTGTCTCGGGTAGATCGATATATGAGGTTTTTAACCAAAACCAAAGAAGACAATCAGATCGGACCAAGAAAAAAAAAAAAAAAAGACAATCATTCTCCAAACTTCAACTGGAGAACCTTCTTTTACTTTAGTTTTCACAACAAGAAAACGATCATGCACTCTTTACCTGCCAAATAGGAGCTGAGCGTGAAGACCGGAATTAGGCCCCATTTTCTTTTTCTTTCTTTCTTTCTTTCTTTCTTTTCATCGCTTAAGGATTAGTACTGGTTTTGATTGGTGATATTTTCGCATTAGTAGATGAGATTATTCTTCTCATTTGTTCCATAAAATAACGTTGGCGGTTTGTAACCAATGAAATTTTTTAGATAAGTAACTAATAAAAATATTGGAGATGAAAAAAAAATGTTGAGCTAATGTTGCTGATGGTTAAACTGATAAAGAAAATGCATAATATCCTTTCAACCTGCGATATCTTAATGAAGATCAACAAAGAAAAGATTTTGATAACCAAACATTTTTTATTTCAATTAATCTGGTTCAAACCAAGTAAGTTTACTACAAAGATAAAACTCTCCTAATTTTAATTTTTTTTTTTTATCTACAAGACTTGAACTCGAAATCTCACTTAAATAAAATAAATATTGAATCACCGGAACTAACCAAACACTACTCATAACCAAACATTTTGATTTTATATTTCAATTTTTGATTTTTTTTACATCAAAATTGTCCAAATATTACTATTCGCTGAGACCAATTTTATTTTTTGGTTGGAAAATTGGAGCAAAGAGCCCAACAAAACAAGTCTTGGCATGGCAACACCAGCCATAACATCACGCAAAATACTACCTAAGGAAACAAGACAAGAACAAAAATAAATAACTCCTAACTACTGATCATGAACAAGAGTGCATCAGCGACTCGATTAACTTCTTGATAAACATGATGAACCTCCACCTTCCACTAAAGTTTAAGAAGGTCACGAATTCTTTGAATAACCGAAGCATACGGATGAGACAACTGGCCATAACCTGTAATGAGTACAATGGCACTAGTCAAATCCAACTCTAGAAGAACATAACGAAATCCCTTATCCCACACAAGTTCCAGTTCATAATAAGTAACCCAAATCTCAGCAATGGTGATGGGACAAATTCCAAGATTAATTGAAAAACCAGTCCCAAATTCATCCGAGACATTCCTAGGTAACCCTCCACATGCTGCCTTGGAAGAAGCCACCACAAAACCATTAGCATTCACTTTTAACCAGCCCTCCAAAGGAGGATCCCAGCCAGACCAAATTGACGATAATAAGTGATGGCCTAAAAGTATTATTTAAAGATCAATTAATCTTTAGAAAAATACATAATGTCTGAAAAATATTTTTAGAACTGCCTTTATTAGAGTAAAATCATATTTTCATTGAAAGATACAAGTGTCTATCATTTTGGTTTACAAAAGATTTATTTCAGTAACTTAATCCCTCAATGATACAAAATATCATCACTTTTATCCTTCTTTGTCAAATTGAGTGAGATGAGAATAAGAGAGTCTTAATTTAAGGATGCTTTGATAATGTATTGCACAATTGAGAGACTAAATTGACGTCACAGTGTATTATTAAAGAATTACATTGATGCCAACAAATTTTAAAAGACCAAAAACGATGATATTTTGCATTATTGAAGGACTGAATTGCAGGCATTTATTGAAGATTAAAATGATGACGTTTCGTATTTATTGAGGATAAAAATAAAGTTTTACTCTAATATTTACTTGTCATTTTTTGTCTCTCATAATGTATATCGAAATTTAAGAAATAAGCTATTAAATAATATGCACAAATCGAATCGCATGTTATTTAATTAAAAATTTAATTATGATTTATTTTAATTTTTTATTTTTTCGAGTACATTAATCTTTTGTATTATCACTTGTTTTTTTATTACCAAATGAATATAAATCCCTACATTAGAAACTGAACCTACTGTAGTTCTTTGAAAACTCTAAAAGACTGGGGTTCATGTAAGTACTAAGGTGTTCGCTAATATATCCATAGTATTTAAGTCCAAAATTGATAAAATAATATACATATTTACCTTCCACCGCGAAACTAACTTAAAAAAAATTTTAAATATAGTTGTAACATATAATAACTTAAAAGTATCCTTAGTCCCCCAACTCAATGTACAATTTATTTAGTCAAACAAAATTATGTAAAACAAATCACTCATGAGTTTTTTTAGTACGTGAAAATTAATAATAATGATGAGAGATTTTTCTCATTTTTACAATGAAAACCAAAGTTTAATAAGGATATGTAACGGAATTACATATTTCACGAGGAGCCCTAAATTCAAACTCAAGTTAATGTAATTGTCATTGATAGAAGGAGTAAAGCTTTAAATTAGTATATAATAATATTCCCTAATAAAAAAATATTGATCTCATAATTCTTAATAAATTGTAAAAATTGAACATCTGTGATCCTGGTAAACTGGACATCCATTTCTCCTCTCCTTATTTATAAATTACTCATGAATTTGTATAAGTATAAGCAATTAAATTATCCATTTTTCGATTGAGCAATTAAATTATTCTTGAATGTACATACAAATTCCGTAAGAGAAGTATCTCCCGCAGCTTGCTTATACAATGATCTCTAAAGATTAACCAACCTTGGAGCGAATCAAAATTGGATATAACAAAATCCAAAAGCAATGAACAGCCTGCACATGCACCAATAAAGAGAGTGCCAAAACAC
Organism: Pterocarpus santalinus; assembly: GCA_031439595.1. NCBI lineage: Eukaryota > Viridiplantae > Streptophyta > Magnoliopsida > Fabales > Fabaceae > Pterocarpus > Pterocarpus santalinus. The sequence continues at coordinate 27,194,181 of CM062529.1, forward strand.
GCAAGGTGCTAAGCGACAGTACCTCACATAGGGATGTTAATGAAGTGGGGCGGTTGCGAAGGATCGGCTCCATCCCCTGCCCTTGTGAGTAAATACTCACCCTTGTTCAATTTAATATGCGAGTATTTAAAATTTTTATCTCTTATCTATAGGAGCAAAATCTTTTTCTATATCTATCCCGTTATAAATATTACCCGCAAGTATATGCGATGGCGAATTTTTTTAACATCGCTGGCTCCACACCTCCCTCACGTTGCTTAGCCACCTCTAGACTGAAAATCAGCATACACCCACGTTATAATTTACTATTTTCTTTTCAGTTATGATCATATATGGTGTCCTTATTCAGCCGTACCTTAGATTCCACTCAACCCCCCTACACTCTCATTTTTTTTTTCCTTTCAAAAGTGATTGATTCTGATGACGTTAGGGACAGTGCCTGTGTCTGCGTCTGTACCTGCATGTCTGCCACTCCTCCTCCGCCACCCTATGCCTCTGCCATCTGCGGCTCCCAACGGCGGTGGGGTTAGTTGGAGTTGGTAATCAACTTTGTCATCTCACGAGGGGTTATTATATTGGAGTTATATTATTTTTATATATATATTTTTTTGTCTTTTGTAATAATATATTTTTATTTATTATTAAATGGGATGAAAAATTTAAATTAAATAGAATTTAAATCAGTTAGATCTATTTCATCTAATAATAACGAGGATACATCAGTCACAAAATCCCAAAAAAAACAAAACACACACACACACATATATATATATATATCACATTTCTCATTATATTGCTGCCCCCATAATCTGGTTCTCGGCCCTTCCTCAATTCAATTATAAAGTTGAATTGAGTGCACAGTGGTGAAAGTACTGAATTGAAAAGACAAAGCAGAGTGAAAGAAAGTGAACAAGTTTCTAAATTTGTTAGAACTTGTCAGCAATCAGCACAACTTTATCTTGACACTTATCTTTCATTCCTCATTATACCCAAAATTCCAGGTCTCCATATCATTAAATTTCCGACCTGTTTTCAATCTCTTTTGCTCAGACATAAACCTTTTCTTTTTTTTTGGCCAGTCATTCATGCAGCTGAAGGTAATCTTCATAGATGTTTTCGTTGATGTTTTATTCCCCTTTTTGTTTTCTTTAAAAGGTACTGTGATGAATTGTGATTAACTATAAAATTAATATGGAATTATTTAAATATGAGTTTTTAGGTTAGGGATTATTTCATTTATTCCCCTTTTCGTGTGTCCTACTTTACTTTTATGAAAAAATTATTTGATAATTTAATGTTTAATTTAAATACTTATTATTTTATTATTTAATACATTAATCATTATTTAATTATTATTGAATTTAAATATTTTTTAAATTTTTTAATGTAAAAAATTTTTATTTAAAATTTAAACAAAATTTCTTTCTTGAATCAAAATAAAAATAAAATATGAGTACAATAAATTTAATAATCACTCTTCATTTTGAAAATTAAAAAATTTACACGGAATTGATTGAGGTAATAGAGAACCTTAGTAAACTAAAAGCAGAATAGGAGTTTAAATCAAAGTGAAATAACAATTGTGCGGAAAGACTACCAAATCCGTGTGTTTCCACAATTGAACAATCATTAATTTATAAACGGTACAAACAGGCCAAACATGTAAAGATATCTTGTATATTTTTTAAACATTACTTAGAAAGAAGTATTTTAGTTTGGTTTCATAAACTATTTAAGATTAGGAGTAGCTTTCCTCAATTTTATGATCATGCAAATCACTAACCTCGTCAATGGTTTGCAATATGTTGCATTACAAATCATATACCATTATCTAACATGTTGAGTGCTTCCATTTTATGACGTGTAATACTTTTTAATATATTACTCTTTTATATATTAGTAATGATTTCAAATTATTTATAGCAAATAAAATCTTAAAATTAGTACGTGTTAATCCACTTAATTCAATTACATGCCCCGTAAAAGCTTGTGGAACTAGTTTGAAATTACTCACATATAGAGTCTTGTATTGTTAGGTTTGATAATTAGTACTTAACATACTCTACCTGACAAATTTTCGTGTGTTTTATTACCCTTTATTAATAATTATAATGGATTGTTCTTAACTGACAAAATATTAATCTTTAACCGGTACTTTTTTTAGTTTGATAGTTAATTAGTACTTATCAGTCTACTTATTTTCAAAATTTGATTAACAATGAAAGATGATATGAGAGGGTGGAAGATTCAGGAGTTATAGAAGATGGTGGTGTTCTAAGAGGATTTAAATAGGTAGAATCCGTTGGTGTGAAAAGTTTTTTCCATTAAGGTTGGATATGGAAACTTGGAAGAAATCAAATATGGGCAGAGGTTCTTTGGGTCTCCATGATCGCTGAAAAAAGTGGAGGATGGTTTTCACGAATACTTGCCTTTGTCGAAGACATTTTTGCGGGAGGCAATTTCCATGCCTGGAATCCACGTTCTTGGTGTGAAATGCTGCCTTTTGGTCTTTGTTCACAACACAAAAAAAAAAAAAGAAAAAAAAAAAAGAAAGGTGAAAACGTAGCAAGATTGGTGGTTGGCCCAAGAAAAAGCATAATGGAGATAGGGTGATCGATTGGTTATTAGGTGGTGCTTTGGAACCTTGCGTCATCAATTTGATATGGGTAGTATAGTCATGGTCCAGCTACGCCATATTTTTCTAAGTATTTGGTAGGCTAGGCACAATGTAGGAGTTATATTTGTGGTAATTGGAAGGTGATTAAGCTTTGAATGTGCATATCGTTTCTTTGTGGATCAAATTTTGTTTTGATTTGGGACTTTTTCTCTAGTTTGGTGTCATATGATGTGCCCTTTTTGCGTCTTTTTGTAACATATGTATATGCTCTGCTTTTTCTTTTTGCTTCTCTCTTCCCACTGAGAGTCTTTGAACCTTTTAAAAACTTATAAAATCAAACCAAAAAAAAAAAAAGAGGGAGAGATGAGAGATAAGAATAAAGTTGAAAAAAAAATTTGTCTTTTTTTTTTAAGAGAAATAAACTTTTTTTTTCCTCTAAAGCTTATGATATGACAAAAAAGATTTAGCAATTTATTCGCCTGTAGTAGTTCGGCATGAGTATAAGGTATCTACATATGAGACATATTTAACATAAAATTAATTATCAAAATATAAATAAGAAGTTTGTTGTTAAAAAATATTAAGACAGAAGTAGTTTTATGAATATTTGTCTATTTTTTCTCTTTCAAAATTAAAAATGTTTGAATTCGATAACGACTAAAAGGTTGAATCAATATCAAATGAGATTAAAATTGCATGAATAAAAATCGCATGTATTAATCCTTAGAAATGTCAAGCCCGTCTCCGACTTTGAGCTTAATACACTTAATTTCTGAAGTTGGAATAATTCATCAAAAGCACCAGCAGCCTACCAATTTTCGATATAATCAACGCATCGAAGTAAATTCTTTTTCACAAAAAATGCATAACAAAGAATCAAACATGACGTTTATGAAAATACTTTAATTCGGAATAATATGAATAGAATTGTTTAAAAATTAAGCTGTTCAAGTGTAAGATCCTTATTATGTCACAAATGAAATATGTGAAGAACAATAAAGTTCCCCCGAGGGGATGTTTGTACGTATTTGCTATTTTTTATTAGTAAAACAAGAATAAAAAAATATTAAAATGCAAGTTATCAAGATGATGTTGAAATTTAAGGAAAATGTTTTGAAACATTGCCACTACTCAACCATAAAATTAACAAAACAACGTTGTCATGAACTCAGATCGGATTTATCAAGGTTGCTGCGCTTCTTCAAAACCAAAGTCCCATCAATATCGGTAGATTTTGCTTCCTCAACACATTGTTTTTATGGCTAATATCTGCTTCTTAACCATTTTTCGTGTAAGTCACTCAATGCTAAACGTATATACTATATATAGAGTTAACCTGATTATTACTGTCTTCCTTGCCTTACTAAATATGTTCAACTTTTGGTGACTAATTGGTCATTTGGGAAACAATCCTTGGAAGCAAAGATCCCAACTTAAAGTAAAATTGATCATAATTATGCAGTCATAAGTTGCTTCTCTTTGCAAATACAAACAGTTAAAAGAAACAAAATTAATTTAATTAAAATTTCCTAAGTATATATACTCCAATTAATCGTCGGAGAATTTGTGAACAATGGATAATTTTAGATTATCGTTTGTTTGGATGGAGAAAAATATAGAATATCATGTGGTGTTAGTTATCGTATGCAGACTAAGTTTTAGTTGAATGAATATACTTGAATGAAACTAATTATAGAGTTATGATATTTGAATTTAAGTTTTATCGGCCTCCATGCCAATTCACTCTCATTTATCATTGGATGGAGTATGAGACAAAGATCAAATAGGATTCACAATTTCTTCAATGACAGATAGAAACCAGTTAGCATGAAAATCAAAAAAATTTGAGTCTAAATAACATTTCTCTTAATTATATATTCTTATGGCTTTCATATGCTGAATGCATATAAATGAAATAGATGGCTGCATTATTTCCTTTCATTATAAAATGTTTGACCTATAAACAAATTGAACTTTACAAAGACTTTTAATTCTTATAATTAAAAGAATTTAACTCAACCATAAAAACTCGTTTATATGAGAGATTTGTTCAAATATTTATAAAAGTAATTATAATTATATTCAATATAATACTCTAATACATCTCTTTCAAGCTGAGGATTAGATATATGTAATATAAAACTTATAAAATTATTTATCTTTATAGATAGTTCAATAATAATCATAATATAAACTTTAATATTAAGTTAAAATTGAATAAATCTAACTCACCTTCAAAAATCTAGCGTGACCATAATCTAAAACACGTGGGACTCTATCATTAATCTCGAACCAGCATTGAAGTTGATGAAGTTGTTAATTTAGTGTTAGATATAGCCACCAATACGGGAAAAAAATAGCAAGAAAGTGGGGGACCATTTCCTATGGTTGTGGTTTCGATCTTGTCTCCAAGCTAGCCTTGGTTCAAGCCTATATGAAACAAGCACATAATCAGACAAAAGGCTATTTTGTCTCTGACATCAGCTACCTCAAGGGGAGACAACACCCTAACATTGTTGACATCAAAATGAAAGAGCAGAATAAATTTAGAGCAGTGGTGGGCTCTGTGCGATCCCAATCAGCAACAAATTGCCTGCATTTTCGTTGACAATACAAGCCCCTCATGTTTCTCCGAAACAACATCAACCTCTCTGGCATTGACACAGCACAGTTGTTTAGACAACTATTACTGATTTTGACCTAACAGAACACGGGGACATTGATAGATACATTTTTTTAATTAGGGCTTTGAAATGGGGGTCCTAGATTTTAATATTGCATTATTTTGTTGGTTTATGATTTTCATGCCGACACGTAGTTGGGTTACCACAGTGCCACTATATTTATTGTATATCATAAGCCTCTTTTCTAAAACGTTGAAAAGATTTCATGCCATGCCAGTTAGAGAAACCATTCTCTCACGATCATCAATAATTTTCAATGCAGATTGAAAAATTGTGTGTGGAATTAAATCAACTTGAAATGCCGGCCATGGCATTTGAGGATTAGGTTTAATAAGCATTGAGGTGGGTATAATGAGTTCATCGAGACTAATTCAATAAAAAGTTTTCAGAGTATAAAATTTAGAGTGCATTTTTGGTGCTTTATCTAAGATTAAAGTTTTAAATGGCATAAAATGGATTCTTTAGCAGTTTTAGTTTATATATACGGAGATGCTCTGAGCATAAATACCTTACAATATAAGTTAGTATTGTAGAATTGATCTTAATAAACATGTGCACCTCCTATATTGTTTGGATTGCTTTTCCTTATACTCTTGCGTATTGAGCCAACTTAATTAATAAGTTGCCTTATTGTTTCTTATACCAATACAGAGAACAATACTCTTGTCTTGGTATCACTTTTTGCACTTTTATTACTGCCAACGTTCTTCTTTTTTAAGAACTATTTTATTATGGGCACAAGAAGAGTACACCTGCAATCTCTATTGCATATTTTTTTTATACGTAAAGAAGGCTTAAAACTCTCCAAAAGAGAGGAGCAAAGAAAACCTACAAAAGAATTTCAAATCATAGAACTCTGTAAGAGATAAAAAGACTCAAACAGCAACAGATCAAAACAACTCAAAAAAAAAAAAAAAGCAATCAATTAAAGAACCCGTATAAGCAACCACGGAAACAAACATTACCGATCTGAAGGATGGACAGACCAATATATAAAGCAACCAACCCAAAAGACAATAAACACCCTCCAAATATTAGATAAAACATTGAAATGAGAGGTGTTGTTGCTCATTGTACTAATATCAAGCCGTGAACCAGTTTTTGAGAAGCCTCACATCTAATTCTTAAGGATTATCCATCAAAACTGTTCTGCTGAACATTAATTGCTTTGGTTAGGGCGAAAATAAATTCCTAAGGACATATATTGCTTAGCATAATTATTCGTTCTGATCCTTCCTTATTGTTGCTTATTTCATCGTGATTTTATGATATATTCTTGATGTTCAAATAGCTCAAAATTTCCAACATGCGGTGCAAAGCAAAACTTCTCCAACCGTTTTACTTAGATCTATCATGAAAACCATAATAATGTTACACTACCTCCACCTACACATACAACTGACCCTACTGAATTAAAATTTCACTCTTATGTAGCTTGTTCTGATTGTCAGATTTTTTTTTTTTTTTTCCCTTTTTATTGCACCTATCTGTTGAATACTATTTTGAAAAAAATGAAAAACTTAAATGGATCTTCTATACTACTTATAAAACAAAGTTTGTTATGTATGGAAACTTTACATATATCAAAACCTGTGAATTCTACATATTTTTATTTTAAAAAATTATAATTAAGGAAATAGATTAAATGTGTTTGAAATTAGACAAATAAAGGAAGAATATTAAAAAAATTATTTTGGTTATGTGTAATTGATTTAGGGAGTATATAAAGGATACAATTTAATGGAACTCATATTTTATTTTTTTTTTCATTTAATTAGTCAAATTTGTTTCCATATCAATCAAAAATATTTTAAAGAAAATAGTTTAATATTTATATATTCTATTCTGAAATAGATGGAGGATGGGATTGGAAGTTTTTAGGATATATTTGATAAGAGAGTAAAAATAGGAGGTAATTTTTCATAAATTCCATTCATTTATAAAACTATATATAAATATTAGTGTTTTTTTACCTGTGTAATGCACAAGATTTTAAAAAATAAAGTTAATACATATAAATTTTTAAGAATATAAGATAAAAATAGTTTAAACTTTTTCTATAGTTGAACATTATATACAGTTTTTTTAATAATTATATTTATCTGATGTAGTATAATATAAGAAGTTGAAGATTTTAAATGAATGCAAAATAATAAAGGCTTATTCAATTTATACTTATATTTTTTTATTAGATTTTATATTATATACTTTCATAATTAATTCATTTGGTATGACTATATATATCAATTTTATATATTTTTTATTTAAATAATAATTTATTACTTTATGTTAAAATTTTATCTTACAAATTAATTAAATTAATTTTTTAATTTTTCTAATTAAAGTAATATTTTTTAACTCATGCGTTGCACATATCACAAAACAATACTTACTTATGTTTCAATATTGTCCTTACCAATCCTCCTTCGGATTAGAATTTCTCGAGTGCAGAGCACGCTTGTTCATGCAAACACAGGGCATGTTTTACATTTTACAAAATTGAAAAAGAAAAAATTATTTTCTCGAAACACTTCTCTATGTATAAAAGCTAAGTTCATTGCTTAGCATAATTGTATATTTTAGAGAGTTTGTTATAAATGATAATTACAAAAACTAATTAAGCTTTTGGAAATTTAAAATTTATTGTTCAGGTATTTATACTTTATAAATTTTAAATATTAATTACAATTCAAAATTTAATTTTAAAAAAATGTTCTCTCTCTGCTTTTAAAAATGAGACCCTTTAAGGGTTTTTTATTTTTAATATGATAAATGAGTGTATTATATATATAATATAAGTTTTTAGGCCAAATTATATTAAAATGGGATTAAAAAATTATTTAATGGCATTTTTTTGTTTTTTCAATAACTATCAATGACAACTTTTACTTTTTATGAAAAGCTGCACGGAGCCATATGATTGAGAAATATGAGGATCAAAAAATCTCTAATGGCAGTTTTTGTTTTGTCTGAAAAATTGCTGCACTCTGAAAAATTGATAATGGTGGTTTTGTTTTTCAATTCTCATATTCCAGTAATTCATCTTAAAATCTCATATTCAGATATATAATATTTTTAAAATCTATATTAAAAAAAAAAACCAAACTTTAGTACATAGAAAAATTAAAGAACACAAGACATCTATGAGTTACAGAATAAAAAAATTTTAAAAAGAAAATTATAAATGCCTTTTATATGCTTTTGATTGATGGATATCGTTCCAGTGTAGATGGTACAAGTAACAAGACCCTTTAAAATGTATTTGTCCATGACTCTTAGCTGACCCTGAAATTTTGGAAATTAAAACTAGAAGATTCTTCACCAGGCTATTTCGACGGAGGTTAGCAGTATTTTCTTCCTTCCAGACTTGAATTGTCAATCTCCTAGGTAATGCATGTAAAAGTTAAAATAACCCCTCAACCTCATGTAATTCACCTAAATATTCTCAACTGTCACAGCACAAAAAGTGAGCGAAAAGTGAATGGCTAAAGCCTAAAAGAGGCATACTCTTAGTCCCTATTTGGTTGACTTTGAATGGCTTTTACCTAAGAGGCATTCCGACCATGAATTAGCTAATAACGTGTAATAGAGTTTAATCTGTATGTAGTAATTTTATTAAATTGTATACTATCATTAAAAAAATTAATTAAGACAATAATTTTAAATTTAATTTTTTTAATGACTTACCAACACTTTCTTACTGTAGCCGCCCCTGCATATAAGTTTAAATATATGATGTCTTACAAAAATATTTTACACTCTCCATTAGTGGCTTACTGCAAACCCATGACTATTTATACAGTTATAAAGGTTACTTTCTCACTTTGTCATCTAATTTTTATTTGTTAAATATGTACTCTATATGATATTAAAATTATTATCATTAATTACTTGTTTAAAAAGATTTAAAATAAGTATAAAACTATAAGTACTTATTTTACTCATTTAAAGAATTATTGACAATTATAAAAATAGTACCACTCACTTAAATATATAAAAATATAAAAATAACAAAGTTAAATATTAGTGGTTCGATAGTTACAATCGTTTTTAAACACTTTACAACTTTCTACAATGTAAAAATAATTATTCACCAAAAACACTTTTATTATTTATTATTTTTATTTTATCAGAAAAATTAGGAAAAAGACAAATTAACAAACATTTAATACCGTTTAATACTCTAGTAATAATGACATCATTTGGTTTTTTTATTAATAATGATATAATTTATTTTAAGATCACAGTGAACCAAAATTATAATATTATATATATAATAATATTATAACATTATAACATAAATTTGTTTATATGTTTATGATCATTTAAAATATCTATATCATAAAATATAGTCTTGTACATGAATGGATCATTTCATACAAAAATTTTACATGATCTTATTATATATAGATTTTTGTAATTGATTAAATCTTCTTATGAATCCCATATCTTACCACATCTTTTTTATCAATGATAAAAATTCACACATGAAATGATCGATTCCCATAATAGTATATATTAAGGTAGACTCCCACAATCTTTCAATATCATACAAAATATTGATATGGCATCTTTAAAAATTGAGGCGATCTCATATATTTATTTGGATAGCATATAATCCGACATCATATTAAGTAACGAGTCCATCTAAAGAAACAAACTTGTCAGCAATTCTTACTTAATCTACTCCGAGAAATACAATAACAAATAAAAAATATGAAAAAGAAGATTTTAAAAATTTGAGCCAAAATATAAAAATAAATATGTTATATTAATATTCACTTCAGAAAGAACCTTTTTATTAAAAAAAATTATAAGTTATATCAAAAACTAACTATAATATAATATGTAATGCTGCACATTGCATCGGCTAAAAATTTCTTAGCACAAGCTTAAATGTAGAACAAGTCTTTAGTGGTACCTACAAGTTCCTTAGGAAGTGTTTGTCACATTGACTATATAGATTACCACTTAAAAAGATTATCATCATTTAAATTATTGATAATGTTATAATATAGTATTTGATATGTACAAGTACTCTAACTAACAATTCATATTATCTTGTTTTATGTATAAAAAAATTACTAGGTAATATATATCTTTTACAAATTTAATAATAATAATAATAATAATGGGAAAATAACTACATGAATAATAATCTTCATAGATACCTCCATGGGGACAATCCATATTGCCACTTTAAAGGTAATGTAGATTGCCTTAAAAATCTAAATTGCTAATAATGTAACTTAATCAAATAAGGTAATATAGTTGCCTAGAGAATTTAAAACTATATTATCAATAATCCTCTTAATTAAAGATGGAGAATTCTAACTTTTATCTCTTTGGATGAGGGTTGGCATCCTTCATTCTTTTTCTTGGACTAAAAAATCTATTTTATTTATTTTATAAATTTTAGTTAGATAATATATAATGTCTAATTTAATAATTGACAATAATAATCTCATTACATGACTAAGTATATTTTCTCTCTCTTGATAATTACTAATTGTCTTGGTCTCTCTCTCCTTATTACTTTTTATTTCTCTCTTAATAATTATTAATATCATAAAATTTATTATTTTATAAAAATAAATATTTTATTAGTAATTTAATATTAAATGAATTTATTTAATATTGATTGATATAAATCAAAAGTTATCATGTATATGAAGTTAATGCAGATTAAAATTTTAATTAATATTTTTAATATTTTTAATGAATAGAATAAATATGGTATTGTATCATTAATTTTATAATTTTTATCAAGATAAAGATAAATTATTTTATTATTATATTGATATTGACTAAATAAAATTGTTTAGCTAACAAAAATTAGCTAAGTAATAATTATTAGAAAAGGAAAGTAAGGATTTGTAGGAATCAAGAATATAAAAGTAACATGTTAATAATTATTAAGAGAAAAAATGTTCTAATTAATGAATTTATTAATTATAAAATTAGACATTACTTTAAAGTTAAATAGAAGAGATAAAATGGACTTTCTAGCTCAACTAAAAGAGTGAATGATGTTAATAAAAGCGAAACATAAGATTTGTTTTTGCAAATGAAATGTCTCGATACTTGCTAATTAAGTAAACAAGTTTGCCAAGTCTATGGTTATATATTTACTAAGAAAATCAGAATAATCCCTATACTTTTTTGAACATTATATTTACTTTTTTTTAATTTTAAATGACAATATGAAATTTCTAGCACAAGGACGGTTTTTTTGGCCAATTGCCACTAAATGGTAGATGGGTCAAAAATGGTTAATTAATGAGGAAAATTAATATTAAGACCCAAAGTTTTTTTTTTTTATGACTACATTAAGACCCAAAGTTCAATTTTAATCTACTGTCATTAATTATGCAGAACCCACACTCCCACAAAAATAAATCATCACTCTTAATTTCCCTTTTTTTTTCACAAATATCTTCCCATCATAGTCAATTTTGCTTTAGTACTGTAAGGAGTCTATGGATGGCTCTTTCAATTGATATTTGAACTACAATTAGTTATGTTGCAGTGGACTAAATCTCTTAATATTAGATCAAGTCTCAGTTGGTCACTTAATGCCCTTTTCTATCTCTTTTTTTTAAAATTTTTTTATAAATCAATGCTCCAAATTAACTTTAGTAAGAGTTTCTTGAGAAATTAAAAAAAAAGGATAAAAGGCACTGCCAAAAAAAATGTAACAAGATAAAAGAGTTAATGAAAAAATTGTTTAGATTTAATTTTGATATATTATCAATGTGAAAAAAATTAATATAAAATATTTAATTATATATTATCATATTAATAAAAGTATTTAATTTAATTATTTATTACCTTAAAAGTATTATAAATAAAAGTTTATGATTGGATAATAATATTAAATTTTTTATATTAACAATATATCAAAATTAATTTTAAATTATTTTTAATAAATAGTCTCAAGTTACAATGGAACGAGAAAAAGAAAAGAAAAAAAAAATCTTATGATTAAAGGACAAAACTAAAATTAGGACTAGTTTGCTAAAAATGGCATTGACATCCTCTGCACCACCATTCCTCTCATTCTTCCAATTGTCTTGTCCGCTAGCACTTTTAGGAGCCAAATTCGGAATCAATTGAATGATGAGTTGAATCTCTTTGGTCTAAACAAACTAAAGAAAGAAAACAAACAAAAAGTAGAAAAAAGAAAGAGAATAAAATAAAGAAATTAAAGAGCAGCTTAAAAATTAAAAAATAAATAAATTAAAGAAAATAAATTGAAAAAAGAAGAAAAAACAAAAGCCAGTTGCTGGTTCTTCCAACCATCCTTTTTTGCACTATCAATCTAACAGCACCCAGTTTTCTTGCAAAATCTGAATACAACCCATTACCATAACCACATAAGGAGCTAAAAAATCTGGGAAAAAAAAAGAGAGAAAGAGACAAACTTGACCATTTGGGTTTTGGATTGTGCCTCTTTTGATCTCTCCATTTTTGTTTGTTTCTTCTTCTCTTCTTCCTTCCTTTCTGGGTTTCCTGCAGAAAAAAAAAAATGCATTCTGCCACTTTACTCTTGAAGAAGATTTTGCTTTGACAAATATATCATTATTATTATGTTAATTTTCGTGTGTGCAATGCATTGAACGATGGGTGAAGAAGGTGAAGAAGAATAGGCCAAAAGGGGTGGTGGGTGTGTGTGAAGGGGCAAAAGCTGAGGCCTTTGGAGAAGAATGAACAAAGAGCTGAACAGCATTGTGAAGGCTTGGGAAGCAGCAGTTCGCAAATCAGCAGGTCCAAAGAAGAGGGCAAACAGCATCTTCACACCAATGTCTGTTGCCCATGTTGATGATGATGATGAGCCAACAAGGCAATTAGAAGGAGAACAGGGTTTCCATGTTGAGAAGATCCTCTCCAATGGTGACTTCTACACAGGCCATTGCCTTGACAATTTCCCCCATGGCCAAGGCAAGTACCTTTGGACAGATGGGTGCATGTATGTTGGTTTATGGCAGAGAGGGAAGACCATGGGGAAGGGGAGGTTCAGCTGGCCAAGTGGTGCCACCTATGAAGGTGATTTCAAGGCTGGTTTCATGGATGGCAAGGGCACTTACACAGGTTCCTCTGGGGACACCTACAAAGGTTGTTGGGTCATGGATTTGAGGCATGGACATGGGACTCAGAGTTACCCCAATGGGGATTTCTATGATGGGGAGTGGAGGAAGGGGTTGCAAAGTGGTCATGGCAGGTATCAATGGAAGAATGGGAACCACTATATTGGTCAATGGAGGCATGGATTGTTCTATGGGAATGGAACCATGATGTGGAGCAATGGGAATAGGTATGATGGTTGTTGGGAAGAAGGGTTGCCTAAAGGGAATGGAACTTTCAGGTGGGGTGATGGGAGTTTCTATGTTGGGGTTTGGAGTAAGGATCCAAAGGAGCAGAGTGGGACTTATTACCCTTCTGGCTCTTGTGCTGGCCATTTGGAATGGGATCCTCAGGAATTGTTCTCCGTGGACTTGGATGAATGCAAGGTTTGTCCTTGCGAGAAGGTGTCGATTTACCCCTCGCAGAAGACACTGAACATGGCTGGGTTGGAGGAAGATGAGGAGCCAACATTTAAGAAAAGTGATGCCAGTGAGAGGCCTAGGTGGAAGTCAGTGGATGGAAGGCTTAGTAATTATAGTTCTGAAGATGGGTCTTCTTATTCTTATGATGGCTTGGGGAGCCCTCTGGTTGATCCTTCTCTTCCAAGAGTGCCACATTTGAGATTGAATCCTCCCAAGAGGCAGGGGGAGACTATATCTAAAGGCCATAAGAACTATGAGCTCATGCTTAATCTGCAGCTAGGTATCAGGTACTGATCATGCTTTTTCTTCTTTCATTTAGTTAAACGTGTAGTTTCCTTTTTTCTTTTACTTTTGAATGACAGACTGAAGGATTGTATATTCGAGGGTGATGAGGGTTTGGTTTACTTTAAATGTCTGCTATCCTGTGGTGCAATGATGAATATGACATTCTGGAAAATAGAACTTCCTTCCGTGATTCTGATTTTAACTGTGCGGTTTTTAATTTCTTGTGCCATAGCACAGACATGCTGTTGGAAGACCTGCTCCTAGTGCATCTCTTGATTTGAAGGCTTCCGCATTTGATCCTAAAGAAAAAGTATGGACTAAGTTTCCACCAGAAGGATCCAAATACACGCCACCTCATTCATCTTGTGAGTTTAAATGGAAAGACTACTGCCCGGTAGTGTTCAGGTAAGCTTTTTGGCAAAAGCACAAGCCTGCATGGTCCTTTTGTTTTTTCCACCTAAATTTTGTTTTGTTAATTAGGTGAACCATGTTTTGTATCAGAATCTAATACCTTGTTGACTGTGACCTTGTTAAATTATAAACTTTCATTTCTCTAGAAAGTGGCAATGGTGAAACATTTTTAGATTCTCTATAGGAAGAACACCCTGCTCACTGATATTGCAATTGTTTCTGAACCCTGTACCACATAGAATTTATGACTGTATTAGAACGTTATTTGTTTATTCAAATTCATGGATACTGATGGTTCATTGCATGTATATATATTTGCAGAGCTCTCAGGAAGTTGTTCAAAGTAGATCCAGCTGATTATATGATATCATTATGTGGGAATGATGCCCTTCGAGAGCTCTCATCCCCTGGAAAAAGTGGGAGCTTTTTTTATTTGACCAATGATGACCGCTACATGATAAAGACCATGAAGAAAGCAGAAGTAAAAGTAAGTTCCCTTTTAGCTTGGCTAGATAGACTTCAAGCCTTGAGTTTTTGTAATTCTCATAACCATACCTGTCAATCATAACCTTGCTTGTGAAAAATTTAGAAAATTTACTTGTAATCCTGAGTTATCAGAACAGTTGTAATGATACCGGGACTTTATAACATGACTGCAGGTTTTTCTGAGAATGTTGCCTGGTTACTACAAACATGTTCGGGCTTTTGAGAACACTCTAGTCACCAAGTTCTTTGGCCTCCATTGTGTTAGATTAACAGGAACTGCACAAAAGAAGGTAATGCAAGGTGTGTAAAATTTCTGCATTGCGATAAAAAATTTTTTATTATTGTTTACAATTTATAAATTTCAGGTTCGATTTGTCATCATGGGAAATCTATTCTGTTCACAATACCCCATCCATAGGCGCTTTGACTTAAAAGGTTCGACCTTTGGTCGCACAACTGATAAGCCTGAGTCAGAAATAGAGCCCACCACAACACTCAAGGACCTTGACCTAAATTATATATTCCGGTTGCGGAAGTCTTGGTTTCAAGAATTCTGCAGGTACTAATCCCTTCTTGTTCCAACTCTGCAAGTGTAGCAAGTAGGACCCTGCACTGTTTTGTTTCATGAAGCACATTTTATTCGTCGCTGCTATGACAATGAAGTCTTGTTATATTTCCTAAAACATTCCTTAATGCAGGCAAGTGGATAGGGACTGTGACTTTCTTGAGCAAGAGAGGATCATGGATTACAGCATGTTGGTTGGCCTTCACTTTCGAGGGATATCATGTAGTGACAGCGTTACACCTTCTGGTCGCAGTTCAGGCATTCGGACCCCGACTGGTTATGCCTTATCTTGCGTGGATTTTCCTAACTTATTTTCAATATGAATCTTTTCTGAATGAATTAACATGTATTTCAGGTAATGGCAGCATGGATGATGGAGCCCCTCATCTCTCTGGAGTGGATGTGGATCATCTTGTAGTAGATCCTAGTCAGTAAGTGCCAAATTTTTATTAACTCTAGTTTGACAGATAAAACTGTGAACAAATCAACAGGAATCCAACTAGATAAAGCATTGTTTTGCACTTACTATTTTACTGACTCAATTGAACATACATGTAGCAATCCTATTTAACTCAGATGGGACAGTTTAATTTCCACTATATTATACATTGGTTCATTGTTTATACTTCTACACATTTTGATCATCCTTGTTATTTACCCCTAAAATCTGCATAAATGCTGATCTTACATCTAAACTCAAGCTTTCATTATCATAGCTTGAATCTCTTAAGTCAAGAATGGTTATCTTTTCTGAATATATTTTTATTTTGTTTTGTGTTTCAGGCGGATTCACCTAGGCATAAACATGCCGGCACGGGCTGAGTCGACTGTGCGAAGAAGTAGTGTTAGTGACACTCCTCAGCTGGTTGGAGAACCAACAGGGGAGTTGCACGACATTGTCATCTTTTTCGGCATAATAGACATATTACAAGACTATGACATTAGTAAGAAGCTTGAGCATGCTTACAAATCATTCCAATATGATCCAACCTCAATCTCAGCTGTTGATCCAAGGCTATACTCAAGACGGTTCCGTGATTTCATCTTGAGAGTTTTTGTAGAGGACAAGGTTTAGTTTTGAAGCTAAATGACAGCACTAACCAGCATACTAATTTCTATACCCAGAATGGCCACCAACACACACTAGTTGGAGGGTATTCTGTGATAGACAGGAAATTCCGAAATTTGTTCATTTTCCCCTCCATCTTCACCACCCCCACCCCTCACATTTTGTGATTTTATTTTAATCATAGCACCACAAATGTATGTTTTAGTTTAGATCAATGTTGTTCAGAGTTAATCAAGCCTTCTTCCAATTGTAAATGAATCAACAAAAAGGGTCAAACAACATTGGAAATTATTCTTTTTGTAACCGTTTTTTGTCCCAGGTTAGCCACTGGGGTCTCGGGCTGAATAAAAATTTAAAGATGAGGTTGAGGAATTACCTTTTTGTGTACAGAAATGTATGGATCATCCTTACTACATTCGGATGGGATGTGATTTTAAGCTAACTAACACTTCGTTTCGTATAATGGTGCAACAGTTGCATGCTATGGTTTTGTCTCTTCCCATAGAATTCGGAGAGAAAGGTTTAGGTGATTTTCATGTATGCTCTTTCAAGGGCTTTTAGTCTTTGCTCTTAGTATTTGCATTAGGCGATTTTCTTTATTATCACCTATCCTTCTTTGTCTCGATGATGGAAGAGTATTTTTATCCCCTATTCTCTATATTTTTGCACACTCAGATTTATGAACTTTGCAATCTTTCAATAGATTGATAATAAAACTGAAGAATGAGTTTAAAGCTATGTGATAATAATAATAATTATAAGGTTTCAAGCTATGTACGTTATGTTTTGTTAGTATTTTTTTCAAGCAGGGTATCTTTTATTTGAACTTATATATGACTAATCTCTCAAACACTTTTTGGCTTTTCGCAACTAGGAAGTCTTATCAATTTTTTTTTTCTACTTTTTACAATTTGAACTTTTATATACCGTCCGAGTGCAACTTAGTTGCATCTAGCCTTTTTGTAACATAACTGATTTCCATTTAGGAGCTTTCAAAAATGATTTGAGCAAAAAACTATTCCTCATATATATATATATATATATATATATATATATATATACACACACACACACACACACTTGATTTGGGGGTTTTTAAATGAAAATCAAGCAGGTTAGTGCCTGTTTGTTTTTCACCATTACTAAGAAAACATGGTTTTTTATACACTTTTATTGAAGTATGTGGTCATTGAAGACCAGGTTGGAGATACTGTTGGTGACTTATAAAATAATATCTTTAAGTATTGGGAGATTTCATAACTAATTATGAAATATCATTCTACTAGTGTTTAGAGTATATCCAATCTGATGCTCTACAATCACACAAAAATTTCTCATTTTTTAGCTCAATGCCTGTAGGCGCTAAGAACAATATAAAACAAGAAGCTCTTATTGGTACCTATAGTGCTTTTAATAACTTTAATTAAGCGCCAACTTACTTGTGGTTTATAGAATTGGACTGGGTAACTCTTCGAGCAAACTCAATAGGGCAATAATACTACATTTATCTTAGAAGCACGAACATGCTCTTCGTTTTTGTACCGTGTGTCTTTTGCACAATTTATCTTGGGCATGAGCAGGGTTGGTAGTGTATCCTTTCGCCATTGTAGCAGTTTCTCACAATATGGTTTGAAAGTTCACCTTTGTTATTAATATTATTATTTTTCAAAATAGAGGCTGATTAACATATCATAGGGTTTACACATTTTTTATCCATTTAGTTAGATATCCTCTTTTAATACTCTGCTCATATTTGCTGCAATGATTTTTCTTATTACTGATAGACATAAACGTTGAACTTTTTTTTTTTCTTTCGGGTCAATACTGAATGATCTTCATGCATTTATTTGCTATTTGGGCTCACTGTTTTTCTCTAGCTCTTCTCATCAAGGGGATTCTTTACAAATGCCAAATTTGTGAGGTCCAGCCATACAAGGAAAGCCAACTGTAACAAATATTAAAGAAAGAAACTTAAGGGGAAGTATTAATGTCATGTTACAAATGATGAATAAACAACAATGCTATTAAATTTGTTACATAGGCATGAAGTAAAAGTTTGATGTGTTGGCATGTTTAGGAGCCTCTATAAAATTGAGGCAAACTTGTTCATTTGGGGGTAAGGAAGCAACTAACAAGAATAAACTGTGAGATAAAGGCAAAGAGTTGAATAGCATCTAAGAGTAAGAGAAAATAGAGAGTGTGAGTAAATCCTAAAATGTGTATGTGTAAGTGTATATATCGAAAATTTTGGATATCATCTCTATTACTCCTTGGTACTGGATTACAAAGAATTGTAATATTTGAATAGGAGAGTTCTCATTAGAAGCACTATATTTGTAACTCATGTGAGAGAGTATGAAAAGGATATTGTAATTGTCCTGAATATAGCGAAATATTTTTGGAGTTTGTCCCATGGTTTTTTCCTTGGTATTTGGGGGTTTTCCATATTAAGATTTGATGTTCTTTTTTGTATGCTTTGCACACATTTATTATTGCTACATTGTGTGCCTTAGCTCATCTAATTCTACTAGAAATACTGTGGTACTCATTGCCACATGGCAACATCATTAAATTTATTTGTGAATCAATCCTTGAGCCCAACTAGTGGTATCAGAGCTCTAAGTTGAGCTCAAGGTTGTGTTGTGTAAATTATGGAGGAGAATACGAGCACTATGATCAAGCTAACAACTGTAAATTACTCCATTTGGAAGTCAAAAATGGAGAATATCCTTTACTACAAGGATCTTAATGATCCTGTGGAAAAGGGGGATGTAAAGTCAAATAACGTGATAGTGGATTATTGGAAAAAGATGCATCGGAAAGCCATTAGATTAATTAGGCAGTGGATGAATATTAGCATGTTCCACCATGTTGCCACAGAGACAGATGCCCATACTCTATGGAAAAATTTAGCGAATGTCTATGAAAGAAAGATTGCATAGAATAAAGCTTTCACAATCAAGAAGCTTGTGAACCTAAAATATAGAGATGGAAGATTTGTTGTTAAGCACTTGGGTGACTTCCAAGATTTGATAAATTAGTTGAGTACCATGAAGCTAGTGCTGGATGATGAACTACAAGCATTGTTACTTTTGAGTTCTTTGCCAAATGCTAGGAGATTTTAGCAGTGTCACTAAGCAACTCTGCTTCGAATGGAAAACTATCTTTAATCCAAGTTAAAGATACTATGTTCAATGAAGAAACTAGAAGAAAAAACCCAAGGATAGATAATTCCAAAGCCCTTGTCACAAAGAACAAGGGAAGAAGTAAGAGTAGAGGGCAATATAGGAAATCCAAAGATAGATTGTGGTCCTAGTCTAGAAGAAGGTTCACATGTTATCATTGTGGTGAAGAAGGACATATCAAAAGGAATTGCAAGGCTTGGAAGAATAGAGACAAGACAAATCAGAGGAATCAAAATATGACTGATGATGAAAATACCATAACCCCTGTAACAAATGGGGAAGTGGTGTTACTTTTTTTCGGATAATAAGAGTGCCATGTTACAGATTCAAGTGTAGAATGGGTCATTGACTTAGCTACATTGTATCATGCTTCTCTTAACAAGGAACTCTTTATTGTGTACAAAGCAGAAGACTTTGCCAAATCAAAGATAGGTAATAGCAGCAATGCAGATATTGTGAGAGTTGGTGATGTGTGTATACAAACCAATATCGGTTGCACATTGACCATGAAGGATGTGTGACATGTGCCATATTTACGCCTAAATCTGATCTCAGTGCGTGCTTTAGATGTAGGTGGATACCGTAGCAACTTTGGTGATGGTAAATTGAAGCTTCCCAAAGGGTTGATGATTGTTGCTAAAGGAATGGTGTTAAATACACTTTCCAAGACTCAAGTCAAGCAAGTTGGAGGGTTGAATGTAGTTAAAGATGACGCTTCGCCAAATTTGTGGCACGACAGACTGGCTCACTTGAAAAAGATTACAAATTTTGGCAAGGAAATCCTTCATTCCTAGGGCCAAAGGTACAAAATCTAATCCTTATGATCACTATTTATTTGGCAAGCATCATAGGGTTTCTTTCAGCAAAACTTCGAAGCTGAAAGAGAATACTTTGGATATGGTTTACTTTAATGTATGTGGTCCCATGGAGGTGGAGACTCCATATGGTAGCAGATATTTTGTGACGTTTATTGATGATGCTTCATGAAAGTATAGGTGTACTTTCTAAAGAGAAAGGACCAAGTGTTTCAATACTTCAAAAGTTTTCATGCCATGGTAGAGAGAGAAACTGGGAAACCTTTGAAGTTGCTTCACAATGATAATAGGGGTAAGTACATTTTCTGTGAATTTAAGAATTATTATTTTGAACATGGCATTAGGCATGAGAAGACAGTTCTTGGCACCCCACAGCATAATGGTGTGGCCGAAAGAATTAATAGAACCATTATGGAGAAAGCCAAATGTATGCTAAGAACGGCTAAGCTGCCTAATCCATTCTAGGGTGAAGCTGTTAAAACTGCATGCTACTTGATTAACAGATCTCTATTTATTCCTTTGGGCTTTGACATTCCTGAGAAAGTATGGTCCAAATATGATTTAGTTACTCTCATCTAAAGGTGTTTGGATGCAAAGCCTTTGTTCACGTAAGTAAGGAGCAAAGATAAAAGCTTGATGATAGAGCCATTTCTTACATATTTATGGGCTATAGAGATGAGAAATTTGGCTATAGGCTATGGGATCCAAAAAAGAAGAGGATTATTAGAAGTAGAGACATAGTGTTCCATGAGAAAGAAACTAGATTGGATTTTGCAGTTCTAGAAAAAACTAATGAGCCTAGTGATAAGGTCGATTTCACACCAGTCTCTCTCCTCCTAGAGAAAATGCCATAGAAGAGGGAGAGTTACATAGCATGGAGTTAATGATGAGTCAGCTACTGATGATGGTGGAGATCGAGGAAGTGTCGAGTAGGGGGAGCAAGCTCCTATACCACAATTCAGGAGATCTAACAAAGAGCTTCATCCATCTAGCAAGTACCCTAGTTTGAAATACATTATACTCACTAATGAGGGGGAGCTAGAGAGTTTTGAAGAATTTTAAACTCGAGAGGATAGATTCCATTGGATAAAAGCCATGCAAGAAGAGATGGATTCCTTGTGAAAGAATGATATACTTATGAGCTTGTAGAACTTTCTAAAGGCAAGAAGGCCTTGAAAATTAAATTGGTGTTCAAGCTTAAGAAAGATGGCAATAAGCTGGCGAAGTATAATACTTGCATAGTCATGAAAGGCTTTGGACAGAAGCTAGGGATAGATTTTGATGAGATTTTCTCTCCAATTGTCAAAATGAGTTCTATTCGAGTCATACTTGGATTGATAGCTAGCTTGGATTTAGAGCTTGAGCAATTAGACGTGAAGACTGCATTTCTCCATGGAGATTTGGAGGAAGAGATCTATATAGATTAACTAGAAGGATTTGAGGAAGCTAGGAAAGAGCACAGTGGTACCAAAAGTTTGACTCGTTCATGTGGGTCATGGATATACCACGACCAATATAGATCATTGTGTATATGTCCGAACATGTCCAAGTGATAAGTTCATTATCCTTTTGTTATATGTAGATGATATGTTGATAGTGGGATAAGATGTAAAGATGATTCGTGGTTTGAAAATGTATGCAGATTTTGCAAGACTAGAAGGCTAGAAAGCTTTGGTTGTCATAGGAATAGTATATGGAATGGGTTCTAGAAAGATTCACACCGTTGGCCAATCACTTTAAACTTAGCAAAACGAGTTGCCCCGCTATAGATGAGGAAAAGAAATAGATGGCTACTGCACCTTACTCATCTGCGGTTGGGAGTTTGATATATAGCATGGTTTGCACTCGGCCAGATATCACTCATGCTGTTGGAATTGTCAGTAGGTTTCTTTCAAATCCCGACAAAGATTATTGGGAAGTTGTAAAGTAGATCTTGATATATCTAAAAGGTAGCTTGAGAGTGTGCTTGTGCTTTGGAGGACCCAAACCAATTCTGGAAGGCTATGTAGATATAGATATGGCAAGTGATCTAGATGGTAGGAAATTTACTTCTCGATATTTGTTTACTTTTGTAGGGGGAGCTGTGTCTTGGCAATCAAAACTGCAAAAGTGTGTTGCCTTATCAACTACTGAAGCAGAGTATGTTGCTATGACCGAAGTTGGAAATAAAAAGATTTCTTCAACAATTGGAAATGAAGCAAAATAAGTCTAAAGTGCTTTGGATTTAAGCAAGAAAGCAATGTACCACTCGCATACCAAGCATATTGATAACAAATATCATTGGCTGCATCAAGTGGTAGGAGACCAGCAGTTCAAGCTGGAAAAAATTCACACAGATAAAAATCCTACTGATATGATGGTGAAAGTTATGACTCATGAGAAGTTTCAACTTTGTGCTAAGTTGATTGGCATGGATTCCAGATGATTGTTTCCAGATTATTTCCCCTATTGGCTGGAAGGGGAGAATTGTGAGGTCCAACCATATGAGGAAAGCCAACCATAACAAACTTAAGGGGAAGTATTAACTTTGACTAAACTTAAGGAATGCCACATTACAAATGATGAATAAACGACAATGCTATTAAATTTATAACATAGGCATGAATTAAAAGTTTGATGCGTTGGCATGTTTAGGAGCCTCTATAAAATTGAGGCAAACTTGCTCATTTAGGGGTAAGGAAGTAGCTAACAAGAATAAGCTATGAGATAGAGGCAAAGAGTTAAATAACCTCTAAGTGTGAGAGGATATAGAGAGTCTGAGTAAATTCTAAAGAGTGTAGGTGTGGGTATATACATTGGGAATGTTGGGTATCATCTTTGTTACTCCTTCGTATTGTAATCATAGAGAATTGTAGTATTTGAATAGGAGGGTTCTCATTGAAAATGCTATATTTGTAACTCTTGTGAGAGAATATGGAAATGATATTATAATTGTCTTGAATATAGTGAAATATTTTTGGAGTTTCTCCCATAGTTTTTTCCTCGGTATTTGGAGGTTTTCCATGTTAAGATTTCGTGTTCTTTTTTGTATGCTTTGCACATATTTATTATCGCTACATTGTGTGCCTTGGCAGATCTAATTCTACTACATATACTTTGGTGCTAATTGCCACATAACAACATCATTCAATTTATTTGTGAATCAATCCTTGAGCCCAGCAAAATTCGCTCCGATAGACTAGAGTTTTTTGCCTAGCTAAACAAACTTTCAAGCATTCCACTTATAAGTTATAACAAGAGTGTAAACCGTAGAAAAGTTAAGCGTGAAAGTTCCTGGAAGTCCATTTGAAAATTAAGCTAGACCCAAAAAAATAAGAAAAGGCCAAATTTCCATAAGTTGGCCGTGAACAAAGTGATGGCCAGAGATAGAGTTGTACTATTAACCCCCAAAGTCTACCTTATCTTTTAGAGAGGATAATGACAACTCAGGGCAACATTTAGGCTGGGGTTGTAAATTAGAGGCCCACTGCATGCCCCTACTATACACCGTCCGAGTGGCTCTAGATGCAAGGTGTGTCAGAGGCTGTAATCGAAAATTTGGACAGGCCGATTAACTCAAACTATTTATAAATTGCATATCAACCCTAGTAGTGACTTCCTGGGGCGACATGTATATGGCTATGATTGCAATGGTATTCCTTTAAACATCACTAGTATTCATACCTATGATTTCACATATTTATTTTGATCTCCTTTTTTTTATTTGATATTTTTTCATTATTTTGTTCATTTTAAAATAAAACGTATAAATAATAGATAATAGAAAAGAAAGAAAAGTTTCTAGAAAGAGAGGAAAAGAATAAAAATTTTATGTAAAAATATTTTTTTAATTATAATTAAAAGTTATCATGTGATATTTTGAGATAATTCGTTTAGTTAAATGATAGATAGCAGATAATAGAAAACGAGAAAAAGTTTCTAGAAACAGAGGAAAAAAGTGAAAATTTTATATAGGAATAACCTATATATATTATTTTTAAATTTTTAATTATTATTATTATATTAAGAGAAGAAATTATTAACAATAATAATAATTTGTTATATTTATGTAAAAAGTAAGAATTGCTTTTTTAAAATAATTTAGGCTATAATATGTTAATATGAATGTTAATAAAAAAATTTTTCTATGAATTTGTTAAAATGAAAATAAATTTTAAATGTTATATTAAATTTTATATTTTGGAAATCATTAAATAATCTTAATTTATATAACGTTATTAATATTATCATATCAATTCTCAATAATTTATAAATATAAAATAATTTTAATAATGCCACGTCAAAAAAATAATTTCAAATAATAAATAATTAAAATAATAATAAAAAAATTCAAAAACAACATTATTGCTAATTAATAAAGTATTTTTGTATAATGGATAATTTAATAAATTTACATACATATTTTAATTAATGAATTATTTCGAGTAAAATGTATATTTTGAAAATAGAGAAAAAAATGATGTAATAAAAATATCTCTAAAAAAATTAATGCAATTTGTTCAATACAAAAATTAAAAAAAGGATAAATATTACTTAAATGTCACAGCAGCACTTAGCAAATAAACCAAGAAAAAAAAATTATTTGAATTTGACGGTGGCAACAACTACATGTAACGTGGACATTCATTGCCAAATCTTTCAAATCAAAACTGCAGTTACTTAGATATTCTTACCAAGGGAGAAATCATGAAGCTTAATGAAAGATATTAATCAACAAAGCTGATCGACTCTACATCCAACATAAGAGCCAAGATTACTGGTCGAATTTTGGTGGGAATAATTTTAACTTAATTGAAATTAGGAGGTGCCATGTGACACTAGAGGTAGTCCATTTAGTAAGATATAATAGATATAATAGATAATAGATAATAGATAATAGATTCAATGTTGTAGTTGTATAAATATTGTTCTATTCTCAGTTTCTATACCTGTCAGCAAGATTCAAATATTCTTTTAAACATCATTCATTTACAAAAACTAATGACACACTTTCAATCCTACGCTATCG
Source organism: Pterocarpus santalinus (assembly GCA_031439595.1). Taxonomy (NCBI): domain Eukaryota; kingdom Viridiplantae; phylum Streptophyta; class Magnoliopsida; order Fabales; family Fabaceae; genus Pterocarpus; species Pterocarpus santalinus. Next base: position 27,219,852 of record CM062529.1, read on the forward strand.
TGCTAGCAAAAACAAGATATTACTCACGGTATTGCTATTGTCAATGACCTCTTTACTATATTTTCAATAATGGACTTCATAACCCAGTTCACTCTGGACTGTGTTCCACAATACCTCCGACCAAATTTTGCAAAAAGAAAAACAAATAATTATTGATCTCAACTACCAACTGCATCCTACCATACATTGCACATATAAACTTACCATCAGAACCTTCGCCATTTATCACCCAAAAGCTCTCAATGGTGCACAGATAAGCCGCTGCAAGATCGAGCTTCACTTATATATTGGTATGTGGCATTATTGACCCTGACTTCAATTTTCCTTCCCTACTACAATCGAGCTTCCAATCGATGCACCGTATCTATCAATATAAGCATATTTTGATGCTCACATATACTTATATTAATAGAGTTTAATTAGGGTGCACTGACTGTCATCTAATCAAAACTTTTTATTTGTATGACTATTCAAATAATAGGTGGTTATATCAAAGATTTTTGTTGATGTGACAATATATAATTGGATGTCAGTGTAAAAATTTTTTATATTGAAAGTATATTCAAATTAAATCCATATTAATATACATTATTTATAAAATATCTATATACTATGTGTCATAAGCCATCTTTTCCAAAAACTTAAATGGTTAAGTAGATATACATAAATAATTTAATATTTTAACAGACTCCTTCATGCAAGAACCTCTTTTTGGGTTTGAAATATAGATTATGTAAAAGCCCACCTTATTTTGTGTTGCAATTTAATTTTATTTAGAAAAATGGAAACAAATAAGGATTGAAATCTAGACTACTTAATCATAAAAGCTCTTATAGAATGTAATAAGTTATCTCTCTCTAAAATTTTAGCTATTACGTAGAGTTACATAAATTGTTTTATATTCATATATTAACACTATGAGTTTAAAAAACAAACATTTTACTTGGAATCAATGGTATTTGCATTGCAAAAAAAAGAATAAGCACTATCATACATGACACTCGAGGAGCACTAAAACATGTCTCTCGCATCAGTGGTTCATAATGCACTAATCAAGTAATGATTCATGGCTTCTGGTCATTAAATGTCAAACATCTATTTATTGCACCATCTTTGTCATATTTTCCCAAAATGATTTAATTTAGACTTAATCAAACTCCTCATTAATATTTTTTTTGAATAAATATTTTTTGGTCTTAATATTTTAAAATTAATATCAATTTAATCCTAAAATAATTTTTGATATCAATTTAACCATAATATTTTAAATTTTGATATTAATTTACCTCTATATTAATAATTTGATGAAAATTTTAATTTTACAAAAAATTTGTTAGATCTAAATTAATGTCAAAACTCAAAAAATTAAAACTAAATTAATGTCAAAAAAAATTTCAAGACCAAATTGATATTAATTTCAAAGTATTAGAAATAAATTGATATCAAAAAATTTTTCAAAATTAAATTGATATCAAAAATATTTTCAAAATTAAATTAATGTCAACTTTAAAATATTAAAGCTGAAAAAGTTATTTACTCTTTTTTTTTAAATTTTATTCTAGTGGCGTTGTTTAGGCCTATTAATGACTTGGTTATAGTTGAATTTGGACTATACCCACCTAAAAAAAAAATAGTTCAATTTGGATTAAATCTTCACAAGCAATTTCTTCTTTTGGTCCTCCTGCCCCTTCAGCAGGTTTGAAAGCTTTCCAGGCGAATCTGGGACCACTATAAAGCCCCACAAATGTGAGATCAAAGTAAAACTTTAACTAAGCATTGAATATAAAATTCCGCAACATCAATGTCTGTATTCTGATGCAAGAAACTGAAACTAGGTCCCTATGATTTTTGTATGCATATGAACATCCGCAGAAGAGAAATTTACATAATAATAAAAGACCACTTAGCCAATGTTGTCAGTTTTCCCTGCAAAACTGCAGAACGAACTGCCTACAGGAGGTCACGAAACTGATCCATCACCTGTCATTGACATATAGATGGTTTACTCATTGTTAGTCCTCAGTAAAAGTTACCCACAAAGTTCTGTTACTAGATCAGAGGAATAAAGCAACGAAGAAATATATCAAAAAATAAATTAATGAATGAATAAAGCAATAAAGAGAATAACACTTGGCAACAAGTCACTGGTGTGTTTTGCATACTCTTATTTCATGATTTCCCACCCCACTTCTCCCCCCCCCCCCCCAAAAAAAAAAGAAAAAAGAAAAAAGAAAAAAGAAAACCTTCATATCCTTATAATTTATATCACTCTGGAAAAATGATCTCGAGTCATCTTTTACACGGCATTCTCACACTACTTAATCAAGTATATGTTTGTGATTAATCCCAGCGATAGTGGTCAATTTCATAATATCATAATTAATTAACTGTAAATTTAATATTTTTTGGTTACATTAAAATTTAGGTTGAGAGGAAGGTCCCTAGTCTAGAGCCAGACTCTAGCATACTCATTGAACACTTACTACAAAGGTACATAAAAAATAACTCCATGTAGGAACTCACAAATTAAACTTAAATTATAACAATGAATGAACAAAAAGTCAACTAGATGAGATGAGATAACCTTTATTACTGGTATAAATTTATGTGATTATTAACATACTAATACTCAACTATTATCACATTAGTCATAACTTATACATGATTAAACACAAATTGTGTAAAATGGGTGCGATAATTATTGGCGTGAGAATATCATAGCTGATATCACTCCCTTTGGTCTTTCACTCTGTTCTTCTCTAGGTATGTCACTCTCAGAACAAAGGAAACTAGAACAAGAATAATGCCGAGGAAAAGTTGGCGGCTAAACTAAGCAACTATATATGTTGGGAGTAGATAGGCCTCCAAGAATTTTATCAGCAAGATGGAAGATTTAAAAAACTAGGTGAAATCTTTGAATGCAAGAAAATGAAACAGATAACAAAAAAGTCGGTGAGATGGGGGAGACTGGAAAGAGAGATGGTGTGAGAAGTAGCGATACTAGTGTTCAACATAGATTGCATTGCAAAAAAAATACATAAACTTTTTTTTTTTTTTTGGGCTATAAGGAGCTCTTAGTGGAGTTGGGAGGAAATGCGAAAGACGATGGATAAATGAGAATCGAAACCTTGACCCAAAGTCAACAAATCCATTTTCACATGAATTAAGGGATATGCCACTTGAGCTACAACTTATTGACAAAAACGTACATAACTTGAAATGAATGAGGTAAGCCTAAGCATCCCACCAACCAGACAGTGTAGCAAAATGGTGGCTACCTTTATCACTTACCAGAACCAGGTAAGATGTCCAATGAAAGGCAAAGAAAGAATTTCAATAATTACCTAATAGCCATGAATGGCCAATAGAAAATTATTACAGCTATGAGATGTGTATTTCTCTGGCCAATGAAAAGTTGGATCAAAAGAGCCTTCCTAGTTCCTTAAAAAAAGAGTGTAATGAGTAAGAAGGGGAAGCAAGGAGGTTAAGGTGATAAGGGAATGCCAGAGAAGCATATCTTCCATAAGCCCCGTTTATACATACAGGAGAAAAAAATGGAGATGTGACTATGGGAGTGAGAGAATCACGAGCTCAACCAATTTTAATTCATTACATTTTGTTTCTATTTCCTGCATTGAATTAAATCCTACCAGTGAGACAACATATTCACATAATTATCGCCATACATTATCAATGAACAACAGAAATAAAGAAAACAAAAGAAAGAGAGAAAATAAACTCTGATTTAAAGACCTCATGAGTCATGACACTAGAATAAGTCCTCTAATGCGAAAATTTCACAAGACTTGATCTCACCTTCTTGATCAATGGTGAAAATCAACACATCAAAGGATCCATTCCTGTCACCACACACAATAATTCGTTTTCTTTTCGGTATTGCATAATGATTTAATTTCAAGCATAAAAAGAAGAGAACAACTGGACAAACACAACGAAATATTACCACCTTCTTTTTTTCCCTTTTGGGGTGGGGGAGAGAAGAAGTGTGCTCATATATTGCGGTAAAAATGGCAAAAAGTGAAAAATGAAAAAGTACTTTAAGATGAATGTTGATGTGGGATGCTAGATGTGACATATGTAGACAAAGCAATGCCCCTAAGAAAATGATAAAGTAAAGCACGGAACTCCTGATCAATCAGATGCATGAATCATGAAATATAACGCAGATGAAAATTTGGTAGTGGAAATGTAACACACACTCTCAATGGACATTGAAAAGTGCGAGCAGTGCTTTCCTAGCTGTCCTCCTTTGATTGAAAGTGACATTTTTTAAGTGGCCATTACTCTTGAGTTCCCCGCCCATGCTAACATTCCGTATGAAATAAACAAATGCAAAAAAATGAACAGCTATGGTAATTTGTTTGCAAAATGGACTATTTTCTTTTAGTTTTTACCCTTCCTTTGCAGATAAAATCATACAGGTAACCATAGAGTATCAAGGCATCAAGATGCTAATTCTATTTAGCTATGTTAGGGGAGGTTGCTTGGGAAATAGTTAAGAGATTCACTCAGTTGATCATTGCTAAGCGAAAACATAGAAATGTCTTGTATATCATCACTTCTTTTTTGGGTACAAGGATATCATCATTTTACTGTGTTAAATGAGTGAGATGGTAGCATCTCTTAATGAATTGAACTATAGGCATAGAACTAACCGGGAAAACAAAAAAAGGCAAATAAAGGAAGTAATAGAATTGAGAAATATTATTTGAACCGCTCATGTATAAACATAGTATATAAATGTGAGTGTGCGTGAGTATCAAGGTACATGTGTATCAAGGTAAAAAAGTGTTATATATATTTATGTGAGAGAAGAATTGTATTGAGTGTTGAAAAGTTATGCAAGTGCAAACAGAAAAGTCCCAGGCAACCCAAGAACCAACACATAGAAATTAGTAAAATTCTTAGTGATTTTCTTATTTAGATTCATCCAATAATTGGTCATTATTTTGACAATATAACAATCAATGGGGGTTGAGTAACGCTTGGTCAATTTTGTTACCTTTTGAACAATCTCAGCAAACAGAAGCAGGGTAGGCGCTGGTTGGAACCCCAATTGCAGAAGAGCATTCCCCATTATTCTTCCCACCACCATTGTTTCCCAGTTGCAGCTCTGAAACACAAGGCACTTCATTTTTCCCATCAACACCTTGATCGTACAGAAACCCCTTGAACACATGGCCACTAATGTGGACCGTGGCCAAGTAGGCAAACTCATCTTCACCATTGCCAATAGCGGACACTCTATGGCACCTAAACACAGCAGGTGCACGAACATGACCCGGTAAAGACTGTTTGAAACCAGCATCTGCAATTCAAGAGAACCATAACTTCAAAATTTAGAGCATGTTTGTTTTGTAGTTCGCAAACCATAATATGATCCAATTGAAAAACAACTCTAAAATGTAACTCAGCATCATTTTGCTAAACATATTAAAATAATACTGTACATCAAAATTATAGGCAGAGACTTGAAATTAAGTTCAAATAAACTTCCCATCATTTTACTAAACATTTTTAAATAAATTAAAACTCAATTTATACCCGTCAAACCATGATTTGTCTTTTTGTAATGCTAAATCATTATCAAACACATGCTTAACTATACAGTAAATATGGACACATAGATGAAAGCACCTTGGTGATAAGAACTAGTGTCCAGGCTCTTTGTTGTGGTAGTAGCATTAGAGGTGGAACTATGAGAGGCAGTGGTAGCAGCAGCATTATGTGATGACCCAAAAGCTCTTAGCCTCTTTGTTCCACCACCGTCACCACCAACACCACAACCACTACCGGCAACCAGCGCCATATGCCGCTCCCGCCGCCGAGACGCCGACACCCACGTGCTCTTCACGTGAGTGCTGCAGTCATATCCACGCCCCTTGCAACATGTCCTGCACCTCTTATAGCTGCAATCTTTCTTGGCCCTGTTGCCACAATCGTGGCACACCCTGAAATCAGGCCCATAGATACCAATACCATTGTTCTCCTCTTCTTCTTCACCCTCCAAAAGGTGCTTGGTGCTTCCATCATCATGTTCCACTTGAGGGCACATCTTGAGGTTCCAGTAGTTGGTGTTGGCACACTCTTGTTGGTCCTGAACATTGTTGTTGTTGTTGTTGGTGGTGGTGTGAGGGTGTTGTGGCATGCAGGGTGTGGCAGTAAGGAGCGGGAAGATGCCAAGGCCAACGCTGAGAGATGCTGCTGATGAAGACAAAGGAAGATTGTTGGCAAGGTGGTGATCTTGTGAAATGGGTTGTTGTGGTTGTGGTTGTTGTTGGCCATGGTGGTGAAGGGAAGGTGTTGGGGCTATGAGAACTAGGTCTCTAAGGCCTAACATCCTCACCGGAAAATGAGGCTTTGGGTTAATGCAGAGGCTGTTGTGAGATTTGAGATTCTCTTTGATCTATGATGATTTTTGGTTTGGCGTTATGTCTTTTAATTTGGCGAGTGTCTAGGAAATGAGAAAAAAAATAAAAAGGGTTGATTTTGGTGCAAAAAGCTACAACTGCTACAGGTTTCTGACACGGAAACTCCACTTACAGACACAGGCTCTTAAGAGGCGTAATTGTTGTTGGAGTCATGCGCTCCCCCGGCAAGCAATTCGGGCTTTGTGTTTGTGATGCCTGCTGCAAGTGCAGTTCAAATTCTCAGCTGGTCAGCTTCTTATAGCACGTTTTTGTTTTGAATTTATTGCAGAGGAAGAGCCATCACGGGTATTGGTAAATTGGCAAATAGAAGAAAGAAAAAAATAAATATTAGTAAACTGCTTTAAAGGCACTTATTAAAAACTTTGAAAGTATCCATTATGTAAAATATAAGATAAGATTTTTAAAATTAAAAACATTTTAAATACCTATAAATATATTGCTCGTTTTAGCTTTAATTTCCTTTACTTTTGGTCCCCTTTTTCTTTTAGCATTCTGGTTTTGACTATTTGGTTCTAAATTTTAGTCATTTGTTTAGTAGTTAAAACTTAATTGGTTTAAGTGATTCGATATTTATTTTTTTAAATAAAATCTTGAGTTTGAGTGTTGCATATATATAAAAAAATAGTATTAGGAATGTTTTACTTTTATAATGGAACTGACCTACATCAAAATAGATTAGTTAGTGTCTAATAAATTTTAAATATTAATGGTTTAAATTAAAAAGAATATGTATTTAATACTTATAAATATTAAAAATTCTATTTTTATTCTTATAAATATTATAAAAATATTCTTTTAGTTCTTGTAAGTATCATTACTTAACCATCAGACTAATATAGTCATGACAAAAAAACTTAATGTTAACAAAAAAAAGAGGTACAAAAATTTTAAAAAAAGAAAAATTAAAACTAAAATAATCAATATTTATAATAATTAAAAATATATTTAAACCAATTTTTAAATTTGAATAATTCGAAATAGCCTTTTAACCATTGAGCTGTTACAACAATGATAAAAACCCTAGCTAATTTTACTTTGTAGGTGAGTGATTCGTTAATCCGGCGTATATGTGGGACTAACATTAGTCTCGTCCTTGAAAATTATAAAATAACCCCTTTGTCTGTTTGTAAATAAGGAGCTGGTTAATTCTCTTGCAAATAGACCCTTTTCTACCTGTCCCTTTTTTTCGTCGGAGAAAATAAAGACATTGTCGGATTGGGTTTTTTGTGACGGCATTCCAGGGGCACATTAGGGCTTTGTGATACCTTGTAGTGGCAATTTCAATCTATGGTAAAGTCTATTAGAGGAGTCTTCAAGATCTAAATTGAGTGAAAAGGAGAGGTCATTGGTAGCAAGGTTCTGATGTGAAGTTTCCCGATCGGCATTGAGTTTTTGGATGTTATATGTAATATTTATCTTCTTCCTTTTTTGTTATTCTATGAAATATCTTGGGAAGTAGTCGTGATCTTGCCATTTCTTTTTTTGATGTGATTGGTAGCATGGTTCTGATGTGATGGACGGTGAGTTTCATGATCTATGTTTTCTTTTTTTGCCATTTTCTAGTCATCTTGCCTGCAAAATTATATCTGCTTGATCATTATGTTCATGTTACAATGAAGAATAGGACATGAAAAAATGTTGCTAAACAAAATTGGAACAATTACTGAATTTATAAGATTGTGGTTTTGTCTTCTACGTATCTCGTGAATGTTATAAATTTCCATGAGCTTGACCAAGTGCTCGATGCCTAACATTTCTCCTTTTCTTTCATGTTTGTGTTTGTATTTGATCTCTGGTACATATAGCTAGTTGGATTTTGGTAGATTGAATTGGATATTTGTGCTTTGTATTTATTGTTACTAAATTTGAAAAGGAAGGTCTGATAGGAATGTGCTTGTGGACTTAATTGTAACCATTTAAGTTGTTGTTGCTAGGTAACTGGCGGTGAGACTACCCCACCTCCAACCTATAAACATGCGGGATTGATGTGCGAATCATAAACACTAGAAACCCTAATTAACAATTACCTTTCAAAAACATATGGGTGAAATAGCATCCGTCCAATTTTAAGTAACAAAACTTTGATTGTTCAAAAGAGGTGGGACCAACGAATTGCTCACCCACTTTGTATCTTCTTTTTTGAAGAAAGTATCTGAAAAGTTAGAGCTCTGAGTATTTGTTACAATTACATTTTAAATAGCGAGGACTATTGCAATCTTTTTTTTTTTTTTGGGTTTTCTTTAAATATTCTATAGACATTATTGTGAAATTAATTTTTTGGACATTATTGTAACTAAAAAGTCTGCTTAACAGTTATCTTCTTAATAATCACGACCCAGTATGTTTAAACAACGAAACTTCTATATTGATCAATTCACGATATCTAAGATGAAACGTGAAAATATTTTAAAGTGTAATTGTAATTATAATTTTTCTATTTTCAAATATAATTTTTAAAAGATAATTAAGTATTACTAAAAGAATTAAAGTAGAACCCCTCAAAAGATTATATTTTTTAGATGTGTTTGGATTAGTCATGATTAAAATCATTTTAATAATCGATTACAAATATAAATCAAATTTCTTTGTAATTGATTATGTAAAAATCAATTTCATGTATAGATATATATTAGCTTAAAAGTGATTTTAAAATAGTAATTTTTTGTATTGTATAAAAAAATATTTTTATATGATAAATTATTAAAAAAGTATAAAATTATTTATTTATATTATATAATGTTTGATAACAAAGGTTAATTTAATAAAAATATCATAATTTTAAAATAATCAACACCTATTTAAAATAAAAAACTTCAAAACATAATATTTCTTGAAAAAAGTTGATCTAGTATAAATAAAATAAATTAAAAATTATAATTAATTTTTTTATGTTTATCATACATAATAGATTATATTGAAAATAACTTTTTTTAAAGAAAAATAGTTGATTTTAAGAAATAAGTTAAGTTCCGAGCATGCACAAAATAGGCTTCCCGCTTCCCTTTCTATTTCAAATTAGCATTGTCTCTAGTTAGCAACTGAGTTTTATTTTTTCTGTTGAAATGTAAATGACTTTGTCTTGTTTGCCGTAAATAACTTTGTCATTACATATGAGGATCATATCTTTTATGGATGTGTTGATTATTTGGATGAGATTTTAAAAAGATTACAATCAGAAAATAATTAAAATCTTGACTTTTTTTTTTTCGGAGCTGGCAAGGGTTACTTTTGATCATTTTTTTAAAAAATAATTTTAAGTATTGTCAAAATTGTAAAAGTTATATTCAAAGAATAGAAAAAAGAATTAAGTCTCACAGTATATATGTGAGAATTTTTCAAAGCGCTTCAGGCGCTCAACAATCAGCAACAACGGAAATTTTTTATTATGTTTACTTAAAGATTTGCAAACGAAAAATTAGGTTTTATTGAGCTCTAAAAATTAATTTGTATTGTCATTTATTGTTTTTAATGTTAGTTATATAACTGTCACCTTATTTTTATTTTTTTTCTTATTTTTAAGATTTTGTAAAAAAATAACAAAAATAAAAAGATTATTTTTTTAAATTCTGAAAACAAAAATAAAAATAAAAAATGATAATTTTATAAATAACATTAAAATAAAAAATAAAAACAAAAAGCACTTTCTAAAACTAAATAAGCCTTCAATACGTTATTAGCAAAACAAATCCCCATCCAGCTCAGTCAAAATTAGCCACCTAGTATCTTACCTTGGCTTAAGCAGATGAATATTGTGTTTTCATAGATTAAATAGAGAAGTAAGGTGATTTTAACATATTTAGGAAAATATGGTGTTTTAGAAGTTTAAAAAAAAAATTCTTAGAACATACAAATTCTTAGAATTTGTGGCCTACTGTTGCGAGTTCAATAATATGTTATACATTATTGCAAGTTAAAACAAGATTGTGATGCTTTATTGTGATTTTCAAAAAATAAATAATAAAAAATTAATGACTTACTCGGATTCTTGTCTATAGATAGAGTGACATTCCTCAACAACTCTGAAGAAGTATTTGGAGAGTATTTAAGAGTATTTGAGAGAGTATTTGAGGGTGTAAGATAATATTTTTATTTAAAAAAAAAGTGAGTAGAAAAAATATTGATAGTAATATAGTCACTGCTATTATGTATTTCAATAGTTCTATTACAACAACCGATGGAAGTGTGATTTTTAGCTGCAAACATTCTACATGGGTGTACCTTTTTGACACTATATCGTTAGAGGAACTAAGAATTGAGTTTTCTCAAAGCATAAATATTGGCTTCTAGAAGAGAATGAGAAAAATATTATATATGAAATATAAAGTATGCTCTACACTTATCATTTTTTTGAGGATTTTATATATCAGAAATATATATGCCTAATGATTTTTATTAATTGTTATTCTTTTTATTATTATTATTATTATATGAGATATAAAATATGTTATACAATTATCACTTTTTAATGATTCTATGCATCAGAAATATATCTAATTAATAATCTTTTATATTTATAATTATTAATTATTAATATCAGTATTATAAAGCAGGTTTATCGAGCCTATTTCTAATAAGAGGTGCAGAATGCAAAATTAAAGATAATAAAACTGACAACGATTATTTTGAAGGGGATTGTTCAGCATTCAAATGATCTTATATCTTTCATATATATTTTGGATCTTCAAATTATGCATACTTCTAAACTTTTTGAGTATGCAAATATGATTAGTAATAATACTATAGATGGTAAACTGCCTATGGGAACGTAATTTAACGATAAAAAGGTTGTATTACGAACAATTAAAAACGCTCTTACCTTTCCTTTAACAAAAAAAAAAATAAGTTTTTTAAAATAAATTTAAAATCGAAAGCAAAAAAATAGAGACCAAAATAAGACATCGATAAGGAAAAATAAACAATAGATAACAAAATGGCATATATACATTTAATTTTAAAATTAAATAAATTATGATATAATAATTAAAGAAGCTAGTTAAAATGTTTTATATAGAATTTTAAAAGCAGTTTAGGAAATTCTTATTTACTTTTACATTTACTAAGCAAAAATAGAATTTTCAATTTTTTTATTAACTTCAATCAAAAAATAAATATTTTTCTTTATGCACAGTAAAATAAAGTAGCGACGCGAAACTAGTTTGGATTACTAGTAAAAGTTAATTTAGATACTAATATTTAGAGTGAAATTTTAAATATTTTTTTTATTTTTATAATATAAGTTAGTTTATAAAGTTAATACGCGTGCAGTAGATTTTATTTTATTTATTTTATTTTTCTGAGAATGATTTAGATTTTTATTTTTTATTAACTTTTTATAGTTATATGTCTTTAATTACATATATATCTCTTTTGTATTTTTTATGAATTAAATAAGCGGTTCAAATATTCATTTTTCACTATGTAAAAAATATTTTTAAATTTATTTTCACATGTTATATATTTATTTTGAAGATTTCACAATACTATGCTAGTTTATGAAGTAAATACATATATAATATATTTTACTTTTTACTCTATTAAATTTTTTATATTTTTATATTATGTATTTTGTTGATTAGCTATTATTTTTTATAATACTTTTCCTTGGATAATACTACATATGCTACATTATTACGTTATATGATGTAGTAATATATGATGGCACTTATTAGTTTTTGCCAAAAGAAATACTTCCTTTGGTTCATAATAGGTATCAATTTAGTCATTTTTATATAAATTAAAAAATTTGAAATTAATACATAATTATGATATATGTTTATAAAAATATTCTTATTAAATTTTATTGTATGGCAGAAAGTATAATTTTTTAATATTTTACCGAAGATAAATTATTATGTCATGAAAAATAGCAACCTCTTTCAACCAATAAAGATAAAAAATAAAATTAAAAATTAATAATAAATATTATATTGATATGTGAGAATAACAATTATTATGAATTAAAAATTTTACCCAAATTGAAATTATTGTAAATCAGATGGAGTATTATATAAATATTTTATATGATATGATATTAGAAGATTTGTGAAAGATAATCTAATATTTTTTCGTACACAAACTTTCTTTAATATCTATCTATCTAATAAAACAATGTCCTATTTGCTGTTCATGACACTACTAGAAATTCATGAAAAATTGGTGGAAATTATCGATGCCAACTATCCATCGGTATTACTAACGGATATTTCATCGGTAAAATTAAATAAATCATCGACGCGTGGATTTACCAACGGAAAAAATATCCGTCGATAAAAACGTTGATAAACTGATACGTGCTCCGAAGGACAAATTAGACATTCTAGCACAAGGGGGCAAGATAGAGATTTTAGCGTGCCTGAAGGACCAATCACACAAGCAAGAGTAAAGAGGTTAAGAGAAGACTTTGGGAACTTGGCTAAAGCAATTGTGGAAGACATGTATCAAGAATAGGACAAGAAGATGCCAACACATACTAATGGACAACCCCAAGATCTTGTTATTTGCTGCGAATTGAGCTTTCCTGCCATTTTGTGTCAGATAATTATCGACGGAAAAAGCATAGGTAAATAACATTTATTTTTTTTAGATGAATTAAAAATATTATTATTACTTATCAATGGATTATCCGTCGATAAAATTGAAATAAATTATTTTTTATTTTTTATCATCTAAAATTTGTATTTTTATATTACCGACAGATAATTCGTTGGTATTGGAAGATTGAGTTTCACCGCCATTATCTATTCATGTTCCACATTAGCGACAAATTATCCATTAGTAAAATGGAATTAATAAAACAAATCGTTTCATTAATCTTTTATCGACGAATTAAAAAAAACAAATCCTTGAAATGTAAGCCCACTTCTTATTCTTCCTCATTTCGCATTTGTTTCTCTCTCTACCATTTCATCACTGTCGAGGCCCCATTTCACTATTTGAGATCATCATTGTGTTCCCAGTATTTTTTTAAACATATTAATCAGTTTAATTTTTTAGTGGCCTTTCTTTTTAGTTCTATTTCTTTACTCGAAGTTTTATGTTTCTTAATTAGTTGACTGAGTTATTTTCTTTCTTAGAGATTGAAATTTTCTATGATAGAATTCTAGGATTAGATTGCATGATTAGGGAAAGGTTTTGAGTCCCTTCCCATTATTTGAATTGTGTGCTGTGATGTTATGCGCTCTATTATTAGGATTAACTTTGGAATGCTACAATTATGTAATTTATTTTGGTTGTACTGTGGTGTTGAAATACTGAATTATATTTTAATTTAAAATACTGAATTAATTTTTGTGAAGACTCCAAATTAAGAGAAGACTCTATCCAAAAATTTTTTATCATTAAAATATTATTAGAATTAAATAATTATTGATATCATAAATGTGTTATGCATTTATTTAGTTAATATATGTCTTATATTTTCAATTTGGTATATCCTATATAGATTAGTTATGGCAAAACAAACACTTGATTTTGGATAAGGTAAGGGTAGACCGAGGAAGCATGGTCTACCCCCTCGCACCCATGCCCTACCCACTATTTCCATTGCGCCTGCGTCCACCACTTCCGTGAGTGATGGCTCCTCCGTCTCTCTTGATCCACATACTCAAGAATTTATCATGATATCGAACTTTAGGACCTCAGCCTTCATTCCCCTAGCAGACTTCTCCACCTCCACCCCCATCTTTAGAAGGTGAGACCCGCAGTCAGCTTGCTTTTGCGCCTTCCAGTCCCCCATTCGACTTGGTTCGCAAGGTGCCCAGACCTCCTCGTCCACCCCCTAATAATGCTCCACGAATTAGCAAGTGGAGTTTAGATATGATGGTAAATCCTGGTAAGTAATTTAAAATTTAAATTTATTATAAATTTTTAATTGTGATAGAAAATTTAACTAACAAATATCTGATATAATCTATTATTTTATGATACAGCTGGATTCCATCATAGCTAGGGTTGCATAGGATTATCGAGGTATTCAAGGAGAATTTCCACGTCTTGCATCCCAATTTTGTGCAGGCCTTTGATGTCACATAGGAGTTGTGATAGAAAGAGTGGAAGGTAAACTAATTATTATTTTTTTATTATTAATTTTGATTTTTACTTTACTTGCTAACTATTGTATTACATGTATGTAGCATATGTTTATTATTGATCCACTCGAGAAGGCTGCCATCTATAGGGCATGGAGGACCAGGGCCGCCAAACGCCTTTGCGATATGTTTCATGACATTTGCGAGAATGGTACGAGCACCCACTGGCTCACGGAAGAGATCCTCTAGGTTATAAAGGCCCACTGGGACTCACCTACATTTAAGACGAAGCATGTGAAGACCCGGATGAGTAGAGGATCAACTCGCGGTGCTTCTCTGCACACTAGAGGCTCCATCACTACCAAAGGCACACGATTAAAAATGATAAATATCGTTTTCTTCTCATTTAGTTTTTCTATTTTCATATTAAATATTATGTATATAATTACGTGAAAATTTTTTGAAATATAGGAGAAGGTGATGAGTAGGTTGCCAACTCTGGGGGAGCTATTCTAGGAGATCCATACCCAGAAGTGAGACATGTCCTAGTGGATTAATACACGATTAGAGACGACTTACGTAAATATTTACAATTTTTAGTTTTCAATATTTTTAATTTATTATATTTTTTATTATTTAAATCTAATTTTTTTATTTTTTTTTCTAATTGCCGCATGAGTTTACCCAGTGGCTGACTAAGGCCTGATCATAGTAGTCGCGGCAAGGAGACGGGAGCACTCTTGCTAGCCCACCTATTAGTAGTGACGAGGTATGGACCCAGATAGTCGATGAATCTATGGGATGAGGACCTCTTACAGCAAGTCATATTCTTCAGGCTCTGTGTCTAGAATCGGGTCTGCTAGGATTGATTTAAAGTCCATTCATAATAAGATCCATGCACTGAATGAGTTAGTGCAAAGGCAGCTTGACAAGGCCGGGCAGAGATATATGAAGTTGTATGAATGCCACGAGAGAGATAATCAACAATGTTCACAACAGATACAATTCATAGAGTAGAGGACGAAGACTCTGTATAACCTCTATAACCAGACGCAGAGCGGCAATTCTTTATCTGCTGCACCACCTCCTTCACTACCTCTGCCCCCACCTCCATTATCGTAGCCTTCTTCACACCACCAACTATCCAGAGTTGGAGACAAGGACGGCATCTCTGATACTGATGATGAGCAGCATTCATAGATTTTAGGTTTTTTTTTTAATAGTTGTATTGTAAATATTTTTAAACAATATTGTATAAATTTTATTTAATTAATAGTTTTTTTAATTTCTTTTGTATTTAAAACAAAAATTAAATTTTTTTGTTTAAATAACAAAAAAATTAAATTATTTATAATTATATTTATTAATAATTAAAAAATTAACAAATATTTTTTAAAAATAAATAATTTTATTTTACCGACGGATTATCCATAGGTATATATAAAAAATAAATCAATATTATTCTGTCAGTAACATTTTTTAAGCTATTATTACAGATATATTTATGTTTTTACTGACAGATAATTCTCATATTGGTAATATTATTTTTTTATTATCGATGTGTCATTTACCGACGAATTTTTTATGTTAGTTAATCTGTTGGTAAAATTAATGCTGACAAATTTTTCTTTATTTTTCATCAATAAATTTATCGATAATTAATATATTTCTAGTAGTGTAAATAGTAAAATAAATAGTAAATACCACATATCCGTACCATCTCACACCTTCTTTTACTCTTTTCCAACTTTTTTTTTCTTCATTCTAATTTCAACCAACTTATGGAACATTCCCAACTGTGCATCTAATTAATTAATTATATCTCAATCTTAGTCATTGCATAAAATGCAATTATCTTAAGCATATACTTCTATTTTTTAATATTTATAAGAATGTCCTATTTACCATTCATTTCACTATTCAAGAGCAATAACCCCTTTTTGTGTCCCCGCCCCAACTTTTCAATTTATCTTATTTTACTTTTTATGGGACTTTCAATTTATATATTTTATTTCATATCTTTTTAATTTTTGTTGATATGATTCATCTTTTAATTATTATTTCTTTTGGGTTTTATGGACTTTGTATGGCGTGTCTTTCACATCTCCTTTTTTAGTTACCTATCTTTACATATCTCTCTTCTTTATCTCTGTCTATCTTAGTTTTCTTTTTACTATTATTCATTCTTCTTTTTCTTCATTGTTTCTTCTACTTTTACTATTACTTCCCTTTCATTGTCCAATCTCGCTAACAAATTAACTAGAGATGCAACATTGCCCTTAAATCTTTGAGATAATGACATATTATCAAAGCAAAAATAAGTTTCTCAAAGAGCTTCATAATCCCTTACTCAAATTTAGATATGAAGACACACCCAAATCACTTATATCACCTTTACTACCCTCTTTGTCTTCACCGATTTCATTATAGGTTATGGATAATTTCAAGTGCATTTCTTATTTGTTTTTTCTTTTTTTTCAAAAAAAAAAAACAATTTTATGCTTCTCTCACCATTCTGTGCCATGTATTTCTTTTTCTATGTTGACATTGTCTTCTAACCTAAACTCATTAAAATATTAAACTTGTCATGAAATTATTATTAATCTATTATTATATTATATAAAAGAGGGTTCATCGAAGTTAAAGAAATACATATGACAGAATGCTATACTTTCTTTTTTCTATTCAAATTTCAGCTACCCATCTTAAACAATCATAATTTTTCCATTTTTATTTTTATTTCTTATCTATATATGTAGAGAGAGTAAAATTCACTTGCATCATTATATTCATTGCAAGTGGATTGTAACTATTACACATATAGGAAAAACTAACAAGTATAGTTTTTATGAAATTAAATGTAAAAAAATATATTCATATATTAATTGACTAAAAATGATACTAATCAAATAGTTAAAAAATTTTTAAGATATGTTATTTCAAAAACTTAGTAATGACAGGTGAAAAAATTATATAAGTTCTTTTATCTAAAAAAATTAATGCAACAAAAAATTAAATTACTTTTCAGAACCTAAAATATTATATTATTTTATATTAACAATAAAATGTGTAAATTCTTATGAAAATAAAATGCATAAAGATTTTCACTAAGATACATTATTTAATTGATTATCAAAGTTTGAATATATTGAGGAAAAAAGTTTATATATGATGTATATGTATATATAATTTTAAGTGAATTTTGTGTAAATGTTAAAAGAATTGTTGTCAAAGTTTAAAATTGAGTTATATATATATATATATGCTTTTATGTAACAGAAAACTAATACAACATAATAACAAAAATTAAATTACATTTTAGCATAGAAAATATTTTATTATTTTATATCAACTATTAGATGTATAACTTTTTTTAATCTATACTATTATATAAAAAAACTTGCCATTTTATTTTGTCAGAAATTTGTCAAGAAAAAACTCAATGTGATGCATTTTATTTGATAAGAAAACAATTATTGACAAAGGTTATATGCAATGATAGTAAATAGAAACCAAGGCGAATTATTGAACTATGGTGAAAAAAAAAATTAAAACATATTGTTTAAGAAACTTAGTAATGAAAAGTGAAATTAAAAATTATAAAGGTTCTTTTATGTTAAAAAAATTATGCAGCAAACAAGAAAATTTAAATTACTTTTGAGAACATAAAATATTGTGTTGTTTTATATTAGCTATTAAATTTATAATTTCTTATGTAAATAAAATGCATAAAATTATTCACTAAGATATATTATATAGTTAATCATCAGTTTTCTAATGTATTTAACATAAAATAATTTATATATAACCTATGGTATATATATTATTTTGAGTAAGATTTGTGTAAATGTTAATATAATAGTTGTCAAAAAATAAAATCGTGTAAAAAAATTATTAATCAAAGGTGAAAAATTATATATATTTTTTATGTCACCAAAAAATAATACAACATGATAACAAAATTAAATTACTTTAAAAAATAGAAAATATTGTATTATCATATATTGATTATTAATTAAATTTTTTAATCTATACCATTATATTAGAAATTTTGTTACTTTATTTTGTCAGAAATTTATCAATAAAAGACTCAAATTGGCATTTTGTTTTGAGAAGAAAATAATTCTTAATAAAGGTATATTACATAATAATAATAAACTGAAGTCAAGACTAATTTTTGAACTATATTCAGTTATATTTGACCTATATTTTATTATGTATAATTATATGTTGTATTGACAAAAATGACTTCATCAAAAGGGTTATAGTTATTATAGTTAACAAGGATAATATACACATAAATTATACTAAAAATATTGCCTACAATTAAATATTTAATGAATTCAATATATCTTTAATCTATGTTATTGTGCAGAATAATTTCTTTTGGTGAATTGTAGAATAATTAAAATGAACCTTGATATATTATACCGTAATCAATTTTTGATTGTTATCAACATTATTTTTAAAAATATTATAATTAAAAATAATTATAAAAAATCTAATCAAACCCATGCAATGCCCGTATTATATCTAGTTATTAAAATAAATACATGTTTTAGCAAAAAAATAAATAAATAAATAAATAAATAAGTACACGTTTGATATGTGTATTTTTCCTACTCCAAAGACAAAAAAAAAAAAAAAAATGAAACAGATAATTGACTTTGGTTTTGGCAGATAAATATAAACTAAATTAACAATAAGTAACCATCAAATTTTGATTTTGACTGTTGAAAATCTCGCCATAATTTATCATTATGTACATAGATGATTGAATGATCCCTTGAACTACCAATAATTAAGTTAATAAATTACTGTAAAAATCCGAAAACATTAACTCAAATAAAAAATACTCCATTTTGTGGTGGATGAGGATGAAGGCTGGCAACGGGCATGTTATTCAGTTGGTTGACACGTTAACTGTTAAGGCAAGCATCACTGAATCATTCAAATACCGTTGACACTTTGAGATCAAAAAAATAGAAAGAGTTGGCAGAGAGACGAGCGGCGAAGAGAGAGAAAGAGGAGGGGGGACAAAGGCTGGATCAAAAAACTTTTCCACATCAAATAAAAAATACGTATCAAGATTTTAGGTGAAGTATTATTTTAAAAATAGAATTAGATGTGAAAGTAAAAAATATAAGTAAAAATTTATTTTATATTTAGATATAATTATAAAAATATTTTTTATTAAAATAAAAAGTTATTAATTGAGTTAAATATGAGAAATATAAAAATATTTTTTAAATATAAAATTATAATTTAATAGATAAAGAATAATTTTAAAAAAGTTAATAATAAAATAATAAATTAATATAAATAGCAAATTTAAAATTTTGAGATCTTTTTTTATTATTTTTACTTTTTTAAAAAAAATTTATTATGTACCTTTCAAACAAAAAAAATTTGATTATTTTCTTTTTGTCTATTAAAAAGCCAAACAAAAAATGATTAGAAGTATTTTTTTTTTTTTCAAATTCCCTTGACAAAAGCGCATTCAAACGCACCCAGAGTATAGCTATATGTAGCTAGGTCATGATCACAGCCTAACCCTATCTAATGGCCAATAAATAGATTTGCCTTATTGGAAGCAAGTAGCCCGTATCCCCTAAGCCTAAGGCCTATACTCTTATAGGCACCTAAGCCCACTAGATAAAAGCTGGCCCTCTCTGTGTATTTGGCCAACGGGATTGACAATGATGTAGCATATATAATGACATTTGTTTTCAGTGTATCTAGTTCTCTTCTTTTTCATTTTATCTATGTGGGGTCATTTGTGTGTTTGGGGATGCGACTAAACAACTTCCTTTGTCTTATAACCTGATTTGATTGAGTTAAAAAGTTTAAGTTGATTGTAAGAAAAAAAAGTTAGTGTAAAACTAAAAACTGATTGTAAGCAAAAGCAGATTTTAGGCATTATGTGATTATAATCTTTTGATTATTTTGAAGTCAATTACTATTTTTTCAGCTTTCACCCTGAAATTAGTTATACACCTCTCTAACTTTTTATATTCTTTTAATATATGATATAAAAATGATTTTTTGAAATAATCTAAACAAAACGAACTATGTTAAGATAAATTTTCAATTAACATATAATTTTATCGTAATCAATTATATATAAAAAAAATTCACATACAAGTAACCAATAATTAAAATAATTTTAAGAATAAAATTTTATTTACGTTATTTACATTTGATAAAGGTTTCAATTTAATCCTATAATTTTTTTATTCTATTTATATCTCTAATATTTTAAAATTTTTTAATATTACCTTTTTAATAAATAACATCCAAATTATAAATTAAAAAAATATGGAGGTCTATTATTTATTATGTAAGTAGGATGATATTATTTACTATATCATTTTTCTCCTACATTTTTATAGAATATAAAAGATTTCTCTCTAATACAAACCCTCTATAATATTCAATTAATTTTTCTCTCACTAAAATTGATATGTAAAGCTTTCCCCCTAGAGAATCGAAGGCAAATTGAATGATCTCCATTTGTGATGATCGGACATTATTAATATTGTAACTTAATCTCTATATTAGCCTTTTCTATTTATAATTTGGATGCACTCTATTAAAAAGATAAGATTGAAATATTTTAAATATATTAGAGATGTAAATAAAATAAAAATAATTTTTGGGACTAAATTGAAACATTTATAAAATGTGAGGAACATTAATAAAATTTTACTCTAATTTTAATTTTATAGTTAATCCATCATACCCTAAATGTTTATTATAGTTCTTGAAATTATTATATACATATTTCAATTTAATCTTTAAAACTAATAAATTAACTATTTAATCTCTAAAATTGTAAGACATAAATAATTGGGAGACTTAGAATTACGAGTGTATTTAATAAGAAATGATGTCATTTTATGTATAATTAAGAAATTAATTAAATCAGGTCTCCCTTGGGGTAAAACACATCATTTTATAGAAGTGCCATGTGCGATGATACATTGGCACTTAACAACGTACCACATCACTTTTTTCGGTTAAGTAACAAACTTAACCTCGTGATCTAACGTGAATCATATTTTTCTATTTTAAGGACAAAATATTTAATATTTTAATTTTTTAAAATAAAAATAAAACATATATCCAATTTAGAAACTAAAATAAATATTTACTCATCATTTTATATTACTGTTCCTTTCACTCGTTCTCCCTTTCATTACGCGATATAAAGCAAAACATAGAAAAGAAATAAGATATGGTTATAATTGTTTTTTAATATCACGCTCAAATTATCTCCATTCTTTTTCTTTAATGAGAATTCACACTTTTAACTTTTGTTATATCATTTACTCTATACAAAGATCATGTATATTATTAATTTTAAATTTATTTTTAATATATTGTTAGTATAAAAAATATTTTATATGAATATTTAATTATATATTTTTATATTAATAAAAATATTTAAAATTTATATTTATTAATTCAAAAATTTTGTATATAGTGATATATAATTAGGTAATAATATAATTTTTTTATATTATAATATATTAAAATTCATCCCCTTAATTTTTTGCATTGATTCACATATTTAAATTCTCTAGGCCATAATCTAGCATTCGAGTTGGCCTGGCTCTTGCTTGGGATCTAGGCCATAGGAAGGGTAGGACGGATTCTCCAGAGGCTTAGCTTATAGATTTGTCACAAGTGGAAATCCTCATCCTTATCATATCTATGGGATAATTTTGGTTGATATTAGCGATCTTCTGAGTTAGGATTGTTTTACGGAAAGCTAACTCTTGTGCGGATGTTCTGGTCAAGATGGGAGCTGCTAGTCAGGATGTGTTGAAGTTATGGTCCAATACCCCTCAGGATGTGCTTGCTAGTAGTCTCCTCTTAGATAGCTTAGGCATGGTGTCTATCAGATTGTAGTTTTGTTTGCTGTCGTTTGTTTCTTTCCCATTCACCAAAAATAAATAAATAAATAAATAAATTCAGAGTTTTACGATAAGCCATGAGGCCATATCGTAGTCAATTCTGGCATTTTCTCAATAATTAATAGAGTAGATTATATTAACTTCTAAAATTTAGTGTAATCACATCTTGCACTCTTCTTTATAATTATATTATACTAACATTTCTTATTTCTTTTGGGAGATTAAATTCCAAATTTCAAGTTATCAAATTTTAAATTTAACCTATCTTTTAATGTAATAATTTATTTTTGAGTTTGTGATAACCTTTGTGCAGGCATAGTGATTTTGAAATTCAAAAGATAAAACTTAAAAGTGAATTATCACATTAAAAATAGATTAAGTTTGGAACTTGATAATTTAAAACTTGAAACTTAATCTCCTGAAAGAAATAAAAGAGATTAATATAATATAATTAAATAAAAAAATACTAAATATAATTACACTTAACATCAGTTAAAGTGAATGTAATTCTCCGTTCTTATTAAAAGAATGATACTCGCACACTTAATAATACATAAAAAAAAAAGTTGCATATGGAAAAGACAGCCATATGTGAGAATGTAAAATTTGCAGAAAAGTTAACATGTACAAAAAGCTTAGTCAAGATAAGATTATCGGTAGTTATATCCGCACAGAGGGTTTGCGGAAAAAAAACTCAAAGTTATAAAGAACCATTGATAAAAAGGAAAAGAAGAGAGAACAAATTAGTAATTATAATACGAGAATAAATTTTATATATTAATAACATAAAAATAATTTTATATTATTATCTAATAAAAATTATAGAAATTGTCTTGTCTTGTCTTGTCATGTTTGGTAGTTAGATAAAAATAAATAATGTAGATAATACTTTAATTTTTATTGGATAAAAATATAAAATAATTTTTATTGGATAATAGTTTTAGTAGAAAATGTATGCAAATGGTAATGTATCAGGTTTTAAATATGGGTAATTTAGATTAAAAAAAAAAAGAAACGTATTAGGTTTTGTTTTTAAATTAATTTTTCCCACTGAATTGTTAAATTATGTAGGATTTTGTTAAATTCAAGCAATGAATAAATTTGAAGAATAATTTTAGAGTTTAATTAGTATGTATTGATAGCATAAAATAATTTTACACTATCAACCAATAAAAATAGGGAAAAGTGAGAAATTATGATCGATCCCTCATTATAATGGATAGTTATTTATATGAGTTAACACTTTCTACTATTTCTATTGGCTGACAGCATAAAAATATTTTATACTGTTAATATATTTAAATTAAATTCATAATTTTTTGCCAAAAATATTAATTTAATAAAAAATTTAAATTTAAAATTTAACAAATTAAATAAGTGCATTGCACATTCGTTTTTATCTTGCATGATCACATCTTTATCCGTGTCACCTTCCTAAAATCAGGATTCCCTCTAATATTTAGGCTTTTAAAAAATTTGTTATTATGATAAAGGCGGGGCTTAAATATACCTCTTGTGTAGTAGGAGACCTGCTTTTTATTTTAAATTGATAAAACTATTCTCCACCTTGTATAAAATCAAATATTATATAATTCATCCCAATATTTTTTATCAATTAAAAATAAAAGATATATTCCCAATTATATATAATTCAAATATTAAAAATAAATATCATTTGATAATTTTTACCAAAAGATCAATAATAGCGAGGTGCAGTAGATCTCATCCTGATCCTTCCTTCCTATTCTATATTGCTTTTTGCAGTCTCAATTTTGGAGGATTAGGCAGCAATATAGCCTATAGGTTTAGCGTTTTGGTGAGTCGTACACGTACGTTATACCGACAAATATGACTAATGTGAATTTCTACCACCTCCCGCTAACTAACACCTTGTTAAAAATTATAAATTCTCTTTCATTATATATACAATTTTTTATAGACATTTCTTCATTGCTACTATAATATTTAGAATAGAACCTTAAAATGGGTTTTTATTAATTTTTATATTGAATAAATTAGATTCTAAAATAAATAAATTGATAAATTAATCTATAATTTTTTAAAATATTAAAAAATTAACTTTAATAAAAATAAATAGATAAATTGATCCCTAATTTTTTTAAAATTAGATAATCTAATCCCTCTATCAAATCTTTTTAATAAGATTAAATTGTCTAATTTTAAAAAGATTAAAGATTAATAATTAATTTATTTTTATTAAAAATTAATCTATCTAATATTTTAAAAAATTAAAAATTAATTTATCAATTTATTTTTATTAAAAATTAATTTATTTGATATAAAAATCGATGGAACCGCTCTAGAGTATACTCTAATATTTATGAACACTTCTTCCATTATTATTATAATTTTTGTCGACGCTTCTGTTGTTATTATTGTAGGAAACGTATATAATGCTTCAAAGCATATTTTGATCTATGGGTGGTCAATGTTTCAAACAGCTTATGAATCGGTTAATTTTTCTTTTATCTTTTTTTTTTTAAAAGAGCAGAATTGTGCCAAAGTGGCATGACTTTAGTTTTTCATTTCATTTTCTTTTGAAAAATAAAATCGTAGTTAGTAATTATGATTCTTTTTTTTTTCTTGTTTTAAAAAAGTTGTGTACACCAACAACCATTTGGTAAGTGTACTTATCAAGTCATTAGAATTGATTTAGTGGTAAGAGATTTTGGTAGATTGTATAAGATTATAAATTCAAACTTTATTGTCGCCAATATTAAAAAGAAAAAAAAAGGCCTATTCATCTAATTTTTTCACTAAATTGATTAATTGTATTAATGGTCATTGATTAACCACGTTCGTAAAATATAATTGTATTTATTGCATTTAACCATGTTTAAAAAATGTGATTAATTAACAATTATTAGAAGCAACAAAAACTCAATAGCCAAGGTATTTCAACTTTGTTTGATAGTATTCTTTGAGAGGATGCTCTTGTTCATAAAAAATATAAGTTAATTTTTTTTGATTGGTAAATAAAATAGTTGAGGTACTTTTACTTTTAGTTTTTAAAAGGCAGGGCTGCTCTCGAAAGCACCTCACGGGGTGCTTTTTGTAACATCTCGATTTAACTATAATCGTAAATAATACTATTAGAGGTGGAAACATCCCTTGAACTTGGAAATCGAATAACGAGAGTCGAGTATCAAGGCATTGTATAACCACAACTAATGGTCTTTGCCCTCCAAGTTAGAGTTAAATGGAAACCGGGACTTCATGCGGTGAGGTTGAAAGCCAAAACTTACTGCCATGAGATCAAGACAGCCTTCACGGAAATTGGAACTATGAACTCAAAAATTTGGGAGGAAGACATAACCGGAGCTCGAAAACCCAGGTGGAAGGGGTGGACCCTTTTTGTTGAGTGAAACGGTATGCTCGGAGACCTAGGAGGAAAATGTCGACATTAGAACCTGAAGACCTAGGAGGGAAGTGCTGAAAATTGGAACTCACTAGTAGCTGCTACATTATGGACACCAAAATTGAGTAGCTGAAAATGGGATTTATAACCCAGACTCAGCTTAGGAGTTTAAGTGGGGTCACTTTATAAACTTGGAGCTTGGATCTCGAAAACTAGGAAGATAGAAGTGAACAACTCCAGTAAGTGACAAGGTAAACTTGGAGATCGAGAAATTGGGAAGGAAGAGCGAGATCTTAAACTTGGAACCTGGGGACAAGGGAGAAGTAAACCTTCTTTCTTTAACTTGGAGCTCGAAACTTGAGAACTTGGGAACGTTAAGCTTGGAACTCGGAAAGTGAACAAGGAAGGGGTGAACTTTCACGCTGAGTAACATGTTAAACCTAAAACTTGGAACTCGGGACCTAGCTTCACGAAGTGAGCAAAGAAAAATGGGGGTTGAGAATTTTCAAAGGCCAAAGAGCTAAATAACTACATTGCAAACTTTATGTTTATGTGATACAATATAATTTGTGATTGAAAATTGGCCATTTAATTAGTTGGTAGAAATAATGGCCAAATATTTAGTGACATACCAACGTAAGTAAGATTAAATATTAACCACATAATAAACCAGCTAGCTTTACTGTTACTTCATCATAAACTTACATTAGGCATAACACAACAAACACTCTCACTTTCTTCTTCTATTAATCGTAGCTTCTACTTCTCTTTCCATCCTTCATTGCTCTTCCTTACTCACCTAACCTTGCATCCTTTTATCACTAAGAGAAGTTACAATCATTCTAGCTACTATTCCCTTCATAAAACCTAAGCTTCAAACCAAAAGCTCTTGCCTTAACCATTAAGATTCTCAATCAAGCAAGCGAGAAGAATAGATATATCTTGAGTTGGTTGAAGTCCACTAAAGCTGCAGGAGCATCATGCTAGAAGGCCATAAATCATAAAAGTGAGGTAGGAAATCCTAAGGCTTGAGTTATTTGCATATGTGTTTTGTTATTTGGATCTCATTATTTTCTTGATGGGAATGTTGGAGTAGGGATTAGAGACGTTTATGCTAGTGCTGTTAATGCTTTGAAGTGATTGGATCTTAGTTATTGATAAGGGGTGGTTGTTGTGTGTGATTAAAAAAGAATTAAGAACTGAATTTGATATGAGAGGAAATCTGGACAGTTAGCAAATCAGCCCCTATAACTGAAACTAGGAAACTCAAGATGGATTGAAATTAATTTTAGGAGAAAGTTAACTTAGAGATGAATTTATCCATATAAAGTATAAGTTTATATGAGCTATGTAGAGAAAGTTATGAGTTTTGGAAATAGACCCTATTTTATCGAGGACACGACCACACAGCCTAGGGTTAAGACTTAATATCTTAGGCTATATATATAACTTTTTTAATGAAACTAATTTTGTTAGAAAGCTGGGACATAGAGGAATAACTCTATAATTATCACGACTAAATCATTTTGTAAAGATCCCAGTAATTAAGTGAATTTACTGTTGCCATATTAGCACCCAAAATAGAACAGGTGTAGTGCGAGACTTATAACTTAGGTTTGGCTTAGAATTTTTAAGTGGGGTTTCTTTTGTTTTAAAAAGGGTTCATTAAGCTATAAGTCCATGAGATTTGAGGGCAGAATAATAAGAAATGAAATTTTGCTGATTTTTCTAAAGTGGGTAACTGAATTTGCTCTGTAACAAGGCAGCTAGTAGAAAGACATTCGCACTTTGATTTATACTAACTCAAATTGAGTGGGACTAAAAAGATTTGAAACTAGAGTGATAGAGATATTCCTTGTAAAAGTCTGACCAAAATTGACTTAAAATACTATTTTAGTGTATTTTCTAAAGCTTGGATAGATTTTAGATATTGTGTAATTTATATTTCCAATAAACAATTTATACTCCCTTATTTCCTACTTGACACATGAAGAATGAAAGGTCAATATGCATGTCAATATAGCTATGTTCTCTTAATAATAAGATAAATGAATGGAAATGTAAATATGCATTATTTCTTATTTGATTGAGAAAAACAAAGTTAGTGTTGTGCCTGAGTCGGAGAGAGTGAATCTTGCTGAGTCAGAGAGAGTGATTCTAACTCCCTTGGATTAAGTCAGGGAGAATGAACCTGACGCAGCTATGTCGGAGAGAGTGAATCTGACCTTTTTATGATATGTCAGGGAGAGTGAACCTAACCAGGGATAGATCTGCATGAGGTTTAGAGAGAGTGAATCTAGCAATCATGTGCAGAAATGAGTTCAATCTTGCATAACAAACTATTACCCATAATACATGAATGCCACTCAAAGTTGAGGGATTTCCAAGCCAAGCACCTATATTAATTTAAAGTTAAATGAAATTATTTGAGTAATATGCATTCCATGCATGTTTATTTTTAATGTCATGGCTCATTCAATATCTGCTCTATTTCTCTTATTATGATATTGATTTTATCAGTATATATTTATCATGATTGTGCAAACTAAAATGAATCTGCTTCAAAAATAGTTTTACAATTGTAAAGATAAGTTTTTGTTTCCTTATCCAATGAGAACATATTTTATCATTGTACACCAAAGCAGCTGGGGATAATCATGGTGACACCACATATGGCAGTTTAGGATTTTTTACTAGGAATTTAAATTCTCATGTCTATTTCTTTCCGTATCATTCTTAGACATTATCGATGGCATCCATGCTGGTTTCCCCTAAGGCAGCTAATTGGATCGGGCACCATGACCCTGCTTTGGACTCGGCATGCTTACTAGGCTAAGCAACTATTAGAATGTGTTGGTATCCTATTTTGATACAAATGAGTCTGCAACTACTATGACATGCTATTGTACATATTTACTATAAAAGAATCCTTAATGCTTTATGTTGCGCTATATGAAATTATATTGCATAAACCTACTAACGATATAATATCCGAGTACTATATACATAGGTGTAAAATGAGTAACAACCTCTAATCATAATATTATGACCTAGGCATAATATTGCAATTAGAAAGATATGACAATTTGGTATCAGAGAAGTTTGTTCTAATCAAACTTGTGGATGGACTATGCTTCTAAAGCATACTCTGAGTGTCTAGACAAATCATGCTTTAAGTCCTTACGTGACAAGGACATACATGTTTATGTATGATAGTCTCATCCAAATAGGGTCCAAGGATCGAACTGACTATGCTTTTGACTTCCTTTGAAGCTCCTTAGTTAATACCATCAATTGGATTCTGAATAACGTTAAATATGCATCTGCTTGTGAAGGAAAATAGTTGCTATCACACTTACTCAATATTGAGCTTGATCAACTCAATATCTTTGTTTGTGTGACTTGGAATTGATAACTTCCTGTGAAGGTGAGAGGCCAGTCTATGGATTTACTCCCAATGACATAGAGAATATTATGGACACTTTTTGTATGATGACATATGTCATGAGAGGTCATGCTGCCATCATTAATCTTTTAATTGGAAAAGTTGACTGAAGAGTCAGGAAAATCCTGGAAGAGAGGGGTAGATCGGGAATATCAAAAGTTTGCTGCATTTTGTAAAGTGATTCCACCAAATTTTTGGGGGACTTTCAATCAGGATAAAGCTAAAGAATGGGTTAAAGCTATCGAGAAAATTTTCTTCGCGTTGCCATCTATTGAATAGTAAAAGGTGGCTTTTACTACATATACATTGGAAGCTGATGTAGAGTTCTAGTGGGTTGGCACAAAGAGGGTACTTGAACATGTATGAACTCCGATTACTTAGGGAGTATTCAAAAATGTGTTCTATGAGAAATACTTCCCCACATTTAGCAAGAATGCCAAGGAGTTAGAGTTTATGGGATTCCAATAAGGGAATATGAGTGTATCTAAATATGTAGTTGAGCTTGAAGAACTCTGCAAGTTCTCTACTATTTATCCATGTAATTCGGACGAAGTATGGAAGTGTATTAAATTTGAAGGTGGTCTACGGGAAGGATATTTTGGCATCGGTAGGACCAACGGAGATTCGGGATTACGCAACCCTTATAAACAAGTGTAGACTAATAAAAGAGTACAGTAAGAAGTTAGTGGTGGCCAAAGCCAATAAAGACAATTTCAGAAGGAAGCTAGCACCACAAGGACAACTATTTAAGCCTACTCATCAGCTAGATAGGAATTTCTAAACTTGTGATAGTAAGGGCAAGCAGTCCTAGTAGTTGCCTATGAAAGAAGAATATTCGAAAAGTGGAAGAATCATAGGCACAAACCATGTTTGGTTGAGCAAAATGTATGCTTCATTGTGGAAGACTTGGACATAAGATCTGGAAATGCCTGAACAAGAAACAACTCACTGCTATTAGACCACAACATTACGAATGAGTTTTTACCTCGAAAACGGAGAAAGCTACTCAATTTAGAAATTTGATACAAGGTGAGTGCCAGATGAGTGGTATTACTTTAACTGTGTAATATGATTCAGGTGCTACCCATTCCTTCATTTCCCTTGAGTGTGTAAATAGACCTAGATTGCCTATATTTGAGTTACCGTTATAAGCTTCAATACCCTTAGAACCCACTAAGCCGTATAAGCTTTATTGAGTAAAGAGTTTTGATGAACAACAAATCAATTCTTAATAAAAACTTTTGTGTGAACTAGCGGTTTGTTCAAGTGTTTATCTATATTTGCACTAGATCACACCGCATAAGTACCAAGATGAGAATGAGATGATACAAAGTTGACAGTTCTTATACGTATCTCATAAATATATACTATAAGGAAAGAACTTTTTAGCAAAAGAGTCTACGATCTGTCTCTTAAGAGATGTATCAAAAGGACTAGAAGGATACATTGAAGTCATTAAAAAGAAATCAAGCCATCAGAAAAGTCACAAACATTTCAGAAGGATAAACTGTTCAGAAGGGTGGCCTCTAGAAAGTCAATTCATAGGAAGTACCTCACCCTCAAAGCTTCTTCTGCATGATTCATGGATCGTTTCTAAAGATTAAACTTGACAAGACAAGATCCAAAAGAAGTATTGATAACTTTGAAAAGTTGGTGAACCTTAATCGCTAGTTTTCCTCTTTGGTGATCTTTTTTCTTGCTAAGAAAGAAAGCAACCTATGTCTTTCTCCAATCTTAGACTTGTGGATCAAAAAGCTCTAGGCTCAAGGTTTGAAAGTTTCAATGGCTAAATTTTTAAAGCCTATATAAACCTGGAAGAAGATGAAGAGTTGGTTGGTTAGTCAAGCATTCTACACATTTGAATATCTTTCAAGACTTCATCTTTCTCAACCTTTTGAATGTCTAGAAAGTTACTTATTATAATTTCTTGAAAAGAAAAATCTTCTCATTTGCTGTGTATTAGCCAATATCCTTTTACTGAGAGTATTGAAAAGTCACTGCATACTATATTTCAGTGCTTATACACTTTCAAGTGATTTAGTGTGAGTGTTATCCAAACACAAATCATTTGATGTAAATACTGTAATCTAACCCGATAGTGCTCTTTGTGAGTTTGGAGAGACTAGGATAAAATACTACTTATTGTTAGCTTGAAGAGGCTTTGTAAACACTACTTGCTTGGTTAGCTTGGAGAGGCTTTGTAAACACTACTTGCTTGGTTAGCTTGGAGAGGCTATAAAGAACTACTCGGTTGTAAAAGCTTGTAGAAGTTAGACAAAGAATACTCAATTTGTAAAAATCTCAACTAATCTGTTGGAGACTGGACGTAGGCATGTGATTTGGCCAAACCAGAATAAAATCTCCTTATGTGATTTTTCCTATCCTTTTCACTTCTTATTGTTTGCAACAGCTAGCTTATTTTTTTTTGCTTACTTGTATATTTGCTGCTTAAACAATAACTTTTGCTTCTAACTTAAATGCTTCTGCATTTCAAGTCCAAAGATTTGAGAAAAGTTTGTTTCAATTTTTCAGGAATAGAAAAGTACTTTTAAAGCACAATTCAATCCCCTTCTTATGCTACTTCTTCCTACAATTGGTATCAGAGCTCGGCCTTTGGGGTTGAGGTTCCAAATGGTTGCTAAGGTTAGTAGATCAATCATATTGTTGAAGGACACTTCATTAATCGTCCTCTATACTTCAATGGTGAAGATTATCCCTTCCAAAATGATAGGATGGGACTCTTCATTGACCTTACTAGCATTGATATGTGGAAGATCATTGAAAGTGGTGACTATGCTCCAACCATTGAGCAACCTGTGTCTCATGTGGCTGCAAATCCAGATTAGGCCCCGCCAATAGTAGTCAGAATGATTCCAAGAAACCAATGAACTGACCAACATAAGGCTAAAGTTTAGATGAATGCTAAAGCAAAATACCTCCTTATATGTGCTTTGAGCAAGAGTGAATATGACAAGATTATTTCATGTGACTCTGCTAAAGAGATTTGGGACTAGACTCTAGCTCTTCATGAAAGAATTGATCAAATTAAAGAAACTAAGATTAGTATGCTGGTGCATCAATATGAAATGTTCATGTTAGAGTATGAAGATATTCATGAGATGATAACTAGATCTATGCACATCATAAATCAATTGAAAGCATTGGGCAAGGATGTTGATGCGGCTTTGGCAAGTATATCGGATCGTACAAGTAATAAAATGATAAGTAAAGTATCATTCCCACAAGGATAGATCAAATACTGAATAGTCTAAGGGAATAACTATTTGGATAAAATGGAATTACTAAAGAGGAAATTAAAATTCAAATAAAATAAAATAAATAGAAAAAATACTAATACAAAAAATTCTAACAGTGTGGATAAATGCAATGGGATGGATATTAGGGCTAATTAATTTAACCTATTGTAGACGCATTTACTATAAATTTCCATTAATTAGTTTCTATCCTAATTGACTCATGGTCGGCTCCCATTAATTTAATCCTAGCCTCTTTCGAGGTTAAGCAATACTCTTTATCCCAAACTGATTGTCTAATCTCTTAGCACAAACTAATCTAGGAAAAGATTGAAGCTCTATGGGTTCCTATGTTGATCGCATGAACTGTGTTTGTCTATCTCTAATTTTGCTCAGCTCACGGTGTTTATGTTAAGAGGCTCTATTCAAAAACCCTCTCTCGAGTTATTGTAAATCCCTAAATCAATTAATTGGTGATCAAGCAATTAAAAGCATTAAGCACAAACAAAAACACTAAGTAATAGAGATAGAAAATAAGATTAACATTAATCCATAAGTAAACTTGTCATACAAAAAGGGTCCATTAATGCCCTAGCAAAAGAAAACTAGTTCATAACTGAAGAAAAGAAAATAATGGAAGAGTATGAAGATGAGAAGATAAAAAAAAAAGTCATAAAGAATATGGATCTCTCCGTGTTGAACTTGAGTTTTGGAATCCTTGAATCTTCATCTTCAATCCCTCTAGAAGAAGTCTTCTGTCCTAGGAGGTGTTTGGAAGTGTCTAGGGGCTGTTTGGAAGTGTCTAGGGATCTCTTTTTCTAACCTTACGTGGTGCCTTTTATAGTCTATGGATCCCTTTTCTCGAATTTTGGCTCAAACCAGCAAATTGCTGCAAATGAGGTCTAGCTATAGTGCAAGAGTTGCACTATAGCACAACTAAAATACCCGGAGCTAAACGGCGTCACGCTATAGCACAAGGCAGCGCTTTATAGCACGTCTGCTTGACAGTGCTAACTATTTTTACACACTTCCAAGCTCTTTACCAGTTAGAATAGTTGGAATTTGGCCTCAGAGATAGAAATAGCAATGGTCGATCTTTGAGTAAGCTTTCCAATGCAGTAAGAATCATCTCAATCGGAGTTTTGTAGCTCAAGATACAAGTGAAACAGTGATGAAAGGTCAAACTTGATAGATATGAAGCTTTAATCTTGTTGTTCCTTTTTCTCCTAGAAGAATCGAGAACTGGAAAAAGTGTCCAACAAAAAAGTTGAAGATCTTCTCCCCTTCTTTCCAAAGAATCTTGAATCATCATAATCTGACTTCTAGAGAGCTAGAAGTCAAATTTCCAATGCTGAAAGATTTTGATTTTATACAAGCTAAACTCTCTCATAGCTCTAGATTCCAACTTAAGTGCTTGTATCTAATGACAATCAAAATAAGCCCAAAATAAGTATCCAAAATATAAGAAAATAATAGAAAATAAAAATACCATCCAATCTCAACTACTTAACTAAAATAAAATAAAATAGTAACTAAACTAAACAACTATATCCTAAATTAAATAAAAACTAACTAAAAATATAACTCATCAAAGGAAGTTATCACAACCCCCAACTTAAGAACTTGTTTGTCCCCAAGTAAGACTTAAATCAAAGACTCAAATACTCAAAATCAGAAATACAAAAGACTCAAACAAAAACACTTATAACAAAAGGACTCACTAGACAAAATGGTCAAGATAGAAGTTGTTGCCTATGGAATCCTTCATCATTGCTCCATAACTTAACTCAAAAGTTACCAAGGATCCAAATCTAAGTATCAAGACCATCTAATTGTGCAATCACATTGTCAAAAGAATGGATCAAGTGTATGTACAAGAGAAAAGTAATAAAGAATTGATTCACCCTATATTTATGTAATGTTTAAAAAAAGACAAAAGTATTGCATTATCCACAATCCTCTCTCTCTCTCTCTCTCTCTCTCTCTTTCTCTCTCTTTCTATTTCTACATGAATGTCACTTAACCAAAGATGAAAAGGACTCTTTCTTAGCTTATAATGGTAGGCCAAGGTAAGGGGTAAATAGAATAGTCATTTAAGCTCAATATTTCCCTCAACTTAAGGAACCCTCACCCCTAACTCATTCTCCTTGGGTACTCCCAACTTAGTTGCTTGGCAACCATCATGCTTTTCTTCTTGAACTCTAGCATTATATTTTACTTGTATTGCCAACCTTTTCTCTATTTTCTTTTTTTTCTTTCATTCTTTCACTTCTTTTTTTTTTTTTTTTTTTACCTCTTTATTTCTCCTTCCTTCTTTCTTTTGTTTTTCTCTTTTTTCTTTTTTTTTTTGTCACTCCACGTGGTTCAATCCAAGAATAGGCGTTAAGGCTCAATTGGGGTGACTACGGATCAAGGATAAAGAGTGGGCCAATAAGGCTTAAATATGGCTACAAAACATGGCCTAAACCACTTCCAAGACTAAGATTCACTTACATATATTTCAAGAGAGATTCACATGAATAAAAATGCATGTCTGAACCTAAATAAAGCATAAAAAGCATAAAGGTCACCTATCCTAAGTTGCTAACTCTTATCAAAGTGCAACAAAATAATCCTTCTCAATTCAATAGTAAAAGTACAAGAAGGTTTTTAAGACTTAAATCCGGATTCAAAGTTACTTAAGAGTTAACAAACAAAGCAATATTTCATATCATAGGCATAGGCAACAATAACCAATTGACCAACAAAATAAATAAATAAATAAATAAATAAATAAATAAAAATTGGACTAAAAAATAAAATCTTTTTTTTAGTAGAAAATTGAAACTAAAAACACTAACAACCTAATGAACAAAATCTTTTTGGGTTTTTTTTTGAGATAATAACGATAAAAGAAAGAAAGAAAGAAAGAAAGAAAGAAAAACTAACAACTTAATAACTAAACTAAAAAAAAAAAATAGTAAAGAAACAAAAATAGGAACAAATAAGAAACTACACAATGGACTTTCCCTACCCTAACTTAAAATTATGCATTGTCGCTAATGCATGAAAATAAAATCAAAAGGGAAAGGAAAGGAAAGTTATTCCCCAATATATGTATCATTGCTGCACGCCACATGTGGCTTCTTCTTTTACTTATGCACTTCCTAATTTCTCCAATAAACCTAACAAACAAAATAAGCAAAATTAAATAAATTAAAATTAAGCAAAACTAAAATTTTACCTAAATCAAAAGAAAAAAACTAAAAAGATCCTAAAAAAGAAAAATTAAAATCAAAGAAAGGTTAGAAAAGTTGGGTTGTCTCCCAACAAACACTTTGGTTTAATGTCTCTAAGTTAGACATAGTCTTGTCACTCATGGTGGTTCCTTCCTCCTCTTCTTTGGCGATTTGTCACCAAGATGGTGGTTCTTCTTCCCAAAAACCAATGAGATAGAAATAGACTCAAATGGCAAGTGGAGAGCTTCTAGTGGCTTCTCTGGTGGCTTAAGATCATCATCCCCCACCCCTTTCTTTTTTTTTTTCTTTGTTTTGCTCTTCCTTAATGGTGGCTCCCAAGGAGGTGTGGCATGTGATGCGAGTATTGAAATACTCAAGTTAGCTTTCATTACATCCACTTTATAGCATTAAGCTATCTTTGTGGTAGAGTCTATTGCTTGGAAGACTTTGAACTTCACTTTATTGTTCTAAAATCCCAAAGTTAGCTGCCTCTCTTCTACATCTATCAGGGCTTTGCTAGTGGCCAAGAATGGACACCTAAGAATTAGAGGGAGATTGACATCTTCCTCTATATCAAGAATAAAAAAATCAGTAGGAATGAGAAATGTTCCACCTTCACCAAAACATCTTCAATAATACCATAGGGAAGTTTGATAGATCTATCAGCCAACTACAGAGATACCCTTGTAGTCTTCACTTTAGTAATGCCCAATCTATGCACAAGTGACAAAGGCATCAGATTGATACTTGCTCCAAGGTCACATAATGCCTTGTCAACCCTCAAATCACCAATGGTGCATGGAATAGTAAAGCTCCTAGGGTCCTTCAACTCAGGTAGTAGTTTTCTGTGAATAATTGTCGAATACTCTTCAGCGAGTGGTACAGTCTCATCAGCATCCGATTTCCTTTTCTTAGAGAGTAGCTCCTTCATAAACTTGGCATAGTTTGCCATTCACTTCAATGCCTTTGCAAATGGAATATTGATGTGGAGATTTTTAAGCACATCAAGAACCTTAAGAAATTGCTGCCCTTTTGGTTCTTTCTTTTGTTGCTTCACCCTTTGAGGATAAGGAATTGGAGGGTCATAAGCAGGAGGTGCCACATATCCTTTCTCTTCAAGTGGTGCCATATTAGAATTTTTAGTAGGCTTTTCTTCTACTCTTGCTTCTTCCTTTTCAGATTTAGCCAATTCTTTACTATTTCTTAGTATGATTGCATTCACATGCTCCCTTGGATTTTCAATGGTATTGCTAGGTAAGGAACCTAGGCCTCTTAGCTAACTGCTTGGAAATTTGCCCCACTTGATGCTCTAAGTTTTTTATTAATATCATGAGCTCTAATTGAGCCTCTATTCTTTCCATAAAAGCTTTAGTCTGCTCCATAAAAGACATATGACTCCTCATGAACTGCTGAAATATGTCTTCCAAGCTGGGCTTCTTCTCTTGTGGAGGTTGATTGAACTATAGCCCAGGAACATAGGTCTTGGAGTAGAAGTTGTGCAACTGGGCATTCATGTAGTTAACTGCTCATCAGAAAAAGGAGTTGTAGTGCACTCTCCATTCGGATGGTTCCTGTGGCAAAAATCACAACGCATGACATGTGTTGGTGTAGTGGTGCTGAGAAGCCCAGTTGCTTCTGAATGACTATATATTAGACAGAAAGGGCTTGCATCTGGGTCAAGAGGGTAGTGATAGTGTCAACTTCTAGAACACCCCTTTTTTAGGTCCTCTCACTAGGCCTCTGGTAATTATTGCTAGCCAATACTTCAAATAGCTCCCAAGACTGCTCGGGTGTCTTATTGTTCAAAGGACCACCAGCTATTGCATCAACCATGATTTGAGTGGACATAAAGAGACCATTGTAGAATGTCTGGATTTACATCCAGAGTGGGATGCCATGATGTGGGTACTTAGCCAACAGCTCCTTGTACTTCTCCCATGATTCATAAAAAGATTCACCATCTACTTGGGTGAAGGAGGTGATATCATTCCTCATCTTGGCAGACTTGGCAGGAGGAAAGTACTTCTCCAAAAATTTCCTGGCCACCATATCCCAAGTAGTGAGTGTCCCCTGTAGTAGAGACTTCAACCAAGCTTTAGCCTTATCCCTCAATGAGAAGTGAAACAATCTCAGTTGAATAGCATCATCCATGGCACCATTAATTTTTATGGTGTCACAGATCTCCAGAAAATTGCTGAGATGCTCATTAGGGTCTTCACTAGGCAGTCTAACAAATTGGCAATTTTGTTGCACGAACTGAATGAGTGACGTCTTTAGCTCAAAGTTGTTTGCTTGGATGGGTGGCCTCACAATGCTCGATGAACACCTTTGAAGAGTGGATGCCAAATAATCCTTCATGGCCCTGTCATTTTGCTCGTTTTCATCTGCCACGGTAGCTTTAAAGACTCTTTCAACTGCTCTTCGTTCTCTTCCGAGTTGACGCAAAGAATGCTCAATCTCTGGATCAAAGAATAAATCTCCCGTGGATTGGCTTTTTCGCATAAATTGCAAAATAAAACACAAGAAAAAGTGAAAGTAGGAATAAAATAAAATAAAACAAAAGCTAAATAAAATAAATAACAAAAGAAAAAGAAAGAAAAATTAAATAAAAGGAAAAATAAATAATAAAAAAATAAACAAGACAAAAACAAATATAAAATAAAATAAAAATAAAAACAAAAAATCCAATCTAGTATCTCGTCAACTAAGAATGATATTGATACTATCCCCAGCTCTAGTAAGTTTACCGGATCATACAAGTAATAAAGTGATAAGTAAAGTATCATTCCCACGAGGATAGATCAAATATCGAATAGTCTAAGGGAATAACTATTTGAATAGAATGGAATTACTGATGCTAATGCAAAATGTAACATTCTCAATTTCATATCGTGCTAAATTATCTTAGTGACCCTGAGTAATTAGGGACTTAATGAGAAATTTTGAGATTAGGGCTTAATTAAGGGGTTGACTCGGATGAGAAGGGTCAAGAGAATACTTAATCGAGATTAGATAATCTCTAATTAAGTAAGTTAGAGCCCCTACAGCTTAATTAAGCACTAATCACCTTTAATTAGCCTAATCGGGTTTAATTAAGATTAATTAAGCTTAATCGCAAGATTTATTTTTGCTAATCGAGTTCTTGTGTGTTAATCACTAATCCTTACTTAATCATCTTAATTAAGTTGTATGAGCACTTAATCACATGATTAAATTCAAATTTAGTCAACTAGACAATAAAATAAAGAATGATGTCATAAAAGCATAAAGCATTAGACAAGAGTGCTTTATGTAAGAGTTTGACCATGTTTTGTCTCCTCATCATCCACTTTGTCCCCTTAATCACTAATTAACACAAAATTAAGCAAAATATCTCACTCTCCCTCCCTTAATGTAGGACGCCACTTTCACACACACACACACACACACACTCACATTTTCATTTTCACTCATCCTATTCTCTCTCTTCAAGCCAAATTCTCTAACTTCTCTCTAAGCACCTTCATCTTCTTCATCTTCCTCTTCCTTTCTCCACCACCACCACCCTAAACCACTCACTTAGCCCTTCAAAGACCTCATCTTTAGGTCTTTGGAGACAAGATCAAAACACTACAACCTCCATTTCCACAAGATTTCAAGAGCTTCTCCTTTCTTCTTGCAAAACCGCCACCTTCATCATCAAGAGGAGTCATCATCTTCTTTTTCCATTTCTCTTGTTTTGCGCCATCTTCAAGAAAGGTAGTGATCTTCATCTTTTTCATTTTGTTTACTCAAGAAAGCTTGGAGCTTGGTTCTTTCATAACCAAGATTTCTAAGTGAAAGCTTGAGAAGATCCTTTATGCTCTTCAAGAGCCAAAGTTTTCATTTTTAGTAAAATATGTTCTTGATGTTCTTCATGTGTTCTTAAGTTTTCTCTTTTGGAAAAATGTGTTCTTGATGTTTTTAATGTGTTCTTGATGTTTTTCATGTGTTCTTAAGTTTCCTCTTTTGGAAAATATGTTCTTGATGTTCTTCATGTGTTCTTAAGTTTCCTCTTTTGTTGGTAGCTTGCTTAAAGTTGTTCTTTCCTTTTTATGATGAGTTGATGACTAGAAAGCTCCACCTTTTTATGTTCCCATGATTTGATAAGACTTTGAACATTCTAAAAGCTTAAAACTTTAAAAAGTTTGCTTCTTAACACACTTAAAGTGGCGCAAGTTTTAGTGCCATCATAAAGTTTTCTTTTGTTTTGTTTTGAAGACAAGAATGCATGTAAAAGTCTAAGCTTTTTGGCATAATAAGCCTTTTTGAGTTAGAAAATGATATCTTATCACTTTATGTCTTAGAAATCAAACCTTAAAGAAAAGACCTTTTATAAAGTTTCAAACTTTAATCAAGAATGAGACCTTTAAGTCATAAAAGTGTTATTTTATAATAATTAATTTATAAAGTTTAGATCTTGAACCAAAACAATGCTTAAAGGCGAGAGCTTCTATAAAAATTAAGACTTTTTAAGCTTAAAGTTAATGTTTCATGTCATTAGTTGATAAAGTAGGGACTTTTTTTTTTGTAAAGATAACTTTAAGTCATAAGGTTGAGACCTTAAAGGTCTTAGAATAATTAAATGAGTCAACTTTAAAAAAAAAAAAAGACTTTTAGTGGAAAAACTAGTAACTTGCATCATCATTTCATAAAGATCTAATTTTTAAGATAAAAGTTTGAAGCTTTGTAACTTGGTTAAGTTAAAAATCACCCTGGGTGTTTAGCGAACATGGTGTTGTTGGGTTCATGATATGGTTATGCGTTGTCATGACCCAAGGATTAGAGGGATCTCGAACTCCTTGGGAACAGAAGTATGATTAGGGCCTCTGAGCATACCATGAACTTAGGAATCACTAAGTGCACTATATCGAAGAAAGAAAACAATCACTTAACTTAACTAAATTTGAATAAGTGTTCCATAAGATATGAATTCAAGTAAAGAATAATTTCAAGTGAGAGCTAAGTAACTTAAAGACCGTATACACATATCTTAACTGCGTGATACTCTCATAGGTAACCATGGGAAATCATGTGATGATTCATAATATTCTTCACAAAGAATAATACAACTATAAACCCCTTTAGGGTATGAATGTGTGATGCTATACGGCATGATGAATGACAAGTTGGGTTGAGCTTTGTCTCATGATTAGATGATGAGTGTGATGATATGGTGAACTATTGGTTGAATGTTGATGATTGGCATTTTGGGGAAGCTCCGGTCTAGCCGTTATGCTGCTGGATTTCCGTCAAAATTATCGACTTAGTTGTATCACTGCATGTGTCTAGTCAAAGAAGTGTTATGCATGTAAAGTATAGAGATACGAAAAGAATCAATGAGACATGACCCTTTAATCACTTTGGTAAGGGAAGTGAGAGACGGCGATCCACAAAGACACAAGGAACCTCTATGAGGGAGGCAAGGGTGACATGGAGGACCCTCCAACTTAGAGGTAACCAATATCGGCTTAGTTTGATTTGGTTAGTACTGCGTGACAACGGTCACGGAATGAGCTCATGTCCAAAAGCAGTTTATTTCAAAGGAAAGTAAAGAATGTTAAGCACGTGCTAAAAAGGAAAGTTAAATCAAAAGTATAACAATGGTTAAGTTGATGATGATGCATGTCCTTGCATGTACTTATGTTACCCATTTGCATTATGAATGTTTACTCTATCTTTCAGTATGTATGTTAGATTCTAATGATGTAGTATGATGTTAAGTTTAAAAGTAACCCTCTTCGGGTCTAAGTTTTCAAAACCATTAAAAATTGAACTTATATCTGTCCACTGTTTTTATAATTAAACCCGAAGTGGCTGGGACGATGACGATGACACTGTGTTTGTCTAGTCGCGATCCTATTGAGAAATTTAGTATTTCTCATTCCTATGTTTCCCGTGTCGTCTTCAGAGGATGTCGACATCGGGCATGGTGGTGATCTACATTGAGTTCCCGGTGTGGCGTTGGCGCTTTGATCTGTGTCAACGCCTGCGTCTTTGTTACGGCGCGGCACGATGAGGGTCTACATCTTCCACGACCGCCAGTTTTAGACTCCCGTGATGAGCCCATTTTTCCGACCGCATCAGCCATTCGGCGAGGTTACTATGGATGACATCCGCCCTTACTTTCAGCCACCGAGATACCCCACCAATGATGATGAGACTGACTCGGATACCTGTTTGACTCCGATTGTTTCACTGGATTCCGATCCCTCGGAGCCGTCTTATCCGAGCTTCCATGTGGAGACCGATCCATCTGAGCCCTTCTATCCGACTCATTTTAGGGGATCTCACCGTTCGGGTTCGTCGCAGCCTTCGGTGATTCGTCTATCTTCTGATTCTTCTACTTCTTCTGCTTCATCTGCTGGCCCAGCTTCACCCTCGGTTCGCGGGCGTGGGTTTATTCGTACCCACGCTGTGCCCCGTGGGCGAGGATGTGCCCGAGGAGGGGGATGTGGCGGCACTTCTCCTGGTGGATATGGGAACGGTTTTCTCCCGCCAGATGCTTGATGTGACGACTGCATGCGGAGCCGAGCACGAGGATAGCCCCCTTTTGGTCGTAGTTATAGGGTTATCATTCTGTTGTATGGCATGCTTGGGTAGTAGGATTTTCTTATGTATTTCCTTTTGTTATGTATTGGTAGGCTTCTTGTGTAGGGCCGACGATAGATATCGGACCCATTATTATCTTATGTATGACTCCGGTATGACTATTATTGTATTATTATAGATGGCCGTGAAATGAATGTTACCTTTATCTAAGAATTGTGGTTACTCTTATGGTTTCTATGCTTGTTAAATGCGATGTATGTATGGGATAGCGATTTTACTTTATATGTTCACGATGCGCTCATGGCTCTCGATTTCAAAAATGGTTCACTGGTTTTGTAGAAAAAATTTTACCCCTATTTTCGGTACAAAGTAATTTCTAAAAGGTAATGTTAGTTCCGCGAGCAAAAGTAACAACTAGTAATTCCACAATATGACTTAAGCATAGAATAGAACTATTAGGGTGTTACACAAAAAATTCTAACAGTGTGGATAAATGCAATGGGATGGATGTTAGGGCTAATTAATTTCACCTATTGTAGACGCATTTACTATGAATTTCCGTTAATCAGTTTCTATCCTAATTGACTCACAGTCGATTCCCCTTAATTTATTCC
Source organism: Pterocarpus santalinus (assembly GCA_031439595.1). Lineage (NCBI taxonomy): Eukaryota > Viridiplantae > Streptophyta > Magnoliopsida > Fabales > Fabaceae > Pterocarpus > Pterocarpus santalinus. Next base: position 27,262,730 of record CM062529.1, read on the forward strand.
TAACCTCTCTCGAGGTCAAGCAATACTCTTTATCCCAAACTGATTGCCTAATCTCTTAGCACAAACTAATCTAGGAAAAGGTTGAAGCTCTATGGGTTCTTATGTTAACTGCATTAACCGCATTTGTCTATCTCTAGTTTTTGTGTAGCTCACGGTATTTATGTTAAGAGGCTCTATTCACAAACCCTCTCTTGGGTTATTATAAATCCCTAAATCAATTAATTGGTGATCAAGCAATTAAAAGCATTAAGCACAAATAAAAACATTAAGCAATAGAGATAGAAAACAAGATTAACATTAATCCATGAGTAAACTTGTTATACAAAAAGGGTCCATTAACGCCCTAGCAAAAGAAAACTAGTTCATAGCTGAAGAAAAGAAAACAATGGAAGAGTATGAAGATGAGAAGATAGAAGAAACAAAAGCCATAAAGATTTCTGGCTAAAGACAAGAGATTCGGAAGAATGTGGATCTCTCCGTGTTGAACTTGAGCTTTGGAATCCTTGAATCTTTGCCTTCAATCCCTCTAGAAGAAGTCTTCTATCTTGGGAGGTGTTTGGAAATGTCTAGGGATCTCTTTTTCTAACCTTACGTGGTGCTTTTTATAATCTACGGATCCCTTTTCTTGAATTTTGGCCCGAACCAGCAAATTGCTACAGACAGGGTCGTGCTACAGCACAAGATTTGCGCTATAGCGCAACTAAAATACCCGAAGCCAAACAGCATCGCACTATAGCGCAAGGTAGCGTGCTATAGCACACCTGCTTGACAGCACTAACTGTTTTTGCACATTTCCGAGCTATAGCGGTCAGGATAGTTGGACTTTGGCCTCAGAGGTAGAAATAATAATTGTAGATCTTTGAGTAAGCTTTCCAACGTAGCAAGAATCACCTCAATCGGAGTTCTGTAGCTCAGATAAAAGTGAAAGAGTAATGAAAGGTTAAACTTGACATCATCAGAAAGAAGATGAAGCTTCAATCTTGTTTCGCCTTTTTCTCCTAGAAGAATTGAGAATTAGAAAAAGTATCCAACAACAAAGTTGAAGATCTTCTCTTCTTTCCAAAGAATCTTGAATCATCATAATCTGACTTCTAGAGAGTTAGATATTAAATTTTTAATGCTGAAAGATTCTAATTTTATACAAGCTAAACTCTCTCATAGCTCCAAATTCAAACGTAAGTGCTTGTATCTAATGACAATCAAGATAAGCTCAAAATAAGTTTCCAAAATATAAGAAAATAATAGAAAATAAAAATACCACTCAATCTCAACTACTTAACTAAAATAAAACAAAATAGTAATTAACCTAAATAACTATATCTTAAACTAAATAAAAACTAACTAAAAATATAACTCACCAAAGGGAGTCATCAGATACATCAACACTGAAATGGTGAGAAAAATTCTAAGCAACCTTTCTAAGACTTGGTGCCCCAAGGTCGTAGGCAATCAAGAAGCCAAAGACTTGAATGTGCTTAGTCTTGATACTCTCATTGGGTTGTTGAAAACTCATGAGATCGAGCAAAATGAAGCTTCCAAGGAATCTAATAGAAGAGGTAAATATATTGCCTTGAAATCCACTCAAAGAAGATCCAATTCTTCTAAGGCCATGAAGGCTATAAAAGAATAGATGAAGAAGATCCCTTTGATGATGGTGGTGATGATGAGAAAGATGAAATTGCTCATCTAGTCGAAAGAATATCCAAGCTAGGATTAGAAGGAAAAAAGGGAAAGGATTTGTCCCTAAAAAGGACAAAAAGAGAAATGTTAAGCAGAGTGAAATCATCTACTTTAAATGCAAGGATTCTGGACATCTGAGATCAGAATATCCAAAGTTAAAGAAAAGCTCCAAGAAGAAGGCACCTAAGAAGAAGGCCATGATAGCTACATAAGAAGACCTAGACGAGGAGCAAGAAGGTACAGAATCTCTAGAAGAGGAGGAGATAGTTGCAAATCTTTGCTTCATGGCAGACATAGTTTCTGAGGAAATGATTGAGGCATTAGATTCTGGACTTGAACTTTGATATGATGATCTTCAGAAAGTATATGATGAACTTTTGGATGACTCTCAAACACTTGTTTCTCATGATGCTTTTTTAAAGAAAATTTTTTAAAATCCATCCTTTGAGTTTGAAAATCTCAAAGATGGGAAAGAGAAGTTAGGGCATAAAAAAACTGAGCTTTTAAAGAAAACACAATTCTCCATAAGGATGTAAGTGCCTTAAGAATAGAAGTTTCTAAAGTTGCTTAGAACACATCTTCTAATGTTTTTGAACTTCAGAAAATAGTGATCTTGAGAAGATGGTAAATGGCTCCAAAAATTTGGACTTGATGCTTGGTAGCCATTAGCCATATTTTGATAAAACGGGACTTGAAGACGATGAGAAATTAGCCAAAAGTTCTCAAAGCAAAATTCCTACTTGTATATACTGGTTTAAAAGGGACACTCTACTAAAAAATGCTTTTCAAAAAGAAAGGCAACAAGACAGAAGGTGAAAAAGCTCAAAAAGACTACTGACCCAAAAGGACCCAAAAAGACGTGAGTGCCTAAATTGAAGATTGTTTTTGATGCAGATGTGTCTTAAATCACAACACCAGAAGGAGAAAAAGTGGTACCTGGACAGTTGCTGCTTCAAACATATGACTAGAAATAAGTCCTGGTTCAGAAACCTCAGACCCAAAGGTGGAGGAGTTGTGAAGTTTGATGATGATATCAAGTCAAAGATCATTGATATAAGTAATGTTGGTAAGAATAACTCTGACTTGATTACTGATGTTATATTAGTTGAGAGATTGACTCACAACCTTCTAAACAGTAGTTAGTTTTGTGACCAAGGCTACAAAGTTATGTTTGAACCTTCTCGTTGCCTCATAAAAGACTTTACATAAGATAAAATCATTTTTAATGCTAAAAGACATGATAATACTTATATATTGTTTCTATATGATCTTCTAGATCAAAATGTAAAATGCTTAGCATCGTTTGTGGATGAGAAGTAGATGTGGCACAAGAAACTTAATCATGCTCATATGAGATTAATCTTTGAGATTTCTCAAAAGAGCTTGTCAAAGATTTACCTAAGATTAGTTTTGATAATGACTCAACTTATGAGTTCTGCCAAAGGGGTAAATAGACAAGGAGTTCTTTCTATAGTAAGAATGTAGTATCAACTACTAGACCATTTGAGTTTTTACATTTTGATCTTTTTGGACCAACTAGAGTGGCCAATCTAGGTGGTAAGAAATATGGTCTAGTCATTGTAGATGACTTTTTAATTTTTACATGGGTTATATTCCTATTCCACAAGGATGAAGCTAGTGAGGCTTTCAAAGCATTTTCAAAAGGAGTTCAAAATGAAAAAGGTTTCTACATTTCATCTATCAAATCAAATCGTGGTGGTGAATTTGAAAATTATGCTTTTGAAATTTTGAGTAATGAAAATGACTTTTCTCATAATTTCTCTTCTCGTGAAACACCTCAACAAAATGGGGTTGTTGAAAAGAAGAACAGATCTTTATAAGAAATGACCAAAACCATGCTTTTAGAAAGTGTTTGTCAAAGGGATTTTGGATAGAAGTAGTTAATACTACTTGCTATATTCAAAACTATGTTTTTTTAAGGCCAATAAACAAGAAGACTCCCTATGAATTATGAAAAGCAAGGAAACCCAACATTTCTTACTTCCATATATTTGGATATGAATGTTTTATTCCTAACACCAAGGACAAGCTGTTAAAGTTTTAGGAATAATAGCATGAGAAGTGGTGGTTAAATCATTCTTCTAAAACTTTTGTTCTTGAAAACTTTTAAACAAAATTTTCTCAAGTCTTTTGACTTGGAATACGGAAGCGTTTAAGTTAAAATCAAAAGCTATTTTTGCAATACTTTTGTTAGGTAGCAAATATATGTGCTTGTGACCTTTCTAATGGCTTGGATTCCTTCTGATAACATCAATGCACCCTTCTGGACTTGATACACTTCTTGAGAGCTAGATCATGGATACTTTTGCCAAAAAAAGTTCTTTCTTTATGGTATATATCTATGAGATTTGTACAAGAACTTTTTCTTTGTATGATCTTATTCTCATACTGGTACGTATGTGTGATCTTGTGTAAATGTAAATAAATACTTGAGCAAGTTGTTAGTCCACACAAAAGTTTTTATTAAGAATTGATTTGTTGTTCATCAAAACTCTTAGATCGATAAAGCTTAATGACTTAGTGACTTCTGAAGAGCATTAGAGCTTACAAAAGTTTGATCATAAATCTGATCCTAGTATATTTATAGGATACTCTTCTTTGTCTAAGTCTCACAGGGTTTACAACAAGATGACTCAGGCTGTGGAAGAGACTATACACATATCCTTCAAAGAGAAGAAGAAGGATATTGATTGGAATGTTTAAACCTAGAGAAAGATATGAAGAATTTGTATTTGAATAATGATTCTTTGAATTAGTAGTCCCTTCGGATAGCCACAAGACAAAACAATGATGAGTCTGAACCTCCATATCCTAAACATGTTTCTGATGATATTGCAAAAGATTCAGAAGAATCACCCATCAAGAGAAGATACATTGGTGCAAGAGATTTGAGAGCTGTGTCTCAAAATCAAATCATTGGTTAACTATCTTAAGGAGTTAGAACCAGATCCTCTTTCAGATCAGAATCCAACATGGCTTTAATCTTATAAATTCAACCAGAATGTGTTGATAAAGCACTTCAAGATCAGAGTTGGATTGATGTAATGCAAGAAGCGCTGAATTAGTTTGAAAAGAGCAAGGTCTAGAATCTGGTCCTACTGCCTAAAGGACATTCTGTCATAGGCACAAGATGAGTATTTGGAAACAAGCTTGATGAAAGAGGAAAGGTGATCAAAGACAAAGTAAAGCTAGTAGCTCAAGGATACAATTAACAAGAGGGAATTGATTATGATAAGATGTTTGCTCTTATTGCAAAATTAGAAGCCATTAGAATGTTGTTTGCCTTTACAGCATACAAAGGTTTTGTTATATGAAATAGATGTTAAATTTGCATTTTTAAATGGTTTTATTTCTAAAGAAGTGTATGTTAAACAACCACCTAGTTTTGAAAATAAAATATTTCTCATCATGTTTTTAAGCTATGAAAAGCGTTATATGGTCTAAAACAAGCTCCAAGCACTTGGTATGAAAGACTTGGCTCTTTTTTGCTTAAAAATGGCTTTAAAAGAGGAAAAGTTGATACAATTTTGTTTATCATGCATGAGGAAAATGATTTCTTATTGTTCAGATTTATGTAAATGATATCATTTTTGATGATACTGATCAAAATCTGTGTTAGAGTTTCTCTGAGCTTATGCAGGGAGAATTTGAGATGAGTATAATGTGAGAACTCAAATACTTTATGGGCTTGCAAATAAAGCAATAGGAAGATGGGATCCTTATTAATCAAGAAAATTATCCCAAGGATCTGCTCAACGGATTTAACATGGACGAAGCCAAAAGCATTAGTACTCCCATGTATCCTTCTCAAGTTTTGGAAGCTAATGAAGATGGAGATAAAGTTTCTTATAAACTTTATAGAGGTATGATTAGATCATTACTTTATCTTACAGCTAATAGATCTGACATACAATTAAGTGTGGGTATGTGTGCCAGATTTCAATCTAATTCAAAGCAATCACACTTAAATGCTATTAAGAGAATTTTGAGATATTTAGTAAGTACTACTAATCTTGGTCTCTGGTACGAGAAATGTACTATCTCTGATGTTATAGGTTATTGTAATGCAAATCTTGCTAAAGATAGAGATGAAAGAAAAAGCATAAGTGGCTGCTATTACTTTCTTGGAAAATCCTTGATAACTTGGTCAAGTAAGAACCAAAACACAATTGCTCTTTCAACTCCTGAAGCTGAATATGTATATGCAACAAATTGCTGTGCTCAAATTCTATGGATTAAGTATCAGCTGGAAGATTTTAACTTGAGGTATACCAAAATCTTTATCTTGTGTGATAATACAAGTGCTATTAATCATGCCAAAAACCCTATCCAATATTTTGGATCTAAGCATATAGACATTAAGCATCATTTTATAAGAGATCATGTTCAGAAAGAAGATATTGAGTTGTTTTTTGTAAATGTAGAAGATCAAAGAGCTGATATATTTACAAAACCTCTAGCTGAAGATCATTTCTGTTATATAAAGGATCTTCTGAATATGATTAGCTTCTGAGCATGCATTCATGTTACATGGATTCTATTCTCTTAAGCAAAGGCTTAAGGCCGAGATTGCGCCATCCAAGTGTGTTTTCTTTCTGAAGAAGTCCTCTCAAGAATGGTATTTAGAATTTGTTTAGAAAGATCAGTTCAGAATTGTCTTTAGATATGGATCAGAAAGCTCAGCTTAGAAAGATTTACTGGACTTTTTCAAAAAGATTAATCCAGAATGGTATGCAAAATGTATTTGGAAAGATGGGTTCAGGATGTTGGTTCAGAAAGGTGTTTCATATTTTTTCTTTAGACTAAAGATTTTCATTAGAGGATGACTCAAATTTTTTATCAGATATTTGAATATGAAGAGCTAAGGTAGTTTTGAAACATGGGATGATTCTGTAGCTTTCCACTATGCTACGTTGCCATGACTTAATGAAGCGGGAAATCCAAAAGCCTCTCACATGCAAAAATGCCATCGTTTCATCCTTGAAACCGTTCATATTTCCTTAGTCATTTTTCATTAACCACCAAACAATTTCACTTACTATGAAACTCTCTCTCTCTCCTGAGTTACAAAAACCCCAAAACACTATTCATAATTATTCATCTTCACTATCAAGTTTCAAACTTTCAAACTCTACTTTCTGCTTTCGCTTCCTATCCGAACACATTTCCTATTTCTTTCAAACTTCAATATTGGCACTATACAATGGCTGGGAGTTGTGACCAAAGTGTTCCTTACATCTTCGAGGATGATGAGATGCAAGCGAACTTCCAGAACAATTTCTTTTGCAAGCCTATTGCCAAAGGAAAGAGTTTTTATTTGGAGAACTTCACAGTCGTTCCTGAGGTCTTTGATGTCTTTGAGTTCTAGGGTTGGAACGACTTCTTGAGAATATCAAAGGACGTTTATACAGGGGTAGTTCCTACTTTTTACAGCATCTTATTTCCCGTTGACAAAGATAACACCTACCTCTAAAGCATTGTGGGAAGCTTCGAGTTGCAAGTCTTACCTTTCAACATTGCTCAGCTCACAACACTACAAATGCTGGCATTCTGTGCTGAGCTAGAGAAAGATAGTGGGAAGAGCTTGGTGCTATAAGGAAGGAGTTGTTGAAGTCCTTACAGGAAAGAAAAGCTTGCATGTAAGAGCTTGCATGTAAGAGACATTAGAACTTCTTACTTACTTGTTCTTGTTAGGGCTGCATATTCTGTTGTTCGACGCATTGTATTACCTTGGAGTGGTAACACAAATGTTATGATTGAGGTGGATCAAATGGTGATGTTTTGTCTCACGAATAAAAGGATAATCAACTTGGTTAGGTTGATTCTAGACTTTGTCTTGGCCGCTGTAAATGCTGAGCAAAGAAGGCATGCCACCCTTCCATATGGCACGTTCCTTACTATTGTTTTCATTGGGGCCTATTTACCATTAGATAGGCACAGGGCAGATAACAAAAGGCCAACAACTATGATGAAAACCTTCTGAGTCTTGGGACAAAAACTTCTAGCTCCAGAAAAAGAGGAGGAGAAAGAGAAAAAAGACAAGAAGAAGAAAGATTCTTCTTTTAAAGGAACCAATGCCAACAAGGAAAAATCCAAGCATTCTAGAGAAGACAAGAAGAAGAAGAGAAAAGAAAGAAGCCCCTCACCAATCCTTTAGGAAAGAAGGACAAGCAAGAAGAAAGTTATGAAACTTGTTGAAGAGTCATTTTCTTTAGCAAGGGTTGAAGATGCGATATCTGCAATTGGTGCAGAAACCATCAATCTGACTAAACCTAATGTCTAACCTCTTACTCAATTTGCAAGACCTACTTAGAGGGGAATCATAATCGGCTAACTTGTACTTTAAGTTCAACCTACATAGGGAGAAGTTTGTGAAGGAAAAAGCAAGAAAAAAACTGAAGAAAGCCCTTGCTACTCCTTCTAGAGAAATAGAGAAATTTGGCTATTGGAGTTGTAGCTTCAAAACCCAGAAGCCCTTCTATCTCTCAGGAGGTGAAACATCAATTTATGGTGATTATGGAAAACAATCCATCATTAGAGATGAGAAGGGTTGTTGTGCCCTCTGTGGAACAAGCTAAACAAGTAGGATAGGTTGCTACTCATCCTCTAAACATACCATTAGTGCCTACTGATCAAGAAAGAACAATGGTTGAAAGGAATGAGACTGCAACAGTGGCTGTTGCACCAGAAATGACTGAAACAGATACAGCTGTAACTCTGATGATAGAAGCTCAAGTTGATGTTGTCTCTGCTCTTGAGGTTGCACCTATCTCTACTCCAATGCCCAATCTAGCCTCTGTGACTATATCCTAAGACATCCTAGCCACCCTAACTACTGCAAGACTCTACTAGTTCAGTCCCCAAATTTGACAAAATAACAACATAAGCTAGTTTTGAATCTGCAAAGTCCTTAGCTGGTCATACTAAGAAGCTACATTCTGAAGAACCATCTACTGTAGATGTCCTTCCAAATGCAGCTAAAGTATAAATGGACCTTATCTTGGCTAATCAACAAACAATTATGGCAAATTAGCATGAACTTTAGCCTAATTAGCATGCACTTGAAAGGAGAATGAATAGAATGGAGAATCTACTACTAAAAATGCTCAAGGCTCTTCAGAAAGGAAATCCCAAAGGCAATTAGCATGGTTTTCTATGATCTCTACTCATCTTTTGATGATGTCAAAAGGGGGAGAATAAGAGAGAAAAACTTAGTTGAAGGGAAGTTAGTTGAGGAGGAGCTCCAGCTATCGTTAAAAATTCATTTCATACATAGCAATTTTTTTAGTACATTTCTTTTTGCATTTTGAGAATGAAAACAATTTTAATTTCCTTTGGTTACATTTATATTATTTTTAGAACAATTTATTTTATCTAGTATTACAGTTTGTTTCATCTGATCATTTGCTCTAATATTACTTTTTACTCCTGGTTTTCATATTTATGCTCTATTATTATTATTATTATTATTATTATTTTACTTTGATATCTTATGCAAATTTATGATTTGATACTTTATTCTCTGATACTTATCTTAGAATATTTTACCTTCTGCTATGATGTTTATCTTCGAACATTTCTATTAAAAGTTTTGCTCTTATGTCTTTGTCATGATATTTTTATGCTTTGATATCTACTTGTGCATGTCTTGCTCTGATACTTATCACAATTATGATTATGTAATTTCTATGAAAATACTACTTCCAATTACTCTGATTATTCCTTGTTTGCTTTGATTACACACATATCTGGCTCTGATTGTTATAATTCTTATATGTTAAAATCTCTTTGTGCTTCACTTTTTGCTCTGATCAATCATGATCTTTTTATACTATAAGAAGTGATGAATTGACTTATCCTGCCCAGATATTAAAATGTTCATTTTTTTTGGCATATAACTTTGGATTAAATATTTGTTTTGAGTAACTATATGCTTCTTTGAAGTTTCTGGTTAACACGATCTTAAAATATAAACTTCAGAAAGTGTATTTACAAATCAAAAAAATTGAAACTAATAACAAAACTTTTGTACTTTCAATTCTTTTATAAAATAAAAGCTTTTCTTAAGTATTGATTTGCCATCATAAAAAAAGAAGAGATTGTAAGCTCCAGTGCCCTTTAGAAGCAACTAAGTTGTATACTCTTTATCGAGCTAAGAGTTTTGATAAATAATAAATCAATTCTTAATAAAAATTTTGTGTGGACTAATGATTTGTTCAATTGTTTATCTACATTTGCACTAGATCGCGTGTATGTGCCAGGATGAGAATGAGATCACACAAAGTTAAAAGTTCTTATATGCATCTCATAGATATATACCACAACGAAAGAACTTTTCAGCAAAAGAATCTATGATCTATCTCCTAAGAGATGTATCAAAAAGACCAGAAGGATACATTGGAGTCATAAGAAAGAAATCAAGCCATTAGAAATGTCACGAGAACTTCAGAAGGATGACCTATTCATGAGCCTATGTTTAGAAGGGTGACCTCCAGAAAATTGATTCACAGGAAGTACCTTACCCTTAAAGCTTCTTCTGTATGATTCATGGATTTTTCCTAAAAGTCAAACTTGACATGACAAGGTCTAATAGAAGCGCTGACAACTTTGAAAAGTTGGTGAACCTCAATGTCTAGTTTTCCTCTTTGGTGATGTTTTTTCTTGCTGAGAAAGAAAGCAATTTATGTCTCTCTCCAATCTTAGACCAGTGGATCAAAAAGCTCTGGATCCAAGGTTTGACAATCTCAAGACTAGATTTTTTATGCCTATATAAACTTGGAAGACAATGAAAAGTCGGTTGGTTAGTCAAGCATTCTGAACATTTAAATATCATTCAAGACTTCATCTTTCTCAACCTTTTGAACGTCTAGAAAGTTACTTGTCATAAATTCTTGAAAAGAAAAATCCTCTCATTTGCTGTGTATTAGCCAATATCCTCTAACTGAGAGTATTGAGAAGTCATTGCAAACTATTCTTAAGTGCTTATACCCTTTCAAGTGATTTAGTGTGAGTGTTATCCAAATATAAACCATTCAATCTGAATATTGTAACCTTACCCAATAGTGGCCTTTGTGAGCTTGGAGATGTTAGAATATAACACTACTCATTGTTGAAGAGGCTTTGTAAACACTACTTGCTTGGTTAGCTTGGAGAGGCTAAGAAGAACTATTCAGTTGTAAAAGGTTGGACAAATAATACTCAATTTATAAAAATCGCAACTGATCTGTTGCGAACTGGATGTAGTCATGTGGTTTGGCTGAACTATTATAAAATCTCATTGTGTGATTTTTCTATCCTTCTCACTTCTTATTTTTTCTATGTGCTTGTATATTTGCTGCTTAACAAAAGTATTGTGAGAACAATAACTTTTACTTATGATCTGTCTGTTTGGAAACCTGTTGGTAAACCTGTTAGGATAACCCAAATCTGTATGATGTGTCCTTTTCAAATTGATGATAGAGTTTTTATAGCTAACTTGATATGTTTTTCCCTGCCTGGCTTGGATTTAGTCTTGAGTATGGATTTGGCTCTTGACCAATCATGTTATGCTAAACTGTTCTGATAAAGCTATCATATTCCCTTTTACTTTGTCCTCTGAGTTTGTGACTTTTATGTGTCTATGTTTAAGTTCCCTTAGGATGATGAAGAGTCAAGGATATATCCTTGGCAGGGAGTGTCGTAGCTCACTCCAAATTACAATTTTAAAACTTAATTACACTACTTGTAGGATAGTGCAACTAAGGTCGTCTCTCACAAGGATGTTAACGACTATTTGATTAGCAACAAAGGGGGTTTTGTTTGCATGCAAGAAAACTAATTAAGAAAAGAAACTAACAACTAAAAATGGACACTAGCTCAAGGATTTCCTAAGGCCAAAGGAATATCTATCACAAATGCGCATATGATCAAATACATGGAGTGTAGCTAACTTGAGTTGTTAGTGCGACTGCTACTAGCAAATCCACAATTCACTTAACGATCGCTAAGCATTCGATTAACACACAATTAGTAGATAGTTGAGATCTCAACCTCTAATTAACTCATGGTAACCTTTAACCCCAATTGCATTAGCCTAAGTTTCAATCAAGACCCAATTCTCAATTTTTCAGTTAATTAAATATACATCAATCAACCAATCAACATACATCTAACTAACATCTTAGTCATGCATCCTCATATCAATACCATTCAACAAGAACACATAATCAAGATTATCCCAATCATAAACCTTAATCTCAGTATCATTCAATCAAGTTTCATAATTAGGATCCCTCAACTAGCCAAGTTCATATTAATCAACCAATTAATAATCACCCAACTAATTATCCAATTATATACCCACATATCAATACCATTCAATGCAAGCATATAAAAGAATAAGAGGCAAAGAATTGAGAAAACACATCATGTATTGAAATTAAAGTGTAAGGTTTCAAGATACAACCCTTGAAGTCCTTTGAAGAATCCCTAAGCTAGCTTTTAACTCCACTCCTCCATGGGAATTTACAACCAAAATAGAAAATGAAGAGTGATGGTGGAAAGTTAAAGGGGTGAGAAAAAGAGAGGAGAGGAGGAGGAGAGAAAAAAAGAAAAACTAACTTGTTCTAACCTAAGGAGAAAAGCTAAATTCCTAAAAAGGAGATTTGTTACCTTATTTGGTGAAGTCTTAGGTATTAGTACATGAATTCTCGTGAATTGACTTTCCAAAAGTGGGCCCAAGTGGCCCAAAACTCAAGATTATGCCTATTCTGCTATTCTGCACTTCTCTTATTATGCTATGGCATAGCCATAAGTAAATCAAGAGTTGTTTCAGCTGCAATTTGCGCTATAGTCAGCCCCTGGTGCTATAGTGCAAGGTCCTAACAGCAAGTATGTAGAATTAGACATTTTAATCACTTCCGAGCCCCATTTGAGCCCCAAAATGTTCGAATTAGTTCTCAATATCTTCATAAAAGTTGTAGATCTTTCTCTTGGCTTCAAAATGAATACCTCATTTGCCTCATTTGCCTCATTTGGATTTGTAATGAGAGATTTATGGTCCGATCTTTGCAGCATGCTCAAGCTAAAATTTCAGCAACATTGAAATTGAGCTTCCAATCACTTCTAAGACTCAAATCCCTTCAAGTTAGGTTCCTACAAGTCAAAAACAACATATATAATGATCCGGAACTCTTGGAACTTGCTAAAACACAAATTCAAGGAAAAAGGCATATTTACGCAGAAATTAGCAAAAGAGGCAAGTTAGCATAAAACTGTGAAATTCATGTAATTGGAAATCAAACATGCAACAAAGATGACTAAAACACTAAATATGAGGAATAAAGTTAGTATCTAAATTCAACTCATCAATCCTCTTCTTAGCAAGTGTACCTGAGAGTGGGCAAAGATTGAGTGAGATTTTGTAGTCACAGAATACCCAGATGTCTTTCTTGGAGACATTCTAGAATTTTCTCCAGAATGAGGGAATGAATTTCCTATCGGATTGGTACCGGGAATGGAACCAACACTAGTGGCACCCTATTAAAGGTCACCCTTGGTGTTAGCTAAGATAAAGAAGAAGGATAGACGTATGAGGTTGTGTGTTGATTGTAGGCAGCTGAATAAAGTAACCATTGAAAATGAGTATCCTTTGCCTAGAATAGATGACCTCATAGACCAGTTGTGAGGGGCTACGGTGTTCTCAAAGATTGACCTGAGGTCTGAATAACACTAGATTAGGGTCCAAGGTGAAGATATTCTCATAATAATCAACAGTACCTACTATAGGCATTATGAGTATACTGTGTTGTCGTTTTGTCTACCTAATGCCCCAGCAATATTTATGGACTATATAAATTGGATTTTCAGACCTTACTTGGATAAGTTTGTAATTGTTTTCATAGATAACATACCCATGCCTATCTATTCAAGAACAAAAGAAGTGCATGAGGTGCATCTTACAATAGTGCTATAAATCCTGAAAGGACAGAAATTTTATGTGAAGTTATCTAAGTGCAAGTTTTGGATGAAGGAAGTCAAGTTCTTAGGCCATATAATATCACAAGGGGGAGTTTCAATTAATCTTAGTAAAATTAAAGTGGTATTAAATTTGGAAAGACTAACCACAGTTACAAAGGTTAAGAGTTTTTTGGAGCTAGCTGGGTATTGAAGGAGATTCCTTTAGGATTTCTCCCAAATAGTATAACCCCTGATCTAACTAATTAGGAAGATCGCCCTCCTCGAGTGGACGACAAAAATGTAAGAAGGATTTTCAAGAGTTTAAATAGAAGTTGACACAACACCAGTAGACCCTCATAGACCATTTGAGGTCTATTGTAACACCTTACAAAAAAGGATTAGGGTGAGAATCAAAATGTGGTTGCATGTGCTTCTAAACAATTAAAACCTCATGAGATCAACAACCTAACTCGTGATTTAGAGCTCACAGCAATAGTGTTTTCCTTAAGGATCTAGAGACACTACCTTTATGGAGCTAAGTTTGAGACATTTTCTCATTGTAGGAGCTCGAAATATCTCTTTGATTAGAAAAAATTGAATATGAGATAGCAGAGAGTTTCTCAAGGATTATGAGTTCGACTTGAACTATCATCTAGGTGAAGTAAATGTTGTGACTGACACTTTAAGTAGAAAATCTTTATATGTGTCCTGGATGATAATTAAAGGAACAAAGTTGATAGAGAATTTCCAAAGTATCAACCAAGGAATCACTACAGCTTCCTAGAGCATTCAATTGAAACAGATAAGAGTAGCGAGTAACTTCAAGAGTCAAATTGCCTAGCCCCAACAAAACCATAACCTTGGTTCAAGCAAGAAGGCTAAAGGGGTTCGTTCAAGATGGTGATGGCTATAGAAGTATCAGGGAAGACGTCGTGCCCTTGCAAGTGACAATCTCAAAATTAAAAATTTGGAGCAAGCCCATAAAAGTAACTTCACTGTACACTCAGGGATAGGCAAAATGTATCAAGATCTTAAATGAATGTTTTTTTGGTAAGGATGAAATTGGACATAGCAAAGTTTGTAAACAAATGTTTGGTTTGCTAGGAGGTGAAGATAGAACATCAGAAACTATATGACATGCTGCGACCTTTGGATATCCCTTATGCAAATGGGAAGCATCTTAATGGATTTCATCATAGGGTTAACCAAGACCCCCACAGGGTACAATTTTATATGGGTTATAGTAGATAGATTAACTAAATTTGCCCACTTTTTATCCATTAAAGCTAATTATTGTTTGAAAGGATTGGTAACCTATACACTCAAAAAATAGTGAGACTACATGAAATTCCTTCCATCATGTTCTTAAATCGAGACCCGAGATTTACCTCCAGATTTTGGAGAGCCCTACAAAAGGCTTTTGGAACCAAACTTTGTTTAGGTATAACCAATCATTCCCAAACTGATGGGCAAATAGAGAGAACTAATCAAACATGAAGACAAATTATCCTAAATTATCCATGCAGTAATGAATTTTGTGGCCAAAATTCCTTTTAAAAGCTGGGTGGTAGTGTAACATCCTAATTTAACTGTGATCATAAATAACACTATTAGAGGTGGAAACATCCTTTGAACTCAGAAATCACATAGCGGGAGTCAGGCATCAAGGCATCATACAATCATAACTAGAGGTCTTCGCCTTTCAATTAGAGATGAACGGAAATCAGGACCTTATGCCATGAGGTCGATGACTGGAACTTACTGCCATGACTCAGGATAGCCTTCACGGAAACTAGAACTATGAACTTGGAAACTAGGGAGGAAGACATAACTGGAGCTCGGAAACTAGGGTGGTAGTGGTGGACCCCTTTTGTCAAGTGATACGATAAGCTCGAAGACCTAGGAGGGAGGTGTTGAGATCGGAACTCGGAGACCTAGGAGGAAAGTATTGCAGGTGAAACTCAAAGATCCGGGAAGGAAGTGCTGAAGATCAGAACTCACTAGTAACTGCTGCATTATGGACACGAAAATTTGGTAGTTGAAAATGAGACTTATAACCCAAACTCAGCTCAGCAGTTATAAACTTGGAGCTCGCACCTCATAAACTAGGGAAATAGAAGTGAATAACTCCAAGTAAACTCAGAATTGAATTAATAGTGATTGACTGGTACAAGACTGGTACAACTCCAGGAGCTCGCACCCAAACACCTCAAAAGTGACAAGGTAAACTCAGAGATCGGGAACTTGGGAAGGAAGAATGAGATGTTAAACTTGGAACCCGGGGACAAGGGAGTAATAAACCCTCTTTCTTTACTTCAAGCTCAGAACTTAGGAACTTAGGAAGGTTAAGCTTGGAACTTAGAAAGTGGACAAGAAAGGGGTGAGCTCTCATGTTATGTAACATGTTAAACCTGGAAATCGGAACTCAAGACCCGGCGTCAGGGAGTGAGCAAAGAAAGAAAGGGGATGAGGATTTTCAAAGGCTAGAGAGCTAAGTAACTTCATTACAAACTTTATATTCATGTGATATAATATAATATGTGATTTTAAAATTGACCACTTAGTTACTTGGCGGAAATATTGGCCAAATATTTAGCCATATACTTAGGTAAGTAAGGTTAAATATTAACTATATAATAAACTGACCACCTTTACTATTACTGTCATGATCCAACCTAAGCCATGACTGCTGCATAGGGGACACATCCTCTAGCAAGCCATTTATACCACTTTTCAACTCAACATAGATTTAATCTGTTAAACCCTACAGCATTACGTGCCACATTTACACACACACACACACACACACACATATATATATATATATATATATATATATATATATATATATATATATATATATATATATATATATATATATATATTCAGTTTACATATCTCGATGAATATATACATCCACTCTTAATGTTACAAAAGTCATCCTTGCACATGTAAAACAACCCAGGCTAGATCCTACCTGTTGTATCATGGAGTAGTAACTATAATTATGAATTATCCAAGGGTCCATACCATGAATCAACCATCCAACGGGGAGATTCTCTGAAGGGAAACCGCTACTACTATGTAGTAGGAGGACCAGATCTCTACATGAATCTGTATCTAAAACATAGAGAAGGATAAGGAGTGAGTCCACCAACTCAGTGAGAGATAATATACCTATAACATGAGTAGGACAAGACTAAACATAAGTTTTAGCAAAATATAAATCTATCAAGAAAATATACTCATAAAAATCCATGTTTGTAAAACTTGAAACACAATTTCCATTAGCAACTCTACTATATTATTGTAATTCTATAAATTATTTTTTCAAGTAAACTTGTTCATATATATATATATATATATATTGAAAATGCCATAAAAGTTTCCAGAAAAAGATACCTTTCATATGATATATCTCTAAAATATCTTTAGTTCATTAAATCACATTTTGAATTCAAATAGATATAATCTTCTTTGGATATGAACATAAAACATTTGAAAATAACTGTATAAATCATATTTAATGAAGGTATAATAACTATAACTTTTAAGGGATATTTCTATTCCAGAATTATCTGCCTATTAGGCGGCCTCGACAACTTGACTCCAGCAGTATTAAATCTAATTTACAACTAGGCAGCCCAAACACTCATCCCTAGTGTGAATCCTTACATCTAGCTGGTCCTGATAACCCATCTCCAATGTGTTCATAATTCATTCTAGATTTGTTGGCCACATATGTTAGACTAGCAACCCCTTACTAGCTGGGGTTTTACCAATGCAACAAGAGCTAACGTCCACTGCCGTTAGTATATAGTTCTGTTAAAGAAACCTTCCCACTTAAGCTAGTTATCAATTTATACTAGACTGCTCAAACATCTATGTTTCCATAAATAAAATTCTTTTAGCCCATAGACTCATCCGAACTATTTAGCTTAAAATATTTTTAGTTCTTTTTCAAAATATTGGATTTAAAATATCACAATTTCTGGTTATATAACATTATATATCCTTTTTTATTAGATTTGTAACATCCGAAAATCTTATTATTTTTAACCAAGTCGTTCGATTTTTATCAAATAATTAAGATTAATTAGAATTTGATTAAGTACTTATGTAAGGCCAATTAAGTATTTTTCAGAGATATTAGATTTGAGGGATTTAGATTAGAAACATAGGAGACCTCATGGGATTTTTTCAAAAAATCGTTTTACCAATTTAAAGGAAATCGGTAAGATTTCGGTATTTTAAACTATTAAAACCGAATCAATAGAGATTATACTGTGAGAACCCTAGGTTGGAAGGCTAAGATTCAGCCACCTCACCCCTTTAAGTGGCGCAATATCAGCCCTTAAAGTGGGCAGCCACATCAAATTAAAATGAACAAAGAGATCCACTAATTATATTCAAACTTCCTCTAAAAGTCTTCAAATAATTCCTTCCTACTCCCTTGAATAATTCTGCCTAATAAACAATTGACCCTTCTCCATTTTCCTTCTTTCTCATATCATCTTCACTTCATCTTCATCAAGCTTTCAAACTCCAACAAGCTCCAACAAATTTCTTCAACCCAAACCCAAATTTAACAAGTTCAACACCTAGAAAAGGTAGGATTCTAATTTCTGTTCTTGTTTTCTATGGATTGGGGTTGCTTGGGGTTCTTCTTTTCTTCATATTTTTTATGCTATATTGGGTAGAGATGATGAGTTAGGGTTGGTTTAACATGTATGTTTGAATTAGAATTGAAGTTGGAGTGGAAGCATTTGAGAATAGAAGGAAGTAGGATACTGTTTGTGTGAAAACCCTATGGCGTACATATGGGTTTTCACACAAACAGTATCCTACTTTGGTGAACTTATTTTTATATGAAACTAGACATTTAGAGCTTTCTAATCATATAAAATATAAGGTCATTGGGATAGTATTGAGTGAGTTATAAATTTTTAAACTTTACTATAGAATTCTATATTCTATATTTAGCAATGTGAGTTACGAGGGGTGTAACTCACTCCACATAACTCTAAATTAAGTGAAATAAAATTTTTTAGAAAGCGTACACATAGAGCTACATCCTGTAAAAATTTCAGAGTTAGATTTAGTCCTAATTGCTCCCAGTAATTCAATGAAATCGCCTGAAGTCCAACTCGGGCTAGAACAAGGCAACCCAGAATGGTCAATTTCAAGAGCTTATAACTCAACCTCTACCTATGAAAATGAGATGAAGCTTCTTGGAAATAAAAAAATTGTCCTGTTATCTTTAATTTGGTAAAAGTTTCATATGATTTTACTTAGTTTCCTATTTTTAGTCAATTTTTACTTCTAAGGGTGCAATTTTGGCTAGTTGTAGAACAGAGTGAGATAAATTTCAAATAACTTGAGTTACATAAATCAAAATGAGATGGGACCAAAAAGGTTGAAAACTGGACAAATAACACTATAACATATTCAAAATTTAGGTCTAAATGAGTTGACTAGAAATTATGGTGGAATTTACAAAATCCGGCAGAATTGGGCGTAGGCAGCAAAAAAATCGGAATTATGTTGGAATGTCATGTTATTGATATAATGTTAGAAGCTTGAGGCTTCATATATTGATATTGTTGTCTGATTGATCTTTATGGTAGCTTGACACTATTCATGAGGAAGCGGACTCGATCTGTTATGCTACCGAAATTTCGGCAGAGAATTCATATATTATAGGGAATATTTGTATGTATATATGATATTTGAGAAGCATAATATTAGATGTGCATGTAAATTATGAGGAATATAAAAATTCCATATTACTTGGACCAGCCCTTGAATAAGGTTAAGGGGAATATATCAGTGGAAAAGTCGGGGAAAGTAAATCCAGCAATCCTGTATAGGAACGAGCTCGGTACTGAGAAACTGACTATTACCTCGGAGTATATGGCCAAAAACTCCCAAGAGACCAAGTATGGGAAAATACAAGTCACATGAGTGAAAGTTCCCTAAAGCTAAATGCATTTCCATTTTACATATTATGCTCTATTTGCTAAATCCTAAGCTAATTGCATAGTTATCTGTATACCTCTCATGTTTATATTATTGCTTGATTTATAGTTATTGCTTGAACTATGTTAGCATGCATGTCTGGTTATACTTTTGTTACACTAATTTAAATTAAGTTTTGTTTCAGGTTATGTTCTCCATAACATGAATTAAGTTGAATATTATAGTTATGTTATCCCATTTTAAATAAAATAAAAACTAAAACAACTAGAAATGACGGCAATGTTAGATTTGCGTAAAATTAGAATTCCTACTAAGAATTTTTTCAAATTCTCACCCTACTGTGTATTACTACGTCATTCTCAAATCATGAAGAATGGGGTGACGGGCATTCTATTCATTGAGTTCCCTGATCTGCACTTTCATCTCGATCCTATTCTGGATTCTGTGTATATTGTCGGTAGTTGTTGTTTCCATTTTTACTGTTTCTTCAACAGAGACTTCGCTATTCCCCTCACCCATCCACTGCTCGATCCTACTGCACCCTACATCACTATCCCGATATATATATATATATATATATATATATATATATATATATATATATATATATATGGCTCACCACTTTCCACCTCTAGCAGTAGCAGTAGCCCCAGCCGCATCACCGGCGGCATCATCTCAGCAGGTCCCTTCTATCTACCTTCATGAAGAAGAGGACCCATCAGAGGCGACGAGCTCATCTTCCTTATCCTCTGCACCCGACATGGATTACACCCTAGCAGGCGCCAATATGGCGAATGGATTCTTTTCTTCCGAATCCATTTACAAGTTATGTAGTACAGTAGATGATTATGTATAGAATGACCCTCTTTTGGCATTTTTGGGCCATAGGCTTAGACTTGTTAGTACATAAAATGTCCCGTGGGGACCAGCTAAGGTTCCACTTTGTAGAGATAGGTCGATTTATTTTGTTCTAACGGCCTCATCTTTATATCTTGTACGATTTATGTTTCCTTTTTGCAAATTTTGAAAATGGATATATATATATAAAGTAGTTTCTGTATTTCCATCTTTTCTGCAGATTTTCTTTTTCTGTTATGACAATAAATCCATTGTTTATTCTACAACTAAAATAATTAAACAAATAAACAGCTAAGTCTTCTATGGGTAAATATCATTGGATTAGAATGATATTTAATTAGACACTCACATGTAATAATTTATCGAATAATATATTATGACTTAATCATAGTATTTGGTTTGGTAAGGTGTTACAAGATTACTCATAGTATTGGAAACCACTTCTAATTATATATATATATATAATGCTACTTCAATTTTAACATCTAACGACTCCAACCATGAGTATAACATTTCGAAAAGTTTACATGCATTTAAAACAAGTTATAGATATATTATCAACTCACTTATTTCCCCAAGCAAGGATGGTAATTGCCTATGATGCCAAGAGCCAAAAAAGTTGCCTTTCTAATGTCACATAGATCATAAATCAAACACAAATTATATGCACCTAAACTACCATCTACACTCAAAATCTTCAAATTCAAAACCTTAACCTCTTCCTCACTTCACCAAACCTTAAATCCACAATAGATTTAACCAATTTATGGTATAACAAAGAAGGTTAGGCTTAGAAATTACCTCAGTAAGCGGAGAAAAGAATTAAAGCAGGAAGAGAGTGGTGATTCTTCTTTCGCCTTCACTTTCACTCTCTAAAAGAGGAAAGGGAGAGCTTCAAAGATAATCCGGAAATACCAAGGTGGATTTGAGTGAGAATGATGAAAGTTTGATAGGATTTTTGGTGTGGGGGAAAGAGATTTGAGAAAGGGAGAAGGGGGAGAGAAGTTGAGAGAAATGTAAGAAAGCAGGGCTAGAAGCCCCGTTTTATTTTTCGGGCACACTAGAGCGCAAGGGCTGCGCTTGAGCGTAACTTGCTTCCAAATCCTTCCTCACCTTATTCTGGAAGCACACTAGAGCGGAGGCGGCTACGCTCGAGTGTGGCTCCCAAGCTCCTAAATTTGGTTTCTTTTCCTCTGCTGATCTCTAATGTCCCTTAGGCCAAGTTAATGTCCTTTTTTTTTGTTACTCTTCATTAACTTTAAAGCATAAATATAAATAAGGGAATGCCTCCTATTTGAATTCAATAAAAATATTGGAAAAATCAAAGTCCTTAAGAATCAAAATCCAACTTTTGGATTTTAGTATAAATATCCGAAAACTTGCGTTTTCTTAAACTTCCTGGTTAAATACGAAAAGGTTAATAACTTTCTAAAATTTATTAAAAATAGCTCTTCGATTTCTTGATATCTAAGGAACAAATACTAGGATTTATGATCTCAAAAAAATGTCCCAATCATGTTGCGGGGTTGGAAAGAACAAAGGACCACGACTCCCAAAAATCTGGACCGGATATTACATTTTTTCATCCCTTAAGAAATTCAGTCCTCGAATTTCGAAAAGGGCTCTTCCCTTACACATACAATCAACATAGGGAACTCAGAATCTAGGCTAAATATGGCATCACATCGATTGGGCAACTAGTTTGACTACGCTCGAGCATAGTTCAAGCTCAGATTTCCCTTGGCTCTGATGGTAGTATGCTCGAGCGTGACCTGCCATGCTCGAGCGTGACTTAAACCTAGAAACTCCTTGCATTTTGAAAGACAACACGCTGGAGCGCACAACGTCGTGCTCAAGCATGCCTTCCCCTATGCTTAAGTATACTTCGGATTTCCTCTTTTCCTTTCTAACTCCTTTCTGTTTGTAAATCAATCATTTAGAGCAATTCATTTCAACTTAGTTCTAGAAGTACTTGCAAGTAACTTAGCCTAGCTTTTCTTTTTCCTTGGTTTCCATGGTACCTTTATGCAACTTAACTTATAAAAAACCATGTCAAGCCTCTAAGAATATTTAGCTTAACTATTAAACCTAAAACCAATCCCCTGCCTAAGCTTATTACAAGGGTTACCTTTTGTTCTCCTTGAACGTCGTCGTTATTGAGTATAACAAAACTCCAGTTGCTAAAACTCAAGTTAAGGCCAAGGAAGGCATTATATCCTATGATTCTTCTACTGCCATATTCATAAAAAGCAAAAGCTATATTCAAGACTGAGATAATAGCATTGGAGAGAACACTAGTGGTCATGGCAAAAAGTTTTTATATTCATAAAAGGCAAAATTTCCTATATTCCGGTTGTCTAATTGTCAAATCAGGTATGCATATAACTTGTTCACTAAAGAAGTCTTCCTTTGGAACTTCCTAGTGTCTATCATGCTAGAAGTGTTAACAACATTCGTGGAAGTTCTTTCCCATTTTCAAGCTTCCTTCTCCTATTGTAGACCATGCAGGGCATAAAGGCTAAATATACTTAACATTCAATTACCTCAAAAGATTATCTTATCACCACTTCTTTCATTTTTTTTCCATATGCATTCTTACATTCTAACTTCCTTGACACCCTCTAATAACTTGTTTAACTTCTACCGTTTATCTTAGGCAGCTTTACCTAGTCCATCCTAGATAATGGAGTCTCTACTATTCAATGCCCCTATTCAAGGTAAATACTCTCTAGTTAAATATTACATGTGAGTCAGACGATTCAAGGCTGCAACAAATCTTTTTGTGTCAATATCACTTACCACTTTTCATTGGCACAAACAACACAAAACACTCCAATTTTACTTTTGACACAATTTCCTTGTCTCTTGTCCTTAAAATCCCGATACATCCTTCTAGGGAGGGTTCTTTCAAGCTCTTCCTTAATCCATATGCACTCCATGTGAATCTTCACGATCATCACATATTACCTAACAAGAAATTTACTACTTATTCTGAATTGTACTTATTTTAATCTCAGTCGTTTGAAGTATTTCTTATCCTTAAGGTTCTGCTTCTTATTTCTTGAACCAAATCCTTGGCATTTCTCAAATTTTAGCCAAAAAGCTTATAAAACATAGTTTTCCACTAAAGAAAGATTACAATTTGTCAAACTATACTACTAATCCTAGCCTTAAATATCCTAGTTACAATCTTTGCCATTTACCTTTCGGTCATGAGTTCTTTCCTCTTTGTGTATCTCTTTTCTCCATTCCAGTAATGCAAGCATTCCAAAAATAGACACTTAGGTCTATCAAACAAACCTTACCTAAAAGCATTCCCATGAGCTCCTTAGTAGGATTTCCCATCACTACTATATGCCTGGACATCTAAATTATTCAACTTATTAACATAGCTTCTTAATGCTAGCACATTAAGTGTAAAGACCTTACCAGCCTATTATACATAAACTATACCATGGTAGGTGTGATAATGAAAACCAATCATGTTGTGCCTTACCTTCCATAGATATCCTTTGCAAATAATAACGCCCAATATTAAGTCCCCTGACATGTTGATCTAAGTTAGTATGTTTCCCCTATAAAGTGCTTCATCATTTACAATTCAACCCTATGGAAATTCTTTCCCTATTTATCTTTGTATACCTTAACCTAGAACAAGTCGTTCTACTTCTATTTGACCAAACTATGTTGACAATTTAGCTTTCTCCCTCAGTTTCTCTCATACCTTCGATCAATCTAATTATGGGGAGGGGAAAATCATTATTAAGTCTTCCTAAACACACCAACTTGGCTATCACACCTCAAACAATTTCCTTGGCTACTGTAATCTATAACACTCAACCTTAAGACCTTTAAACTTCAGGTAATTCTTTATTTCAAACCTTAACATCCTCTTAACTAGAGCAATATCCTTGTTGTTTATTAACTACCATCATGAAACTTATTTTTATGCTAACGATAGTTCCTTTCTTCAAGAAAGGTAATCAATTTTGCTTCCATAATTCCCATTACAATTTAATCCTAGGGATAGGCTGAATACTCGCGGCTTATTAACTTCTCCTATAGTACTCTTTACAGAGTTGCCAAAAGCACACTAGTGAACTTTCTCTTCATCCTTATATTTTGTCCATCCTTATCTTAAATTTTCTCTTGCCTCAAGAAAGAATCGCATTTGAATCATACTTTGAAAGCTGAATGTTCATTAATTCGCATGCACAAGTTTAGTTCCATAGGGAAAACCTTCCCATTAAACAAAACAAATATATAAAAGGAAGTTAAGATCAAGACTTATGAGCATTAAAGGAACAAAGGACACATAATAGATAGATAGATAGATAGACATGACAATCCTAAAGGCATCTCATAGTGCCACAATATGTGAAAATGGGTGCACTTCCATTTACACAGTTATGATCCTACCAAAGGACACTTGCTCCATTAACTATAAGGAAATCTAATGCTCTGATACCACCTTTGTCACGACCGAACCTAAGCCGTGATCAGTGCATAGAGGTCACATTCCCTAGCAAGCCTCTTATACCACTTTTCAACTCAACATTGATATATATATATACATATATATATATATATATATATATATATATATATATATATATATATATATATATATATATCTGCTCTTAATGTTCCACAAGTCATCCCTGCACAATTAAAACAACCCAGGCTAGATCCTGCCTAAGGTATCATGGAGTAGCAACTACAATTATGAATTATCCAAGGGTCTATACTACCAATGGGCCATCAGACAAGGAGACTCTTCAAAAGGGAACCACCACTACTATGTAGCAAGAGGACTAGATCTTTGGTTAAATCTGTATCTGAAACAGAGAAGGATAAGGAGTAAGGCTACCGACTCAATCACAGATAATATACCTATAATAGGAGTAGGACAAGCCTAAACATAAGTTTTAGCAAAATATAAATCTATCAAGAAAATATACTCATAAAGAACCATGTTTGTAAAACTTGAAACACAATTTCCACTAGCAATGCCACAATATTATTGTAATTCTATAAATCATTTTTCAAGTAAACATGTTTATATATATATTGAAAATGCCATAAAGATTTCCAAAAAATATACCTTGTATATGATATATCTCTAAAATATCTGTAGTTGATTAAATCACATTTTGAATTTAAATAGACATAAACTTCTTTGGCTATAAGCATAGAACATTTAAAAATAATTATACAAATCGTACATAATGAAGGTATAGTAACAGTAACGGGAAGTTTCTATTCCAGAATTATCTCCTTACTTTACCCCCAGCAATATTAAATCCAATCCACAATTAGGCGCCCTCAACACCCGTCTCTAGTGTGAATCCTCACATCTGGGCGGCCCCAACAACCCATTCCTAGTGTGTCCATAATTCATTCTAAACGTCTTGGTCACCCATGTCAGGCTAGCAACCCCACTGTTAATTGGAATTCTACCAAGGTGCACTAAGGGCTAATGTCTACTGCTATTAGCATGTAGTTCTATTAAAGAAACCTTCCCATTTAAGCTAGTTATCAATTTCTACTAGAATGCTCAAACACCTGTGTTTCCAGAAATAAAATTCATTTAGCCCATAGACACATCTAGATTGTTCAACTTAAAATATCATGAGTTCTGTTTCAAAACATTGGATTTAGAAAATCACAATTTTTGATAACATCCTTTTCTATCTGATTATTCATAGTATCGAAATCACTTCCAAAAGAGCTTGTCCCACACACACACACACACACACATATAAGAGAGAAAGAATACATATTGCCGTTCAAGAAATTGGATAAAATGCTACTTCAATTTTAGCATCTAACGAGTCCAACCATGAGTATAACATTTCTAAAATTTTACATACACTTAAAATAAGTTATAGATATATTATCAATACACCTAGCTCCCCAAGCAAGGATGCAATTGCTTATGATGCCAAGAGCCAAAAAGGTTGCCTTTCAAGGTATCTAATATCATATAGATCATAAACCAAGTACAAATTAGTTTCTAGATACAAGAATGCACCTAAACTACCTTTCACACTCAAAATCCTCAAATCCAAAACCTTAACCTCCTCTTCATCTCACCAACTCTTAAATCCAAAATAGATTTAACCAATCCATGGTATAACAAAAAAGGTTGGGCTCAGAATTTACCTCGGTGAGCGATGAAAAGAAGTAGAGCAGAAAGAAAGTGGTGATTTTTCTTCCACCTTCACTTTCTCTCTCTAAAAGAGAAAAAGGAGAGCTTCAAAGATAATCCGTAAGTATCAAGGATCGATCTTGTGGATAATTTGAGTGAGAATGATGAAAGTTTGATGGGATTTTTGGTGTGGTGGAAGGAGATTTGAGAAAGGGAGAAGAGGTAATATTGTAAATGTATTATTGTAAATTTCTGTACAATAAAAAATAAGGCATGAAATAAAGTATCAAACTAAAATACTTACATGGAAAAATCAAATTGCACTTTGATCAGATTGGATGTTAAGTTAACTATATTAATTTCATTTTCTAGTTTGGACAAATTCTATATGCCATATAACTAGGCTAAAATGAGAACAACTTGACCCACTTGAATTTAACACGTGCCCCTTTAGAAAAGCCTTAACCAAGCTTATTTAAGGCATTCGGTCAAGTCTCAAAATCAGAAGCCGCCTCTTGATTGAAGGGAATCCAAACTTTCTCCATATCCGGGGAGTTATGAGAATCTCAACGGGCATCCGAAGACTTTCCTGTGTAACAATTGCTCTATTTCTACCATTTCTAAGTCTTACTCAAGCATTGAAATGTCTTTATAGGTCCCCGTCGGTGCTACTTCAAGCTTGGAGTTAAGGAGATATGTATCAATTTCACTCCACTTGTAAAAACATATTTGTTTTTAGTATATATTATCAATCCAATGTCAATTTATCGATCCATTTTTTTTAATGAGAAAGAAAATTTTATTTATGAAAAAACCTAACAATACTTATAAATTGAAAAAATATACTAAATATAAATTTAATAAAAAATAAATGCATTTTATACTCTGAATAATACTTCCAAACAAGAAAGATAATACCTCCTTTCAACCATACTCATGCAAGACAAGACCAAGGAAAAAAAGAAGAAAGAAAAAGAAGGGCCGAAGAAGGGCCGATTTGATTACTTAATTTATCTATCTATATTGAACTTTATGAAAAGACAATGGTTTGTTAACAAAAAGAATAATTTGAAGGCGTTCTTAATTAATACAAAAACTGTAAAATATAAAATACATTTTTACAATGTTAACTTGTTATCATAGGTTATTTTTTTAAAGAGTACTATTGCTCCAAATTTCTGTGTGGAGCATTCTAAATACTCCTTGTTCAATCACAACCATTAGACATTTTTTTTCCTTTATTACTCCATGGCTATAAATTATTGGTCCATGGGTGGTCCAAAATAGGATGGATCATGATAAACGTTTCCTATTATTGTAATATTTATGGAACAAGTTTTAATTTACAAACACTCTTTTGTACAGTTATTTATAATTTTATTTTCTCATTTTCATATT
The DNA here is from genome assembly GCA_031439595.1 of Pterocarpus santalinus. Lineage (NCBI taxonomy): Eukaryota > Viridiplantae > Streptophyta > Magnoliopsida > Fabales > Fabaceae > Pterocarpus > Pterocarpus santalinus. Next base: position 27,290,754 of record CM062529.1, read on the forward strand.
TCAATTAAATTTTGATATACGTATTTATAAGTCACATTGATTTATCTGTTAATTAATAATTAGCTATTCTACGCTTCATCACTATTAAAATGAAATTATTCTTATCAAAATAATAATTTGTAAATTTTTATTTAAATCTATCAATAAAATAAAAAAATTACAATACTCTTTCGAATAGAAATTTCAATCAAACCTAACAATTGCTATAGTAAATAATTATTGAGACCAAAAGTAATCACTTTTATTTTTATACATGAAAAGTATGCGAGTTGAAATGTATGAGTAATTTACATTGAAATTATTTTTAATATATTATTAGTGTAAGAATATTTTTCAATTAATGCTTGTAATATTACTTATCTTATTATGGGCAATATCAATTATTTATTAGTAAAACTCCAAATTAGTCCTAATTGATCCTTAAAAAAGTTGGGAGATATCAATCTAGTAATCAAAATATTTATTATATTAATTTAATTCTCAAAAGATTCATTTGTACATTACATTAATCCAGACCTTAGCCTCTAGTGATGAGACCCCTAATTGGTATTTGATGTCACGTTGTATGATAATGTGACACATCTATCAAAATTGACCCTAAACTTGTTTTTGAAAAAATTGTCAAAAATCAATTTAATTCTCAAAACAAATGAAAATTAATCTTTCAAATATTAAATTGATATCATAAAACATTTTTGAGGACTAATATAGAATTTATTTCAACAGATGACATGACACTTCATTATATAACCTAATATATGAGACATTAGTTAACATTTTCTTCACAAAGGCTAATGTTTGAATTAATATGAAATAAAAATTAATTTTTTGATGTCAATTGATATCACAAATCTTTTAAAGTCCAAGTTAATATTCCATAATTCTTTTGAGAATCAATTTGAGATTTTACTCATTATTTTTCGATATAAATAATTTTTTATTTTTATGTTTTCCAAATTGCAATGTATTTTTTTTTTTTTATATTTACCATCTGAAACAAAGGACAAAAACACCAGAAAAAAGAAATCATACTCTTAAGGAATAAAGCCCTACTTTATTTTAAAAAAAAAAAAAAGGAATAAAGCCCTAGTTACATCACCAAGTGCCGCAACCCAGGAGGCGCATACTCGCACTCAGTGAATGCATCATGCCTGCGAACTCCCATCTTCGCAAGCCAGTCGGCACAAAAGTTTGATTCTCAAGGAGCATGGTGAAAAGACACGTTTCAATCCGGCAAGTTGAGGAGCACCTGAATGTCACCAACATAAGCAACAAAAATTTCATGAAAGAATTCCATAAATAATTTTACGTATAGAACTCATTTATAAAATTTTACCCTACATTTTTACGCCTCAAACCAGACACACCCTTAATATGCACATTTGATTATCTAATTGAAAATGGAATACCTTCAAGGATATGCTCTCACACCAGAAACATATGTTGCCTCAATAGATACAGATGCACTTTCAGCAAACTCTTTCCATGAATCAGCGGTTAATATGACAAAATCTGCCAGTTTTCCTGGAGATAAGGACCCCAGATCTTTGTCAAGGAAGCTCGCACGGGCAGCAGAAATGGTGTAGCTGTCAGGGTGATAGGGATTCAGAATCATGCATGAAAAGAAAAAGAAAATCATGTATATGACGTTGAAAATGAATTATGAGCATTGAATGAAAGAACACCTTGAGCAAGTAGTTAAAAACTATCATGCGAAGAAGTTGTGAGCATGTACCATGTAATCACTATCTAGAAAACAGAATAACAAAATGACAGCAGCATTATGCGGATAAAAAATTTCTGTAACGTACAAAAACTGAAAATAAGTGGTCTCCACTAATTAAGAGTTCATGGCTTCATGGACCAACGGTTACCAAATTCTGATAGGAATGAGTGCTAATGAACATGCATTGATTTTAGAGTTAAGATGTATGTAATCCTACAGATTACATCTAATAGGATGTTATTGTCATACTCCATAAAAGCTCGGGGCCTTGGGCTCAAGTCATTATTAGGGTGCGCTCGGATAGCACTACTTCTATCCCTTTTATAACCTTTTAATAATCAAAAGTCACTTTATACCTGTTTGGACCAAATTGCTGTACAACTAATGACTTCATCAATCCTCAAAAGTCATTTTTAGTCTTTTTGGAAAGTTGAAATATTTATTTTCTCTAACAAGTCTCTTGCACAACTTTCTAGAAAAAAGCACTATAAACTAACAAGCGCTTCTGTGATTGCTGATCCAAACACTAAATAACTAATCCATAAGTTACTTTTAATACAACTCCTTTTCAGATAGCTCTTTTCACATAAGGCCTTAATTAAGTTGCTTACCCAAACGAGACCTAAGTCCCATGTTCTTCTAAGTAAGGATGAGAAGGCCATCAATACCACATCATGACATTGATGCCATGGATATTTTGAGTACTTTTCAAAGTTTGACAAACCAACAAGACCCAGAAAAGTCTTTTTATTTATTATTGACATTTGAAAAAATTTTCCCAAGTCACCATTCCGCCTAAAATAGCCCTCATCACATTAAGTATCATATTTTCTAGTTTTTCCCGTGAATTTGTGACTGGTGAACTGGCGTGAGATCTGTCTACCACTGCAACATCCCACAGGCCACAAGCAGACAATCATAAAGAACTTAAGTCAATCATCAAATAAGGAAAGTCTTCTGCATATGTAAAGCAATAAAACCTATAAGATATCAATAAACTACATAAAATCTGAACAAGAGCGTTTTAATGCTTCTTACGCCTTTACTGCATCATCTAATGAAACACATTCTGATGGAATCCATGCATTTTCCCATGTGGGAGGCCTTCTTTTCATCGCTGTCTTCATACTACTTAAGGGATTTATGTCTGCCACCTGTAAAACAGACACAATATTTTGCAAAATTACTTTTAACTAATTTGTGCCAAGAAAAATTAAAATGCGCATAGTGATGAGTATTGATTACTAAACAATGTTAGATACTTACAGGCCAGTCAGAACCAAATGCCACTAATGCATTGTTTGCTAAGAGCGACCGAAATAAAAAAGATTCGTTTTCAGCCCTATCCTTGCCAAGCTTTTTAATAGCAGAGTCAGCGTCATCCAGTAAGTGATCTGGCTGTTGATGAATGGAAATGAGAAACCGTTACAAAACTTTTGAAGGACATTGTTTATACTGTCTAAATATATTAATGGAGTGGGCATAGTACATACCAAAGGGTTCATATTAAGTCACTTTTTGAGGCCAGGACAAGAATCAGCCAAATTGTAGGAAAAAGGCATTGGTCATTTTGGGGAACGCAGTAGCGAAAAGAAGAGGTTTCATAACAGTGGCAAATTCTAGGATTTTCAAATACCGAGTTCTGAAAATAACATTTGGAACTACTTTCTTGATGCAACAGAATGAGATTACTGGCCACTAGACTCCAATGCTTTTCCCTAAAGATGTAACAAATGAACCTTTATGTACCAAATGCATTGGTAGATTTGGAAAATCCATGATCTTGAGATTTGAAGGCACTGTTACTTATGATAGTGTCTTATATATACAGTAGAAAAAGTATTTTTCTATATTTTAAATAGGTTCCAGAGGCCAAAAATATATAGGCCTGAGAAGAATATGCACAACTGATTCTACTCTTAAATAAAGAAGGAAACAATCTCCTCTTAAATAAGAAAATAAATCAAAGATATTGACTACCTAATAAAGGGAAGGTTCTATTCTTCCTAATCCGTACAGATAAGGAATTAAATAGAATATTCTGATATCAGAATATCCTTCTAAATATAGTTGCTAATCACCAGCACTCCACCTCAAGCTGGGTGGTAGATGTCTACCACACCGAGATTGGACCTTAGAGTCTCATAGGTGTTTTTTGAAAGACCTTTAGTCAGAATATCTGTAGTTTGTTGATTAGATGGTGTGTACTCTAGACTAGCAACCCCACTTTCAATCTTTTCTTTTATAAAATGGTGATCAATTTCCACATGTTTGGTTCTATCATGATGAACTGGATTTTTGGCAATGCTGATGGCAGCTTTGTTGTCACATAGGATCTTCATAGGGTAGGTTGAGGGTATTTTGAGCTCCTTAAGCATTCTTTGGAGCCATGTCCCTTCACAAATACCAGGAGAAAGAGCTCTGAATTCTGCTGCAGCGCTGCTCCTAGCAACTACCGATTGCTTTTGCTCCTCCATGTGTCCAAATTTCCCCAAACATATGAACAATAACCTGTGGTGGATTTCTGGTCAGTGACTGATCCTGCCCAATCTGCATCAATGTACACCTTAATGTCTCTATTAGAATTCCTTGCAAAGTGTAGTCCTCTACCGAAGTCCCCTTTAGGTATTGGAGGATTCGGTTTACAGCCTTCATGTGAAACTCAGTGGGATTGTTCAGAAATCGACTTGGCATACTCACAGCAAAGCCAATATCAAGCCTTGTGTGAGTTAAATAGATTAGTTTTTCCACAAGCCTTTGGTACCTGTCCTTGTTGGCTGGAGGACTCTCTTCTTCTACCCCACCTTTCTTTGTTGGATCCATTGGGGTGTCAACTGGCTTACACGCCAACATACCAATTTCTTTCAAAAGGTCCATGATATACTTTCTCTGGGACATAGAGATTCCGCTTCTTGGTCGAGCTAACTCCATTCGTAGGAAATACTTTAGTTTTCCTAGATCCTTCACTTCAAATTCCTTAGCCAGGAGTTTCTTGAGCCGTTCAATTTCTTCAGTGTCATCCCCAGTGATGACTATGTCGTCAATATACACAATGAACAATGCTATTTTTCCTTCTAGCGAATATCTAACAAACATTGTATGGTCTGTTTGACATTGAACAAAGCCATTTCCTTTGACAACTTGAGTTAGCCTTTCAAACCATGCTCATGGTGATTGCTTGAGCCCATATAAAGACTTGTAAAGTTTGCACTTTGCCTACTGTTCTTGGGGTCTCAAGTCCGGTGGGAATGTTCATGTAGACTTCTTCTTCTAGCTCGCCATTGAGGAATGCATTCTTGATTTCAAGTTGGTGCAAAGGCCAATCAAGATTTACTACAAGAGACAGAATAACTCGAACTGAATTTAGCTTCGCCACTGGAGCAAAAGTCTCTTCATAGTCTATGCCATAGGATTGTGTAAATGCTTTGGCTACTAGACGTGCTTTGTATCTGTTAATACTACCATCAACATTGTACTTAACAGAGAAAATTCATTTGCACCCAACAGTTTTCTTTCCTTCTGGCAAGGTTGAAATTTCCCATGTTCCGCTTTTCTCTGGAGTTTGAACTTCCTCCTTTACAGCTGCTGCCCACTTTGGGTTTTGTAATGCCTCATGTATGTCCCTTGGTACTTGAATGCTGTCAATTGCTGTCACAAAGGCTCTATGGTTTGGTGACAATCTATTATAAGACACAAATTTTCCAATAGGGTGTTGAGTGTAAGACCTCACACCCTTTCTAACAGTAATGGGCAGATTAATATCTTCTTGGGTAGAAATTTCAGACTACAAGGAATTGGTGAGTTTCTCCAAGCTTTGATATTCGGTTAGCTTCTTGACCTTGCCTTGGAAGTGCGGAAGGCTCTTGATCCTTTTGGGTTTTCTGTTTTCGCGAGTATACAAGAAGTGGCTTGTTTGCTTGTGCAGTAGGCTTTTATTTGTTGCCTCAGGTTCTGCAAGCGGAATTTTTGATTCTGCTGTTTCATTTTCTGGTTCAATTGCTTCGGGTTCAGCTAGGCAGCCGGTTCCCAGGTCTGGTTCCTCATCACACACAGTTGCATTTTGTTCTCCTTCAAGGATACTAGTGTCCCTGAATTTCCAAAACTGAAAGTCATTTTGTCTTCTCTCCCCTTGAGTTTCTCTTTTGGGAAAAAATGGCTTGTCCTCATGGAAGGTGACATCCATAGAGTGATAGAACTTTTTTGTCGAGGGAGAATAACATTTGTAGCCCCTGTGGTTTGGTGAATAACCCAGAAAAATGCAAGGTATTGATGTAGGGTCAAACTTGCTTTAGTTCGGTTGATGATTGTGGACAAAGGCAGAGCACCCAAATATTTTAATTGGGATATGTGTGAAAAGGCGAGCGTTTGAGAAGAAGGTTTGAAAGTTGGAGTGAGGAATGTTATAGTTTAGGATTTTTCAGGGCATTCGGTTAAGGTAGGTGGCTATAAGGATAGCATCTCTCCAAAATTTTGAGGGGACATTAGTGGCCAGCAACAATGATCTAGCAACTTCCAAGAGATGACGGTTCTTCTGTTCGGCAACTCCATTTTGTTGTGGAGTGTTCACACACAAACTTTGATGAATGATGCCATATTTCTGGAGATAGGAACCTAGGGTAGAGTTGTAGTATTCCTGTCCATTGTCCGTTCTTAGCCCTTGGATGTCTGTCTGGACTTGTGTCTTTATGGTGTTGTGGAAGTATTCAAAAATTTTCCCTACTTCTGATTTTTCTTTCATGAGAAACACCCACCTTGTTCTTGTGTGGTCATCAATGAATATGATAAACCATCTAGAACTAGTGATATTGTTGATTCTAGAGGGTCCCCAAACATCGCTGTTAATTAGGGAGAATGGTTGAGATGGTTTATATGGTTGTGTGAGATAAGTGTTTCAAGTATGCTTAGCAATTTGACACACTTCACATTGGAAAATTTTTTTATTTTTATTGAGCAAGGATGATTTTTCCAAATACATGAAGTTTGGATGACCTAGGCAATAATGCCACAACATTACAGACTCAGCTTTGGGTAAGTCGCTGCACAAGCAGATTTTGATCCTTCTTGGTTACTCTTGGAGTCATAAACCCGTAGGAGATAGAGCCCCACACATTCTTCAGCATTGCCAATCTTCCTCCCCGAATCCAAAGCCTAAAATTCACACAAATGAGGTTGGAATTTAGTAACACAATTCAGATCTTTGGTCAGTTTGCTTATAGACAGAAAGTTACAATCGAGTTTAGGGACAAACAGAACATCCTTTAAGATAATATCCTTAGACACCATAACCGATCCTTTACCAACCACTTTAGAATGAGTACCATATGCTATTCTGACAGTAGCTTTCATGACAGGGATAGTACTTGTTGAATGTATTAATATCCCCCGTCATGTGGTCAAAGGCTCCAGAATCCACAATCCAATCTGATGTTCTTCCTTTGCATGCTGATAAAGCATTTAAACAGTTACCTTTCTGTGCCAAAGAGGCAGTGCTGCTGGTACTTTCTGTTTTCATACTCTGTTGAAGGAGTTTTTGTAACAACTCAATCTGTTCCTTGTTGAAGGAGATGGTTTCAAGTGCAGCATTTTCTGTTGTCTTCTAGTGTGTGGAAAGAGGATGTGTTGCCCCTATTTTCTCTGTTTTTGGGCTTACCATCTGCTGGTTTTCCATGGAGGAACCAACATGTATCCTTGGTATGGCCTATCTTCCTATAGTGTTCACACCAAGGTCTGGATTTTTTCTGCTAATGGTTTGGCCGTGACCCTCTTGCAGCCAAGGCTGAGCTTTTAGACATTTGAACAGCAAGGGGACCTCCTAGCATGATCTTCCTTCAGCTTTCCTCTCTTCTGACCTCAAACAAAACTTCTCAGACCTTTGGAAGTGGTGTCTTCCCAAGTATCCTTCCACGTACTTCATCAAGGTCTTTATTTAGACCAAGGAGGAACTTATAGATTTGTTCCTTTTCAACAAGAGACTTGTATTGTATACTATCTTCTGCGCAGCTCCATTTAGTCTCCTCGTAGATGTCCAACTGCTGCTAATATCGTGTGAGAGTATTAAAATACTCTGTGACAGTTGAGGTACCTTGTCTTAAGTCATGAATGAGACTCTTGATCTCAAAGATGGCCGAGGTGTTGTCCACATCTGAGTAGGTCTCTTGCGCTGCATCCCATATTTCTTTTGCAGTGCTGAAATACATAAAATCTTCTCCAATTTCATCAGTCATGGTGTTTAGCAGCCATGACATCACTTGGTTGTTTTCCAGCTTCCAGGTTTCGAGTTTGGCTTCATTCTTTTCTGGTTTCTTGGCTTCACCAATGATATACTCCTCATTTCCCTTTCTTTGGAGGAAGAGATGGACCGATCTAGCCCATTGGATGTAGTTGTGGCCATTCAGTTTATGGCCTGTGATTGGGAGGTTTGTTGCCTCGATTGGACTGGCTAAGACAGCGCCGCCAGTCTCCATCTTGGCCTCTCCTTCTAGTTTTTTGCCTTTATCAGCCATGGGACAAAGGGGTGTTTTGGTAGTGATGGTTCAGATCGTGCTCTGATACCATGTAGAAAAAGTATTTTTCTATATCTTGAATAGGTTACAAAGGCCAAAAATATATAGGCCTGATAAGAATCTGTACAACTAATTCTATTCCTAAATAAAGGAGGAAACAATCCCCTCTTAAATAAGAAAATAAACCAAAGATATTGACTACCTAATAAAGGAAAGATTCTATTCTTCCTAATCTTTACAAATAAGGAATTAAATAGAATATTCTGATATCAGAATATCCTTCCAAATATAGTCGCTAATCACCAACATATACAATATCAACTTTCAGCAATGTAAGATAGAACTTTATTTGTGTATTTCATTTGCATTTACCTTTACCTTTACCTTTTGTTATGTTCTAGGGATTTGCAAGACACTTGAATTGGTTTACAAAAAAGAAAAAGGAAAAAAAAGAACAAGATCGAATGAATATCAAATGATAGAATCATTCTAAAAAAGGAAGAGAAACCATAGTTACCGGATTTAGCACATATGTGGCAAACGCTCTCATTTTAATTGCACACTGCAGCTACTCTAGTGATGGTTATAGTATCATTTTAAGAGGGAGAAGAGAGAAAAGGAAAGCCACAACATAATGATCATAGCAAACCTGCACAGAAGCAACAACCCGTTGTTTGCCAAATCGGCCTGGAGTTCCAGTTGCCAGATGCTGGGCATGCTCAATCTGAAACCAAGAGTTTCAGCAGCTTGACTTACTTCACAATGATTATATTACAATTGTATCACTAAAGCAAAAGTTTCGCAACATCCAACTTGCAATAAGTATAGAAAAATATCGAAGCTCTCCATGTTTTAACAAAATGTTACCCTAAATCTTCGATCTCTCATTCCATTTGTAGAGGCAATCGAACCATATATGTCCAAGACCAGGTCATTTGCTTTGTCCCCTATAGCATGAATTGCAACCTGAAAGACATCAACAGGAAGGCAGCTAGCTGGTAACTGAGATTTGATATAAACACAAAAGAGATTGGTACTAACAGACGAATAAATAACCTGCAGACCAGATAAATCTGACTCCAAAGCCATGTTGAGAAGAGTTTCAGTTTCTGTCACTTGTAGGCCATAATTGTCGGTATCATCAACATATGGCTACAGAATTTTGAAATACCAGAGTAAATCCCATCACAACTACATGATTAGATGAGCAGGGTTAAACAAAGAGCTAAAATTCTGTCTATCTAAAGATAGGTTCTCCTTGTCAACCCTCTTCCACCCATATCAAATGAAAAACATGACACAGAATATGGACAATAATAAATAGATTTTAAACTATAATATTTACTGACAAAATTTATAAGGGAAATTTGAATGCTTGGTCTCACCTCATAAAACAATGCACTATTGGAACCCAATGACCCATCAGCAAAAGCTTTGACACCACCTATATAAATCCATTCGCTCAAGGCATGGCCCATTTTGCTAATCACATCCTAAGTAAGAAAGTTAGGATTTAAGGACACAAGTATTAAAATTTAACGGATGTAAATTAAATATATTCAAATAGTTTCTTTACAGAATAAAACTACAATTATCAAATAAAACTACAATTATCAAGTGTACATATATATATATATATATATATATATATATAGAGAGAGAGAGAGAGAGAGAGAGATACAGACAGCAAATTTAACACAAATTTGCATGTTTAATATAGTAGTATGGTTCCAGAAACTTCAGCTATCATTTTGTTAAAATTATAAATGTCCCTGTACGATCTACATCCCGTATGATGGAGGATTCTGGGCATTAGCAGCAGTCTTTGAAGGCATGCAACGGAAAATTCTAATTCTCAAGCATTGGCCCAACATATGGCTAATGAGAGATCTTCTAAGGGTCATAAGCCAGCAAAAGAGCCCAGGATGCTTCATGTTTTAAAGTTGTCGTAATACCATGTTTTTCATCCACATATATACAATTTTAAAGGAGTTTTAGTGATAATTTCAGTATTTCATGAATTGTCCTATTCCTGGTAGGGCTTCTATTTTTGAGATTTTGAGTCTCTTTTCCTTTGAGTAGAGTCATTTGGGTCATGCTACCTCCCTTCTCAAATATCTATCCAGTTTTAAATACGCATATATATTAAAAAAATGAGAGAAAAATCTAAATATTAGAGAAATTTAGGTATACTGTACAAAATTACCCTTACTACTTAATCCTCTCTATTACTTAATTATCTCTCATACAATTCTTTCCACTTACTCTCTCTCCTCCACTACTAGGGTATAATTAGAAAAAAAATAATTAACATTGTCTACATTTCCTAAAAGGATAGTTATTTGTGGAAAAATAAAATTTCAAAAATGGACAATTATTTGAGAACGAAGGTAGTATTAATTTTTATGGTGTGTTTGGTATGGGAGTAAAAATACATGGAGCTTATCCATGAAATTTTCACCCCATTTTTACCTCCATACCAAGCACACCCTTAATGTCAATTTCTAGGCCTCACCTTTGGCTTTAGTATCAAAAGGAAATCTTAATCCTTGCATGATTATGACTGGGGTTAATCATTTTCATTAAAGACTTCATACATTGGAATTATGCATTATTTTGGATACATATCATTTTAAAAGATCTCTTCAGCAAATTGCCATGCTCTTGATTGATTGATACTATAAATACCTTGAATGAAGCCTACGACATTTTTCAGTTTGAATCACTAGTTCAAAGAACAGTTAATCTTCTGTTGTTCTCCAATATGGTCGAAATATGAAACAATCCTCATAATACAATGACAACTAAGTCTTGTTTTACTACGTGGGGTCGGCTACATGGATCAAATGATGCCATAGTATCATCCCATAAATCATGTTTACGTTCAAACAATTAAAATCTAAATCTTTTAATAGCTTCATTCACTTATAGTTTTTTAAGATCTCTCTCTAGCTCTAGCTATTGGACTACTCTCTTTACGAGGGTTTCTACAAGCCTTCACCACATATGCTCAAATTACCTAAGATGAGATTTTATCATCTTTTCCACAATAGGAGCTACCCAATCCTCATAATACTCAAACAAAATGTTACACTAGTGAAATGATATCAGCAAGCCCCCTAATCCCTATGGATATATATCCACTGGTAAAATTTTGTCAAATAAATCATCCACAGAAAGTCAAACGCAAGCAGCATGTAATGCTTGTTCCATAATAAAGAGATATTGGTGTTTTGATTTCTGAAATTCAAGAATTCCTGTCAATCCAAATATTCCAAAGAATAGCAAATAAGGCAAGCATCCACAGGACTCTACCCTTCTATTGTTCTTTGGGATGTTCTTTGTTAGGGACCCATGGTATGGGCAAGTGTATGTTAGAAAGCATAGATATAGGAGGCACAAGGGGGTGGGCTCAGATGACTCAAGCCCAGTTGTAACTAACATGTAGAGGAATAGGAGGTAGTTAGTTTTGGCGGGAAATGCTGTTAGGAAGTGTCAAAATAAGAGACGGAAAGGTCTCAGTTAGAGGGGTGTTGTTTTTGATATTTCTAAAAGAGATTGGAAGAGTCTCTCTCTCCCTCTCATATCCCTTGTACAAAATTAGGGTTCCTAGCACATTGCTAGGGATTCGAGTTGTGGAAATACAGATTCTTGTTGATTCTTATTCCCTCCTCTTATCCCCTTTCTGGTTCCTGGACCTAACACTGGTATCTAGAGCCATTTCTGATCCGCAGAGAGCTTCCATGGTTAATTCCCGCATGGAGAAAAAGGTTGATAGCTTGGAATCGGGGGTGAATGCGATGCAGAAACAGATCAATGAGGAAAAGGAACGCACCGCTCCGTTGATCTTTTCTATCGCATCCATCACAAAGTCATTGGCACACATTGAGGGCCGATTAGATAGGGTGGATTGCGGCGACGATAACCGCCGCGATCACTGCCGTGAAGAGGAGCCTTGGAGCGCCGGCAACGGAAGACACCGCGAACGCCACCACAACGACGCACCAGAGGAAGTAGGCGCCGATAGACAAGCATCGCTCAGGAGCCGCCGTGTGCGAGGTGGAGAACTATGGCGGAAGATTGAGATTCCTCTGTTCTTTGGGGAGGAGGCATACGCGTGGGTAGACCGAATGGAGCACTATTTTGAAGTGAGGGGTGTGCCGAAGGACCAATGGTTGTATGCGGCCAAGATTGCCATGGAAGGGAAGGCATTGCCATGGTACCGTTAGTGAAGAAAACGCCACATTCCACTCCTGGGCCAATTTCAAGAAAGTGGTAGTCAAGAGGTTCCAACCAGAATTGGTGTAGAACCAATTCGAAACCTTGCTCAACATAAAGCAAGAAGGATCAGTTAGAGATTTCAGACAGAAGTTCGAGATATACTCTAGCCTCTTCAAGGTGACAGAGAGGAGATACCTCTTGGGACTATTTCTTAATGGCCTAAAAGACAAAGTAAGAGCTGAACTCAAACTCCAATCTTTTCATACCCTAGATGAATTAATGGGTTTAGTAGAACTTGTTGAAAGTCGTAATCAATAGTTAGCGAGAGGTGGTAGTAAGCCGACAAACAAATTTGGGTTCCCTGGGGGTCCAAGTTACCAACGAGGACTACTCCTATCAGTGGTAATGGGCAGAGTGGAACTGTTGGGTTGGGGAAGGAGGAGCCCAAGGGGGCTAACGTAGGGAGCAAAGGCAGAGGGTTTCGACAGCTTACCAATGAGGATCATAAGGAAAAAAATGACCAAAGGCTTGTGCTTCCATTGTGATGAATGTTTTACACCAGAGCATGTGCGTAAAAATAAGAGTTTTAGGCTCATGATAATAGAAGAAGACCCGGAAGGCAAGGGAGAATCAGTTTGGCATGATGCTATGGAAGAGTTGAGTGAAACTATTCCTCCACTGCAATTAGATTACAAGAGTATGGCTGGGCACATTACTTCGAGATCAATTCGGTTGTGGGCCATGGTGGCAAGTCAGAGGGTGCCGGTTTTAATCAATACAGGGGCTTCTCATAATTTCATTTGCCCAAAGGTGGCACAAGCAGTAGGGTTAGAGGTCTGTCCTACTACAGATTTTGTGGTTACAATTGGTAATGGGGAACAAGTCATGAGTTTAGGGAAGTGCATAGGGGTGCAGGTAGTTTCCAAATCTGCTGGTCTTTCAGGACTTCTATGTGTTTCCCTTGGAAGGATCTGAGGTTGTGTTGGGGCTTGTTTGGTAAAATACACTGAGGGATGTCATTGCCAATTTTAGGTAGTCTCGATTGGTTATTCCGGGTTCTCACGAATGGCTTGTGTTGTAAGACGACCCTGAATTATGCTATGGGGAAGTGGCTTTGTGGTCAGCATTAAAGGTTCTGCAGGAGGGCGGACAGGGGTATATGGTGCTATTGTGGCCAAACCAAGGCCAGGGTAGGGAAGACCAAGTACTTCCCCCAGAAATACAGCAAGTAATGGAGGCTAACAAGGGTATTTTCCAACCTTTAGCAGGCCTTCCCCCACATCGAAGACATGACCATGCAAGTACATTGCAAGCGGGGACTAGCATACCCAACTTGAGGCTGTACCGCTACCTGCACTACCAGAAGAGTGAGATTGAGAAGCTGGTGCAGGAAATATTAACAACAGGCATTATATGGCCAAGTGTGAGCCCGTTTGCTAGCCCAATTATTCTAGTAAAGAAGAAGGATGGGAGTTGGCGCTTTTGTGTTGACTACCGCGCTCTTAACAAGATCACAGTCCCGGATAAGTTTCCTATCCCTGTCATCAACGAGTTACTTGATGAATTGGCAGGGGCCACAGTCTTTTCAAAGCTCGATCTTAAGTCCGGGTATCACCAAATCAGAATGGTTGATGAAGATATCAAGAAAACAGCATTCCGGACTCATGATGGTCACTATCAGTTCTTAGTGATGCCATTTGGCCTTACCAACGCCCCATCAACATTTCAGGCACTCATGAATGACATTTTGCAGCCTTACCTTCACAAGTTCATTTTGTTGTTTATTGATGACATCCTTGTCTATAGCAAGAATGTGCAAGACCACGTAGAACATTCACACACTGTTTTCCAGCTTTTGCAAGCTAATAGCTTGGTTCTTAATAGGAAAAAGTGTGATTTTGCGGTGTCACAAGTAGAGTATTTGGGCCACATAGTCTCTACACCAGGCGTGGCAGTAGACCCCCGCAAGACAGCAGCTATGCGCCAATAGCCAGTACCTAAGGATTTGAAGGCACTTAGGGGATTCCTGGGTCTAATAGGTTACTACCGACATTTTGTGAAGCATTATGGGGTAATTGCAAAACCACTGATTGACCTCACTAAGAAGGATGCTTTTTGCTGGTCTAAGAGGGCTCAACAAGCATTTGACACTCTTAAAGAAGCAATGGCAGAGAAGCTAGCAATGGCAGAGCTGCCAGTTTTGGCGGTCCCAGATTTCTCACAACCTTCCGTCTTGGAGACGGATGCATCAAGTCAAGGGCTGGGGGCTGTTTTGTCCCAACAAGGGCACCCTATTGCTTACCTTAGCCAAGCATTATCTCCTAGAGCTCAACGCAAGTCAGTTTATGAGCGTGAGCTTATGGCTATTGTTCTTGCGGTTTGGAAGTGGAAACATTACTTATTGGGGCACCATTTCATCATTAGGACAAACCAACGCAGCCTTAAGTACCTAACGGATCAACGGTTGATGGGAGACGACTAGCTGAAATGGACTTCTAAGATGCTCGGTGTGGATTTTGAAATACAATATCGACCAGGCTTGGAGAATAAGGCTGCAGATGCCTTCTCATGGCAGATGATGTATCAGGCCATTTCAGTAGTGCAAGCGAGTCTATGGGCGACCATTGCAGTAGAAATTGAGGAAGACTCGCATTTGCAATAGATAATCAACGCACTCCAACACGGGTTAGACACCTATCTGGGCTACTCCTTGGAAAAAGGGAGGTTGTTTTATCAGGGGAGGTGGCGATCCCTAAAGATTCATCTCAGATTCCTTCCCTACTTGCCGAATTCCATGACTCTGCGACAGGGGAACATTCTGGTTTCCTCAGAACATACAAAAAATTGGCTGCGGCAGTTTTTTGGTGAGGAATGAAAGAGAGGGTGAAAAGGACTATGTGGCCAGTTGCCAATTATGCCAGACCAATAAATATGAGGCACTATCGCCTGGGGGCCTTCTACAGCCACTAGATATTCCTAATCAGGTCTGGACTTAAGTGTCCATGGACTTTATTTTGGGTTTACCACGTTCCAAGGGCAAGGATGCTATCATGGTAGTAGTGGACCGCCTTACAAAATATGCACATTTTTTAGCTGTCTCCCACCCCTTTAGCTGTTTGTCTAAGAAATTTTCAGGCTCCATGGATTCCCTAAGGTCATTATCTTAGACCATGACCCCTTTTTTCAGCCAATTCTGGTTTGAGTTGTTCCTCAAGGCTGGTACCAAGTTAAAGTATAGTACAGCTTACCATCCCCAAATCGATGGCCAAATGGAGGTTACAAACCGTTGTTTAGAGACCTACCTACGCTATTTTGTGGGGTCAAAACCTTGGCAGTGGGTGGATTGGCTGGGTTGGGCGGAGTATTGGTTTGACATGACGTACAATGCTTCTACCAAGGTTTCGCCGTTTCAGGCCCTCTATGGCAGGCCCCCACCTATCCTTTTTAAGGGAGAGACTTACCCTTCTAAGGTTCCAGAAGTTCAATCACTGATAGCTAACCGGGATGAGGTACTAGCAGAGCTTAAGACTAATCTGAACATGGCCCAACAGCGTATGAAGTTTTTTGCTGATAAGCATCGCAAGGAAGTGGTGTATGAGGTGGGCGATTGGGTTTTCCTAAAATTTCAGCCCTACCGCATGAGATCATTATCTAGGAAGCCAAATGAAAAGCTCAGCCCCCGTTATTCTGGACCATATCAGATCATAGACAAGGTCGGTTCTGTGGCTTACCGTTTGCCTCTTGCTCCCTCTTGCAAACTGCACCCTGTCTTTCACGTCAGCAGATTGAAAAAGGCAGTTCCTCCACAAGGGCAACCACAAGAATTACCAGAGGGACTAATGGAAGAGGAAGTGCTACAAACCCAGCCAAATCAGTTGCTACAGGTTCACTACACTACTGCAGGGGCTGCTGAAGTGTTGGTCAAATGGCAGGGACTCCCTGACTGTGATAATTCCTGGTAATTGCTGAGCTCCCTCCTTTCTCAGTTTCCAAACGCTCACCTTGAGGACAAGGTGGCTCTTTTTTTTGGCCGGGAGGGGGGGAGTGTTAAGGACCCATGGTATGGGCAAGTGTATGTTAGAAAGCATAGATATAGGAGGCATAAGGGGGTGGGCTCAGATGACTCAAGCCCAATTGTAACTAACATGTAGAGGAATAGGAAGTAGTTAATTTTGGCAGGAAATGCTGTTAGGAACTCTCAGAATAAGAGACGGAAGGGTCTCAGTTAGAAGGGTGTCGTTTTTGATATTTCTAAAAGAGATTGGAAGAGTCTCTCTCTCCCTCTCGTATCCCTTGTACGAAATTAGGGTTCCTAGCACATTGCTAGGGATTCGGGTTGTGGAAATACAGATTCTTGTTGATTCTTATTCCCTCTTATCCCCTTTCTAGTTCCTGGACCTAACATTCTTCCAAGCCAATTATCAGGAAGTCAACTAATTGTGAGAGGCACATCTAAGCTTCATCTCCCAAAGAAAAAAATCTACTCCATAAACTCCAAGACATTGGGCAACGAAAGAAATTATGCCTATGAATGCTAGATGGGCAAAAATACTGCATTAGAAAAACGTACTTCAGGAAAATGGGCAAGTGTCCAAAATGTCAGATGGCAATAAATTTTTCTCTCTTAATTTTCCCCCAATACATTAAGAGTTCCATTTGGAAACAAGGTAGAAAGATAGAAAAGAAGCAGCAAATAATTGAGAATGATTTCTAAAATCCTCTCAGCCCACACAGATTTTACAACACAAGATTATCCAATCAAATCCCTCAATTATGGGATTAATACAGCTGTTTACAGAGACTATCTACTGTCCTCATTACAGAAAAAATATACGGAAATCACTGAGAAATCAGGGCATATCAACACAAATAAAAACGATCACTAAAAATTTGGGCAGAGTAAAAATATATTAAACATTCAATTAAAAAACATAATAAGTCAGAAAGGGCTCATACCACTAAACGTGACCACGTCTCCATTGGAAAAAATAAACACACTCTAATTTTCATTTTTGACATAGAATTAGCCCATTGATAAACATCTGTAAAATTCCAAATAAATAAATAAATAAACAACAAATAATAAAACATCTTAGGCAAAGAAGAAGACTTTGTACATATATGAGAAAATCAGGAGGAAACGTCAATCACAGTTCAATAGGTATTATCCTTGGCTTTTGGATTGTATCAGACAGAAAAACATTACGTGATCCATGTTTCCCTTCTCCTTTTTTTACATATTATAAAATTACATAAAATATAATTTAGATCAACTTAAGGTATAACAAAAACTAAATTATACAATAGGAAATAAGGTAATTCCTCAACTCTCATTGTTGTTAATTCATTACTTTATTTTGTATTGCATTTCAATGGATTGATTGTGATTCTTCAAGTATATCTTGAAATTCAGTACAAAAGAAACTGCTTGATTTATCAGTTATTTGAAGATTTATACAGTGTTCCACTTAAGAAATCTTAGATCAAATTTAGAGAGACTAGGCACAAGAATTGTGAATTGCTTGAGTAGGTAGCACTTAGCATTTTGATGTTTATATATACAAAAGAATAAATACATCTTAAATTTACAATAACAATAATAAAGAATTAGACTATTTCCAATGACTCCTAATTTTTCCAAAAGATACATTCATTATCACAATTCCCAATGGCACATGTATTACTATTTCGAAGTCCAACAGTTCCAATCATGACTATGTTGGCATTTGGGTGATATAAAATTAAATAAAAAACAAAACGACATCAAAAAATAACATTAGAAAATAAGATAAGTAATTTCATCTAATTACCCAAAAATAAATCTCAAACTATCAAATTAAACCTGAAAAATCCTCCCAAGAAAGATCTGCTGAAGTCCCTGGATAATATCTTCCCATATCAACAACTGTTGTCACACCCCTCGCTACAGCAAGATTGCTTGCTCCAACCAATGCCTCCCTCCTATCATCTACTGAATCCTCTGGAATCTGGGACATAACAAGTGTCATTGCAGACTCAATCAGCAGTCCAGTAGGTTCTGCATGACAAGTTGACAACAGTCCAATACAACAATCAGCAATACTGCATCAAGTTAGCCAATAGAGAAGCATAAAGGATGTTGAAATCAAATTGGCACTAGGCATTTTCCATTGGTAGAATATATTCATAAACTGAAGTTTACACACCAAAACATGCAGTCCACATAGGAAAAATACATGAAGCAGACTGACAAACAGGAGAGCAATAACCTAGTAAGGGAACTGCTGCTCAAAATGCCAGCAAAGGTTGGCTTGAAAGTTGAAACGGCAACAGGACATGCTAATATGTTTGTCAAAAACCAAGTCTATTAAAAGCTTAAGTTGTTACGTGAAGGCTCATGTCTGGCTTTATATCTAATATTCATTTTGATCCAACAGTCCTTTGGGCTTTAAGCATGGACAATGCATAGGTCTACTTTACCTGCTGCCAAAATTCAACTTTATTTAGAAGAATTGAGGTAGCAAGGATCAAACTATTGACCACTTGATTATAAAGGCTCTAATACCACATCAAGGAGCAACTCTCATAAAATTTTAAGCTATTCGTTGGAAGGTTTCGAATGACTTTACCTAACAATGCTTAGAATCTATAATCTTAGTAACAAAACTCTCAACATTACATCCACTGAATCATCATAAAAATGCAAAAACTTAAATTGTAATTCAAGTTTTTGCCTTTTGTGATTCACGAAGGCACAACGAAACATGGTTAATTAAAGAGGAGGACATGCAAACAGGGTAATCCCAGATTACTTGTAGGAAGGTCCACTCATCACAGTCTTATATTCTTTAGAAATTCACTTCATCATCCTATCAACAAAATGTCAAAAACAGCGAAACTACAAGAATGATCAAAATTCCTATTAATACAAAGATAACAAAACATTACCTCCATTGGCAGTCCTCTCTATAGTCCCTCCTCTTGGATCATCTGTTAAATTTGTAATCCCACACAACATTAGTGCCACTGAGTTGGCCAAGCCCATGTGACCATCTGTTCTTGATAGCCATACCTGCTTTTATATTTCAAATAAGACTACATCACTATGAAAGAAGATTTTCAAATAGTAAGGAACATTAGAGAAGATAAGGCTCACAGGATTGTAATGAGTGACATCATCGATCCAAGATGCAGCTGGCAGATCTCCTCCCCACAGATCATTGTTCCATCCTCCACCCAAAATCCATGAACCCTGTTTTGTACCTAAAGTTAAAAGTGAACAAAATAAGTAAATAACAGATGGAATAATTCAGAATGTATCCATTTTGAGAACAATTCCATTTGATAATTCCCACTTGGGGAACATACTTTTGCAGATTCAACCACATATTCCTATGTTATTAGCAAGAGAAAGAAAAATGACAATCTTTTCCATAGCCAACTAAGAAATTTTATCTTTCACAGAAGCAACCCACCAGATGAATAGACAAAAATGAGAATCAGATCTCTAACATAGTTGGACTAAGAGTTAATGAAATCAAGGAGATAATTGATGGCACATGAAAAAGTAACCACAGGTATTGTTCTTATTTAGTTGCATCAACATAATATTTAAGACAATCTTTAGCTTTGGAATCTCGACCAAATTTGAAAAATGCAACACAGTTTACAATTGAGTACACAAACAAGAATATGAGTATGATCATCTTCAAGAAAACCACAAGTTTTTTGTATATTATCTATCCATCAAAACTATGAAATAAGCATGGAAAAGCACAAGGATTACTTTGTACTTTATCTTTGATCCTTCTGATAAATTCATCCTTTGCATTCACCCCTCTGAGTTCCACCTGCATCATCTGCTTAGATAGGATTTTAGAAGACAGAACACAAGAAAGTGTGGCAAACATAATGGATTTCTTACATAATAGAAAAGAAATTAGGTCCATACATACAAATGACTTAAGCATCCTAGTCTATGACAACAAAATTCAAGCTAAAATAATTCAACTTTATAACGTGCTCACTTCAGAATATCACCTGATTGATAAGCTAGCAGTATTATATAATTGCCTTCAAGAGTCAAATACTAGAGATTATGAGCATTTCCATGACTATCAAAAGTTTTAAGCGATTTTACCATATGATCATTTCAGAAAAATAAATAAAACAAATTAAAAAAAAAAAAAAGAAAGAATATTTCTGAAAATGGGGCATCAGGCATGCACTAAACCTGCAATCCACCAGGTATGAAATGCACATGGGAATCAATAAACCCAGGAACCACAACTTTCCCACCAACATCCAACACTCGAGTTCCATAACCTGCCAACTCCTACACAACATTTGAAAAGCAAAGCACATATGGGTCAAAAATCCACATAGATGAACAACAAAGACCCAAAGAGGTTGGCTCAAATGGGCAAGTGAAGCAACCAGCAGAGAAGAAGGATAACCAGACCTGCACAAATGAATGGTTTCCAACACGAAGGACCCTTCCATTGGCCACTGCCATGGATTCTGCAAAAGGGAGAGTCTCATCACTCGTATATATCACCCCATTCCTTATAACCAAATCTGCCACTTGCTGAGACCACCGCGCCTTCCAACCCAGAAAATCTGAAAAAATAAACAACAAAGGGTTATTGAATTCCAATGCATAGCATATGGTAACAGGAAGTGTCAGAAACAGAGAGAGAAGAGAGAAGCTAGTTACAAGTTGGGCCGAGAAAAGGGAAAGAGAGAATGGAGAGAAGAAAAGCGATGGAAGCGGAGACGAGTATGTGAACAAAGTTCATTGGGAGCCAATAACCACTCTGACTCTGTCTCTTTCTTTCTTTCTTAAGCAGGCTTGAGTTTCTATTTCTGCTGACTGAGTGGAATTCGAGCTGCAACTCACTATCAAGTAGGCAGACAATCGTAAATTTGCGGGGAAGAAGAAAACAGGGACAGAGAATGGAATCTTACTTTTTGGCTAGAGTGATAAGGTGTTCAGCATCTCTTCTGGAACATCGTATGCGACCGTCGAATAATGTTTGCACGGTTCAAATTTAAATATGTAATAATTAATATAAAATTATGAAATAAAATACGAATTTAATTTTGATGCCTTTTAGTGTTAAAAAAAATCTATACAAACATTCAAAGACAAATTACATTTACCTTCCCTTAAGTTATTCAATATTACATTTTTTTTCTCTTCTAATTTTTAAGTTGGCACTCAACTCCCTAAGCCCTAATTAATTTAAAGACCAAACAGTCACCTCTCTTGACCGTGTCAAATCGTTTGCTCCGTTAATCTCACATGACTTACATGTGATTTTTTGTTTTTTTAAAGATAAAATTATATGTGAAAAATACTAAAATCTCCTCACCTTATCTTTGTATTTTCCCATCTCCCTTTGTTCCACCATTCTCGTCTTCCAACATGAAAGTTAGGAGAACCAAAGGAAGTAACAGGCATTGCAATGGAACCACAACATAGAAACCATAGCACAAAATCAAAGGAAGTAATAGCCATTGCAACAGAAGGAGAGGACCAGACCTAAGCGGGATTAGTGGCGGCACCTCCTAGTCACAGACGAGCGGCGAATCATCTTGATCGTGGAGGACAAATGAAACAGCGTGGCACTACTCCCTTGCTGTCACGGACTAATAATGTGTTTGTCCCTCCCTCTGGTCGCTAGTGAACTGCTGGTGGTGGAGGCCAAAAGTAGAAGGAGAAGAATGGGTGAGAAAAGGAGCACGATGAGAGAGGAGAAGAATTTGGGAAAGAGTATTTTAATGAAAAGGGCAAAATGGATATTTCAAATTAGGTGTTAATGGAGTTATTTCGCACAAAAATATTTTAGCTAGTTGAATAGGTTGAGAGCCAAGGTATGCCAAGAAACTATTCCAAGATGACCAAGAGACTCGACTAGTGCAAAACACAACTGATTCCCATGATCAAGCAATTAGTACCAAGAGAGGGACTCTGTCTCTCAGCAAATGGGTTCCCAAACTACTGCAAAGAGTATTTGGCAGGCAGATCAGCAAATTAGGTCACAAAAAGGATATTGGCGAATAATTGAAGGCTAATGAAATGGATTGAAACTTAAATAGGCTAAAAGTAAATGAAATATTGTAAACAAAATGTGATAAAGAAAGGCTGTAAAGTGCTAAAAAATAAAGGAAAAGAATGTGAAGTGCATAAAACATAAAGATAGATGTAAAAAAAACTTGTGTTTGATCCATTTGTTTAGGGGATGGGTTTATATATTGTACTCAAGACTATTTATATACATACAAAACTTAACAGTTATCCTAAGGTAACTATTAACCATATTCTCACACAAACATGGTCAACAAACTTCGTCCTGGTAACCACCTCGTAACTGTCTTCCTTGAGTGCACTCTTCCTAGCATAGTGGTAACTACTTAAACCGCTTTTTACCTTTCATCTATCTCTCTACTTTCTAAACTAGTAACCTCCTTCCTCAGCTTCTCCTACTTTCTAAGGAGTAGTCATCGACTTTATCAAACTCCTACTCTTAGCTACTGAAGCACGTTCTTTCTCCAACCAAAGCCCAGCACTGGTGTCGATTACAAGCTGTCAGAAATGCCCAAAGCATAATAGGAAATTCATGCCCTCGACTAATCAGCTAATGTTACTATTTAACTATCGGTTGTTGGCTATTGACTGTTGGCTAAATCAGCTATTGACTATCGACTGAAACCCATATCAGTTGTCAAGCCTCAAAATATGATAATAAGAGTTTCTATAGGTGATTACACTTAGTTAGAATCCTAATCACAAAAGACAAGGCAAATCAACCGAGGTAAAATAGGAAATGGCCGAAACAATATCGAAATAGTCTTTTTCTAGGCCCAAAACGACCTCTGCTAGCCCTGGTTGCTACGTCGACACTCTCGTCTTAGGCTTTCCATAGATATGCAATAATGGTTATTTTGACATCCAGATTTCAGCCAGTGGCCAATTGAAGTTTCGTTGAGGGTTTTGGCCTCCTTCAATCAATTTAAGTCGAGTAACATATTCTGTGTCGGTTGTCAATCATCACCTATTCTTTGACTAACTACAATCGGCTATCGACTAAAACTAACAAAATATTTCCTTATCCGGCTATTTCTCCTCAGCTGATATCCATCCTCAACTAGCCATAATTTTTTGGTGCCAACATAATGCCTCCTACATCTTTTAGTTGAGTGGCAGGCAACGAATCTATAATGATGCATTTTCCAAGGATTCCTAATTCTTCTATTTTTTTTCTTTTTGTGGCTTCTAAAGATATATCCTCCACTAACCAATTAGTCCACCAACGTTTCATGAATTGTCACTTAGTAAATTTTTGGTCTGGTGGAATTAAGCTTGACTTGATTCAATCCTTACTCTTCCTTTTTGGCTTTCCCCCCAAGTACATCATTCCTTTATTTTGCCTTAGCTCTAAAGAGGGCTCCATTGCAAGATATCCTTCAAAGTCTTACCCGATTGACCTATAAGCTAAGCAAGTATATGGCTTTCTCTTGAAAATTGCAGCTGTCAACACTTTGGTTAACATTAAGGCTTCCTCTTCAGCCGAGTCATAGTTATCGGTAGAGATTAATTTTGGTCCCAGGCCTTCTATTTTGTAGGCCCTCTTTTGCTTTTTCTCTATGATAAACTGCTCACTTCTAGAGGCCTTGGTTATTAGCTGATTGAGATTTGCATATTCCAAAGCAATCAGCCTCTTCCTTAGCCAAGGATATATATTGCTTGTAGCAATGATGGCGTAAGCAGTTTCTGGCAATTTGACATTGCATCTGCTCCTTAGCTTCTCTTTCCATAAAGTTGGATACAATCTCGTCATCATGTTGCTTAAGGCTCATAAGATTGGCTATCGTGACCTCCGGCTCAGGCCGATAAAAGCGATCATAAAATAACCATTCCATATCTGCCCAATTTTGCACAAAATTAGGAGGAAAGGACGAATAACAAGTAAAAGTCATCGCAGTTAAAGACAAAAGAAATGGTTGTAGCTTATAATACTCATTTTGATTTGCCTTTCACATTGAGCACTGAATCAACTAATGTGCTCTACGGTAGGCTTCTCATCTTTGCCTGAGAAAATAATGAAATCCGGCACTTCAAATTCTCTTGGCAAAGGCATTATTTTCTCTATCCATTCTAGATACAACTTTCGGTATATAGGCCTATTGAGTGGCATCAGCTACACACTGAAATGCTTACTAATGGTCTCAGCTATCATATTTGGATTTATACTTATTTGTTGATTAGCTAGTTGCACCGGTGTAGCTACTTAGCAAGCCTGTTATTGTGGTGCAAGAATCGGTTGAAATGCCGGCAATTGATTACCTTGTGGTTCAGCATTCAGCCGTTGGGAAGTAAACCGTAAACTATTCTGCTAATAGCTCGGTTACTGAGTCATCGATTAATGCACCAATAGTTGAGCAACAAACTACAAACAGTTCTACTGACTATTCAACTAATTGAGCTCTCAGTTGCACAGTTTGTCGTTGATCAACTGGCTGCCCCGATGGAATGATGTACACAGGGTGGCATATTACCTAAGGTGGAAATGATCCTCATGGCTGCTCTGCAACAAAATATTCCTATTCTTTGTATTCATTTCTCCGATGTGGGAGAGTTGAATCTGCCTGAATAGGCATTACTAAGAATACTGGTTGATTGACTAGTAGAGATGGAATAATTGTCCATGGTTGCCCCCAGCATAATCCCCCATGGTTCTCAATTGATTACCGTAGCCAGCTATCAGCTGAGTAGCATTCCATGCACTAGCATGCACTAGAACATGCCAATTCGGCTGAAAAACTGAATGAGTAGTTCTCTAAGGATCAACACCTGGTTGCCCCCTATGCTGAGCAGCACGGCCAGAATAGTATCAGGTGAACTTTTGGTTACCCCCCAACTGAAGTGGCAATGGCATTGTACTTTTGTCTGCTAGATAAATACTTCTTAACTCTTGAGCATGCATGTTTCGCACCTCATCGGCTGAATCACAATCAACTATAGCCACCAACTAGGAGCCTCTAGACCCTGCTCTGTTAGATTTTCTCTTCTTTTTTCTTTATTATGAACTACTCAACTTGAGCTACTTTCCAAGATAGCTAAGCCAAGTCGCAATATTCAGAAACAATGAGCTTTTTCTCTTAACTGAGGGTCCATATTGTTCACAGCAATAGATGCACATTCAGCCTCTAGTAATTGCACACTGCATTTCCCTTTAACATTTCTAAATCTTTCCAAGAACTCTGTCACAAGCTCATTTGCTTGTTGTTAAATTCCAACAAGTCTAACACATAAGCCTTTGGCTGGGGCTTATAAAATCTATCATGGAATAATCACTCCATATCAGCCCAGCTTTATACAGAGTTTGGGAGCAATAATGACTACCAAGTGAATGCTGCCCTAGTTAAGGATAAAAGGAACAATTGTAACCTGAAAAAGTCATTTTGACTAGCCATAGTACATTGAGCTATAAATTGGCTAACATGCTTCATAGTTGATTTGCCATCCTCCTTAGAAAATGTTGTAAAATCTAGAGTTCTAAAGCCTCTGGGAAATTAGACCCTATCCACCCAATCTAGGTATGGTTTCGTGCAAACTGGCCTCTCCAAAAGTCTCAATTGTACCCAAAAATGCCTTCTCATAGCCTTTGTTATGCCACAGCTATCATGTTTGGATCAATCATGTAACATCCACGACTTCCGACTTCCGAGCTCATAGTATTTCCAACCTCTATATTCATCTTCAAGGCTGGACAGACAAGGATTTACGATTTCCGAGTTTGTCTTACAATTCCGCTTCCGATCTCAATATTAGCTTCGACTTCCGACTTCGTTCCAAGGCTTACAATGGATTTCTTCCGATTTCCGACTTAATGCATGTAGCCTACGATTTCCGACCTTTGTGTAAGCGTGTATAAATTTTGACCTCATTAGTATGAATTCCGATTTCCGATTTAGGAGCGAAAATGAAGTGACTGATGCTTCCAACTTACGAGTTCGTCTTCGACTTCAGCACAATTTACGACTTCCGACCTTAGCGATCAAAGATCAAAATGTTCTATTTCCGACTTCGTCTCTAAGGCTCAAATGAACTGGCTATATTCTGAATTCCGACATTATGATTCACAAATGTACGAGATCCAATCTCGAGTCCAATATTAGTAGCTCTCATTTCTATATCTTTCCGAGTTCCGGGATAGAAATTTTATAATTCTCGAGTTCCAACTTTAAGTGCTTGGCTTCACACCAGGCTCTGCTTTCAAGTTTCGACTAAACTGGATGTTTTCTGAGTTCTGACTTCATATACAGGAGGTTCACGAGTTCCGACTTTATAAAGCGTACGAGTTTCGATTTCGTTTCCAGAATATACTGGAAACTAGTCCCACTTTAGGCGATGTGGAGAGTGATTCTACCACACAAAGAGGGCAACGTGGAAAGCAAGGTTGGCTGAAACTTGGCCTTATGTTTAGAGGCCAATCAAAACCTTCCAAGTTAACTCCCACTCATGCCTATATAACATACCCTCCTCCTCTGATTCAGACCCCCTTCTACGTAATTTCTTCTTCACTTCAGCTCTCTCTTTTCTTTTCATCTTTCACCCAACTCCATCATATCTTGAACTTCTACCAAGTTGCAGCTACAAGCTTAAATCAAAATTATTCACGATAAGAGGTAGGAGTTCTAAATTTTTACTTGATTTTCAGATTCTTGAAGTATTGATGGTGGTCTAAATTTTATTTTGATGTGTGGATTAAATAATTATGCTTGAATTAATAGAAGATTTTGAGTTAGAAGTAGAATTAGAAGAAGAAAACTAAGAGAAGTAAATGGATGAGGGTGCTTTCTTGGTGGAGAGTCCACGGCAGTCCGTATGGCGGAGCATACGGCGCCGCCTACAATCGGTCAAATCCGATGAAACCATTTTTAGATGAAACTAGACATCTAGGGCTTTCCATAGACATAACATATAAGGATTTTGGATCAGACTTGAGGGAGATATGAATTTTTGAATCTCGACCTAGGGTTTTGACTCTAGCTCTGGGCAGATTAGGTTCTTTAGGGTAGAACTCGACCTATACTACATGAAAATGAGTGAAACGAACTTTGTTAGAAAGCTTACACATAAGAGAATATCTCATAAAAATTTCAGAATTTAATAAGGTCCCAGTTACTCCCAGTTCTCCACGCAATTCGCCCTATGTCCACACCGGGCGAGAACAGGGCAGTGTAGGAAGGTCCGAAATCGGGGCTTGTAACTCGAGCCCCACTAAGCCAAATTCAGTGGGACTTTTTCTAAATGAAACTTTGTTCTGTTAGCTTTAATATGAGACCAATTTCGTATGAATTGAGTCAGTTTTCGATTTTTAGTGGATTTTTACTTTTAGTTGCCTGATTCTGGCTAGTCAATGGGCAGGCCGAAATAAAATCTAGATATCTTGAGTTGTAGATACCAAAATTAGATGGGACCAAAGAGGTTAGAAAATAGACACATAACACTTTAACATACTCAAATTTGAGGTCCAAATGAGTTAAAATGAAGTTATGGCTTGAATTACAAAAACCGAGTTGGTTGAATATCTTTGAGGCGTGATTTACGCCTTAATGAATTTGATATGGATTTGAGTTCTATATTGGAATATAAATGTGAAGTTGTGTTCCTTGTGATAAATTGGTGTATTGATTGGCTGGCACTATTCATGGGGAAGCGGACACGTTCCGTTACGCTGCCGAAATTTCGGTAGAACCCATGTACAAGTTATGAATTACATGTTAATGCATATGCATTTTTAAGAAAGCCATGAAAGTTATGAAAAGAATTGTGTTATTATGCAAGTTCCATACTACTTGGGCCAGCCTCGGATAGAAAGTTAATGGGAATAGATCGGTGGGAAGGTCGGGGAAAGTAAACCCGGCATTCCTATATAGGAACGAGCTCGATCCTGATAAGCAGACTATTACCCAGGAGTCTAAAATGGCCAAGAACTCCCAGGGGACCAAGAGATGGAAAATGATAGAAAGTAATGAAAAAGTTTATGAAGGAAAGTTCAAGAACGAGTCTACATGATTACATGAATGCATGAATATATGAAATAGTTACATCAAGATGTTTACAATTGTATGTTATAATTGCTCACTGCTATGCATTTATTTATTTCGATTACCATTCTATGTATCCGTATTAGTAATCTATTTTGTTTCTTATGTCAAGTAAAGTAAAACTAAACCTTGCCTTGGACTAGACATTTTCTTAAACTCATGAAAATGGACTTTTCAGCTTGAACACATATTTTATAATTAAATAAAACCCGAGGCAACTGAGAATGTATGTGACGTCAGTACAAGTATAACCAAACCCTACTGAGAATTTTCTTGAAATTCTCACCCCGTTTTATGTCTCCCGCATCATTCTCAGACACTGGCGATGGACTCCCTGACTACCTTTTTATTGAGATTCTGCGTTCTGGCTCCACCATGATCCAGAGTTGGACTCCTTGTACATAGCTGGTTCATGCAACTTCCGATTTTACCTCTTCAGCAACAGGAACTTTGATGTTCCCTTACACCATCCCATCTTCGACCCTGCTACCCCTTATATTGCCATCCCTCTACACATGGCGCACCCACATCCTGCACCTCCTGCACCCGCAGCACCCGCTGATCCTGCCCTTGAGTCACCACCGCAGGCAGTCCCCGACATCCCGTTGAGTTCAGAGAGTGACCCCTCCGAGGCCACCGGCTCGTCGCCCTCTTCCTCCTCGGGACCCAGCGCAGACTATACACCGGCCGAGCCTGGCATGGCTAACGGCTACCTAACGGAGTAGCTTAGTGGTAGGAGATGTTGTACAGCATGACCCTCTTTTGAACAGCATGTAGCTTTGGGTCATGGACTTGACTGTAGGGTTAGCAGTAGGTTACGAAATGTCCTTTGAGGACCATAGGGTATTTTGGCAGATGAGGGCATTATGATCTTTCTGATACACCAGCCCCGTATGTGTTCTACTTTAAAAACTTTGTACATAAACAGTGGCTTCTGATATATATATATATATATATATATATATATATATATATATATATATATATATATATATATATATGTTTACACGTATGCAGTAACACTATTGTACTATACTTATCTTGGTGATATTTTGTTCGGTTCGTTTCGCTTTTAATATAACAGACGCTGCTTTAAATCAGTAGAGACGATTTAAAGAGAAATTAAAACAGGAAAGGTAAATAGAGTATCAACACGGTAACACGACCTGACTAATTTCATGCTATGACTTAAGCATAACATAAAATTAGTAGGGTGTTACAAATCAGCTGAGGCACAACTCCCCTCGGCTCAATACACGACTGAGATTAAACGAGTGTCGTCTGCCAATTGACCCCTTGTTCGATTCCTTGAGGCATTCCATGTGGTGGTTACATGTATGGTGGACAGTACATCAGCTACTGGTGCGCATTAAACGGTTGTGACCTATAAATAGGGGGTGGTGTACCCACAGGCTAGAATGATCCCACAAGTTGGGTAGCATATCCTGTAATCAACTAGATATTAGCCCCTGAATTATAAATATTCCATTGCATATCTCCTTGAGGCCAACTACTTTGACCCATTGAATCAAGAATTGTAATGACACTGATGTATGCGGGTTGTTCCCTATTACTATTTGAGTTGCTCCAAGAAGCTGCATTTCCTATAAGGAGTCCTAGGTTCTTAGGGACATTAGAGGGCCTTCTGATTAATTGTACTTGACCAATCTCGAGCCCTTGATGCCCCTTAGTGTAAGCAGTTGCTTCATTAATAGCTTCAGGTGCATCCCCATGGGTAGTCTTAACTGAGTGGCCATGGATTTGCACTGCTTCCTTATGTTGTTGCTGAAACAGCTGCATCTCATTTTGTACCATGGGCTTTACTATCTCATCTAGTTGTTTCAACACTTTCGGCATTAGATCGTTCACTCCTACTTCGATATGTTGCCTAATGAAGGATGTAAACATAACTAACAGCTGTCTCTCCTCACATCCAATCTGAGTAGAACTACTCACATCAGGAGAAATTGTTGAGGCCTTCGGTGGCTGAAAGGTAGCAGCTATACTCGGCTACTTTGAAGTTACCCCTTGAGGTGTAGTCAAGGCAACCACGCATAACTAATTGCCCCTTGCTTTCTGCCTTCCCAAGTCTCAAATTCATATGCTAAGTATGATCCAACCCCGAAATAGGAAACTTTTACTGATCTGATCCTAATGGTCCCACCAGGCATGCCAAATTTTATGTTTCGTACAAAAATATTAGCTAGCTAAATGGGTTGAAAGTCAAGGCATGCTAGAAAACTATTCCAAGATGACCAAGAGGCTCAGCTAGTGTAAAACACAACTGATTCCAATGATTAGGTAATTAGTACCAAGAGAGGGACTCTGTCTTTTAGCAAATATATTCCCAAACTACTCCAAAGAGTGTTTGGCAGGCAAAGCAATAAACCAGGCCACCAAAAAGATACTGGTGATCGACTAAGGCTAATGAAATGGATTAAAACTTCAACACGCTGAAAGTAAATGAAATGCTGTAAATGAAATGCGATAAAGAAATACTGTAAAGTACTGAAAAGTAAAGGCAAGGAATGAAGAGCACATAAAACATAAATATGAATGTAAAAGAAACTTGTGTTTTGGCCCATTTATTCTGGGGATGCCTCTACAAATTGTGTTTAAGGTTATTTATATG
Source organism: Pterocarpus santalinus (assembly GCA_031439595.1). Classification (NCBI taxonomy): domain Eukaryota; kingdom Viridiplantae; phylum Streptophyta; class Magnoliopsida; order Fabales; family Fabaceae; genus Pterocarpus; species Pterocarpus santalinus. The sequence goes on from CM062529.1 coordinate 27,321,934, forward strand.
CATACAAAACTTAACAATTATCCTAAGGCATCTATTAACCACGTTTTCACACAAACATGGCTAGCAAACTTCCTGTGGTAATGGATGGAATAGTTTGTTCTATTTAAGGTTTGAGTTTGATCTGTGTTTGTGATGGCCGAGGTTTCCTTTCTTGTTTGGGTTAGTTGGATGTCTTGGATTAAAAGATGGTAATGGTAATATAACAACCAAGCCCTTTCTTTCTAGGTAAGATTGGTTGAATGGATCAAACTATGTTATAATGTGTTATCATAAATCATAACTGCAGGTAGACCAAAAAAAACACTAAGAGAAGCCACTAACAAAGACCTTAATCTAAATGGTCTTTCCAAAAATTTGGTTTTAGCCAAGCACATTGGTAGCATTTAATCCATGTAGCTAACCCTGACATCTAGTTGGAAAAGGTTTTTTTTATTATTGTTTTCTACTTGATGAGGGAAACATAAGAATGCATATGAAGGCCATAAATAAAGATCTAATAAGTAAAGGAATCTCTTTCTGGCAAAAATTGAGATTATAGCCTTAATTTAGCTTTTGAAATGTTAATGATCAATGATCTATGCCCAGGTTGGGTATTAATATTTGAAAAATGGTTGCTTTTTAATGGTCAAAGTGTCGTTATTTCATTATTATATGGTGATTATCTTTTGTTGGATAAGAAATAAGTAGTTCCAATTGGTCAATATAAAAAGTGGACTTGAAAATTGAATTGTCAGAATTTATATTTAGTGACAAATGCTTGTGCTTTTGGATGTTTGATTGATTTTATTTTCTTTCATAAACTTATTTAACTAACATTTATAATTTATTAAGCATACCAAGAGTTTGTACTATGTAAAATAATTAGTCTTTGTTGAAGAAATAAGCTAAAGGTGTGCATGTAATACTAAACTAATTCTACTATTTAAACTGTGATGAAAGTCAAAAGAATCACCACGAACTGAATTTGGTTCCTACCTTCCTGGTTGATGACTTGATTTTAATGAAAAAGAAGATAAATTTAGGATAATTTTGAGAAAAAAAAAGAAAGAAAAATTAAAAGAGCATACTAGTGAAACGAATCATTTAATATAACATCAGACAATTTGTCTTATAAAAAAAAGTGCAAATATCACTAACCACCCATGAGGTTTTAAACTATTACATTCCACCCCATTTTTGCCCAAGAATGCAATCTGCAACCATGGTTTGTTTGATGAATTTAATATCACAGTTTAAATGAATCCCCAAGAAAGGTCGTTGAAGTGCAAACCTCCAAATGCTCTACCTCTCCTCTGAGACATCCCAAATCGCACCCAAATCGTACTTGGAAAATGAAATGAAGCTATCGTGGTTCTTGTCATGGAGCTCCATCTCCCTTTTGTGATCGATGTAGGACCTCTTTCTGAGCCTGCTAAATGTTCCACTGAGTCAACTCGTGCTCTCCACATTGATCTTCAGGAACAGAAGGACCAACCTGTCGGTGATGTTGAACTTGTCCACGTCGTTGAACCCATTTTTTATTTAGTCGTTTATAGTGTAGGGGTAATGGGTTTAGGATATATACCAGTTGTTTATACTGTGCTACTGGTGGTATTATATCGTGTGTGTATTGAATTATGTTAAGACCCTTATTGTTAGGAATAACAATCATTGTAAAATGGTTTTCTATGTGTAATGCGGCTTTCTCAGTGAATGTATGAAATTGATATATTATATAATAAAATATTATTCTTTGCAAATTGTTTTTTGATACTGTTGTATTGAAACTAGTGTAGGCATATAGTCATAAGGATTATGAGCAAACCTTGGAGAAACTCTTCATTTTTGTTTTTTTTTTTAATGTTTTTTTACTATTTTGTCAAGGCAATGATTTGTCTATAGAAATGAAATAAAAAGAAACTAGTTGACACAACAGCACATGGTTTTAAAACATATATACCATAACTCCACTTTCAAAATCTGAACTACTAAATTATAGATGAGGTCATATTTGTTAAGCTTTTCTCATACTTGAAAACTACAATAGGTTTAACTTCTATAAGTGTTCAAATCCCTATTAAGTACACCAAACTCTAAACCACTCGAAATGCATTTACTGTAAAATGCATTAGCTAAAATCCTAAAACTCCATTCTGCAGAAAGTATTGATAAACACCACAGCCAATATTTTCCTGTGTTCAAAATTGCAAATAAAAACTGTTGCATAATCAACAAATTGCTCTAAGTGGTTAAGTCATTCCAATCAACCTATTGGTCTACCACATAAACCAATAAATGCAAACTGTAAAAACCAATAAATATGATCCAATAAATGATAAAAAAAAATACTGCAGTATGCAAACCAATGAAATTATATAAGCTATTAGTATTGACAATTCCATTTCATTGATAGCATCAATTTGTCAATCATATACATGTCACTTTACACTAGGTTAATAAGCTTATCACATTTCCACTTTACATTGTAATGTAGTGAAAAAAAAAAGTCTAATCTAGTTGGGAATTTACAAAAAAAAAAAAAAAGAAATTCTGAACCAGGTTTGTCATGCATAAATAACTAAACCTGGTTTACCCTATACAAAAATTCATAAATCTAGAAATAGGGCAAGTAATTCCCTGAATAAAAAATGTAGAGTAAATGCAATAGCCTATGCTTTCTAAGATGCAATTGCAGAAGCTTTAACACCCTCCAAACATAAATGTCATGCTCGAGTCATGGAGTTATATCTAGAAGTTGTCATAGGTACTAAAGAAGACTTTGAAATAAGAATATATATAATATATGGCCCTTTTAAAATTCATACATCTCTATTCAACAGAAATTTTTATATCCAAGTATTCGCTAAATTTACATATAATTCCAAATATAAATTTGAAAACTTCACTAACATAATACCCAGAATAGGTATTGTCCTATTCTTACTTATGTCACGTGTCTTGATGCTTGAGTTGGAGTCTGAGTATTGTACTCTCGTCTGCATCTCTAATTCATAGTAGAAGTCCTAAAGCCTAGTTGCAAACTTGAAGTCTAATCTATATACTAGAATGTTTATGAAAAACGAACAAATGGGTACTAAGGACCTAAGGTGCCCAGTAAGTACACTCCATCTAATAATCGTATAGGGTGCCATCATAGACATTCCAGTCGCTTCAGTTTCTTATGAAAACGTGAACACATACACATAGAAACTGATTCAATTTTAAATTTGAAAACATCCTTCTCGAAGCGGATTAGATTTTAACAATCACTTGGCATATCCTATGACAAACATGATGACAAATAATAGTGTAACAATTCAACCATAACCATAATAGCAATATAACATGAAAAAATGTTTAAATATGTATATGTTAATGCACATCCTTGACTTATGTAAGTGCACTTAACTTTCTTATCTCTTTCTTTAACTTGCAATCTTTGCTTTTTTGTACTTGGTCCTCTAAAGGTGAATGGCCTCTTCTTACCTCTGATTGATAGCCTGCTTCTGAGGTTTGAGTTCGTACTTATACATGAGTGTCGGGTTTATTTGCTCGACCCTTACACCGTTCTATTCCCCTTAAATCTGTTCAGAAGCTAGCCAAGTCTTAGATAATATCGCCCTGGCCCACTACGAGGTGGAGGCTCGGTACATCGTCTTGCAAGTTCTTATATCTTTATTCTTTCTTAGCATCATCATGCATGCATAGGCTATACGCACTATGCATATGTCTCATATTTTACATTCAAATATTCATGCTTGCATGATATTCGTGGACATAATATATAAACATTCATAACTGTCACATACTTTTGCCGAAATTTCGGCAACATATAGTGGCTAAAACGTGGAGGGTTCCGAAAAACAGATAGTGTACTTAGTCAACCAGCTACTTGTATCAATCATAATATTTCTCATCAACATTATACCAATATAATCTTACATTGGTATGGAAGTGTATTAAGTCTCATGTCCTTGAACCTTTCATAATTTGTGGAATCTCTAAGTTAAGGTAATCCTTCAAATTAACTCACTTACCTTAAATCTATCATATTTTCTAAATTACATCATAGCTCCATTTTAATTCATTTTGACCTAGAAATTTAATATGTTGTAGATATGTTTGTCTATCATTACAATTCTTTAGTCTCACTAAATTTTTAGGTCTATAACTTGAGTTATTAAAGTTTTACCCAAGGTTATCATGGTAGAAGATAGACTTACACACTTGATTTTAGAAAATTAGTAAAAATCCATTATGCATAATTTTTATCTGAAATTGTACCAATTTGTAGCTATTAGAACCATTTTTCAATTCTCATAGGTTTCACTTTAATTGGGTAACTAGAGCTCAAGTTATTAGCTCCTTAAGTAGGTTACCTATCTCAACCTAAAATAAGTATGAGTCAATTTCCAATAAATATTGGGGAAAATCCACTGATCATATGAACTTGAAATATTTATGGCATAATATACTATGTATTATCTTTCTTAAAAAAATTAGTTTCACTTAATTTGAAGTTATGTAAGATAATTTATACCCTTAATATCACACTCTGGTCAGAATAGAGAGTGAAATCAAACAGCAAAAGTAAAAAATTCATAACTAATTCATTTTAAATCCAATAGTCTTATAATTTATATCTCTGGATTTCTATTGAAGTCTAGTTTCTTATAAAATTAGTCTCATTCAAAGTTAAGTTTTGTAGGCTGAGATATGAGCTTCGCCATACAAACATTGCCTAAGATTTTATTTCACAGCCTATTTTGTTTTGGTTTCTTCTTGATCTCTTGAGCTATTCACCAACCCAAACTAGGTTTTCCTATCTCAAATCACTAAAAAACATCCATAATATCATCATATAAACATGAATCAAGGATATCACAAGAGAATCACATCAGCCACATAACTCATACAAGACACTAAAAGCTAAGAATTTGAGCTACCTATCTCAAAATCCTTAAAACTATGGAAGCAAGGAAGGTAAAAGCAACATCCTAACCTTCCTTTCTCACCATGGCAGTACCTCACATGGAGGTGGAGAGACTCCACTTGAGGTTTAATCATCAAATTGATAGAGGGATATTGTTGAGAAAGAGGTGAGGATCAATTTTCATAAAAGGAGCAAGTGATTTGGAGACCAAGAAGGCCATGAACTATGAGCTTGAAGCTCATAGCCATGGAGAAGAAGAAAAAAAGAAAAATATGAGGAAGGAGATGGGGTGGTGGCAGCTGAAACTTGAACGAGAAAATGGGGAAAAAATTGACTTATTTGACAAGTTGGTGTGGCTTGTTGGAGTAGCCTTTGGGGTTAAATCTTATAAGTTGGTTTGGAACAAAATTAAATTCTCCTAGACTTGAATTTGGGTGGCTCATCTTTAGCCACCACGAGGGTTTTAAATTAACACTCATACGCACAAATAATATAGGACCCTTAATAATTATTTCAAAGTGTCCAGTTATTAATTCGAGCATTACGAGTTATCCAAGTTAATGTAATATTGTGTGAGTAATCTCACTTTTATTTACAATTATGGGTAAATTTATAGTTATGACATGTATTTTAATTATCTATCGGTGTAATAAGATTCAAGACTAAACCTTATACATTGAGATTTTCTACGGATGCTCCTCTCGACAACCATAAAGCCTTAATTACAATCTTGCCATTATAACTTGATAATTACAATTTTGTTATTAATTTTTCTATGATTTGTAAATTTACACTTTTACCTTTGTCTTAGGCCCGAACTTCATTTTATCCTAGTTTATCTTTAGAGTTTAGGATGTTATACACTATCCACCTTAAAAAGAATTTTGTTCTCAAAATTTCCTAGTAGAGAATATTTTGGTATAATCTTTCTAACCAATGGGGGAAACTCCCTATTCAAGTTTGTGCTTCGTTCCAAGCTTGCTTGCCAGTAACTCTTCTCCTTTTATAATTTGTCTTTGACCACTGAGCCTCTTAAATTACCAGGTGCCTTAGTTGAAGTCCCATCATTATTTCGGAGAATTGTGAGGCAAATAATAGGATTAGTTGGGAATATCAACCCTTTATTCTTTGGGGTTTGCTTGTCGATTCCTTCTTTGTATTGAATCCACAACCAAGGTTCCCTCTCATAAGCGAGTATGCTTGTCCACAGACCTCATCTTTGAGGAATTTATGGATGTCCTTCCTAACATTTCTAAACCTTCTCCGGTCTCGGTTCTTTCAGAGCCGTTATGAGTGTGTACAGTGGTTCCTCCTAATTTCCATTACATGAGTTAATTATTGAGACTTGTAGTCCTTCTTAATACCATTCTGATGTCCTTTGAAATTATGTCACCTTGTATCATGTCTCTTACGAGGCCATTTCATTATTGATTTGCAATCATTTTTAGCGGTGAATCTTTGATCACTCTACTTAACTTGGTTACTGTCCTATAAACTCGCAAATGGGTCTTAGGGTGTGCCAGTTACTCTGCAGTTGACATATGGCTAGAAAACATGGAATTTTTCTGGAAAGTTTCCTTATGAAATCTTCCTGAATTTATGGATTAATCCAAATTATCGGGCATAGGAGATCGTGATCAAAACACCAGCCCATTCAATGATTCTTTTTTATTTGTCTCTAGGAGAAATCTTGTGCCGATAAATAGTGAGTATGTGCATTAGGTGGTCTTTTTGCTGCCATTTTGATGAAATCACATCCAATCTACAATGCTGATATCTCTATTCTCTAGTTGGGCAGAGGAATTCCCTGCTAGTCTTCCTCTGGAGTTGTTGGGGGTAAGTTTCCAAGAATTCGGTTATTCCTAGCATTTTTATTTGATCTTACTATTAACCTTAGTTGTGTGATACTTATAATGGCTTTACTGAAGTACTCTTGGAAATTACCTCAATTGCCTTTCCCTAATCCTTATTTATTTAACCATTGGTTGACCCAAAAGTGAGTTGTTGTTCTCTTTGAGCTAACTTTTCTTAGCCTTTTCCTTAGCTTAGCTCCCCAAATTCTGCTCGCAAGCCCTTACTTTAAACTCAAATCCCTTGGGGAGTTCCTCTTTTACTTCATTACTGAATGCCTCATGTCTTTATTTCTAATTTTTGGTTACCAAGGTATAGGCAATTGAGTGTGAAGAAAAGGGCTAGCAATCTCTTAATTTTATCAAGGTTATCGAGTTTCACCAATCAAATTTTCTTACAAAGTATTGTTCCAATACGTGCAAGGAATCTTTAGAGATTATATTGGTGCCCAAGTTCACCTCATCTCGAAGATACCCTGATCGATCATGGAGTTTATTGGGGAAGTTACTTGCCTTCTCTACCATGTATCCGACTACTCTTGCCCTTGTGGTTGTTGATAAACCTTCCACTACCTGTTCTCTGGGCCTTAGATGCCAACACAAGAAGTCCTGCAATTTCGAAGGTTACCATCTATAATAGTGGTCAACTTCGATATGTAGTAGTCACAGCGGCTATGTTAAAGTTCTACGGAAATTAGTTCTGCTATTCCCAAAATTCTTGCTCACTTGACCGCCTTTGGTCAATTGATGAATCTTTCTCCATTGGGGTTCAAAGTGTAGGACCAGGGTCTTCCTCAAAATTGGAATTATGGATCTTACTTCAAAACTTATTTTTCCTTGTGAGCTTTATTTCGTTCCTCATTGCTGGTTAGATAGATCCCAGGTTGCTCCCATTATGTAGCCTCTCGATCCTCATCATGAATTCTTGTTCCTAGGATAGGATCGGTCAATGTGAGGGAAGGAAATGATAATCTTGCTTCCCTACTAGGGCTACAATGGTGTTGTCATCACCTATTCCTTTCGTTGTATTAATAAGGAGATTCCTTGCTCACTACTTCTACGTCTATTTTGTCAACGTCTATTCGTCTCTCGCTTAGATAACATCTCCACTTATCATAAGTTTTCTTTTTCCTTAGGAAGCCTTTGCTAGTCTTATCTACATATATCTAGCTGTCCTTCGATAGGATAGTGGGTCTTCATACGCCACATTTAGTCTAATTCCAAGAATGGAGACTTAATTGCTTTAGGCTGAGAACCCTCTCATTACAAAATAAATGGTAAAAAATGGCGATTTTTTTTGCAAATTATGGCAGTTTTAATCGTCATTTTTTACTTGAATGGAAATTTTTAAAACTGCCATAATTGCATCCACCATTCAGTAAATTATGGCGATTTTCAATAAACCGTCATAATTTATGCATGTCATAAAATGGCAGTTGAAAACTTCCATAATTCACACTGCAATTAATAGTATAATTGGTTATTATGGTGGTTTTGAACCGCCACAATTTGCATTGCGATTAGTAATTACGGCGGCTCAAAATCGCCGTAATTTGTGCTAAAATTAGAAAAAAAATCAATAATTAAGGCGAATCAAAACCGCCACAATTTTCGCTGTAGCAGAAAAAAATATTATCTGCTTAAAAGGCATAGTAACAACAGTTTCTTAATACATTATGCCAGGAAATAGTATGAATACCGGCAACATATAGAAGTGATTGTACACAATATATATTCAAAAAACTAACTCCGATTACAAGCAACTACAGGCATTAAAGATTCTAACAAAATAAATTATGCTAATTTCTCACTAAAATGTGAGAACTGTTATCCTAGATCACTACATTATACCAAAATTGCAGGCAACATTATTGTTTGTGTTAATGATGATCCAACTATTATAATGTACTACCAGTAAGTTTAAGTTCAACATAACAAATATGTTCTCGTATCTCCAAACCGGGGATTTGAATCCAATGCTTCCCTAAACGGACCATAAAATGAACTTGCATACCTGTTGGCAACAAATAAATGCACAATTTAAGATAATGAACTTGATACTACACCAAAAAGAGGTGGATCATGGATGAAGCTAAGATCAACCTCCACTAATCCATCTTGTTACACATAATTTCCTTTCTTACAGAATTGGGATGTCAATATACAAACTCAATAACAAGTGAATAATAGTTAGAAACAACAATGTGATTGCTTATAGCAGCAATAAGATGCATATCAAGAGGAAATTGAATGCTAAGCTCTATGGTAGTAAGGAAGTTAAATTTGCTTACAAGTTACATGAGAAAGAAACCAACTAGTGCACAAAACTAAACTTAAAAGATGAATCAACATGCCATGCATTTTTAACCCGATAATACAACATAGATATCCATTGATACTATTTCTAGATCCTTCATAAATACACTCTTATAAGAGATAGAATAGAATAATGAGAAAATGATTACCCATCCTTTTTATTTTAGTTTATTTCTTAAATTTTGGATGTATTTATGCATCGTCATAACTAACTAAACCTTATGACATTTCCATGCAATTTGGCACAAATAGACAAAAAGATAAGGAAAATATGGTCAAGTAATCAAATTACTTTGCTATACAAGATATTATAGAAACATGCTAAAAGCCTTCAACATTAAGAGCTACTCACATGGCTCCCACCCGACCATCCATCATATCACTAGGACTGACAAACCTGCAAAATTTCCTGTAATGGTAAGTAAAGTGGTACCTCTCTGGTTTATTTGCATAGTATATCAACAATCAAGCTTTGGAGATATATATATAGCAAGACGTGTACGACGTGAACAAAACTATAATGGAAAAAGCTAACTCAGTTGCCTGGGTCCCAAAAAGGCCAAACTTGTTCCAACAAAAACTCTCATCTAGATCTATTTTAATTGATATGATTTAAACTAATAACTTAGCATTGGCCAAAAAGAAAAAACTAATAACTTTGCCCATCTTTCTTTTTTTAGGGGTCTTGTTGCCAATCTAAATTCTAATACACATTATTTGCTTGGAATATTTTTCAATTTCAGTTTAGTAAATCTAAATATTCAATTCAAAAAGTTTAGTAAGCTGAGTTTGGTCTATTAGCAGTGTTAATTTGGTATAACTAAATTCAATTATGGATGTTAAGTTGCATGTTTTATAATCAAGTTCTATTGAATAACATAAAGGGAATATCATATTATTTACCACGCACATGTAAAGTATCTTTGAGGAAACTAGATTTTAGTGAAAAGCTTGATGGTTGTGTATTAGACACTTTATCTTAATAATTTTAAAGCTCATTATTTTTTTTCATGTACTCTTAGGTTTTATTTGCCATGCAATATATTAGCTAGCTTACATCCTGCTCCAAAGGAATACCTCAACTCTAATAGAAAATAGATGCAAATAGTAAACATGTAAGACAAGCTGAATTCTTGAGCACAAGATAAAAACCTCACAAAATTAAAGCTATAGAACCAAGTTATTACTTTTATGAACAAAGAATGATACTAAAACTGTATTACTATTACTATCACACACAAAAAGCTATAGAACCAAAATAGGTGTCCTCACCTTCGTCTGGCTTCTATATCTTCACCATTGAGACTTTAGCTATGTTATTGTTGACCAATTTGCTATTGTCCCTTGAATCAACATTTAATTGAGCGACTCTTAATTCTTCCGTGTTATTATTACCCACATTGCAAATAGAGAAGGTAAGAGACACAAGCAAGAAGAAGAGAGAAAGGGTGTAGTTCCTCACTAGTCAAATATTGATCTTAATTTTTTTTTTCAATTTTATATATATATATTTGCCAAACTTAAAAAAATGCATTATATCAGACTGAATACCATGATAAAAAAGGTAATATCATACACATAAGAGCAATATTAATAAAATAAACAATAGCAAAAAACTAGTGGCTACAGCCATCATTCAAAGTAAGAAACTAGTTTGATAGTTGTTCCTCTCTTTGACATAAGTTCAGAACTTAAAAAAACAAAAAACCAAATGTAAGACAAAAATGGCGAAACAAAAAAGGATAAACAAGCTAGGAAACTGCCAAAGCTGATCAGATCATCAAACTTCATTAGTAAACATTAAACTACATAAGCTATCAAAAAGTTTGTATAGGACGTTAGATAGTAAATAGATACCTTGGTTGTGATGACCAAGAAACTAAAGTGCGTGCAAGTAAATTTGATCCTAATACCGGAAGCAATAGCAAGTCAAATGTCAAGAAGAAAAAAAATATGAAGTAAGTACCACTTGACAGATAATGGTGCTCTACGAACCTAACATCAACCACTCAACATTGGCAATTTGCAACATCGAAAACCACTTTTGAACATCTTTTCTCCTGCCATTACATATTAGAGACCTGTGTCTCCCCTTAAATAAGAAAATCAGCAAAATTGTATATCAAAAGAAAGCAACATCATATACAAGAATTATTGAATCAACACTTAACATATATACCTATTAAACTAAAATCTTTTCTATAAAAAAGGAAACAAATCAATAATAATTTGTATTTTGTTTGCTTATAAAATATTTAGTTTATCCAAGAATAGTTTTCAATATGTCATCAACATACATATAATATATTTATGATATTCTAATCTAGCAGGCACATAACTTTGGACAATCAAATATACAATTAGGAATAAGAGTCTTGTAACACCCTCCCGAGTACGTATTATGCTTAAGTCATAATACCTCACCTAGGAGTTGTTACTGTCACTTAATCGGACCTTATCTGGCAGCAACCTTCGGCCACCTTCAATCTTACTAGTCAACTTTGTCTCGGAGGACCTTCTTTGAAACTGCTGAACTATCTGGAGATAACACGGAAATAAACATAGGAGTGAGAATTATAAATTCTCAGTAGGATTTATTAAACTAATATAAACTGTGTCATTGTTGTCATCTCCAGTTTGCTTCGGTTTATTATGAAAAGGTGAACATGCTATATAAACTGCTAAATTTTATAGTTCAAAAATATAATGTCTGAAGCAAAGTTCATTTTACTCACATACTTGGCAATTTGGGAGAGCCCATATGAAACAAATTTCATGAACTATATTAGGAATAGTAGCTGAAACATAATAAAATATAATAGCATCAATATACTGGGGATATAACATCAGCACATAACTTTACTTGTACTTAAATTCATGCATATATATAAAGTTTACTTTTCTTTCTTTTCCTTTCTTTTCATCATAAAATTTTTACATGCCACATTCCAAAGTATGATCGCCATATCATACCCCATCAGAGCGTGATCGCCATGTCACGTTCCTTAGGAATATGGGACCTTCATTCGGTATTTACACTAGTTGGGTCATGTCATGCCTCATGTAAGTCCTAGCCCTTATACTCACACTAGCTGGGTCGATGCTATATCTCATGTGAGCGGGGTGCTTGCATATACCTTAATCTTTAGTCTCGAGTCTTTAGTCTTTAGCCTTTACTGCCCTTGGGTAGCGTGGCCTTGGAGTGAGCTCGTCAGCTCGACTCGTGACCATCATCACACCGACTCACCCACAAGAGGATTCACGTGCCTCTAGTCCTGGAGGGATCTCATTTTGATCATGTGCCTCTAATTGAGGGATCTCTTCTGACCACGTGCCTCCAAGGTATAGGGTAGCTGCCTTCACAAGGAGGGATTCAAAGTGCAACTGCTTCCAAGTGAAGGGATTCATATCTTATCTTATTTAACTGCCTTCACTAGGAGGGATCTCGTAACTGCCTCCAGGTGAAGGGACCCACATTCAATATATTCATATAATTCACATGTTTCTGCAGGAATTTCGGCAGCATAACGGATCAAGTCCACTTCCCCGTAAATAGTGCCAGTACATCAGAATACCAATTTATCATAGTGATCACAACATTGCATACTTGTTTCAACATTGAGCTCATAATAACATGTATCTCAATAAGGTAGAGTCTCTGCCTCAGCGAAGTCCGTCAACCCGATTTTTATAAATCAAGTCATAATTTCTACTTAACTTATTTGGACCTCAATTTTGGATATGTTAAGATGTTATGTGTCTATTTTCTAACCTCTTTGGTCCCATCTCATTTTGATAACCATAGCTCAAGTTATTTAGATTTTATCCCGGTTTGCCCAGGGGTTAGCCAGAATCAGACACCTAAAAGTAAAAATCCACTAAAAATAGAAAACTAACTCAAATTATACGAAATTGATCTCATATTGAAGCTAACTGGACAAAGTTTTGTTTACAAAAAGTTCCATTCCATTTGAATTAGTAGGGCTCGAGTTATAAGCCCCGAATTCTAACCTTCCTGAACTACCCTATTCTGGCCTAGTTTGTATATAGGGCAACTTTCTTGCATCACTGGGAGCAAACGGGACCTTATCTAACTCTGAAATTTTTATGAGACATTCTTCTATGTGTAAGATTTCTAACAAAGTTTGTTTCATTCGTTTTCAAGTAGTATGGGGTGAGTTCTACTCTAAACAACCCAGTCTGCCCAGAATTAGAGTCAAAACCCTAGGTCGAAATTCAAAAATTCATAACTCCATCAATACTAATCCAAAAGCCTTATATGATATATGTATGGAAAGCCCTAGATGTCTAGTTTCATATAAAAATAGTTTTTTCGGATTTAAATGGTGGTATGCGGAGCCGTACACTCTGCCGTACGGACTGCCGTAGATTTCTTCAACTTAACAGATTCTGTTTTGTGCCTTTTGGTGTTTTCTCATTCAAATCTCAATCAACCCAAATAAAAACATGATAAGTCAGCTATAAAACATCACACCACCACCATATATCATCAGTTACATAGCAGAAGAAATCAATCCTAACAGTTATTAGTTCAATAAAATCATGCAAGGAAGTTGAATCCTACCTTTAGTTTAATGCAAATCCAGTTAGATTTGGGTTTCTCTTGATGAAGACGATGATTAAGGCTTGAAGGTGGGAGGAAATAATATGAAATAGAAGAAGAGAAGATGAGGAGAAGGCAACAGAAAAGGGACGACAAAATGAAGGAGATGAGAGGAAATATTGAAGTTTTAATAAGCCTTGCTAGTTGAAATTCTCAATTTCTATTGGATGTTGCTTGAATGGCTAATAATTCAACCACACCTCCCCATTTCTTATGGCTGAGAGCAGCCCTTACAAGGGTAAGGTGGCTGAGTTTTTGGCCTCTAATGTTAGGGTTTTCAAGGTGTAATTCTATTGGTTCGATTCCAACAGTTTAAAATACCGTAATTTTACCGATTTCCTTCAAATCGGTAGAACGGTTTTGAAGAAATTTGAGAAGTTTTATATGTTTCTATTCTAATTATCTCTAATTTAACATCTAATTAACTCTTGATCAACCTTTAATTAATTTCTAATCAAGCTTAAAGATTCAATAAAATCAAATAAATCGATTAACAGTGTAAATTAAACGTTTTGCAAGTTAAGGGCCTTTCTGGTTTCTGTTGTTTATGGCTAATGGCATTTTCATAATTATAGGTAAATCTAGGGGCATCCCACATCATTTCACATATGGATACCTCCGTGGCTCAATCAGCTGAGGTTTAGGTTTCTACGTTTTTGCTACGCGAGTCTGCTTCGTTTAAAACCTTATTTTACTAATCCTGTTGATATAAGGACCTAAATGTCATTTTCTAAAATATTCAGCGGCAAGGCTGTAAATAATATATAAGGACCTAAAGGTCATTTTCTAAAAAGTTTAAGGGAAAGATTGTGAATAATAAAAGTTTATTTTAATTATTTCCTATTACGTTATATGGGGATGTTACAAGTCTTATCCTGCAAAATAAGCATAACGAAATATATTAGAAAATATTTTCAAAGGGCTAGGTCCTTCATAAGCAAATCAGAAATCAAGGAATGCCAAATAAATGCATAAGTTATAGATAACTTGAGGATTTCCTGTAATCCTTATCATTTAAATTCTAATTCTTATCTTCCATCTACAATTTGATTGTACTAAAGACCAACAATTTCTAATGAAATAGATCAAATGCATACCAAACATAAAATATAATAAGACATCCCCAAAGTGGCATCTGCAATACAAAGGGATTGGTAAGATTAATGAGATGCACATAATGAGATTAATGAGTTCATATCGGCAAAGAAGAATTGCTAGAAACAGAGCTTGGCCTTCACAGTAACATCGAACCTTATAAAGCCCCTTACAAAGCCCTTCAGTTCAAGAAGGCACGCACCCACCCACTCTCACATCAGTCCCAGTCTGAGGCAGCAAAGAGATTTGCCAACGGGATAGCCAGAGTCAAGGTTGGGGAGTTGGTGGTGTTAGAGGAGGAGGAAAAAGTAGCGAAAGGTTATTGGTGACATCGATGAAGTCTTCATCATTATCATCGGAGATTTGAGGAGGCATGTCAATATCGTTGCAATAAATTCTCTTCTGGCTTTTGGTGTCGTTGTTGATAATGGGTTTTGGTTAGGTGACATCGATGGGGAAGGAGAAGGAGTGGTGGTTTGGCGACTATTAAGGGAAAAGAGGGACATTAGGGATCGGTAGGGGCAGAACGGCGTGGTAAGGGGGTTTGATGAAGTGTGGGTTCTATGAATTGTATAGTGAAAAAAGAGTAAATCCTAAATTTAAAAGTCAATGAGGGTGAGGGAATGTAAGACAAGGTAAGGGAAGGTATACTAGCATTGTAAGAGGGAAAGAGAGAAAGGTAGCATACTTCATCGTGCAAAAGAGGGAAAAGAACTGCAAAAGTGACTAAAAAATTTTGCATACACCTAATTGAAAATTGAAGGCAGTTCAAAAGCCGCAATGTTATATAAAACCACCGCAATTTCGATACTTTTACGGAAGTTAGTAAATCATCGCATTGTTCTTAATAAAATAGCGTTTCTTTAAGACCGCCGAACTAAAACTGCCATATTTTTCCCAATTTTTTGTAGTGTCTGATCTTGCATCATAACCTTGACCACCATCGAGTATAGCTCTGAACTCTTTTATCTTATATTGGTGCATTATTTAGTCCTTATTGGGGTGCATCAAGGTGCCCCAAGAGTCTATTAGATTCAATAATGCCATTACCAGTGTTAGAACAAGCCAGCTCGTTAACTCCTAAATATTTTCACTTGTACCCTAAACCTGCACTGAATAACGTTTCTCCTTTTTAATAGGCTATTTCGAAAACAAAACCTCCTTATTTCCCTTTTTGTAGTATCCCATTGTTCTTGTAGAAAATTTATCTTCGTCCTAGTTCGTTAAGATGTTCCACTATATAACTACCTTAATCTATTGAGATCAATTGCACTCCACTTTGTCACCAAACGCCCAATTGCGAGTTCTAAATCTTCATCATCCCATATTAAATCTATATGCGCTTCTCTTTGAAGTACTTTACTTATAGCACTTATTGCGGTCTCTAAAGGTAACCATTATATTCCTTTTCTCATCTCTAAATAGCTATGCCCTCTGACTAATGACATGTCGTAGATAACACTATTGTGTAGTTCTTGGGATAGCTAAGGTTAATGTAGTCTCAATATAGCTGAGTCTTTCCAAAATTTCCCATATCCTTAACAGGTAAAAAATGTTGGTCTTACTTTGTATGTTACCATAGTCCGAGAGCGTCCTTACTCCGAATTGGTAGGAAATATATCGTCCTTCCTCTCAAAGAGTCTCTCAGATCTACTCTTATAATTCCGTCTTCTTTCCTGTACCATGCACAATCGAGCCTTTACCTTGGTACAATATGCGAGCAAACGAATTTCATTAAAGTCCGTCCAACTATCTTGTTCTAGTGCTAAGGCCTCTTTTGATGCGTCTTCGATTTACAATCATTAGAGCATCAGCTCCTAATACCTTTGATGAAGAGGGCTGTTCCACTATTTGAATGGAGACCTAGAAAACTCCTTGTCGTGCATGCCTGAGATTTCTGGTCTTAACTTCTTCCGCTTAATCTTTGCCTCACCCAACTATTCTCCAAGCTCCTTAAGTAAAAAGAATGGACCTTTACAATGTGGCATCGCCATATTGCCACAACTTATTATAATAAGACCATTGACTGAGCTTGCCAATGGATTACCTCCAAGGTCATCCCACCTATGGAGAAGAATAAGGTTACTATTTGGACCACGTGGCATGACTTCATCAGCGGATGGTTACCTTAGTTCTACCGATTATCCATCAAACAGATAAAACTAGGCAAAAGAATCCTCTAGATAAAATCTAGAGAAAATAGCCCAAACTGTGTGAATATTGATGGGGCTTAAGATAATCCACTCCAGGGTGAGGAAGATTCTCAACCGGCTCATCTAGAATTGAGATCTCGTCCTTGATGACTTGAATTTCCGACTTTCTAGTAACACTAGGTAATATAACCCTTTTCCTTTGTGGTCAAGTTTATTATGTCCATAACAAACCGCCCAACATAATTGTTTTAATCGAGTCCCCAGCTTATTGCATTCCCTAGCCTACCAAACCGTCTGCCCCTTGGGCAACCTCTACTATCAGAAGAGTTCCCTGTAATAACTATACCGAAAAGGTTCCTAATAAGCCTATAGGGTGCCATAGACTTCTGTCCATACAAAACCTTATATTAAGGTGATTAGGATTAATTCAGTCAAGTGTAATAAATAGTCCACAACACTCACAGCAAGGTTACCATGTAAAATTATTTATGTCCTCGTCACATAAGGACCTAAAACATGGTTTATCTAGACTCTCAAAGTATACTTCAAAAGCATACTCGATCCATCCATGAGCCTATATAGGATGAACTGCTCTGATACCATAAATATAACACTCTCCAAACATAAATGCCATGCTCGAGTCATGAAGTTATATCTAGAGGTTGTCACGGGTACTAAAGAAGAAATAAGAATATATATAATATATGGCCTTTTTTAAATTCATACATCTCTATTAAATACAAAATTTCATATTCAAGTATTCACTAAATATACATATAATTCCAAATATAAATTTGAAAACTTCACTAATATAATACCCAAAATAGATATTGTCTGTATTCTTACTATCGCCACACATCTTGATGCTTGAGTTGGAGTCTGAGTATTGTACTCCCATCTTTATCTCTGATTTGTAGTAGTAATCCCAAAGCCTGATTGCAAACTTAAAGCCTAATCTATATACCGAAATGTTTGTGGAAAACAAACAAACAAGTACTGAGGACTTAAGGTTCTCTATAAGTACACTCCATCTACTAATCATATAAGGTGTCATTATAAACATTCCAGTCACTTCGATTTCTTATAAAAATGTGAGCACATACACATAGAAACTGATTCAATTTAAGTTTGAAAACATCCCTCTCGAAGTGGATAATATTTTAATAATCAATTGGCATATCTCATGACAAACATGATGACAAATAATAGTGTAATAATTCAACTACAATCATAATAGCAATATAACATGAAAAAATGTTTAAATAGGCATATGTTAATGCATATCATTGACTTATGCAAGTGCACTTGACTTTCTTATCTCTTTCTTTAACTTGCAATCTTTGCTCTTTTGTACTTGGTCTCTTGGAGATAAGTGGCCTTTTCTCATCTTTGGGTAATAGCCTACTTCTCAAGTTTGAGCTCGTACCTATATAAACATGACGGTTTACTTTTCCTAACCCTCACACTGGTCTATTCCCCTTAAATTCGTTCAAGGGCTGGCCCAAGTCTTAAACAATACCGCCCTGTCCCACTACAAGGTGGAGGCTTAATACGTCCCTTTGCAAGTTTATATTTTAATTCTTCCTTAGCATCATCATGCAGGCACAGGCTATATGCACCATGCATATGTCTCATATTTTACATTCAAATATTCATGCTTGCATGATATTCATGTACATAACATATAAACATTCATAACTTTCACATATTTTTGCCGAAATTTCGGCAGCATAATGACTAAAATGTGGAGGGTTCCCAAAAATAGACTGTGCACTCAGTCAACCATCCAATTGTATTAATCATAATATTTCTCATCAACATTATACCAATATAATCTTACGTTGTTATGGAGTTGATTAAGCCTTATGTCCTTGAACCTTTCATAATTTGTGGAACCTTTAAGTTAAGATAATCCTTCAAGTTAATTCACTGACTTTAAATCTATCCTGTTTTCTAAATTACACACTAATTCCATCTTAACTCATTTTGATCTAGAAATTTAATATGTTGCAGCTTCATTTTTCTATCTTTAAACCTCCTTAGTCTCACTAAATTTTGAGGTTTATAACTTGAGTTATTAAAGTTTTACCTAAGGCTACCCTATTTTCAAGACAGACTTGCACACTTAACTTTAGAAAATCACTAAAAATCCATTATGCATCATTTTTATCCGAAATTTGTATCAAATTGTAACTATTAGAACCATTTTTCAATCCTCATAGGTTTCAATCCAATTGGGTAACTACAGCTCAAATTATGAGCTCCTAAAGTGAGCTACCCTATCTTAACCCAAAAAGAGCATGGGTTAACTTTCAATAATTATTGGGGAAAATCCACTCATCATATAATCTGAACTTTTTGTGGCATAATGTTCTATGTATTAGTTTTCTAAAAAAATTAGTTTCACTTAATTTGAAATTATATAGAGTGAGTTATGCCCTTAACATCACACTCTAGTTAGGATAGAGAGTGAAATCCAATAGCAAAATTAAAAAATTCATAACTAATTCATTTTAAATCCAATGGTCTTCTAATTTACATTCCTAGACTTCTCTTGAAGTCTGGTTTTTTATAAAATTAGTCTCATTCAAAGTTAAATTCCGTATGTTGAGATGTAAGCTCCGTCGTACGGCTAAAAGCTAAAGATTTGAACTACTTACCTCAAAATTCTTGAAACTATGGAAGCAAGAAAGGTAAAAGCAACATCCTAGCCTTCCTTCCTCACTATGGAAGCACCTCACATGGAGGTGGAGAGACTCCACTTGAGGTTTAATCATCAAATTGATAAAGGGATATTGTTGAGGAAGAGGTAAGGATCAATTTTCATAAAAGAAGCAAGTGATTTTGAGGCCAAGAAGACCATGAACTATGAGCTTGAAGCTCATAGCCATGGAGGAGAAGAAAGAAAGAAAGAAAGAAAGAAAAAATATGAGGAAGGAGATAGGGTTGTAGTGACTAAAACTTAAACGAGAAAATAGGGAAAAGAATTAACTTCTTTGACAAGTTGGTGTGACATGTTGGAGAAGCCTTTGTGGTTAAATCCTATTAATTGGTTTGGAACAAAATTAAATTGTCCTAGACTTAAATTTGGGTGGCTCATCTTTGGCCACCAAGAGGGTTTTAAATTAAAACTCATGCCCATAAAGAATATAGGACCCTTGAGGATTATTTTAAGGTGTCTAGTTATCAATTCGGGTATTCTGAGTTACCCAAGTTAACATAACATTGTGTGAGTAATCTCACACTTTTATTTAGAATTATTGATAGAGAATCTCAATTTATAATTATGACATGTATTTTAATTATCTATCGGTGTCATGACATCCAAGAATAAACCTCAAATATCGAGTTTTTCTACGGATGTCCTTCTCGATAATTGTAGGACTTTAATTACAATCTTACTATTAAAATTTGATAATTACAATTTTGTCTTTAAATTTTCTATACTTTGCAAATTTATAATTTTGCCCTTGTCTCAAACCCAAGCTTTCTTTTATCCTAGTTTATTCTCAGAGTTTGGGATGTTATAGAAGCCCCTACTGGATTAGTAAATGCAACAGTAGAAGCCCCCATAAGAGTGGCATTTGCATCAGAATCTGCCATAGGATTGATAGTAGAAAAAGCCCCCTCATTTGACATATTGACTCTAGTTATTTTATCCTTGGAGGAAGACTTGTTGACAACTTTCCTCTTCCCTTTTTCTTTTGATTTAGAGTTAGTTTGAGCAATTGAGACCTGGTAGAGTCGGTCTACTTTGGCTGCTTTCCAAGAGTTCCCGGATAATTATAGTTTTAGTGGCTCTATATTTCTTACTCTACAAATATAAAGCGTCATCAATTAGGTACAAAATAGAAAAGGTAAAATCAATACAACTTTGAAGTATAATTACCATCTTAGCTGTGGATGTGGATGTGGATGTGGCAGACTTTCTTGTAGCAATAGGTGCCCATTGACATGTTCTCTTATTGTGCCCAAATTGTTTGCAAGTGTCACATCTCATAGTTGCAGACCTCATTGTGGTCTTAGACCCTGAAGATCCTTCTTCCACTTCCCATCTTCTATTCTTTCTTGGTCTTCCTGGCAGCCTTTTCAAGTATGTTGGTTTAACTATATTTTTTGGACTCTCATTAATTTCCACTATACTTAAGTCAGAAATAGGATCAATTATATCAGCATAAGTCAATTGATAGCAACTCTTGTAATAATGGCTATTGCAGAACTTCTCCACATCTAGTCTAAGGTAAGAAATGCATGATAGTGCATGCTTACATGCTAGACCTATAGTTGTGAAGCAATTTAAGTCAGTTAACTCATTTTAACATGTAAAAAAGTATTCAAATATGAGAATAAGGTGGCAAAAAAAGGGAATAACTTTGATTGCACACCTGAAATTTTCTAATATTTGCACTGACCCATATTATTTTCTAAATCTATAGGATACCTTTTCCCATCACTATTGACAACAAATTCCATTTGACCCGCAAGCACCAAACTACATCTATTAGTCATATATTTCATACTTTCAACCTTTTTCAAGGCCCTATGTGTGAGATTATTCTTCTAAACACATCCATGAGTGTATCTAGTGTGAATATTACCTATCCACTTGACAACTAATAATCCTACCAAAGTGAGAACAGGTTTACCTCTTACAGTCCCCACCCACTAATTAAAACTCTCAGTCATATTGTTGGTAATATGATCTAACTTCACCCTTGGATCAAATGCATACCTTGATCACATATGCGCAGGAATTTTGTCAAGCCATTCAAAGGCATGGACATCTTGCTTTATCTATCTCATTGTCTTGTTAAATTCCCAGTTAGTGTAAGTCCTTGCAGCCTCCCAGAATAAGGTCTGAAGCATAATTCTGGGAAACTTAATCTTGGAATTTGCATAAAGATGTCTACAGCACCACCTATGTTGAGTTGTGGGAAGCATCTCATTTATGGTAGGTCAAGTCCTTAATTACAAAACAACAATTCAATTATTAGGAAAAACAAATTCTTAAAGTTAACTAATTTATCTAAGAATGAATAAAGAAAACAATTTACCTTCTACCTATTAGTCATGAGGACAAGGGGCTTGTCATGTATTGCATGGCCAATCATTGAATCTAGGAGTTGTAGAAAAAAGGACTAGCTATCCCTACTCTCCACTTCAACAATTGCAAATGCTATTGGAAAAATTCCATTATTTCCATTCAAAGAAACAGCAAACAACAAAACACCAACATATGACCCCTTTAAACGACAACCATCCATCCTTATAAAAGGCCTGCATCCTTTCACGAAACCATTTCTCATGGCATCAAGACTTGAAAAAAACCTTTTAAATACAGGAATGGCTTCTGGATTAATCCCCACTACTTCCAACTTGGCCAGTAGCTACCCTAACCAATTCAGTATAGTGTTTCAGCTCGTTACCTTCTATTTGTTCGTTTGCTTTCCTCCTTGCATGATACATTTGCATTCTAGAAACTTCAACCCCATATGTTGATAGCAAATATTCATGAATTGTTTCATAACTCAAATTAGGGTCTACCTTGAATTGAGCAGCCATCATCTTTGTTATCCATGTGGATGTCACATTGATGTTGGTACACTTTTTAACACAACTATGCTACCTATCATACACCTTAATCTATACCACTCACATGCATGACTAGCACACATGGCAGTTGTCCTAGTTCTCTCATTTCTATCTCTAGCAATTTCAAAGCCTTCCCGAGTAGCATAGTCTTTGAGGACCTCCCTAAAAGTGTCCATATTTGCAAATAGCATCCGTCTCTTTAGGTTGAGTTGCTTTCCCTTACTTGGTTCCTTATAAATCTTACCAACATAAGCCCTGTCCAAGTGAGGTTTACCATCACTAAAATCAGATCCATATATATCATCCCCTAAATTCTCAAAGTTGTATTCTAAGATATCATCAAATGCTGCATTATTCTTAGAGACAAGAAAATCATCAATGTCACTATAGTCAACATCAACACTAGTCTCATTAGAAGTCTTTTAGCTTTCATCATCAGAGTCACTATTCCCATTATATCCAGTGTTAGGGCAACTCAAAAGTACATTAGGCTCCTCTAAAAGTGGCTCCATAGTATGATTAACTTCTTCTACATATAAGTGAAGAAGATCAGTACCTTCATCTCCATTCTCCTTAAACCATTTGAGAAGTGCACCATCATTGTCAACCTATGTCCTTCAGTCCCCTGGCAAAGACTTGCCTTAGATGCTATCCTCAAGAGATAGACAATAGAGGTTTTCAGGTTTACATTATTTAAATGGTTCAAGATGAAGATTATCTATGTTTGCCTTGAGAAAGCTTTGTTTTGGGTGTCAAATGACCTGCTGAAAGTGAAAGCACTGATGTTGTTCTCCTGCAAAAATTGCATCAGTTTTAACCAAAGTAGGTGAGAGTGGTTAAGAGTTGTGGGAGTGAGTTAATTATGGTTAGGGGCCGCAAATAGAGAAGTTAGTCTCTCTTTGGAGTGGGCTGCAATTTGGTTTATAGATTGGGGCGGATCTCATTTTTGGGCCAAAATGGGGTGGAGTGTAATACTTTAAAACCACACGATGGTTAGTGATGTTTTTCCCAAAAAAAAAAAAAAATGACCTCAGGCAATTTGACCTAAAACGACGCGTTTTAGTCCTCGAGATAACGTGACCGTATTTTGCGTCTGCTGTCTTTGTTCTTCCTTCTCGATCCAGCCTCGTTAGGGTTTTGAGAGTTGCAGAGTGCACTTCCTTTTCGAAATCAAAGGATTATTTGTTCGCACTGATTGAGATGGCAGACGAAGCCAACAGAGCTGTAGCACCTTTATCCTCTGTTTCATTTGAAATTTCGTATACGACACTTCCTTTAAAGTATTTTCCGGCGTAACCATTTTCCTCTTTTTGATGCATAAATGCAGGCTTTCCTTGAAATTCAAGGTCGCATGATTGAGTCTACTGGCAAAATAAAGCAGGTGTGTCAGAATCTCCATTACTTTTGGAATTTTTTTTATTAGTTATTATCATGAATGATCACGATGAATTTGAATCTGATTGAGCCTATTGATTGCAACTAACTGAATAACTTAGTTTTATTCATGATATTTCTCCAATGCCCGTTCATTTTGTGAGTGTGCCAGTACGTTTTTTTTTTTTTTGCTATTAGTGGGCCAATGCGTGTCCTGATTTATATCTCATTTACTTGAAATATAAATTGTGACACGTGACTAAATATTGATTCACTAATTACTAAGGTCACCCATAGCCTTCGCCAAAGGAATATAATTTTAGGGTTTAGGGTTGATGATACTGATGGAATATAATTCATATCTCACCTATAGTACTGTTTTCAACTCAAAAGGCGATGGGCTGATGATACTGATGGACTCAGATCCTAAGTTGTTTTGATAAATTGGTGATGGTGTTTTTCCAGTATGTGTATGCTCTCGTTATTTAGGAGGATTTAACGTACTTGGAATAGTTGTGAAGAAGCTTTTGTGTTGAAAAGAGTGATTTTGGTAGAAACAATAACCAGAGAGTACTTATATCTGAGTTCTGAACAAGAATTCATAATTTTTGTTTTTGTTGAGAGGCAGAAAAGAAAAAGAACTGAAAACCTTGATGTGTGAGTTTTGCATCTGGGAGTTATATGTTTATTAAGGGATTTCTTGAGACACTTGAAGTTTATGTTATTTCTTGGCTTGCAGGTGCAAAACCAGATGCGTTCCAAAGAAGCAGAAAAGAAGCGTGCTTTTTTGACCTTGGAGGAGCTGAAGCAGTTACCTGATGGTACTAATGTTTACAAGTCCATTGGTATGCAAAGAACGTCATTGGAATGTGTTACAGCTGTTTAATAAAGCATTATCTATCAAATAAGCCTACAAATTTAAAGTTTTGTATTGTAGTTTGGTTTAGCAGATGCCCCAGTTTTCAACGGACATTTGATGGTTCTGTTTCTTTTGTTTTGCAGGGAGAACGTGAGTTGTTGATACCTATTTGAACATACTACTAAATAGAGTTCCAAAAAGTTTGTTTGATGGGGTGTTATAATATACATGACTAGCTCTAATACTCTCTTACTATCATATCATGGCCAGGTTTGTACTGGAGTCCAAGGCAACGTTAATGAGTGAACAGGAGAACAAGTTCAAGGATAGTGAAGCTTCAATTACCTCATTACAGGTATATGTCTTATGTTCATTTGCGTCAAAGCTTCTATTCTTCCATTGTTTTTCTACTGATTTTGAAGGGAAGAATGTTAAATCTCAGAATTGAGACAAATATAACTGGTTTTAGCTAAATTTCTGAAACAGTAAAAATGAGTTTCCATAATGTTTGAGTGAAAATTAGTTCTTTACATTCCATGGCTTTGGACAGAGCTCAAAAGAATACTTGGAGAAGCAGATAGCAGAGGTGGAAAACAATTTGAGAGAGCTGTTACAACAAGATCCTGGTCTTGCTCGACAAATTATGTCAATGAATGTTATGTAAAGTTATTGAAATTAACTTCCAGTGGTCCATTTTCTATTGTGTATTTGAGCAAATAGAAAAATTCAGGACGTGAGAATGCGAGGAAATGTATTGCATGCTTTGTGGATGATTTTCCATCCTTCTTGAAATGTTGACTTTTTAGGCACTGCTGTAAGTTATCTCAATTCTTAGATTGTCATGTTACATTTTTGCAAATCCTTATTATTAGCGTGTGTGCTGTGCTTATCCATGCAGACACTTTCTAAATAGTGAAGTGTATGTGTCTGCTATCTCCTTTCTGGTGTGAGAAATGAGAAGGCCTTGGTGGAATGGGATACAGCAATTTGGTGATTATGGATGTAATAACTACTCTGGGGAAAATAAACACTCCTAAGAGAAACTGTTAAAAAAGATTTAGGTCTAAGTGATCCCTTAAAATTTCATTGATAATAGAACATAATGGCATTATTTGATTTACATAAAATACTATAGGGTGTGTTTGGTTTCGGTGTAGAAAGAGGACGAAATTTTTTATGGGGAAACTCCATATATAAAATTACATAGAGAGTTTATCCATGAAAAATTTCCCAGGAGTTCATCCATGGAAAATTGCGCCCCATTTTTACTATCCAACAAAACATACGCTTTCGTTGTTGAATATGTAGTTATTTAGGATTTTTCGTCATTCTATGCGTTTCTTGTTTGAGTCTAGCCTGTTGTTGGCAGTTATTAGTTGAGACTCCATTTGCTAAAGCATTAGAAAAGTTGTGTTTTCCCTATATGGAGGTTGGAGAAGAGTAGCTTAAAGTTTTGCGAACAATAATAATTGTTTCCCGAAAGGTGAAAATGAAAAGTATATAATTAAGTTCAATGTTCTGTACTTTTCTTTACCCAGAAATCATATATTAATTTCTAGGAAATTTAGTTTATTTATTGAAAAATAAACAAAGGTACGAGGACACGTGAAAAGGTAAAGAAAGTGGTGATTTATGTTCCCACTGTAAAGATAGTGAAATTTCCAAAAATTAACACTCAGATTCTAATTATTATTTTGGCGCAAAAACGCAAGTCTTGTAACCATGAAATGCTCATTACCTCAGTTGTGAGCATCGTAAAGTGGCTTTACTCACTTTCTCATTCACACATAGTGCTCTTCACCTCCATCAAGGTAGATAATGATTGTCTTGAGCTTGCATGTATGTAAATCTGTCTGAAATTGTGCCCTGTATATGCTTCAATCGCTGTTCTGTTTTATGGACTATATGCAATATATTCTGGTTTTTGGCTTTTTTGCATCACTATTAATGTAGTAAATTGTTTATCTGGACATAATGTGATCATTCGTCAAAATAACAGATTGAGGTTGATGCTATAGAGGATGGCTTATGCTAATGAGTAGGTATAGCTTGAGTTTGAATGAAAAATAAATTCTAATTAAGCTATTTGAATTGGACTGATTTGATTGTGGAAATTTTTTTGGGCAATTCAAGCTAAATTAATCTAAGATCGAGTTGGTGTAGTTTAGGTTATTAGATTGAAGTTAAAAAAAAAATTATACTCTTTTTAAAATTATTCTTATAATAATGGATAATGGTAAAAAAATTTAGTTATAATATATTTAATAATGATGTGAATAGATAAATGTCTTAAAAAAATACAAATAAAAAAGATAAAAATAATTTTATTAGAGCAAACCTCAAATTAATCTTTAACAATATTCTCAGTAAATAGATTGGTCCTTAAATAGAATAAATTAATTCTAAGGTTCTTGATAATTGTAAAAAGTAGATACTTTAATTTCTAGCTCATTTGCAATTAATAAAATGTATGATGTATAAGTTATATGCTGATTAAGACATGCTAAACCTATTTCATGTGGTATCCTATGTGGCACCCCTTTAACCTTCCCTGACATCCAGCAAAGAAAACAACACACACACACACACATACATTTAGCCCTAACAATAAGACAATGCTAATAAAGAGGTCTAGTATTACACTTATAGAATTAGTTTCTATTTATTCTTGACTAAGACACTTGTTCTATATATAATGTCAGTCTCAGTATAAAATGTAGAAAGAACAAATATATACTCTTAGCAATAATACCGCTATCCCATTAAATGTCAATTTATCAAGCAGCACACTACTCAATAATCTCCTTTCTCATTACTATTTTAGTCATGGTATTAGAGAGAAGATAGAATTTGGGAATTTTGAAATGTTAAATTTAAAGTTCACTGAGTAAGATGATGAGTTTCATTTTTTATTTTTATTTTTTTTGTGTGTGCATGTTTGAGGTTGTTGGTGCCACATAGGATAGAGTTAGAATTTTTTTGTTAGCAAGCAATATGCACCTCACACTTTTTACTAATTACAAGTAAATCAAGAATTAAAGTGTCTAATTTTTGTAATTGTTAGAGACCTCGGAACCAATTTATTTTTGTTAGGAACCAACCTATCCACCAAATGTATATTGGCAGAGACTAATTTGGTGTTTACTCATTTTATTACTAAAAATTTGAGTATAAAACTTTTAAAACTAAAATAAATTATAAAAAAATTAATTGAGTGATTAAGTTTGATGTTCAGGTTTCAAGCTGAAAAATTATAAATCCAATAACTAAACAACTAGCAAATTAGTTTGATTTAATTTGAATTTTCAACTTTATCCAGTTAATTTAATCCAATGAACACCATATCATTATGTTTTAAGAATTTAGTTACCCATGCTGACGTAATACATGAAATTGTTGGAATGATATAGGACCTCAAGTAGAACTTTATATTTTTTTGAGTAAATCTCCCAAAATTGTCCCCATCGATTTTTTCATCGGATAAGTCTCTAGCAAAAATAAAGTAACGAATTGGTCTCTAACTATTTGCTGATGGACAATTTAGTCTTTCTATCAAGTTTGTCCATTAACCATGATGATGTGACCCATTAAGTAACTGATGTTATGCCATTATCCTTGCCTTTGCATCCTAATCACCACTCCCCTATCACTGCATTGTTTTACATAGTACAAAAAAAAAAAAGAACCAAAACCCCAAAATGACATCCCCTTAACATAACACATCCAAAAGTAGGGATGCAAAAGAAAACCCATCAAAGCGGGTATTCATGAGGATTACTCGTGACTGGGACGGATATAAGGACTGGTTTGACCCCCACAAGATAAGGACAAAGTCTCCATTTATTAAATGGGGCAGGGGCAGGGCATGAGGTCCCGGCCCCATGAAGATTCGCTAAATTCCCATTTATATACCCTATATACATATAGAGAGAGGATTAAGTGAAAGAAATGGTTAATTGTGAGAGTAAGAGGAACAAATCTTGACTATTGGATCTTATATGAATGACCAAGATTAAAGTATAAAGTCATGTAACTTTTTAAATAATCATGTAACCATTAAATAACTTTAAATTTTTACCATCTATGTATAGTTATACGACTTAAATTTACTCCTCTTACTCTCATAATAGACTATTCCTCTCATATGATACATCCCACACACACACACACACACACACATATATATATATATATACACTAACTTACAAATATATTTTGATAATAATACACAATTAAATCAAGTTGATTCAAAGTCAACATATGGTATACTAAAGTCACTAAACCTTTTACTAAAATCAAATTTACAATAATTGACTAATTTTGATCATAATAAAATTTATAATAATTTGGATTTGCATAATATATTTTTATTTTTAATTTAGATTGTATTGTGTTATTAACATTATAATAGATTATACATATTTGTAAATGTTTTACTTAAATTTAAGATTTTTTTGATATATAATTTTTCTCTTTTTTTTTATATTTTTTATTGTATAAACCCATGAATATTCGCAGGAATTTGAATCCCTAAAGAGAATGGGGAATTGGGACCTGTGACAAGGACGAGCACCGGGGGCAAATTGGGGCCGAGGGCATGTCCTTGCCTTTATGGATATCTATTGCCATCTTTACCCAAAACCCCACAAATTCAAAACCCACCATAAACTCAAAAACCCCAAAACTCTCTTGAAGAAATACTGGGTTTTGAACACTAACAGTTAATCTGAATTGTGATGGTATTATATTTTGGAGCTGTGTTGTTAAGTTTTGAAATGATTAAATTGGTCAATATGATAATATGTGTGATATGTGAATGTGAATACTCGGATGTAACGTTATGCTTGCAACGAGAAAAGAATTTATATATAAAACAGCATCAACAGATACAGAATCTTCGAAGACTGTCTGGATTAACTGTAAGTTACAAGAGTAACAATACAAAAACAGATGAAGTAATTCATAAAACATCATTCATAACCTAAAGCATCACTAATAATAAATGAAAAAGAGGAAATTGCATTGTGTATAGGACTGAAAAACAGAAATAATATGTAAACTAGTTGCACATGTAAATGATTTCCTGTTTCAATAGAAGTATTGTTTTAACTCTTAATATGCATAATTCGTTAGTTATTATAAATGATAACTCTTTTTCTAGCTTGTACTAAGCCAATTACTGCTGGAGGAACCAATATGGATTCCAAATCATATAATCATGACAACATACAAAGGAATAAGATTAAATCCAACATCCTTACTCTTAAAAATCTCATTTCTAGAATTGTAACTCTTCCTTCATATCAATTCCTGTCGGCCAAAAAATCAACCAGCTAAAAGAGAAGGATGCGGATGTGTTTCCAGCATCTGCTGTTGAGCCAGAAGAAGACAAAGCTTTCCTGTCCATGACTAGAGTAGACAAATTGTTGGTTAATAAGCTCATCTTCAATCACATCAGTTTTGCTCACAAGAACTGAAACACAATGATATAAGCTCGACAGTCTCTCTCTTCGTTATGTCTTTTGGGAACTTTTACTTAGTTCTCGTCTTAATCACTTGTACAGTTAATCACACTATTACTTTATCCAACTATACTCATTTCAGCCCCGTTTCTTCCTTTTTTTTTTTTTTTAACCAAAAAAACTAAACCTCATTTCATAAATACACGGAAATATTTGTCCTCGGGTTAAGATTATCGTTGTCTTCAACATGGAAAAGCCAAAGTCCTATTATAGTGCTATTTTTACCAACACTTGGATTGGAATTGCTCACAACAACGCAAAAAGAGTTGAGCCAAAGAAGAGTCCAAACACAGTAAAAGAAACTAGCAGAGCAAACATGGTGAGATATCCAAATTGCTGGTCAATGAAGAGCACCCCTCTCTTCAAAAGAATTTGGCTACAAAACTGGTTTTCAAACACAAAAGAAGTGTGGGTGCCAGGAATTCAAATTATGATTCAATATGTTATAGTGGAATGAAATGATGGAAGAAGAAGACACTCACTTACTACGGGTTTGGGGTGGGGGATCATGCACGACAATGCATTTTGGTTTTTTTTTTTTTTTTTTTTTTTTTTTTCCCTATGTGTCAAAATGATTGTAACACCTTGTTTGAAATAAAACTTAGATAATAGAAAATTTTAAAATTTTATATTAAGCTTTATGCAAATAGAGGAATCAAAGTAAATTAAAAGGGATAAAATTTTAAATATGAAAGTGTATGTAAAAAAAAAAAAAAAATGGAACAACAAGAGAAGGGGAGGACCACCAACACCTTAAGTGAGGTGGTCTACCTTAGGCCCCCTTTTACTTCTTCTTTCTCCTTTATGATGAATCTTCATCACCTTACACATCTATCTCAATTCTTTCGCCTTATCTCTCTCTCTCTCTCTCTCTCTCTCTCTCTCTCTCTCTCTCTCTCTCTCTCTCCCCCTTATCACCGCCTCGCGGCTCTTCCTCTCCGTTGGACCGCCACCACCCCGCGGATCTCTCCTTGGCTCGTCTCTCTTTCTCCGCAGTCTCTCTCTCCCTCTCCGCCACCACTCTCCTTCCACTGCACTCTCTTCAGGTCTTTCTCTTATCGCGTATTGTCTCTCTAGGCTTGGGGGACCTCTATTTTGCTTCTTCCCAAATCAACCCATAGCTTCTTGGTGAGTATTACCTATATTTGAAGTGGGTTAGTGAAAGTAAACATATCCTGTAATTGTTTAGGTGTGATGGGTTCTAATGCTCTGATTTTATGTTAATTAGCTAAATTTTAGTTTTACCTTAGGTTAAATCACAATATTGAGTTGTTCTAGTTGCTAAAGTTCTGTACTTTGATAAATAATGAGTTAGATTAGTTAATTTTGGGTCATGTATGTAGATTTATTATGAACAACTTTATTTGTTATGGTAATTTTCTTTGCAGTGAAACTTTGTCATTGATGAACTCTAAAATTTATTGGAGATATTGTTAGTATATATGTTTAGAAAAAAATTTGAAAAAAAATTGAGTGCCATGTAATAAGTTCTATCTTAATCCTTACTCTTATTTATAGGCATAGGGATAAAATTATAAAATTATTAGTCTTCAAAAGAACTAAAGAATATATAATAGATAATAAGAAACTTACATTTTAATTGGTAAAGTTGTAGAAAGAGGGTTGGGATTAGATTCTAACCATAGAGTTATGTTTAAACTGAAAATAATTGATCCGGTGTTGATTACAAATTCTTCAGGTGATCAACCTCCGAGTTCAGCAGCTCCTAGGATGCAGATTGAAGTCCTCTCTTATTCTGTGAATGGACAGTGCTTCTATGGCATATGTGATTTATGCCATCAATTTTGGTTTGGTTTCATATATATATTGAAAGCTTATCTTCTATATATATGTGTTCGATTTCAAATGCTTTACTTAGTTAGTATATCTATTATATAGTATGGTATGCTCAACCTATTATGAATAAATTCGCTTTTGAAAATAAATCGATATGAACCTGTTGAAGATCTAAAAGAATTCTGAAAACAAATTATGGATTTCATAAATGAAAGGACAAGCTCTGATCTTTTGTTTGGATTGTTAAAGTAATTTGTTAAGTAAATTATATTTTGGAATTTTCGAACTTTGATGAATACTTTTGCTCTCTAGAAATTTGATTTGATGTTGGTTACTTTAACTTTTTATTTATATCTATTACTGTAGTTTCTATATACTTTGTGGGAGGATTCTCATTTAATCGGTAGCTAGCGGTCGCTGACGTTAGCTTTGGTGCACTTTGGTTCGGACCCAGCTAGCAGGGGTGTTACTAGCTTGGTGTGTGTGTCAGGCCTATGCACACTGCCAACTTAGTCAGATTTGAAGGGTCTAACCCTTAATTGGAAATTTCTCATAATTGAAAACCTCCCTGTCTTGGATTTATATTTGAGAATCGTGTTTTAATGTTATGAAATAATGTTACTTCTTTATATATATACATAGTATTTAATTTTGATTCTTTATGTAAATATTATTTAAAATTATGATTTCTTATTTAAATGATTTCTCATTTAAACATGATTTATGATATTAATTGCTTATTTAATTATACTTTACTTTATTTCCAGAGTTTATCCTCATATGTTATAGTTTCATTGCCTCTCACTGAGTCGACTGGACTCACCCACTTTCCTTTCCTGTTTTCAGATCCTAGGGTTGCATCTGACATAGTTTCTCCAAACTCGTAGTGTGCAGACGCCTTTTGGTAGTCTCTTTAAGCAT
The DNA here is from genome assembly GCA_031439595.1 of Pterocarpus santalinus. Taxonomy (NCBI): domain Eukaryota; kingdom Viridiplantae; phylum Streptophyta; class Magnoliopsida; order Fabales; family Fabaceae; genus Pterocarpus; species Pterocarpus santalinus. Next base: position 27,354,949 of record CM062529.1, read on the forward strand.
AAGAGTCTTCTATAAATTCTTATATTAATCTTTGGATAAAGCTGCTGCCTTAGAGTTGCTCCACAATCCACAGACATGATCCTGTTACTTAATATTCTTTTAAATGAAATATTTGTGTATAAGTCTTTCTATATTGAAAATTATGTTTCCTTGTACGTAGACTAATGAATATGTACGTATATGCATATGTATACTAAATATATGAGAGTGAATGGATGTGTGTAAATATATATGTAAACTATTGAGAATGCTCTGAGAGTCTCAAATTTGGATATATACTAGTTGACTGTTTGGTACAGGTCTGGCTATTACGGGGAAACTAGAAAAACAGGGTAAATTCTGTCCATTTGTCATGAAAAATTGGCATCTTAGGCTTGCTAGAGGTCTGTCACCTCCAAGCATAGGTCACGACTTAGGGGTGGGTCGTGACAATGATGTGGGTGTGTTTGGTTTAACTTTTGGGAGAAAGTCTTTTGAAAAAAGATTTTTTAAAAGAAGATTTTTTTAGAAGAATTATTTTTAAAAAATAATTTTTATTTGATTTAAATATTGTCAAAAGTAAGTTTAGAAAAATGATTTTTGTTTGTATAGTATAAAGTAAAATTCCTTTTGGTTGTTGATGTGAGACTAATAGTAAGATTCTTTCTTAAAAGACTTTTTTTCTAGAATAAAAAGTAACCTCAAGGATACTTCTCCCCAAAGGCTTTTTGGAATATCAAAAGGTTTTCTCAAAAATGGTCTTTACACACCCAAACACCTTAGCTGTTGTACATTTTTATTCTCATTCCAATAAAAGGCCTTTTGAACCCTCCAAAAGTATAACCAAATGGATCCTTTTTAAAAGGGGATTGGTAATTAGGATGCCAAGGTAGGGATAATGTGTCACATCAACTAGTTAACTAGCCACGTCATCATGGTTAATGGAGAAACTTGATGGAAGAACTAAATTGTCCGATTATAAAAATGGTTAGAAACCAATTTGTTATTTTATTTTTGTTAAGGACTAATTTATCTAATAAGAAAATCAATAGGGAACATTTTGCAAATTTACTCTATTTTTATTTTAGAGGGACTTCATCACGAGTTGTCGTGATGGGACCGCAACAAGATGACGAAAAAGAAAAGAGATTTATCAAATAGAGTCATCACCAATTTTATTTAAATTAGGAAAATTTGAAAAAACCTTTTCATTTAGGAAATATTGGTCTTTTAAGAAAAAAAGTTTAGGTTCGGGAGTCAATTATACATAAGGAAGGGTAAAAACTTAATTTGGCAACACCCCTTATGCATTCGTACTAATACAGTTAACTTAATTGATTGTGCAAATTATTTATAACCTTTAAAAATAGCTCAGTTACAAAACTTTAAACCATCAAACTGTCACAACTCAGATGCTCTAAAAGCACAAAGTTAACAAGCTGTCATAGCATAGTTAACGTCCTTATTATTATTAAAAGCAAAGTTCAACCATTTATTGAATAGGATAACATAAAATAATTTCATGTTAAAAAAACTCTTTCTTTATTTAGAAAAGCTCTTTTTTTTTGGTTTTAAGAAGAAGAAGAAAAAACTTGATTCAGAAAACAAATTATTTCAAAGAGAAGTAAATAAAATTACAAAAAATTAATTTTAGCTTAATTTGCACTCGTATGCATTCTCTAGTATAATGAGGAATTCAAAGTCACTAGAAAATAATTATGTGTTGATTAATTTTATTTTAAAAAAAAAGGAAGAAAAAATTTAGAACCCCAAATTGTCAAGGATCAAATATTCTAAAACGGAAAATTAACAACCTGTCCAGCTCAACTAACTCCCAAACAAAATAATTAGACCCAAAATTCCCTTTTAAAATATAAAAGAAATAGCTCTCCCGAAAAAATAACTAATGCAACTTATTAGAAGGGAAAAAAGAATGGTCCAAGACACACTTCAATAACCCAAACAAGATCCACTCAGGAAAAAAGAAAAAAAGGAAGCAAACAAAGTAATAAGCAGTTGCGGCATTGGTTTGGTGATAGAACTGTCCGCCTTTTACTAACTGCACTCGAATTCAATATCAAATAGAGCTTAATTTATGATATATCAATTCTGGCATCATAACAACTCCAGTGGCCTTGGGAAGAGCAGCAACCTGGAACGACGCTAGCAGCGTTGGAATTGGGACCACCGGCGGTCAAGCGAGATGGCACTATGCTTGCTGTTCGGGGCTGATTGGGTAGCGTGGCTGTTGGCTATGAAGCCATTGATGTGATGGCGAAGGACGATGGCTAGTTGAGCTATGGCGCTTGATGGTAGTCACAGTGCAATTGTCTCCGGCCATGTAGAAGCCTGGCGGAGTCGCGGTGGCTAGCGGCACGGCTGCAAAAGCTGGGCACTATGGCTATGGTGACCAAGGCAGTAGGGCTTTGACTTCCGCAATGGTGGCGCTTTGGTGCAGTTGAAGAAAAGAAGCACGATGATGGTGTGGCACCATGAATGGCAACTTCACGATCGAGCTTGGGGTGGTAACGAGGTGGTGCAAAAGGATGAAGAGCATGCTGTGATGGTGGTTCTATATTGCTATTCTATTTTACTTCTTTCCTTTGGTTTTGGATGTTGGTTTCAGAAGATTTTGAGAGTGGTTTTGGGATGTTGAAGGTGGTGGTTTTACTGTGCTTAGAGATGTCTTTGTGAGGTGTTTGTTGGCTCTGCTTTGGTGTTTGGTGTGAGGTGTTTTGTTAGCTTTGTTTTTGTGAGTTTTGTTGATAGTTGGAAGGGAGGATGAGTAGGATTCTATTTTAGGTTTCTAAGCTAATTCTTTGTGTAGAGGGATGATATTTTTGCTAATGGAAAGGATAGATTAAAGTACTAATAACATTGTCTGTGTATTTGGTTTAATTTTTGGGAAAAAAGGTCTTTTGAAAAAAGTTTTTAAAAGAAGGTCTTTTAAAGGAATTACTTTTAAAAGAATAATTTTTTGTTTGATTTGAATATTTCAAAAGTAAATTTAGGAGAATGATTTTTGTTTGGATAGAATAAAGTAAAATTACTTTTGGTTGTTGATGTGAAAATAATAGCAAGATTCTTTTTTAAGAAACTTTTTTCTAAAATGAAAAGTAATTTTAAGAATATTTTTTTCAAAAAACCTCTTGAAATTTCAAAAGGCCTTCTAAAAAAAGGCCTCTATATACCCAAATATATTAATTACTGTATATTTTTATTCTCATTCCAATCAAAAGCCTTATAGGCCTCCTAGAAGTATAACCAAACAGGCACACTAAAAATGGTGGATTGATGAGATGTTTGAGTAGGATGAAGTTGGTGATAAACTATGGGTGGGAAGATGAAAATCCCCCCCTCCTTTTTCTCTCACAACATTCATATACCTCCTTTTATTAACAAACAATATCTCTTGGTCAAATGAGAGGATTTTTCTTTGCTGACGTTGTTGCCTCTTTTTTTTTTTTTGTCAAAATGTTGTTGCCTCTTTTGTGTTACATATCAAAGACTTTCACCTGCTACTACTTGTAGCATTAGAAATTTCCCTTTTTTTGTATCTAATCTTTGTTGTTGTTGCAGATGGATAGGGCTCGATATGCTACTGTGCAAGGCCCTTTATTTTATTTTTTTCTTTATTATTTTTTTTGTGTGTTTCTATTTTTTTTAATTGATGGGCTATTCACTTTTGTGGGAATTTGGTGGTGAGTCGGATTTATTCTATTGGGCTAAAATCAATTTTTTTTTCTTTGAATGGTTGAAGGACATGGACCAAGATATGGGTTAATTGTTGGTTTTGCATTTTTTATAAAAAAATAAAAAATGCTAAAGAAAATGGCTTTAATGATTTTATTTTCTAAAATGACCAGACAAAATTGGGTGTTCACATAAGTACACTAGAATTTTCTCATAGATTGTTTAGGCATTAGCCTACAGGGTATTTGTAGTAATGTTGGCAATTTCACAAATTATGGCATTAAAATTTGGTTATCATAAGAGTTAAAAAATCGAGAAGTTAACTCTTTAAGGAATCTGAAGTTAACTCTCTTTCATTTCATCCTCACTTAGTACCACTATACTATCATTAATGCCAAATTCCATTTAAGGATAGATCCAAGCATTTTTTTTTTTTTTTTAAGGATAGGACTTGTATCAAGTTTTTATATCTATTTTAACCAATTCACAAATCAAATAATACTATCTGGATATTCTTTTTGGAATGAGTAGTTTAAAACTTAAAAGTATGCACTTTTCTTAAGAAAAATATGCACTTCTCATTATTTAATTTGAGAATTGGATGGAATAGATGCAAATAATTTGATCTAAGTTTTTTCCTTTTATTACTTAAAACCAGCAACTGTCTAAGAAGTAATTAGATTTTGGGTGCATTTGGATGAGATTATGGGAGAGGGATATGTACTTATTTTCATAAATAAATATTTTTGAACATTTTGAAACTTGTTTATTTGTGCTTGTGGAAAAAGTAGAAACAGAAAATAATTAATTTTTCTATTTGTTTAAGAAGCAAATAAGAAACTGTTCTTCCCAGAAGCAGAAATAATAGAAAAGATAAAATTATACTTGAATTTTAAGACCACTACTTTTTGCTTCTTTTGCGATTTTATCCTTCCACTCTCATTCTTATTCCCATTCTCTCAATTCTTAATTATAATTTTATGAGAAAAAACATTTTTATATTTATCACATATAAATAATTTAACAACTTTTTGATTTTGATAAAAAGTACGTCTACAATTACATCCAAATACAAAATAATTTTATACTTCTACTTTTGCTTTTGCTTTTGATCATTCTCTTTTGAAAAAGTATTTTTCTCAAAATCTTAATCAAACAGATCTTTTATTTTTCTTTATGACCTTCTCATCATAAATAGATTAGAGACATTTTAAGTGTCATAATCTCAACCAATGATTTACATATGTTCAAATAATAAACTGAAAGTAAAACTTAGATATATATTAAAATAAGCAAAGAACAAGAGGGGAATTGGACTACGAATTAATGGGATAATCATAATGGCAAATTTTGGCCCAACCTCATTGAAACTCGCTTAATGTTTTATGCACAAGTTTTGGTTAGTTGATGAGTAACCACAAAAATGGAATTCCCTCATTTCACTGGTTAAATTTTGTCATTCCAAGAAAACTAGATCTATCAAATTTGCCTATTTCCATGGGCCAGCCCCTTAGCCCTACACTTAAAGCCCCCATATCCATGTATCCAACTTGAATGAGGTGCCTTTTAAGCCTCGACCCACAAAGCCCCCACCATGATGGGCTAAGGCTGAAATTTTGGTTGTGCTACCCCTACCAAATCTGAGTTTTTTTTTTTACTTTATTTTAATCAAATTCAAAATTTAAAAACACTATCTTTCCTAATCTCCTATTATATGAAGAATCCAAACACCTTCTGCTCATTTTTATTTCAACTTTTAAACATAGACCCTAACTCCAAATTTCCAAATGTCAAAATCAAACTTCCAACGTCGCTCAAATCCCCATGCATGATTCGCGGTTTCAAGGCACCACCATCATCGATTCATCATTGCTTGCCCCCATCGAGCTTCCCGTGACTAAGTTTTTTTTTGGCATTGCAATCGCATGTGTTTTTGTTTGACATTGTTGTATATGTGATAATGAAATTTCTCTGAGTTGTGTTCTTGGTTCTTAGGTTGTTATGTGAACTTCCATCACTGTGTTCTCTTTTTCCCTTCTCTTCCATTCCTTTTGTTTTTTATTCTTTTTCTTTCAATTTTTTTTCATTGTGACCCGAATTTATGAGACTTGACCCATTTCTGAATGTTTGGTGATGTGTTTTTTACTTGATGTTTATGTTGTTGAATTTGTGATTTTTTATTATTAGGATAATTTAAGGTTTATGTGTAAATGGGTTCATTAGGAAGTTCTAGAATATCTCAAGCTTAATAAATTGGCTTTGTTAAAGTGCACCATTTCTCTTGATTTATGATTGCATTGTTTTTATTATTTGTTTGGATGCATTTCTTCTCTTCTGTATGTTTTTGAGGCTTTCTGGCCAAGTGTAAAACAACTAGGAAATAAAATAAATATCTATGTGTTTATGGGAAAAAAGAAGAAGAAGAAGAAGAAGAAAAAGAAGAGGAAGGAGGAAAATGAATGCATGCAAGCTCATTTGCAAAGCTTTAGTTTAGCTCTAAAGTGAACAAGAGCTTGTAAGAAAATATCTATGTTGGGAACTTCACTTTAAAACACAAATCATGTAGTCATGAATTGGTTTTTTGGTTTTATTTTAGTATAAGGCTAAGTTTCGTAACCTCTATAACTACTAGGTGCTTCCTATGTTGTCTTTGTAACAGCCTAATTCAAATAAGTTTGTATCCTTTGGAGGGCTAACCTAGAAGGAAACTTGTGCCACTCTCTCAACTCCAAAAGCTCTTATACGTTATGACCTTATTCTTCAATTTTTCTTTGCATATTAAAGAATTATTTGAAGAGGTTGTGTATGGTGTATCTATGGAATGATAGTGATGTACATGCATGCTAAATTTTGTTTGAGCTACAATGGTAAAATAAGGACTTAGCATGATCAGTTGATCACATAACAATTCATAATAAATTCAACTCTTTTATACTTAAGAAACCCCAAAAAGTCACAGACGTTATTAGGGGCTCCAAAAAACTACTGCCAACCCACTTCACAAAAGCGAAAAAAAAAAACGTAAAAAGAAAACATATGATCATTAAAGCACTCCTCATACATTAAGCTTTGTCCAACCACAGGTGCCTAGCTCTTCCTTATATAGTCATACCCAATTTAGCCTACAAAGTACTAGAGCATAATAAATCATGACAAAAGTGAAAAACTTAGGAGGCCACCAATAATTAATGCTTGTTTCATATTTTGCTAACTCTCAAGATCTCGTTTGCTTTGAAAATAATTAACGATATGGTAAATTCTAAATAAAGCAACAAAAATGTATTCAAATACAAGTTCCCAAATCCCAATCTCTTTTCTCATTACAAATCAAGAAAAATAAAATAAAGACAACTATTCTATAACAAAGTATAGAGCCCCTCCATATCAATAATCACATAGCATCACATTTTTTCTCCATTTACAAACATATTCTTATGTGTAAATTAGTTCAAGTGTTTGCAAGGCATGGGCTTTTTGGCTCCCAAAGCTTTTTTAAAGTATGGGCTTTTTTACCCTATAGTTTTTTTTTTTCCAAGTATATGCTTTTTGGCCCCTAAAGCTTTTTTTTTTCAAGTATGGGCCTTTTGGCCTTAGGCTTTTTTCCAAGAGTAGACTTTGTTGGCCCTATAGGGTTTTTATTAATTTTTCCTAAGTGTGGAACTTTTAGCCCTATGGGGCATTTGGTAGGAGGAATTTTTTCACATCACCAACGATGAGTTTTTACCTTAAGCCTCTTGAATTAGGATCTATTTAGCACTTGGACAGAAGAAATTGAAATAGAAAGAAGAAGAAACAAAAGATTTTGGCAGCAAAATGCAAATTCAACACGAAGTCAACACAAGCATGCATCTCACGCTACAAGTCTCGGAATTGGACGATTCAAAAATGAGAAGAAAGCTGACGTTCTGAAACACAATTTAGACTCAAGAATCACCGAAAAACAATATGTATAACTCGAGATATGAGCAAGAGATAGTTGAGACGAATTCTGGGAAAATTCACGCGAAATTGATGAAAAAGAAACAAGATAAGAATGGTGCCACAAACTAGTTTGATAAGCCAAGAAGGATCCCCACAAGAATTGGAGGATTCTTGATAATATCAAAAGATGCAAGGAAGAACCCTAGCAGAGTAAAACTCAAAATTTGTGCAACATATATATTTTGTTTTGTATTGATCTCCAAATGTTTTAATACAAATCAGTTTAAGAGTTTGCCCTTGAGACTTAACAAAACTAAAAGCAAAACCCTTTAGCAATGGCATTACTGATATGTTCCAGTGGTTAAGGAGACATGTTCAGCCTCAAGTGCTTGCGTTCTAATCTTGCTATAGATAATTTATATTTTTTAATCACAACATAACAATAGAAAAATAAAATAAACAACTAAAGTCTTGCTAATTCAGATTGACTCTTTAGGCTCTTTTCCTTTTATTCCAAGTGTGCTACACATGTGTAAACCCTTAGATTCATGTGTTGGGCTTCATTTGGATAATGGGCTTCAAATTTTGTTTGGGCTTCCAACAATGAGATAATCACATGTTTGACAGCTTCTCGAGCCTTCTTTGCTCTAGCTCTTGTTATGGGTCCTCCTAGGCCTTATATTGGATCTTGGGCTTCTTTTTAGGCTTGAGTCTGGACTTGGGCTTGGGCCTTTGTGTCCTCATTATTCCCTAACATCCGAAAAAATTTTATCGTTAATAACCGAGTTGCTCAATTTTTATCAAATGAGTGGGTTTAATCGGGATTTGATTAAATATTTATTCAAAGCCAATTAAGTAACATTTAGAAGAATTAACCTTGAGGAAATTAGATTAGAACTATAGGAAACTTCATAGAAATTTTCTTAAAACTAATTTACCGATTAAAGGAAGTTGGTAGAGATTCGGTAAATTAAATTGCCTGAACCAAATCACTAGAATTATATGATGAAAACCCTTAATCCAATGGTTGGAAATTTAGCCACCAACCTTACTAAAAGTGGTGCCCTTGGCAGCCACATAGAGGGGGCGATTTGGTTGAGTTTCAACCACAAGAATTGGCACCAATAAGGAGCCACTTTTCCAACAATCACATTATTATACCAACATCATATTTCCTTCCAACTTCCAAACACACATTCGGCCTCCCCCCTTCAGTAGAGAACTTCCTTTCTTCTCTCCATCTTCTTCATTTCCTTCTTCCACTTTCAACCTCCACCAAGCATCTCACCCCTATATCTTTCACTAAAACTCAAAACTAGCTCATATTTGCATCAAACTAAAGGTAGGATTCTTTAACTTTTTCTATTATTGGTGCTATTGTGGCTGAGTAGAATTTCTATTCTTTCCATTAGATTGATGATATCTAGTGTTTATATAAATTCTTATGGATGGATTAATGTATAAATGTTGAGTTTGGATGAGAACTTAGGTGAGAATTCAAACAAAAGAATGCAAAACAGAAGCTGGAACTTGGAAACCTTATGGCATCCGTACCGGTGGGGTGTATGGCTCCACCTACGACCATTGAAACTTGATGAAATTATTTTTATCTGAAACTACACATTTAGGGCTTTCCATACATATATCATATAAGGCCATTGGATTACTATTGAGAAAGATATGAATTTGAAAGTTTGACCTAGGTTTTTGGGTTTGATTCTGAGCAGACTAGGTTGTTTAGAGCAAAACTCGCCCTATACAACATGGAATTGAATGAAACAAAGTTTATTAGAAAGCTTACACATAGGAGAACATCTCATAAAAATTTTAGAGCTAGATTCAGTCCCGCTTGCTCCCAGTGGTTCGAAGAAGTTGCCCTATATCCAAAATCGGGTCAAAACAGGGCAGTTTAGGAAGGTCAAGTTTCGGAGCTTATATCTCGAGTTATACTCATTCAAATGATATACAACTTATTTCATTTGAAAGCTTGTTCTGTTAGCTTTACATTGATATAAATTTCACATGATTTCATTCAGATTTCTATTTTTGGTGAATTTTCTCTTATAAGATTGCAATTCTGGCTAGAAGTATGGTAGCCTAGGATAAATCCCAAATAATTTGAGTTAATGTCGAAAATCAGAAGGTTATATTTAAGGTTGAACTCGGAAGGTATACATAAGGTTGAACTCCAAAGGTTATACGTAAGGTTGAACTTAGGAACTTGGTAGATAGAGAGCTAGATCGAGTATACTCAATGTTGAACTTGGAACTTAGTGAATAGAAATCAGATCGAGTATGGTTCATGTCGGAATCGGAGCTTAGAATAGAAAACTAGATCGGGTATAATTAATATCGAAACTCGAAACCCAGAATAGAAACTAGATCGAGTATGATTAAGGTCGGAACTTGGAACTTAGAAAACACGTTTCATCAAAGTGTTGGAAGACCGATTGAGGCTTAATGTCGAAGATCGGAAGTCGGTATCAGGATATGAAACCTTATACCCACATATCGGAAGTCGGGAACTAGACGCTTTAAACTCTTATACATGTAGTTTCAAAGCTCGGTTCAGGATCAATCTCAGAGATCGATTCTAAACATGATCCCGGAAGTCGGGAATCCAGACATTGACTTTATGTACATAACTTATATGATATTGGAACTTGGAAGTAGGTAATAAGCTCGAACTCGGGAATATCATTAGAAGTTAAAAGCTTGCAAGATAGATTAAGACTTAAGAGTTTAAAACTTGCACTTACTGATATTGTTAATTATGAATATAATGTTCTACATTGAGGTTGCTGTTTGATTAAAGTTTCTTGGTTACTGGCACTATTTATGGGGAAGTGGACATGATCCGTTGTGCTGCCGAATTTTTGGTAGAATAGTAAGGAGGTTATGAGTATTTATATGTTATGAATATTTATGATATGAATATAAAATTCTAGATGCATGGATATATGAAAGTAAATGATGAAGCATATGCATGAGTACATTTAACATGTCTATGCATAATTATGTATGAGAATGAAAGGATATAAACATATTAAATGTGGATCCCTTCACTTGGAGGCAGTTATGAGATCCCTCCTTATGAAGGCAGTTAAAAGATAAAGATATGGGTCCCTTCATTCGAAGGCAGTTGCACATTAGATCCCTTCCTGTGAAGGCAGTTAAAACTTTTGGGTCCCTCTATATTGGAGGCAGATGGCCAACTGAGTTCCTCCGACCTAGAGGCACATGGGTCCCCTTGTGGGTTAACCTGTGTGACGATGGTCACGGGTTGAGCTGACAAGCTCACTCCTAGATTAGACTATCCAAGGGCAGTAAAGACTAAAGACTAAAGATTAAAACATATGCAGGCACCCTAGGGACGGCGATACGTAACGCCTAGGTGTGCCAAGGAAAGGAAGTTAAAGAAAGTTAAAGAAACACAAGAGCATTTTGCATGAACTCAAGTGAACATAGTTGCATATGCATGATTTTATGATGGACAGTAGATACTCACAAATAATGTTTGTTATTATCATCATTATGATATTGCAAGTAGGCTTCTGTTATCAATAATATTATTATGAACTATTGTTGTACTCATGCTTGAATTCTTACTCTGTCTAACAAGTGCATGAATAAAATTAACTTTGCTTCGGATAATACATTTTCAAACTATAAAACTGAGCAATTTATTTGGCATGATCACCTTATTTACAACAAACCGAAGTAGCTGGGGATAATAACGAAGACACATCATGGAATTTCTTAGTGGATCCTACTGAGAACTTAAAGTTCTCACTCCTATTTCTGTATTATCTCCAGATAGCTCGAGAAGTCTCGAAGACAGCTGAAATTGCTATCAGAAAAGGTCCGCTCAGATAATAGTAACAACTCCTGAGTATGGTATTATGACTTAAGCATAGTACTGTACAGAGGAGGGTGTTACAAGAAGCATTTGTCCTCAAATCTTATAAGTTATCACCTGCATCATAGAGGGACAAGTCAACCACATTAAAAGTAACACTCACACCATACTCATCTGGCAACTCAATCTTATAGGCATTATCATTGATCTTGGCCAATACTTGGAAAGGTCCATCTCCTCTTGGCATCAGCTTAGACTTCCGTTAAGATGGAAATCTTTCCTCCCTAAAGTATACCCATACTTAGTCACCTGGTTCAAAAGTTACTTTCCTCTTTCCTTTGTTTGCATGTTTAGCATACCCTTTCATTTTCTTCTAAATGTCATAATCAGCTTTTTCCTGGCCAGACTTATCTTTCAATTGAAAAATGTTAAGTAAAGGCAATAAATCCAAAGGAGTCAAAGGACTAAAACCATAAACAATTTCAAATGGTGAAAGTTGAGTAGTATTATGTACTGCCCTATTATAAGCAAACTCAACATGTGGCAAACACTCTTTCTAAGTTCTAAGATTTTTCTTAATAATAGCTTTAAGAAAGTAGAAAGAGTTCTATTTACCACCTCTATTTGCCCATCAGTTTGGGGATGACACGTAGTTGAAAACAAAAGTTTAGTGTCAATCTTTCCTTACTAGGTCCTCCAAAAATGACTAAGGAATTTAAAGTCTTGATCACTCACAATACTCCTAGGCAAACCATGCAATCTTGCCACCTCTTTGAAGAATAAGTCAGCTACATGACATGCATCATCCACCTTCTTGTACAGTATAGAGTGAGCCATTTTAGAAAACCTGTGAGCCACCACAAAAATTGAGTCCTTTCCTCCCTTGGACTGAGGTAAACCTAAAACAAAATCCATAGAAATATCAATCCAAGGGTGTTTAGGAACAGGCAATGGAGTGTACAAACCATGTGGCATGACCTTAGAGTTAGCCTTTTTACAAACAAGACACTAATCACGCAACTTATGTACATCGTGCTTCATGTGAGGCTAGTAGAAATAGTCATGCAAGATATCATATGTCTTTTGCACCCCAAAGTGCCCCATTAAGCCCTTTTCATGTGCCTCATGAACAAGCATTTCCCTAATCGAACTCTTAGGCATACAAAGTCTCTTATCCTTTATTAAATAACCATCATGCTTAAAATACCCATCAAATGCAGTATGAGAACATGTTTGATAAATATGAGAAAAATCAGCATCATGCTCATATAATTCCTTAATACACTTAAAACCAAGAAACTTAGTTTCAAGAGTAGACAATAAAGCATACCTACGTAACAAAGCATCAGCTACCACATTGGACTTACTTTTCTTATGCTTGATCATATATAGGAATTGTTCAAGGAATTCCACCTACTTGGCATGCCTCTTGTTCAACTTTCCCTGCCCTTTCAAATACTTCAAGGATTCATGATCACTATGAATGATAAATTCTTTAGGCAGAAGATAATGTTGCCAAGTTTGCAAAGCCCTAACTAAAGCATACAATTCCTTATCATATGTAGGGTAGTTAAGGGCAGTCCCATTCAATTTTTCACTAAAATATGCAATGGGATATCCTTCTTGCATTAAAACAACTCCTATGCCTACCCCAGATGCATCACACTCCAATTCAAAGGATTTTGCAAAGTTAGGCAAAGCAAGTATGGGTGCATGTGTTAATTTCTCTTTTAGGGCAGCAAATGCTTTCTCTTGTTTCTCTCCCCATTTAAATTCCACATGCTTCTTGACTAGCTCATTTAGAGGTGCAGCAATGGTATTAAAATCCTTAACAAACCTCCTATTGAAACTAGCAAGCCCATGGAAACTTCTTATCTCACTCACACTTTTAGGAGTTAGCCATTCTTGGATTGCTTTTATTTTCTCTTTATCTACATGCACTCCACTAGAATTAACCATAAATCCTAAGAACACAACATGGTCCTTACAAAACGTGCACTTTTCCAAATTAGCATACAATTTTTCTTTTCTAAGCACATGCAAAATAGATTTCAAATGATGCAAATGCTCATCCAAATTTTTACTATATACAAGAATATCATCAAAGTAAACAACCACAAATTTTCCTAAAAGCTCTCTCAAAACATGGTTCATCAATCTCATGAAGGTACTAGGGGCATTTTTCAAACCAAATGGCGTTACTTTCCACTCATACAAGCCATACTTGGTTTTGAAAGTTGCTTTCAACTCATCACCTTCTCTAATCCTAATCTGATTATATCCACTTTTCAAATCAATCTTAGAGAAATAACAAGAACCATACAACTCATCAGAGCACATCCTCCAGCTTCCATCCTTTTTGGGCACCAATATAACAGGTATAGCACAAGGGCTCAAGCTCTTCTCAACCTAACCTTTGCTAATCAAGTCAGCAACTTGCCTTTGAATTTCCTAGGTCTCTTGGGGATTACTCCTGTATACTGGCCTGTTAGCCAACATAGCTCCTGGAACCAAATCAATCTGATGTTCAATGCCTCTCAATGGTGGAAGTCCTGGTGATATCTCTTCAGGAAATACATCTTGAAAGTCCTGCAAAATAGATACAACACCACTTGGCCGATCAAGGTTAGAAACAGAATTATGAGTCGGTGAAGTAACTTCCTTACTATATATAATGTACATGGATTTTCTTGCCAAAATGACTCTTTTCGCCTCTCCACTTTTCACAAATAGAGCATTTTTCCTCTCTTTCTTTTCTCTTTTTCTTTGAACTCTTTTTCTCTTTTTGTTTCTCTTTTAGCTCTCGGCCATTCTCATTCTTTTTACCCTCTTTTTCATTTTCTTTTCTCTCTTGCTCTCTTTTCTCTCTCATTTTATTTTGATCCTCACAAACCTCTCTCAGAGACAATGGAACAAGAGCGACCTTGCGATCATTATGGACAAAGGTCAAAGGTGTACTTGTTGGTGTCTATCATGGTGAGCTTTCTTATCAAATTGCCATGGTCTTCCAAGCAACAAATGACTAGCCTCCATAGGAATTACATCACACATGATCTTATCCACATATCTTCCAATGGACAACTCAATTTCTACTTGCTTATCCACCCTCATCTCACCTTCCTCACTTAACCATTGTAACTTATAAGGTCTAGGGTGGGGTTTGGTCTCCAAATTCATCTTTGTCACCATCCTACACTAGCTACATTTGTGCAACTCCCTCCATCTATGATCAAAGAGCACAACTTCCCTTGGATAAGGCATCGAGTATGGAAAATGTTCTCTCTTTGGCTTCCCTCATCTTCTTTAGCTATCCCTCCTAGCATCCTCCTCACAATGAATAAATCTCCCTTAAGAACCTCCTCCTCTTCCTTACTCTTTTCCTTACTAGATGGTTCAGATTAAGAACTCTCACTTGTGATTTCCCCATCATCTTTTAACACCATAACTTTCTTAGTAGGACACTTAGAAGCTATGTGTCCTCTATCCAAACACTTAAAACACTTTATGTCTCTAGACCAAGACTTGTTGGCTACTTCTTTGCCCTTATTTTGGGTTGATTATGAAGCTGCTGTTAGGTTCCTATTAGATGAAGTTCCCTCCTTCTTAAACCTCTTCTTCCATCTAGAGTTATCATAGTTGAACCATTTTTCCTCACACTTTTTCTTTTTAATTGTTGCCCCACTTTCATGGCCTGATAGACTAAGTCCTCAATCTCGACATAATTTTGAAGCTCCACTAATCCCTTATTTCTTCATTCAACCTATTAAGAAACCTTGCCATAGAAGACTCCTTTTCCTCCTCAACATTGGCTCGGATCATGGCTATCTCTAGCTCCTTATAATACTCATCCACATTTGATGTAAATTTTAGCACCAAATTAACCTCTAAATAGTTTCAATTCAAAATTTGAATTCCTTCAAATTAGGCTTCAAACAAGCAATTAATATCAGGATTTTACGAGTACCTACTTGCCATCCAATGCAACGCCTCCTTGCAGCCTTCAAGCAACCAAATTTCTACATTTTTCTTCTGCAAAAACATCACCCAATAGCCCCTTTTTCCTCTAAATTTACATCCACAACTAGCCCTAGTAACTAGCTTTGATTACCAAATGATGAGTTTTTACCTTAAGCCTCTTGAATTAGGATGTATCTAGAACTTGAACGGAAGAAATTGACATAGAAAGAAGAAGAAACAAAAGATTGTGGCAGCAACATGCAAATTCAACACGAAGTTAACACAAACACAGATCTCACGCTACAAGTCTCGGAATTAGACGATTCAAAAATTAGAAGAAAGTTGATGTTCTGAAACACAATTTAAACTCAAGAATCACTGAAAAACAATAAGTATAACTCGAGATATGAGCAAGAGATAATTGAGACAAATTCTAGGAAAATTGACGCAAAATTGATGAAAAAGAAACAAGATAAGAAAGGCGCCACAAAGCTAGTTTGATAAGCCAAAAAGGATCGCCACAAAAATTAGAGGATTCTTGATAAGATCAAAAGATGCAAGGAAGAACCCTAGCAGAGTAAAACTCACAATTTGTGCAACATACATATTTTGCTCTGTATTGATCTCCAAATGTTTTAATACAAATCAGTTTAAGAGTTTGTCCCTGAGACTTAACAAAATTAAAAGCAAAACCCCTTAGCATAAGCATTACTGATATGTTCCGGTGGTTAAGGAGACATATTTAGCCTCAAGTGCTTGGGTTCTAATCCTACTACAGATAATTTATATTTTTTTAATCACAACATAACAATAGAAAAATAAAATAAACAACTAAAGTCTTGCTAATTCAGATTGACTCTTTGGGCTCTTTTCCTCTCATTCCAAGTGGGCTATGCATGTGCAAACCCTCAGATTCATGTGTTGGGTTGCATTTGGATATTGGGCTTCAAATTATGTTTGGGCTTCCAACAAGGAGATAATCACATATTTGACAGCTTCTTGGACCTTTTTTGCTCTAGCTTTGGTCATGGGTCCTCCTAGGTCTTGTATTAGATCTTGGGCTTCTTTTTGGGCTTGAGTCTGGACTTTGGCTTGGGCCTTTGTGTCCTCATCAACTAGGAATGTGAAAATATTCCCATGTTTGATACATAATTTGAAACAACATTCCTCGAAATAAAAATGTCCGAAAAATCAATCTCACCTTCTCCATGGGAATCTAATATTCCCATGACAAGGGAATGTTTTACTTTGTGAAAAAACTAAAGTACCTCTATTGCAACCCACTATCACTCACCACTAATCGTTGGCCATTTAGGATATTTTTGGAAACATACAAAATATTACTATGAATTCAATTCACTTACCAAATGCTCTAAAAAATTCATGCCTAGGAAAGCTATTCCCAGGAGTACCATTCTTGGGAATTGGATTTCCAAGAATGAAAAATCAATTTATCTACCAAATACCCCCAATAATTTTTTTTTTCAAGCTTGGGCTTTTTGCCTTATAAGTTTATTTTTCAAGCGTGAGCTTTTAGCCTTATGGTTTTTGCTTGGGCTTTTTGCCTTATAAGTTTATTTTTCAAGCGTGAGCTTTTTAGCCTTGTGGTTTTTTTCTCCCCAAGCATGGGCTTTTTGGCCCATATATTAAAGGTCATTAAAAACATTAGCCTTTGCCAAAAAATTAAACAAAAAAGATAAAATTTAAAATTTTTGTAAGTGTACTAGTATAGTGAGTTAGAGATAGCCCATAGGTGAGCTATCGTTAGCCCATATGTGGGCTAAAATTAAGGTTAGTACATTAAAAATATAAGTAAAATTTGAACTTTTTTGCAAGTGGGCTGACCCATGGGCTGGCCGTAACCTGCTTAGCCTATGTAGGCTTATAACCCTAAAGCTTTTTTTTTTTTTTTTTTTTTGTAAATATGGGCTCTTGGCCTCATGGCCTCTTTTGGCCCTAGCTCACGTGGACTAGGGCTTAATAGGGGTGGATTGGCCCAGTTGGCACTTGTACAGTCCTTTGCTCTATCAATTGAGCTAAGTTTAATTTATTTTTATATGTAATATAATTAAATTTATTTTGTGGTATGTTAAATTAATCTTGTAAATACGAATAAAAAAGAAAAAACCCTAAATCAATCCCTAATAATATCTTCAATGGATAAATTAATTCTTGACAAAAATAAATTGGTTCTAAGGTCTTTGACAATTGCAACAATTAGACACTTCAGTCATTAATTCACTTATAATTAGTAAATAATGTGATGTGTAGATTGTATGCTAACTAAAATATCCTACCCCTATCTTATGTGGCACTAACACCCCCAAATATGCAATAAAAAAAAACTCACTATTTTACTACTAAGCTCTAAACCTGACATTTCAAAATTCCCAAAATCTATCTCCTACATAATACTACAACTAAAATAGTGATGAGTTATCGCAACTTGAGAAGAGATTGAGTTTAGATGGGGTTTAATTTTCCATTGTTAATAGCCAACGATGAGTTATCACAATTGAAGGAGATATGGTTTAGTGCTACGTCTTATTGTTAGTGGTTAATGTTTTAGGGTTTCTTTGTTTTTTTTTTTTTAGGTTGGATGTTTGGGAAAGTTAAAGGGGATGCTACATGGGATGCCATAGGAGATGGGGTTGGAATGTCCTAGTCAGCATGTAACCTATACATCGCCCTCTTTACTAGTTGCAAGTGAGTTAGGGACTAAAGTGTCTAATTTTTGCAATTATTAGGGACTTTGGAACCAATTTATGTTTATTAGATACCAATCTGTCTATTGAAAATATTATCAAGGACTAATTTGGGATTTACTAAATAAAAAATTAATCTTGTAAATTTGCAAGTAGTTCAAAAGTATAAAAATCATTTTGTTAAAATTTAAATCATGCCTTTCTTTCAAAAATCAAAATCCAAATATTTTTTATGACTTTTCCAAAATAATAAAATATCGTAAACTATAGTTTTGATAACCATGTCAAACTTGTCATGACCCACCCCGGAGCCATGACCGGCGCTTAGAGGTAATGACCTCTAGCAAGCCTACCTTGATTATTTTCACTAAATTTCAGGCAGAGTTTCCCCTGTTTTTTGAGCTATCCCAAATTAGCCAGACCTTTACTAGTAAACCAATCAACAAATATACAATTTGAGGCTCAAAGCACATTTCAATAATTCATATATATATATATATATATATATATATATATATATACTCATTGTTTACATCCTATTCACTAAATAAAGTGAATTCTCAAAAACCCATAAGCCCTATATACATGTTATAAAATAAATTATTAGGTCGCAAGATCCTGCCTGTGGATTGTGGAGCAAGTCTACGAAGTTGGAGGAATCAAGTCAGGTGAGAGATTGGAGTCTGAAATAGAAAATAATAAAAGATGGAGTGAGTCCAACTAACTCAGTGAAGGGCAATGAAACTATAACATATGAGGACAAGCTCCAAAAGTAAAGCAAGTTATGCTTAAATAAAGAATTAGTATTAGGAACTAAGTGTAAATAATGAATCATCATTTTAGATCACATATAAATAAAGAATCAAAATTATAAACTATACATATAGATATATGTAGAATTTATCTTATTTCAAAAACACAAAACATATTTCTTAAACACAAATAGCAAGGTAGTAAGGCTTCCAATTCTGAGAAATTTCCAAACAAGGGTTAGTCCTTTCAGATTTGACTAAGTTGGCGATGTGCATAGGCCTAACATACACACACCGAGCTAGCAATACCCCTACTAGCTGTGTCCGAACCAAGGTGCATCAAGGCTAGCGTCAGTGATCGCTAACTACTAATTAATTGAAAATCCTCCTACAAAGTATATAGGAACTAAAGTAATAAATATTTATAAAAGCTAAGTAGCAAGTATCAAGTCAAATATTTGAAGAACAAGAGTATTCAACAAGGTTCGAAAATCCAAAATATAATTTACTTAAACAAATCAGTTTAGTAATCAAAACAAAATATTAGAGCTTGTCCTTCCATTTATAAAATTCATAATCTCTTCCAAAAAGCTTTCTAAACCTTCAATAGTTGCATACTAGTAAAATTTCTTCAAAACCAAAACAGATGTCCAAGGATAGATTGATATTTCAAACCATACAATAATTATACCACTAAACAAAACATTCATAGTTAACGAGATATATAAAAGTAAGCTATCAATGTATATTAAAATCGAACCAATATTAATTGCATAAAATCATATGCCATAGAGACATTGTCCACTCACAAAACATCAAGGAATGTCCAATCTACGTCCCAGAGTTACTGAACTTGTGGGTTGATCTTCGGGGAATTTGAAATCATATATAAGTGATTATTTCCAATTTAGACATAAATTTGGTTTAGAAACTAGCCCTTGGCCCTCTATCTAACCTTTACAAATTAAATTTAATTAAAAACTACTATTACGTCTACCATAATAAACTTTATTAAATATCAACTGTAAAACATAAGAATTTAAGTTTACACATGTGAGAATCTAGTAGCCTATTTTCCTATTACTCTTTTAATGGCTAAGTCACTTAAATAATTCTAACCATAATTTCAAAGAGTTAAGTTTCCAACTATTTATTTACTCACTACTCTACCCCAAAATTAACACTACCAATTAAGGATTAATTTCACATTAGTTATTTAAAATTTTTTTTTAAGCACCCACAGAGTAACAATCTAAATCCATATCCATTAACCTTCCAAAAATATTGAGAAACAAGACATAAAGAGAGAGAATAGCTTATCACTGCAGTAGTAGTTGGGTTCAAGAGCAAGGACTGAAGTCCCTTGCACCCATGGCAGAAAGTGAACCGAGAGGGAGAGAAAAACTGATGAGAAAGAGAGACAGAGAGAAGCACAGAGTGAAAAGGTTTTATGGTGTTGGAGGTGGAGTGAGGGCAGTGCAAATGGTGGCTAGTAGAGTGAGGCAAAGATGCGAGAGTAAGAAAGAAATCAAGAGGGAGAGCAAAAGAGAAGAATAAGAACAGAGAGAAAGGGTATTAAGAGAAGAAGAGAAAAATAAAAAACGGAGGAAAGGAAGGAACGAAATGAATCAGGGAAGATTCTGGATGGAGAAAAGAAGAAAGAGAGGGTTCTATGGTGCACCAAGTCACTTATGGTGCACCATGGTCCCTTGCGCTTTTTTTTTCAAACAATTAATTCTAAAATTTCTTATCTAAAAATTTTTAATTCCTTATCACTATATTCCTAAAGGTAATTAAAGAAAATACCTAAAGCATAAGCTATGAAAATTTTTAAAAAAATTCAACTACAAACATTTTATTTTAAATAGGCATTTATTTTCAAACAGGATATTACATTCTTCTCCCCTTTAAGAAATTCAGTCCCTGAATTTTCAGTGGAGTATCAATTATGGAACCACATGACTAAGGTTACTTTGAGCAAACTAAGATAGGTTAGCTGCACCCCCTCCCGGGACCACTATGTTTTTTCAACCACATTACAAGATTTCAGACTCAATTATGTGATTGTCCAAATTATGTAAATCCTTTAATAGTAGCATTCACACAAAACAAAAGATTGCCACTTTGAGGCGTATAAAACAAGTGATTAATAAGTAGCCAACAAAATTGCCACCATCCAACATAAAACAAAAGAACAATCAGTATAAAGAAATAACTTGAGGAATGCTACTTAAACATGGAAAAATAAACAAAGTTCTAGTCAAATTCAGTATGAAAGGAAGCTAAATACATCTCCTGCCAAATACTAGATAACATATCATATATCGTCCCATGCTGCAAATCAAATGAGACAAACATTAAAGGCATTATTCACTACACAACTAACATCAGGCATAGCCCACATGTCAGAAAATCCTATATAAGAAAGAAAATATGTTGTGTTTTACATATTATGGCTAAGCACTAAGAAGAAAAACTTCATTTTATAGTTACTAATCAACACCACAGCTATTACCTAATTTATACAAAATTCTTCACGACTTTTTTTTTCCCACTAAGATAGCAACAAAATACTTTATTACCACAACCATGGCAACAAAATAGCACAAAGGGTGCACTATCGGACAGATCACATAGGCTGAATTTAGTTTTATATCTAAATGCATTAAGGTAATATGAATGAATAATCTAATGGAATAAAATAAAATGTGGTATAGAATTGAGTACATAAAATCACTTAAGAATATAAAATATATTGAAATTCTGTGCTAAAGGAAGTGGGGTTTTAAATGTACTTAGCAATTAACCCACAAAAAGATCCATACCCAACAAAATATTTTGAAAAAAAAAAACTAAAGACTCAATCAGCATATCATGAAAAGTTCAATATGCACATAAGGCATGAAAAGGATCCGAGCAAAATCAAGTTTCAAACGCCAAATTCAGACTGTCAAAGAAAAGGATTAAAAGCATGATTTAACATTAACAATCATAATCACAAAGACCAAGCAACATAAAATTTAAGGCACAATCCCAAACTGAGAAACTAAGCTTAAGAAGCATGTATACAATAGAAGCAATAATTATAACTTTAATTTTTCCACCTAACTATGAATTACAAGTTTTTAAGATAACTCAAAATTACATACTAATAACAATTATCTTAACTATTGTTAATACTCTATCATGCCAAATTGGCATGTTATTATGATCAATTTTCCACCTTCCAACACAATTTTTTTTTCTATCTAACCATGGAATTATAGCTACAGATAAATTTGAAATTATATGCTAGATTTTAGAATAGTTTCTTAAACAAAACTAAGAATATAACCAAATGTTTGAAGTATCTATTGTTTGAAGAGTATATTGCACATTAATTCTAATACAGCTAGGTGGAGGAAAGAACAATTTAAATTTGTACGAAATATATATATATTTTTAAGAATGATATATAATATACAAGATATGAACAAGCAGTCTAATGCCAATCAAAATTTATGCATTGGTGTAAGTTTTCTTTTGAATAATTTAAATGACGTTTTCCAATTTGAAAGAAACTATAGACAACATCTTACTTCTTATTGTCAATACTTGAGGTGTCACTTCTTTCAATCTCTTCAACAATCACCTTTAGGCACATCCCGAGATAATTAGCACAAAGGACGTATAAATGACATACATTTTTGAGTATCATAGGTGCGGTAGGCAAGATGCAAAAGGAGGAGTTAATACGCTGCACCCTTGACTGATACAATATTATATGTGTATCTCCCTAAAACATTAAAATGAAGCCTATCTCTATCATCTAAAGATGGATATTACTATCTAACTAAATATACACCAGGGTTACGTGACTATGATATTAACAACAGAGTAAAATAAAATAAGAAAATGAAGACTCCTTCCCATTGTATGAACATAACATGGAAAAACTAGTAAAAGCGGTAAATATAATAGTTTGGGGACAAAATACTTCTACTACTAACTCCAACCTTCAAGAAAGTCCACAGAAAAGTTATCTGAATATTCTTCCTTGAGTTGAGTTCATTGTATAATTTAGTGGACTCTATAATCAGTCATTTAACTTCCAATAAAGAATATTTTCAACAAAGATGAATTATACATGAAGAGATTAAATGGAAGGGGAAAAACACAGTTTTGCATGCAGTACAATCACAGCTCATTCTCATGAGGAACATAACTTATTAATCGTGTTTAGGTGGATCTAGGGAGATATTGGACTTCATTGAAGGAAACTTAGGAACAATTGGAAAGAATAAAGTAGAGTAAGGGAGGAGGAGTAAAGGAACACTAACAGCAAGTATGTTCAAGTTATGACCATTAAGAACAAAAGTAGGAATAGGAAAATGTGGAAGTAAATTACTTTCATTTAATAGACCATACATAAAACATCTAACTTTTGAAAATCAAATTAACAGCTATCGAACCTACCAGCCTACCACATCATGACATGGAGAAGATAATGGAGTGAATAGACAAAAGAAACAATTCAAACAGCAGCACACATTTACAGAAAATAAACAAGTATTCACCTTAAAATCTAGAAGTTACCAGTTAAACAAAGCAAATAGACAGCCATGCTCACCAAGCTAAGCACTAAGATTTAAATACACAATCAAATTCTTTCAAATATAGAAAATCAATTCAAATGCAATTTAGCCAATAATAAATTTAGGTTCTCTCACCAAATAAAGAAGCATATATACAATACTAGCCCCAAACATCAGTTTATGGCTACTTAAAGCTTGGAACAAAAAATTTTTTGCTTTGCATAATTCTGCACCTAGACCCCTCGAAAATTCCTTCTTTATAAGTATTCAACTTAGCTATCATGTAGACCAATATTCTAACATCATAGTCATTCCAACCCTTCATGAAATCACTGTCACACATTCCAGTTATATGTCTATCTTAAGCTTAAAGGGCAAACCTATATAGACTGTGGGACAGACACTTACGAGAAATGGTTGTACCTATATGCCTTGAGACAAGTTTCCTTATCAATATTTTACTTAGCCATTACCTAGGCTACTAGCTAGACATTATAATCATTTCAAAATCCCCTGTAAGCTGGTTAATATAAGCAAATTTGCTACCCAACATTATCCAGTCAAATTACTAAGAGCCTAAAGCAATTAGATATGAGAAGCCAATCATATTATCTACCCTTTACATTAAATTAACTATCAGGATGATCAAACGAGCATACACATGTACAATAATCAGTGCACTATGTAACATCTGTCATGAGTTCTGATATCCGGCCTGATTTCTAGGGTTCAAGTGAAATGAACAAGATTTTCGATCTCCGACCGTACCTCCAATCCAAATGAAATATTCATGACTCCCGACTTATGACTTTGAGTTTCAAGTGAAATGTGCAGTTTACACGATTTCCGACCTCAGGGTTGATCTTAAATAGAATGGACCCGAGTTTAGATCTCTGAGTTGATCTCCAAGTTCGACCATAATTTACACAAGTTTGGATCTCCAACTTTATTCCCAAGCTTCAAATAAAATGGTATAATTTTTTATTTCCGACTTAACCTTTAAGGTCCAAACAAAATGGACGTGATTACCGATATTCGAGTTTATTTAAGTTCAGATTTCCGTGTACATAAGGTCTTATGTCCTGATATTAACTTCCAAGTTTATGTAACATTCCCGACTTCCGAGTTTAAGTCGTTTACATTTCATAGTCTTGTCTTTAACTACCGATTTTAAGGTGATTTGTTTGCTATGATTTCTAATCTCCGACTTTATTTTTGAAAGAAAACAGACATGATTTCTGATTTGATAATCTATTTCCTAGTGACTCAAGTTCTGATATCCAAATTAATCTCAAAGTTCAAATAAGATGGACATGATTTCCAACTTTACATAGAAACGAGTTCCGAGTTAATACAGAGTGCAAACGAGTTCTCATTTTATTGGAGGATAATTAAGCCACATTGAGCCACAAAAAGAAGGAAGCATGGCTAGAAATCAGCCACAAGAAATTTAGCCAATCAACACTCAGAATTCCAACTACCCTCTTTATGTTTAAATCAGATTTTTCTTTCTTCATTCAGCTGACTTACACGCTTCTTTCTCTCTTTACTTTAGTCTCCCTTTTCTCTTCTCATTTTCCTCTTCTCTTCTCCTCTCAAACAACCTTCAACACTTAGCAAAACGATATACAAAGAGGTAGAGGTTTAAATTCTGTTCTTGTTATTCTGATTGTGGGTGACTGATTTTTGGCTTTATTTTCTCCTTTCTTAATGTGATTAGTGAATGAATATGATAATTATTGGACTGGTTGTTGGCTGCTTTGTGTTTAAATTTGATTGATTAAGTAGCGGGAAAGGGGGAGAATAAGAAGATATGAGGGGCTGAAAAACCAAATTCCCTCAGCAGTCCGTACGGTGGAGTGTATGGCTCCGCCTATAGTTGATTAAATCCGATGAGACTATTTTTATATGAAACTAGACATTCAGGGCTTTCCATACATATATTATAAGGCCATTGGATTAATATTGAGAAAGATATGAATTTTTGAAGTTTGACCTAGGAATCAAGACTTTCATCCAGGCAGTGTGACCTGAGAAGGGTATAACTCGCCCTACACAACTCCAAATTGAGTGAAATCAAATTTGTTGGAAAGCTTACATGTAGGGAAACATTCCATAATAAAAGTTCGAGTTTGGTATGGTCCCGTTAGCTTCCAGTACTTCAAATAATTTGCCCTATGTCCAAATTGGCCCAAAACAAGGCAGTTCAGGAAGGTCAAATCTCGAGGCTTATAACTCGAGCCCTGCTAAGCAAATGAAATGGAACTTTTTAAACGTGAAAGCTTGTCCTGTTAGCTTTAATATGATACCAATTTCGTATGATTTGAGCTGGTTTTCGATTTTTAGTGAATTTTTACTTTTAGGCGTGAAATTCTGGCTAGCTGCAGGGCAGGTCGGGATAAAACTTGAATATCTTGAGCCATACAAGTCAAAATGAGATGGGACCAATGAGCTAGAAAATAGACACACAGTACTCTAATATATCCAAAATTGAGGTTCAGATGAGTTAAAATGAAGTTATGGCCTGATTTACAAAAATTGGGTTGAATGCAAGTGATGAGACAGCAACCATATTTTCAATTACAATGATTATGCCATGACGTTGATATGTGAAATATAAACAAAGTGCTATGAGATTGCTGAGAATTTGGTGTACTAATGACTGGCACTATTCATGAGGAAGCGAACACGTTCCATTATACTGCCGAAACTTTGGTAGGTCGTAGGCATGAGTTATAATATATATTGAGATCCATATGCATTTTTGCATGAAATTCATAAAGGTTATGTTATGATGAGCATAAAGATTATGTTATCATGAAAGTTCCATAATGCTTGGACCAACCTCGGATAAAAAGTTAAGGAGAATAAATTGGTGAGAAGGTTGGGGAAGGTATACCTGGCATTCCTGTATAGGAACGAGTTCGATCCTGATAAGCAGACTATTACCCAGGAATCTAAAATGGCCAAGAACTCCCAAGGGACCAAGAAATGGAAAAAGTTTATAAAGATCAGTTCAAGAATGAGATTTTGCATGGTGGCATTGAATAGTCATTATATGATGCTTATAGTTTGACTGTTATACTTACCTATTACTGTATGATTGTTTACTTTTCTCATTAATCGGGATCACTACTTAATAGTTTTTCTCGTTTCCTATGCTGTCTTAAGTAAAAATGAACTTTGCCTTGGACCAGACGTTTTCTTAAACTTATTAAATATGGATAGTCTAGTTTTGAACCCATGATTCACAATTAAATAAAAACCGAGGCAACTAAGAATGAATGTGACGTCAGTCATACGAACCTTACTGAGAATTTCTTTAAATTCTCACCTCGCTTTGTATTTCCGCATCATTCTTAGACGCTAGTGATGGATTCGACTGCCATCCTTTTCATTGAGATTCCCAACCTACAACTCCACCATGATCCTTTGTGGTCCCGCTGCATATGGCACACCTTCCTCCAGCACCTCCAGCGCCAGCTGCACCTGCCATACCTGCCAGTCCTTTGCCTGAGTTGCCTCCATAGATGGTTCCAGACATCCCACTTAGCTCTGAGAGCGATCCTTTGGAGGCTACCAGCTCATTATTCTCCTCCTCTGGACCTATCATGGACTACTCCCCAGCCGAGCCTGGTATGGCCAACAGCTACCTAACTGAGGAAGTCCCAGCCGTGGGTGATATTGTACAGCATGACTCTCTTTTAGTAGTATAGTATTGAGCCATAGACTTGGAGCAGTTAGTCCTCGGAGGATCTTATAGGTTGTTTTGATTGACACGGGCCCTATATTCTTTTGGTCACACCGACCCTACTTTTGTATCCCCTTTTTCATCTGTACATAAACTGAAGCGTTAGCTTCTACTACACATACATGCACACACACACAGATATATATATATATATATATATATATATATTACTGATTCTTATCTTTCCTGTCATGTTATATCAAATTTTGTTACGCTCTGTGATGTTGGTCACGTCTGTCATATACAGCGTGCCGTTTCGCCCGTTTAAAAAAAAATATAATAATAATAAATAAATAAATAATAAAGCGGACTTGACATGATAAGAAATTAATAAGCTGAGTATCAACACGGTAACACAATCTACTTAATTTCATGCTATGACTTAAGCATAACTTTAAATTGGTAGGGTGTTACACACTAGCTGCATATACAGACAAGGCGAGAAGAACTCTTTAAGAAACTAAACAATCATATCAACTAACCTTCAAGTCAAGTTAGTAATCAAGTCAATCAAACAAATACACACAGGCAATAGCAATCAGTGCATTGGTTTCACATACAAATTAAGTGAGGAGACTCCCTTCAAGAACTAAAAGCCAAGTGTCACATAAGTATACTAGCAAAGAAAACATGCCAATCAAACAATCCGAAGTATTGACCTTTGTACTAGTAATTTCTACCATCAACTGTTAAGAATAAAAATAGTTAGGATGCATCAAGCAAATGAAACAAACCACAATTATGCAAGCATCAAATGCATTGGCAAATTCGGGAAATGTTGGATTACCAGGAAATGAATAAAATATATAAGACATTGAAAAGTATAAGGGATCGTCGAGGAACGAAAATAAAAGTAACATTCCTACAAGCCTCTAGTTGTGCCACGTCTTGTGAAAATGGGTCGGCTTCCATTTACACAATCGTGATCCTACTAAAGGACATTTGCTCCACTAACCACAAGAAAACCTAAAGCTCTGATACCACGTTTGTCATGACCCACCCCGGAGCCGTGACCAGCGCTTAGAGGTAATGACCTCTAGCAAGCCTACCTTGATTATTTTCACTAAATTTCGGGCAGAGTTTCCCCTGTTTTTCGAGCTATCCCAAATTAGCCAGACCTTTACCACTAAACCAATCAACAAATATACAATTTGAGGCTCAAAACACACACACACACACACACATATACATATATATATATATATATATATTCTACTGATTGCTTACATCCTATTCACTAAATAAAGTGAATTCTCAAAAACCCATAAGCCCTATATACACATTATAAAATAAATTATTAAGTCGCAAAATCCTGCCTGTGGATTGTGGAGCAAGTCTAAGAAGTTGGAGGAATCAAGTCAGGTGAGAGACTGGAGTCTAAAATAGAAAACAATAAAAGGTGGAGTGAGTCCAACTAACTCAGCGAAGGGCAATGAAACTATAACATATAAGGACAAGCTCCAAAAGTAAAGCAAGTTATGCTTAAATAAAGAATTAGTATTATGA
The DNA here is from genome assembly GCA_031439595.1 of Pterocarpus santalinus. Taxonomy (NCBI): domain Eukaryota; kingdom Viridiplantae; phylum Streptophyta; class Magnoliopsida; order Fabales; family Fabaceae; genus Pterocarpus; species Pterocarpus santalinus. The sequence goes on from CM062529.1 coordinate 27,383,646, forward strand.
ACTAAGTGTAAATAATGAATCATCATTTTAGATAACATATAAATAAAGAATAAATAATGAATCATCATTTTAGATAACATATAAATAAAGAATCAAAATTATAAACTATACATATAGATATATGTAGAATTTATCTTATTTCAAAAACACAAAACATATTTCTTAAAATAAATCGCAAGGTAGTAAGGCTTCCAATTCTGAGAAATTTCCAAACAAGGGTTAGTCCTTTTAGATCTGACTAAGTCGGCGATGTGCGTAGGCCTAACACACACTGTAACATCCTCCCTAGTACAGTACTGTGCTTAAGTCATAGCACTACACCCTAGAGTTGTTACTGTTACCTGAGCAGACCTTATCTGACAGCAACTTCAGCAGCCTTCGGAACTTCTTGAGCTTTTTGGAGACAACACAGAAAAATAGGAGTGAGAACTATAACTTCTCAATAGGATTCTCTAATTATCATACATAATGTCATCGTTGTCATCTCCAGTTTGCTTCGGTTTATTATGGAAAAAGTGAACATATTATGTGGACTGTTTAATTTTACAGTTCGAAAACATATTACCCGAAGCAAAGTTCATTTTACGCATACATTTGTCATTTGGGAAAGCCTACACAAAATTTGTTCATGAATAATACCATGGATAATAACTATAACATATTAAAATACACATAGCATCAATATACTGGGAACATAACATCTGCATATAACTTTACTTGTACTTGAATTTATACATATACATAAAATTTACATTTCTTTCATCCGACACACTTAGGCGTTACGTATCGCCGTCCCTAGGGTGCTTGCATCTGCCTACACTTGAGCGTTACGTATCGCCGTCCTCGAGTGCGGTATCATGCCACATTCCAGAGTATGATCGCCATGTCATACCCCATCAGAGCGTGATCACCCTGTCACGTTCCTTAGGAATATGGGATCTTCATTCGGTACTTACACTAACTGGGCCATACCATGCCTCATGTAAGTCCTATCCCCTATACTCACACTAGCTGGGTCGATGCCATGCCTGATGTGAGTGGGGTACTTGCATAGGCTTTAATCTTTAGTCTTTAGTCTTTAGTCTTTACTGCCCTTGGGTAGCCTGGCCTTGGAGGGAGCTCGTCAGCTCGACTCGTGACCGTCGTCATACCGACTCACCCACAAGGGGATTCACATGCCTCTAGTCTTGGAGGGATCTCATTCTGGTCCCGTGCCTCAAATTGAGGGATCTCATCTGACCACGTGCCTCCAAGGTAGAGGGTAGCTGCCTTCACAAGGAGGGATTCAAAGTGCAACTGCCTCCAAGTGAAGGGATTCATATCTTATCTTATTTAACTGCCTTCACAAGGAGGGATCTCAAATAACTGCCCCCAAGTGAAAGGATTCACATTCAATATATTCATATCATACTTAAATCAGCCTTGCATATATGAATCTTATGAGCATAACACATAAATGTTTATCATTTTCATATAATTCACATATTTCTGCCAGAATTTCGGCAGCATAACGGATCAAGTCCGCTTCCTTGTGAATAGTGTCAATACAACAGAATACCAATGTATCATAGAGATCACAACATTGCATACTTGTTTCAACATTGAACTCATAATAACATATATCTCATTAAGGTAGAGTTTCTGCCTCAGCAAAGTCTGTCAACCCGATTTTTATAAATCAAGCCATAATGTTCATTTAACTCATTTGAACCTCAATTTTGGACATCTTAAAGTGTTATGTGTCTATTTTCTAACCTCTTTAGTCCCATCTAATTTTGATATCTATAGCTCAAGATATTTAAGTTTTATCCCGGCCTGCCCAGTGGCTAGTCAGAATCAGACACCGAAAAGTAAAAATCTCTAAAAATCGAAAACTGGCTCAAATTACAAGAAATTGGACTCATATTAAAGCTAACAGCGTAAAGTTTATTTACAAAAAGTTCCATTCCATTTGACTTAGTAGGGCTCGAGTTACAAGCACCGAATTCTGACCTTCCTAAACTGCCCTGTTCTGGCTCGGTTTGGACATAGGGCAACTTTCTTGGGTCACTGGGAGCAACTGGGATCTTATCTAACTCTGAAATTTTTATGGGACATTCTCCTATGTGTAAGCTTTCTGAAAAATTTAGTTTCATTCATTTCCAAGTAGTATAGAGCGAGTTCTATCCTGAACAACCCAGTCTGCCCAGAATCAAAGTCAAAAACCTAGGTCGAAATTCAAAAATTCATAACTCTCTCAATACTAATCCAAAAGCTTATATGATATATGTATGGAAAGCTCTAGATGTCTAGTTTCATATAAAAATAGTTTCATCAAATTTAATCTGCTATAGGCGGAGCCGTACACTCCGCCGTATGGACTGCCAAGGGATTCTGGGTTTCCAGCTTCTCACATCTTCATCCTTTCACCTTTTCTTACCTCCTAGACGAATTTAACACCAACAACAGCCAACAAACCAGCCAAATAACATCATAATCATTCAATTATCTCATCAAGAATTGAGTAAATAGAATCACCAACAGTCACCCATAATCAGAAAATCAAGACAAGAATTGGAATCCTACCTTTATTTTGAAGCAACAACCAGCTAGTCTTGAGTTCTAGGAATGCAAGAAACTTGAGGGAGGCTGAAAGTGGAAGAAGGAGATGAAGAAGATGAAGAAAAGAGGAGAGGAAGGCTGCTAGAAGAGGGAGCTCGAAAATTCTGCTGAAGGAAAAGAGAAATATATTATGAAAGTGTTGGTGGTTGAAATCTTGTAATTTAATTGGTTGGAGTTTGTATGGCTCATATTCAACCATGCTTCCCTCCCTTTTGTGGCTGTCTTGCGCCACTTTGGTGGGTTAAGTGGCTGAGTTTTCAGCCACTTGATGCAGGGTTTAGAGCGTAAAATCCTATTGGTTTGGCTCCGACAGTTTGTGTAACACCCTACTTATTTAATGTTATGCTTAAGTCATAGCATGAAATAAAGTAGTTTGTGTTACTGTGTTAATATTCTACTTACGTTTCATTTATTCGAATCATTTGGGGGAAATGGGATGCCGTACAATGAACGTGACAGAATTTATTCCATCATAACAATAAGGTAAGCATAAATAACACACATGCTATCAACTGTATATAGGTATATATATATATAGACAGGAACCACTGTTTTGATTTACATACAAGTTTCAAACTAGGACACATAAGTGGGGTCGTGTACCAAAAGACATAAGACCCATGTCAGTCGATTCGATCCTACGTGGTCCTCAGCGGATATTTCAAAATCTACCACTGCGTGTATGACCCAAAGCCGCATGCTACCAAAAGAGGGTCATGCTGTACAATACGGCCTGTGGCTGACCTACTCAGTCAGATAGCCGTTGGCCACACCGAGCCCGGCTGGTGAGTAGTCAGGAACTGATCCAGAGGAGCAGGAAGATGAGCTGGTGGCCTTTGAGGGGTCGCTCTCGGAGCTGAGCGGGATGTCTGGTACCACCTGCGGAGGTGACTCCGGTGCAGGGTCAGCAGGGGCTATAGGTGCTGCAGGTGCAGGAGGCGCTGGCGGAGGATGTGCCGCGTATAACGGGACCTCAAAGTATGGGGTGGCAGGGTCGAAAACAGGATGATGTAAGGGGACAGTGAAATCCCTATCACTAAAAAGATACAAGCGGAACTGGCAAGAGCCGGCTATATACAACGAATCTACTGCAGGATCATGGTGGAGCTGCAAGTCTGGAATCTCAACGAAAAGGGTAGCCGTCGTGTGCATCGACCACGTCTGAGAATGAGGCGGAAATGCGAAGCGAGGTGAGAATTTGGAGAAATTCTCAGTAGGGTTTGCATATAGTGTATACTGACTTCGCGTTCATTCTCAGTTGCCTCGGGTTTTATTAAATTTTCTTAAAACATGGGATTAAACTTAATTACTCATTTTCAGTAAGGTGGAGAAAAATGTCTAGTCCGAGGCAAGGTTCAGTTTTACTTAAAATGACATAAGAAACAGAATAAACCATCAACAATAATACATAGGAAAAAGGGCAAGATAGTGAATATACAACAACAAATAAACACAACGGACAAACTGCAAATATCATGTAATGACATGTTCAATGCAATCATACGCTTAATGTAGTCATGTAAACTTCATTCTTGAACTATTCTTCATAAACATTTTCCCATTACTCTTTATCATTTTCCATCACTTGGTCCCCTGGGAGTTCTTGGCCATTTTAGACTCCTGGGTAATAGTCTGCTTTTCAGGATCGAGCTCGTTCCTATATAGGAATGCCGGGTTTACTTTCCCCGACCTTCCCACCGATCTATTCCCCTTAACTTTCTATCCGGGGCTGGCCCAAGTAGCATGGAACTTTCATCATAACATATTCTTTGGGTTCATCATAACATAGCTTTCATAGCTTTCTTGAAAATGTACATGCCTCTACATGTATCTCATAATTCATGCATATGCTTTACCGCAATTTCGGTGGCATAACGGAACGTGTCTGCTTCCCCATGAATAGTGCCAGTATTTAGCATATCAATTTATCAAAAGAAACACCTCATTCCATGCATAATTCAACATATTTCATTCATGCTTCAATTCTCAATTCAAGACACAAGTATTGCACTTTAGAACATGCTTACTGCTTCACTGCTTGTATTTAACCCGGTTCTTGTAAATTATGCCATAATTTCTATTTAGCTCGTTTGGACATCAATTTCGGATATGTTGAAGTGTTATGTGTCTACTTCCTAACCTCTTTGATCCCATCTGATTTGGATAACCATAACTCAAGGTATTCGGGTTTTATCCCGGCCTGCCCTGTGGGTGACCAGAATTGTACACCTAAAAGTAAAAATCTACTAAAAATCGAAAACTAGCTCAAATTGTATGAGATTGGTCTCATATTAAAGCTAACAGAACAAACCTTTCATATACAAAAGTTCCATTTCATTTGCCTTAGTAGGGCTTAAGTTACAAGCCCCGAAACTTAGCCTTCCTAAACTGCCCTGTGTTGGCCTGGTTTGGACATAGGGTAAATTCTTCAAATCACTGGGAACAACTGAGATGATAACAAACTCGGAATTTCTTTGGATATTGTTCTCCTATGTGTAAGCTTTCCAACAAAATTAGTTTCACTCGATTTGGAGTTGTATAGGGTGAGTTACACCCTTCTCAACCCATACTGCCCGGGTGGATGTCCTGATTCCTAGGTCGAACTTCAAAAATTCATATCTCTCTCAATATCACTCCAATGGTCTTCTATGATATATGTGTGGAAAGCCCTAGATGTCTAGTTTCAGATAAAAATGGTTTCATTAATTTTTAACGGCGGGAGGCGGAGCCGTACACTCCGCCGTACGGACTGCCGAGGGTTTAAGCTTTCCCAGCCTCTCAACTTCTCCATATCTGCATCCTTTCTTGTTTCCAATTCAACTTTAGTTTCACAAACAGTCAATAAACCAGCCACAATTCATTATGAATCACTCAATCAATATATCAGAATTGAAGAATTAAACTACCAATAATTATTCAAAATCAGAAAAATCAATATAGGAATTAAGACCTCTACCTCTTATGATCAGGTTAAGCTTGAGTTGGTAGCTGAAGTGAAAGTTGGATGGAGTGGGTGAGTGGAGAAGAGAAAAGAGGGGTGAACTGAAGAAGAGAAAACAACGTAGGAAAAATGGAGCTGAAGACGCAGGAGGAGAATATATATATACACAAGGCTCTGGAGTGGTAGTTAGGATGGGTGGCTTTGATTGGGTGAAATTCTTGTGGGTAAAATTCAGCCATGTCTCCCTCTTGTGTGACAAAAATGCTCTCCACGTCGCTTAAGAAGTGAAACTCGCTGCTAGCGCATATGAACGTGACATCGGAACTCGTGAGCTCCTTAAAGTCGGAATTCGTGCATATCTATTCGGATTAAGTCAGAACTCGTAATTTATAGGACATGGCACTCCAACTCGATATCGGAACTCGTGAACGAGAAGAAAAGATCTTGGTAATGAACTCGGAATCCAATTCAGCTAAAACTCGGAAGTCGCATTTCGTGTTCATTTTGAATCACCTAATGTCGGAACTCGGATATCACGTTCGTTCCTACTTGAGCATAAGGTCGGAAATCGTAAGCTTCATGCGTGAGGTCGGAAATCGGAAGAAATCCCTTGTAAGCCTTGGAATGAAGTCGGAAGTCGAAGCTAATATTGAGGTCGGAAGCGGAATTATAAGACAAACTCGGAAATCGTAAATTTCAACATTTAATGGGATCGGAAGTCGGAAATCGGACGTTACAGTTTGAAATACCGTAATCTTACCGATTTCCTTTAAATCGGAAAATCGATTTTGAAGAAATTTGTGAAGTTTTATATGTTTCTATTCTAATTATTTCTAATTCTAACTCTCTAATTAGCATCTAATCAATACCTAATTAATCCTTAATTAACTTCTATTTAACTTACTTATGCATTAAAATCGAATAAATCGATTAATGGTGTAAATTAAACGTTTTACAAATTGATGGCCATTCTGTTTTCTGTTTTTCATAGCTAATGGTATTTTCGTAATTATAGATAAGTCTAGGGGCATCCCATGTCATTTCACATATGGATACCTCCATGGCTCAATCGGCCGAGGTTTAGGTTTCTATGTTTTCGCTACATGATTCTGCTTCATTTAAAACGTTATTTTACTAATCCTGTTGATATAAGGACCTAAATATCATTTTCTAAGATATTCAGGGGTAAGGCTGTAAATAATATATAAAGACCTAAAGGTCATTCTTTTAAAAGTTCAGCGACAAGGTTGTAAATAAAAAAATAAGGACCTAAAGGTTATTTTTTTAAAAGTTCAAGGGCAAAGTTATAAATAATAAAAGTTTGTTTTTAATATTTCCTATTACATTATATGGGGATGTTACACACACCCACCGAACTAGCAACACCCCTGCTAGCTGGGTCCGAACCAAGGTGCACCAAGGCTAGTGTCAGCGACCGCTAGCTACCGATTAACTGAAAATCCTCCCACAAAGTATATAGGAGCTAAAGTAATAAATATTTATAAAAGCTAAGTAACAAGTATCAAGTTGAAGAATGAGAGTATTCAACAAGGTTCGAAAATCCAAAATATAATTTACTTAAACAAATTAGTTTAGTAATCAAAACAAAATATTAGAGCTTGTCCTCCCGTTTATAAAATTCATAATCTCTTCCAAAAAGCCTTCTGAACCTTCAATAATTGCATACTAGTAAAATTTCTTCAAAACCAAAATAGATGTCCAAGGATAGATTGATATTTCAAATTGTACGATAATTATACCACTAAACAAAACATTCATAGTTAACAAGATATATAAAAGTAAGCTATCAATATATATTAAAATCAAACCAATATTAATTGCATAAAATCATATGCCATAGAGACATTGTCCACTCACAAAATATCAAGGAATGTCCAATCTACGTCCCGAGGTTGCTGAACTTGTGGGTTGATCTCCGGGGAATCTGAAATCATATATAAGTGATTATTTCCAATTTAGACACAAATTTGGTTTAGAAACTAGCCCTTGGCCCTTTGTCTAACCTTTACAAATTAAATTTAATTAAAAACTACTATTATGTCTACCATAATAAACTTCATTAAATATCAACTATAAAACATAAGAATTTAAATTTACACATGTGAGAATCTAGTAGCCTATTTTCCTATTACTCTTTTAATGGCTAAGTCACTTAAATAATTCTAACCATAATTTCAAAGAGTTAAGTTTCTAACTATTTATTTACTTGCTACTCTACCCCAAAATTAACACTACCAATTAAGGATTAATTTCATATTAGTTATCTAAATTTTTTTTTCAGCACCCACAAAGTAACAATCTATATCCATATCCATTAACTTTCCAAAAATATTGAGAAACAAGACATAAAGAGAGAGAATAGCTTACCACTGCAGCAGAAGTTGGGTTCAAGGGCAAGGACCGAAGTCCTTTGCACCCATGGTAGAAAGTGACCGAAAGGGAGAGAAAAATTGATGAGAGAGAGAGAGAGAGAGAGAGAAGCACGAAGGGAAAAGGTTTTATGGTGTTGGAGGTGGGGTGAGGGCGGTGCGAATGGTAGAGTGAGGCAAAGACGTGAGAGTAAGAAAGAAATCAAGAGGAAGAGCAAAAAAGAAGAACAAGAATAGAGAGAAAGCATATCAAGAGAAGAAGAGAAAAATAAAAAACGGAGGAAAGGAAGGAATGAAATGAATCAGGGAAGATTCTGGATGAAGAAAAGAAGAAAGCGAGGGTTCTATGTTGCACCAAGTCACCTATGGTGCACCATGGTCCCTCACACTTTTTTTTTTTTTCCAAACAATTACTTCTAAAATTTCTTATCTAAAAATTTTTAGTTCCTTATCACTATATTCCTAAAGGTAATTAAAGAAAATACCTAAAGCATAAGTTATGAAAATATCTAAAGGTCCAGCAAAGTGTACGGCTCTGGCTACATCCAATTAAATCCAATGAGACTATTTTTATATGAAACTACACGTTCAGGGCTTTCTATACATATATCATAAGGCCATTGGATTAATATTAAGAGAGATATAAATTTTTGAAGTTTGACCTAGGAATCAGAATTTTCATCTAGGCAGTATGACCTGAGAAGGGTGTAACTCACCCTACATAACTCCAAATTGAGTGAAACTAACTTTGTTAGAAAGCTTACACATAGGGGAACATTCCATAATAAAATTTCAAGTTTGGTATGGTCCCATTAGCTGCCAGTGGTTCAAAAAAGTTGCCCTATGTCCAAACTGGGCCAAAATAGAGCAATTCAGGAAGGTCAAATCTTGGGGCTTATAACTCAAGCCCTGCTAAATCAAATGAAATGGAACTTTTTGAAAATGAAAGCTTGTCCTGTTCGCTTTAATATGATACCAATTTTGTATGATTTGAGTTGGTTTTCGATTTTTAGTGAATTTTTACTTTTAGGAGTGAAATTCTGGCTAGCTGCAAGACAGGTTGGGATAAAACTTGAATATCTTGAGCTATACAAGTCAAAATGAGATGGGACCAATGAGGCTAGAAAATAGACACATAGTTCAAAATTGAGGTTCAGATGAGTTGAAATGAAGTTATGGCCTGATTTACAAAAATTGGGTTGAATGCAAGTGTTGAGACAGCAACCATATTTTTAATTACAATGATTGTGCCATGAATTTGATATGTGAAATATAAACAACATGGTATGAGATTTCTGAAAATTTGGTGTACTAATGACTGGCACTATTCATGGAAAAGCGAACACATTCCGTTATACTGCCAAAACTTCGGTAAGTCGTATGCATGAGTTATAATATATATTGAGATCCATGTGCATTTTTGCATGAAGTTCATAAAGGTTATGTTATGATGAGCATAAAGATTATGTTATGATGAAAGTTTCATAATGCTTGGGCCAGCCCTGAATAAAAAGTTAAGGGGAATAGATTGGTGGAAAGGTCGGGGAAGGTAAACCCGGCATTCTTGTATAGGAACGAGCTCGATCCTGATAAGCAGACTATTACCCAGGAGTCTAAAATGGCCAAGAACTCCCAAGGGACCAAGAAATGGAAAAAGTTTATAAAGATGAGTTCAAGAATGAGATTTTGCATGGTGGCATTGAATAGTCATTATATGATGCTTATAGTTTGACTGTTATACTTACCTATTAATGTATGATTGTTTACTCCACTCACTAATCGGTATCACTACTTAATAGTTTCTCTCGTTTTCTATACTATCTTAAGTAAAACTAAACTTTGCCTAGGACCAAACGTTTTCTTAAACTTATTAAATGTGGATAGTCTAGTTTTGAACCCATGATTCATAATTAAATAAAAACCAAGGCAACTGAGAATGAATGTGACATCAATCATACGAACTCTACTGAGAATTTCTTTAAATTCTCACCTCACTCTGTATTTCAGCATCATTCTCAGACGCTAGTGATGGATTCGACTGCCACCCTTTTCATTGAGATTCCTAACCTATAGCTCCACCATGATCCCTTCGTGGATTCACTGTACATAGCCGGTTCCTATAATTTCCGTCTCTACTTGTTCAACAACGGGAATTTTCCTGTTCCCCTGTTCCACCTTACTTTTGATCCTGCTGCTCCACACTTTGCTATCCCGCTGCATATGGCACACCCTTCTCCAGCATCTCCAGTGCCAGCTGCACCTGCTGCACCTGCCAGTCCTCCGCCCGAGTCACTTCCACAGATGGTTCCAGACATCCCACTTAGCTCCAAGAGCGATCCCTTGGAGGCTACCAACTCATCATCATCCCCCTTTAGACCTAGCATGGACTACTCCCCAGCTGAGCCTGGTATGGCCAACGGCTACCTGACTGGGTAGATCCCAGCTGTGGGTGACATTGTACAGCATGGCTCTCTTTTGGCAGTATAATATTAAGCCATAGACTTGGAGCAGTTAGTCCTCAGAGGATCTTGTAGGTTGTTTTGATTGACACGGGCCCTATATTCTTTTGGTCACACCAGCCCTACTTTTGTATCCCCTTTTTCATCTGTACATAAACTGAAGCGTTGGCTTCTACTACACACACACATACACACAGATATATATATATATATATATACAGTTGATGATATATTACTGATTCTTATCTTTCCTGTCATGTTTTATTAAATGTTGTTATGCTCTGTGACGTTGGTCACATCTGTCATATACAGCACACCGTTTCACCCGTTTCAAAAAAAATATAATAAATAATAAAGGGGACGTGACATGATAAGAAATTAGTAAGCCGAGTATCAACATAGTAACACAATCTACTTAACGCCCAGGTGTACTAAGGAAAGGAAGTTAAAGAAAGTTAAAGAAATACAAGTGCATTTGTTTATGTATATTCTAATATTCTTATTATGCTAAAATTTACTATATTTGTGAGTGTTGTAACTGCTATGCTAATTATGAAATATGAATTAATCATATAATTGCAATGTGATTCAAGTGCTTGAATAAAATGAACTTTTCTTCGGATGATATATTTTCAAACTATAAAATCGAACGGTTTATATAACATGCTCACCTTTTTCTTAATACATCGAGCAGCTGGAGATAATAATGATGACATGGTATATGGTGTATAAGGAATCCTACTTAGAATTTTCAATTCTCATTTCTATTTTTGTGTTATCTCTAAATAGTTCAAGGAGTATTGACGATGGCCAAAGGTAGCTATCAGACAAGGTCCGTCTAGATAACAATAACAACTTCCAAATGTGGTATGATAACTTAAGCATAATATTGCACCGAGGAGGATGTTACAATAAGGCTATTGTGACTTCATCACTTATACATGATACCACCTATGTTCGAAATACATAAGCATCTACAGCAGGCCGGTTTTGATCTTATTGTACAGATTTGCCAAATGCAAGTAAACGGGCCCCTTATAATGCAATTGTTGAACAGTGGAGGCTGGAGATGCATACATTTCATCTTCCTTGTAGGGAGTGCATAGTTATATTGGACGATGTAGCTACTTTACTTGAATTTCACATCCATGGTCTATCGGTCATTGGAGCTACTAATCTCAGCACCATAACACTCTAGAATACGTGTGATGAGTTAGTTGGCGGTCGACCTAGAGCATATGATATTGACGGATTTGAAATGAAATTAAAGTGGCTCACACAATATCTTGGTTAGCTTCCTATTCATTATGACATCGCGATAGCATGACATGTTCGTGGATATATACTATCTTTGTTGGGGCACATTGTAATGCCGACTAAGAGCAATTCAGTGATCCATAGAAAATTCCTATAACTATTGGTGAATTTGAATGAAATTGGGCTTTATAGTTAGGGTTTGGCATTCCTTGCTTTTCTTTATAGAGGGCTAGATTGTGCTACACACAATGATGTGAAAGAAATTTGTGGCTGCATGATACTGCTACAAGTGTGGGCATGGAACCGGCTCCTTTGGTTGGCTCCAATATTTGGTAAACTAATTGCTTTTCCTTTTGCTCTTAAGTAATTTACCTTTAAATAAATTGTAAGTTCATTGTAGTTAAAATTGTATCTAATTATCATAACCTTTCACAGATGGAGACAATCGCAGTATCCATGTAACACTCCATTTAAAGATCTTGGAAATATCATATTAGTATTAGATCAGATGGAAGTTCATTAGGTAGATATTAATATATCGTAGAATCTCTTGTAACATCACATATAATACTGTTTGTGTAATATCCTGACAAATGCTGATCAATATCAAAATGCATCTATTAGCATTAGATGAATCTAAGTTTTCCTTGTAGAAAAATTTCATGTAGGCAATTAGTAATGTTTTGCTAGTTTAAGAGAAATCGGGTGAATTACGATATCTTGTAGCAAAGAATCAAATTAGTGGGGATCTGAACTGTAGGATGACAAAAGTACTAGTTGAAAACCCTAGTATATGTGGCTAGGAAACTCACCCCATCATGTTGGCTAAATGAAGGCCACATGATTGGAAGACTTAATCAAATTCAAATTGCCACTTAGGTCCACCAATCACATTTATTTTTATCTTTCCAACTTAGTCCACAAGTCACCAAAACTTTCCCTCCTTGTCTATGCAAAATTCAGCCAGCCTACTTAGTTATACACACTTCATTTCTTTCATTCATCTCACTCCCTTCTCCATCCTCTCTATCTCCACCCAAGTTTTTAAGAAAACCTTACCTTCTTCTTCTCAAAATTCCTACTATTTCTTTGTGTTCCCTAAGAAACCTCAAAGATCACACCATAAAGTTCCCATCATTGAACTATATAGCTTCAGCCCAAGAAGAACAAGAGAAGATATCATTATTTTTGGGCTTTATTGAAGAGAAACCACCAAGAGACTTCAATTTTACAAGCTACAGGTGGTGTTTTAGGTAGGATTTTCTTAGATTGTTTGATTTCTCTAATTTAGGTGGCTACTAAGGTTTCTTATGTCACCTTTTATTTCACGATATTTGGTGTTGATATGGCTTGCCTTGAGTGATTTAAGGTAGGAATTATTGGTTTGGCAATACCAAAAGAATACACAAACAGAAAAGCTGAGAGAAAAATGAATAGTATGGTTTCATCTGCATGTATCAAAGTTAAGTGAAACCAATTTTATATAAAACTAGACTTTTAGAGCTTTCCAACCATATAAAGTATATATCCATTGGATTAAAAATGATAGAGATATGATTTTTAGAAGTAAGTTATTGAAATCCATTCCCTATCCTAGCCCGTATGTGTTGTGAAGGGCATAACTCGCTCTATATAATTTCAAATTGAGTGCAAAAAATTCTTTTAGAAAGCTAACATATAGATAATCATACTAAAAATTTCACTTTTAAAGTCTAAGTATATTGCTCCAAATAATTCTCAAAAATTACCCTATGTCCTATTCAGGTTGTAATAGGACAATACAAAATAGCCTATTTGGGGAGCTCATAACTTGAGCTCTACTACCTAATGAGGGTGAAACTTATTGGGATTGAAAGATGACTCAATTATCTATAGTAGTAGTGGTTTCTCAACCATCAAAAAAGAATCTACCTCTTCATTCCCAGATTCTTAGTCGAACAAATGAGTACTTCGCTTTGTTTCGATGAGCACTCAACTCCTACTTATAAGAGCATGGAGTAGGGGACATTAAACCAGAGTTATCCTTTGATAAGAATTGAAATTTTAGTGAATTTTTAAACTTAGATGCTCTAGTCTATCCTAAAATAGGGCAGTCTTGGATAAAACTTTAATAACTTATATACCTTAAAACTTAATAGGACCAAATAAGTTCAAAAATAGACTAATAAGGCTACAACATATTAAACTTTCAGATCAAGATAAGTTAAAATTAAATTTTAGTGCAATTAATAAAACAAGGTAGATTTGAGGCAGTTAAGACATCTTGATAGCCTTAATGATCATGAGTCCCATAAGCCACAAGAAACCAATGGCTCAATTATTCATACAATTCCTTATCATATTTATGTGATATTGATATATAAATACAATGATTCTATTTTTTGTGACTGGCTGGTTGGGATTGTATTGTTTGTATGTTGGAAAGTTCCTGTTTACTACCGTTATGCGCCCAAATTTTCGACAGAATTATATGCATCATGCATCTTGATTATGATTCTTCAAGTATATGCATTCAAGAAAATATGATTAAATTTATAATGATGATTACATATTACTTAGGCCAGCCTCGAAATAAATTAAAAGGAATAGATCGATGGGAGAGTTGGGGAAAGTAAACCAGATGATCTTGTATAAGAATGAACTCGATTATAAAAAACAGAATATTACTAGGAGTTACATGGCCAAAATACTTCCAGGGAACCAAGTGTGGAAAAAGATGAGGAAAGTTAAGAAATGACAAGTCAAGTGCACTTGCATCATAAGTCCAATTGCATTCATATATGCATATTATTTACTTGTTCTTTAGTTTATTATGTTCATGACTCAAATTCTTTCTTTGCTTCTTAATCATTTGAATAAAATAAACTCTACTTCGGATAATATGATTTCAATGATAAAATTGGACATTATGCTCTATTTTTCATATTGTTCACATCTTTCTGAAATAAAATGAAGTAGCTAGGAATGATTACAATGTCACTGCATCATAGTCTAGGAAATTCTACTGAAAATTTTCAAATTCTCACTATCGCGTGTCATTCTTAGATAATATCAATAGTGGCGTTGGTCTTCTTTATTGAGATACCAAAATGACAATGGCCTATGACCATACCTTAGACTCATTATACCTGACAGCTACCTCTCACATGCATTGGTATATATATATTTTTTAGCATTCTTTTTTTTGAGTTTGTCTTGAGTTCGATGTTTGACCTAGAGGTTCCCTTCGATAGGGTTCTGCTGTTCATGGCACACCCTGTTGGCGCACCACTATAGCCCTTTCCACCAACTTTACCATCGACCAACCCTTCCGAGGTGGGTGCCTTTACTTCTTCTTCCTCTTCTACTCCTAGAGATGACAGACCCTTACTTGGAGGTCTCGGGGCCATAGGTGTTATGGCGAATGGTTTCCTCTCTTCTAGATCAAGTTAAAGGGAGTTAGTTGTATCTTTTGTAAGGATACTTAGCTAGAGTAGTATTGACTAGTACCTATTGTACAGAGTAGCCCTCTTTTGGTGCGTTTTGTATGACCTTAGGCGACAAATGTAGTTCTTGTTGTCTTTTGCTCTCATATACCAGTGATGATTACACATGGTCCTTATAAGGACTTGTACTGAGTCTGGGATTAGTGTCATAGGCTAAATATGTTTTGATGGCTCTTTGTATTGTACTCAGAACTTACAATGGTTATATGAGATCTGTACATTATTTATGAATATTCTATAGATATTTATTGTAAATTTTACTTCTACGCTTTTATTTCCTACTTTTTAACATATAATGTTGTATCCTGCGAAGTTTATATCACATGCTTATCTTACAAATAAGCACAAAGATTAACTTCGCAATTTAGACAATTTAATCTGCACTATGACCTAGATAATGAAATTGTAATAAAGGTAAATTAGTAAAAGTAGCAAACTACTGAGTATAATATTTTGACTTAAGTGTAGTTTTATATTTGGAGGATGTTACAATTTATATCTCTGATTTATTTTTAATAATACAGTTTGTGTGGCAACTGTAAGGGGATGTTGCTATTGATGCCCATATTCTAGATGACATGAGAGGCGAGCGGTTATTATGGTCAACTGTTAGCCCGTTAATTTGCTTTGAGGTATTAAAGTTGTAACGTCCGAATTGTTAGGTTTTTATCAAATAATAGAGTTTAATTAGAATTCAATTAAGCATTTTACTCAAAGCCAAATTAAGTAACATTTAGAAGAATTAACCTTGAGGAAATTAGATTAGAGTCATAGGAAGCCACCTAGCAATTTTCTAAAACCAGTTTACCGATTTAAGAGAAATCGGTAAGATTTCGGTATTTTAAATTGTCGGAACCAGACCAATAGAAATTTTCTATGAGTACCCTAGGATGGATGGCTAAAATTTAGCTAAAACACCTCTATATGTGGTGCTACATCAGCCCATAGAAGGCAGCCACAAACCAAGTTGAACTACCAATATAAATCCACCAATCACACAACTCCTTGCTCCACAAGTTTGTGTTCAATTCCTTCCTTGCCTTTGTGAATTTCGATCAAGATAAGGGACTGACTCCCCTTCGTTTCTTTTCCATTCACACTCCTCTTTACTCCATATTCAACTTTTCTTCAAGTCTTATCAAGAGTTTCTCTAATCTAGGACATCAAACCAACAAGATTTCAACTAGACAAGGTAGGAATCCTATTTCTCTTCTTACTTCCCATGGTCTGGGACTATATGGGGGTCTTGGGTATCTTGTGATACTGATGAGATTTGAAGTAATGATGATAAATTATAATTGGGTATGCATTTATGTTGTGATTAGAGTTGGAATTGGTATGAAAGAACTTGAAGAAAAGAGAAAACTCAAGAAGCTGTTAGGATTTTTCCTCGGCAGTTCGTACGGTGGAGTGTACGGCTCTGCCTACAACCGTTTAAATTTTACGAATCTATTTTTATATGAAATTAAACATTCAAGGCTTTGCATACATATATTATATAAGGCCATTGGATTAGTATAGAGGTAGTTATGAATTTTTGAAATTTGACCTAGAAATAAGGACTTTCATTCGGGCAGTATGAGCTAGGAAGGGTGTAACTCACCTACACAACTCCAAATTGAGTGAATCCAATGATGTTTGAAAGCCAACATATGAGGGAACATCTCATAAAAATTTTAGATTCAGATTCATTACCATCTATCCCCAGTACATCAATGAATTCATCTTAAGTTCAACCCGTGCTGGAATAGGGTAGTCCAGTAGGGTCAAGTTTCAGAGCTTATATCTCGAGTTATACTCACTCAAATGATATGCAACTTATTTCATTTGAAAACTTGTTCTGTTAGCTTTACATTGATATAAATTTCATATGATTTCAACTAGCTTTCTATTTTTGGTGAATTTTCTCTTATAAGAGTGTAATTCTGGCTAAACATAAAGCTAGATCGGGTCTACTTAAGGTTGAACTCGGAAAGGGTATACTTAAGGTTGAACTTGGAAGAGTATACTTAAGGTTGAACTCAGAAAGGGTATACTTAAGGTTGAACTCGGAAGAGTATACTTAAGATTGAACTCGGAAGAGTATACTTAACGTTGAACTCGGAAGGGTATACTTAAGGTTGAGCTCAGAAGGGTATATTTAAGGTTGAACTCGGAACGAGTATACTTAAGGGTGAACTCGGAACTTAGCAAATATAGAGACAGATCGGGTAT
Source organism: Pterocarpus santalinus (assembly GCA_031439595.1). Lineage (NCBI taxonomy): Eukaryota > Viridiplantae > Streptophyta > Magnoliopsida > Fabales > Fabaceae > Pterocarpus > Pterocarpus santalinus. The sequence goes on from CM062529.1 coordinate 27,400,993, forward strand.
ATTTAAGGTTGACCTCAAAACATAGCAAACATAGAGCTAGATCGAGTATACTCAATGTTTAACTCGGAACTTAGTGAATAGTAAACTAGATTGAGCATAGTTAATGTCAGAACTCGGAATCTAGGAAACACTCTCAAAAGTCTTGGAAGACCAAATGTAGACTAAGATCGGAGGTCGGGATCAACCCAGAATCAATCTCGGAGGTCGAACATACTCGGAAGTCGGAACTTATATAAGATTGGAACTTGGACCCCATTTAATCTTGGAAGTCGAACTCGAGAATATCAATAGAAATTAAAAGCTTGCAAGATAGATTAAGACTTAAGATTTTAAAACTTGCGTCTATTGATATTGCTATACTCTTAGTATGAATATAATGTCCTATATTGGGTTTGCTGTTTGATTTAAAATCTCTTGGTTGTCTGACACTATTCATGGGGAAGCGAACTTGATCCGTTATGCTGCCCGATTTCTGGCAGAAAGTGCAAGATTAATGGATTGATAGTTTTTACAAGTTAAGTTGATTATTTATGAATTTAAAATTATGAGTAAGTATGTGTAGTGACTATGATAATCATGCATACAAATGTGATTAAAGTATAATGTGAGTCATGTATAAGAATGTAGAGCATTCACATGTATGATCAAAGGTGTACAGCTATACAATTATGAATGATACGATCATGAATTATTCTTCTGAAAGCATACATATTTGCATACGAATGAAGGAAGAATATATGAGGTCCCTTTACTTGGAGGCAGTTATTTGGGTTCCTCTAGGTGAAGGCAGTTAAAAGATAAAGATGTGGATCCCTTCACTCGGAGATAGTTGCTCATTGGGTCTCTTTCTGTGAAGGCAGTTGAAACTTTGGGTCCCTCTATATTGGAGACAGATGGCCAATTGAGGCCCTCCGACCTAGAGGCACGTGGGTCCTCTTGCAGGTCAGTACTGTGTGATAACGGTCACGAGTTGAGCTCATTCCTAGATCAGACTACCTAATGGTAGTAAAGACTAAAGATTAAAACATATGCAAGCACCCTAGGGACAACGATAGTAACGCCTAGTGTGCCAAGGAAAGAAAGTTAAAGGAACACAAGTGCATGAACTCAAATATGAGTATTTGCATGACCCATGTCTTATTGATATTGAGACTATTCTGTGTACTTATGCAGTGAACATTATTCTCATTATAGATAGTGTCAATGTGACTCAAGTGCGTGGAATAAAAATTAACTCTACTTCGGACCATATGTTTTTAAAGTATAAAACTGAGCAATTTATTTAGCATGATCACCTTCTTCACAATAAACCGAAGCAGCTGGAGATAATAATGATGACACAGCATGGAATTACTTAGTGGATTCTACTGAGAACTTAAAGTTTTCACTCCTATTTTCCGTATTATCTCCAGATAGCTCGAGAAGCTTTCGAAGACGGCTGAAGTCGCTGTCAGAAAGGGTCCGCTCAGGTAATAGTAGTAACAACTCCTGAGTATGGTATTATGACCTAAGTATAATAATGTATTTCGGGAGGATGTTACAAGAGTGGCACGCAACTGATTACTTAATGCGTGAATTTGGTTTTGCTCATCCTATTCCTTTCCCGCCCCAAAGTTTAGAGGGATTCCGTAATAAAGACTTATGGGGATTAAGAGAACCAAGGAATTAGAGAGCCATGCATGACAAGTGGGTCACAATGTGGGACCACTGATATTAGCGTATCTTACAAGGAATTCCAATTGATAATTATTATCTTTCCGCTGAGTATTGGGCATGGTATACACAGTATATGATCAACTGGCTATGGTTATCCCTATAAATGGAGCAGCCAGCCCCCAGTAGTAGCAATTCCTTATGGAGTCACCCCCTCCTCAACAGCAGTAGTTTCCCATACGGTCACTACCTCCTTAATAGCAATAATTTCCCATGGAGCCACCAGCCCCGCAGTACCAGCAGTTCCCCATGGACCAACCCCCCCTACAACACCAGTATCCTATGTACCAGTATCTCGAGTAGTAGTTTCCTACAGCTTCGGTACAACCAAATGAGGAGTTATACTGGTTTTCACAAAGGGAGTATGGCGGCCATTTCAGTGGGATCAATAATCCCCATAGCAGTAACCAATGTGAATGTCCTTAGATGTAATGGACATCCATCATGGTTCAAGAAGCAGGGAATCACGGAGGAAAAAGTCTGTTGACTGCAGTAGTGGTAGTGGGATATCTCATGGGTTACTGTGCACCTATGATTTTATCGTTGATGATAGTTAATCTACTTAACAAATTGCCTATTGTGATTTTGACCTGAATGAGGAGGCATCCATCAAAGAAGTGCCCATAGATCAGGCACCCATATAGGAAGCACATGTACATTAGGCACCAATACAGGAGGATATGTACCAATCGAAGATAATGATACTTGATTATGGGATTACATTTCAGCCAATATTCTCGCCAGGTGGTCAATGGTCGGTGCCATTCATGCAGTGGGAGATGACCTTGCAAGACACATCTACATTTGCCTATGCGACAGAGCACAAAGTTGCAGGACATGAGGCTATGGGAGATAAGGGTAAGGGGGATGAGGCTAGGGAAATGAGGGTGCGAGGGATTATGATGGCAAACGAGGAAGACGAAGAGGAGTCATTTCTCGCATTTTACGTCCATTTGTGCATTCCCCTCGTAGATGGAGCCCTTCACTAATCAAGAAAAGAAAGGGGAAAGCACAATAGTGTTCTTTAGTATAGTTAGGAAGAAATTTAGTTTTTAATTTCTTGTAATATAGATATTCATTTAGTTTCCATATTTATGTATAATTAATGTCTTGTTATTGTTTTTACGGTTATTTTCCTGTTTATTGTAACTGAATTAAAGGTTTACATTTGTTCCTAACTAATGGATTTCTTCTTTTTTTTTTTTTTTTTTGCCATCTAACTAATTAGTTTGGGTCTCCAAATGAATGTATACTTTATTTCTTTTAACCTAGAAGGCTGAAAAACAATAATAACAATAATACTTGACTAGGTTCTTATGAGTAAAGTTTAGATTGTTTGATTAGGAAAATGACTACATAGAGTGTTAGTAAAGTTTGAATTTAAATAAAGTAATATGACAACTTAACTCAGTATTATACAAATTTATTAATAATCTAATCATAACTACAATCATGTAGAATAATAAGAATTCAGACAGAACAAAAAACAATAACAATTTAATAATAACTACTCAACACTATGAACTAAACTCAGGAGCGTTTGGAAATCGGTTGCGACTATGTCCCTCATTTCGACAAGAGCGCACCGTCGTGGTCCCTGTATCTCACGCATGTCTATTTCATTTAGGAAATAGGTTGATCTAGGATGGCCTTTTATTATGCGCTTCAAGGCAGGGTTAGGACAAAATCTTGGTATATTGGCACCATGAACTTTCATTCCCAATGACCCCAAACTCCTTCTTATAAACATTTCATATTTCACTGATCCTATAGACATCATTGACATAAGCTCGCCAGTCAATGCTCTAGCTAGAGCAACAGGCAATCACATGATGACACAGATATTGATTTGTCTGGAAGTCACCATAATTGCAATACCTCTGCCTCAATTTAAGTCTACAATCTTGGCTGCTAAATAGCTCCTGAACATGAAAAGCCTCATTTTATCTATTGAATTGACTAACACAGAGGTTTCTGGGATGCTTCCTTGTTTAATTGAACTTGAGTTGTCATGGCTTCGGAGAAAATGTGTCCAACAGTTTTTCCCGCATATGCCTTGCTATCTTTCCGTGCAAATAACTCAACCAACTGGAAACAAGTTACTCGAACTAGTGTGGTGATGGGAAGATTGCAAGCCCCTTTTAGCATAGAGTTCACGCACTCGACTAGATTCGTGGTCATGTGACCCCACCGATGCTCAACATCGTATGCTTAAACCCACTTTTTTCGTGGAATTTCATTAAGTCAATTTGTATATATCTCTCCACATTCTTGCATCCACTTGTAATGAATATTAAATTCACTCTCGATCCTTGAATACCTGCAAAACATAGTATAGTTGATATATTATTTCTGAAAATTGCATTCACAAATTCGCCAATTCACAAGTTCAAACAAAATATAAATTACCCATATGGATGACAAGTTTGTGCAAGTATGGTGTCTTGAATCTCCGTAAGAAATTAGCAGTGATGTGCTTGATATAATACATGTGGAATTCTCTCAGAGGTTCCAATTAGCTATTGCTTCGCCTTGATAAGAAATAATACCAACTCCATCTCGGGTCACTACATGTCTATGTAAATTATCCAGGAAAAAATGCCATCATCTGCAGTCTCACCCTTGACAATAGCAAAAGCAATCGATACTATATTCTGATTGCCATCTTGTGCAACTGTCACCAAAAGAGCTCTTTTGTTTTCTCATATAAATATGTCTTATCAACCTACACAAGTGGTTTGCAGTGTCTGAATACTCTAATACAAGGATTGAAACTCCAAAACACCCAGCGTAATATTTGCATGTCCAGAACTAGCTCATCTTCACGATAGGCCGCTGTAGCATCTAGTTGAACAATTGATCCTCAAACAGTATCACATATTACTACATATCATTGCGGCAAAGCTCCAAATGAGGCTTCCCACTGACCGAATACTTTTTCGATAACTTTTTACTTTGCCATCCATACTTTTCGATGCGTCGTCATCTATCCATTTCGAGACTAAATCTCTGCAATCATGGAATTTATCTTAAAAGATGGGCTAGATTGTATCATGAGCTTGATACATTCTGCAATTGTGTCTGAATCTAACTTTATGTGATATTGTGAAATCCTTGCCCTAAGTCAAGTATGTAGGCTATTGTACTTCTTGATTTTTTAATAATACTTATTCTTCATGAAACTGGCCCTAACAAGCCATTTGTAGTCTATGCCATAGTGTGTGCATTTACAACAAAACATGATTGCTTCTGACTCATGCACTTTGTAATCTACTTATTTTGATATATTGCAGCGCTTAATTACCCACATAACAGCTTCTCTGTCATTGAATTGCATTCAATACACAATTCTTCATTTGTAGCAGGATCACCTATGAATCATGAAGATAAAATAATATAAACAAGAAAATTAAAATGGCAAAAAATTAAATAAATAACAATTAATAGGGTAAAAAAATTAATAGGGCAATAAAAATCAAATAACAATAACTATAAAAATACCAAGAAAATTATTAAGGCAAAAAATTGAATAAATAAAATTATACATTAGATTACGAGTAGCCAAAACAATAATTTTATTAAAGTCAACACATTTTTTTTCCAATTAAAATATGAGGTCAAACAAAGGATTACATAAAGTGCATGCACTATAATAATGAACATGTAGTGAAACTCCATCCATTCTCTAACATCATAACCCTCAATGTTATAATAAAAATTTTTAAATCTCAAATAAGAAATTTTCTATTAAAAATAACGATTAAGATGAAATATTAATAACCACATACCCAAGTTCACGTTCTCTAGAAACTCAGGTGCATGTATAGCTTTAAGACCTAGAGCATGCATGAATGATGGCTCTCTAAATGGATGCTGACTAGCCACCACTGTGTTTGATATGTGCAATTGCTTGTCATTTGGATCATCATCCGCACTATAATTGCCGTTTCCATATTGGCCTTCAAAGTATTCGTCATCACTTTTACTGATGTTTTGTTCCTATTTTACCTCTCTTTTCTGTAACTGTGCCTGGCTCAGGTTCTTTTTCCTTGTTGTCAACTTGGTACTAAAGGGCAATAGCAACTTCTTTAAAATTGATGTACAACTCAATAATAGGAATTTGTGCTTGATGCTACTGATGTATCTGAAACATTTGTTAAAAGTCACCATCATCGCTTATTGAAATTGCTTGGTATTACATGAAATCACCAAAAATCGAGATTGGGCACCTACATGTTATTTTCTGCACTATTTTCGAAGCCTCAACTTCTATGTATTGGCAAAGCCCATTATCTAGATCTGCAAATGACATGGTGTATAGAATGGAGAAATATGCTGGCTTCTTACATATAGATGTCACACCTTCACTCTTGTTTGTAAGAATATTATCATTAAAATATACTACTATATTTGTACTTATTTTTTCCTCCATTTTCTTTTCTATACTGCTCTTTACTCTCCACCTTTTTTTTTCTTAGATTTAAAAGCATGAACTTCTACCGACGGGTTACAATGAGGAGGAACCGAATTTATATACTTGAGGTTTTAAAAACTACCAATGACGAGTTTTTATGTAGTCAAAAAGTGCTAATGGCGTTTTTTACTGGTCAACTAACATCTTAAACTGTCAATTTGTCATAGACATAGCAGTTAACAATTATAAAAAATTTCAAAAATTCAAAACCCACCAATGACAATTTTTTCTCAATTCCTATATTCTTGTAATTCACCCTAGAATCTTATATTTAGATACATAATATTTTCAAAATCCATATACAAAAAAAGGATTGGTGGATACGATGGTAAGTTTGGGAGCATTATGTAATCCATATTTGTGAACCAATATATTCGATTTAGTGAAAATCGATTGTTGAGATCAAACATGTGTGTCAATGGACTCTAGTTGAGGGGGAACATGTCAAGTCCTTCCTTGCATCTATTGCAATAGCTTGGTTCATGTTCTTCATTCTAAACATCAAATGTAGAGAAACCAACCACATTAACAAGATGCAATTTGTTAAAGCTTAGGAGCAGTGGCCACCGTTCACAATCGCAAACCAATAGTCGTGCCCACCACCACGAAAACCTCAACATGTCATCATTCTTCCACCACTGCGAATGTCGCTCATACTTGTGAGTGACCCCTGTCTCGTCTATGACTGACCTCGTGCGACCTTCGCCTAGCCCCTTCAAATCACGTAGAAAATAAATCTTTTGGGTCATTGTTTCTTGTTCTGTTTTTCTATTTGTGTTGGAAAAATTGAAAAGGAGCAGCCATACAAGAAGGGCAAACAAAAAGATTGAGCTTGTTAGGCAAGACCCAAAACTTGATAAGGATGGGTAATCTTTTGGGGCGTGTTTTTATTTTTTTAATAATGGAATGACAGTGATTTTAGGAAATTAGAGCTTCAAATTAACGTAATTGATTTTATGTGTATTTATGGCTTGGATGATTGATTTTGAGAATTAATGTCGTGAAGGTTGAAATAGATTTTGAGAGTACACTGATTTGCCTGCCTTTGATTTTCAGGATGAAAAAGATGAACCACCTACTGCAGTGGATGCAAGGAAGGACTTGACATACTTCCACTCAATGAGAGTCCACTGGTACATGTGTTTTTTTAGTAGTTGATTTTTGTTAAATCGAATTTAATGGTTCATAAAAATGGACTATGAAATGCTCTCAAATATGCGCATATCATCGTATCCGCTACCAATTTTTAAACAATAAAAGTGGGGGAAGAAAAGCGGTAAACAGTTCCACCAAAAAAAAAAAAAAGGAGAGACGAACAAAAATGCCACCAATATTCAAAAGAAGAAAAGAGGAAACCAAGGAGAAGGACTGAAGGAGTAGGTGGGGCTCTCTCTCTCTCCCTACATTTTGTTTTTATTTTGACTCTCTTCGATTGTCGTTCTCTCGAATCGAGAACTCTCTCTCCTCCTCCCCCTCCTTCCCCCCTACGCTCCTCTCTTTCTCTCTCTCTCTCTCTCCCTTTAATTTGAAAATTTTTCTTGCATCCGCATACGGACATACGCGCACTCGTGACTCCTTTTCATTTATTACAGTTTGTTGCGAACCCCCCACCCACCCTCAAATTTTGCTCCTTAATTTTCTTCTCTCTCTCTCTTTGGGTTTTGAATTTCATTGATTTGTTCTTCTTCTCTATAATGGCCTTTTGATCAAATCCGTCATTTCAGGTTTTGCTCTCTTTCTTCTCAACTTCTGTTCACTTTCTCTGTTTGTGGTTTTTTTTTTCTTGATATATATTTTTAATTTTGGGTTCCTGATGATGCGTTTTTATTGATGGGTCGATCAACGTTTCGTTTTTTTCTTCCCAAAAAAAAAATCCTCTTTTTGCGTCATTCCTCTTGTTCTTGTGGGATTTTATTTGTGTTTCTTGTAGATCTGCGGTGGGTTTTGCCTGGAAGCTGATGATGTATTTGTTGTTTAAGGTTTAGGGTTTTAATTTGTTTCGCATGTGGGAATGGATGGAACAGTTTGTTCTGTTTAAGGTTTGGGTTTGATTTGTATTTGTGATGGCCGAGGCTTCCTTTCTTGTTTGGGTCAGTTGGATGTCTTGGGTTAAGAGATTGTAATGGTAATACAATAATGGCCTTTTCTCGCTAGGTGGGATTGGTTGAATGGATCAAACTATGTTATATAGTGTTATCGTAAATCATAGTTGGAGGTAGACCAAGGAAAACACACAGAAACAACTAACAAAGACCTTGATCTAAATGGTCTTTCTAGAAATTTGGTTTTAAACAAGCACACTGGTAGCATCTGATCCACGTAGCTTACCCTGACATTTAGTTGGAAAACGTTTTCTTATTTTTGTTTTTCTACTAACGTAAAAATGCATATGAAGGCCATAAATAAAGCTTGAGTAATTAGAGGAATCCCTTTTTGGCAGAAACTGAGACTATAGCCTTTACTTTTTAGCTTTTGAAATGTTGATGATCAATGATCTATGCCCAGGTTGGGTTTTAGTATTTGAAAAATGGTTGTTTTTTGATGGTCAAAGAGTCCTTATTTCATTATTATATGGTGATTACCTTTTGTTGGATAAGAAATAAGCAGTTCCGATTGGGCAATATAAAAGTGGATTTGAGAATTAAATTGTCAGAATGTATATTTAATGACAAATGCTTGTGCTTTTGGATGTTTCATGTATTTTGTTCCCTTTCATAAACTCAATTAACCAACCTTTATAATTTGTTAAGCATACCAAGAGTTTGTACTATGTAAAATAATCAGTTTGTTATTGAAGAAATGAGCTGAAGTTGTGCGTGTAATACCGAACTTATTCTGCTATTTTAACTGTGATGAAAGCCAAAAGAATCACTACGAATTGAACTTGATTCCTGCCTTCCTGGTTGATTCTAATGAAATCTTTTTTCCCCCCTACTCACAGGGCTGCTGGTGATTGCTTTTACTAGCATGGCATCGAGTAATCCATTCTTTGATGATATAAGGAGCAAAACTGATGTTGATCCTCCTCAAAATGAAGAGTCAACAGATGTTAGTGAATTAGTGAATGATACTGCACCAACTTCTCTTAAACCTAACGGGACTGTTTCAAGCAGTGTTCGTGAACTTTTAGAGTGTCCCGTATGCTTGAATGCCATGTACCCTCCAATCCACCAGGTTGTTTATGTATTGATGGTTTATTGTTGTTTTTTGGGGCTTTCTTGAGAAAGCATGTGATAGTATTGTAAAAATATTGGGGTCAAAGTGCAATTTGACAAATTAAGTAGGGTGGCAAAGTGCAATTGACCCAAGCTAGGTTGAATATCCTCTTATATAGCAATATATTTTTCTTTTATTTCGAATTTGGTAACTTATGTTCCTATACTGTTATTGCAGTGTTCAAATGGTCACACTCTATGCTCAGGTTGCAAACCCAGGGTGCACAATCGGTGCCCTACTTGTCGGCATGAGCTTGGCAATATTAGATGTCTGGCACTGGAGAAGGTGGCTGCATCTTTGGAGCTACCCTGTAAATATCAAGGTTTTGGGTGCATGGGTATATATCCATATTACAGCAAGCTAAAACATGAATCCCAATGTGCATTTAGACCATATAACTGTCCATATGCTGGTTCAGAATGCTCAGTTATGGGTGATATACCTTACCTTGTGGCCCATCTGAAAGATGATCACAAAGTGGACATGCACAATGGTAGCACTTTTAACCATCGCTATGTCAAATCAAATCCGCAAGAAGTTGAAAATGCCACATGGATGCTCACGGTATTGTTTTGCTGAACTACCTTTTCCTTGCTTTCTATTGACTCAGCAAATTCACAGTTGGTACTTAGTGGATTGTGTGATTTTGGGGCATGTTGGATGTACATGTGTTACCTTATTTTGTGTTTAAAAGAGCTTGTCATCAAAATCTTTCAGAGAGCTTTTTTCAAAAAGAAAAAACATTTATTCTCCCAAACACAACTATAGAATTTAAGCAAACTGATTTGATTAGCTTTGTTTTATAAAAAGATAATTATTGCCAGCCTGCCGGTGCTGGAACATCTCAAAAACTGACAATGCTATTTTAAAGTTGTGTTCGGAAGAAACTATGTTTGTAAAGTTGCAACGTTGCCTTTCCCTCCTCTGGTGTATGTAGTACAAGGGCTCTATTTATGCATTAATCTTGGTTTTAATGCAAAATGTGGGTTTTAGCTGATTTATGGATTTCTCATTGGTTTATAGGTTTTCAGCTGCTTTGGTCAGTATTTTTGTCTACATTTTGAAGCTTTTCAGCTAGGAATGGCTCCTGTCTACATAGCCTTTTTGAGGTTTATGGGTGATGATAATGAGGCAAAGAATTATAGCTACAGTCTAGAGGTGGGTGGAAATGGGAGGAAGATGATTTGGCAGGGGGTTCCTAGAAGCATTAGGGACAGCCACCGCAAGGTTCGCGACAGTTTTGACGGTCTCATAATCCAGAGGAATATGGCCCTCTTCTTTTCTGGGGGTGACAGGAAGGAATTAAAGCTAAGGGTTACGGGTAGGATCTGGAAAGAACAGTGACTGGAGGGAGATGATGTCCTGTCTTCAACTAGCAATGATATTAGAGTGAATAGTGTGTAGTGCAGCGTATTTCTTGTAGTGATTTTGAACTTCTGGTCATGTATTTTGTTTTGTAATTTTGGAGGCAAACTCTCTCTGCCTATCCTTACATCAAATACATGAACAGGAAAGTGTACCTATTATCACTATGATAATTACAAATAGAGGTCTAGAACCTTAGCGTGCTCCGTCAACATTCTTTTTACACCTTAGCTTGCCCCATCTATATACTTTCACATGGCATATTCTCTGCAATTTCATGTCTACTAATTTGCTCATGTGCTGCATACCTAGAGAACTCGTAATACTTAAAAATGACATTTAGATTGATTGGTTTCTGTACTAAAGTTATATTTTAAGTCCGCAATCAACTTGCCTTGTTACAAGTCACAATGCTTGAATGTGAAGTTTTGTTAAGCATTATTGATGTCTTGATTTATTGCATCAAAATGAACAATTATCTGCTCATTACCCAATGCATCGCCTCGATGAATGGTTACCCTTGTCTTGTCTGCCTGGCACAATGAAATGCCAGTGTCAAAAGCAGCCCTATACTGGTAATATTTTTCAAAAGCATGCCAAACCAGTAAAATATTTGGTGATTGATCCGATGTGTATCAATAACCGTTAGATTAATGCAATGCATTAGTTTTGTCCTGTGACAGAAAGGGGTGTAAAAATTAATGTGAAATCCACTATTCAGCCAATTACATGCTAAAAAGGTAGCTTCTGGGCAAGATCTGAATAGCTGAGCTGAAAATATTTTCTATCAAAGAAAAAATTAAAAACAAGCAGAACAACAAGTCTTGTCTCTCTAAGGATTTTTTTTTTTTTTTAAAAAAAGGGCAGAAAATGCACTTCAGCATTCGTGTTTAGGAATAACGGAATGTAACAAAAGCAGAGAAAAAGGTCACTCCCCAAGTGCTTCCTCTACGTTTTAATAAAGTTAAATAACTCAAAAACAAAAATTTGCCTGTGAAAACAGGCCTCAGCTGCACTTGGCCAAATATGCATTCCATCCTTGACGACGGTAGTCACGAGCTGCCTCGGCCGGATTTGCTGACTTGATGATGCCACGGCCAACTATAATAATGTCACTACCCCTATCATGGACAACCTGAAAAACCATTTGGTGAATTTTCAAGAGCAGTAAGTTCTATAGAGTATGCAAAAGTGTAAAACACAAGAAAGAAGCAGAAGGAAGAGGAAAGAAATACTGTATTGAGAGATTTTCATCACAATATTAAAAGGGGCTGGTGGGAGAAGTACCATTTTTAGCACAGCTGAGTTATAAAGGCAAGATATGACATAAAAATCAACTTAGAATAAATAACAACACTATTATTTAGAAACAAAGATGGTTTGAAATTCAAACATACAAGTTAAACCGAAGAATACAATGGGATAAGACCTGGTTGTTTTTTGTTGTTGTATCTATATAGCTAGAGAAGCAAATTAGCTTGCCAAGGGAAGCAAACCAAGATTCATTTTGCATCATTGCCCTTTTATTTGATTGCGAAGGTAATATTTAGATATTAGCCCCAAAATATCAATAAATCTTTGACCCCTATAATTGAAGGTTCAAACCAAATTTGATGATGTCAAGTTACCAAGACTCTATATTAACAACTCTCGTTAATTGAATTATGCTTCATTTCCTGCTCAATGCAATGTACGTATGAGGTACAATCCTATTGCTTGTAAGATTGACAAAATATTCACCCTCCCCGCCTCTTTTCTTTCTATTTACACTTTTTCTCCAAAAAAATTCTTCTCAAGCCAAGAAAGAATGAAAGATCAACTAAGCCAGAAGTAAAGTACTTCATGCACATGGTTATTTTCTGCATATGACAAAAGATGCATGACAAGATGCAGAAACTCACAGAATATGGAGTGTTATATTGCTGCCCTAAAGCATCACCGCCTGTCACCATTTGAACTCCAGGAGTTGCCTGAATGAAAGAGGGATTTATGGGTGCCCCAGGCCATGATGCTGGATTGACTGAGATGAAGCCGATGACAAAGTCAGAATGTTCCTCAGCAATTTTCACTGCAGCAGTGGTATAATCTCCCTTGGCAAGGTTACCAGCTGAACTCATTTCAGCAAGCAGCAACAGGCCCCTTCCATGAGGCAAACCCTGATCATGGTTCAACAGACATGTTAGGCTGGCAATTTAGGTCTGGCTACAGCAAGATAATGTTATGACTAGTATTATAGACCTTCAATTTCAGTCCATCCACAATTCCAGGACCAGATATAATGTGTGCATTCACTATATCAGCCCAATCCAGTATACGAAAAATCCCTCTGCAGATAGCAGTTCGGAAAGATGTCATACTAAAGCAGAAACGGATGAAATGAAACCGAAAAAGAATCCAAAATAGGTGCATAAAGTCTTACCCTTCATACTGCATGGTCACTGTGTTGCCAATGTCGGCAAATTTACGATCCTCAAAGATTAGGAAGTTATGTTTTTCTGCAATCTTCAACAGCAAAAAGCATACATTAGAGACAATTAGACCAGACATGTAAAAGATTCTATTAAACATGATGCCCAAAATCACATAACAAGTCATGACATCAACAGTCAATTTTAATACCAGGATGCAAAAGTTTCTGCTATACTGAAAGGGAAATTGAGCTTCTTTTAGTACTATACCGAGCGAAGTTTGAAACTAAAATCAGGAGTAAAATCAGGTAAAATATCCGCATGAGTTTTCAGCAAGCATATCTCAGGCCCAACCTGATGGGAAAAAAAAAACAGCCGAGCTGGTTAAAATAATTTGGTTATCAAGGCCAAACTTCTCACCACAATCTGATTGTAATCCACAAGTCAAACACTTCTGCTGTATATAAGAGATCAAACAAATCACCAGGGACTAATTAAAAATAATTTAAAAAAATCCTGAAAGCTGATGAACGAAGTGAACGAAGCTTTCCCACTATGTAAAGCGGTGGGGTGGTTTTCCCACACGAAATATGCAGTTGTCACCTTCTCAGTTATTTCAAGCAATTCTGCAGCAGTTCCAACATCTGCAGCCAAACATAGATTACTCTCCTTCTCAGCCATTATCTCGAACAGCCTCTTTCCTGTTGGATTTTTGGACAACTTAGCCCTCTCCAAAAATGACAATGCCTTGACCTTAGCTTTAGTTGTTAAAGCAGCGACCTTCTGATTCTCCTCTAAGAACTGCATAACAATCCTTACCATCTCTTTGTCAAGCTTTCCTTTTTCACTCAAAATTTTCACCATTTCCGTCAATTTAATAATTGCATGCAGCTTGATTCCATTACTCTCCAAATTCTCTCTCCCACCTTGCTCTCTATCAATCAGAACAACAGCATCACTGACCTTCAACCCTGCAGCACGCAGTGGCGCAGCAGTTTCCAAAACTGAAGTGCCACTAGTAACTAAATCCTCAATTATCAAGCAGCTTTGGCCAGGCTTGAAATCACCTTCAATAGCTTTAGAAGTGCCGTAGTCTTTGATTTCCTTGCGGCGCATGGCCATAGGGATGTTTTGAGTCACAGAGACACAAGTGGCAATAGGTAGAGCAGTGTAAGGGACACCACAGACAAGGTCAAATGGAGTAGAAGAGACAGAAGAAACCAGGGTTTGAGAAATTTGCCGGAGGACCGAAGGGTAAGATATAACGAGGCGGAGGTCTATGTAGATTGGTGAGGATATCCCAGATTTGAGCTTGAAGTTGCCAAATTTGACAGCTGAGATTTCATGGAGTTGAAGAACTAGAGACTCCATTAATGGCAGCATTGACAATAATATTCCCTCACGGATAATGTGCCTTTCTGAGTGTGATTCAACGATTGTCTGAGACCTTAGGAACCTGTGCCATTCAGTAAGCAACATAATCAATTGAAAGTTTTTGAAGAAAAAAAATATGTAAGACTTGCACAAGATATAAAAGTACTTGATAAAAAATTTGAAGCTTTTAGCACAACGGCAACCACTGGCATAGAATTTATCACAATATTCTCACATCATGAGTCATGACGATATAGAAATGGACAAATCTTATTTCTTAGAGCATATAGAAACCGTTATAACTCCATGGGCCAAGGTTTGCAAAATTAGAATGCTGAATGCACTGAACACAGATGAATTCACATATCACATTTCAATTTCCTAAACAAACTGCCAAATCATATTTCAATAGAAAACAGAACAAAGCCATCACCTCTAGGTATACTTCACCACACCCGTAAAATCCAGTCCTATGCAACTTATGAAATGAACTTTAAACATGTTCTTGGACCAGAATTGCCAATTCAGAAATGTAAACTACCTGTTTTTGGTGCAAAATGTAAACTACCTTTAAAATACACCGAAACTTACAAAACAAACAAAAAAGACATAAAATAGATGAATAATTTTTTAAAAAAAATTAAAATGATAAAATAAGCATTAAGCCCCCAATTACACAGATGCAATGAATAGCAAGCGCAGTTCCAATTAATATTTGAAAAAAATAAAAATAAAAATATCTCCACTGTTTGATCAGCAAAATCACTTTGACCAAAAACAAAACTCAGCCAGAATGCAGCAATCTAGAAAACATATGAAGCTAAAATAAATATATTAATCAATTTTAAAAAAATTCACCGAAAAATGTAAGCCACAACGCATATAGACGCAATCAATGACATGCAAAATTTCAATGACTTTTAATTCCAGAGTTGCCATCTTTTGATCAACAACAACAAAATTACCTCATAAACAGAACATAACCAAATGGAGCAACACATAGAACGTATGGAGATAAAATAAAACTACTTGAAATGAATTGAATTTAATGGATTAAAAAAAAAAAAAAACAAAAATGTTATCCAAGAGCTTCAGCTCACAAGAGAGAGAGAGAGAGAGACTTTGTGGGACCCTCCCCTAGTGAGAGAAAAGGAGGGCTCTGACTCTGTTGTCTGCAAATTCATGGGGTTGTTCAATTCAGTTCAGGTGGTGTGTTGTCGCCAGCCAGAAGTGGCAGATTCGCAAAAGAACAACGGGTAAAGTTTTGCACTTGCCCTTTTTATCATGGCCTACAATTAATCGGATCTTTTTTTTATTACTTTTTTTAACTCATTTTATTTCTTAATTTTTGTAAAAATCTTTAATTTATTTTATCTGTCATTTTAAGTTGGGTCTTTTTTTTTATATTGTATTTAAAATTAATTTTTACCAAAATATGGGATTTTGAAGTAAATTACGAAAATATGGAAATTTAAGAAAAACAGCCATTGGCAGTTTTTCAGAATGCAACAGCTTTTTTAAAAAGCAAAAACTGTGATTGGCGATTTTTGAAAAACCAAAAAATAAATCATGTAGTTCCGTGTACCGTACCAGAAAAAGCAAAAATCGTCATTGGCATTTTTTGAAAAAGTAAAAACCGCCATTGACGATTTTTGAGTCCCATATCTATGTATTTTGACCCATAAATCCATATTCTTGTATATATCACACTCATCCACCATATTAAAAATAAAAAACCTCATTTTAACGTACTATTATTAATTTTATTATTATTAATATACATTCTTCACCTATAAAAATATAACATGATATTAATGTAATAAATTTAATTATATGTTAAATTTTTTAAGGAATATGTTAAAATTAAATAAAAATATTTTAGTAAATATATTTTATAATTAAATCTTAATTTTAAATTTTTTAATTCTTATATTTATGATTAAAATAAAAAATAAATCATAGGAAAATTTTTACTTGAGAAACTCCAAACATAGCATTAAAGACACTCTACTTTTTTTTTTTTCGTATATTACAAATTTCACTCAATTTTATTAATTACAGTTACATGTCCTTTTAAAATGTAAAAATAAACATCACATTATTCAGAAATAACGAAAATTATAATATATATATATATATATAATAACAAAAATGTAGCAAGAAATTTTGGATTAGAAATCTCTAAAATAAAGATAATTGTAAAATGAAAAAAGTAAGATATCTTTATTTTTGGATCAAAACTTTTATTTTATGTGAGTTTTATGAAAATGATCCAAGATGAATGATCCATCTCTTTTTTATTTTACAGCTATTTTCACTTTAAGAATCCAAATCTAAAAATTTTAATATTATACTTTATTATTATTAAATAAGGCATAATCTTTGATACAATATGATATTTATGGTGCATCATACACCTTTAATATTAATGATCGAGATTTTATTATGTATTGAGATACCAATTAATTGTGATATACTATAAAACTTTTCGTGTGTGTTTGAAAACCCAATGGTATGAGTCAAAATCAATTTTGGAGGCCTAAAATCGATTGTGTAGAATTTTTGTGTTGTTTGGTTATCTACTATCAAAATCCATACTTGGCCTTGGAATTGATTTTGGGAGAAGTGAAAATTTTTACTTTCTGTCAGAATCACTTTTAGAGAAATTATCAAATATAAATTACTTTATCTCAAAATCAATTCTGTCTAAAAACAAAAGCAGAACCAAACACTCTATTTATCTTCTCTCCCCACTTTGGTCTCCATTGCGGATCTCTTGCCAGAGTATCTCTCATAGCTTCTTTTGCGCCTCCATCATCACCGATTTGGGTGGTCGTCCACCGACGTTAAAGTCGCAACTCTAGCTATTACAGCGGGTCTCACCTAGGCACAAATTGTAGCGAGGAAGAAAGAATCTAGAGAGAAGACAAATCGCCATTTGGTTCATGGTGTTTCTTCGTTGCTACTAGGAGGAGGAGAGGGCATAGCTGCCAGGGATGCCGGATGTTGTAGTCTTGCTGATACCACCATTTCCTGGCCATGGCTCATAAACGCCCTCCTCCATGGTGCCAAAGGGGCTAAAGAGAGTGAAGGAGGCAGGGACAACGAAATAGACATCAAGGACGACCATCTCGCACATTATAGTGAATGCAATGTTACAGTGAATTTTATTTTATTATATATATAAACTAGAGATAATTTTCGCACGTTAAACCAATTTGTTAATCTTTTTTGGTAATTGTTGTTAATAAGAATATTTTTAAAAGAAAGATATTATAGTAATTAAAAGTTATATATGCAAGAATATATTGATTGTTTTTCTTTAACTATTCTATAGAATAAAATGGATTAAAGATAGTTATATTGAGAGAGCTTGTTGAAAAATTTATTGTAGACAACATTTTTAATATAGTTTATGGATTTCTTACCATTTTCTCTATTTTGGTAATTCAAAATTTAGATTGAAGAGAAAATTCACCCTAATCCAGGGTCAAGACAAGGCATGCCTTTCCATCATTCCGAAATATAAGAACTATCAACTTTTTTGGTAAGGTTACTCTGGATAATATATCATATAATTACTATGATGCTTGCTTTGGTACTATGAGAGTAAGAAGAGTTTAGGTACCTTTCTTAGTTGACACAAGTGAAAGAGTGACATGTGTTAATGTTAATGTTATGTCATTTAAAGTTGATCAAACTTTGTTTTAATTCCCAATACTTTTTTTTGTTGCAATTTGACCCTAATTATTAAAAAAATTACTTTTTTAATTCTACACTTTAATCCCTTAATAGATTTTCACTTAATGAATAAATATCTTCACATTATTAAGGTCAAAACATATGATTTAAAGAAAAATTAAAAGTCACCGAGAAAAACCCTAAAACAAAAGTCACTAATCTGTTTCAAACCCACAACTGAAAACCCCTCCTCCTCCTCCTCCTCTTTTGCCACCACCGCCACACTGGAAAGCACAATAAAGCCTCACCCATGCAGCCACCTCGCCTCTCTCCCTCGTCTATCATATCAGTGAAGATAGGTGTTCTTCGTTGCGCCACTTGCTATATCGCCTCCACCCTGTCATGCCACTGCCACGTAGCGTGTCTAGTGACATCGTCGTCCCCTACCGCCGACATGGCTGCTCTTTGCCATCACACTTCCGATTGCTGCCTTGAGGCCTAAGCACCTTACTCTTCGCGGGATCCAAATGCAGGGGTGGGAACTTGTTTCATGCAGCTTGTTCTTCACAGCACCAGAGCTGGCCGGTGCCTACTGCGCCTCCTCCAGATATGAGTGATGAGAAAAGGGAGGAGGACCTGGATTTGAAGTTCAAAAGGCAAGTGCCTATTGCACAATGATTTGAAAAGGTTGTAGCGGCTATTTTTGCTTTTGAATTCAATAGCCATATGTCATTGCATTTAGATTCAAATTCATAAGACAAGTGAGTTGGGAGAGAGAGAGAGAGAGATGAAGAAGAATGTGCTCTACTTGGTCTTTGACAATATGGAAGGTGAAGAGTTTTTGTTTTTTTTCGTATATGGGTCTTGCTACAACATACTTGCGGAACTAAGGATCATTGACACGAACCTTGTCTGTGGGAAGCTTGAATGAGTCTTTTGAATCCAGTAGTTCCATGCTTAGTGTTCATATGAAATTTCAATTTAGATATTATTTGAAATGAACAAACAGCTTTTGCCATCTAATTAAACATCTTACACAAAAAAGGAGTTACCAAACTACAAATGGTTCTTTGTCCATCGACTTTCAAAGCTTGAGCGGTCTTGATGTGCTTTGCCCTTATCAATTAAAATGAAAATGAGATTGAGTGTTTTATTTTTTTTTTTTTTCTAAAGTCTTAAGCTGATGCGTGGGTTGGGCTTTTTTTAGTTTCTAAGATTGGAGAATGCATATGTGATAACGGTAATGTGGGGAGGATGATAGCGACTATTGATTCTGAAATGGATTTTTGTGGAAATGCAATCTAGAAAGCAACATAAGTTTCTTGGAAAAATGCACTTTAACCCCTTGAAGTATGACCGATTTGTATTTTAGCCGTTAATATTTAAAAATATACAATTTGACATCATAACATTTTCAAATTACACAAATAAGACCTTCTGTTAATTCTATTGTTAAACACCATTGCAAGTGATCATGCGCCATTGAACTCGAAACTCGAAAATTACTTACATGTGATATTGAACTCAGAACTCAGAACTCAGAACTTACTCATATAACTCAATAAATTTACAAATGTGGTAATAAGAAAGAAGTGAATTCTCTACTAAAATTTAAACTCGGAAACTGGGATAAGAAAGAAGTGAACCCTTTCATGTTGAGCAACATATTGAACTCAGAAACCAGGAACTCAGATTTAATGGCAAAGTTAATAAAATATCTCATTTGCACAAATTGAAAACATCAGGGTGATAAATTATACATTTTTAAATATTAGGTGGTAAAGTACACATGAGTTATATTTTAGAGGGATATTTTCCCTAAGTTTCTAGGTTTGTTGGTCTGAATAATTAAATTATTTATTTTATAGACAATGTTATTTAAATGAGTAACTATATTCTTTCTCTAAGATAATTCATCTCGCATGAGTTGTTATAAATTTAAATATGTGTTGTTAACAATTTGTTTGATTGGATTACCAATTAGTTTTTAGTAGATATTAACTTGGTATTCTTGTTCACGTCAGAATGCCTTCTCCTTCTCTAGCACTTGTGGATATTTTTTCTTCTCTAGTAATGGTTAGTACTTGATCACATATTATTTTTGTTTAATTTGTTATATATTGTAACTTATGTCCACCTTTATGTAAAAAAATGCATATTAAATAATTTAAAAGTAAAAAATAATTTATTTGTCTAATTTAAAAAGAAATTTAATTTTACATTTCTGAAAAAAATTTAAGAAAATTGCTCAAAATTAGAGCCATGAAAAGTATGTAGTTATTTAAATTTTAACTTTTTAAAATTCATATATTAATGATTAATGTTATTATGTGAAACTAAAAAAAAGTGTTACGTAAAATCAATTTTACCTAAGGATGTTAATGGTCGCTTCTTCCTTTAAAATTGAATATTAAATAATTTGAAAGTAAAAATATCTTATACGTCTATTTTAAAAATAAATTTAATTTTATATATTTTTTAAAATTTCAAGCAAATTAATTCTCAAAATTAAAATACCAAAGAGTTGCAAAAATTATGTTATCTTGACCTAATAAATTAATATGAGTATTTTGATCTTAACCTTGTGAAGTACAAAGATAAAACAATATTATATTATCTTTACTTTAGTTTTTTTTCTTGTTTTTATTTTTTTAAATCTACTTGTCACACATGGTTGAATATATATAGATAAAGTAAGATATTTTCATGCATTAACCAAGATAGATAATATGTCTGAGTTATTGTTAATTTTGATCCTTAAAATTGTATGTCTACTTCACTTTAATCTCTAAAATTAAGAAAATAATAATTTATTTATTAAAGTTGCAAAATATCATTCAAGTTAGTTCCTATGGTGATTCAAGTTGGTCCTATGAACCTTATCTTAGGGATTAATTTGAATAATTTTTTACAACATGGTGAAGTAAATCATTAATTTTTTAATTGCAGACAAATAACGTTAAGGATTAAAATGAATATGCACTGATATGAATCCTACATCATTCTTTTGAACAATTCGTAGTTAGACATATCTTATTATGGTCACTCTATTCAACATGAAATATGTGTAAAGGCTTTATTTTATTGCATACGACTTGGTTTAGGTTGCAATATGCAAGGCACAAGAGGGTTCGTGATTATTTATAGAATATGTTGTTTTTGAGGCTTTTTTTTGTTGGTTAACGATTTTCATTTTGGGATTAATATTGTGTTATCATTACTCATTCGTTCACTGACTATATTGTTATTGAGGTTTTTTACTTTTCTTTTTTGTTATGGGAGGGAAGTGGATGCTTAATAGTTTTGGCTTAATATGATGTTTGCTTGCGTTGAACTCATGAGATTAGTCTCAGTTTTGTACTTAAAAAGACCGCTTACATAAGTGAGCAAGTTTTCTTCATTTTGAAACATTCAACATTGTTTTTACATTACTAAATATGAGATATTGTGTAGTATAAATGGTAATATTGTCATTCATAACACTTTTAAATCTAGTGACATT
This sequence comes from Pterocarpus santalinus, assembly GCA_031439595.1. NCBI lineage: Eukaryota > Viridiplantae > Streptophyta > Magnoliopsida > Fabales > Fabaceae > Pterocarpus > Pterocarpus santalinus. Next base: position 27,422,726 of record CM062529.1, read on the forward strand.
GAAGAAAATGACAAGAGTTTTAGACACAATGATTGAAAATAATAATCTATTTTTATCATGCGCTATTTATCATAATTAAAATATCAATTGATAAACGTGTTTTTATAGAAGAGAAAAAATTTAATTTATTTCTGAAAAAAAGTTAAAAATTAAAAATATTAGAACTCAAATATTATGAACGAAAAATTTTAATGATAAAATTGGTAGAGGATAAGCATTTAGGGACCAAAATTGTCACTGAAAAAAATACATTTACTTTAAAAAAAAAATCTTGACATGGAAATGTAGCATAAGCTAGAAATTACTATTTATGGATGGCAGACTTGCACATAGTTGAGATATTGATAATATCAATGTGTGCCTCTAAAATACTTATCACAGTTATCTGTACAACAACAACAATTAAACACGGGAACGCCATGTAAGCAGTGGTTCTTCTGAATCTGTACGTAAAAGTTTGTTGTTTGGTGAGTCATATGTTTATTTATCGGAAAAAAGGTTTCATTGTTGAGAATCTGAAATTCCTGCATTGAATTTTAGATGCCTAATGATTTCCCATTTTTTCATCAAAGGAATTAAGAATTATGAAATTTATCATGAAAAGGAAACAGATTCTGATCTGTCTCATTTTCCTGAACCTCTGATTTGTTGCCTCTTCCACAATCCCATAACATTTGGCTTGTCAATCGAATTTTCAAGTATCTTTATCTTTTTCAATGCATTTTTCTCAAAGTTAAGGCTTTCACCTTCAATGGTTGTCAAACGCCAATTTTCTCAAAGACCCTTTTGAATATTTCCTACCTATATAACTAATTGGTACGTTATTTCAATCATTCACTACCCAATTAATCAGATATGATTTTTTTATTTGGCCTTTTATTTTATACACCATTTTGATTTGTTGTTGAGAAGAACCTGCCATTGACTCCTTCTTGAATGCCCAATCTTAGGAGCAGAAGAAATATATAAGCAGATTTGTAAGAATTTTTATTTGGAAATATGTTTCTTTTCATACCTTCTATGGTATCTCTTTGTAACATCTTGAGGATCCTTTGTGTCATTTGATTCTGGTTTGTATGTTCTATGTGCAAGATGATCAATTTAATACGTGTAACTCCATGCATATAGAAGTAGTTGGCATATGGCTGTTCATAGATTGTAGTACCATTTCTTCATTTGGGTTTCAAATATTGGAGGCCACAATCTAGAGGTGTCTACAAAGCCTGAAAATTCTGATACAGAAGATGTATCAGGTCAAATTTTTTTATCTCTTTTTTTTTTTTTTTTCCCTCCCCTCTTCCTTGCCTTTTCGCCAATAAAATAAAAGATTGATTTTGTATAAAATAGAATATGATAGAATCTTTTCGTTCGCTTGTTCCTTTCCGCCCTTTTTTCTTTGTGAAAAAAAGATATGACAAACCACTTGCTGGGAGAGAACGGATAGAAATAGTAAACTGCCTTTCCATTGATGAACTAGAAAATGATGATAACCAATTTTAAGTAAATAGAGATGCAATTAGCATAAATATGTTGAGTTGTTTGTATATTTACTAGTTAACTATTCTACTTATTAGAATGTCAATAGAATCTTTTGCTTGTTTTCTTATTCTAAGTTTTGAGGGTGTGGGAGGGAACTCTAGACGTGCCCTCTACTTTTACGTCAAAAGTTGCAATTAGCATGAATAACGTTACTTGGACTAATCCTATTAGTATTCATTTTTTAGACACTATTAAGATAATTAGGGATCACATGTATACAGTATTTTAGTAACGCTACTAGTACTTTTGCTTGTGGAAAATCATGGGGAATCACTTGTTAATAACTAAAAATTTCAATTGTCTTAACACTAAATATGGTAAAAGAACTTTGCATCCATAATTTGTTACCTTACTAAATTCACTAGTAACGTGATTAAAATCTTTGATTATTAATATATAATTCTTCGCTTGTCTAAATAGTATCTATAAAATTTGGGTACAATAAAACATTTCTCATGTTACTTGGCTTTAGTTAATCACATTTCTCATGTTTCTTGGTTTTAGTTGATCACTACTAAAAGGGACTATATGCTAAAAATACCTTCCTATCTTTTTCTCAAAAACATAAAACATGATGTATATGTTAATTATCTTAACACATAGTGGACTGACTTAATTTGAGCTAGATTAGTCGGAGCTTATTGAGCTTCCAATACTAGTATTTTAAACAAATGTTAATATATATTTTAATAAATTTAATCAATTATATTGTTAGATTCTCTCTCTTCATTTGGCCTTGAATAATCTCTATGCCTTAATGGTTGACGTAGTTCTAGATAAGAAGAAGGCTAATGTTTTTGTTATCCAAAAAGTGGACACTAAATGGGAGACTTTTATGGCCATTAAATGAGGCATATACTATCTCACACTATTTTTAAGAATAAGTATCCCTTTGGTGTTTTAAAATATAAGTTCAAATAATAGCATTCTAATAACAATAAAGTATGCACGACCATCAACAATATAATTTGATGACAATTTTTGACATGAGGGGATGCGTATTATACATAGGTGTAGTATGATATCTTAGATTATATTCATTTGTAGGATATTCAACCTCAATTATTATCATCCTGAAAGGAAACAAAACCCAACTGGCCTCTTTACTTGGTCAATTTAAGCTAATATTGTATTCCATTTTCCTCATATCATACCAATTACCAGGTCCACAGAAAAAGCTAATGAAGTTGATGCATCAAGCCGGGAACAAATTTTGTGCTGATTGTGGGGCCTTAGAGCCAAAATGGATGTAAGTTGTAATATCCATCAAAATTTTCTTATCATTTTTTACCTAATTATTCGATTTTTATTGAATAATTGAAGTTAATTAAAATTCCACTAAATATTTATTTAGGACCAATTAATTAGCAATTAATTGAGTTTAGATATGAGGGAATTAGGTTAGAAGTATAGAAGATTTCGTAGAAATTTCTCAAAACCGATTTACCGATTTAAAAGAAATCGATAAGATTACAGTATTTTAAACTGTCGGAACCGAACCAATAGGATTTTATGCTCAATAACCCTACATGAAGTGGCTGAGAACTCAGCCACTTAACCCATAAAAGTAGCGTAAGAAAGGTCACAAAATGATGAAAGTTGGCTGAAATGTGGCCACAAAGTCTCCTCCAATTAAAACCCACATTTCCAACTACTTCATTAGGGCCTATATGACATATTCTTTCCCTTTTCCCTTCAGTTGGCTTGCGCCTCCTTCTCCCCTTGTTTCAGCCTTCTTCTTCTCTTCTCCTCTCAATTTACTCCATCAAATCTTCAAGCTTGATAAGGTTCCATCAATCCAAACTCCAAAATCTAGCAAGATCACATACAAGAAGGTAGGATTCTTCAACTTCTTCTATTATTGGTGCTATTGTAGCTGAGTAGAATTCCTATTCTTTCCATTAATTTGATGATATATGGTGTTTATATGAATTCTTATGGCTAGATTAATATATAAATGTTGAGTTTGGATGAGAACTTGGGTGAGAATTCAAAAACGGATGCAAAGTAGAAGTTGGAACCTTGAAAACCTTAAGGCATCCATACCGGCGGAGAGAACGGCTCCGCCTATGGCAATTGAAACTTGATGAAACTATTTTTATATGAAACTAGACATTCAGGGCTTTCCATGTATAATATAAGGTCATTGGATTAGTATTAAGGGAGATATGAATTTTGGAAATTTGACCTAGGTTTTTGAGTTTGATTCTGGGCAGACCAAGTTGTTTAGGGCAAAACTTGCCCTATACGACTTGAAATTGAATGAAACCAATGTTGTTAGAAAGCTTACACATATAAGAACATCCCATAAAAATTTCAAAGTTAGATTCGGTCCTGTTTGCTCCCAGTGGTTCAAAGAAGTTGCCCTATATCCAAACCAGGCCAAAACATGGCAGTTTAGGAAAGCCAAGTTTCAGAGCTTATATCTTGAATTATACTCATTCAAATGATATGCAACTTATTTCATCTGAAAGCTTGTTCTGTTAGCTTTACATTCATATAAATTTCGCATGATTTCACCTAGATTTCTATTTTCAGTGAATTTTCTCTTAGAAGAGTGCAATTCTGGCTAGAGACATGTATGAAAACTAAATCAAGTTTACTTAATGTCGTAACTCGGGACTTAGCAAACAGAGAGCTAAATCGGGTATACTTAATGTTGAACTCAGAACTTAGTGAATAGGAAACTAGAACAGGTATACTTAATGTTGAGCTCGGACATAGTGAAATAGAGAACTAGATCAGGTAAGGTTAATGTCGAAACATAAAAAACACATTCATGAAGGTCTTGGAAGACCAATTGTGACATAATGTCGAAAATTGGAAGTTGGTATCCTAATATAAAACCTTATACACGAATCTCAGAAGTCAGGAAACTAGGATGCTCTAACACTCATATACATATAGTTCAAAAACCCGGTATCTCTGTAAGCATATCACCTCGAAACTCGATCCAAAATCAATCTCGGAGATTGAATACGATCCCAGAAGTCGGGAATCAAGACATTCATAATCCCGGAAGTCGGGAATCAAGACATTGACTTTATGTACATAACTTACATGATCTTGGAACTCGGGTCGGTCCTAAGCTCGAACTCAGAAACATCATTAGAAGTTAAAAGTTTGCAAGATAAATTAAAACTTAAAAGTTTAAAACTTGCACCTATTGATATTGTTATATTCTAGGTATGATTATAATGTTCTACATATTGGCACTATTCATGGGGAAGCGGACATGATTCGTTATGCTGCCAAATTTTCAGTAGAATAGTAAGGAGGTTATGAGCATTTTTATGTTATGAATATGTATGTGGAAATTTCATAGACAAGGATATATGAAAGCAAATGATGAAGCATATTATGAGTGCATTTAGCATGTCTATGTATGATTATGTATGAGAATGAAAGGATATGAATATATTAAATGTGGATCCCTTCACTTGGAGGCAGTTAATGAGATCCTTCCCTATGAAAGAAATATAAAAGTATGAGATCCCTCTATCTTGGAGGCACATGGTCAGATGAGATCCCTTTATATTGAAGGCAAGTGGCCAGCTGAGATCCCTCCATTCTTGAGGCACGTGACCAGGAGAGATCCCTTCAAGACTAAAGACATGTGAATCCCCTTGTAGGTTAGTTTTGCACGAGTTTAGCTCATTCCTAGATCAGACTACCCAAGGACAGTAAAGACTAAATATTAAAACATATGCAAGCACATTAGGGATGACGATACGTATGCCTAGGTATACCAAAAAAAGAAAGTAAAGAAAGTTAAAGAAAGATGCCAGTGTAATTGCGTGAATTCAAGTATGAGTATTTGCATAATTATATCCCATGTTTTATTGATGGTGACCCTGTTCTATCTATTTATGCGGTGATTTTTATTCTAAATATGAAATATTGCCAATGTAACTCAAGTGCGTGAATAAAATGAACTCTGCTTCGGATAATATATTTTCAAACTATAACACTGAACAGTCTATTTAACATGTTCACATTTTTCACGATAAACCGAAGCAGCTGGAGATAATAACACTGACGTAGCATATGGTAGTTTAATGAATCCTACTGAGAATTTAAAAATTCTCACTCTTTTTCCGTGTTATCTCCATATAGTTTAGAAGTTCCAAAGAAGGCCCTCCGAGGCGGAGTTGACTAGTAAGACTGAAGGTGGCCGAAGGTTGCTGCCAGACAAGATCCGATTAAGTGACAGTAACAACTCTTAGGTGAGGTATTATTACTTAAGCATAGTTATATACTTGAGAAGGTGTTACATAAGTATTAGCTTGATTTTTCACAAGAACTTGGTTTGTCTAGATTATTGACTCCTCATGTTGTTTATTGTTTAGATAACCTTACCATAGACATTGAAGTGTTTTTTGTGTTTCTTTGTGCAAAAGTTTTTATTTGTTGTTTAAGCCCAAAAGATAAGCATGCTTTTCCATAAAAATATTAACACTTGATTAGTATTTGCAATTTCAACTTTTTTTTTCTTTTCTTTTCTTTTTTTTGTGTATGTCCTTTCCTGTTTGGGCAAATCAGGTATATTTTCCAATTCTACCTATAAGTTTTACATTTCTTGTGCCATGGAGAAGGATTTCCATTTGTAATTAACTTTGATAGATTGAATATCTAGGTGGACAAAACATTTATCTTGGGAGAGAAATAAAAAATTATGTTAGGCTGAGATAGCCAACCATATGTTTGATAAAACTAAAATAAATATTACTGAATTTTGTTAGTCGATAAAAGTTAAGTTCTAAACTTGTAATGTTCAAGAAGATTCATTTTAAGTATTAAATATAGACAACGAAACTATTTACATTTGATAAAATAAATAAAGCTACTCCTTCGTTCCACATTTATTTGTCTTTTTTGTTTTTAATGTCCAATTTTACTTATCACTTTTAAAACACCATGAAATATTAATTATTTTTTTCTTACGTTACCTTAGACATAAATAACTGAGAAAAGATCAAGGGTGACTATAATGTTTTGAGTATTCAATGCAGAAGAGTTCAATTTAATAAAGTTATTTTTATTTATTTTCAAGATTATTTAGTGACCTTTTTTTATACTTAGACAATAACCTTAAAACATAGATAAAAATAGAGAGAGAAGATGATCTATTGCCATTCAGTTATTTAAATTAGGAAAAAAATTGTTTAATGAATTCACCCTTCTCCTCTCTACTGCCTAATTTTAACCCCTACGAGCAGTAAACAAATACTACTAAATTATTTCATGTGCTAATTTTTTTTTCATTTTCTAGCACCGACTTGAGTTTTCAAATATAGCCTAAAGGATAACATTTTAAGATAAACATAGAATCTAGAGAAAGTTTTTTTGAGACCACACCTTTTATTTTTGATTAATGAGTCATGTACAGAACGAGCTAATTAATTCCACAACCATATTTGTTCTTCCAAGTCTCTCAAGTCCAATGATAAGATGTAACACCCTCCCAAGTAAAGTACTATGCTTAAGTCATAGCACCACACTCAAGAGTTGTTACTGTTACCTGAGCGGACCTTATTTCACAGCAACTTCAACCGTCTTCGAAATCTTTCGAGCTATCTGGAAATAACACAGAAAATAGGAGTGAGAATTATAAATTCTCAGTAGGATTCTCTAAACTATTACACGTAGTGTCATCGTTATTATCTCCAGCTACTTCAGTTTATTATGAAAAATGTGAGCATGTCAAATAGACTATTCAGTTTTATAGTTGAAAATGTATTGTCTGAAGCAGAGTTCATTTTATTTATGCACTTGAGTCACATTGACAATATTTCATATTGGAAAATAATCACAGCATAAGTAGATAGAACAGCTTCAGCATCAATAAAACATAGGATGTCATTATGCAAATTCTCATTTTTGAATTCAAGCAAATGCACTGATACTTTTCTTTAACTTTCTTTGCTTTCTTTCGCCCACTAAACATAAGTGGTAATGAGCTAATACCATGGACGTCGCCATCATAAATTTTCGGTACTTACACTAGCTGGGTCATGCCATGCCTCATGTAAGTCCTATCCTCTATACTCACACTAGCTGGGTCGATATCATGCCTAATGTGAGTGGGGTGCTTACATATGTTTGAATCTTTAGTCTTTACTGCCTTAGGATAGTTTGACCTAGGAGTGAGCTCAACTTATGACCGTCGTCACACAGTACTGACCCACAAGGGGACCCACGTGCCTCTAGGTCGGAGGGACTCAGTTGGCCATCTGCCTCCAACATAGAGGGACCCAAAAGTTTTAGTTGTCTTCACAGGGAGGGACCCAATATGCAACTGCCTCTGAGTGAAGAGACCCACATCTTTATCTTTTAATTGCCTTCACCTGGAGGGACCCAAATAACTGCCTCCAAGTAAAGGGATCTCATATATTCTTCCTTCATTCATATGCAAATATGCATGCTCTCATAAGAATAATTTATGATCATATCATTCATAATTGTGTAACTGTTCACTTTTGATCATGCATGTGAATGCTCTACATTCTTGTACATGACTCGCATCATACTTTAATCATATTTGCATGCATGATTATCATAGTCACCACATATACTTACTCATAATTTTAAATTCATAAATAATCAATCTGACTGGTAAGAACTATCAATCCATTAATCTTGCATTTTCTGCCGGAAATTCGGCAGCATAACGGATCGAGTCCACTTCCCTATGAATAGTGCCAGTACTCGGAAAATCAGTTGTAAAGAAAAATCGTGACAATTCATTCACAATTCAATCATCAAATTTATGGGCACAATTGTTACATTTAAAACAAAGTTGCTGTCTCAACACTTACCTTCAACCCGGTTTTTGTAAATCAAGCCACAATTTCTATTTAACTCATCTGAACCTCAATTTTGGATATGTTAGAGTGTTGTGTGTTTATTTTCTAACTTACTTGGTCCCATCTAATTTTGATAACTATAATTCAAGTTATTTAGATTTTATCCCGGCCTGCCCTGTAGCTAGCCAGAATTAGATACTTAAAAGTATAAATACACTAAAAATCGAACACTGATTCAAATCATATGAAATTAGTCTCATATTAAAGCTAACAAGACAAAGCTTCATCTACATAAGGTTCCATTCCATTTGACTTAGTAGGGTTCGAGTTATAAGCTCTGAAATCTGACCTTCCTGAACTGCCCTATTCTGGCCCGGTTTGGACATAGGGCAACTTTATTGAATCACTGGGAGCAAACGGGACCTTATCCAGTTCTGAAATTTTTATGGGACATTCTCCTATGTGTAAGCTTTCTAACAAAGTTAGTTTCATTCATTTCCAAGTAGTATAGAGTGAGTTTTACCCTGAATAACCCAGTCAAAATTCATATCTTTCTCAATACTAATCCAACGGCCTTATATGATATATATATGGAAAGCTGTAGATGTCTAGTTTCATATAAAAATGGTTTCATTGAATTTAAACGGCGGTAGGCAGAGCCGTACACTCCATCGTACGGACTGCCGAGGGTTTTAGGTTTTCCAGCTCCTCAGCTCTTCCTATTTTCATCCTTTCTTTCTTCCAATTTGGTTTTAACCTCACAAACAGCCAATAAACCAGCCATATATCATCATAATCATTCAATCAACACATCAAAGATTGACAAAATAAGCCATCACTAGCCATCCAAGATTAGAGAATTAAGGCAAGAATTAAACCCCTACCTCTTGTTATGTTATGATTTGGCTTGATTTTGGAACTTGAATGAACAAAACTTGGTTGGGCTTGATGGTTTGCTGGAGTTGGCTGAATGGAGAAGAGAAGAAGAGAGCTGAAATGGGGGAGAAAGGAAGCGCAGAAAATGGCTGAAGGAAAGGAGAGGAGTTTGTTATAAAACATGGAGGAGCTAGTTGGAATGGGTGGCTTTGATTGGTTGAAAATCAAAAAGCTGAAATTTAGCCAACTTTCCTCCTTTCTTGTGGCCTTGTTTGCGCCACTTTTAGGGGTTAAGTGGCTGAGTTCTTAGCCACTTAAAGTAGGGTTAATGAGTTGAAATTCTATTGGTTCGGTTCCGACAGTTTAAAATACCGTAATCTTACCAATTTTCTTCAAATTAGCCAAACGATCTTGAAGAAATTTGTGAGCTTTTCTATGTTTCTATTCTAATTATTTCTAATTCTAATCTCTCTAATTAATATCTAATTAATACCAAATTAATTCTTAATTAATTTCTATTTAACCTTACTTATGCATTAAAATCGAATAAATCGATTAACGGTGTAAATTAAACGTTTTGCAAATTGATGGCTATTCTGTTTTCTATTTTTCATGGCTAATGGCATTTTCATAATTATGGGCAAATCTAGGGGCATCCCATGTCATTTCACATGTAGACAAGTCCGTGGCCCAATTGGCCAAGAATTGGGTTTCTACGTTTTCGCTATGTGGTTCTACTTCGTTTAAAACTTTGTTCTGCTAATTCAATTGATATAAAGACCTAAGTGTCATTTTCAAAAATATTCAGGAGCAAGGCTGTAAATAATAAAAGTTTGCCCAATAACGTTTTCATTATTTCCTATAACGTTATATGGGGATGTTACATAAGAAGTGTCCAGTTAACATTAAAATTACTAACTCAAGACATTTATCATATTAAAATTGTGGAAAATAGATATACATGGTGGATATATATGTACAAACTAGCAACCACGAATTAAAAAGAAAAGTAGAACCTATGGCATCTTATTTTTATGATACCAAATGCTTTGTGTTAGATATAAAGTTTTCATGTGCTTTTACTTCATTGTTTAAGTTTTTAAAAGAAATAGTTTATGGTATATATCAAATCTTCTATAATCAAGCAATTTAGAATTCAATTCTCATTGCATCCATCTTTTTTAAATAAATGTTAAATTTTAACACAAGATAAGTTGGATTCATATATCATTTAAACATCATGTCCAATGAACTATTGTGTGAAGGAGTTATTAACATATCATTCCTGTCGCAACCCAACTCAGATTGTGACCGACGCATAGGGGACAAGTTCCCCAACAAGCTTCTCACTGCATATTTTTAGAAAATCAGATAGAGTCTCCTTTATATTTAGAACAACTCTCAAATACAAATTCACTTCCTATACAAATAAGCAAACAGACTGAACCATTAGGGATCCAATTATTCTCAAAATGCACCTCATAGCACACAATATAGGAATTAAAACACATCAAATGGTCTAATCATTCAAATATTCATACAACAATATCCAATTAACTATGAAACAAAAACACCAACATAAACCAAGCATGGGTCAGACTATAGCCTGGCACATCTCTATTTGGCCTTGGCCCATGGGACTAGAACCAATCTATGGGCCAATCCACTTATAAAAATTTTAAATTATTTTAATTTTTTTATAACCTTAGCCCTAACCCATGTATAAGTTGGTCCTAACCCACCTATGGGCTTTTCCTAACCCACTAGATTGACCCACTTACAAGAATTTTAAAATTTGTCTACTTTTTAGATAAGTTGGTCCTAGCTCTAGCCTTAACACATGGGACAAAAGCAGTTGAGACGTTGGTTATAGTGATGGATCTATTCGCCTCTAACTAACTGCACCCGAGTTCGATACCAAACAGAGCCTGGTTTATGATATATGAACCTTCCCCCCTTCTCTGGGAAGGTGTGTGCATGTGGACCCAAAAAATAAAAACACATAGGACAAAATGCCCACATGGGCCAATTGAGCTAAGACTAGCCCATGGGCCAATCATAAAAATTTTAATTTATTTTTCTTGTATTTCAAATGGGCTGGCCCTAGTCTATATGGGCTAGCCTAGTAAAATACCTTAAATATAATTGATCTTTTTACGTACTTAAGTTTTTTGATTTAATATTTTTTTAATTAATTTTTATTAATAGTCCTAAATATCGATTTTCTCTGCAAATAATTTAGTTATATATATATATTGATATAATTTGTTATATATTAAGAATTTAATTTTAATACATTGATAATGTAAAAATATTTTATACTATTATTCAATTATGTATTATCACATAAATAAATATGATTAAATCTTATATTCATTACTTGAATGGTTATATAAATGGAAGGATATGATTGGTTGACAATGTAAAAATATTTTACATTATTAATGCATAAAAAATTAAAGTCATACATTAATTAGTTTTAGTTAGTTTTCTACTTATAAATTTTAATGAGTTAGTTAAACTTATACATTTCATCTGAGTATCATATTACTTTGATTTCAATTTGGTTATTAATCGAACCATAATGTTTGAATCTATGTCCAACAGTTTGGTTTGGATTATGTTAAATAATAGCATCACTATCAACATCTCTAAATTTAGAAACCTTATTATTGACATGGTATACACTAAAAGACTATAAGTGTATATGCTACTGTCCTATATAAGAAGCAATAAACAAAAAAACTAAGGTAGGTTACATGGTTATTATTATTATTATTATTATTTTGGGTGCATTGTTATATGTAACACCTTACCAGATAAAATACTATTCTTGAGTCATAATATATTACTTGATAAGTTATTATATGTGGCTGTCTAATTAAATTCCATTTTTTGATTCGATGTTGATTACTCATATAGAGTTAACCGTTCAATTATTCATTTATTCTCAACTGTAGAATAAAAAAATGGATTAATGTTGTAACAGAAAGAAAATTGCAGAATAGACAGAACTACTGAAACTGGTTTGCTAAAAGATACATAAACAGTATAGCATAATAAAATGAGGCCACTGAAATAAAAATAAATTGGCCTGTCTCTATGAACAGTACCTTAACTAGTCCCTACAGGATATTTCATGTACTAACCATCCACTAAATTACTATTTATGGCCCAAAATGCCAAAAGAGGGCCACTTTATACATCTACTCCTATTGCACTAAAAACCCCCTAAATGGGCTCCGAAGAGAGGAATCCGTTGGTCATGACAGCGTCTATTGGAGTATAGAGCTCCGATAGGTCCTCCTCCTCGGAAAGTGAAATGGACGGGGGCTGCTAAGGAGATGCCGCTAGAGGAGACACTGGAGCCGCAGCTACTGCTACTGGTGGAGGTAGAAAAGGATGCGCCACATATATGGGGATGGCGATGTAGGGCACAGTAGGGTCAAAAAGAGGATGAGATAGTGGAACTGCGAAGTCTCTACCGAAGAAGAAGTAAAAACGAAAACAACAGCTACCAGTAATATATACAGAGTCCAGTATAGGATCTGGATAGAAGTGCAAGTTCGGGAACTCAATGAATAGGACTCCTGTCATCGCATTCTCTATGCTCTGAGAATGAGGCGGAAACATACAATAGGTGAGAAATAAAAATTTCTCAATAGGAATCCTAATTCTATACATATCTGTCATCGCTATCATTCTCAGTTGCTTCAGTTTTTCTTAATTCTAAATAGTACAACATGATGGTAATATTCAACTTAAAACTCATGTCGTGAAAATATAACCCAAAACAAACTAAATTTTAAATTAAAGCAATGAAAATATAGCTAAATAGATATGTGAATATAACAAAGACAGTAACCATAAATAAACAGTAACATATCATTTGCATAGTATATTTTGAGATATAAGCCCCGTAACTTGACCCATTGGACTACCCTGTTCCAGCCCAATTTGAACTTAAGGTAACTTCATTGATGTGCTGAGAATAATTGGCAATGAATCTGACTTTGAAATTTTTATGGGATGTTACCTTATATGTCAGCTTTCAAAAAACATTGGTTTCACTCAATTTAGAGTTATGTAGGGTGAGTTATACCCTTCTCAACTCATACTACCCAGATGAGAATCCAGATTTCTAGGTCAAACTTCAAAAATTCATAACTAATTCTATACTAATCCAATGACCTTATATTTTATATGGTTGGAAAGCTCTAGATGTCTAGTTTCATATAAAAATAGATTCATCAAGTTTTGATAGCTAGATTTTTGTCTGCACAAGATGGATGTATGGATGTCGTAGGGTTTTCACCCAATAGCTCCTTGATTCATTCTATCTTCAAGTTTTTTCATTTCGATTTCAATTCTAATGACAACATACATGCAAAATCAACCATAATCCATCATCATCACTCCAAATCACATCAGTATCATGAGAAAAACAGAATCCCCACACAGCCCCAAATCAAGGAAGATAAGAAGATGAGTTGGATTCCTACCTCTCTAAGGTAAAATCTTGTTGAATTGGTGTCTTGGATTGAAGAAACTTTTGATGAAACTTGAAGAGATGAAGAAGATGAGTGTGAATCAAAGGGAAATGAAGAGAGGTCTTCCCCTTTAGATGGCTGAATGGGTCAAGGGAGAAAGAGGGAATTAATCACAAAATTTTGAAGCAAGTCTCATACGATCGGTGGATGTGTGTTGGTCATTCAACTTGACTTGGTAGCCCATATGGAGGGTTGAGATTGTGCCATTTGCATGGGTAATTTGGCTGAATTTTGGTCATCTATCCTAGGGTTTTCACAGTATAATTTCTATTGATCTAGTTCCGACAATTTAAAATACCGAAATTTACCGATTTCTTTTAAATCAGTAAATCAGATTTTAGAAAAATCCCATGAGCTTTCCTATGGTTCCAATCTAATTCCATCAAATCTAATCATTCTAAATCACACTTAATTGGCTTTAAATAAATGCTCAATAAAATTCTAATTAATCACAATTGTTTAATAAAAATCGAACAATTCGATTAAAAATAATAAATTTTTTTTTTCAAATGTTACACTACATGGTTATTTTATCTAGTTAAGAATCACAAACCATTAAAAAATTCAACTAGACATTACTGGCTAGATATATACATAGCTATTAAAAAAAATAGTAATATAATATTTATAATTATTTTCTTCCAATAATTTATTTTTAAAATATATTTAACTTTTAAATTTATAAAATTTATGTCATATTAAATACTAAAATGAGAATAAAATTTGAAAATTAATTTTAATATATTATTAGTGTAAAAATTCTGTGCATAATTATTTAATTATGTGTTGCCATATTAATAAAAGTATATTTTAATTATTATTTTAAAAGTTATATATATATATATATATATATATATATATATAAATTAATTTTTATAAAACAATTAAATTGTAGGTGGAGAAAAATATAATAGTTCCAGAAAACAAAATGTTTGTCGCATGGAATTGAGAGCAGCAATGTGGTGTTTTGAGGTTAAATAATTTGATCTCGCACTAAATTATTATTTGAGGTCAACCAGAGGCCTATAAAAATTACACATTTATATTATTATTATTATTATTATTATTATTATACAAAGAAAGCAAAGTCCAATAACAAACAGTCACATAACATTAGGAAAAAACAAACCAACGGTCAGATAATATGAAAAAGGGTCACTTTGCATGCGTGGTGTACCCTAATAATACCATATCATACTTAAGCTATTTTATAGTATTACTTGTTATTACTTTTAACTAGTAGAAGTTCTTATAGTTGAAATTAGCATAAATATATGAAAATAGTATGTAATTTTTTTTTTGTAAAATTTTTACGCTTGAAAACTGAGTCTTTAAGCACTTATTTACTTGTATATATATAGACATTGTTCCTCATATCACTGAGTTGCTAAATAGCATATGACGAAGTGGAAATAACATAACATGATACTTTAAGATAATAATGTCATCACAAATAAATCAAGAGTCATAATTGCACTTAATAATTATCATATGTGGAATAGGTCAAATTAAATAGCAAGACTTTCAACATGTTCTTAATTACACATAAACTGCTTAACTAGGGCTCTTAAGAAAATAAAAATACTACGCTACTATTTCAATCCTTCTTAGCTAGGTGTCATAACATGACAACTCCTCGTGGTACCACCAAAAGCACTGTCATAGATACTATCAAGTTTGTCTGAAGACAACATAAAAACATAGGAGTGAGCTATATAATTTCTTAGTAAGACTCTAACTAGACAGGTAAGTTTCATTGTTATCGCCCTAACCATTTCGGGTTTAATTATAAAATGAGTGAGCATGCATATGTTCAGTTTTATATAAGTTCGAAATCATTTAGCCCTAAAGTCGATTGCTTTTGGTCTTTCACATAGGAGCATATCATCATAAATAATAATATCATAAAACATTCATGTACGTGTATAGACATAGAGATAAGACATTCATGGTAATGAATGCAACAGAAGTATAGATGCCTGGGCATTTTATGCACTTTCATTAACTTTGACTTGATTAGAATCTTTCTTTAAATTTACTTTCACACTTAGCATGTACTTGACATTCTTTACTTTACATGTTGTTAAATAGACTGCTATTGGACATGAGCTAATTCGATGACTACTGTCACACAGTACTAATTTAAAATCAGATTAAACTGACGGGGGTTACCTCTAAATTGGAAAGGATCTCGGCCGTGTACCTCCAAAGTAGAGGGGGTCTCTTAATGGGTCACCTTTTCTTTTGAAGAATCACACCTGCTTATCATATCTTTGTAGGTCACCTTCCCTTTTGAAGGATCATATCCAATTACCTCGTTTCTGCTCTTATCATAAAACTTAGTATAGGTTCAAAAACAAGATACATATATGCATGTGACAAATATTTCTAAGTCTACAATTTTTACGGAAATTCGGTATCATAATGGGTAGACTGGAGTTTCCCCAAAATTGCCTACTAAGGAAATTCAACCACAAACAACCATAATCATTTTATATCATTATATCAAGTACCAACAGTCATTCAATTATGATCTAATTACCAAACAATCTTGCCAAACAACATGCATAAGAGCATCATACATTCACACCCTAGAGGGTATCTATGGTTTCCTTTGTACTTTGTGAAAGATATTATGAGTCATTATGAGAATTCTCATATCTATTCATGAGAGAATCACATAGCTTAGAATAAATATGTGTTGTAAGCTTTTAGCTACTTACGCTTCAAGTTAAGTTATATCTCATTAATGGTTTCGCATACTTCTTTCTTTATTTTATTCTAAGTGAAATGTCAATTTATCCATTGTTGCATATTGGATCTTAATTATCTCAAGTTTAGGTGTTAAGTATTTTTCCTTCTTATCTAATAGCTCAAAAACTGTGGTCATGTTTATGGTCTTGTTAAGACTTAGGTTTCATGTTTACCATGTAACTTACTTGGTTTCTTATCTTCACACTTTAAGAATTAGATTTTCTTGAGTTAAAATTTTAACACTTTATTTCCCTTTTTCTTCTTGTTAAGGCCATAACCTTAGGGTTTTCCATCAAAGTTTTTGCCTTCAAATCTTTTAGTTTCCCTAAAATGGTACACAAGTGATTCCTTGGTTCATGTCATGACCCTTGGAGCCCTCATCATACTTCTATTTTGAAGGGATTTCGAGATTCTCTAGTCCCTTGAGTCAAAGCATGCTCGTACTCATGAATCCAATAACAGCATATGCTCATCATATCAAGAAATGATTTTTAATTAAAAAGTTGCAAGGCCAAGCTTTCATGACTACAAGGTTTAGTTCTTAGCTTAGTTTAAAACATTTTGTTCTCTTTACTTTCATTAATGGTTGAATAGTTACCTTAAGGTTAGGTAAAATTTCATTTTTACTTTCTTTATCATAAAGTGTGTTGATATTTAAAATAAACCATAGATCTATCTCTAAAAGCATCAAACTCACTTTCCTTCGTAACTTATTCATCATGGCCGAAACCATATAGGTGCCAAGCTCCAATTTTTATTTTGCTTTACTTCTTGTTTCTATTTGTTTAAGACTTATTCAAGACTTATAAACATAGAGTGTTGATTTTATAAAAATAAATAATAAAGCTTGAAACTTTTTCCTTGTTTAAGTTTTAAGAGCATTTTTTCATAGCCACTTTGCGACAACCCATCAATCAAACTCAAGAAAGCAACTTTTTAGTAGATATGATCACAAAAGTATAGAGTAAGCCAAAAGAATATTCAAATACTTGAAGAGGTGCAAACTTTAGAATCTTTCAAGGGGTGACAACAAGAAATGTGCCAAAGGCTCCACAACCATGGCTAAGGCTAGGAGCTCTTGACATGAAAGTGAATAAAAATAAAAACTTTACACATTCTTTTCAAGATAATGATATTATAAGAGCAAAGTAAGTAGTAGAAACATGAAAGTCATCATTTTTTGAGACAAAGCTTGAGGCTCCAAGTCATGAACAAACTTGGACTCTTATGGCTTGTCTTAAGAGAAAATGAAAGTAGATAGAGAATTTTGCCACAAGCTGATGATCTAGACAAAAGAATAGGTTGGATCTTGAAATGAAAAATCTCCTTCTTGCTCTCCTAAGGTGTTCACAGCCTCTTGTGAGGGGAAGATGAGATTTTGCTTCCTTGCTTGAGTGAGGATGTATTTGTGAGAGCTAAAAGTTGTAGTTCTCATAAGGCTAAGTGAGGTTGGCTAAGAAAGATGGAGAGTTGAGAAGAAGAAGAATGAAGATGGTGGAGAAGTTGAGAGAGTTTTCTCTCTAGAGGTTGAAGGGATATGAGAGTGGCTCAGAGAGGAAGAAGTGTGTTTGTGAAAAAGTGAATATGTGTGTATGTAAAAGGGTGTGGCCGTGGGGTTCTCTTGGTGTCTAGGGAAGATATTTTGATTTTGATGTGATTAAGGGGACAAAATAAAGTAATAAGATGCCACTTTAGACAAGCCTTATACCAACTATTACAAAAAGCAACTTTGTCTTCTACTTTTTCACTTTAGTGATTAACTAATATTGTCATGATTAGCAAAATTAAATTTGTAATTAGTGCTTAATTTAAAATTTTCTAATTTTAATTAAGCATTTTCTCAATTTTTCTCTTCTTTATTACCTTTTTTATCCCTTGATTAAGCCTTTATTCTTTAATTTTTCATTAAGTGCCTAGTTACTGAAGGTTACTAAGATAATTTAGCACAAGCGAAAATTAAGGATGTTAAAATTCCCGAGTTCCAAGTTGAAGCAAAGTAGGGATTATCCTTGTCTCCAAGTTCTAGCAAAACAAGCGGTCTCAGGTTTCAATCTCTGAGTTTAAGCAGAACAAGCAATCTCAGGTTCTAATATCTAAGTACAAGCAGAGCAGATGGTATTAGGTTTTGAGATCAAAGTTCAAGATGAACAAATGGTCTCAGGTTCCAATCTCCAAGTTCAAGTAGAACAGACGGTATCGGGTTTCGAGATCCGACTTCAAGCTGAACAGACAATCTCAGGTTCCGATCTTTGAGTTCAAGCATAATAGGCGGTATCAAGCTCCGAGCTCCAAGTACAACCAAAATGGAAGGTAATTTAGCACAGCGGAAATTGGGGATGTTACACATGGTGTCAAGTTGTGGGATATTTTATTTTACATGATGGGGGCTAGCCCAGAGGAGAGTTTTGGCCCAACCCACTAGAATGGAGGCTGTGTGGGTTAGGGGCCAACAAACCCCCTCATTTAAGTGGGTTGTATAGTGTAGGCCTTAAAATGTAGGGGCTGAGGCCAGCACGCTAAAATGGGGCTCAATTGACAGCACTACTGCCTGTGATACTATGGAGCTACTCTAGTCTATGAAGTCCACAAAAGGTTTACAAGTACATCTTGTCCTTAATTAAGAAGGGCTCACCTAAAGGAAATCAAGGAATCATTGCTGAGGGGGTAGAAGGATTAGCTCCCAAGTCTATACCTATATCTAAAAAAGAAAGAAAGGTAATAGAGCGAATTATGTAACTCGGTAAGAGATATGATACCCTTAACCCACATGAGATAATGTATAACAATTTAGAATAACAACCATGTGTAAAGTTAAATAAAAAACTATAGTTGCAAAAATATCATTGAATTATTTAAAATTAAAGGGAAAATATCTAATCCATGATGGTTCGTCAAGATCACACTTAGGCAACATTTCCTTCGTGTGATCTTGTACTTCATCACGCACCATACTGTGTGTGGCTGTGTAAATAATAACCCATGGTACACCAAGGTTAACATCTACTACTATTAGCTGTAGATCCTATCATACCCAAGGCTTTTTCTTACTATCATACATACCATTCTCATTTCTTTTCAAACATAACAGTTAACATAGTACCATATAAAACATTCCATTGTCCCATGTGAAAATTTGGAAATAATATAATTAAAGAGTTTTAACATAATAATGCCTTGATAATTACTAAACTACAAATATAGGCAAGATAACTAAGTTAGAAATTAATTAAGGATTTGCTATCTACTCACAACTCAACCCCAATAGTAGAATCTCAGTCCCACAAAGCCAAGAACAAGATCTTTAGAGGAATCTATTATCAGAAACATGATAATTTGACCCAATATTAGTCATTAAGACCAAGGATTAACCTCAATCACTCTCAGATATCAAAACCCCAAATTGAGCTTTAGGTTCTAACACGCAACTACTCAAACCCAACACCCATGGTGAGGTATGGTTAAATCCACAAAATAGGGAGAGATTGGAGGCTTAGGAATACTTTTTAGAGCTTGAAGAAGAAGAATAATGGAATGGATGTGAGGGATCAGTTCAAAAATGAGCTCTACCCCAAAATTTGCCTCTAAATCTCGTTGAGGGAAGAGGCACCATTGCAACTGCTACTATGTGCATGGTGGCAACGTTGCGGGAAAGGATGGATGGTAGCTAGATGAGGAGGAAGAAAGAGGTTCGAAATGGCGGGGGATGAGGACAACGAACGAAGAGTTCTAGAGAAAGGGGAGTGTTTCGATGTAAGAAAGTGAGAAATGGAGCTGCAAATTTTGTCTCGAACACTTAAAGCCTTCTGCACTGCGCTATAGTGCAAGTTTAGTGATGCCAGAACTTGGAACCTAGAATGCAACACCCTAACCTAGAGCACAAAATGCATCACATCGAGTTAGATTACTCTAATTTGGAACTCGAAACACATCACATTGAGTTGGATTACTTTAGCTTGGAACTTGGAAGGCATCACCTGGAGTTAAGATAGCTCCCAACCTTAATATCCAAGGAACTATACTCGCATGACATGACCCAAGAATCTAGTCCCCGTCACTATAACCTCAGAACCCGACCCCCATAAATTGACATCTTGCTGCTCAAGGTGACTGACCATGGAACTTGGAACACGAACACTGGCCCTTATCCTCTTGATGGACAAGTGGTGATCTACCACAAAACCTGAAACTAGGTGCCCAGACCTCACCTCTAATGCACAATCAAGACCTTGAATCTCGGATCTCGAATCTCGGTCTCGGACTTTCAATCGCAAATCCTAGAACCTGGTCTCGACAAGTAAGAGTAAACATTCTAAAACCCACTAACATTCAAGGGACTTAACTTATATTGTGTATTGTGTAAGACTTTCGGGGATCACAATTGCTATGCTCTTATTCCACCCTTTGGCTAAAAGATTTGATTTTTGGAGAATATATTATGTGACTAGTTTTTTTTGCTTTACTTGTATTGTATTTAAATTTAATTAAGTATATTATAATATTGGGCAACACTTACTTCTTAGTGAGAGCTGCTTAGGCTTATTCCACAGTGCTATAGTGACTAATATCACAATGATAGTCCTTTAAGCTTTGTCCAATATCATAAAGCTTGATATTGTTGTCTTTGACAATCCAATGAGAGCTTGATTGTAGTTGATGATTTATACTCATATATTAGTAGAAGAATTGACTTTGATTTTTATCCATTTATTTTCTGAGTCAGAGTGACTTGTGTAGTAATTGCTCAAAATTTTGTGTAAGATATGGAATATTATATTCAAAGGTTACAGAGAAGTTAGTATTATCATAAAATCGTTAGCTTATATTATCTGTTCATGTTTTTATTCATTAACATTTCTTGAACTTCAAATCTTCAAGTCTCAGAGTGTTTATTTGCATCAAGTGTTCTGGCATGCATAGAAGCTTGGGAGTCCACATATCAAAGGTATCTTTTCAACATAACTTGCAATCAAAGGAAATTATTGATTACAATTAGTTATCTTTTAGAGAAATGTTGAGTGTACTTACTTTTTCTAGGATACCGTGCCGACTCATCACCTATCCAATAGTGGATGGCTGGTGAGTCGGCACGGTGTCTCAGAAAAAGTGAGTATACCTATTATTACTCATCTTTTTATCAATGTTGTCTACATTTTTGGGGTTATATCTTCTTGGAAATATAAGAAGGTTTGGACTCGCAATAAAATATGCCTATAATTATATGAAACATTATTCTAGCATTATAAGAAAATCTCAAAAGTGCTTCTTCACTATTTCTAGCTCTTTTTGAGAAATTCATCTCAATGTAGGCTTTGTTGCATTCTTATAATATCTAACACAATTAAAGGAAATGAAAAATAATTGCATGTGTGCTTTAATATATGTTGTGTTTTGGACTTTCTCAAGTTATAAATAGTAATGCAGCTTTCTCATTTCTTTTTCGTTCCTCTGTCTTCTGATGTTTGCTTACTTAGCATATTACTTAAAAGTGGCCTTAGCATTAATTACTCGCAATTGAGAAAATATTTATCTTATATCACAGGCACTATAAGTAAGGAAAATGCTTGCTAGTTGGGAAAAGGTCATAAACTAAGATATATGGTACTTTTGGTTTTATAAGTTGGTAGAAAGGGAATGTTGTATGCCTCTTGTCTTTTTTCCATCCCTCACCCACCAAGGTGACTTGTGCTAACATAATTCTCTAGTACATCTGTAAAAAAAATTCTAATATTATTTGAAACTGTTATAGGTTCTATCACTGAAGCTAGATGAATGGACAGATGAACAAGTTGATGAATTGGTCAAGTTGGGTGGAAATGCAATACTAAACAAGAAATATGAAGCTTGCCTTCCAAGTAACACTAAAAAACCAAGATCACATTCCTCCATCGAGGAACGCTCTGATTTTATCAGGTAAGAAAGAAGCATAACTTAATTATATACATATTTGTATATGTGTGGAGGAATTATACCATTTTTATTGAAAGCTGTGCTATGTGATTTCTTAGGCGAAAGTATGAGTTGCTACAATTTGCTAGTGGTGACAATTTAACATGCCCAATTGTACCGTATCAAGGAAGAGGTATATCATCAGTTCAGAGCAGTTCTTTATTCAACAATTTTCTTATGGACAAGAAACGATATGAAAAACAACCAACTAGACATCGAATTGGGAACGCATTTCGGAATAGTTGGGGTAGAAAAGATTCGGAGCACAAGGCTTCAAAGAAGAGTAGCTCATTGGTAATGTTTCATCTCATTAACCTCTTCTCCATCAGCTATTTTCAAATGAACTAAACCACTCTTTTTAGAGTCAGTTAATGCAAGAAAGTACACTTTATATTAAATTCAAATATTATTCCTTGTCTTCTTCTAGCTAAATAATCATGAAAATTATTTCTAACATTGTTTACTATAAAGGGGTAAATGTTAGTTATGACTTATGAGAAATTCTTGTTTAATTAATTCCATGGTTTATAATATGGACAACATTTATAAATCAAGTAGGACTCTCGTAGTTAATGTACTTTCTAAAAGATAATATATTTTAGGAAGGTGAATCATTAAGAATTACAAATCTGTATCCTTCCCTCGTAGTTAATGTGAATTCAAAGATGATAGGTTGTTTGACAAATTTTAGGGACAAATGAATAAAATAATTGTTAGGAAATAGGATAATTCACATCTCTCATGCTCACTAAAGTGATCATGCATGGATAAAAAAAAAAAAAAAAAAAAAAGAAAGGAGATAGGTAAATTTAAGAGAGACATTTTTCCTGAACAAAGAAATCAATTTGTTTGGTATGATTATAGTTTCTAAGTACAAAAAGGTAATTGGATGCATGATACGACAAAACCCTTGCCTTAGTTTCCTTAGAAGTCTTTGTTTTTCAGTTTTTGATATGATTAAAAAATTTACCTTTACAAGATTTTGTTTTAAAGATTTGTTGCTTTTAGTCTTTATATCCTATGTGTTTTTGATGCCAGAGCCATAAGAAGTAGATGAAACCAAAACATTATTACAATGTGAAGCATCATATTGTATACTTTATTCTTGGTAGAAAAAGGGGAAAGTTAGTCATTGACATATTGGATATGGTTTTGAATACTTAATCTTGTTGCTCCTTATTTATTGTTATAGGAAGGTACGGTTGAATTTGTCGGGTTGATTAAGGTTAACGTGGTTAAAGGCACTAACCTGGCTGTTCGGGATGTAATGAGTAGTGACCCTTGTGTCATCCTTTGTTTAGGTCACCAAGTGAGCATCTTCATCTCAAGCTAATTGGAAATGTAGATGTAATGGAGAAAATAAAACATAAACAATGTAACACTTTTAATATTTGTTCCTGTAGTCAGTAAAAAGACGTGTCATAAAGAACAATTTGAATCCAGTGTGCAATGAAAGGCTAATGCTATCAATCCCAGAGAACGTTCCTCCTCTTAAAGTGGTAAGTTTATTCTGGTACTATAATCATATTTGTACTTCATTTAAATTTTTTATTAGTGACAACCTCAGAAATGCAAAAAATAATTTAGAACATCGGATACGACTATTTTTGTAATTCCATAATTTCAATCCTTACAAGCCTACAGCACTTAGAGAGGAGTACATTCATTGTCATTTCTTCTATGACTTGGAACTAGCCTTCAGGTTTACAACATTAACTTGTTAAACTAGGCATCACGTATACAATATCTTACATTTAAGATAATTCAAAAGGAATGAACTAACCCTTGTCAAGAGATCAAAATTGGATAACATCATGGAATACTTTGCATATATAGTTAAGCTTTTAATTTGTGTAAATGAGCCACATTTTTATCACCATAATATTTTGTCCCCAGTGCTTTGAGTACTATAGTTTATATTTTGTTTGGTTTATATTGATAAATTTAATTTAGGAAGGGACCATGAGTTCTAGATCCGCTACCTATTAGAACAACTCGCTATTGCATGGCATATATGCCAACTAATCATAATTTGATTTATACCTCAGGTTTTCCTTTGTGTAACTAATTGACTTCTTGTACACAATATATTTTTATTTTGCCTTAAATATCTTATATCTTTTAGTCCTTGAAAAGAGAAACTCTTTTTGATTTTGGACCCTAAAAAATTTTGCTTTGTTTCCGTCTCTCATCTTCTAAAAGTGAGCATAAATAACCGCTTTAGCAGCACTCCCCAACCCATGTCAGGGGTCATTTATGCTCATTTTTAATAAATAAGAATCGAAACAATGCAAAATATTTTTGAAGGACAGAAACCAAAAAGTGTTATATTTTCAAAGACAAAAAATATATTTAAACCATTTGTTTTTCTTCTTTTTAATTGTTTATTATGCTTCTCTCTTTCTTTCTTTCCATTAATATTTCCTATATTTATATAGTTTATTTTAAATGAAAAATTATCTCAGTATTTCTTCTTATAACTTTTCATTTATTTTGACAGTTTAAATGCAGTAAAAAACTTAAGCGTTATGATACCATATTTTCTTTTTTTCATTGATAATGTCACTTATCTTCCTTTTCTCCCCAGCAATTGTTTGTTTGTGTCTAGCATTTTACTTATCTTGGTATCATTATCTACACATTTATTGATTGCTTCCTTGTTTACATTCACATAAGAAACCATTCGAATTTTAATTATGTTGTTGATAATATTGCTTGTATACCATTTTCTGCGCCATTGATGTTTGTTCAGATTTATTGGCATGTTTAATATGCAGCTTGTGTACGACAAGGACACATTTTCAACTGATGATTTTATCGGTGAGGCTGAAATAGACATTCAACCTCTGGTTTTAGCTACAAGGGCTTATGAGATATATACGACCAATGAGTCTATGCAGTATGGAAAATGTGTGGCAACCATGGAAAACACTTATGTTAAAAATGGAGTTATCTCTCATGAAGAAGGGAAGATCAAACAACAAATCTTAGTGAGGTTGCAGAATGTTGAGAGAGGTATGTTGGAGATTTAGATTGAGTGTGTTCCTCTTGCTCAATAACTAGATTGAAGTTGAGAGCAAAGTTGAGTACACGTTTTAGAAAATGTACCATTGGAATTCCAATATGTAGATGGTCCTATCTTGTTATTTCTTGTACATTATTGTCTGGGCTACTCCTCTACTCAAGTTTTTTAACCTCGGTATTGATATTATTAATGTTGGAAAATTTGTCAACGTTGACAACACAAACAAGATCCATGATTCCAGCTAATTTGCTGCTACAATCACCACTATTTCGATGCTACGCTCCAAAGAAGCGGGCCAACTGAAAGCAAGTTGTTTAACAATAAAATGCTACGCTCCATCGAAGCAGGGGTAACTAAGGGGTTTACTCAATATTTTAGTTAAATAATGCAATTAAGCTTATTAGTTGTAAAATATAATTTCCATTAAAATTAAAGGTGACACTAATGGCACTCCATTTTGTCTATTCACACTCCCTCATAATTAATTTTAACTTTTATTCCTTAACTACCCTTAAGTAATTTCAAAGTTAAATATACTTTTATATATGCTTTTAATATTATTGTCTATTCTTAATTCATATTAAATTATAATTTAATATTTTTATAAGCCATAACAATAATTTTTAAAAACAATTTTACATTATAATGTAATTCTCCATAAAACTGTAAATAAATTTTATTTTAAAATCATCTATTAATAATTGCATATTTGATTATTTTAAGTATTGTCTAATAATTTTCACTCCATACTATTTTTTTAATAAAATTATACACTAACTATCATCATCCTTATTTAAAATAATTTTAATTAAGACAAATGAAGATTTTACAATTTAAAACACTTTCTTAAGCACATGTTATCTTTCATAAGATTGTGATTTATTGATATTTTGTGTCAATTCATGTTTATGGTATGGTTAAAATATATTGATATCAAGACTAGAGATATATAAAGCATTTTTTATAATCTAATATCAAATAATTAATAAAACTTTATTATAGTTCTTTTTTGAATAGATTAAGATTTTGGGCCTAAGGAATTGCCTCATGCAATTTTAAGGCGGGAGTGGTGGATAGGGAAAGTCCTACCCATGATAACGAATCTAAGGTTCAAACCCCTAATATTGCCTGGGGCTATAGTTTAGTTCTTTTACAATCGGCCACTGTTGGGTTCTTAATATATAGATGTATAAATATATCTAAATATTATAATTTTTTTGTCAGAAGTTAAAATAAGCTTTACTTTTATCAAAAAATTAAGCTCATTAATCATCATCTATTATATGTTTTAGAAAATATTACTTAGAGCTTCATGTTACTTTTATTGTACTATAATTTATTAACATTGTACTTTAGTCAATATTTGTTAGATCTATTTATTAACACTTTAGATTTCAATTATATTAAAATAAACATTCAACTAATTTAAGTGATTTAATAACTTTGAAGGATTTTAATTTTTTTGTCCTCATTATAGAGAAAAATGTTAAATAGCGTATTTGTTTAAGTTTAAAAATATGACACTTTTATATTATAAATTTTTAAGTTTTTTTTTTAAATATAGAATTTTTAGCTACAAAAATATTAAAATATTTTTTGAAATTTACTTTTTTAAGAATTTGTCTAATAATTTTAAAATTTTATTCATATATTTATTAATTATAATTAATATAAAATTGAAATATATAGTAATGTAGAGAATATAAAAATAAATATATTTAAATTTAAAATCTCTTAAAGATAATTAAGAGAATAAAAATCAAAAATAATTAAGAGGAGTGTAAATAAAAAAATTGTGTCAATAACCCCACTCCAAAATTAAATAACATTATATTATTATTACTACTACTACTAGCTATTTGATAATTTTTTTTATTTTTTGGGTATTGATATAATGGATCTATGTCAAATTTGTTTGGATGAATAAATTTGAAATGAACAAAATAAGAAAACATTCATATTAATTGTCATGCCTGTCAAATCAAAAATAAAAATGAGATATTTGCAAATTTCATTTACAGATGGATTATTATCAAGTATCATTGTGTTGCCCTTTCTTATTCTTAGCTTTAATTGGGACATCAAAATATGAATTCATACTTGGAGTGTATCTTATTTTCCTGCATCTTGTCCAAAGAAAATTATTATGGTTAGTACTATTTAGTCATAAGAATTTAATAGAAAAATTAACAAATGTAAAAATTCGTACCTAGTAAGAATTCTTATTATTAATAAAAGTTATTATTACTACTATTATTAATAAATATCTTAGAAATGTGTATCTAAGGAAAATACTACATTTACAAAAATATTATGTATTGAAATATTATATATTGAAAAATTGAAATATGAAAGGCAGATGTTTTTTTTTGGGGGTTTGATATAGCCAGATATTTTTTTTTTTTGGTCATAAACAAGCACCTGGGGAGGGGGAGGGGGTCAGAAATCTCTGATGCTTGGAGTCGAACAGTCAACTCTACACCCAACATGCATTTTGCAGAGGTAGACAACACCACTTGAGCCAGGCCTTGCATGCATACAGCTGGATTTTTAACCTTGCAAGAGTATGAGGTCTATAACTGGGCTTTTTTTATGTCAAAATGTTTAATGATTCTAAAACCATATTGTTTCAAATAAATGGGCTTTACAAGTATTTAAACAGTGATAAGGAACCCTGTGAATATAAAGATCTAAAAACCTCATGTATACACTTTGATAGAAAACAAGATTCAGGATAAAGACCCTCCCTACTAAACCTCCAATAAACCTGTCCTTAGAAATATAGGTAAGAGGGAAATCCCTACTAAACCCCCAAGAAACCTGTCCTTGGAAACGTAGATAATAAGGAAAAGATAAAAAATTCTGCATCACACAGAACAAAATGAGGAAAACCTCACAACTGTATTGGTAGTCAAACCATGATAAAAACTATATGATAAAATTCTCTGTTGTCTATAGGTCAAGTTGCCTATTTATACATAAATCCTAAAATTGGAAATTATCTAATCCTATCTAAAAGATCTAATTTGAAACTAAAATTTAAAAATTAAAGATATGATTCTATCATAAAAGATTTATCCCTAACAAAATTAAATCAAATTTGATCTTTATAGATTAGATCAGATTTGATTTAAATCTTAAAAGATAAACCGATTCAATTTAAATCTAAACAAATCTAGACTAAGTCGAAACTAATCAAAAACGAATCTAGACACAATCCAAACATATTTCTAATATGATCAGATTGGTTGCTCTTTAAGTTATTTTAATTAAGTTTGATTTCTTGATCTCCAAGTAACTTGAAATCAGCTCTTGGATTGCTTGATCTCCAAGGCAGAACAACTTGCTAGAAATAAGCTCTTTTCCTGTATTGGAATGACCAAATTACCCTCCTAAGTATGTATCAAACAGTCACCCATTAAGATTGGTAGTTTGAATGATAAAAAAAAAAATAACCATATAAAAAAATGATTAAAGCAAAAATTAAAAAAACCTAACAGCTCATTAGCTATAAAATCCTTCCTAATGAAAAAGTTAAAAAAAAAAAAAAATCCTTTCTCGACTCTACTCTCTTTCTACCATTCTTAATCTTTGCGAATGTAACTAAAAGATGGCGAGAGAAGAGAAAGTAATGCAACGATTATACAATAGATTATGGTTTCAAAGTACTTGCACATTCTTAAAAAATAACTCAATGGAAGACTTGAAAATGAAGACTTGAAAATAAGAGAATGATCATGAAAGCAATTGTTTTCATGCCCCTACCGGGCTATGACCGATGCTTAGGGAATTATCATTCCCTAGCAAGCCTAAATGGATATTCTCGAATTCAAATGGACAGAACTTCTCCTTAAAATATGGCAATTTCCATGTATAATTTATGCAAATCCTGTAAAAACATCAAATATACAATCCCTCCAAAAAGAGACAGTTTTCCAATACTTATCAATTTCTAGGTACAATCTCAAAGTAACAAACACAAAAAAGGCATTACCTTGCTTGTAGTCTATAGAGCAAATTCTATACACACACATATATAACAAGTTCCCCAAAATACATCATAGATCCAAAATAACCATGGCCACACTCCAGGGTGTTGGCTCACCAAAAGGATAGCTATAGCAAGCTAACTAGCAGGGAAGGAAGGGTGTAGATCAGCAGGCTATCTAAAATACATGTAATGAAGAAGAGTAAGTCAAATGGACTTAGTGAAGAATAACATAACTATGATAACATATAAAAAAAAACAAACATAGCACTTAGCAAAAGAATAAAATAATTCATCATAGCATATAAATAAATAAATGTTGTCAAAATCCATATTCTAATCCTTCCCACATCTGGATGTTATATATCGTCATCCCTAGTGTGGTTTCTTTATCAATCACCTCTGGGCATTACATATCACTATCCCTAGGGTGTCTATATTCATAGGATCATATTTACCAATTTGCATAGCAACATTCAATTATAATCATTTTACAAAATTAAATCCAAGAACTCATCACATAAAATCATCCATGGCAACTATAACAAGCAACCAACACAATTAACACACAATGTTAGCATAATCATATTATCCACTCACAAAGCTAGGTTTGCAAAGAAGGGGCTTGGTCATCTAGGGCTACGGTGTTAATTGGTTACTCTCCACTGGAATCTAATGTCACAAAATCACTCATTAGAGACTCATAAGCAATAATCATAAGAATAAACTTAGCCTAGCTCTCCAAACCCGAATTCAAATGCCAAAACCCATGAAATTCTACCCAAAAATACCCATGAAGGTTTCCCACACTTAGACCACATCATAGAAGAAGTTTTGACCTTAAAAATTACCTTTAGAGTATCAAGAAAGAGAAGGAGTCAGATTTGAGGGTATGGGTCTCCTACCCACATCTCCCTCTAATTCAACTATGATGACAAATTGATGGGGGTGAGGTTGAAAGTTGAGAAAATTGATGATGAGTTGATTTGTTATGTTATTGGAAGAAAATTTGAGAAAGAAAGTGAAAGAGGATAAGGGAAACAAAGATGAGAGACTTTAGAGGGAGAGGCAGTCAAGAAGAGACAGAGTGAGATGTGCCAAATGAAGGGGGGAAGCGAAATTTATAATTTTAGTCCAAGGCCTTGCACTATAGTCCAAGATGCTACGCTTTAGCGTGACTCCTTAGGCACAGATATACTCCAAATTCATGTTAAATCATCTCTAGCTCAAACAAAGGCCAATATTGAAGCCTCAAATGCCACGCTTATTTAATGTTTTTTTTTTAATTTTAATTTCCATTAACATTAAAATATCAATATAAATAAGGGAATACCTCATTTGGATTCACTAAAAATATTAGAAGAATAAAAATTTTTAAGAATCAAAAAATTTTGATTCTAGTACAAATTTGCAAAGTCTAGAGATTTTAAAACATTTTGGGTTAAAAATGGCTGATTTAATCATATAAAATTTATTAAAAATCAGTTTTTAACTTCTTGATACCTAAAGAATTATTACCGAGACTTTTAATTTCAAGAAAATATCCAAATTATATAGCTCTCCAAAAAGACATATGATTCAAACATAGAAAACTTTTCAGGGATCAGAGTGGTAGAAAATTATAGTTTACCTTAAACCTCAAGTCACATTATATACTCAAAATAATTGGGGTATTACAACTACACTGAACCACTGTTTTCTTTCCCTTTTAATTTTTTTGGCTTGAGAACTGACTGAACAAATTAGAGTTTTCCAAGTCCTAGCGATCAACTTAAAGAAAGATTTCAAAATTGAAACAAAAAATGAAAGCGAAATTACTAAAAACGGAAAAAAAAAAAACCACACATAAAGGAGAAGTCAAGCCAGTTGTGTGGACATCATCCCTCACCACCGCTCCCAGACTCCTTCACTAAATTTGCTTTGGTCACTTCTCCCTCGCGAATTAAGTCTCGCTATCAGACTCAGCGGTTCTTTCCAATTCGCGATCACACCCAAAGAACATAGAATCAGAGGTTATTTTCTGCATTCTAACTTGCAGAGAGAATGAAATAAAGCGAACAACATGATAAGGCGAAAAAAAAAAAAAAGATTAACACTGCATAGAGTAAGAAAAAATACAATTAATCTAACGTTTGTGTTGCTACCTCTTGTTTACATGAATTGTGTTTAGTTCTCATCGTTGATGCTATCCATAGTGTAGAACTACAAAAGAAAAAGTAGAAGCAGCAGTTATGTGCAATTATCGAAGCTGACGGAGAAAGTGACTGGGAAAACAAAGGAAGTTTTTTGGGGAGTTTTGTGAAAGGCAGAGAGAATAAGAAAAAGGTAGATACATAGAAGAAAAGTTGAGAGTAGCTTCAGGAAATAGGATAAAATTGCATAAAAACTATAATGCAAATATTGGTTTTGAGAAGAGGGATGAAAAAATTGCACATGTATGCTTCAAATTGTATTTTTAATCCCATAAAAAAGAATTTAATTTAAATGTGTTGATAGTATAAAATAATTTTACACGGTTAGTCAATAAAAATAATAAAAAAAAATTAACTCATATAAATAATTACCCATTATAATGAGGGATCCATCATAATTTTTTATTTTTTTTATTTCTATTAGTTGATAGTTTTATACTGTCAGTGTATACCAATTAAATTTTATATAAATTATTAATACTGTCAGTGTCATATGAGAAGAGTAATTTATTGTGAGATTAAGAAGAGTAAATATTGATTATTAGATCTTACGTAAATAATCAATATTAAAATATAAAATCACATAACTTTTTTAAATTATTATATGATCTTTAAATAACTTTAAATCTTAACCATCCATATATAATTATACGACCTAAATTTACTCCTCTCACTCCCATATATATATATATATATATATATATATAGAGAGAGAGAGAGAGAGAGAGAGAGAGTAAAGAAAGCAGACTACAACTTCCCTCTAGGATTGGGATTGGCTATGCTCGTTGAGTCCTACCGTAATATATGATGGATGCATGGGGAAGGGGGGGTAGACTGGAAACGAACCAAACCAAACCCAGCCTACAGGGGGATTCAATGCAATCAGCAGCACCATTCCTATCCCTGCTGCAAACATTGCGCAGATTGACAAAAGTAGAACAAAAAAGTTATACACCACCACATAATGTATTTCGCAAAGCAGCAAACTAAAGTCCGGTACTTTTGATTTTGAACCTTGAAGGACGTGGCAAGTGGCCCTATATGGATGGATAGTGGTATTTTAAGGTTAACAATGAGGGCAAAATTTGCCTACGTTTTTTAATCTCTCTATGCCAAATGATCATAGACATAGACATAGACATAGACATGGCTTTCGTTGAGAGTCAGAATCAGAGCCAATTTATTCGTAGTGTGTGCGCAGTTGTTGTGAAGGGTCACTGGGGCAATCTGTTGACGGCGAAGAATGGTTATGCTCTCACTTCCACCACCGTTCACCACGTGCTTCTGCAGCTCTCGCTCCACGGTTACGGGCCCTCTCAT
This sequence comes from Pterocarpus santalinus, assembly GCA_031439595.1. NCBI lineage: Eukaryota > Viridiplantae > Streptophyta > Magnoliopsida > Fabales > Fabaceae > Pterocarpus > Pterocarpus santalinus. Next base: position 27,455,722 of record CM062529.1, read on the forward strand.
TCCTTCCCATTCTTCAAATGGGCCGAGTCCATCTCAAATTACACCCACTCCTTGCAATGCTCGTGGGCCATGATTCACATCCTCGCCAAGCACAAGCACTTCAAAGCTGCGCAACAGATGCTCGACAAAATTGCCCACAGGGACTTCCTCTCGTCGCCTTCGGTTTTGACCACTCTGGTGAGGACTCACGAGGACCCGGAGGTCAATTCACAAGTGCTGAGCTGGCTCGTGATACGTTACGCGAAGTCAAAGTTGACCCTGCAGGATGCTGTTCAGGTCTTTGAGCACATGAGGTTGTGTCGGGTCAAGCCTCACTTGCATGCTTGCACTGTGCTGTTGAATGCTTTGGTCAAGGATGGGGTTACTAACATGGTGTGGAAGATTCATAAGCGAATGGTTCGAGTCGGGGTTGTTCCTAATATCCACATTTACAACTGTTTGATGCATGCTTGTTCCAGGTCGCGCGACGTGGAGAGGGCGCAACAGTTACTGAATGAGATGGAAGTAAAGGGTGTGGTGCTTCCTGATATTTTCACGTACAATACTTTGATATCGTTGTATTGCAAGAAAGGTATGCACTATGAGGCTTTATCCATCCAGGAGAAAATGGAAAGGGAGGGAATAGATCTTGATATTGTTAGTTACAATTCTCTTATTTATGGGTTTTGTAGAGAAGGTAGGATGAGAGAAGCTATGAGGATGTTTAGCGAGATCAAGAGTGCAACTCCCAATCATGTGACTTATACTACATTGATTGATGGGTATTGTAAAACGAATGAACTCGAGCAGGCTCTGAAGATGCGAGAGTTGATGGAGGCTAAGGGGTTGTACCCTGGAGTTGTCACTTATAATTCGATTTTGCGCAAGCTGTGTCATGATGGCAGGATAAGGGATGCAAACAAACTTTTGACTGAGATGAGTGAAAGAAAAGTTCAAGCCGACAGTATCACGTGTAACACATTGATTAATGCTTACTGCAAGATAGGAGATTTGAAATCTGCTTTGAAGTTCAAGAATAAGATGTTAGAAGCTGGGCTTAAGCCTGACCCATTTACATATAAGGCACTGATTCATGGGTTCTGCAAGATAAATGAGCTGGAAAGTGCCAAGGAGCTATTGTTTAGCATGCTTGATGCTGGATTTTCCCCCAGTTACTACACGTACTCATGGATTGTAGATGGATACTGCAAGAAAGACAATGTGGATGCAGTTGTAGCACTGCCGCATGAGTTTTTGAGTAGAGGTCTTTGTCTTGATGTTTCGGTATACAGGGCATTGATAAGAAAGTTATGCAAACTAGAAAAGATTGCATGTGCTGAAAAGTTATTGAATCATATGGAAGGGAAAGGTATATCAGGTGACAGTGTAATTTACACCAGTCTCGCTTATGCTTACTGGAAAGCCGGGAAGGCAAGAGCTGCCTCAAATGTATTGGCAGAGATAGGTAGGAGGAGGTTGATGATAACACTCAAAATCTATAGATGCTTTAGCACTGCTGATGCTAGTGGAAACAAATTGTCACAGCTCTTCTGGGATCATGTGGTGGATAGGGGTCTGATGTCAAGAAATACAATGAATAAGATACACCAGATGGAGATATGATATTATGATAATAATCTTGCTTATGGAAGATCCTTCCCAGACTTGCTGCAGGCAATGCATTGCTTCTTGCTATCTCAAGGTCGTTTCTCTAGTTATCACTTTTAATTAGTATTTGGAAAATCATTTAGATTTGGAAAAACATATGGTAGGGGCTTTTTACAACCCTTGTATGTTAATCATCATAAATCATCTTCTCTTGAAACCTATTTATGCATAGTTTTGTCTTTACGACAAATTGATTACTGTATGTGACCGAAAACGCGTAAATGGCCACAATATTGTTTCTTCTTATAGGTTGTATTACTGAAGAACTTCATTGAATTCTCAACATTTTCTGCTTATTAGGATGGAAATGGAAGTACATATCTTCTATTTGTATGTGGTTAAATCATTCTGATTGAGCAGGAGCTACAGCCTACAGCTTAGGACTTCAGAGTTTTTTTTTTTTTTTTTTTTTTTTTTTTTTTTTTTTTTTCTCTTCGATGATGAATGTTGTGTTAATTATCAAATGCTTGTTTTGGTCCTTACTTCAGAGCAGAGATGGATCATAAGTTCTCGAGAAAAAATAGAAACATTATCATAGTTCTTCAATCTCTCTGCATATCTAGCAACAAGATTCCTTTTTTTATTTTTATATTTATTTATTTTCTTAAAAGCCCGGTGCTGTGCAGCGGAAGGAAGCCTTATAACTATCCCACCAAGATCCAAGTTCACATGATGACATATATTGTTTTGGCTTGTTGCATGAGCTACCCTGATTGCGGCTTATACTATGGCAGCTTGCTTTCAGCATTAGTCACGCAATGAGGGGAAAGAAGGGCAACATAAATTTCACCTTTGAAAAGTAAAATTTCATTCTCGCGAGCATCTGCTCTATTGTTGCTAGTCCTCAACAGCGTGGGCTGCATTATTTTGGGCGCAGCGGGGCTGAATCGCAGATTTCTACTGAGCCCAAAACCACTTGGCGCAGTTAGGTCTATGTCACTTTGAAAACCCACTTTAGTATATAAACAGAAAGGCTTTGGTATCAGCAATGTGGTACCAAAAGCTTTTGAAATATCACTCTTTGCTTCAAAGCATAACGAATTTTCACCCAAAATAATATTTCCCATCACATATTTTGGTAACATTTGCTTTGACCATATGGATAGATATATTTGCATTTATAGGTTCTTGACCTTGTTTTGAATGTATGCTGACAATACTGAGGAAGGAAATAAATAAATAAATTGGTGCCCGTTTGAGAGTCAACCATAAGAGACACGAGTGAAGTAAAACTTGTCAATATGATTGCCATTTTTCCACCAAAATTGAGCGGAATTCTTTCTCGTCTATTTACATCCAGAATTTGTACTACTAATTTCTTTTGTATAATTGGGCTGCCATCTACTCTTCTCACTATTAAGCCAGTGAAACAGATGAGAGGAAAATGTTCTAAGTACTATCTATGTAGTATGTATTATCAATTTTAATTTGGGACCAATCTTAACTGGTACATTTTAGTCTGGTTTTATCTGGGGATTGGCTTTCATCCATGCCTTTCCTTTTGTTGTTGATGGGTTGGTTTTGCTCTTCCTTAACTCTTGATTTCAACAAATGGGGCTTGAGCTTGTTTACATCTGACAGTTGAACTGGTTTCAGAAAGAATTCTTCAGCCCCATCTTCCAAGCATCTGATCAAAACATGAATCGGGACTTGTCAGATTTGAAATTCAGTCACGTGATGCCCCAAATATGTGAATATGAAAATTTCAAAATAATTATGTTGATATTATATTGGGTTATAGGATGCAATTTCCTCACCTGTTGATCCTTGATGGAACATTCTCCGAGGACACAATCACAACTGGTATGTCTTTAAGGGATTTAGATTCCTGCAAACCAATGAACCTTTATTAATATTTTTAAAATCTAGCAAGAGAATATACAGGCAATTGAATTGAAGGTCATGACTGCAATGAAAAATTTGGTTTGAAATTTGTTATGTATTGAAAATTTGGGAAATATCCCAAGCTAGATGTCACAAGTGATTTTTTTTTAAGTGTTGTTTGAAAATCCACATTCACTCGCATTTATGAAATCAGATCCCTTCTTTACAAAATATTTTCCCAAATATTAAAGAAAGATCAACTCCATACTGCATAATTTGACCAAGTTCTGTGATGCATTCAAATTTTGGAAATGACCAGAAAATTATGGCAGAAGATTTTAATGAAATTGAAGATAGCCTAATCAAATAAAGAAGTGACACAAGCCTCCTAAAACACCTTGAACAATATCCCGAGAGCCTACCTTGATTTTTCTTAGCAGATCATAGCCAGTCATTCCTGGCATACAGTAATCTGTTATGATCAGATTTACTTCAGCATCCTGCATGAATTAGTGTAAGAAATTAGATCAAAGGTTACTACAAACTTGTTCCTTAAAATTGTTTCTTTCTGTCCATAAAAATGGTTTAAGACTTTAGCAATAGAATCGAACCTGATGAATTTCTGAAGCAACAGAAGGAGTGTCAAAAGTCCTCAGCTTATCTTCAACCAAACCAAGGTATTGTAAAGCTTTACTAGCAGAGTCCACTGTAGTAACTGCAGTTACAACACATATCCATAAGAATCAGATATCACGCATTAAATTTAGTAACACAACTCCATTCAGAAAAATAATAACACAACATTCTCATATGTTTCTTCTTTGTAATGATAATAATAGCACCAGTGAACAGGAAAAGTACCATGAAAGGAAGAGGTTTTAAGGAGCCTCTCAATCAACATTCTGTCAATAAGACTGTCATCAACAGCCAAAACATGGAACTGGGCCTCAGCAGGCATACCCATAACTTGGAAGATAATATGTGCAAGCCACAACAGATGGAGAAATATGGATGAAAGAAGAGAACAAGGGTAGTGGAAAGCCAAAGGGAGAGAGATGAAGATGGTGATGGTGATGAATCAGGATGTGACATTTTAAATGGGAACCTATCTGGTCAGTAAGATGCATAATCCTCACAGGAAATCTGACAGTTTGGAAAGCGAGATCGCACAGATTTCATCCAGAATCTTCAGGATCTTCTAGGTTGATTTTTGAAGTGAAGAACAAGCAAAGAAGGTGGTATTGTTTTACCAAATTTAAAATTGGACTTGTTCATTATTATTTTATTTGACCTTTTAGCTTATGAAAGGCGATTTGTGTGTGCTATGCTCTGCTATTCTCACACCATTTGCCTTTTCATGAGACCTAAAGGACATTGTTTAGAGCTAAAAAGATCTCATTCCATTCTAGGCATGTGCATGACCTGCTTAGTTCTTAGCACTTAGCCCCACCTACATACCAGTATCACCAGCAAGCTTAGAACAATAATGATTCCGTACGTAAGTTTAGATACATCATTTACAGATCTGTAGAATTATATATCAATAATTACAAATTTCAATTATATTACTAATGAATCAACTAAAAAAGTAAAAAATTAATGAATCTATTTGTAAAGAATTATATTTTGATTTAGACTACTGGTATTTAGAGCTCACTAAATTTTAACTAATCCACCTTGGGTCGACTATCATGGGATTAAACTCTCCTAATGCTAATTTTTTCATTAATTGAATTTAAATTTGAGACTTTATATATGAGAAATAAGTGTCAAATTATATAAATTAACCAAGTGTTGGTAAAAAATTATGTGCTAATCACCGAGAATTTAATTGTTTCACTAATAAATTTGATGAAAAAATTTTACAACTATTATTAATTACCATAATAAATTTATAAATAGGATCACTGAAATATCCAATTATTAATACATGATTGCTTACAAGCCAGTTCATCCATGATGTAGTTAAAATCCTCGTGTGTAGATGTAAACCGAAAAAAAAAAAAAAATCCTCATACGTAGATAATGTATTTAAACTTGATATAAGAAAATTATTGTTGAGCCTAAAATATAGTTTTATTGCATGTTGTTGACATGTTTGTCTGTGGACATATTTTTAGAGCCAAGTTTGACCAATATCATACAGAATTTTCAGTAGGAAAGCCAATGCTGGTATCCCTCGTTTCTCAATGATATCTCCGTTTATTCTCTTATTTATTTATTTTTGTGTCTTCATTTATTTTATTTCATCTGATTTCTTTTTCTTCCTTTATATTATTCTTTTTTCTGTCTGTATGACTTTCTCTGTATTATTCTTTTTTACTTTACTTTTGTAGTTTGAATAATTTGAGTGAGAACGTTTAACCAAATATGTGGATTTTAAATTATAATAATAGCTTAACCAAAATTATTATTCTTTTAAATTTAAATTATGCCAAGTCCAAAGCATGACCATGCCATTTTATCTGCATAAAAATCAGGTTGTTCTTTCATCAGCATGTCATAGACTTTCCAACTCTTTTCGCATTTTTTATTCTTCTCAGACGTCAGGATATCTGATTGAAACATCATCAGCATGTGACATATTAAACAATTGCACATATTTGATAAACTGATTTTTCGGTGCAAATTATCTGACAGCTTACGATGGGCAGAGCTCTGTTTTTTGAAAAGATTATCTAATGTTATTTGAGTGAGATTCGTTATTTTTTATCAGTAAGTGAAACAAGCCATATATGATATGCAATATCTTCACCAGATAGAGGAGCAGGCCTCAGGAATCCATTCCTGCATTTCCTTTTAAAATGTGCAAATCGGAAGATAATGTAGATATTCAGCCAAAAGTGAATTGATTAATTAACAGATCCTGTTAGTGAAAATTAATAAAATTACAACAAAATCCCAAATTGGTCTCTCTTAATTATTGCGCTGGACGAATCGGTTTCTGTAGAAAAAAAACTTAACCCACAATCCATAACAATTTCAAATGTCGGATAAATTAGTCACTCCTCAATATTTTCAAAGGAATTTTAGGATAAATTAATCCTTAATGATTTATAAATAGTTCAAATTGATCATTGATAAAAATATAAATAAGATAAAAAAGTCCTATGAAAAACTCAAGAGAAACTAATTTGTCTTACATTTTTAATGTTGATGGACCACAAGATTTTTTTTTTTTTATGCGCTTGAGAGACCACTTTGTCTAACACTATTTTTGATAGGAAACTTGGGAGGTTTTGTTTAAAATTATAATAGAAACATCATTTGGGTAAAATAACACTAACAGTTAACAATACAAATGTATACTAGGATTATGAAGTAAATAATAGAGTAAACATGCATTTTAGTCTTTGAAAGAGTCGTATAACACCAATTTAGTTCCTAAAAGATTGTTGATATCAGATAGCTCCCTAAAAGGTCAAATACGATATCACATTAATACTTGAATGTTGTTTGAAATCAAATAAGTGCATAAAAGTTAAAATATGACATCACATTAATAATATAAAATTCGACCTTTTAGGAACTTATTCGATATCAAAAATATTTTAAGAACTGAATTGATATTACACAAATTTTTAAGGGATAAAAATGCATGTTTTGTAACACGCCCCAAATATATGCACAATGCTTGAGTCATATTTAGAGGTTACCACAGTTTCATTAAAATTTTTTCAACTTGAGATACGTAATATATGGCCTTTAAAGTAATACATTTTTTTCATAATATGGGCTTACAAGATTCGCACTCTCACTATGAAGATGTAAGTATAGATACAAGTAATCAAACTTAACTATAATTATACACACTAGGCTACTTGCCCTACTTCTACTGTTGCCTGATACGAGGAGAGTGGTTTAATATGTGGGCTAAAGCTTTGACTGCCGAATTGAAGCCCAACTTATTCAGTCCTTGGAAATCCAAGCTCCTACTGTAGACTTAAAAAAGCCTATTCTTTGCATTGGAATAACATGGATATGTATAGCAAGGATGAGAATTAAAATTCTCAGTATGTAAACTTAATTATCTAAACACACACACAATGTCATCATGATTATTCCAACTGCTTCGATTTATTATGAAAATCGTGGATATAATAAGCACAGATTCAATTTTATGTTTCAAAAGATATTTCACAAAGTAGGTTCCTTTAACACACACTTTCTTACAATTAGAATCAATCACATATTATCTAACAATGATAAGGAAAAGGCATGTATCTCAAACAAGAAATGCAATGGATATGTGCCTAGTAATCACCATCAGCAATGCCAATTTTCCTTAACTCTATTGTACTTATGCTTGTGGAGCTTGTCAACTTATCACAATCTCATGAGCATCATAAACTTAAATTAAGTATTTCACATATTTTCAACCATTGTCCATAAATGTTAAAACTCATTCTTTACTTTAACCATTGCTATGACTATGCTTGTAGGGTTCTCATCATGTCATACATTTGATTCGTGATATGTGAGAGCTCTCCTTGCTAGGACGTCTCCTAGTCAGATCTATCGTGATCGTATCATCCTAATGCACTGGTCGGTGGAGCCCGATACGTCACTTGTGCTTATATCGTCCTAACCCACTGCTCGGTAGAGGTCCGATATCTTACCTGTTACCATATTGTCCAAGCCCATTAATCGGCGAAGGCCTAATATGTCATTGCATGGTCATATTGTTCTAGCCCATTACTTGGTGGAGGCCTAATATTATTCATACTATTACGAGACTTTCTTTGTGACTGTATTGTCCTACCCCACTATTCATTGGAGGCCTAATATGTCATCTCACTTAGGGATATATTGTCTGTGACCACCACAAGGCGGCGGCCCAATATGCCATGGAACGTACAATGCTAGGGTCATGGTCATGGCCTTTATAGCATTAGAAAACATGGAACTCAATCATATGCATTGTACTTTAAACATAAGTGTAAGTGCATCACATTTTGGGGCATAATTCATCATGACATTATCATCATATACTCATACATGTAACTCACAATATATTAACATAGAATCTTTCATGTCACACATAGCTCAAAAATATATGTGAGCAATCTTTCACTTCAATTCACTATATTGTCATAATCATTAACACTTTGCCCTTAGTTACATATATACTTACCATGCTTCTTCCTTAACTTATATGCTTTCTTTGTGTGACATTAGAATTAAGAGACACATTCCTTTAGATTAGTACTTGATGTACACCATGACCTTTTTGAAGGGCACTCAAGAAATCCATTTGCTTTTTCATTTATGAGTTAACCTTATATAACATCATTAGGTTCAATTTTGCCCAATCTTTAGAATTTTGCCAAAATTCCAATTTGGCTCATTTGGGCTCCATAATTTACAAAAACATTCATTTTCAAGTTCTTTAATTAACCTCTTTGGTCCCATATGATTTACTTAATAGTAACTTAAATTATGTCAATTTAACTAAAACTATCCTATTTTACATTCAAATCTAGGTAGCCACTTTATAAAATTTATAGGAAAATCATTAGAGCTCATTAAATTCGAATATTTTCCAGATTGAAACTACTCAAGTTAAACTTTCAAATGAACTTAGTTCCACTTGGATCCAAGCTCTAAGGATCGAGTTATTAACATCCAGCTGCTTTGGTTTATTATGAAAAAGGTGATCATGCCAAATCAACTATAATTTCTTTTTATAAAGTTCAAAAATACCCTTTCAAAGTAGGCTAATTTTACTCAGACATTTGATAATTAAGAGAGTAGTTTCATGACAGAAATAAAAAGGATATAACTTATGCATATGTGGATGCACATTATGTAATCATGCAAGTGCACTTGTCTTTCTTGGCTTTCCTTAGCTTTCTTTAGTCATTGGTGCCCTTGAGTAGTCTGCTCTAGGAGTGAGTTCAACTTGTAACTATCATCACACAGTACTAATTTACAATGGAATCCATGTGCCTCTAAATTAGAGGGATCTCATTTGGCTAACTGCCTCCAAGGTAGAGAGATCTCATAGCTTTAACTATCTTCACAGGGAGGGATCTTATAACTGCCTCCTAGTGAAGGAATCTACATCTTCTTTGCTTATATACTTTCTTAATTCATATGCTCATATGCAGTTCATGTACATGGTCATGTATGAGTATGTTAAATGCACTTATGCATGCATTTCATACCTTACTTTCAAACATTCTTGCATACATGATTTCCATGTACATAATATATAAATACTCATAGCATTCATATATTTTTGCCAAAAATTTGGTAGCATAACAGCTGAAACATGGAGGTTCCCAAATTAAGCAGTGTATTCAATCAACCAGCAAGCCATATCAATCATAATCATCATCATCATCAACATCATACCAACATACATCACTTTGATGTGGAATTTGCATAAATATTTATGCTATTGAAATCCTCATAGCTTATGGGACCCTTAAATCAAGGCAACTCTCGAGTTATTCCACTTCTCTTAAATCTGCCTTGTTCTTCTAAATTACACTAAAATTTTATTTTACTTCATTTTAATCTATAAATTTAGTAGATTGTAGTTTTATTTGTCTATTTTTAAAACTCTTTAGTTTCACTAAATTTTCAGGTGTATAACTTGAGTTATTAAAGTTTTACTCAAGGTTACCTTATTTCAGGATAGACTCGCACACCTAAACTTAGAAAATCATTACAAATCCAATTTTTATCATTTTTATCCAAAATTTGTACCTAAATGCAACTATTTGGATCCTCTTTAAACTCCAACAAGTTTCACTCCAATTGGGTAAGTAAGGCTCAAGTTATGAGCTCCTAAAATGGGCTGCCCTATTTCCACCTGAATAGAGCATAGGTCAACTTCAAGGAATTACTGGAAAAAATCTACTCATGATCTTATTCTGAAATTTTTATGACATGATCCCTATGTGTCAGTTTTTAATAATATTAGTTGCACTTAATTTGAAGTTATATAGAGTGAGTTATGCTTCTCACATCACACTCTGTTTAGGATAGAGAGTGAAATCCAACAACCAATTTTTAAAAACCATAACTATTTCATTTTAAGTCCAATAGTCTTATAATTTATATGGTTGTATTGCTCTTTAAGTCTAGTTTTGTTAAAATTAGTTTCATTTGAATTTGAACTATATAGGTTGAGTTATGAGTTTCATTGTATGGACATCGTCTTAGGGTTCTCTTACAGCTTCTCTATTTTGTATTTTTTTCTTGATTCTTTTATCTATTCTTCAACCTAAACCAAGTTTTCCTATCTCGAATCACTAGAAAAGAACCATATTACCACCATATAAGCATAAATCAAGGATGACACTAGAAGACCCTAATAGCCATAACCCTAAAGAAACAAACAAAACTAGGAAACCCTACCTAAATTTCAGGGTTTGAGAAAGCTTTAAAATAAGAAAGTATAATATATATATGGCCCATAAACTTCATTATTCTTTACTGAATAAGGAATTTTAAACCCAAAATCTTCAATACATATAAAGTAAAATAAATTACAATTAAAAAAAACTTAACTAATATTGTATATAACTTGCATTGGCCTGTGGTCTTCACTTTGTAGTTACTGGACACCCACTTTGACTTCCCCGCATTGGGCTTAAGTCCAGGTCTTGCGTCGTGTATATGTCCCAAGACATCTGCTATAAACTTGAAGTTTAATCTATATACTAGAATGTTTACAGAAACACACAAACAGATAGTGAGAACTTAAAGTCCTTAGTAGGCATACTTAATCCACTAAACATATAAGGTGTCATCATAAATATTCCAGTTGCTTCAGTTTCTTATGAAAACATGGACACATACACATAGGCACTAGATCAATTTTAAGTTTAAAAACATATTCCTTGAAGTGGATTACTTCTTTTTAACAATCACTTAGCATATCTCATGGCAAATAGAATAACAGTAATAATAACATAACACTTCAGTCATAATTATAACAACACAATAGCATAATAAGATGTTTAAATATGAATATGTTGATGCACATACTTATGCAAGTGCGCTTGACTTTCTTGTCTCTTTCCTTAACTTACAACTTGAACTTCTATACTTGGTCCCCTGAAGGTGAATGACCTCTCTCATCTCTGGGTAATAACTTGCTTCTCAAGATCGAGCTCATTCCTATATATCAGTAATAAGTTTACTTTTCCTGACCTCCACATCGGTCTATTCCTCTTAAATCTGGTCAGGGGCTGGCTTAAGTGATTCTCTTAGACAACACGGCCCTAGCCCAATATCAAGCGGAGGCTCGGTACATCCCTTTGCAAGTTCTTATTATCTTGTTTCATTCTTGGACTTAATCATGCATGCACATGCTACATGTACTTATGCACATGCTTCATAGCATACTTTCAAACATTCTTGTTATGTTCATGTACATGACATACACATACTCATTACTTCACATTTTTCTGCCAAAAGTTTGGCAACATAACAGCTAAAACATAGAGGGTTCCACAATATACAATACATCCAGTCAACCAGCCAACCATGGTAATCAGAATTATCATAGATAATATATCAATATAACATTATATTAGTATGAAATTACATAAAACTTATGCCTTTGAACCTTTCATAGCTTATGGGAACCTTAAGTCAAGACATCCTCAAGTTATTTCACTCTTCTTAAATATGCCCTATATTTCTAAATTACACCAAAATTTCATTTTAATTCATTTAAAGCTAGAAATTTAATATATTGTAGCCTTGTTTATCTACTTTAAAATCTCTTTAGTTTTACTAAATTTTGAGGTGTTTAACTTGAGTTATTAGGGTTTTGCTCAAGGCTACCCTGTTTCAGCTCAAGGCTACCCTATTTCAGAATAAACTTGCGTACTTAAACTTAGAAAATCACCAAAAATATATTTTTCATCACATTAATCCGAAATTTATACTGATGTTTAGCTATTTGGATCATCTTTCAATAAATAAATTTCATTCCAATTGGATAAATTGAACTCAAGTTATGAACTCATAAATTGGGCTATCCTACTGCCACCTAAATAAAGCATGGGTCAACTTCAAAGAATTACTGGGAGAAATCTACTCATGATCTGATTTTAAAATTTTTATGAAATAATATCCTATTTATTATCTTTCTAAAAAAATTAGTTTTACTTAATTCAAAGTTATATAGGGCAAGTTATGCTTCTCACATCATACTCTTGTTAGGACAAAGAAAGAAATCCAATAACCAATTTCTAAAAATTATACTTAATTCATTTTAAGCCTAATAGTCTTATAATTTATATGTTGGAAGTATAGTTTCATTTAAAATTAGTTTCATTCGAATTTGAGCTCTGCAGGTTGAGTTATGAACTCTGTTGTACAAATGACACTTTAGGGTTTCTCTAATAGCCTTGTCTATTTTGAATTTCTCTTGATCTTTTGCTATATCTTTCAGCTTAAATCAACTTTTCCTATCTTAAATCAGTAGAAAGGAGCCATAACACCATCATACAAGCACACATCGTGGATGGTATAAAGGAGAATGCATCAACCACCACAACCCAAAAACACAACAAAGTTAAGGATTTGAGCTACCTACATCAAAATCTTTGAAACTATAGAAGTAAGAAGAACAAGAACACTTTCGATCCCTTTCCTCCTTTCATAGCAGCAGCTCCTATGGAGGTGGGGAGGCTCTAATTGATGCTTAATCATGAAATTGATAGATGGATTATGTAGAAGAGAAGATGAGGATTAATTTTCATAAAAGGAGCAAGAAATTTGAAGTCAAAAAGGCCTTCAACTATGAGCTTGAAGCTCATAACAATGGAGGGATAGAAAAGAAGATGGAGATGGAATTAAGGGTGAAGGCTAAAAATTTGCGGGTACAAAGGGAAGGAAATGTTGGCTTATCTCTTAAGTTGGATTGGCTTGTAGCTTAAGCTTTATATGTTAAATCTCATTAGTAGGTTTGAAGCAAAAAAATCCAATTTTCCTAACCTTGAATTTGAGTAGCTCATTGTTAGCCACTAAAAAGATTTGTGTGGTTAGTTTCTAGCCATACATCTTAGAGTTTTTAACTGATACTTATACCCACAGACAATATAAGACCCTTGAGGATTAATTCAAAGTGTCCGTCTATCAGTTCGAGTATTCTAAGTTACCTGAACCACTATAACATTGTGTGAGTAATCCCGTACTATTATTCAAAATTGTGGGTAGAAAATCTCAATTTGAAGTTATTACAAGTACTTTAGTTATTTATTGGTGTTGTAGGGCCCACAAAATCTCAAAATCAAAAATTTTTCTACGGTTGCCCTTCTTGACAATCATAAACCTTTAATTACAACTTTGTCATTGTAATATAATAATTATAGTTTCGTTCTTATTTTTACTAAGGTTGACATAATTACAATTTTGCCCTTACCTCAAGCCCGAGTTTTCTTCTATCCCAGTTTACCTTCAAAGCTTTGGATGTTACACTCTAAATGGCCACATAAAAGGTGTGGGTGGCTAGTTTCTGGCCACACAACTTAGGGTTTTTAATGGGTGTTTATGCCATCCTACAATATAAATTTCTACCAAATTGATTCTTGCATTTCAAGGCCCTACTACCAGGACAATTTTTCTTCAATGAGCTAAACATTGCCATTTTCTTCTATAGAGAAGACTTGAATTTGCTTGATCATATAATTAACATTTCCTTATTGTTGATTACTTCATAATAATATTAATCAGGATGTTACAATAAACACTTGAACTTTTGGTTAGTTAATGACTCTATGGTTGCCTCTATGGGTGGCTTTTGTTTCATTTATGATAACAACCAAACTTAACCCTCATTTATTGTAACATTCTCAATTTCGTGACGTGCTAAATTACCTCAGTAACCCTGAGTAATTAGGCACTTAATGAGAAATTATAAGATTAAGGCTTAATTAAGGGGTTAACGAAGAGTTTATGAGTTAACTCGAATAAGAAAAATCAAGAGAATGCTTAATCGAGATTAGATAATCTCTAATTAAGCAAGTCAGAGCCTTTATAGCTTAATTAAGCACTAATCGCCCTTACTTAGCTTAATCGAGTTTAATTAAGGATAATTAAGCTTAATTGCAAGATTAATTTTTGTTAATGATGTTCTTGTGTATTAATCACTAATCCTTACTTAATCATCTTCATTAAGTTGCATGAGCACCTAATCACATGATCAAATTCAAATTTAGTCAATTAGACAATAAAGTAAAAGGTGATGTCATAAAAGCATAAAGCATTAGACAAGAGTGTTTTATGTAAGAGTTTGACCATGCTTTATCTTCCCATCATCTACTTTGTCTCCTTAATCACTAATTAACACAAAATAACACAAAAATATCTCCCTCCCTCCCTTTGAAACTTATGGCCAACATCACGCAAACACACACCTTCACTTTTCATTTTTCAACTTCTAGTCTCTCTCTAAGTTTCCTACTCCTCTAACTTCTCTCTAAAATTCTGTCTTCTTCTTCTTCATCTTCTTCTTCCATTCTCCACCTCCATAACCAAACCTTCTTCACTTAGCCCTTCAAAGACCACATCTTTTGGTCTTTGAGGAAGAGATTTAAACACTACAACCTCTATTTTCACAAGATCTCAAGAGCTTCTCCTTTCTCCTTGCAAAACTGCTACCATCATCATCAAGAGGAGCCATCATCTTCTTCTTCCTCTCCTCTTGTTTTTATGCCATCTTCAAGAAAGGTAGTGGTCTTCATCCTTTTATTTGGTTTGGTTAAGAAAGCTTGAAGCTTGGTTCTTTTCATGACCAAGATCTTTAAGTGAAAACTTGAGAAGATCCTTCATGCTCTTCATGAGCAAAAGTTTCCATTTTGGGCAAAATATGCTCTTGTTGTTCTTCAAGTGCTCTGGATGTTTTTACTTTTGAAAAAATATGTTCTTGTTGTTCTTCAAGTGTTCTTGATGTTTCTACTTTTGGAAAAATATGTTCGTGTTTTTATTCTTGAAGGTTCTTGTTGTTCTTGGTGGTATCTTGCTTAAAGTTGTTCTTTTCCTTATGATGAGTTTATGATTAGAAAAGTTTCATCTTTACATGCTTTTCATGATTTGATAAGACTATGAACATCCTAAAAGCTTAAAACTTTGAAAAGTTTGCTTCTTGAAGCATAAAAAGTGACACAAGTTTAGTGCTTTCATAAAAGTCTTATTTTGTTTTGTTTTGAAGACAATACTACAGGTAAAAGTCTAAGCTTTTTGGAATAATAAGCCTTTTTGAGTTAGAAAAATGATATCTTGTCACTTTATGTTTCAAAGATTGATCCTTGGAAGCAAATCCTTTTATAAAGTTTGAAACTTGAAATCAAAAAGGTCATTTTTGGATCATAGAAATGCTAACTTTTAAAAAGACCAAAACTTTATAACTTTAAAGTTAATGTCTTATATCACTAGTTGATAAAGTAGGAATCTTTTTAATGTAGAGACAACTTTAGATCATAAAGTTGAGACCTTGATGGTCTTAGAATAATTAAAAGAGTCTGTAGCAACCTCTATCATCTAAGCCATGCTCGAGTCATGGAGTTATATTAAAAGGTTATCACAGTGCTAAAAAATATTTAAAATGTGGAAAATATAATACATGATCCTTTAACTGTACACTTTATTACTGAATAATTGTTCATAAACTTTGTCATCTCTGAGACATAGAGAATAAAATAATTACAATTTGAAAAAAATTGTGACTAACATAATACACGGAACTTGCTTTCGACTAGTCGCTAGCTAGCTTCAATAGTCTCTTGGTCTAGTTTGTGATTGAGTTTTACTCAGTAAATGTCCCAGTACTTTGCCTCGCACTCGATTTCCAACTTAGGTGCTAGAATGTTTACGGAAAAGAAAAACATACAAGCAGGCAGTGAGAACCTAAGGTTCTCAGTAGGTAAACTCGAACTATTACTCATACAGTGCCATCATAAACATTCCAGCCGCTTCAGTTTCTTATGAAAATGTGAGCACATATACACAAGCAGTGGTTCAATTTTAAGTTGAAAACATCTTTCTCGAAGTGGTTTATATTTTAACAATCACTTGGCATATTATGTGACAGACATAGAAATAAGAATTTTGTAACATACTTCAACAAGAATTATAATAACATTATGACAAAATGAGAGAATTAGAGATGCACATGAAGATGCTTGTACTTGACTTAATTCATCTCTTTCTTTAATTTGCAATTTGATCTTGCTCTTTGGTACTTAGTCCCCCGGAGGTGAATGGCCTCTCTCACCCTTGGGTAATAGCCTGCTTTCAGGTCTGAACTTGTACCTATATATGAGTGATGGATTTACTTTGCCCGACCCTCACACTGGTCTATTCCCCTTAAATCTGGTTGAGGGCTGGCCCAAGTCTTAGATAGTACCACTCTGGCCCACGCTAGCTGGGTCTATGCCATGCCTCACGTGGTAGCTTGGTATGTCTTTCTTGCAAGTTCTCATAAATCTTATTTTTCTTTGGATGTGATTATACATGCATATGCTACATGCATTCATTCATATACATACTTAAATCATTCTTGCATATATGAATCTTATGAGCATAACATATAAATGTTTATAACATTCATATAATTCACATATTTATAGGAATTTCAAGATATGAATCAAGTCCACTTCCCCATGAATAATGCCAGACTACCAATAAAATCATTCAAACATGCAAATCAATATGGAACAGCAATTATATATTCACAATATCATTTATCAAAGCTAATACAAATATCAATAGAGTTTTCTGTTTACTTCATCCTATTCTGCCCGAATTTTATATCATCCACCTTTGGTTCCATTCAACTCATTTAAACTTGGATTTTGGACATGTCAGAGCTCTATGTGTCTAGTTTCCAACCCTTTTGGCCCATCTCATTTTGATTTGTATCAAGTTATTAGTATTTTACCTCAAACTGCCCTGTTCTTGGCTAGAATTGTACCCTTATAAGTGAAAATTCACTAAAAATAGAAACCTGGGTGAAATCATACAAAATTTATGTCAAATTAAAGATAATAGAACAAGCTTTCAGATGAAATAATTTTCATATAATTTGCATGAGTATATTTTGAGATATGAGCCCCGTAACTTGACCCTACTAGACTACCCTGTTCCAGCCCAGTTTGAGCTTAAGGTAAATACATTGATGTGCTAGAAATAATTGGCAATGAATCTAACTCTTAAATTTTTATAGAATATTCTCTTATATGTTAGCTTTCAAAGAACATTAGTTTCACTCAATTTAGAGTTGTGTAGGGTGAGTTACACCCCTCTTAACTCACACAGCCCAAATGGGAATCCAAGATTCTAGGTCAAATTTTAAAAATTCATAACTAATTCTCTACTAATCCAATGGCCTTATATTTTATATGTATGGAAATCCCTGAATGTCTAGTTTCATATAAAAATGGATTCATTAAATTTAAATGGCTCTAAGAAGAGTCGTACACTCCGCCGTACGGACCATCGAGGGGAAAACCCTAACAGCTTCTTGAATTCTTCTTGAATTCATATTTTCCTTAAATTAATCCATCCAATCTTTAATTCAAACTCAGATATACACCTTAACCCAACCTTAATTCATCATCCCTACCCCTCACAATATCAAAATCATGGATGAACAAGGGACCCTAGGTAGCCCTAAATCAAAGAAAAGAAGGAGAAAATTGAAATTCCTACCTTGGTGGTGTGAAATCTTGGTGGAACTTGATCTTGGAGTGAACTTGATAGTTGGAGCTTGAGCTTGGGGATGAAAGGAAGTGGAAGAAGATGAAGGAAAGTGGGAAAATGAGGCTGGTCTGCATCTATTGTGGGGAGGCCAAAAATTTAAGGGGAGAAGGAAGAAAAAAATGAAAACTTATGAAGGAAGCTAACTTTTGATCGGTGGACTTCAATTCTCATTCAAACTTGGCTTGGCTTCCCTCTTCATGGCTGTTGGTGGCACCATTTGTGAGGGTGTGGTGGCTGAATCTTGGCCCTCCATCCTAGGATTTTCATAGTATAATTTTTATTTGTCCAGTTCCGACAGTTTAAAATACCGAAATTCTATCAATTTCCTTCAAATCGGTAAAACGGTTTTAGAAAAATTCTGTGAGGTTTCCTATGGTTCTAATCTAATTCCATCAAGTCTAATCACTCTAAATCACACTTAATTGGCTTTAAGTGAATGCTTAATCGAATTCTAATTAATTCTAATTATTCGATGAAAACCGAACAACTTGGTTAATAACGATAAAATTTTTTGGATGTTACACTCTCTACTCACTTGGTAGCCAATTGGCGCCATCCATAGGGGTACAAGTGGCTCAATTTTCAGCCACTCAAACTAGTGGGGTTAATTTGAAAGTCTACTGACGTTTTGGCAGTTTACATACCGAATCTTCGCCGATTTTCTTCAAATCGACAAAACTTTACTAAATAACTCTGAGAATTTCTATATCTCTATTCTAATTGTTCCTAAGCCTCATCCCTCTAATTAACATCTAATTAACTCCTAATTAATATTTAATTAACTTCTAATTGCCCTTACATAACTATCAAATCCGAATAAATAGATTAATGACGTAAATTAGACAATTTCGCAAATTCGGAACCTTTTTATTTTCTGTTTTCTGTAATTAATGGCATTTCCATAATTTTGAGCACGTCCAAGGACACCCCACGTCATTTCATACCCGACTACCTCCATGGCCCAATCGCCAGAGATTTAAACTTCTACAGTTTCATCATGTGATTTTTCTTTGTTTAAAATCCCATTCTGCTAATGCTATAGATGTAAGGACATAAAGATCATTTCATGAAAAGTTTTAGGGTTATTGTGGGAATAAGTCTTTGGGGTCAAGATATAATTTTTAAAAATTCTGGACATCATCGCAATTAACAAAAGTTTACAGGGGCACTTTTATCATTTCTTAATTTTTAACATATTGCAGTGCCATATTTTCAATGGTAGTGTTACACTACCCTATAATTCTGAGTGTGAAGATCGTTATGGCATAACGCTGCCTGAGAATTCTCACACTGCCTAAGGGAAATAATTCAAAGTTTCCATTACGTTTTGTTTACGAAAGTGGGGATGTTTCATAAAGAATAAGACTTTTTAGTTAAAAAACTAGTATTTCCATTTGGCATGATGAATGATGAGTTTGATTGAGCTTTGTCTCATCATTGATTAATTATTGTGATATGATAAAATGTTGGTTGAAAGCTTATGATTGGCATTTTAGGGGAAGCTCTGGTCTAGTCGTTATGCTGCCGGATTTCCATCAAAATTATGGACTTAGTCATATAATTGCATGTGTCTAGTCAAAGAAGTATTATGCATGTAAAGTATAATGATAAGAAAAGAAACCATGGGATATGACCCCTCGATCACTTCCAGGAAGTGAAAGAGGGTGATCCATAAGGTACCTCTATGAAGGAGGCAAGGGTGACATGGAGGACCCTCCAACTTAGGGGTAACCAATATCGCTTAGTCTGATTTGGTTTAGTACTGCATGACGACGGCCACAGAATGATCTCATGTCCAAAAGCAATCTATTTCAAAGGAAAAGTAAAGAATGTTAAGCACATGCTAAAAATGAAAGTAAAGTCAAAGTACAACCATGGTTAAGGCTATGATGATGCATGTCTTTGCATGTAATTATATTGTCCATTTGCATTATGAATGTTTATTCTATGTTTTAGTATGTTAGTCATGATGACGTGGTTATGATGTTTAGTTTAAAAGCAACCCGGTTCGGGGTTTAAGTTTTTAAAACTATTGAAATTGAACTTATATCTGTTCACTGTTTTTATAATTAAACGCGAAGCGGCTGGACGATGACGATGACACAATGTTCATCTAGTCATGATCCAATTGAGAAATCTTGTATTTCTTACTCCTATGTTTCCGTGTCATCTTCAGATGGAGATGATGGCATCCCTCATGGCACTTCTGACGGTACCTGACTGGATAAGATGAGGAGTTGCCATGTTTCTTCACCTAGCTAAGGAGGATCGAGATATTAGCATAGTATTTTTATTTTCTTAAGAGCCCTAGTTAGACAGTTTATGTGTAATTAAAAGCATGTAGGAAGTCATGTTACTTAATTTGACCTATTACATATGTGATACTTATTAAATGTAATGATAACCTTGATTATCTATGATTACATTCTTGACTTAATGTATTGTGTTATGTTGCTTCCATTTTGTCACATGTCTTATTAGTAACTTAGCGATATGAAGAACAATGTCCATACATATGCGAGTGAGTAAGCGCTTAAAGGCTCGATTTTCAAGCATAAAGATTTTACAAAAAAAAAAACTTCATACTATTTTCGTATTTTACGCTAATTTTAACGATAAGAACTTCCACTAGTTAAGAGTAACAACTAGTAATGCCATAAAATGACTTAAGCATAGTATGGTATTATTAGGGTGTTACTTAAACAATTTAAATCACTTCGAAGAGCAAAACCTTCACGCCTCACTTTTGGTCTCTCATAGCCACAACACACTAACACACAATTTCAATCAACCAAGCACAAAAACTAACTCAAGGCAATACCCCAGGTCACAATCATCACATAACATCATCATTAACATTAGAATCTAGCTAGCCATCACCAAAAATAGTGGCTATCCTAGGGTTTGGAGGCAGTGTTAATGGCATAAGCATATGAGGAAATCTTCCTAGGATTAAGCCTACTTACTTTAAGATTTTGAAGCTATAGAAACAAAGGAAGCCAAGAGCAATTCTCTCTCCCTTAGGTCATTTGTGGCTGCAGCTTTGATGTAGGTAGGGAGGCTCTAATTAAAGCTTGACCTTCAAATTGTCTTAGGACTTTAGTGGAGGAAGTGGTGAGGATTAAATTTCACAAAAAAAGCAAAGTGTTTTGAGGCCAAAAAGGCCATCATCCATCAACTTGAAGCTCATGGCTATGGTGGTGAGGATGGAAGTGATGTTGGTGGTGTGGTGGGTGTGTGTTTTGCATGAAGAAGAAGAGAATGAGGAAGTGAAGGAGTTGTGATTGTGTATTATGAGAAGTAGAATAACTAATGAAGTGATTATAAAGGTGGGATTAGCCTACATGCATAGGACCTTCACTTTTCATAATTTTATATAGGATTATTTCTTTTGATTTATCATGCTCAAAGGAATAGAATGCCATTCCTAGATACTATTTCAAACAATATAGGACCCTTAAGGATTAATTTAAAGTGTCCGATGATTACTCCGGGTACTCAAAGTTACCCGGGATATTGTTTATGTGAGTGGGTAAATCTCACACTTGTATTTAAAATATTGTGCATAAAATAAGGTTATTAGATATATATTATTTATTTACTACTGTCTTGGTGCCCATATATCGCGGAATCGAGATTTTTACTCTAATTGTCCCTCTCGACAGTCGTAGGCTAATATTTACAAATTTGCTATTAAATAGTCGTAACTTAGCTATTTACTATATTGCCACTATCTCAAGACCGGGCTTATTTTCAAAGTGGGGGATGTTATATATATATATATATATGTGTGTGTGTGTGTGTGTGTGTGGCTCCAAATGTAATGATTTTACTTAAATTATATTTGAAATCAAGTAATTAAGCAACTAAAACAACATAATACATGATTTATATTTGTATAAAATCTATTATATAAAAGTAGAATCTATTTCTTTCTATCTGTATAAATGCACTAAATACATTGTAGATGCCTACTTTTTTTTTTTTTTAACAATTTTATTGAAAGCAACACAACACCAAAAAGGTGGGATGATAAAGGAAACCAAACAAGAATTGAATCTATAATCCACCTGTGTTACAACCTCAAAAGATAATAGCCCTAACAAAACCATACAAGGAAATTGCAACCCCGATGAATTTCCTAATGTAAAGAAAAGAAATGTACTAGACAACAAAATCATATAGGAAATTTTGTACATCCCTGGGTTCCAGACCGAGCAATCGATGCCAAGTTCCCAATTCAGGACAGAGAGCCAGAGAGTGATGCCCCAAATCCGGAAATAACCATCTATGATAATTATCCATTCTGATTAATTATGAGAGATAAGCCCTAACTCGGGGAATAATAGGTTGGGTCCTACTATATTAATTAAATAAATATTTTATTGATATTTATTTTAAGCAAAGATGTTTTTGACATAATTATATTAATAAATTAGTGTAACAAATTATTTTACATAGTGAGTATATCGAGTACTCTATAATTACCCGAATAAATTACCGGGCACCATAAATTAAATTTGGCTTAAATACGTTTTTGGTCCCTGTAAATATTAGATTTTCCGGATTTGGTCCCTCAAAAATTTTTTGCTTAGTTTTAGTCCCTCAGTTTTTAGACGTTACCAACGTTAGTCCCTGGCGTTAACTCTGTGCCATTAAGTTCCCAGCTAGCAAACGGCGAGCCTAATTAGTAATAGCCACGTGGCCAAATCAATCCAAATCACCTTTACTTTCATTGCCACATGACTTGCCCATCATTTTATACTCTCACGTGACCTAGATGCCCTTATACCTCCAAATGTGATATGAACCCTATTCTGCTCTTTCCTCATTTCCCTTTTGTAGAAAATCTTGCCCCATTCTTGTTGTCACCTTCATTCGCGGTTGAACACCATGGCAGCACGAAGATCTTCAGCCTCAACTTTGAATTGTTCAATGTCCTCGCAAAGGAAAATGTGTGGGTGTGGTGAAACTATGGTTTATCTTGTTTCAACTAGCATGAAGAATCCTGGGAGACCCTTTTGGAGATGCCTAAACTGGAATATGAGCTTTTATCTCTAAGCTTTCACCATTCTTCTTTTCTTCCTTTATTGTGTTTCTCTTGTTTGGAAAGTTTCATTTTTTTTTTGTTCAGAAGAATTGATTTTGTTCTCTAATATAATCCAATCTTCTTTCCTTCTTTCAGACACCAAATTCATGTAATTTCTTTTAGTGGGCTGATGATGGCATGGAAGCTAGTAAAACTCAATGTGATTGTTCAACTGAAACTACGATGTTAGTTGAGCACATTAGAAGAAGGAATGCAAAATTAGAAATAAAGCTTGAGAGGGAGAAGACTACACAGATCTTCATTGTGTTCATCTCATTTTTGTCGTGGGCTATTACATTTGCAATGGGAATGTATTTTGCTATGAAAAAATAATTTGGCTAGGTGAATTGTAGTTAGGACGAAATGGGTGTTATTATATTGGGTTTGAATGTTTTGGGTTTAGGTTAATGTATTAGAAATGGTTTGAAAGGTTATTTGATGTTATTTAGCTAACATGAATTAAATGAGTTATTGGTGAATGAAATGAGTTATTTATGAGTTATTCATCTTCACAAAACTTGTGCTGCTATAACAATTATATAGACAACTAATGGCACTAATGAATCAATGTCAGAAATAGACAACCTCAAACACAAACACAAACACAAACACAAACATAAATAGTAATGAATGAAAATGATAATAAACATTTGAAATTGTATTTAACATTAATAATCCATATTGGAATAAAGAGCAACATTTGAAATTGTATCTAATTGTATACAATTACACTGTAAGTACTGCATCCCTTAAAACCCCCAAAAAAAGGACACAAATTGTCAACATGAACCTAATTGTATACAATTGATCAACTAGACACAAAAAAAAAAAAAGCTTCTAAATGACAGTTAGACTTGATCAGTTTGGCTTCCAACAACAGCAGCAACATCAATAGGTTGGCTTCCATTAACAGCAGCAACATCAAGAGGTTGGCTTGTAGTTTTAGTTTCCTTCCTAGGCCTTCCTCTTCCCCTTCCTCTAGCCATCCCTTTCCGTGAGTCCACCAAACTAGATAAGATTATATGAAAAAATAGAACATGCAAAAATCATATGTTCATGTAATACCTAAGCTATGTTTTGGCTTCCAATCTCTGCTTTAGTTTGGCTGTCAATTCCTGTTTGCATTGACCCTTGTGTGAATTCCTTACCCCTTGCTCTTCCTCTACCTTTTCCTCCCTATAAACCAAGCAAAACCAATTAGTTGAATTAGCCCAAATCACAACTATAAGTTGTTTAACAATGTAGGGTAATACTAACCTGAGTTGGACCAGTTGTTTGTTCATTTGCTACAACCTCAGCACCTGTTTGTTCACTTGCTGCCCCCTCAGCAGCTATTGAAATCATAGGACCCCTTCCCTTTGCCCTTGCTTTTGCTCTCTAGAAGAAGTACACCTCACAACACTAATGAGTGCATATGTAAATAAATTTGTTTGCAAATAGATTAACACCAAAGAAAGATACCTTAGTGCTAGTAGACCTTTGACTGTTAACAACATTATGTCCATCACCCTGCTGACCATTGTTTCTAGTTCCTGCAGTTAAAACAATTATTAACATGCAATTGATTCTTGCATTTAATAATTGCTTAAAATTTACATAACTTTACCTCCTCATTGTGATCAACATGCATAGGTAGGTTCTTGCATGTGGCTCTGTTGTGCCCATGTTGAAGACAATTTCTGCATTGATTTTGGGTGTGTGTTCTCCTTAGTTTTGTTGGGTTTGCATCTTCATCAGGCTCTCTTCTCCTTAATTTCTTGGGCCTACCAGGCCCTCTTTTGTAATGAAGGGGCAAGCTAGGATCATAATCTGATTCGAGCCATCTATCTTGGCCATTAATTGGGCTAATAACTTGCCCATAACAACTCTCATAAGCAGCTCTCCTATAGCATTGATGGACATAACTTTTAGGGTTACCACCCTTGTAAGTTATTGCAGCCACAGCATGCCTACATGGGATTCCTACCAGTTCCCAAAAGTTACATAAACAAGAATGGGCTTCTAAGTTAACTATGAACTTCTCAGTTAAGTGTATATATGTAACCTCAAACATTTGGTCCCCTACCCATGTTGCAAACCAGTTTTCACTACATTGGATTTCCCTATCTAGTCTTTTCCTAGGCTTGGGCATAACATCACCATCGTATTTACCTAACTTCTCTTTTAAGGTTGCAAACCTACCCATTATGTATGTCTGAATCCACTCAAACATAGTTATAATAGGTTTGTTTCTAGCTAGGAGAATTGTGCTGCTAAAAGACTCACTAAGGTTGTTCATCAAGACATCAAACTTAGGGTAAAAGCTAAAAGCATGCTTACACCATGACTCTTTAGGGATTGCAACCAACCATTCGTAAGCTTGGACATCAATGTCCTTTATTGCCTTCATCTTCTGTTCCCATGCCTCCAAGTTGTAACAACCTCTATCATATAAGTCATGCTCTAGTCATAGAGTTATATTAAAAGGTTGTCACTATGCTAAGAAAATCTTTAAAATATGAAAAGTATAATACATGGCCCTTTAACTACTCACTTTATTTACTGACTAATAATCTTTGATACATAGAGAATAAAATAACTACACTTTTAAAGAAACTGTAACTGACGTAGTACATAGCGTTTACATCCGACTAGTCGTTAGCTAGCTTCAATAGTTTCTTGACCTGGTTTATGCCCGATCCTTGCTCAATGAAAGGCTCAGTACTCCACTTCGCACTTGATTTCCAACTTGGGTGCTGGAATGTTTACAGAAAAGAAAAACATACAAGTAGGTAGTGAGAACCTAAGATTCTCAGTAGATAAACTTAAACCAATCTTACAGCATCATCATAAATATTCCAACCGCTTTGGTTTATTATGAAAATATGAGCATATATAAACAAATAGTGGTTCAATTTTAAGTTGAAAACACGTTACTCGAAACGGGATATATTTTAATAGCCACTTGCCATTTTATATGACAGACATAGAAATACAAATAGTATAATATGCTTCAACAAGAATCATAAAAGCATTATGACTTAATGGGATAATTGAAGATGCATATAAAGATGCTTGTACTTGTCTGTATGCAAGTGCACTTGACATAATTCGTATCATTCTTTAACTTGCAACATGACTTTGCTCTTTTCTATACTTGGTCTCCCAGAGGTGAATGGCTTCTCTCATCCCTGGGTAATAGCCTGCTTTTCAGGTTCGAGCGCGTACCTATACATGAGTGACGAGTTTACTTTCCCCGACCCTCACACCGGTCTATTCCCTTTAAATATGGTCGAGGGTTAGCCCAAGTCTCAGACAGTACTGCTTTGGCCCACGCTAGCTGGGTCTATGCCATGCCTCACGTGGAAGCTTGGTACGTCTTTCTTGCAAGTTCTTATTATCCTTTCCGTTCCATATCTTATCATGCATGCGGATGCTTTGAGCATTCATGAGTATGTCTTATACCATGTTTATCATATCATATTCTAAATATGCTTGCATGCATGATGTACATGAACATGACATGTAAATGTAAATATATTCAAAGCATAATCACCCATAGCATAAGTTCTCATAAAGTCCTGCCGAAAATTCAGCAGCATAACGGATCGAATCCGCTTCCCCATGAATAGTGCCAAAAAACCAGTACAATCTGTCAAACTTGCAATTCAATATGGATAAGCAATTATACAGATATTCATAGCATTATTCATAAAGTTCAATTCAAGCATCTATAGGGTTTTCGATTTACTCTCTCCTATTCTGCCTAATTTTGTTATTATCCACCTTTTGCTCAATTCGACTCATCTAAGTCTAAATTTTGGATATGTCATAGCCTTATATGTCTAGTTTCCAACCCTTTTGGTCGCATCTCATTTTGATATGTATAGCTTAAGATATTTAAATTTTGCCTTAGTTTATTTGGTCCCTAGCCAGAATAACACCCCTCGAAGTAAAAATTCACTAAAAATAGCATCCAAGTGAAACCATATGAAACTTATGCCAAATTAAAGATAATAGGACAAGATTTTATTCCAACAAGTTGCATATCATTTACATGAGTATATCTTGAGATATAAGCCTTGTAACTTGACCCTACTGGATTACTCTGTTCTAGCCCTGTTTAAACTTAAGTCCACTTCATGGATGTACTGGGGACAATTGGGAATGAATTTGACTCTAAAATTTTTATGGGATACTTCTTTACATGTTAGCTTTCAAACCGTTTTAGTTAGACTCAATTTAGAGTTGTGTAGGGTGAGTTACACCCTTCTCAATTTATACTACCCAGATGAGAATCCAAATTTCTAGGTCCAACTTCAAAAATTCATATCTCACTTAATACTAATCCAATGACCTTATAATTTAGTGTATGGAAAGCTCTGAATGTCTAGTTTCATATAAAAATAGCTTCATCCACTTCCTATAGCTGTAGGCAGAGCCGTACACTCCGCTAGTACGGACGCCGTAGGGTTTTCTCACAAAAACAGATTATGCTTAGCTCTCTTTTGAGTTTTTGATAAATTCCTCAACTTAAACCAAGTTTCCTCACCTCAAAACACTAGAAGAACATCAAAGCACCATCATACAAGTATGGCATAAGAGGAACATAGCAGCCACATAGTCACATGATACATCAAACAACTAAGGATTTAAGCTACCTACCTTAAAATCCTTGAAACTATGGAAGCAAGGAGGCCAAGAACCAACTCCTAGCCTTCTTCCTTCATCATGGCAGCAGCTCATATGAATGTGGGGAGTCCCTATTTGATGCTTAATCATGAAATTGTTAGAGGGGTTTTGTAGAGAAGGAGGTGAGTATCAATTTTCATAAAAGGAACAAGAGGATTTGAGGTCAAGAGGGCTTCCAATCTTGAGCTTGAAGTTCTTGTTCATGGAGGTAAGGAAAGAAAGGAAGAAGAAGAAGAAATGGAAGGAAGCTGAAGCATGGTGGAGGGCGCAAATTAAAAGGAGATGGGTGAGACTTTTCTAAGCTTTATGACATAGATAAGGGTGGCTTTAGATATTTAGCTTTAGTGGTCATGATTTGGCCAAACCTCCTCATCATATGGCTGCCATATGGCGCCATCTATGGTGGTAGAGGTGGCTGAATTTCAGCCATTCAACCTAAGGTTAGTAGTGTAAAATTCTACTGGTTCGGCTTTGGCAGTTTAGAACACCGAATATTTACCGATTTCCTCCAAACCGGTAAAACGTTACTTAATAGTTTGTAAGATATCTGCATGTTCATTTTAATTTATCTTAAGCCAAATTTCTCTAACTAATATCTAATTAACTCTTAATTAATATTTAGTTAACCTCTAATTGCCCTTACATAACTATTGAAACTAAATAAGTGAAATACCGGCGTAAATTAGACATTTTCGTAAATCTGGAGTCTTTTTGTTTCCTATTTTCTGTAACTAATGGCATTTTCATAATTTTGAGCAAGTCCAGGGGCATCCCATGTAATTTAAGACCAGACTGCCCCCATGGCCCAAATGGCAGAGACTTAAATTTCTATCGTTTCACCATGTGATTCTACGCCGCTTAAAACCCCATTCTGCTAATTCTACAGATGTGGGGACATAAAAGTCATTTTATGAAAAATTTTAGGGTTATTGTTGAAATAATTCTTTAGGGTCAAAATATAATCTCTAAAAATCTTGGGCATTTCTGTAGTTAATAAAAGTTTATAAGGGCACTTTTGTCATTTCTTAATTTTTAACATATGGCAGTGCCATGTTTTCAATGGCAGTGTTACACTACCCTATAATTTGAAGTGTGAGGATCGTCATGGTATAGCGCTGCCTGAGTAATTCTCACACTGCCAAAGAAAAATAATTCAAAGTTTCCATTGTGTGCTGTTTACTAATATGGGGATGTTACACAAGTAAGTAGCCTTTGCAGCTCCCAGCAGTAGGTCTCGCATCAATGTGCCACCATTGAATTTCTTCTTGAAGTTGCTATACAAATACCTCAAGCAGAACCAGTACTCTACACCTAGTAAAAGCTCATCAAATGTTGGTATGAGACCCTACAAAACAAAAATTAACTACATTAACTACATTAACACAATGCTAACTATAATAAAATCCATAATTAAGCCAAAAATTTAATGACCACATCACCTTTTGTTGATTTGATATAAAAACCCCTCTGTTCGTGCTAATCTCTCCAATGTCATCTGTAACACCCTACTAATTTTATGTTATGCTTAAGTCATAGCATGAAACTAGTCAGGTCGTGTTACTGTGTTGATACTCTATTTACCTTTCCTGCTTTAATTTCTCTTTAAATCGTCTCAATTGACGAAACGGCGCGCTGCTATATATATATATATATCAGAAGCCACTGTTTCAGTTTATGTACAAAGTTTAAAGTAGAACTCCTACGGGGGCTGGTATATCAAAAAGATTATAAAACCCTCATCTGCCAAAATACCCTATGGTCCTCAAAGGACATTTCGTAACCTACTGCTAACCCTACAGTCAAGTCCGTGACCCAAAGCTACATGCTATTCAAAAGAGGGTCATGCTGTACAACATGTCCTACCACTAAGCTACTCCGTCAGGTAGCCGTTAGCCATGCCAGGCTCGGCCGGTGTATAGTCTGCGCTGGGTCCCGAGGAGGAAGAGGGCGACGAGCCGGTGGCCTCGGAGGGGTCACTCTCTGAACTCAACGGGATGTTGGGGACTGCCTGCGGTGGTGACTCAGGGGCAGGGTCACGGGTGCTGCGGGTGCAGGAGGTGCAGGATGTGGGTGCGCCATGTGTAAAGGGACGACAATATAAGGGGTAGCAGGGTCGAAGAGGGGATGGTGTAAAGGAACATCAAAGTTCCTGTCGCTGAAGAGGTATAAACGGAAGTTGCACGAACCAGCTATGTACAAAGAGTCCAACTCCGGATCATGATGGAACTGTAACGCAGGAATCTCAATAAAAAGGGTGGCTGTGGAGTCCATCGCCAGTGTCTGAGAATGATGCGGGAGATACAAAAAGGGGTGAGAATTTCAAGAAATTCTCAGCAGGGTTTGGTTATACTGGTACTGACGTCACATACATTCTCAGTTGCCTCGGGTTTTATCTAATTATAAAAATATGTGTTCAAACTGAAAAGTCCATTTTCATGAGTTTAAGAAAATGTCTGGTCCGAGGCAAGGTTCAGTTTTACTTTAATTGGCATAAGAAACAAAATAGATTACTAATACTGATACATAGAATGATAAACGAAATAAATAAATAAATAGCAATGAGCAATTATAACAAACAATTGTAAACATATTAACATAATTGTCTCATATAATCATGCAGTCATGTGATCAACTGTAAGCATCTTGATGTAATTATTCCATGTACTCATGCATTCATGTAATCATGTAGACTCGTTCTTGAACTTTCCTTCATAAATTCTTTCATTACTTTCTATCATTTTCCATCTCTTGGTCCCCTGGGAGTTCTTGGCATTTTAGACTCCTGGGTAATAATCTGCTTATCAGGATCGAGCTCGTTCCTATATAGGAATGCCGGGTTTACTTTCCCCGACCTTCCCACCGATCTATTCCCATTAACTTTCTATCCGGGGCTGGCCCAAGTAGTAAGGAACTTGCAATATAACGCAATTCTTTTTATAACTTTCATGGCTTTCTTAAGAATACATATGCATTAACATGTAATTCATAACTTGTACATGGGTTCTACCGAAAATTTGGCGGCATAACGGAACGTGTCCGCTTCCCCATGAATAGTGCCAGCCAATCAATACATCAATTTATCATAAGGAACATAACTTCACATTTATATTCCAGCATAGAACTCAAATCCATATCAAATTCATTAAGGCAGAAATCCTGCCTCAGTATATTCAACCAACCCGATTTTTTGTAATTCAAGCCACAATTTCATTTTAACTCATTTGGACCTCAAATTTGAGTATGTTAAAGTGTTATGTGTCTATTTTCTAACCTCTTTGGTCCCATCTAATTTTGGTATCTACAACTCAAGATATCTAAATTTTATCTCGGCCTGCCCATTGGCTAGCCAGAATCAGGCAACTAAAATTAAAAATCCACTAAAAATCGAAAACAGACTCATTTCATACGAAATTAGCCTCATGTTAAAGCTAACAGAACAAAGTTTCATTTAGAAAAAGTCCCACTCAATTTGGCTTAGAGGGGCTCGAGTTACAAGCCCCAAATTCGGACCTTTCTACACTGCCCTGTATTGGCCTGGTTTAGACATAGGGTAATTCCTTCAAATCACTGGGAACAACTAAGTTGGTAACCAACTCGGAATCTTATATTGGGGTGTTCCCCTATGTATAATCTCTAACAAAATTGGTTTCACTCGATTTGGAGTTGTATAGGGTGAGTTACACCCTTCTCAACCCATACTGCCCGGGTGGATGTCCTGATTCCTAGGTCGAACTTCAAAAATTCATATCTCCCTCAATAATACTCCAATGGTCTCATATGATATATGTGTAGAAAGCCCTAGATGTGTAGTTTCATCTAAAAATAATTTCCTCGGATTTGACCGATTGTAGGCGGCGCCGTATGCTCCGCCATACGGACTGCCGTGGACTCTCTACCAAGACAACACCCTCATCCATTCACTTCTCTTAGTTTTTCTTCTTCTAATTCTACTTCTAACTCAAAATCTTCTATTAATTCAAGCATAATTATTTAATTCACACATCAAATAAGGTGAAAATAATTCAGCCCCATCAACCAAGTGCATGGATTTGATGCAAGAAATCAGAACTCCTACCTTTGATTTAAGTGTTTTGTGCTGAATTCTTGGAGTTTGGGATGAACAAGGCTGGAACTTGGCTTGAGTTTTGGGTGTGTGAGCAAGAGAGAAAGAGAGCTGAAGGAGAAGAGGAAAGCAACGTGAATGAGGGTCTGAATCAAAGGAGGAGGGTGTGTTATATAGGCATGAGTGGGAGTTAACTTGGAAGGTTGTGACTGGCCTATAAACATAAGGCCAAGTTTCAGCCAACCTTGCTCTCCACGTTGCCCTCTTTGTGTGGTAGAATCACTCTCCACGTCGCCTAAAGTGGGACTAGTTTCCAGCATATTCTGGAAACTAAATCGGAACTCGTACGCTTTATAAAGTCGGAACTCGTGAACCTCCTGTATATGAAGTCGGAACTCAGAAAACATCCAGTTTAGTCAAAACTTGAAAGCAGAGCCTGGTGTGAAGCCAAGCACTTAAAGTCGGAACTCAGGAATTATAAATTTCTATCCCGGAACTCGAAAGATATAGAAATGAGAGCTACTAATATTGGACTCGAGATCGGATCTCGTACATTTATGAATCATAATGTCGGAATTCGTAATATAGCCAGTTCATTTGAGCCTTAGAGACGAAGTCGGAAATCAAACATTTTGCTCTTTAATCGATAAGGTCGGAAGTCGTAAATTGTGCTGAAGTCGAAGACGAACTCGTAAGTTGGAAGCATCAGTCACTTCATTTCAGCTCCTGAAATCGGAAATCGGAATTCATACTGATGAGGTCAAAATTTATACACGCTTACACAAGGTCGGAAATTGTAAGCTACATGCATTAAGTCGGACATCGTTGGCTGCATGCACAAGGTCGGAAATCGGAAGAAATCCCTTGTAAGCCTTGGAACGAAGTCGGAAGTCGAAGCTAATATTGAGATCGGAAGCGGAATTATAAGACGAACTCGGAAATCGTAAATCCTTGTCTGTCCAGCCTTGAAGATGAATATGGAGGTTGGGAATACTATGAGCTCGGAAGTCGGAAGTCGTGGATGTTACATCATCCAAAAGTAAACTCAAGAACCACCTTCACGAATCTTTGCACTCCGTTTCAACTACAGCAAAAGCTAGTGGGAAGTATTGGTCATCGGGATCCCTTACCACAACTACCAGAAGTTGTCCACCATACTGAGTCTTTAGGTGGCAACCATCAACACCTATAAATGGCCTACAAGAAGCACGAAAACCTCTCTTGCAGCCATCCAAACACATGTAGAATCTTCTAAACCTAGGCTATAGATTCTGTACCGGTCTTTCTACTTGGATTTTGCAAGTATTTCCTGCATTTGCCCTTCTTAATTCAGCACTATAGCTCCACAAGAGACTGTATTGTTTGGTGGCTTCTCCCTCCACAATGCCAGAAGCAATTTGCTTTGCCCTAAGAGCCCTCTATTTGGTAATCCTAGTAGAATACGATCCTCGAATTTCATCAATGATATCTCTTATGGTAACCTTGTTGTTATTTCTCAACTTATCCACCATTACCTTGGCAACCCACTTAGAATTGGCATTCTTATTGTCAAACACCCTCCCACATGTGTGTTGGGGGACTAGAGTCTTCACTCTAAAAGTATGTGTACCCACACATTTACTCACCAAAACCAAAAACCCACACTTGTTCTTACACACAACCCTACACCTTACAGCATCATTTTTTTTTGAATTTTATTTCCTTTCCATTCAAAACCAAATGCTCCATGATTGCTTCCTTGAATTATTCCAAAGAACTAAACTCCATCCCAAATCTTAAATTCAAATTCTTTGCACAGAAGACCTGCCTTATACTTTATGTATTTTGGTATGTTCTCTTCATCAGAATCTGACTCCACTTCACTATACAATTCATCACTACTGTATGCATCATCAATGACATGCATATTGTCATCAACTTTACACCCTCTTCCATCAGCTTTGTGTCCACTGCTTCCAGCCCTTTCAGCAAACTTCGTCTTCTATTTCTTTTGTTTTCCTTTCTCCCTTCCCTTTGTTTCTTTTCTTTTATCCCTTTCCTCTTCAAGTCCATCATCCAACTCTAGATCCCTTTCTTCCTCACTGTCAATGGTTTCAAAATCCACATCACTGTCATCACTTTCTGATTGTACTGCTTCATAACTTTCATCAGTTTCCGATTCACTATCAACTTCATTATCTTTCCCTACACCATTGTCACCATTTCTGAGCCCATGTTCCTTATCTGCACTTGAATTCAGCCCATTACCATTGTTCTTGACTACATCAGTTTCACAATTTGACCCTACATCAGCCACATTACCTTGGTTTTTATCTATAACACCTTCAAACTCACTCTCAGCAGCACCCTCAGCTTCACCTTGGGCCTTACCCTCACCTACACCTTGGGCCTCACTCTCAGTAGCAGCACCCTCACGTCCACCTTGGGCGTTACCCTCACCTACACCTTGGGCCTCACTCTCAGTAGCAGCACCTTCATGTCCACCTTGGGCCTTACCTTCACCATTATCCACACACACCAAATCTTTTACAATATAAGGTTGTGAGACAACATGCTCAACATAGACATCAACCTCACATTTTTTGCTCTCAGCAAGGATACCCAAATTCAATGCATCACAATCCAATTTAATTTCTCATAACCCATTTTCTAATGTTAAGCCAGGTATTTTCCACCACATGCCATCAATATCATCATACCCTAGCTCCCTCACTAAAGACAACAGCTCAAAATACAACCATCTATCCAAATCTAGACCATGAAAAGCCATCACATCTCCGTCCTCATATGTTATTCGAGGTTTGTCCACAAATCTACCCCTATGATGTATAACTACCGTAAAACCCATCGCTGCAAGTTACAAAACTACAAAACACAAGCACAAACGATAAATAAACAACACAATACGTCAACCAAACAATAAAAAATAAGCAAATAGCATTAGAGAATAGTAAATAATCAACAAAATCTGATAAAGGTCCCCATATGGCATCCCCAACCCCTTTTTTGGTCCCCACATGCTGCGATTATGAGAACACAAGGAATATCCTTACCTCTGTCTAAGAAGAAGAGTACACGCTACACCAATTGGTCTCGCAACTCGTCCTCGCTGTCTCAGTTTCGAAGAAGATGAAGCTCCACGTCGTTGCAGCTCGTCACTTTAACTGTTAGGGCTCTTTGAGTGTGTTTTGAACACATGGGCAACTAGCTTGGATAAATGGCATATCTACCCCTAACCCACTTCGTCAATCACGTGACAATCACATGACTAGCATTGTTGGATGAGATCCAACCATGTGTGCAAGTTATTATGAGTGATTAGATGATTTTGCCACATGTCTATTGCTGATTAGGCTCACCGTTTGCCGGTTGGGCACTTAACGGCACGGCGTTAACGCCAAGGACTAACATTGGTAACGTCTAAAAAATTAGGGACTAAAACCAAGTGAAAAATATTTGAGGGACCAAATTAGGAAAATCTAATATTTATAGGGACCAAAAACATATTTAAGCATTAAATTTTAAGTGTCCAATGTTTACATTAAGTAATTTTTAGGAGTGACAATTTAATTCCTTGGGTTGACATAAACCTTAAGAATATTATTTTTGCATCGATTATGAGGTGGTAAGCGTAACATCCTCAATTTGTTATCGTGCTAAATTACCTTAGTAACCCTGAGTAATTAGGCACTTAATGAGAAATTATGAGATTAAGGCTTAATTAAGGGGTTAACGAAGAGTTTATGAGTTAACTCGGATAAGAAAAGTCAACAGAATGCTTAATCGAGATTAAATAATCTCTAATTAAGCAAGTCATAACCTTTATAGCTTAATTAAGCACTAATCACCCTTAATTAGCTTAATCGAATTTAATTAAGGTTAATTAAGCTTCGTTGCAAGATTAATTTTTTCTAATCATGTTCTTGTGTGTTAATCACTAATCCTTACTTAATCATCTTAATTAAGTTGCAAGAGCACTTAATCACATGATCAAATTCAACTTTAGTCAGCTAGACAATAAGGTAAAGAGTGATGTCATAAAAGCATAAAGCATAAGACAAGAGTGCTTTATGTAAGAGTTAGTACATGCTTTGTTCCCCCATCATCCAATTTGTCCTCTTAAACCTTAATTAACACAAAATTAAGAAAATATCTCCTTCCTTCCCTTTATGATGAGGATGCCACACTCACACACACCCACACACACACACATACACACACACACACACACACTCACATTTTTATTTTCACTCATCTCATTCTCTCTCTTCAAACCAAATCCTCCTACTTCTCTCTAAACTTTCTTATCTTCTTCATCTTCTTCTTCCATTCTCCACCTGCATAACCAAACCTTCTTTACTAAGCCCTTAAAAAACTAGATCTTTTGGTCATTGAAGAAGAGATTTAAACACTACAACCTCCATTTTCACAAGATCTCAAGATCTTCTTCTTCCTACTTGCAAAACTGCCACCACCATCATCAAGAGGAGCCATCATCTTCTTCTTCCTCTTCTCTTATTTTTGCGTCATCTTCAAGAAAGGTAGTGATCTTCATCTTTTTGTTTTATTTACTCAAGAAAGCTTAAAGCTTGGTTCTTTTTATGACTAAGATCTTTAAGTGAAAACTTGAGAAAATCTTTCATGCTCTTCATGAGCAAAAGTTTCCCTTTTTGGAAAAATGTGACCTTGTTCTTCTTCAAGTGTTCTTGATGTTTCTACTTTTGAAAAAATATGATCTTGTTAGTCTTCAAGTGTTCTTGATGTTTCTACTTTTGGAAAAGCATGCTCATGTTCTTATTCTTGAATGTTCTTGATGTTCTGGATGATATCTTGCATATAGTTGCTCTTTTTCTTATGATGAGTGTATGATTAGAAAAGTTTCATCTTTACATATTTTTCATAATTTGATAAGACTATGAACATCCTAAAAGCTTAAAGCTTCAAAAAGTTTGCTTCTTGATTCCTTAAAAGTGGCACAACTTTTAAGCTTCCATAAAGTTTTATTTTGTTTTGTTTTGAAGGCTAGAATACATGTAAAAGTATAAGCTTTTTGGAATAATAAGCTTTTTAAGGTTAGAAAAATGATGTCTTGACACTTTATGTTTCAAAGATTAATCCTTGGAAGCAAATCCTTTCATAAAGTTTGAAACTTGAAGTCAAAAGAGTCACTTTTGGATCATAGAAATGCTAACTTGTACAAAGATCAAGACTTTATAACTTCAAAGCTAATGTCTTATGTCACTAGCTGATCAAATAGGAACCTTTTTAATGTAGAGACAGCTTTAAGTCATAAAGTTGAGACCTTGATGGTCTTAGAATAATTAAAAGAGTCAATTTTCATAAAGAACAAGTCATTTTTATTAATAAGCTAGTAACTTGTATCATTATTTCATGAAGATCTAATCTTTAAAATAAGAGCTTAATTTTAAAGGCACTTACTTTCATAAAGAGTAAAACTTTATGACTACTTTATAAAGACTGATAACTTTTATAATACTTAAGGTAAGATCTTGTTATGTTAGTAATAAAAGCTTGAAGCTTTGTAACTTGGTTAAGTTAAAAAATCACCCTTGGTGTTTAGTGAGCATAGTGTTGTTGGGTTCATGATATGGTTATGCATTGTCATGACCCAAGGTTTAGAGGGATCTTGAACTCCTTAGAAACAGAAGTATGATTAGGGCCTTTGAGCATACAATGAACTTAGGAATCACCAAGTGTACTATCTCAAGGAAAGGAAAAAATCATTTAACTTAATTAATTTGAATAAGTGTTCCATAAGACATGAACTCAAGTAAAGAATACTT
This sequence comes from Pterocarpus santalinus, assembly GCA_031439595.1. Lineage (NCBI taxonomy): Eukaryota > Viridiplantae > Streptophyta > Magnoliopsida > Fabales > Fabaceae > Pterocarpus > Pterocarpus santalinus. The sequence continues at coordinate 27,493,547 of CM062529.1, forward strand.
TCATATGAGAACTAAGTAACTAAAAGACCACATACATACATCTTAACTATGTGATTCTCTTATGGGTAACCACGAGAAATCTTGTGATGATTCATAATATTCTTTACAAAGAATAACACAACTATGAACCCCTTTTAGGGTATGAATGTATGATGCCATTCGGCATGATGAATGATGAGTTTGATTGAACTTTGTCTCATGATTGATTGATCATTGTGATATGATAAACTGTTAGTTGAAAGCTTTTGATTAGCATTTTGGGGAAAGCTCCAGTCTAGCCGTTATGCTGCCGGATTTCTGTCAAAATTATGGACTTAGTCATATCATTGCATGTGTCTAGGAAAGAAGTATTATGCATGTAAAGTATAATGATAAGAAAAGAATTAATGGGACATAACCCTTTAATCACTTCGATAAAGGAAGTGAGAGATGGTGATCCACAAAGACTCAAGGAACCTCTAGGAGGAAGGCAAGGGTGACATAGAGCACCCTCCAACTTAGGGGTAACTAATATCGACTTAGTCTGATTTGGTTTAGTACTACATGATGACGGTCACGGAATGAGCTATGTCCAAAAGTAGTCTATTTCAAAGGAAAGTAAAGAATGTTAAGCACGTGCTAAAAATGAAAGTAAAGTCAAAGTAGAACCATGGTCAAATTGATGAGTTGCATAGTCACACATGTTTCTACATCTCATGCATATTATGAATGTTTATACCATGCTCTCATATGTATATGCTCTTATATGGTAGCTTTGAGTTTTTTATATTATGTTTATATGGGAAAGATTAAAAGAAACCCACTTCGGGAATCTATGCTTTCAAACCCTTTAAAAATAGAACTTATGCATGCTCACTATCTTCATAATTAAACCTGAAGTGGCTGGGATGACGATGATGACACATTAATGGTCTAACAGGGATCCTACTGAGAAATCTTGTATTTCTCACTCTTATGTTTCTGTGTCGTCTTCAGACGGAGCTAATGACATCCATGGAAGCATCGGTGACGGTACCTTATTGGATAAGACGAGGAGCTGCCATGTTTCTTCTCCTAACTAAGGAAGATCGAGATAGTAGCATAGTATTTTCATTTTCTTAAGAGCCCTAGTTGGGCAGTTTATGTGTAATTAAGAGCATGTAAGAAGTCATACTACTTAATTTAACTTGTTACATATGTGGTACTTATTAAGTGTAATGATAACCCTTGAGTATCTATGATTACATTCTTGGCTTATGGTATTGTGTTTTGTTGTTTCAATTTTATCATACGTCTTATTAGTAACTTAGCGATATGAGGAATAACGTCCATGTGTATACGAGTAAGTAAGTGCTTAAAGGCTCAATTTTCAAGTATAAAAGTTTTACACAAAAAAAAAATTACATGCTATTTTTGTATATTACCCTAATTTCAATGATAAGAGCTTCCGCTAGTTAAGAGTAACAACTAGTGATGCCATAAAATGACTTAAGCATAGTATGATATTATTAAGGTGTTATAGTAAGGCTCCATGCATGTGTTTAAGTCACTCCCATACATGGGCAACCTACATACACCTCATTAGATATCTAATACATCCCAAAACCCATCTTAATCATACGAGAACTCCTCGATTCTCTTTTTCTCATTTACAATAGGATCATCACCACCATCATCATCCAAGAACCTTTCCATCACCACTTCCACTTCAAGGCTTTTGCATGGCTCCTTCTTAGCCATCAAACCAATTGCACCCTTTACAAAATTGTTCTTCACATGACCCTCTATCCATGCATCCCCATATCATTGTGAACAAGCAAAGTTTGAAGGCTCACAGCCTTGAGGACAGATGCAACTGCTTTGGTTGGCAAGGGAATAGATGAATTTGCTTGCTTTGGTACTAGTTAGCACGAAGTTAAGGTAGGGAACTAAACCTAGGTCTTTTTTTAGCTATGGTTATGTTCATAATATCTTAGGGTTTCAAGGGTGATTCTGGTTTTTATGTGTTGGGGATGTGATGATGATGATTACTTGTTTGGGTGTTATGATTAAGCTTGATTTATGCTACTTATGTGATCTATAACTTGAGTTGCTTCATGTGATTAGGAAAACCAAAATTAATAGCATAAAGCTATTGTGATTTTGGATCTAAAAATATGTATGAGATGCTTGTAGATTAAAGTAGCACGAGAAAGGGGGTTGAATCATGCTTTTAATTAAATTTTAAGTTCCTAAAAATCTTTAAAGACAATTTCCTCAAGTCTTTAAATGTGGAATGCGAAAGCGTCCGAGTAGTTATAAGATAAATAATTTTGAGAAAGGTTTTAAAGTAAATGAAACAAATGATTCTATGTATAAAATAATGAAATGAAGTAAAGATAGAAAGATCACACCGAAAGTTTTATACTGATTTAGCCAACCACTTTGCCTAACTTTGCCTATGTTTAGTCTCCAATACTTTGTTGAGATTTTTATAATTAGAGTATTGTTTTTATTTTAAGCTTCTCGAAGCTTTTGCAATTGAGTAGTCTTTCTTAATCCTTTCCAAGATTTACAATAGAGTAGTCTTTCTCATGCTTCTTCAAGCTTTAACAGAGTAGGATTTTCCTAGCCTCTCCAAACTCTAAACAACCACTAACGAGTTTGGTTACAATGAACAAATTTGTCACACTAAATCTCTCAAAAGAGTGTAATCAAATAAGTGTAGTGTATGTGACTTCTTAATATTCTCAGCAAGAGGATATTATCAATTACAATACAAATGAGAAGATTTTCTAATTAGAAGTTACAACAAATAACTTTCTGGTAGTTCAGAAGGTTGAGAAGGTTGGAAGATGGAAACTTTTGTATGCATAGAATATTTTCTCTGTTTAACCAATTCTTCTTCGACTTCCATCTTTTTATAGACTTCAAAATATATCCTTTGGAGCTTACAGATCTTGAGCCTTGAGCCTCTTTGATTCACTAGTTTAAGATTGAATAGAAAAGAAGTTGCTTTCTTTCAACCTTTGAAAATAACACAGAAGAGGAAAAATAGCTGCTTGATGGTTCACCAACTTTTCAGACTTGTTAGAGCTTCTTTTGGATCTTGTCGCATCACATTTGACTTTTTGGACATAATCCTTGAATCGGATATAAAAAGCTTTGAAGGTGAGATACTTCATGAGAAGCATTTTTCTGGTGGTTACCCTTCTAGACAGAGCCTTCTAGATAGATCATCTTTCTGAATAGTCTATGATCCTTCTGATGGCTTGTTTTGCTTTCTAATATTATAAATCCATCCTTCTGAACTTACTGATATGTTTCTTGAGTGAAGGATCATAGTTTCCACAAAGCATTCATTTCCAAAAAGTGTATATTTATAAGACGTAAGAAAGAACAATTTGCTTTGTGTTAATTGAAAATATTTCGGTTTGAATTGAATGATCTTACTCACAAAAGAATATATTCATAGTAAGAAATCATAGTTGACAAAAGATTTTGTTTAAAGCTTTATGTTTGCTCATCAAAACCTTAAAGCTCAATACGGTTTAAAGCATGAGATGGTTTCTGAAGGGCATTGGAGCTTACAATCTCCCTCTTTTTGATGATGGCAAATCAATATTTAAGAAAAGCTTTTGTATTTTAAAAAAATAATTAACAGTCTAGAAAAATACGATTTGTTGTGTGTTTTAACTTTTTGGTTTTGAGAAAATCATACTTTCTGAAGTGAGTTAAGAATAAGCATGTTTTTCTAGAAACTTCAATAGTAGTTATATGAACAGGCAAAAGAATCCTCCAAATGAAATCTAGAGAAAATGGCCTGAATGGGTTAAACATTAATGGGGCTTAAGCCAATCCGCATCAATGTAAAGAAGGTTCACAACTGGCTTGTCCAAAAATGAGATTTTGTCCTAGTAACTTGAATTTCCGGCTTCTATGTAACAGTAGATAAAACAACCCTTCTGCTTTATAGCTAAGTTTACTATGTCTATCGCAAACTATCCAACATAATTCCTTTGATTGAATTCCCCAGTTATTGCACTTCTTGACCTGCCAACTGTTTGCCCCTTTTTTCGGCAACCTCTACCTCTGTGAAAGTTCTCCCGTAATAACTATATCGAGAAGATTCCTAGTAAGTCTGCATGGTGCCATAGGCTTCTGTCTACATAAAACCTTATATTGAGGTGATTAGGCTCAATATTTAGTCAAGTGCAACATATAGTCCACAACACTCACAACAAGGCTACCATGCACAATTATTTATGTCCTTATCATACAAGGACCAAAAGCATGGTTAATGCCTTGAGACATCTGCTATAGGCTTGAAATCCAATCTATGTACTAGTATGTTTATAAAAAACACACAACAGATAGTGAGAACTTGAGGTTCTTAGTAAGTAAACTCAATCAACTAACTATATAGGGTGTCATCATAAACATTTTAGCCACTTCAGTTTATTTTGAAATTGTGGACACATATCTATAGGCACTAGTTCAATTTTAAGTTTGAAAACATATTTCTCGAAGCGAATTATATTTTGACATTCACTTGGCATGTATAGGGCAAGTATAATAACAACAACAATATAACATTTTAAACATAATCATAATATCATTACAACATAATAACATTTTAAACATAATCATAATATCATTGCAACATAATAAAATGCTTATGCAAGTGTACTTGATTTTTTTTATCTTTCTTTCTTTAACTTGCATTTTGTTCATTTGTACCTGGTCCCCTGGAGGTGAATGGCCTCTCACATCTCTGGCTAATAGCCTACTTTTCAAGTCTGAGCTTGTATCTGTATATGAGTGATGGGTTTACTTTCCCTGACCGTCACATCGGTCTATTCCCCTTAAATCTGTCCACAGGTTGGCCTAAGTCTTAGTCAGTACCACAGGCTCAGTACTTCCCTTTTTAAGTTCTTATTATCTGTTCACCTTGGTACATAATCATGCATTAACATGCTATATGCACTTATGCATATATCAAATATCTCATTCTCAAGTATTCATGCATGGATGATCTCCATGTACATCACATATAAATAATCATAGCATTCATATACTTCTATCGAAAATTTGGTAGCATAACGGCATCCCAAAATAGACAACATATCCAGTCATCTAGTCAACCATAGTACTCATATTCATCGTGGATAATGTATCAATATAGTATTATATTAGTGCGAAATTGCATAAAATTTATGCCTTTAAACCTTTCATAACGATGGGATCCTTAAGTCAAGACAATCCTCAAGTTGTGCCTTTATCCTCTAATCTCCATGTTCTTCTAAATTATACTAAAATTCCATTTTAATTTATTTTAATCTAGAAATTTTATGGATTATAGCTCTGTTAGTCTATTTTTAAATCTCTTTAGTTTCACTAAATTTTGATATGTATAAGTTATTAAAGTTTTACTCAAGACTGCCCTAATTTAGGATAAACTGACATACTTACATTTAAGAAATCATTAAAAATCCATCTTTTTACATTTTAATACAAAATTTATACCAATGTGTACCTACTTGGATAATCTTTTAATCGCAATAAATTTCATCCTAATTGGATAAGTAGAGCTCAAGTAATGAATTTTGCTATATGGATAGTGTATTAGGGTTCCATTTCGTAGCTTCCCTGTTTTGTATTCCTTTTGATCTTTTGCTATATCTTTCAATCTAAACCAAGTTTTCCTATCTTGAATCACCAGAAACAAATCATATTAATATTATACAAGGGCAATGTATGGATGATACAGAGAATACCATATCAGCCGCACAACTACAAACACAAACAAAACTAAGGATTTATGCTACCTTCCTCAAAATTCTTGAAACTATGGAAGCAAAAAAGCCAAGAATAGTATCTTAGCCTTCTTTTTCCTTCATTGCAATAACCTATATGGAGATGGAGAGCCTCTACTTAGTGCTTAATCATAAAATAATTACAAGGGTTTTGCAGAGGAAGAAATGAGGATCAATTTTCATGATAAGAACAAGTGGTTTTAGAGCTAAGAAAGTCTTCATCTTTGAGCTTAAAGCTCTCAACCATGGATGCGATGGAAGGCAATGAGAATGAGGAAGAAAGAAATGGAGGATGATAATTTTGAGGGGGTGGCCAAATTCTTTAAGGGTAAAATGAAGAAAGATGTTGGCTTCCTCACTAAGTTAGGTTGGTTTACGTGTAAAGCTTTGTGAGCTAAATTTCACTAGTGGATTTGGAGCAAAATTTAAAGAATAAATACCCATTTTGGCCCCTGATAAAAATTTTGGGGGACAAATTAGTCCCTCAAGATTTGAAAGTCCACAATTAGTTCTTCACCATTCAAAAAAGGGGGCATATTAGTCCCTCCATGTAGAATCCATACAGGTTTTTTGGCAGTACGGATTCTATACTGAGGGACTAATATGTACCTTTTTTTGAATGGTAAGGGACTAATTATGGACTTTCAAATTTTGAGAGACTAATTTGTCTCCCAAAATTTTTGTCAGGGACCAAAATGGGTATTTACTCAAATTTAAATTTGCTTAAGCTTGAGTTTTGAGTGGCCCTGGTCTATTCAATGGTTGGCTTCCTTTGGCCACGTACTCTGGCTGTTCCTCTGACAGGTCTATCTAGTCCCCGGGGGTTTATTCCCCTAGGTTTGTTATACCTAGAGATAACATAGGACCCTTGAAGATTAATTCAGGATGTTTGGGCATTAATTTTGGTACTCTGAGTATACATATATATATATATATATATATATATATATATATATATATTTGTGTGTGTGTGTGTGTGTGTGTGTGTGTGTGTGTGTGTGTGTACAGTGTAAGTAATATTGCACTTTTTTTTTTAAGGTCAAGTATAGAAAATACTAGTTATAAAGTTGTTACATGTATTTTAGTTGTCTATTATTGTTGTGGGGCCCACATAATCCTGAAATCGGGATTTTTCTGCCATTGCTCCTCTTGATAACCGTAATCCTTTATTTACAGCTTTGCCATTATAATCTAAAAATTATAATTTTGCCCTTCCTTTTTTTATGACTTCTTATTTATTGTTTTGCCTTTGCTGGGGCCCAAGCTTCCTCCTATCCTGGTCTACCCTCAGAGCTCAGGATGTTACATTGAACATTTCATATTGATTAATTAACATACTAATCTTACTTTCTTTGACTTGCTCAGTTCCTTCATGGAGAGTTTGAAGTTTGTCTCATATCTCTTTTGTTGAGTCACATGAGATGATTTTATCATACTCACTTTTGCTTAGAGCACAAGTGAGAATATATTTAGGTTTGTGTTCCTCTGAACCTTAGCTTTGTATTGATCAATGCATTTGTTTTTGGGAATCACTCCAACTATGACTGCTAGGGGCTAATCTAGATCAGTAACCACATCAGGCATAGGTTGCTCAATGGCTGGAACATAGTCTCCGTTCTCAATGATCTCCCACATGTTTAGGCTAATAGACTCAATGGAGAGTCTGATTCTATCCTTCTAGTAGGGGTAATCTTCTCTATTGAAATATAGAGGACAGTTGATGAAGTGTCTTTCAACAATGTGTGTGATTTGTTGTGCTATATCTCAAGATCATTTTCCTCTGCAACCGTTAGGAAGCTCAACCGTAGAGGCCAAGCTCTGATGCCAATTGAAGATGAAAATAGCATGAGAAGGGAGATTGAATCATGCTTTCAAAAAAATTTTTGTACTTGAAAACTTAAGCAAATTGTCTCAAGTCTTTGGACTTGGATTACGAAAGCATTTTAGGTTAGCAACAAAGTTATTATTTTTCACAAAAACTTTCTTAGATAGCAATCAATATAATTCTTAGAATAATAACACAAGTTATGAAAAGCTATAAAGAGAAAGGGATTGAAGATCACTCAAGAAAGTTTTATATTGGCTCAGTCAAACCATTTGCCTATGTCTAGTCCTCAACAAAGTAGTTGAGATTTAATAAACACGAGTATTCTTTTGTACAAGCTTCTCCAAGCCTGCAACCGAATAGTCTTTTCCTAGGCTCTCCAAACTAAACAAATTGAGTAGTATTGGCCTAGCCTTTTTAAGCTAACAATGACCACTACTGAGTTAGGTTACAAAGAAATGATTTTGAAGGTTTATATTTGATAAGCACTTATATTAGAACACTCAAAGTGTATGAAACTATTAAGTATAGAGTGAAGTGACTTCTCATTAATCTCACTAGGACGATATTAGCTATTACAAATCACTGAGAAGATTTTCTCTTAAGAAGCATCAGAAAGTAACTTTCTGGATGTTTAGATGGTTGAGAAGATGAAGGCTTTTAGGATTTTCAATCAATATTCTAGTTACTTCTTCTTCGACTTCAAGATTTATATAGCCTTCAAAATCTAGCCATTGAGACTTTAGACCTTGAGCCCAAAGCTTTGTAGATCCATTAGTCTTAGACTAGAGAAAAAAGTAGGTTGCTTTCTTTCTCTGCAAGTAAATATATTATCAAAGAGGAAAATTAGCCATTTGGGTCCACTAATTTTCAGAGTGTCAACACTCCTTTTAGATCTCTATCGTATCAAGTTTGAACCTTTAGAAAAGATTTATGAATTGTGCAGAACAAGCTTTGAGAATGAGGTTTTTTTCACGCGATCAATTTTCTGAAGAGCACCCTTTTGGTCAAGCCTTCTAGACAGTTCATCTTTCTGATGTGTTTGTGATCTTTCTAATGACTTGATATCCTTCTGATGACTTAGGACTATCTTTCTGATGCTTTTGATCGACTTTTTGTAAGAGATCTTTTTTTTTTACCATATATTCTCTTATTAAAAAGGTTCTTTCCTTAGGATTATATACAAGATATATAAGAACCTTGAGAGAATTTGTTTAAAAATGCATGATCCAATTTTCTTCAACGAGCATCTAGCGTGATGTTGTGCTAATAAGAACAAACACTAGAACAAACCATTAGTCCTCACAAAAGATTTTATTAAAGATTAATTTGTTATCCATTAAAACCCTTAGCTAGGTATATCTCAGATCACTTAGTAGCTTTTGAAGGGTATTGGAGCTTATAATACATAACCAAACCCAGAAAAATCCATTCAAAAAAAAATCTATAGTCCAAAAATAAAAATTCTTGTGAATCAAAGTGAAGAACTAACCAAAAAAATCATTAACCACATTTTTGGATTATTAGCACATTATCTCCATCAACACTAGTAGTAGCATCAAATTGAACAAATTTCAATTAGTAAATGGAACCAGGCTAGCAAAATCATGAATCTTATAAACCCCAAAAAAATCATAAATTTCACATACCAAAAAAACAAAAACCATAAATTTTCACATGCTCACAAAGTAAAAGATCATAAATTTTACATGCCTAGAAAGCAAAGATCACAAATTCCACGACAAAAACCATAATAGAACTTTTCCACTAGGTGGAGTTAGCTATATGAACAAGTAAAAATCATAAATCTCACATACCTAATAGCAGCAATTGTTGTACTCATTGATGGCCTCAAAATACCCACCATCAAATCCACATATGCATGCACCAATCAATAACCCACAATGCCCCTTCGATCTTCTTTTTGTTGTTGCTTTTTTTTCTCCAATTTGGATTTTGCTCAATCAGGGTATTACTGGTTTTCACTAAAAAGAAATCAACTTTCTTCTTCTAGATTCGAGTGAAGTTCCTCTCCCATGGATCAAGGAGAGAGAAAAAGACAAAGGAAGAAGGAAGATCATAAATTTCACATAACCAACAACCACAATGAAGCCTTTTTTTTCATTAGACATAGTAAGAAAATTGAAAGAAAAGAACATAAGATAGACTGCTTAATAGTATCAAATAACAATCAACAACTTGATGGTTTATGATATGATGAGGATAAGGGTAAGCAAGGGAATATGGGTATAGGGTTCAAGAAGGAAGAGGAATTTTTAATTTGGGTTTAGTGTTTGAGGAAGATTGGAATTTCAGATATGGGTTTTACTATTTTAGAATAAATTAGAGAGGGATTTACAGTTTTAGAAGTTTTCTTAGAGAATGGGGGAGGCTGGGGATGCCCAAACATTGTTAACAAAGAAGAAGAGTGAAATGTTGCATTTTTATGACAAATGAGTTTTTGTAGAAACAGATCATCAACTTAGCAAGCCACATGTGCTCCTTTGTTAAGTATTTTAATGGTGAGTTCACATAGGGACCAATGTGTCCCCCATCTTGAATGGTGAGGGACCACAAGAAGACTTTTAAATCTTAAAGGACTAATTTTGATAGGGACCATAGTGCAAAAGGTCCAGTTGATCGAGCTACAAGGATTTGAGTTAGAGACATGGGCTAATTTGGAATGATCTCATAATATTTGGGCTGATTTCGAAGACGTTACTATCATTCATGTTTTGACCCATTAATAAGCGTTTACTGATTAAGATATTTTAAGATTTGATTTTTTATTTGGTTTAATTAGGATTAGTAAATTAGAATTTGTTCAAGATTTACTTTTGATTTATTTAAGATTTATCTGTTAGGATATATATTTAGAATCAAATCTTTTTAGGATAATTTTTTTTATAGAATTAAATAGTTTCCTTTTTTTTGTTTAAATCTTATGATTTATGTTTAAATAGGCAAATTAGTCTATAGATTGTTCATTTTTGCTATCAATAATATTGTGAGGTCTATTCATTTCTCTCTCATACTTTTTGAGTTCTTGATATTGTTGTTCTCGTTTCATCTATAAACAATGGGTCAAAAATCCTAGTTTTTATCCCAAGGTTTTGATTCACAAGTTGAGTAAAGGTTACGAATACCCTACAAATCCAAGTCTCTTATGGGTGTTGTATTTCTAACAGGGTTCATATCAGTTTAGTAATTAGAACTTCGATTCTATCTATCGTTCTTTTATTTTATATTCGTTGTTTTTTGTCCTTGGTTCATAGTTTTTGTTGTTTCTCTATTTAGTTGTTTCTCTTTTTGATCTTGATTAAAAAAAATATCACGTGAAAAAAATAAAAAAAACTCATACAAAGAAAAAAGAAAGCAAAGTAAAAAGATAGTCTATTGTGTCACTTTTGTCTTCCGGGAAGCTATAACAATTGTGGTTCTGATAACTGGATCAAAAGTTATGGTTGTTAAACTCACACAAAGAAAAAAGAAAAAAAAAATAGAAAGATAGTTTATTGTGTCGCTCTCTTTTAGGGCTTTCCAAGAAGACATAATAATTATACTTCTAATAATTGGATCAAAAGTTATGGCTATTTGAAGTTGGACAAACAGATTTGGGGTTTGCTTCCATCAACAATTTTGGTATTCTTGATTCTTTGTTTGTGTTTGGACCTTGAACCTTATTATCAAGGGTTTAAGGAATTTTGAGTAGTAAAATGTAATACCTTCTCCATTATAATACTATGCTTAAGTCGTAATATTATACTTCGAAGTTTGCTACTTATACTAATTTACCTTTACTATAATTTCGATACATAGTCATAGTGTGGATCAATTTAAATGAATGTGGATTTATCCATTTACTTGTCCGTGGAATAAATGTGTGCAATCAATTTCGTAAAATAAAACATGGTACATTGAAAGGTAAGAAAATAAAAGTATAGAGATAAAAGTTACAATAGACATTTACAGAACATTCACCATAAGTCTCAGTACATGTTCCTTTAGCAACAACTACAGAGAGTTAGCATTAATATGTAAGAACCAAAAAAGAAAATAGAAAGTAAGTCTGTGGCCCAAGCTCTGATAAAGAAATACCCTAAAAGAGAATCACTCTATACAACTACCACCATATTCAAAAAGGTTCATCAAACTTCCCTAAATAGGCACTCTAGGAAGAAACCCACTCTCCATAAGATCTACAGACTCGGAACCACCAGGTGGACCATCATCGCTTCTATGAACATGGAAAGAGGAGGAGCCTGAAGTGTTTGCCTCTGTGGAATCAATCTTCGGAGGAGCTGGAAGAAGGGGCTAAGGTGGTGTAGCAAGGAGAAAAGTTTCATATAGTGGGGTCCTGTCATATGGAGCCAAAGGGTCAAAAGCGAACTCGAGATGGAAACGGTAAAAAACATGCTGGAAAAATATATACAAATGCATGCGAGAAGTTGTTGATAGAATTAGGGAGTCCAACGCAGGGTCGTATTCAAGTATCTTGGCGAAAGGTGCCATCACTGCCATCACTATCATCTAAGAATGACATGGAAATGTGAGAATTTGAACACTCTCAGTAGGATTTCCTAGACTATCATACAATGATATTGCAATCATTCTTAGCTACTTCGGTTTATTTCAAAAAGGTGTTGACAGTATAAATGCTAGAGCATACATTCCAGTTTTATAGTTTGAAACCATATTATCCAAAGTAGAGTTTATTTTATTCATACACTTGGTGAATAGAGAAAGAATCCGATCATAGATATAGTAGGCTAAAGAACAAGCAAATAAAATGCATATATGAATGCAACGGAACCCTTGATGCAAGTGCACTTGAATTTTCTCTTCTTAACTTTCATCATCTTTTTCAATACTTGGTCTCCTGGGAGTATTTTGGCTATATAAATCTTGGGTAATAGTTTGCTTTTCAAGATCGAGTTCGTTTCTATACAAGATTGTTGGGTTTACTTTCCCCGACTCTCCCGCCGATCTATTCTCCTTATTTTATTCTGAGGCTGGCCCAAGTAATATGGAATCATAATTATATCTTTAATCATATACTCATGAATGCATATGCTTGAGGAATCATTATCATGATGCATGATTCATATATTTCTGTTGGAAATTCGGCAGCATAATAGCTAAAACAGGAGACTTTCCCATATATAGACAATATCATTTCAACCAGCCAATCATAATAAACAGAAGCATTATATTCATATACCAATATCACATCATTATAATAAAGAACTATAAATAAAGAATTGTAGCAATAAATCATCCGTTGGCTCTACATGGCATATAGGGCTTTAACTCTCGAAAATTGTTAAGTTATCTTAACTTCCCTCAAATATGTCCTGTCTTATAAATTGCACTAAAATTTCATTTTAACTCATTTTAATATGAAAATTTATGATGTAGCCTTATTAATCTACTTTTAAATTTCCTTAGTCCCATTAAGTTTTGAGGTATATAAGTTGAGTTACTAAAGTTTTACTCAAAACTGCCCTATTTTAGGATAGTCTTGCACACCTAAATTTAGAAAATCACAAAAATTTCATATTTTGTCATTTTTATCATAATTTTATACCAAATTGTAGCTAATTGGATTATATTTCAATCCGAATCAGTTTTATCTTAATTTGGTAAGAAGAGCTTAGGTTATGAGCTCTTCAAGTGGGCTACCTTGTTTCAATCCAAATAGAGCATGGGTCAAATTTAGAGAATTACTAGGAGCAATGCACTTATGATCTAAGTTTGAAATTTTTATGACAAGGTTCTCTATATGTTAGCTTTCTAAAAATTGGTTTCACTTAATTTGACATTGTATAGAGTGAGTTATGCCCTCACAATACATATTGGTTAGAATAGTGAGTAAAATTCAACAATCTAATTCTAAAATTCATAACTCTCTCATTTTATATCCAATGGACCTATAATTTATATACTTAGAAAGCTCTGGAAGTCTAGTTTTATCTAAAATTGGTTTCACTTGAATTTGAGACTTGTAGAATGAGAAAGACCATTTTCTGTATGGATAGTTCCTTTATGGTTTTTTCACAGCATTTCTGTTTATGTTTTCTTTTGGTTTTTTGATCAAATCTTTAACCAAAACCAATGATTTTTATCTTAAATCACAAAAAAGAAAAAATCTTATTATCATCAAATAATATCAAATAAAAGATGACACAAGAAACCATAGCAACCACATAAACTCTAGAAATCTATTAACCTAAGAAATCCTACTTCAAAACACTACTTATAGCTTCTAATTCGGAGTTTTCTTGATGGTTCCTCCTTACTATAGCTTCAAGAAGGTGATGATTCCTCTTTTTCTCCTTGGGGACTGAAGTGAAATGATCCAAGGGAAGGAGATTTGCGAGGTTATCTTGAGGTTTCTTGAGGAAATACAAAGACAGAGTGAAATTTTTGATTGAAGGGAGACAAGATTCACTTAGAACTTTGAGTGGAGATGGAGAGATAGAAGAAGAGAATAAGGTTGAAGAAGAAAATGGCGGGTTAGGGCTTTGGAGTGTTGGCCAAATTCTTGGAGGGACAAGGATGGAAAATTTTGCTTGTTGTCTCATAAGTTGTAAAGACTTATGACTTAATCTAATTGGTGGATTTCAAATGGTGTTTTAATTTTTGTTAAGTTTCTAATTGTGTTGCCTTTATTTGGCTAACAAGCATAGGTTAGGTAGCTAATTTCTAGCCACATATTCTAGGGCTTTTAATTGTTACTCATATCATCCTACAATATAGATTCCTACCAATTCGGGTCTTGTATTACAAGGCATTGAAATTAAACTTTTTGCAAACTAGCAAAACATTGCTATTTGTATTCATAAAATTTCTATACAAAGAAACTTGGATTTGTCTAATGCTAATAGATTCATTTCGATATTGACTACTTGTATATCTATAATGCATCGAAATAAATCAGTTAACAGTGTTAGTCGAATGCACTGTTCTTCAAGATGTTACATAAAAAACAAGAATAGTGAGATTATTAGATGGTAAAAGCTAAGAAAAGCTAAATGTAAACACGAGTGGATAAAGCAACTATCTTACAAGTGTAAACATAGGAGGGAATGTCTAGTAAGGCCTTGTTTTATCTGTTGGACTAACAATATTTTACAAGTAAGAATGCCACATTCAGGAACTAAAGAAGACAAACAATCTACCATCAAAACAATACAAAAGTAGTTCAAATTCTCATTATGATCTTGGAGATGATAAATGAGTGATTAGCAAGGAGTGAGGCATCAGAAACTTGTGGAAGATAGCCTCGTAGATGAGCTCAAACTCCCCTAGAAGGAAATCTTGAAGATGAGAATGAACCATGGTACACTGAATATGAAGATACCTAGTACAACTGGAAAAGAGATGGACACTGAAGAAAGCATGGATCCCCAAATAGGTAGGATAATAATCTAAGTAGTACAAAGATGGTGATTATGACCTTCTAGGGCAAGAATGATCCAAATACGTATTGGCAGTGGGAGAGAAAAGTGGAGCTAATTTTTTACTAGCATAACTACTCAAAGGAAAGGAAGGTAAAATTAGCTACTGTTGACTTATTGATTATGCTATTGTTTGGTGGGATCAAGTTACTTCAAGCAGGAGGCAGAATAAGGAGAGACCTATTGACACAAAGGATGAGATAAAGAGAGTGATGAGGAGGCACCTTATCCCTAACCATTACTGTAGGGAGCTGTACCAACATTTTTAGAACCTGACACAAGGTTCTAAAACTATTGAAGACTACTAGAAGGGGATCGAAATGATCATGATTAGAGCTAGCATTGAAGAGGACAAAGAAGCCACCATGGCAAGATTTCTAGTTAAGTTGAATCGTGATATTCAAGATACTGTGGAGTTGCAACACTATGTGGATTTAGAGGAACTAAACACTTGGCTATGAAGGTTGAGAAGTAGTTGTAGAGGAAGGACAACACCAGACATAGAAGTTCTTTATGAAGACCGAACTTAGGAATAAGAGAAAATGAAGTACACTCTAAACCAAAGATAGAGGAATACAAACATAAGGAACTTGTATATGATTAGGAAAAAGGTATAAACCTTCCCAAACCTCAAAGAAATTGAGATATTAAATGCTTTAGGTGTTTGTGAACAGGTTACATTGCCTTACAATGTCCAAACTAGTGGGCAATGATTCCGCAAAACAATAAAGAAATTGAGTCTGAGGAAGAATTAGATTGCAAGTCTATGCCATCACTGGAAGATGCTAGTGATGTGGAGTATTTAGAGTGAGGTAACATTCTGCAGACTATGAGAGCACATCACACAAGTCAAAAAAGAGGTGAAGATGTGCCTTATTTATGGCAATACTTACAATGTGATTATTGATGGAAGAAGCTGTGTGAATGTGGTTAGCAGTATCCTAGTAGAGAAGTTAAATTTAATTACTTTGAAACACCATAGGCCATACAATTTGCAATGGCTAAATGAGTGTGGAGAAGTTAAGGTGACTAAGCAGGTACTGATTTCCTTTTTAATTGGAGGATACAAGGATAAGATGTTGTGTGATGTGGTTTTGATAGAGGTTGGTCGATTATCGCTAGGAAGACTTTGGCAGTTTGATAGGCATCTCATCCATAATGGGTACAAGAATAGGTATTTGTTTATAAAAGATAGGAAGAAAAAGAGCATGGCACAAAAAGAGAGAAAAAAGAGACAAATGAGTTTATATACAAAAGAAAGAGATATGAGGTATGCTTTTGAGTTGATGAATTTACTTATGTGTAAAGAGGCTTACTTACATGAGACTAACCATAACTCCTCTTTGCCTAGTATTGTTGTTTTTCTTTTACTGGAGTCTAAGGATTATGCTACTCGTATTGCCAAGATTAGTGACGAAGCATCTAAACTAGATCTGCTTGGTAAGTTTGATGTGAGTGCTACATTTAATTATCCTGATCTTTTCCTTTTTGATGAAGTTGATGATTCAAGGATGAATTTTTCCAAGGAAAGAGGGAATGATGGGGACCATAGCACAAGAGATCTAGTTGATTGGTCTACAAGGATCCAAGTTGGAGACGTAGGCTGATTTAGAATGCTCTCATAATATTTGGGCTGATTTAGAAGACATTACTACCATCCATGTTTTGGCCCATTAGTTCAAGATTTTATTTATGATTTGTTTAGTATTCATCTTTTAGGATATTCTTTTAGAATTAAATTTTTTTAGGATCACTTCTTTATATAGGATTGAACAATTTTCACTTTTTATTAAATTTTAGAATTTATATTTAAATAGGCAAATTGGCTTACAATCAAGGTAATCAAACTCCAAAGTTTAAGTAAACTCGTGGTGCCTCCGTAAACTTGACTCGTAAAGTCGTAAGAAGTTACCTGATATTAAAATAATATTTAAAAAATATATCATACTAATAAGAATAAAATTCAAATAAAACTCATATGACAAAATGATAATAAAGCACACACAACCTTTCTACCATTGCCCTAAACATTAGTCTTTCCCACGCTTCCACCCAAATCAGATCTATTTCCGGGAGCATTTTTCTTTTAGAGGTAGCAACTCTAGGGTTTGAGGAACCCGTCCCTGACCTAATAGTTTTAGACATCCTAAAATGCAAATCAAAACAATACAACCACGCACCAACACACACAAATCATATACAAGACAACATTTAAAATTAAGCTAACATGCACAAAATACAACATCAAAAATTTTAAATTAACATATTAGTAGCTGCAAATCTAGATTCTGCTCTAAAGAAATCAAGCCAAAAACCAAATAAGCTAGACACTAACAACATAAGTAGAAATCCATAATAAATTGAGACTAACCTGGCAACGCAAATAGAGCTTGGCCATGAATAGTCTGACAAGCGCGAATGGCAGCAAACAAAGTAACAACACGATGAAGGAAGGCCAAATGTGTGTAGGGAGGCAACAATTAGAAATAGAGCAGCACGAATGGTGGTGCGAACAGAGCATCATGAACCTAATGAAAGAAGGTGTGCAGTGGCATGAAACACGGTGCAGTGGCATGCGCCAGCATGCGGCGATGCGAGCTCTTGAAGATGGAGGCTGAAGAGTGACAGTGAGAGTTTCAAAATAGGGCTTAGGCTGAAATTGTTCACAAATAGGGCTTCGATATGAGCCGAAGTGTTGTTAGTGGGGGGTAACCAAAACAACGTCATTTTTACCCCTCGAAATGATATCGTTTTGGCTTTCAATGGGCCTTGGTGCAAACTCTTAAACTCAAGGGTAAACTCATGATTTTATATGAGTTTGAGTGAGTTTATCCGAGTTTACCCAAGTTTACTCAAAAATGAGTTTGTAAGTGAGTCAACTCGATTTTGTTGCCTAAGCTCGTAAACTCGGACGATTTAACGAGTTAACTCGTGATTTTGATAACCATGCCTACAATGTATTCAGTTTTACTATCAATACGATTGTAAAGTTTATTCCTTTTTCTTTCATACTTTGTGAATTCTGGATATTCTTAGTTTTTTGTTTCATCTATAAATAACGGGTCAAGAATCCTACCCTTATCCTGAGGTTCCTCGTCACGAGTTGATTGAGAGTTGCAAGGCATATCCCATGGCTGTTAATCATGGGTTGAGTAAATGTTACTGGCATTATATAGTTCCAAGTCTCTTACCAAAGTGACAACATTATGTTTTTCTCTTGGATTCATAATGATACCAAAAGGAAGTATGAACTGTGGTTTCTCGGCTAGTTGCCTTGAGATTTGACCAAGTTATGTCACTAAGTTTTGAATGGCAACTCCCTGATTCATAAAGTTCTCCTTAGTCTACTGCATAGACTAAACATTTGCTATGTAAATTGAGCCTTCTGTTACATAAGCTTCTCTAGTTGGGTTTCTAATTCAGAATTTTGTTAGGCTAACGATTGTTTTAACTAAGCTAAGATGGTACTTGATTATTCCATGAGAAGTTTGGGTCATTCCTTTATCCCTGATTATATGTGTTAGAATAAGGATCATTTTGAGCTCTAGAAGGATTAACCATGTAGTTGACCTACTCTTGAGGCATAGAAAGATCGACTCATAATTCCTACTAAGATAACCACCGCCACAAAAGTCACATTTTGGAATAGGTGGAGAATGAACCAAATCGACTTGCATCTCATAAATCTTTTTATTGAGATTCATCATCTTTTGAGATAGAGAAGCATTTTGAGTAAGGATGGCACTAAGGATGTTGAGTTCCACCACCTATCTCTCTTAGAAAGAACTTTCTCTAAAGGTCCTTTGATACTCATCGGAGGCCATAACCTCAATTATTTGAAATGCTTCCTTAGGAGTCTTGGTGTTGATAGATCTTCTAGCTGATGCATCAATCATAGATTGTGCAAGATAATTCAAGCCATTATAAAAGATCTACATTTGCCATTATGAAAGATCTACATTTGTTATCAATCTTCAAAAGCATGTTGCAGCCATTTTCTCAGCATTTCTTTAAGTCTCTCCTACGTTTCATAGAGAGATTTAACTTCCTTCTATGTGAACATGTGATGTTTTTCCTCATCTTTAGATACATAGATCGAGAGGAAAATTTTGGAAAGAAATTTCCCTAATAAAGCTGTAACATCCTCCCAAATACAGTACTATGCTTAAGTCATAATACCTCACCTAAGAGTTATTACTGTTGTTTGATCGGACCTTGTCTGGGAGTAACCTTCGGCCACCTTCAATCTTACTACTCAACTTCGCCTCGAAGGACCTTTTTCAGAACTTCTGAACTATCTGGAAATAATACGGAAATAGGAGTGAGAATTTTTAAATTCTCAATAGGATTCATTAAGAAATTTAATACCGTGTCATCATTATTATCTCTAGCTGCTTCGGTTTATTATGAAAAAAAAATGAACATATTTACGATATATTTTGTTTTATAGTTTAAAAACATATGGTCTGAAGCAGAGTTCATTTTATTTCACGCACTTGAGTCACATTGGCAATATTTCATTTTTAGAATAAAAATCACTGTATAAATAGATAGAACAATCTCAGTATCAATAAAATATGGGATACAATTATGTAAATACTCATATTTGAATTCATGCACATGCATTGGTGCTCTTCTTTAACTTTCTTTGCTTTCTTTTCTTGGCACACCTAGGCGCTATGTATTGCCATCCCGAGGGTACTTGCATATGTTTTAATCTTTAGTCTTTACTGCCCTTGGGTAGTTTAATCTAGGAGTAAGCTCGTCAGCTCAACCCGTGATGGTCGTCACACAGACTAACCCACAAGGGGATTCACGTGCCTCTAGTCTTGGGGGGATCTCTTTTTGGCCACGTGCCTCTAAATTGAAGGGATCTCTTCTGGTCATGTGCCTCAAGAATAGAGGGATCTCAGCTGACCACTTGCCTTCAATGTAGAGGGGTCTCATCTGACCACATGCCTCCAAGGTAGAGGGATCTCACAGTCTTATACTGCCTTCACAGGGAGGGATTCAATGTGCAACTACCTCCAAGTGAAGGGACCTATATCTTTGTCTTTTAGCTGCCTTCATCTCATACATAATCAAGCATCAACATGCTGAATGCACTCATACATATTCTTCATCATTTATTTTCATATATCCTTGCATACATGATTTTCACATACGTATTCATAACATATATAAAGACTCATTACTTCCTTACAATTCTCCCGAAAATTCAGCAGCATAATGGATCAGATCCGTTTCCCTATGAATAGTGCCAGTTTCAACAGATAGTCAGTCATAGTAAGAAATCAAATATAACGCATTAATATTTCAAGTAGCAACATGGAATTGCAACACTTAGACTTTAGTTGAACTCATATATGCATTAAGGTGCCAAATCCTTTAATCTTGGAAATCTTGCTGATATTCTTCAACTCTGTCCATTTTTAGAAATTAAGCCTTAAATTCATTCTAACTCATTTAGACCTGAATTTTGGATATGTTGAAGTGTTATGTGTCTTTTTTCTAACCTCTTTGGTCCCATCTAATTTTGATAAATATAGCTCAAGTTATTTAAGTTTTATCTCGGCCTACCCTGAAGCTGGCCAGAACTATGCACTTAAAAGTAAAAATCCACTAAAAATTGAAAACTAGTTCAAATCATATGAAATTGGTATTCTATTAAAGTAACAGGACAATATTTCATTTTCAATAAGTTACATTTCATTTGCTTTAGTAAAGCTCAAGTTATAAGCCCCGAAATTTGACCTTCCTAAACTGTCCTGTTTTGGCCTGGATTGGACATAGGGCAACTTTCTCTACTCACTGGAAACAAACGGGACCTTATCTAATTCTGAAATTTTTATGGGATATTCTTCTATGTGTAAGCTTTCTAACAAAGTTGGTTTTATTCAATTCCAAGTCGTATTGGGCGAGTTTTTCCCTGAACAACCTAGTCTACCCAGAATCAAACTCAAAAACTTAGGTCAAAATTCCAAAATTCATATCTCTCTCAATACTAATCCAATAGCTGTATACTATATATACATGGAAAGCCCTAAATGTTTAGTTTCATATAAAAATATTTTCATCAAATTTAAATGGCTGTAGGCAGAGCCGTACACTCTGCCGTACGGACCACTATAGGTTTTCGTAACCTAATCCATTCTATTTGCTTCTCTTCACTAGATAATTATCCAAAACTCAATTTAAAACACAACAATCCATCCATAAACCTTCATATATACTCATAATAACATCAACTACATGGATCCAAATAAATCCACAATATCCCCAATTCACAAGAAAATTCAGAGAAGGGGTTGAATCCTATCTCCAATTGATGTAGAAACTAGCTAGAATTGAGCTCTTGGTGGAGGGAGTAGATGAGGCTTGGAGTTTTGAGGAAGATGAAGTGAAAATGGGAGAAGGAAGAGTGACAAATGGCCAGCTGAAGAAGGAGCACAAAAATGAGGGAGTTGAAGAGGGTCTTGGTGTCTTAAAACATAAGAGAAGGCTTGTGATTGGCCAAGGATTGGTTGGTGGTTATTGAGCCAAGCTTCCCCACCAACTTGGGCAGCAAGTGGCACCCTCCATGGGGTTAGGAGTGGTTGAATAACAACCACTTAAACTAGGGTAGTTGGTGTGAAATTCTATTGATCCGGTTCTGACAATTTAACACACTATATCTTTACCGATTTCCTTTAAATTGGCCAAACGGTCTTGAAGAATTTTGTGAGGTCTTCTATGTTTCTATTCTAATTATTTCTAATTCTAATCTCTCTAATTTAACATCTAATTAACTCTTGATTAACCTTTAATTAATTTCTAATTAATCTTAAAGATTCAATAAAATCGAATAAATCGATTAACAGTGTAAATTAAACGTTTTGCAAGTTGAGGGCCTTTCTGGTTTCTGTTTTTCATGGCTAATGGCATTTTTGTGATTATGGGCAAGTCTAAGGGCATCCCACATCATTTCACATGTAGACACCTCCGTGGCCTAATTGGCCAAGAATTGGGTTTCTACGTTGCCGCTACGTGGTTCTGCTTCATTTAAAACCTTATTCTGCTAATTCAATTGATATAAGGACCTAAACGTCATTTTCAAAAATGTTTAGGGGCAAGGCTATGAATAATAAAAGTTTGCCCAATGACATTTTTATCATTTCCTATTATATTATATGGCGATGTTACATACTACCCCCCTTAAAAAAAATTTTGTCCTCAAAATTTTGTCACAAAATGAACTATTTATTATCGTAAGAGTTTGAAAAAGTTCACACAAAGCACATTGAAGTTGAATAAATATAGTCAAAGAAAATACAGTAAACCTAGTTATATAATTCAATGTAACATAGTTAACAAAAAGTGAATCCTTGTCCTAGGCTATTCCTAATTTCACTTCAGCTCCTTTGGGGAAATAGCCTCTTCAACATTCAAGGTGAAGACCAGTCCTGGTGGTTGCGGTTTAGGGGTAGGCGGCTGATGCGTATATAAGCAGTCTCTGATCATGTGACTCGGCTTCCCACACCTGAAACATATGTTTTGTCCAGCTAAACAAGGTCTATCTCCATGATCCTTTCCACACTTAGAGCATACTTGCCCTGCACTTGGCCTCTATAATTGTTTATCCTCACATCTGTTAAATTGACGCAGCTTCTTTAGTGGTGGGGTAGGATGAAATTCCTGACCCTTAGTTGAGATTGTAGCAAGTTCTTAGTGGCATCCCACAAAGAAAAACAAAATAACTGTAGTCGAAAAGCAATTTCAGTAATGCTATTCATCTTGAAAGTGTCACAAACCTGTAAAAAGTTGGCTGGATTGATATTGGAATCCTTAAAAAGGAGTTCCCCAAATTGCTCTTATTGAACAAACTAAAGAAGAGATGCCTTGATGTCAAAATATTGGGTCTTATCAAATTGCTCTTCTAGTTGATGCATCAAGCATAGATTATGTAGGATAATTCAAGCCATTATAAAAGATCTAGACCTACAACCAATATTCAAAAGCATGGTGCGGACATTTTCTCAGCATTTCTTTAAATCTCTCCTAAGCTTTATAGAGAAGTTTAACTTCCTTCTGTGCGAAACATGTGATGTTTTTCCTCATCTTCAGATACTTAGATCGAAGGAAAAATTTAGAAAGAAATTTTCCCAATAGATCTCCCTAGAAGGATATACTTGCAGTCGATTGAGATTGTAGCCAGCTCTTAACTGTACCCTACAAAGAAAAATGAAATTATTGTAATTAAAGGGTATTTTCAATAATGCCATTCATCTTGATAGTGTCACATATCTGTAAAATGTTGGCCTAATCGATATTGGAATCCTTATAAAGTTGTTCCCCAAATTGCTCTTATTGAACAAGCTAAAGAAAAAATGTCCTGATATCAAAATACTAGCTTGAACAAGAGGTTGAACTATGCTTGTAGCATACCCATTAGCAATAGGTGTAGTATACTCACCCAAGGTTCACCTTTTCTCACCATTATTATTTCCCATTATGTTTCCCTTTTCTTCTCTTTTCAGTCTAGCTAATTGCCTACATAGTACACACAAATCTAGGTCAACTATGAAGGTACCTAAGTCAGTGGTACCTCGCATGAATAAATAGGAAGCAAAATTAGAAACCTAAGGAAATCTATGTCTAGATTGGTATCCTTATTTGGTATTAATGATAATCGATATCAACCAACCCCTTGCAATGATGACAAAAACTTGATAGCGATACTGGCAAGAATATCAAGTCATACAAGTAATAAAAGTGTGAGTAAGAGTATCTGATATGTGCTCAAGAGAACAAATTGGACATTCTACCACAAGGGGGCAAGATAGAGATTTTCGCATGCCTACGAGACTAATCACACGAGCAAGAGCAAAGAAGCTAAGAGAAGACTTTGGAAACTTGGCTAAAGCAATTGTGGAAGAGATGCATCAAGAATGGGCCAAGGAAACCAAGATGCCAACTCATACTAATGGATAGCCCAAGATTTTGCTATTTGCTATGAATTATGCTTAGAAGCTAATTCCGGCCATATTGGGCCATTCTTCTATTTTGGTCTTGTATAGTTTAGTTTGCTTAAGTATTTAGGACATCTAAACATTTAATTGCCCAGATTTATGTTGTGTTTTATCTGGCCCAACCCTTATTATTTAGCATCTAAACACTACTTATTGGGCTTGGGCTTAGTTTAGGTGTTTAACTTAATGTAAGAGGTTATAAATACCTCAAGGAAAACATTGTTTACGAGCTTTTGATTGATTGAAATTCTGGTTTATTTTCTTTCAAGAAAACTTTGCTATTGTGTGCAAGTGAGGTGAGTGATTTGCTTTGCTTGCTGCATCAAGAAATTGAGAAAATTCATCCTAAAGTAAATTCCTTATGATATTCAATCAGTTTCTATTATATCTTTTTCCTGTTATCTATGCTCCAAGGATAGGTTTCTTGAGGATTTAACAAGGAAGGCTTTTATCTTAAATCTTGTTTTCTATCAATGTGTGTGCCTGGGGTTTCTGGATATTTATATCCACGAGGTTCCGCATCATTTGGTATTCAAAGCAAGGTCTAGATAAACTCCTATTTATCTATCTTTGTCTTTTATGTTTCTCTTTTGTCTTCTTTTCTTGTCCGTTTACATTCTTGTTTTATGTGTTTTTGCATCCTATCCTCTTGTGTTCCTGTCACATCTTTATTCCATCTCTGTGTTTGTTTTATTTTGTGTTCAATCTTTGTTACTAGTTCAAATAAAAAAAATAGTAGGAGCAGAAAAAAATGGAAAAAAAAAGAAAAGAGAAGTTGAAAAAAATGAAAAAAAAAAAGCCAAAAAAAGGAGGATGAAAAAAAGAGAGGAAAGGAAATCAGAAAAGATTGAAAGGATTATATGCATATTCAGTTTTGATTCACATCAGATTGCATTATCTTTTGTTTCAAATTCAAAAAGATTGTGTTTAGATTCAGTTTTGATTCAAATCAAATTACCTATCTTATATTTCCTGGGAATTTAAATTTTAAATTTTAAATCTGACTTATATCAGATTTAGTCGATTTACACTAGATTTGTGTTATCTTCGGTTCCTTGTCATCAGATTCTAATCTTAATATTATTTGTGAATTTTCCTTGCTTGAGTTCATTTGATTTCTGAATTGCAACATTCTAAAGTGATCAAGAATAGTAAAAGGCAAGAGTGGTGAGCACAAAAGAGGGTAAAAGCCAAGAATTAAGTGAAAACATGTGTACCCAATTTTGAGTGCAAACATGTAAGAGAGTGCTTGCGAGGTCCTTTTTTTTATTAAAATTTTTGCAAGTCGTTCACTAGCTAATAACTCAAGGAAGGAAGGAAGAGAAACTTATGAAAAGGAAAGTGGTATGATACCTGACATGAAGTTCATGTACCAAGCTTTCACTGGTCAATTTCAGAAGATGAACAGTAGACTTAATGAGATGGATGAGTGGAGAAAAGAGATGACACAAAGCATGTCCAGAGGTAGTAAATGGGTTGATCCGAGGAATCAACGTTACTATGATTCCAACCATGAGCTATCTGGGAAGGAGACTAACAAAGTTAATTTAGTTAGGAATAGGAGAACTGGAAATAGAGGAAGAACGGATAGCAATATTAATGCTATCAAGATGCAGATACCACCATTTAAGGAAAGGAATTATGCTGAAGCTTATTTAGGGTAGGAAAGAAAGGTGGAGATGATTTTTGGTTGTCACAACTACTTTGAAGAGAAAAAAGTCAGATTGGCTATTATGGAGGTTAGAATATGCTTTAATTTGGTGGGATAAACAAGTTAAGTGTAACACCCAAATAATACCATACTATGCTTAAGTCATTTTATGGCATTACTAGTTGTTACTCTTAACTAGCGGAAGTTCTTATCGTTGAAATTAGTGTAATACACGAAAATAGCATGTAATTTTTTTTTTGTAAAACCTTTATGCTTGAAAACTAAGCCTTTAAGCGTTTACTTACTCGTATACACATGGACGTTGTTCTTCATATCACTGAGTTACTAATAAGACGTAAGACAAAATGGAAACAACATAACACAATGCCTTAAGCCAAGAATGTAATCATAGATAATCAAGGTCATCATTATATTTAATAAGTATCACATATGTAATAGGTCAAATTAAGCAGCATGACTTCCTACATGCTCTAATACTGCCCAACTAGGGCTTTTAAGAAAATAAAAATACTATACTATTATCTTGATCCTCCTTAGCTAGGTGAAGAAACACGGAAGCTCCTTGTCTTATCCAGTCAGGTACCATCAGAAGTGCTACCATGGATATCATCAACTTTATTTGAGGATGACACGGAAATATAGGAGTGAGAAATACAAGATTTCTCAGTAGGATCCTGACTAGACTACTATTGTGTCATCGTCGTCGTCGTTCCAGCCCCTTCGAGTTTAATTATGAAAATAATGAGCATGCATAAGTTCTATTTTTAAAGGGTTTGAAAACACAAGTTCCCAAAGCGGGTTTCTTTTAATCTTTCCCATATAAACACAATATAAGGAAACACAAAGCTATCATATAAGAGCATATACATTGGAGAGCATGGTATAAACATTCATAATACGCATGAGAAATGTAGAAACATACATGACTATGCAACTCATTAATTTGACCATAGTTCTATTTTGACTTTACTTTCATTTTTAGCACGTGCTTAACACTCCTTACTTTTCCTTTGAAATAGACTGCTTTTGGACATGAGCTCATTCCATGACCGTCGTCACACAATACTAAACCAAATCAGACTAAGCCGATATTGGTTACCTCTAAGTTGGAGGGTCTTCTATGTAACCCTTGCCTCCCTCATAGAGGTTCCTTATGGATCACCGTCTTTCACTTCTCAGAAGTGATCGAGGGGTCATATCCCGTGGTTCCTTTTCTTATCATTATATTTTACATTCATAATACTTCTTTGATTAGATACATGCAAGGATATGACTAAGTCGATAATTTTGACGAAAATTCAGCAACATAACGGCTAGACCGGAGCTTCCCCAAAATGCCAATCACAACTTTCAACCAGTAGTCCATCACAATCATATCATTAAATCATGAGATAAGGCTCCATCAAACTTGTCATTCGTCATACCGAATGGCATCATACATTCATACCCTAGAGGGGTTCATAATTGCATTATTCTTTTTGAAGAATATTATGAATCATCATATGATTTCTCATGGTTACCCATGAGAGAATCACATAGTTAAGATACGTGTATGTGGTCTTTTAGTTACTTAGTTCTCATATGAAATTATTTTTTACTTAATTACATGTCTTATGGAATACTTGTTCAAATTAATTAAGTTAAGTGATTGTTTCCTTTCCTTGAGATAGTGCACTTAGTGATTCCTAGGTTCATGGTATGCTCAGAGGCCCTAATCATACTTCTATTCCCAAGGAGTTCGAGATCCCTCTAATCCTTGGGTTATGACAATGCATAACTACATCATGAACCCAACAACACCATGTTCACTAAACACCAAGGGTGATTTTTAACTTAACCATGTTACAAAGTTTCAAGCTTTCATTATTAACATATCAAGGTTTTACCTTAAACATTATTAAGGTTATCATTTTTATAAAGTAGTCATAAAGTTTTATTCTTTATGAAAGTAAGTGCCTATAAAATTAAGCTCTTGTCTTAAAAATTAGATCTTTATGTAATAATGATACAAGTTACTAGCTTTTTTAACTAAAAAGTCTTGTTCTTTATGAAAGTTGACTCATTTAATTATTCTAAAACCATCAATATCCCAATTTTATGACTTAAAGTTGTCTCTACATTAAAAAGGTTCCTACTTTGTCAACTAGTGATATAAAACATCAACTTTAAGGTTAAAAAGTCTTGATCTTTATAAAAGTTAACACCTTTTGGCATTGTTTTGGTTCAAGATCTAAACTTTATGAATTAAATGTTATAAAACAACACTTTTATAGCTTAAAGGTTTCATTCTTGATTAAAGTTTGAAACTTTATGAAAGGTCTTTTCTTTAAGGTTTGATTTCTAAGACATTAGTGACAAGATATCATTTTTCTAACTCAAAAAGGCTTATTATACCAAAAAGCTTAGACTTTTACATGTATTCTTGTCTTTAAAGCAAAACAAAAGAAGACCTTATGATGGCACTAAAACTTGTGCCACTTTTTGGTGTATCAAGAAGCAAACTTTTTAAAGTTTAAAGTTTTTAGGTTGTTCATAGTCTTATCAAATCATGAAAACATAAAAAGATGAAGCTTTTCTAATCATCAACTCATCATAAGAAAAGGAACAACTTTAAGCAAGATACCATCAAGAACATCAAGAACATATTTTTCTAAAAGTAGAAACTTAAGAACACTTGAAGAACATCAAGAACATATTTAACCAAAAATAGAAACTTTTGCTCATGAAGAGCATGAAAGATTTCCTCAAGCTCTTACTCAAAGATCTTGGTCATGGAGAAAACCAAGTTTCAAGCTACCGTGAGTGAACAAAATAAAAGATGAAGATCACTACCTCCACTTCGAAGATGGCGCTACAACAAGAGAAGAAGAAGAAGGAGATGATGACTCCTTTTGATGATGATGGTGGCATTTTTGGATGAACTAAGGGAGAACTCTTGAGTTCTCTTGAAAATAATGTTGGTAATGTTTAGATCTTGTCTTCAAAGACCCAAAAATGAGGTCCTTGAATGGCTAAATGAGAGGTTTTGGTTATGTTGGGGGTGGAGAAAGGAAGAAGAAGATTAAGAAGAAGAAGGGAATTTTAGAGAGAAGTGAGAGGATGAGAGTCTTAGAGAGAGAATGAGAAGTGTGAAAATGAAAATGAATGGGTGTGAGAGGGAAAGGGAGGTCGTAACTTCTATGAGGGTGGGGAGAAGATATTTTGCTTCATTTTGTACTAATTAGTGATTAAGGAGACAAAGTGGATGATAGGGGAACAAAGCATGGTCAAACTCTTATATAAAGCACTTTTGTCTTATGCTTTATGCTTTTATGACATCACTTTTTACTTTATTGTCTAGTTGATTAAATTTTCATCATGTGATTAAGTGCTCATAGAACTTAATTAAGATGATTAAGCAAGGATTGGTGATTAACACACAAGAATATGATTAAACAAAATTAATCTTGTAATTAAGCTTAATTAACCTTAATCAAACTCGGTTAAGCTAATTAAGGGCAATGAGTGCTTAATTAAGCTATCAAGGGCTCTAACTTGCTTAATTAGAGATTATCTAATCGTGATTAAGCATTCTCTTGGCTTTTCTCATCCGAGTTAACTCATAAACTTTTTGTTAACCCCTTAATTAAGCCTTAATCTCATAATTTCTCATTAAGTGCCTAATTACTCAGGGTTACTGAGGTAATTTAGCACGACATGAAATTGAGGATATTACATTTAGTCCCAAGGGAAGAATAGAGAGTACCCCACAGAAACTTGGAATGAGATAAAGAAGAGATTTGTTCCTTCCCACTACTATAGAGAAGTACACAAAAAATTTCACAAACTCACTCAAGGCTTCAAGTCAGTAAAAGATTACCACAAGGAGATGGAAATGCTCATGATTAAAGCAAACAAAGAAGAGGACATGGAAGTAACTATGGCTCGATTTATAGGTGGTCTGAATAAAGAGTTGCAAATGTAGTGGAATTACACCATTATGTGGAGATGGAGGATTTGGTTAGCATGACAATGAAGGTGGAGAAACAGCAAAATCAAAGGAGGGCAGCCAAGGCATTTTCAAATTCCAACTCGAAGTGGGGTTTGAAATGGTCTAAGTATGAGGACACAAAGAAGAACAATGGCTCAAGTTCCAAGGAGAAGGGACTGGACATAGCCAAGAAGAAAGACATTTCTAATTCATCTTCTTCTACTAGTGCTTCTAGACATAGAGATATCAAATGCTTCAAATGTTAAGGTTTGGGTCATTATGCATCTAATTGCCCAAACAAGAGGATGATGGTCATTAAGGATGGAGAAGTTGTATCTGAATCTGATGATGGTAATGAGTCTAATGCAAGCGATAGTATGCCATCTTTAGAGGATTGTTCTGATGATGATGATAATGTTGAATATGTCATGCATGGTGAATCTCTTGTTGCTAGGCATGCTTTGAATATGCAGGTTAAGGAGGATAGCCTAGAGCAAAGAAAGAACATCTTTCACACTAGATGTTTGTTAGTGGAAAGGTGTGTAGTTTGATTATTGATGGTGGAAGTTGCACCAATGTCGCTAGTACCACTTTAGTAGAGAAGTTGGCATTGAAAAGTGACAAGTATCCTAATCCATATAGGTTGTAGTGGTTGAATAATAGTGGGGAAGTGAAGGTAACTAGACAGGTTATGGTTACATTCTTTATTGGGAAGTATAGTGATGAGTATGTCATGTAGTGCCCATGTAGGCTAGTCATTTGTTATTGGGGAGACCATGGCAATTTGATAGGTGCGTGCTACATGATGGATACAGAAATAGGTATGCCTTTGAGCATAATGGTCACAAGATCACTCTTGCACCATATCACCCAAGGTGGTGTATCTTGATCAAATGAAGCTTCAACAAACTTCTATTAGGAATTCGGGAAGTGAGGAAAAAGAAAAAGAAAAAAAAAAGAAGAAAGAAAAAGGCCCAATGGTAAGAGAAAAGAAAGAAAGATGTGAGAAAAATGCAAAGAGAGAAGAGTTAAGAAAAAAAGAGAGAGAGAAGAGTGAGAAAAATCAAGAGAGTGAAAGAGTTGAGAGAAAATCATGTTTTTATACAAAAGAGAGAGATTTGAAGAGTGCTTTGTTAGGCAAGAGAGCTTTGATTATGATTCGGTTTAGGGAGGCTTTATTCTCTAAAATTGAACTTAACCCAAATTTGCTTAGCTATTTTGTTTTTTTATTGCAAGAGTTTGAGGACGTGTTCCCTAATAAGGTGCCAAGTGGATTACCATCACTGAGAGGGATTGACACCAAATTAATCTTGTGCTTGGAGCTATCATTCCAAATAGACCAGTATATAGAAGTAATCCTAAAGAGACAAAGGAGCTTCAAAGGCAAGTAGATGAGTTACTAGCTAAAGGGTATGTGAGGGAGAGCATGAGTCCATGCGCTGTTCCAGTTTTGTTGGTTTAGAAGAAGGATGGCACTTGGAGGATGTGTGTGGATTGTCGTGCAGTCAACAAGATAATGGTAAAGTATCATCATCCTATCCCTAGTTTAGATGACATGCTTGATGAGTTAAGTGATGCATGCATATTCACTAAAATTAATTTGAAAAATAGATATCACCAAATTAGAATGAAACCATGGGATGAATGGAAGACTGTATTTAAAACAAAATATGGTCCTTATGAGTAGCTGGTTATGCCTTTTAGGTTAACTAATATAACTAGTACTTTCATGCGTTTAATGAACCATTTTTTGAGGGATTTCTTGGAGAAATTTGTGGTTATTTATTTTGATAATACTTTGATTTATAGCCAGTGTTTAGATGATCATATATCACATGTTAGGGTTGTTCTAAATGTGCTTAGGAATGAAAAATTATTTGTCAACCTTAAAAAATGTACTTTTTACATTGATAAGGTTGTTTTCCTTGGTTTTATTATGACTGCACATGGTATTGAGGTTGATGAGGAGAAGGTGAAAGCTATTTGAGAATGGCCAATGCTTAAAAGTTTTTTTGAGAGTTTTCATGGTTTAGCTAGATTTTATAGGAGATTTATGAAAAACTTCTCTACCATTGCTACTCCATTAATTGAAATTATTAAAAAGGATGTTGGGTTTAAATAGGGAAAGGAACAAGAACTTGCTTTTAACACTTTGAAAGATCAATTGTGTTCTACTCCTATTCTTGTTTTGCCTGATTTTGATAAGACCTTTGAAATAAAATGTGATGCTTATGGGATTAGTATAGGTATTGTTTTGATGCAGGAAAAATGTCTCATTGCATTCTTTAGTGAGAAGCTGAATAGAGCTCAAATCAAGTACTCAACCTATGACAGGGAGCTATATGCTCTAGTTCGGGACTTAGAGGTGTGGCAACACTATTTGCTATTCAAAGAGTTCATGATTTACACTGATCATGAATCTCTCAAGCACTTAAAAGGACAAAGTAAGCTGAATAAGAGGCATGCTAAATAGGTTGAGTTTATTAAGACTTTTTCATATGTGATCTCTTAAAAGTAAGGGAAAGAGAATATGGTTGCTGATACTTTGTCTAGAAGGTATGCTTTAATCACTACACTTATCACTAAGTTGTTAGGATTTGAGCATTTGAAAGAATTGTATGCCACTAATTCTGATTTCTCTGATATTCATGCTGCATGTGAACATGGTACATTTAACAAATTCTATAGGCATGAAAGTTTTCTATTTCATGATAATAGGTTTTGTGTGCCTGTTTGCTTTGTTAGAAAGCTGCTTGTTAGAGAATCACATAATGGTGGTTTAATGTGTCATTTTGGTGTGCATAAGACTTTAGATGTATTATCTGAGCATTTTTATTGGCCACACATGCGAAAAGATGTTGAAAGAAGTTGTGCTAAATGTGTTGCATGTAAACAGGCTAAATCTATGCCTATGCCACATGGTTTATACATACCCTTGCCTATTCCTACTCATCCATGGGTTGATATATCTATTGACTTTATGCTTGGATTGCCTAGAACTAGGAAGGGTAAAGATAACATTTTTGTTGTAGTGGATAGATTTAGTAAAATAGCTCACTTTATTGCATGCCATAAAACTAATGATGCAACAAATATTGCTTATTTGTTCTTTAGAGAATTTCTTCATTTACATAATGTCCCTAGGACGATTGTTTTTGATCGTGATATGAAGTTCCTAAGTCATTTTTGGAAAGTGTTGTAGGGTAAGCTAGGAACTAAATTGTTGTATTCTATTACTTGTCACCCACAAACTGATGGTCAAACTAAAGTAGTGAATAGAACTTTAAGGACTTTATTACATGCTGTTGTTGGTAAGAATTTGAAAACTTGGGAAGACTGTTTGCCTATCATTGAGTTTGCATATAATAGAACTGTTCATTCTTCTACAAGGTTTTCTCCTTTTACGTTTGTGTATGACTTTAATCCTTTAACTATTTTAGACTTGATGCCTTTGTCTTTGACTGATCTTGTTAGCTTAGATGGTGAAAGCAAGGCTGAGAAGGTTAAGCAATGCACTTGAAGGCATGTGATTTGATTGAAAAGAAAAATAAGGTGACGGCTCAAAGAGTTAATAAGGGTCGAAGACAACTTGTCTTTGAACTTGGTGATTGGGTTTGGGTTCATTTGATGAAAGAGAGGTTTCCTACTCAAAGGAAATCTAAACTTGATTCAAGGGGTGATGGTCCGTTTCAAGTACTAGAGAGAATCAATGATAATACTTACAAGATTGACCTTTCGGGTGAGCATAATGTTTCTGTTACTTTTAATGTTTCTAACTTTCACCTTTTGATATGGATGCAAATTCAAGAACGAATCTTTTTTAGAAGGGAAGGAACGATACGTGTTTCGGAGGACAAATTGGACATTCTACCACAAGGGGGCAAGATGGAGATTTTAGCATGCCTACGGGACCAATCAAATTAGTAAGAGCAAAGAAGCTAAGAGAAGACTTTGGGAATTTGGCTAAAGCAATTGTGGAAGAGATGAATCAAGAATGGGCCAAGGAGAATAAGATGCCAAGTCATATTAATGGATAGCCCAAGATCTTGCTATTTGCTGCGAATTGGGCTTAGAAGCTTATTCTGGCCATATTGGGTCATTCTCCTATTTTGGTCTTGTTTAATTTAGTTAGCTTAAGTATTTAGGACATTAAAACTTTTAATTATTTTATTTAGCCCAGATTTTACGTTTTGTGTTTTACTAGCCCAACCCTTATTATTTAGCATCTAAACACTTCTTATCAGACTTGGGCTTAGTTTAAGTGTTTAACATAATGTAAGAGGTTATAAATACCTCAGGGAAAACATTCTTTAGGAGCTTTTGATTAAGTGAAATTATGATTTGTTTTCTTTCGAGAAAACTTTGCTATTATGTGCAAGTTGCATCAAGAAATTGAGAGAATTCATCCTAAGGTAAATTCCTTGTGATATTCAATCAATTTTTATTCTATCTTTTCCCTACTGTCTACGTTTCCAAGGACAGGTTTCCTGGAGGTTTAGCAGGGAAGGTTTTTTCTTTTTATCTTAAATCTTGTTTTCTATCAAAATGTGTGCCTGGAGTTTCTAGATCTTTATATCCACTGGATTTCGCATCAGTATTGCCCCATAGGGATTGTGTAATCAAGTACCAATTCTCAAACCTAGCAAATATCTAAGCTGCCAAATAAAAAAAATTGTAGAATAAAAAAAAAATCTAAGTGCAACTCTAATCAAATCTAAGTTGAAATAATCCTAACTAACAATCTTGGGGTGCAAGTAATCAATAGGCAATGGGAAAAAATAAACAAAAGATGAGATATTAAGGTTCCTATTCAACTAGTTGTTCTTATGAGTATTTCTATGAATTAAATTGATGAAGGGATTTTCTATTCTAATTAACACCTAAGTATTCTTACACATGAGTATTCTTTCTACAAGCCTCTCTAAGCTTACAATCGAATAATGTTTTGCTAGCCTTTCCAAGCTTCACAAATGAGTAGCATTTTCCTAACCTCTCCAAGCTTTACACTGACCACTACTAGTTCCAGATACAAATGATGAGAATGAAGTATTTTGTTTGTACACTCACACTAACTTTCTCAATAGAGGATGAACTATAAAGTGCTTTGTGTGAAACTTCTCTAAATTCTCAAAGAGAGAATATGTTTATTACATATCAGAAAAGAAGATTTTCTTATATTTTGAAGTTACAATAAGTAACTTTCTGGTGTTCTAGACAGTTGAGAAGTATAAAGAAAGAAAGGAAGCTCTTTTACATGGAAAGTATTCAAACATTCTAACTATTCTTTCTTTAATTTCTAGCCTTATATAGACTTCGAGATATGACCATTAAAGCTTGTAGGCCTTGATCCTTATGATTGTTTTGTCTCTTGGTCTATAACTAGATAGAGAAGAAATAGCCTTTCTTTTTCCCATTCTTCAAAACTTGCATAGAAGTAGAAAAGTAGCCGTTTGTTGGTTTGCCAACTATTCAGACTTATCAACACCTCTTCTGCATCTTGTCAAATCACCTTTTTGACTTTTTGAATTTGTCTATCAAAGCATGCAGAGGAAGCTTTGAAGGTGTAATACTTCATGAGAAGCATGTCTCTGAAGATTTCCCTTCTGGACAAGATCATCTTTCTAAATGAATAATATTCGCTCTTGAGCCACCGTTTTCCCTTCCCTTCTGATGTTGCAGTTTTATCTTTCTAAACCTTCTTTCTTGTTTCTTACATGATACCTAAGAGAAGTATACAAAGCATATATTCCATATCAAGTACATTCAATTCAGTGTACCAATGGATAATCCTGACTTTGAAGATTCTCAATCATATAACGCACATAATTCACAAAGAAACATTTCTAGAAATAATTCGTTTATATATATAGCAGGATTAGTTTAAATTCTAATTTGATATCCATCAAAACCTTAATTCTCATTTCGGTTTACAACCACAGAACGGTTTCTCAAGGCTATTGGAGCTAACAATCTCCCCCTTTTTAATGATGGAAAATCAATATTTAAGAAAAGTTCTTGTTAAATACAAATGAGCATGAATTGTTGTTCAGAGAAAATAACTTTCCGAAGAGAGATTGACACTCATACTATCAAAAACATTGAATCCTTCTTATATTATTCTAAGTAAAAGTGCAAGGGACTCTTTTGTCATATATAATTATCATTGAAGCATAATGAAGTTTCTAATTATATCAAAGCAACAGTTCAAATAGATCAAATCAGATTTGAATAATCAGAAAGATTACATAGCAAGAAATTATATTCATCCATATTCCATAATCTTTTATCAGAATAATCTCAAAGTGCCTAAGCAACTTTCATCTAAAATAGTTTGAATATCATAGCAGGTATTAGAGCAACTATCAGAGCATTTAATAACTTCACATATCATATCAAATAATAACTCACAAATAATATAGTTGCAGTAGAAATTAATCAAGAGATATGAAAGCATAAGTGATGGAGAAATAAATATAGCTAAGCATAAATTGTAACTAAACTGTAAGCTAATGATAAGGTGTTGAAGCAGGAATAAAGTAAATAGATGTTTCTGAAATGCAAAAAAAGAAAAGAAGTGAATCCTAAAAACTAATGTATGCAAAAGTTTTTCTTTATGCTTTCTCCCCATCAGTGTATGCTCTATGCTCCCCCTCAACTCGGACTTTTTTGAAATATCTTCTCCCCCTTTGACATTATGAAAAAAATGTGGGATCATGGAGGAACCATCAATGATTGCCTTTTCCTTTCTAAAGAGTCTTCAGAATCTGTAGCAAGAGTGTTTCAAGCTTAACTAATCTGCTGTCAATCCTTCCTTGATGGGCTTGAAGTTCGTAACATCCTCCCGAAATACAGTACTATGCTTAAGTCATAGTACCATACTTAGGAGTTGTTACTATTACCTAAGCAGACCTTTTCTGATAGCAACTTCAGTCGTCTTTGAAACTTCTCGAGCTATTTGGAGATAATACGGAAATAGGAGTGAGAATTTTAAATTCTCAGTAGGATTCACTAAAAAATTCCATGCTATGTCATAATTATTATCTCCAGCTGCTTCGGTTTATTAAAAAAACATGTTATACAAATGGTTCCGTTTTATAGTTTGAAAACATATGGTCCGAAGTAGAATTAATTTTACTCAGGCACTTTTTAAACATAGTAAGGATTCAAGTATAGGTATAACAATATTTCATAATAATAATAAATAATAATATCGATAACAAGAGCCTACTTACAATGTCATAATGATGATAATAACAAACATTATTTGTGTATATGTACTGTTC
This sequence comes from Pterocarpus santalinus, assembly GCA_031439595.1. Taxonomy (NCBI): domain Eukaryota; kingdom Viridiplantae; phylum Streptophyta; class Magnoliopsida; order Fabales; family Fabaceae; genus Pterocarpus; species Pterocarpus santalinus. The sequence continues at coordinate 27,530,539 of CM062529.1, forward strand.
TTCATAAAATCATGCATATGCAAATATGTTCACTTGAATTCAGGCAAAATGCACTTGTGTTTCTTTAACTTTCTTTAACTTCCTTTCCTTGGCACACCTAAGCGTTACGTATCATCGTCCCTAGGGTGCTTGCACATATTTGAATCTTTAGTCTTTATTGCCCTTGAGTAGTCTGATCTACGAGTGAGTTTAACTCATGACCATCGTCATATAGTACTGACCCGCAAAAGGACCCACGTGCCTCTAGGTCAGAGGGACTCAGTTGGCCATCTGCCTCCAATATAGAGGGACCCAAAAGTTTTAGCTGCCTTCACCGGGAAGGACCCATTGTGCAACTGCCTTCGAGTAAATAGACCCATATCTTTATCTTTTAACTGCCTTCACCTGGAGGGACCCAAATAACTGCCTCTAAGTGAAGGGATCTCATATATTCTTCCTTTATTCATATGCAAATATGCATGCTCTCATAAGAATAATTCATGATCATATCATTCATAATTGTATGACTATTCACCTTTGATTATGCATGTGAATGCTCTACATTTTTGTACATGACTCACATTTTACTTTAATCATATTTGCATGTATGATTATCATAGTCAACACATATACTTACTCATAATTTTAAATTCATAAATAATCAACTTGACTGGTAAAAACTATCAATCCATTAATCTTGCACATTCTGCTGGAAATTCAACAGTATAACGGATCGAGTTCGCTTTTTCATGAATAGTGCCAGTACTCAGAAAATCAATTTTTCAGGAAAAACATAACATTTCATCCACAATTTCAATCATCAATCTCATAGGAACAATTGTTGCATTTAACACATAGTTGTTGTCCCAGCACATTCATTCAACCCGGTTTTTGTAAATCAAGCTAAAATTTCTATTTAATTTATCTAGACCTAATTTTGGATATGTTAGAATGTTATGTGTCTATTTTTTAACCTCTTTGGTTCCATCTAATTTTGATAAATACAGCTCAAGTTATTTAAGTTTTATCCCGGCCTGCCCTGTAGCCAGCCATAATTACACACTTAAAAGTAAAAATCGACCAAAAATCGAAAACCAGTTCAAATCATATGAAACTGGTATCATATTAAAGCTAACAGGACAAGATTTTATTTGCAATAAGTTCCATTTAATTTTATTTAGTAGAGCTCGAGTTATAAGTCTCGATATTTGACCTTCCTGAACTACCTTGTTTTGGCTGGTTTGGACATAAGGTAATTTCTTTGAACCACTGGGCACAAACGATATTGTATCTAACTCTAAAATTTTTATTAGATGTTCTTCTATGTGTAAGACTTCTAAAAAAGTTGGTTTCATTTGATTCCAAGTGGTATAGGGCAAGTTTTGCCCTAAAAACCTAGTCTACATAGAATCAAACTCAAAAATCTAGGTCAAAATTCCAAAATTCATATCTTTCTCAATGCTAATCCAATGGCCTTATATCATATATGTATGGAAAGCCCTGAATGTCTAGTTTAAATAGTTTCATCAAATTTAAATGGCTGTAGCCAGAGCCGTACACTCCGCCGTGCGGACTGCCGAGGGATTTTGGTCTTCCAGCCCCTCCCTGCATCCTACTTTCACTCCTTTTCACTTCTAAATCAGTTTTAAACACAAAAACAGCCAACAAATCAGTCAAAGATCATCATATTCATTCAATCATCACATCAAGAAGTAAGAAACAAAAGCCCCAAATCAGTCACCCATATCGAAGAAGACAAGAATAACGTTGAGTCTCTACCTTCTTGTATGTGATCTTGCTGGTTTTTGGAGTTTGGATTGATGGAACCCTATCAAGCTTGAAGGTTTGATGGAGTAGGTTGATTGAGAGGAGAAGGGAAGAAGAAGGCTGAAGCAAGGAGAGGAGGAGACGCAAATCAGCATGGAGTGAAGGGAGAAAATCTGATTCAAACATAAAAAAGGGTAGTTGGAATTGTGAGTTTTGATTGGCTGAAATTTTGTAGTTAAAGCTCAGCCATATCTGCCTCTTTTGTGGCCTTGGTGTCCCCACCAATGTAGAGTTAAATGGTTGAGTATTCAGCCTTGAGTCATAGGGTTTAGGGTGTATAATTCTATTGATTCGGTTTCGACAGTTTAAAACACCGTAATCTTACCGATTTCCTGTAAATCGGTAAATCATTTTAAGAAAATTCCTATGAAATCTCTTATACCTCTAACCTAATTCCCTCATATCTAAACTCAATTAATTGCTAATTAATTGATCCTAAATAAATATTTAGTCGAATTTTAATTAACTTCAATTATTCGATAAAAATCAAACGACTAGGCAAAAAATGATAAAAATTCCGGTGGATGTTATATTACCACTTTCCTAAAAAAATTTTTGTCGTCAAAATTTTTTCACAAAACTAACTATTTATTGCTATAAGAGTTTAATAAAAAGTTTGTATTTGAGACATAGAAAGTTGATAAGCATAGGTGAAGAAAATACAGTAAACCTAGTTATATAATTTAACATAACACAATCGATCAAGAGGAAGTCCTTATTCCCAGGTTAGTTCTAATTTCACTTCAACCTCTTTGGGAAGTTAGCTCTTCCAGCATTCAAGGTGAAAACCCTTCTTGGATATTACGGCTTAGGAATAGGTAGCTGATGGCCGGGGCACTCTCTAATCATGTGTCCTGGCTTTCCACACTTAAAGCATATCTTCTGCCTAGCCAAGCAAAGCCTTCCTCCATGATATTTTCCACATTTTGAACATTCTTGCTTCATGCTTGACCTTTGCAGCTGCTTACCTTCATTTCCATTGGGTTGAAATGACTTCTTTGGTGGTGGAATATGCTGAAACTCCTAGTCTTCAAGTGCCAGCCTCTTTCCACAAACATCCATCCTAGTATTAGCGAGCTTCTTATTATATTCTTCAACTAATTGGCTTGTGTTTGCTAATGTAGCAAAATCTCTTGTCTCCATTGGCCCCACCGAGGCCAAAACATCCGCTTTTAGTCCTCTTTCAAATTTGATGCATTTCCAATTTTCATCAGGGTTGTGCTGATAAATGGTGGAAAATTTACAGAGTTCTTCGAACTTAGCAATATACTCTGAAACACTCATGTTTCCTTGTTGAAGCTTCATAAACTCTAATTCCTTAGCGTTTCGTACAGATGTAAGGAAATACTTCTGATAAAATGCCTCCTTGAATATGTCCCATGTGATAACAACTCGGGGTTCTTCCAACAGCCTCTTCGCACCATTCCACCAAAACTCGGTGTCTGCTTCCAACATATAAGTGGCAAAGGCCACTTTCTGTTGATCAGTGCAGGCCAAGACAGAAAAGACCTTCTCCATTGCTTTGACCTACTCCTCAGCTTTATTTAGGTCAAAAGCTCCTCGAAAGCTAGGTGGATTCGCTTTTCTGAACTCAGCAAATTTAAGATAGTCCAGGTCTGCTCCTGAGCCATGTGGATTTCCCCTACGGCCGGCCTCGGGCTGCCTACCCAGCTGGTCCATCATCTGATGAGCTGCAGCAGCCTATTCCTGCATTTATGAGCCATTTTGGAACACCCTAATAAACCCATACTACGCTTAAGTCGTATTACGGCATTTTATTAGTTGTTACTTATGCTCGTGGAAAATTAAACTTCACTTAAAATTAAATTACGCGAAAAATATGGTAGGATTGTTTTTTTTTTTTTGAAATACATCGTTGCTTTGCAGCGTTTTGAAAAGTAAAGTCTTGAGCGAGAAGTCAGATAAAGAAAGAGCGTGTCGCATAAGATACTTAACCCAATCTCATAAAACAAGAGAAAGACAAATAAATAGTAATTCACAAATACATTGCATTACATAACTAATCATTACATCCATGAGGGTTCATAATATTTATATACATACATGTATATCATAGCATTACATCGAAGAAAGCTCATGGTCATGCCATGATCCAAATACTAAACGGAACTTAAATTGACATCATTCGTCACAAAAAGGAATGTATACGGCAACTACAAGTCCAAATCAACATTGTTTGGCATCCCTCATCTTACGTCTGCTCGTAGTGCGGTGGCTCCAAGCTCCACTCCATCGGATGTGCCAACAAAATATGGTGATGATGCGGAAAAGCAACTAGAGTAAGAAATAAGATTTCTCAGTAGGACTCGAACCCGACACGGAGGTGTCATCGTCATCATCCCAGCCACTTCGATTTTATAATGAAAACAGTGAGCATGTATGATGTTCAATTCCTAGGTTTTCGAAAACATGAATATCCGAAGTAGATTCAATTTTAACATACTCTCTCTAATCATTTACATCATAACATACATAGGCATAAGTAAAATCACATAAAATATGCATGACTATGCTATAAGCTTCTCTTAACTTTTTCTCTTTAAGGGTTTGGATCGAAAGTCCCTTTTCTTTACCTTTCTTAACTTGACTTATCTTAAGTCCTTTTCTTTTCACCCACTAAACATAAGTGGTAATGAGCTCATACCGTGGTCGTCGCCACCATAAAATTTCGGTACTTACACTAGCTGGGTCATGACATGACTCATGTGAGTCGTGGGTGAGGGGAACTTACTTTGGGTCACCTTCCCTTTTGAAGGATCACGCCCTTAGTTTACTTTATCTTCTTATTAAGACTTATGATGCAAAATTATTTTAATTCTTTTCCACATTTGGGTGTTACGTATCGCCGTCCCCAAATGTGATTCCTTTATCACATATCATTAAGCATCATATCCTCAACATATCATCTTCATACCATCATCATTATATCATATCATCATCATCATGATCATCATCATATCATGTTCATGTCATCACTATCATCATCATATCATTGTCATCATATTGATACATAGAAGCATACATATCACACAAAGTCTTATGAGCTTAGCTTAGTAAATTTGGTGCAAGCTTTTAATTGAGGTTGCCTCTCATATAAATTCTTTTATTAGGCCTAGGGCTAATCTTATCTATTATCCTCTTTAAAACTTTTTATGTTGAATTATGAAGGTTTTACAATACTTAATGTAAGGGTATTAAGGTCTTAAAGCTTATTCTTCATTAACCTTTAACTTTTACCCTAACCAGTTTTACTCTTACAGAGGGACAGTAACTTCAAAAATTCACCATAATTTCATCCTTTACTCTTTTATTTCGAATTTTGGTGTGTTTATACTTCTCTAAGTATATTTTTAAACAAAAGAAACCCCACTCAAAAATTCATTTTGTAGCTTTAGTTATGCACATTTTATTCTGACTGTTCAGACTTGAAAGTTCATCTCGGGTCAATGAATTTTAAACATTACTGTGAACTCCTCACAAGGAATCTGACAAAACTGTTTTATTGGAATGTTCCTCTATGTCTTAGCTTTCTAAAAAACTTGGTCTCACTAAAAAAGGTTCTATATAACTTGAGTTATGCACGTTTTATCACCTACTGCCCGAACAGAAACCCATCCGGGAACAGCAGGTTTTGAAAATTCATATCTCTCTCGTTTTAAGGCCAAATCACACATATTTTATATGTATAAAAAGCTCTATGAGTCTATTTTCATATAAAATTAGTTTCGTTCCATTTTGAGTTATATCAAAGAAGTTATTGGTTGTGCCATACATACTGCCAGAATTTTCCAGTTTCCACGATTTTGTTTTTAATGAGTTTTCTTGTAAAAATATCAAGTCTTTTCTTTAAGTGACCATTTTACACTTCCAAACCATCTTTAAACTTTGAGATCTTGGTAAAAATCAATATTTTGAGTTCTAAAAAGTTGGGTTCAACATAAAACAAAATGCACAACCAAAGTCATTTCCAAGAAAAGAGCAAAAATTCCAAACAACTTCACATAATGAAAACATGGCCATGAGGCCTTTAGAGCAAGTCCTAAAATCACCTAGCTATGAAGAGCTTCGGAGTTTTAGAGCTTAATAAAACATAGAAGAGAAAGGGGTTAGAGTCACTACCAAATGAGTTTCTTGAGGAGTTGAAAGAGTTGATGGGTTGGAGATGACCTCCTCCTTCTTGAGCTTGATGATGAGGCTAAGTAAGTGTTTGTTTTTGTTTCTTCAAGAACCAAAAAGGGTGGTCCTTGAAGGGCTTTGAGAATGGTGGTGGAAATGAGGTGAGTTAGAGTAGGAAAACAAGAAGAACAAGAAGGAGATTAGGAAGAACAAGGAGGGGTTTAGAGAGAGGTGAGAGCTTTGTGTCTTGGTAGGGGAAATGAAAAATGAAATGAGGGGGGAGAGAGGTGGGCTGGTTGGCGAAAAAGGGAAGGGAGAGAGTGATGTGATTTTGCTTCTTTTGCAAGCCAAGAGGCTAGGAACCATGGGATAAAAGGGTGGGTTGTGTTTTCCTTGAGTCTTGGTACTTGGGTAAAGACCATTTTGTGTTTTCTCAAGTGGTTAAAAGCAAGGACCCCTCTTGGAATTGGCTTGATTGAATGAGATCACTCCAAGTGGCATAATCCTAAGGGAAAAAGGTACTTCTCTTGTCTAGACTAAAGAGATGCTACTAATATAGACCATTGATCTAAGAGTACATGATGAGAAGACAAATAAATGGTTGGATTTTGCTCTTATCCTTGGCCAAGATTTGGTGCATCAATTAAGAGAAATTTTTTTAAATCTTCAAAGCTATTAGAATTACCTAAGTTGTAGATTCAATTTGATTAGTTAAATTGCTCTTTAACCGATTTCGGTTAATTACACTTTTAAGATGTTTTTTCTCTAAAAGAATTGACCTTATAAATTATGTAATTAGGGTGTAAGAATTAATCTATCTCAATCGATTAAGGTAGAACAATTGTCTTGTACTTAATTAATAAGATTAGATTAGCTTAATTAGATTTCTAAGTTATGACTTAATGAGGTTCGAGTAATTAGGTTTTAACTAAAACATTTAGTATGTTATGATTAATCATTGACTTGACTCAATTTACTAAGCTTTTGCTCATCGAGATTAGCCGATTAGTTCTCAGTTAATCGTTAACCTCTCTAATTAGCTAGGGTCACTGAGCTAATTAGTTTAGACAAAAATTGGGGATGTTACAATCTCCCTTTCTTAAAAAGAATTTTGCCCTCAAAATTCGTTACCTGTAAACAGGTCGGGGCTAGGCATGCCCTAGATGCAGTTCTTTGCAAAATGCCCAGACTATCCACATTTGAAGTAGACATTTTGTCCGGCGTAGCAAATCCCTTTGTGTTGTTTCTCACACTTTGGGCAGGTGGGATTCATTGCAGGCTTCGGGGGCTGGTCGGCGGGTCTTGGAGGGTTGGCGGAGGGCTCTTGTGGCTGGTTGCCCTTGGATCCTTCACTGTAGTAGGGCTTCTTTTGCAGGGGCTCGTTCGGGGGTTGCTCTTGAGACGCCTGTCTCCTCTTACGAGCCTCCGATCTTTGGATTGCCAACTTTCGATTACATTCTTCTACTACACGACTCTTATTAACAAGTGCTGCATAGTTCCTTATCTCCAATGGAGCCACTGATGCCAGAATGTCAGCCCGTAATCCTCCCTCATACTTCATGCATTTCCAATGCTCATTCGGGTTCCGCTGATATAACGTAGAAAACTTACACAGCTCCTTAAACTTCGCTGTGTATTCGGCAATGCTCATACCTCCTTGGTAGAGCCTTAGGAACTCCATTTCCTTTGCATTCCTTACGGACATCGGGAAGTACTTCTCATAAAAAGCCACCTTGAAGGCATCCCATGTGATCTCCCTCTGATCACTTTCCATCAAGCTTTTCGCTCCTTTCCACCAGAACTCAGCATCCGCCTTCAACATGTAAGTGGCAAAGGCAATCTTTTAGGTATCTGAGCAAGCTAGCATGGAGTAGATCTTCTCAATCTCTTTGATCCATTCGTCGGCCTCGTCAGGGTTGAAAGTCCCCTTGAAACTGGGCGGGTTCGCTTTACGAAACTCCGAGAACTTCTGATACTCGGCATCAGCTCCATTACCACCAACAAACTCTTTGGATCTTCGATTCAGCTGGTCCATCATATGCTCAGCAGCTGTAGCTTGAGCTTGCATTGCATTTGCCATCTGCTGGAAAGTCCTCATGAACTCGGCAAGGTTCGCGCTGTTGCTGTTCGCGTTGGAGGTACGTTTGCGAGTTGCCATTAGTTCCTAAACACACCATACAAAGATATCGAGTTGATCAGGCCCAACATTAAGCATAAGCATGGCAGCAACTAAAGGCAATCTCACATGACGGTCCAGCATTCTAAGCCCTACATCCCATCATACAGACAAGATCCATAGCATGACTTAACATAGCGCACGTAGAGTTATGCTTGGAAGCATAGTCAGTCCAACCTCAGGCTTTAACAGGATGAACTGCTCTGATACCATAATGTAACACCCTAATAAACCCATACTACGCTTAAGTCGTATTACGGCGTTTTATTAGTTGTTACTTATGCTCGTGGAAAATTAAACTTCACTTGAAATTAAATTACGCGAAAAATATGGTAGGATTGTTTTTTTTTTGAAATACGTCGTTGGTTTGCAGCGTTTTGAAAAGTAAAGCCTTGAGCGAGAAGTCAGATAAAGAAAGAGCGTGTCGCATAAGATACATAACCCAATCTCATAAAACAAGAGAAAGACAAATAAATAGTAATTCACAAATATATTGCATTACATAACTAATCATTACATCCATGAGGGTTCATAATATTTATATACATACATGTATATAATAGCATTACATCGAAGAAAGCTCATGGTCGCGCCATGATCCAAATACTAAACACAACTTAAATTGATATCATTCATCACAAAAAGGAATGTATACGGCAACTACAAGTCCAAATCAACATTGTTTGGCATCCCTCATCTTACGTCTGCTCGTAGTGTGGTGGCTCCAGGCTCCACTCCATCGGATGTGCCAACAAAATCTGGTGATGATGCGGAAAAGCAACTAGAGTGAGAAATAAGATTTCTCAGTAGGACTCGAACCCAACACGGAGGTGTCATCGTCATCGTCCTAGCCACTTCGGTTTTATAATGAAAACAGTGAGCATGCATGAGGTTCAGTTCCTACGTTTTCGAAAACATGAATATCCGAAGTGGATTCAATTTTAACATACTCTCTCTAATCATTTATATCATAACATACATGAGCATAAGTAAAATCACATAAAATATGCATGACTGTGCTATAAGCTTCTCTTAACTTTTTCTCTTTAAGGGTTTGGACTGAAGTCCCTTTTCTTTTCCTTTCTTAACTTGACTTATCTTAAGTCCTTTTCTTTTCACCCACTAAACATAAATGGTCATGAGCTCATACCATGGCCGTCGCCACCATAAAATTTCGGTACTTACATTAGCTGGGTCATGCCATGCCTTATGTAAGCCCTATCCCCTATACTCACACTAGCTGGGTCATGCCGTACCTCATGTGAGTTGTGGGTGAGGGGAACTTACTTTAGGTCACCTTCCCTTTTGAAAGATCACATCCTTAGTTTACTTCATCTTCTTATTAAGACTTATGATGCAAAATTATTTTAATTCTTTTCCACATTTGGGCGTTACGTATCGCCGTCCCCAAATGTGATTCCTTTATCATATGTCATTAAGCATCATATCCTCAACATATCATCTTCATACCATCATCATTATATCATATTATCATCATCATATCATATCATCATCATCATTATCATATCATCATCATCATGATCATCATCATATCATGTTCATGTCATCACTATCATCATCATATCATTGTCATCATATTGATACATAGAAGCATACATATCACACAAAGTCTTATGAGCTTAGCATAGTAAATTTGGTGCAAGCTTTTAATTGAGGTTGCCTCTCATATAAATTCTTTTATTAGGCCTAGGGCTAATCTTATCTATTATCCTCTTTAAAACTTTTTATATTGAATTATGAAGGTTTTACAATACTTAATGTAAGGGTATTAAGGTCTTAAAGCTTATTCTTCATTAACCTTTAACTTTTACCCTAACCGGTTTTACTTTTATAGTGGGACAGTAACTTCAAAAATTCACCATAATTTGATCCTTTACTCTTTTATTTAAAATTTTCGTATGTTTATACTTCTCTGAGTCTATTTTTAAACAAAAGAAACCTCACTCAAAAATTCATTTTGTAGCTTGAGTTATGCACATTTTATTCTGACTGTTCAGACTTGAAAGTTCATCTCGGGTCAGTGACTTTTAAACATTACTGTGAACTCCTCACAAGGAATCTGCCAAAACTGTTTTATGAGGATGTTCCTCTATGTCTTAGCTTTCTAACAAACTTGGTATCACTCAAAAAGGTTCTGTATAACTTGAGTTATGCACGTTTTATCATCTACTGCCCGAACAAAAACCCATCCGGGAACAGCAGGCTTTGAAAATTCATATCTCTCTCGTTTTAAGGCCAAATCACACATATTTTATATGTATAAAAAGCTCTATGAGTCTATTTTCATTAAAATTAGTTTTGTTCCATTTGAAGTTATAGCAAAGAAGTTATTGGTTGTGCCATACAGATTGCCAGAATTTTCCAGTTTCCACGGTTTTGTTTTTAATGAGTTTTCTTGTAAAAATATCAAGTCTTTTCTTTAAGTGACCATTTTACACTTCCAAACCATCTTTAAACCTTGAGATCTTGGTAAAAATCAATATTTTGAGTTCTAAAAAGTTGGGTTCAACATAAAACAAAATGCACAACCAAAGTCATTTCCAAGAAAAGAGCAAAAATTCCAAACAACTTCACATAATGAAAACATGGCCATGAGGCCTTTAGAGCAAGTCCTAAAACCACCTAGCTATGAAGAGCTTAGGAGTTCTGGAGCTTAATAAAACATAGAAGAGAAAGGGGTTAGAGTCACTACCAAATGAGTTTCTTGAGGAGTTGAAAGAGTTGATGGGTTGGAGATGACCTCCTCCTTCTTGAGCTTGATGATGGGGCTAAGTAAGTGTTTGTTTTTGTTTCTTCAAGAACCAAAATGGGTGGTCCTTGAAGGGCTTGTTAGAATGGTGGTGGAAATGAGGTGAGTTAGAGTAGGAAAACAAGAAGAGTAAGAAGGAGATTAGGAAGAACAAGGAGGGGTTTAGAGAGAGATGAGAGCTTTGTGTCTTGGGAGGGGAAATGAAAAATGAAATGAGGGGGGAGAGAGGTGGGCTGGTTGACGCAAAAGGGAAGGGAGAGAGTGATGTGATTTTGCTTCTTTTGCAAGCCAAGAGGCTAGGAACCATGGGATAAAAGGGTGGGTTGTGTTTTCCTTGAGTCTTGGTACTTGGGTAAAGACCATTTTGTGTTTTCTCAAGTGGTTAAAAGCAAGGACCCCTCTTGGGATTGGCTTGATTGAATGAGATCACTCCAAGTGGCATAATCCTAAGGGAGAAAGGTACTTCTCTTGTCTAGACTAAAGAGATGCTACTAATATAGACCATTGATCTAAGAGTGCATGATGAGAAGGCAAATAAATGGTTGGATTTTGCTCTTATCCTTGGCCAAGATTTGGTGCATCAATTAAGAGAAATTTTTTTAAATCTTCAAAGCTATTAGAATTACCTAAGTTGTAGATTCAATTTGATTAGTTAAATTGCTCTTTAACCGATTTCGGTTAATTACACTTTTAAGATGTTTTTTCTCTAAAAGAATTGACCTTATAAATTATATAATTAGGGTGTAAGAATTAATCTATCTCAATCGATTAAGGTAGAACAATTGTCTTGTACTTAATTAATAAGATTAGATTAGCTTAATTAGATTTCTAAGTTATGACTTAATGAGGTTCGAGTAATTAGGTTTTAACTAAAACATTTAGTATGTTATGATTAATCATTGACTTGACTCAATTTACTAAGTTTTTGCTCATCGAGATTAGCCGATTAGTTCTCAGTTAATCGGTAACCTCTCTAATTAGCTAAGGTCACTAAGCTAATTAGTTTAGACAAAAATTGGGGATGTTACACATTTCATGCATCGTGCCCATAAAATTAGTAGGATCTTTTGGAGTAGGTATAGTTCATGGCCTACCACGCCCCCTCGAAGCCATTAGTTCCTAATCACACACAACAAAACATTGAGTTGATCAGGCTCAATAGTAAGTTAAGTGTGACAGCAACTAATAACATTCACAGTTAGGCAGTCATGCATATCTAATTTCCTATATCTTATCTGAGCAGATAAGATTTGTCACATGACATTTTCTAAGGACTCCAGAGTGCACTGGAAATATAGTCAGTCCAAATCCTCAGGTCCAGGGAGGACCGAACTACTCTAATACCATTTTGTAACAACCTCCCGAAATATAGTACTATGCTTAAGTCATAGTACCATATTCAGGCGTTGTTACTATTACCTGAGCGGACCCTTTTTGACAACAATTTCAGCCGTCTTTGAAACTTTTTGAGCTATCTGGAGATAATATGAAAATAGGAGTGAGAATTTTAAATTCTCAGTAGGATTTACTAAAAAATTCCATGTTGTGTCATCTTTATTATCTCCAGCTGTTTCGGTTTATTAAAAAAAGTGAACATGTTATACAAATGGTTCCATTTTATAGTTTGAAAATATATGGTCCGAAGCAAAGTTAATTTTACTCAAGCACTTTTTAAGCAGAGTAAGGATTCAAGTATCGGTATAACAATATTTCATAATAATAATAATAATATCGACAACAAGAGCCTACTTGCAATGTCATAACGATGATAATAACAAACATTATTTATGTGTATGTACTGTTCTTCATAAAATCATGCATATGCAAATATGTTCACTTGAATTCAAGCAAAATGCACTTGTGTTTCTTTAACTTTCTTTGACTTCCTTTCCTCGGCACACCTAGTCGTTACGTATCGCTGTCCCTAGGGTGCTTGCATATGTTTGAATCTTTAGTCTTTATTGCCCTTGAGTAGTCTAATCTAGGAGTGAGCTCAACTCATGATCGTCATCACATAGTACTGACCCGCAAGGGGACCCACGTGCCTTTAGGTCGGACAGACTCAGTTGGCCATCTGCCTTCAACATAAAGGGACCCAAAAGTTTTAGTTGCCTTCACCAGGAGGGACCCATTGTGCAATTGCCTCCAAGTGAAGGGACCTACATCTTTAACTACTTTCACCTGGAGGGACCCAAATAACCGCCTCCAAGTGAAGGGATCTCATGTATTCTTCCTTCATTCATATGCAAATATGCATATTCTTATAAGAATAATTCATGATCATGTCATTCATAATTGTATGATTGTTCACCTTTGATTATGCATGTAAATGCTCTACATTTTTGTACATAACTCACATTATACTTTAATAATATTTGCATGCATGATTATCATAGTCACCACATATACTTACTCATAATTTTAAACTCATAAATAATCAACCTGACTGGTAAAAACTATCAATCCATTAATCTTGCACGTTCTGCCGAAAATTCGGCAGCAAAACGGATCGAGTCCGCTTTCCTATGAATAGTGCCAATACTCAGAAAATCAATTTGTCAGGAAAAACATAACATTTCATCCACAATTTCAATCATCAATCTCATAGGAACAATTGTTGCATTTAACACATAGTTGCTGTCCCAGCACATTCATTCAACCCGATTTTTGTAAATCAAGCTAAAATTTCTATTTAACTCATCTGGATGTAAATTTTGGATATGTTAGAGTGTTATGTGTCTATTTTCTAACCTCTTTGGTCCCATCTAATTTTGATAAATATAGCTCAAGTTATTTAAGTTTTATTCCAGCCTGCCTTGTAGCTGGATAAAATTACACACTTAAAAGTAAAAATCCACCAAAAATCAAAAACTAGTTCAAATCATACGAAATTGGTATCATATTAAAGCTAATAGGAAAGATTTGCAACAAGTTCCATTTAATTTGCTTTAGTAGAGCTTGAGTTATAAGTCCTGATATTTGACCTTCCTGAACCGCCCTATTTTGGCCCGGTTTGGACATAGGGCAATTTCTTTGAACCACTGGACATAAACGGTATAGTATCTAACTCTGAAATTTGTATCAAATGTTCTCCTATATGTAAGATTTCTAAAAAAGTTAGTTTCATTCAATTCCAAGTTGTATAGGGCAAGTTTTGCACTGAAAACCCTAGTTTGTGTATAATTAAACTCAAAAACCTAGGTCAAACTTCCAAAATTCATATCTCTCTCAATACTAATCCAATGGTCTAATATCATATATGTATGGAAAGCCCTGAATGTCTAGTTTCATATAAAAATAGTTTCATCAAATTTAAATGGCTGTAGCTAGAGATGTACACTTTGCCGTACGGACTGCCATGGGATTTTGGTCTTCCAGCCCCTCCCTATATCCTACTCTCACTCCGTTTCACTTCTAAATCGTTTTAAACACAACAACAGCCAACAAATCAGCCAAAGATCATCATATTCATTCAATCATCACATTAAGAAGTAAGAAACAAAAGCCTAAAATCAGTCAGCCATATCCAAGAAGACAAGAATAAGGTTGAATCTCTACCTTCTTGTATGTGATCTTGCGGGTTTTTGGAGTTTGGATTGATGGAAGCTTATCAACCTTGAAGGTTTGATGGAGTAGGTTGAGAGGAGAAGGGAAGAAGAAGGATGAAGCAAGGAGAGAAGGAGGCACAAATCAGCATGGAGTGAAGGGAGAAAATCTGATTCAAACATAAAAAGGGGTAGTTGGAATTATGAGTTTTGATTGGTTGAAATTTTGTGGTTAAAGCTCAGCCATATCTCCCTCTTTTGTGGCCTTGGTGGTGCCACCAATGTAGGGTTAAATGGCTGAGTATTCAACCTTAAGTAATAGGCTTTAGGGTGTATAATTCTATTGGTTCAGTTTCGACAGTTTAAAATACCGCAATCTTACCGATTTCCTTTAAATCGGTAAATCATTTTAAGAAATTTCCTATGAAATCTCTTATACTTCTAACCTAATTCCCTCATATCTAAACTCAATTAATTGATCCTAAATAAATATTTAGTCGAATTTTAATTAACTTCAATTATTCGATAAAAATCAAACGACTAGGCGAAAAACGATAAAAATTCCGGTGGATGTTACAAAGTTCAGCCTGATTGGCCATGATAGTATGTTGATTTGCCAGGATTAGATCCATCTGGAATTTAGTAGAATTTAGAAGAACTTCAGTAGATGAAACATCTCCAGAAGGCGCTTTCTCAATGTGCTGACTGTGACTAGCAGCAGATTATTAGGGCTCAGAAATAGGAGGAGTGGCTGTTCTGTCATATATGGGTGTAGAGGTTAGCGGTAGCAATGTCTGTCTAGTGACAGGAGTAGCAGGAAATTCTTGAGAAGTAGTGGTAGTCGTAGGTTAAGGCATTGGAGTGCTCTGAGGTACAAGCTCAAATTTAGCTACAATAGGTCTAGACTCTGGTTCTACACTAGAACAGGTGTCCTTTCTTGTGTAGGTTCGGTCAGCTGAATTAATGATTGTTCTTGATTCAAGGGAACCAAGGGTAGGCTTGAAGGTTGGATGATAGGCTGTGATGAGCTTCTTGCAGACTCCTCTAAAGGCTGAACAACTCTTCTCCTTTCAGATGGTGGATTAACATCTTCAATGATAATGAAATCTTGTTCGACCTCTAAAGAAGTAGAATGAGCTTCTTATACCTCTGGCCGAGGCACCAACTCGAGTAGCTTTGTCTTTTTGCCTTTGTAGCCATGCATCTATTCTCAGCCTATCCTGAGCGGCTTCAAGCAAGGCTCTTCTAATAGGAGAGGGAAAAGATTCACCAGAAGGTTGTACAAGGGCTTTCCTAACGGGCTTCTTACCTTTTCTTCTGATTTTAGGGTCCTTATCTTTATTTGAAGCTTCAACTTCAGGCTGTTTTGGTTGCTCTTCAGGAGATTGTTCCCTGATTTAATTCCTCTTTCTCTAGGTCTGGAGGGTCTTGGTGCAAGTTTTGTAGGTCTAGCAACATTCACAGTCTGTGTAGCAATGGCTGAGGTGTCATCTTTTGCACTAGAAGAGGAGGATTCTTTAGCAAATTTCAGTAATCTCCTCTTACTAACTCTCCTCTCCTCAGAGACAGGTGAATGACTCCTCTTATGCCTCCTTTTTTTTCTAACTTCTTCAGAAGGTTTGGATTTGTCCTTTTGAATAAGAGCTTGTCTTTTCTTTGGCTCCTTCTTCTCTTCTTTCTTCTTTTTCTTTTTCTCTCCTTTAGCATTAGGGTCACAGGGTGAGAGAATGTTTTTTTGGTGGTTGTAGGGCATTTGTCATCCTTCCTGTGACCATCAATAGGAAGTTGTGCTTTTGTAAAAATGCATGTAAGGAGCATCCCATAAGGAAAAGCAGCATGACTCCTTCTTGAATCATCAATGGCGGTGAGGATATGGTCCAGAATCAACCTTATCAGATTTATCCTTCTTCTCATCATGAGCAGAACATGACCATATGGTCCACTTCCGTCATGATGTTAGTTACCCATTTTGGGGAGCACCATGTATTGGACAACAGAATAAATAGCCCTAACATTTGATAGAAGGGAGGGGCAGTGCGAATATTTCTTACTTGCATGTCTTGTCTGCCAGTAAGAACTTCAGAGATTTCTTCCTCAGAGACTTCAAGTTGTTCCCACCATCTTGTACTACCTCGACACAGAACATCTTCATTTTGAGTGTTGGTGATATGAGCGAGATCAGAAGGAAGCACCTGAATCTCGAAGCTTCCGACGATGCTTTTGATAGATGTGTTGTCCTCATCAACTGGGACAAGAATATTATAGAATTCAACAACCACTCCAGTGTACACATCTTCTGATATGCTCAGAAAGTTGTTCCAACCTTGGAACTCAAAAACTTCTGTGATCTGAGGAAGGGATAAGAAGTTTTCTATCTCAAAGCTTTTTCCAAATGCAATGGGCTAGATGAAGAAGTGCCTGTAGAATCTTGTTTGGATTTCATCATCATCGAAGATATAAGTAACACTATAATCTTCCTTTTCTTCATGATGATCGAAATAGTAGAGGGTTAAAGGTGAAGGAAGGAAAGAGTATTTGGGCTAGGTGAATAAGATGAAGAGCGAAGGTAGAAGAGTCTATAAATGGCAAAGATGAACAGTGAGAAGTTTTCTCAGTGACTTAGGAAGTAAAATGTTGATGTGATAGATAAGGATAGTTTTGAGAGAGACAGAAGGTTAAAGTATATGAAAGGTTTCAAATGAAATGCTACCGATTTAGGTTAAGAGAGTCTTTTGGTTTTCCCGTTTCTAGAGATCGTGGTAAACATGTCATCGTGGAGATAACCAAAACGACCCACATCACAGTACAATTTTACTTCTCTAGAAACCAGACAATAAAGAGATATTCTGATTATCTTTCCAGAGAGATATGACAATTTTGCCCATCAAGAAAATCTATTTTCTTGAATCAATCTGGAACTGTTTTTCTCAAAACTCATCTTCGCTTTGCTCTGAAGTAATCTTTCTGAAGCACATCTAATCTCAACTTGAACTTGACTTCAAACTTCTCAACTGAGTAGATCATCAGCTTCGAATTTACTTTCTGAACTATTCAAGAAAAACATTTTGAGTTGGTTCTTTAAACACTTTCTCGAAAGTGATCTTTTTGAGCCACATATTTGAGTTGAAGAACTTTCTCCAAAAGGCAAATCTAGTAGGATACGGCAATCTCAGTGTTTTACTTTTTGCTCAAGAGAGAGGGAGGTACTAGATGCCATGAAAATGAATGATTTAAAAACTAATCATGTTCAAAAGGTTCCTTATATGATAGAAATGATCTTCAGCTAAGGGTTTGGTGAAAATGTTAGCGATTTGACTTTTAGTGTTAATAAATCTTAGCTCAATATCTCCTTTTTGAATATGATCTCTTATGAAATGATGCTTGATGTTAATGTGCTTAGATCTAGAATGTTGAATAGGATTTTTTGTGAGATTAATTGCACTAGTATTATCACACAGGATAGGGATTTTAGTATACCTAAGATTGAAATCTTCTAGTTATTGTTTAATCCACAAAATTTGAGTACTACAATTTGTAGCAGACACATATTCAGCGTCTATAATTGAAAGTGCAATAGTGTTTTGCTTCTTGCTTTACCAAGTTATCAATGACTTTTCAAGAAAGCAACAACAGCTACTAGTACTTTTTCTTTCGACTCTGCCTCCAGTAAAATCAGCATCACAGTAGCCTATAATAGTGCAAACAGTACCTTTCTTGTACCAGAGACCAAAATTAGTAGTATGAACTAAATATCTTAAAATTCTCTTGACAGCATTTAAGTGTGATTATTTGGGATTGATTGAAATTTAGCACAGATTCCCACACTTAATTGCAAGTCAGGTTTACTAGCAATAAGATACAATAGATATCTAATCATACCTCTGTAAAGAGTTTCAAAGACTTTATCACCATCTTCATTAGCCTTTAGAACTTGAGAAGGATGCATGGGGGTACTGATGCTCTTAGCCTTGTCCATATCAAACTTTCTAAGCAAGTCTTTAGCATATTTTTCTTGATGAATCAGAATTCCATCCTTCTATTGTTTGATTTGAAGTCCAAGAAAGAATTTAAGTTCTCCCATCAAACTCATTTCAAATTCTCCCTACATAAACTCAGAGAAATTTTTGCACAAATTTTGATTAGTTGCACCAAAAATGATATCATCAACATAGATCTAAACAATTAGAAAATCATTTTTGTCATGAAGAATAAATAAGGTAGTATCAACTTTTCCTCTTTTAAAACCATTTTTGATTAGAAAGGAGTTTAGTCTATCGTACCATGCTCAAGGAGCCTGCTTTAAACCATATAAGGCTTTTGATAGCTTAAAGACATGATGAGGAAAATTTTCATTTTCAAAACCAGGAGGTCGATTCACATAAACTTCCTCCGATATGAAACCATTTAAAAAAGCAAATTTTACATCCATCTGAAATAACATAAAACCTTTATATGATGCATAAGCAAGTAGCATTATGATTGCTTCCAATCTTGCTACGGGGGCAAAGGTTTCATCATAGTCAATGCCTTTTTGCTGATTATAACCTCGTGCCACTAGTCTTGCTTTGTTTTTGATAACTTTTCCATTTTCATCAAGCTTGTTTCTGAATACCTGTTTTGTCCCTATAGCAGTTTGTCCTTTAGGTACTGGGACAAGCGTCCAAACTTTGCTCTTCTCAAATTGAGATAGCTTCTTTTTCATTGCTTTAATCCAGTTTTGATCTGTCAGAGCCTCATCAATACTTTCTGGTTGAATTTCAGAGATAAGAACAAGGTTGGAGTTGTTTCGGAGTAAAGATCTTGTTCTAATTCCTTGAGACGGTTCACTAATAATTTGATTTTGAGACACAGCTCTCAAATCTCTTGTACTAGTGTATCTTCACTTTAGAGATATACCTTCTGGTTCTTCAGAAAAATTATTAGAAACATGTTAATGAGCAGGAAGTTCAGGAACATCATTAATGACAGTCTGAATGGTTTGCTAATTCTGGGAAGTGTTATTTAATGGCATATTTTCCATCTTTGCTTCCAGATCTGCAACCTTTTGATTTAGGTCATTCTTTTTTTCCATGAAGCTTATATGGATGGTTTCTTCCACTGTTTAAGTCTTCTTGTTGAATACCCTGTAAGCTTTTGAAATAGAAGAATCTCCTAGGAAAATTCCAGGATTAGATTTTGGATCAAACTTTGAAAGGTTGTCCTTGGTGTCAAGTACAAAGCATTCAGATCCAAAGACATGAAAATAAGAAATGTTGGATTTTCTTCCCTTCCATAACTCATATGGAGATTTCTTGAGAATAGGCCTTAAGAAAATGCGATTTTGAATATAGCAGGCAGTGTTTACTGGTTCTGCCCAAAAACCGTTTGATAAACCACTTTCAATAAGCATAGTTTTGGTCATTTCTTGCAAAGACCTATTCTTCCTTTCCATTACTCCATTTTGTTGAGGAGTTCTAGGAGAAGAGAAGTTATGAGAAATGCCATTTTCATTATAAAACTTTTCAAAAAAATGATTTTCGAATTCTCCACCATGTCAGATATGATGGAAGTGATGCAAAGATCTTTTTCATTTTGAATTCTTTTTGAAAATTATTTGAAGGCCTCACAAGCTTCATCCTTATAGATCAGGAATATAAACCACGTAAATCTAAAGAAATCATCCACAATGACTAAACCATATTTCTTACCACCAAGACTAGCAGTTCTAGTTGGTTCAAATAGATCACGATGTAAAAGCTCAAGTGGTCTGGTAGTAGAGACTACATTTTTACTATGAAAAGAGCTTTTAGTCTATTTGCCTCTAAAACAGAACTCACAAGAAGAGTTATTTTCAAAATTTATTTTAGACAAACCTTTTACTAGCTCCTTCCAAGAAATATCAAAAAATAGTTTCATATGAGCATGACCGAACTTTCTGTGCCATAGCCAATTTTTGTTCATAAAGGAAGCTAAGCATTTTACACTTTGATCAAGAAGGTCATCTAGATATAATACATACGTATTATTGTGCCTTCTAGCCGTAAGAATTATTTTATCAGTAGTGAAATCTTTTATTATACATTGTAAAGGTTCAAACGCAACTTTGTAGCCTTGATCACAGAATTGACTAATGCTCAAAAGGTTGTGAGTTAATCCTTCCACTAACATAATATCAAATATTAGGTTGGAATTGTTCTTCTCAACATTACCTATACCAATGACTTTGGATTTGATTACGTCGGCAAACTTAACTAATCCACCATCCTTGGGTCTGAGGTTTCTAAACCAGGATTTTTCTCCAATCATGTGTCTCGAGCATCCACTGTCCAAATACCGCTTCTTCTCCCTTTGATGTGCTGATTTAAGACACACTTGCATTGGGTGAAATTTTAGCTTTAGGTACCTAGATTTTCTTCGGTCCTTTTGTGTTAGTAGATTTTTTGGGTTTTTACACTTTCTGTTTGGCTTTCCTTCTGGAAAAGTATCTTTCAAAAAAGTGATCCTTATTGAAACAATATATACATGTAGGAATTCGATGTTAGAAATCTTTAGATGATTTTTCGTCATCTTCGTTCTCAAAGCCTAAACCAGTTTTGTCAAGATAAAGCTTTTAGCCTCCAAGCATCAAATCCAGATTTTTAGAGCCATTAACCATTTTCTCAAGATTTGATTTGAGAAGTTTTACAGTTTTCTAAAGCTTAGAAACATCAAAAGATAACTTAAGGCGAGCTTCAGAAACTTCAATTTTCAGGGTTACTACATCCTTCTGAAGAAGGATATTGTCAGTTTGCAATTTTTCTTTTTCGTACCCAATCTTTTTGTTTTCGGCCTTGAGATTTTCAAATTCCAAAGATAATTTTCAAAAATTCTTTCTCAGAGAAGCATAATGAGAAGCAAGAGACTTAGAATCATTCAAGAGTTCATTATAAACTTTTTAAAGATTTTCAAAAGTAAACTCAAGTTCAGAATCATGTACCTCAGTTTCTTCATCAAAAACAATGTCAGCCATGAAGCAGAGATTTGCTACATTTCTTCTTCACTCTATGATTCTTCATTTTCTTGTTCTTCGTCTAGATCCTCCCAAGTAGCCATCATTGCTTTTTTCTCTGTGATCTTCTTTTTTGAGGCTTTCTTCAGCCTTGGACATTCAGATTTGACATGTCCAGCTTCCTTGCACTTGAAGTAGATGATTTCATCTTGTTTGACTTTGCCTTTTTTGTCTTTCTTGGGAACAAGGTTCTTATTCTTCCTTTTTGTCCATGCTTTTGAGATCTTCCTTGCTAAGTGAGCAATTTCATCACTATCATCATCATCAAAAGAGTCCTCTTATTCTTCTTCAGATTCTTCTAACACTTTTAAGGCTTTTGGAGATTGAATCCTTTTCTGAATAGACTTCAGAGTAATGGATTTTCCTTTCTTGATAGCCTCATCAGTGACTTCATTTAGCTCGATCTCATGAGTCTTTAATAACCCAATGAAAGCATCCAAGCTAAGTATGTTTAAGTCCTTAGCTTCTTAAATAGTCGTGACTTTTGGACCTAAGCCTTGGAAAGACTTCTCAAAATCTTTCTCACCATTTCTGCTTTGATGTACTTTTTGCCTGAGGCCTTCAGCTAGTTTATGATGTGCATGAATCTAGTCGTCATTTCATCAATATTCTCATGTTCTATCATTGTAAACATTTCATATTAATGAACTAATATGCTGATCTCGGTTTCTTTGACCTGGTCCATTCCTTCATGCAATACTTGAAATCTATCCCAGATTTTCTTAGCTGAGTCATAGGATGTGATCTTGTTATATTCACTTTTGCTCATGCCACATGTGAGAAGATATTTTACCTTAGCATTTATTTGGACCTTGGTTTTGTGTTGATCAGTTCATTCATTTCTTGGGATGGTTCTGACTACAACAGGTGGAGACAATTCTGGATCAGCAACTACTTGAGGTGCTAGTTGCTCGACCATAGGTATATAGTCGCCATTTTCTATAATCTTCCACATGTCCAAACTGGTGGACTCTATAAAGAGTCTCATTCTGTCCTTCCAATAAGGATAATCTTCACCATTGAAGTACGGAGGATGATTTATAGAGTGATCTTCTGCAATGTGATTTATTTGTTGAGCTATTTGATAAGATCTTTGACCTCTGTAGCCGTTAGGAAGCTCAACCCTAGAGTTAGGCTTTGATACCAATTGTTGGATAAGGTAGCACAAGAAAGGGGGTTGAATCATGCTTTCAACTAAGTTTCATATATGAAAACTTTAGCAAAAATATCTACTTAAGTTCAGGACTTGGATTGCAGAAGCGATAGTGTTAGTTTAAAAATAGTTTAGTTTTATATAAAACTGAAATAAGCTTTTATTTCTGATAAAGTTTTAAACAAATTTGAACCTAAGTGATAAAATCAAATAACAAGATCAGAGATAGAGATAATCACACAACATATTTTATACTATTTCAGCCAAACCACTTACCTAC
Organism: Pterocarpus santalinus; assembly: GCA_031439595.1. Lineage (NCBI taxonomy): Eukaryota > Viridiplantae > Streptophyta > Magnoliopsida > Fabales > Fabaceae > Pterocarpus > Pterocarpus santalinus. The sequence goes on from CM062529.1 coordinate 27,553,433, forward strand.
TTCCAGTCCCCAACCTTCCATTGAGATTTTATATACTCTAAGTATTCTTTGTCGAAGCTTCTCCAAACTTCTTACACATGAGTATTCTTTCTACAAGCCTCTCCAAGCTTCAGAAAGATGACCTTGTCCAGAAAGGAAATATTCACTGGACAAGGTCATCTTTCTGAGTGAACAATGTTTGCTCTTGAGCCACCATCTTCCCTTCTGATGTTGCAGTTTCATCCTTCTGAACCTTCTTTCTTGTTTCTTACGTGATAATTAAGAGAAGTATACAAAGCATATATTTCATATCAAGTATATTCAATTAGTGTACCAATGGATAATCCTGACTTTGAAGATTGTCAATCATATAATGCACATAATTCACAAAGAAACATTTCTAGAAACAATTCATTTATATATATAGCAAGATTAGTTTAAATTCTAATTTAGTATCCATCAAAATCTTAATTCTCACTTCGGTTTACAACCACAAAATGGTTTTTGAAGGGCATTGGAAATTCTTAATTCATAAATCCCACATATTCACAACATCAATTCATGACTAGCCAATCCAAGAAAGCGTTAAGAACGAAGATAGAAAATCAATTGAATGAAAGGACATATATTAAATTAAAGAAAACTTAATATCTTATAATCCTAATATCGTTGCATCATAGCCCTAGCCAAGAAAAGATTAGCCACTAAACATGGTTACAACATTCACAATTAATGGTAGAATGAACATCATAAAGATGTTTCAAAAGAAGAAGAAAAAAATGAATAGAATGTGAAGCATAAGCCTTCTCCTCTTGAGATAGCCAGTAAACCTTAGTAGAGCCTTCTTGATATCCCAAAGTTCCAAAGATAAGATGATTCAATTATGGAATTAATCCTTTTATACTCTCATGGCACCCTAACAAAAACCCTATTGGCTCATATTTTGGGCCTCATATTATCTTAATAACCAAAAAGATATATAAAAGGGAAAAGAGTAAGCCTTACAAGCCTAAAATAAGACAAGTCAAATTTTTATTGTAACCTAATCACATGGATTGTGAGATTCATCATGGGGTGGTGATGTGCCCAGTTCTAGACCCGACTTAGTTGTTTTCTTGATTTATACTACCTTTTATAATGGGATTCAGGCTTGGGCATTTTCATGTAGTTCTATGTCTTAGATTTTCAATGTAATTTGAATCACTTCAATTAGACTCCTGTAACTTGAGATATAGATGATTTAATGTAGCAAGGTCATGGTTGTCAAGATCGAGGACAATTGGATTTCTACTTGCTTCTACTTTTTCTCCTAGAAGACTTAAGAATTTGGAAAAGCATCCAATAGTGAAGTTGTTGAGCTTTCTCTTTTTTTTTTTTTTTTTTCCAAAGCATCTTAAATCATCTTTCTCTCTCTAATTGTCCAATTACCAAAATAGTGTGTATTTTACCTCAAATCTTCATCCTGCACCTAAAAATCATTTAAAAATCGCAATGAATAAACCAATTTCTAAGAATTTTAGATAAATATTGGCTAATTTCAAAACCATGTCAAAACTAGCAATAGATGTAACATCCTCACTTTCATAAACAGAACGTAATGGGAACTTTGAATTATTTCTCTTAGGCAGTATGAGAATTTCTCAGGCAGCGCTATACCATGACGATCCTCACACTTGGAATTATAGAGTAGTGTAACACTGCCGTTGAAAATATGACACTGCCATATATTAACAATTAAGAAATAACAAAAGTGCCCCTGCAAACTTTTGTTAATCGCAGTGATACCCTGGATTTTTAGAAATTATGTTTTGACCCCAAAAATTTATTTCCACAATAATCCTAGAACTTTTCATAAAATGACCTTTATGTCCACCCTAGAACTTTTCATAAAATGACCTTTATGTCCCCACATTTATAGGATTAGCAGAATGGGGTTTTAAACGGAGCAAAATCACGTGGTAAAACCGTAGAAATTTAAATCTCTGCCGATTGGGCCATGGAGGCAGTCGGGTGTGAAATGACATGGGGTGCCCCTGGACTTGCTCAAAATTACGAAAATGCCATTAGCTATGGAAAATAGAAAATAGAAAAGTTCCGAATTTGTAAAAACGATTATTTCACGTTAACAATCAATTTATTCAATCTTATTGACTAAGTAAGGTTAATTAGGAGTTAATTATATGTTAATTAGAGGGATTAGGCTTAGGAGGAATTAGAATAGAGATATAGAAATTCTCTCAGAGTCATTTAGTAAAATTTTGCCGATTTGAAGAAAATCGGCGAAGATTCGATATTTTAAACTGCCAGAACCGAACCAGTAGAATTTTCTACTGGAAACCCTCACTTAAGTAGCTGAAATTCAGCCACCCTTACCACATATGAGTGGCGCCAAGTGTTGCTCAAGATAGTGGAGAAACTTGGCCTCACCTCCACCGGATTTTTATCGTTTCTCGCGTAGTTGTTCGATTTTCATTGAATAATTGGGATTAATTAGGATTTGATTAAGCATTCACTTAAAGCCAATTAAGTGTGATTTAGAAGGACTAGACTTGATGGAATTAGATTAGAATCATAGGAAATCTCATAGGATTTTTCTAAAAAAAACCAGTTTACCGATTTAAAAGAAATCGATAAGATTTCGGTATTTTAAACTGTCGGAACCGAACCAATAGAAATTGTACTGTGAGAACCCTAGGATGGATAGCCAAGATTCAACCAACACTCCTCACAAGTGGTGCACAAATCAGCTACAAAAGAGGGAAGTCAAGCCAAGTTTGAATGAGGGTTGAAATCCACCAATCAAGAGCCAACTTCCTTCATAAGTTTTCATTTTTTTTTCTTCCTTCTCCCTTTAAATTTTTGGCCTCCCCACAACTAGCCTCATTTTCCCACTTTCCTTCATCTTCTTCCACTTCTTCTCATCCCCAAGCTCAAGCTTCAAGCATCAACTTCACTCCAAGATCAAGTTCCACCAAGATTTCACACCACCAAGGTAGGAATTCCAACTTCTTTCTTGTTTTCTTTGAATTGGACTGATTGGGACTCCACTTTCTTCCCAATTTCTTGCAAGATTTTGATGTTATCTTGAGTGATGATGATGAATTAAGGTTGGTTTAGGGTGTATGTGTGAGTTTGAATTGAAGATTGGATGGATTAATTAGAGAAAAACATGAATCCAAGAAGAATTCAAGAAGCTATTAGGGTTTTTCCCTCGACGGTCCATACGGCGGAGTATACGGCTCTGCGTACAGCCAATTAAATTTGATCAAACTATGAAACTAGACATTCAGAGATTTCCATACATATAAAATATACGGCCATTGGATTAGTATAGAATTAGTTATGAATTTTTGAAGTTTGACCTAGAAATCTGGATTCTCATCTGGGCAGTATGAGTTGAGAAGGGTATAACTCACACTACACAACTCCAAATTGAGTGAAACTAATGCTGTTTGAAAGCTAACATGTAAGGAAACATCCCATTAAAATTTCAGAGTCAGATTCATTGTCATTTGTTCCCAGCACATCAATGAAGTTGACTTAAGTTCAAACTGGGCTAAAATAGGGTAGTCTAGTAGGGTCAAGTATTGGGGCTTATGTCCCAAAATATACTTATGTAAATGAGATGAAACTTATTTCATTAGAAAGCTTGTCCTGTTAGCTTTAATTTGATATAAATTTTGTGTGATTTCACCTAGTTTTCTATTTTTAGTGAATTTTTACTTCTAAGAGTGCAATTCTAGTTAGTTGTAGGGCAGACTGAAGTAAACTTTGAATAACTTGAGCTACATAAATCAAAATGAGATGAGACGAAAAGGGTTGGAAACTAGAAATATAGACCTATAACATATTCAAAATTTAGGTCCAAATGAATTGAATAGAAATTATGGTGAATTTTGAAAAATCGGGCAGAATTGGGTAGAATGAGTGGGAAACCTAGGTTATATATTTATGTTGACATGTTATATGATTGACATTATTATTGTAAAACTTGATGCTCTATGTTGGTTTTACTGCTTGATGGATCCTTCTGGTAGTCTGGCACTATTCATGGGGAAGCAGACTCGATCCGTTATGCTGCCAAAATTCCGGCAGAAATATGTGAATTATATGAATGTTATACATTTATATGTTATGCTCATAAGATTTATATATGCAAGAATGATTGAAGTATGATATGAAGTATATGAATGAATGCATGTAGCATATGCATGTATAATCATGTCCAAAGAAGAATGAGATTTATGAGAACTTGCAAGAAAGACGTACCAAGCTACCACGTGAGGCATGGCATAAACCCAGCTAGCGTGGGCCAGAGCGGTACTATCTAAGACTTGGGCTAGCCCTCGACCAGATTTAAGGGGAATAGATCAGTGTGAGGGTCGGGGAAAGTAAACCCGTCATTCATGTATAGGTACGAGCTCGGACCTGAAAAGCAGGCTATCACCCAGGAGTGAGAGAGGCCATTCACCTCCGGGGGGCCAAGTACAGAATAGCAAGGTTAAGTTACAAGTTAAAGAGAGAGATAAATTAAGTCAAGTGCACTTGTATACAGTCAAGTATGAGCATCTATATGTGCATCTGCAATTATTTCGTTAAGTCATAATGCTATTATGATTCTTGTGAAGCATATTATACTATTCGTATTTCTATGTCTGTCATATGATATGGCAAATGGTTATTAAAATATAACCGGCTTCGAGAAAGGTGTTTTCAACTTAAAATTGAACCACTATTTGTTTATATGTGCTCATATTTTCATAATAAACTGAAGCGGCTGGAATGTTTATGATAACACTGTAAGATTGGTTTGAGTTTACCTACTGAGAACCTTAGATTCTCACTGCCTGCTTGTATGTTTTTCTTTGCCGTAAACATTCCAGCACCCATGTTGGAAATCAAGTGCGAGGCAGAGTACAGGGCCTTTCATTGAGCAAGAATCGGTCGTAAGCCAGACCAAGAGACTATGGAAGCTAGCTAACGACTAGTCGGATGTAAACGCTGTGTACTATGTCAGTTACAATTTCTTTTAAGGTGTAATTATTTTATTCTCTATATATTAGAGACTATTAGTCAGTAATAAAGTGAGCATTTAAAGAGCCATGTATTATATTTTTCATATTTTAAAGATTTTTTAGCACAGTGACAACCTTTTAATATAATTTCATGACTCGAGCATGGCTTATATAATAAAGGGTGTTACAATAGATGTATGTCTTTTATACACGCATCAAATAGTTTCATTGAAATAAGCCTCCTTATACAAGAGTACAACTATTGGCCTGTTTGCATCAAAAGCAATTCGAACATCTCTTTCTTTTCTCTCTTTTTTTTTGTGATTAATTCTTTCTTTCCAATACTTTCTTGACTATTTTTCTCTCTATTCTTGACCTCTCTGTTTTTCCTCTTTATCTTTTCCACACTTATTTTTCTCCATGAGTGCTCTCTTTAGTCTCAATTGATGTTTATAAATTTGACATATAGGCATAAGAGCAAATGTAACTTTCTTCCCGCCTTTCTCAAATGAGTACCTATTTGTGTACTCGTCATGGATGATATACCTATGAAATTGCCAAGGCTTACCAAGTAACAATTGACCTGCTTGCATCAAAACTAAATCACACAATATCTCATCCTTATATCTTTCAATTAAAAAGAAAATTAGCACCTACTTATTCACTCTAACTTTTCTACACTCATTTGGCCATTGAAAAATGTATGGCTTAAGGTTTTTCAAATTTAGCAAATTTAACTTCTCCACTAGGGTACTGCTCGCCACATTCATACAACTTCCTCTATAAATAATCTTGTTGCATGCTCTATCTTGGATAAGACACTTCATATGAAAGATATTATCTCTTTTCACATCCTAGTTTCCTTCTTTGGTTGCATACTTAAGGCACGCCTAATAACTACTATATGAACTTCCACCACATATTCTTCATCACTGTCATCTTCTTGAGATGGAATAGAATCGGTCTCATCTCCTTTATCTTCTTCTTATGAATCATGTTTAGATACCTAAAATGGTAAGTTACTCCTCCTGAACTGTCTCTGTCACATATTAGAAATCCCATGAACTTGCCAATCCAACCTAGCTTTCATTTCCTCAAACATCACAAAGGTCCTTTCAAACTATTGTAGCATAGCCCTTAGCATAAAAGAGATTTCTTGCTTATCAAGTTTACTCCCTTGGTTTGATATGATGTTAGCCTACAAAAATACTATAAGTCGACAAATAAAAATTTAAAGTTTCACCAATCACTCCCTTGCATGCATAGAACGATCACTTAATCCATTTGTGTTTACACTTAATCCTTTTGCACCTTTTGCTCTCTGATAATCTAACCACTCTTACCTTTTACCACTTGTAAATCATTTAAGCTCATGATAAATTGTGAATATCTGATATCACAGGCTCAAGTAAATACCACAGAAACAAATAATCAAGAACTCACAAAGGCGCTGAGCAAGCATCTAGTCAGAACTGATGAAACAAAGCCTGAATGGTCAGCCCAACATTTTGTTTTTGGATTATTGTCAATGGAAGTACAGTAGAAAGTGAAAAACCTATATAAGAGAACATGAATAACAACGATTTTTTTTCCTCATATTTTTTCTTTTTTATGCCTATTTTTCTTTTTTTTTTTCTCACACTTTTTTTGGCATTTTTTTTCGCTAATAAGAAAAGGAAGAGAAAGAGAAACTATGAACCCAGGAATAAATTACAAAATAGAAAGAACAAAAATACAAAATGAAGATCTAATTACCACTCTAATACAAACCCCATGTAAAAGCATGAGACGGGTACGAAATTTGGAATCGAATATTGCCCTCAACTCGTACTCAATCGATAAATAAAAACCTTGAGATATATCGATCAATTGTAATAAAAAACCTTGGGACAAAAATAAAGAATTCTTGAACCTTTGTTTGTGAGGGGAAAAAAAAAAGAACTAACAATATCAAAGATGACCTACGTAAAGTGAAAGAGAAGAAATAAAACCTCACTACTACTCTTGATCTGAAAAACTCTATTGTTTCTACGCCAATCGCCTATTTATATAAAAAATAGGGAAAAAAAACAGCAACTAAAAGATTTGGTTTGTTTATATCCTAACTAAAAAATTTAATTTGTTATGGTCCTATCTAATTAAGGATTTGATTTATTCTAATTCTACCTAAAAGATTTGATTTATTCTAATCCTAACAAGAAAATTTGATTTACTACAAATAATAATTAAGGGCAAAAGCTAATAATCAATAAATAATACAAATGGAGCCCAAATACGTTAAAAGTTTAGTCCAATGGCGATCAAAGACAACCATCTTTGATGCTCGCGTAAAGTTATTGCGACCTCTACGCTTAACTCCTTCATGAGAGCCCATTCAATTAATCCTTCCATCCTTGTAACCTGATCTCCTGTCTTGTGGTCCTCATGATTTTAGGTCATGGTTTTGAGTTATGGTAGATTGCTAGACGGTGATGGTGGCAGTGCATAAAGGTAGGGCGTGGTGAATGGTAGTGACGAGTGGAGCTATGGCTCCTGATGGTTGGTGATGGCTAAGGACAGTGGCTTGGTGTTGTAGCTAAGAGGATGATAAAGCATAGATTTGAATTTTTTGCAGTGTTGCGGTATCTACTAGCTATGGATGGTTGGTATAGAGGTTCACAGCTTAGGGAGAGATGGTTGTTTTCATTTTCTTGATTTCACTAAGAGTTGTATTTGGGTTTGATCTATGTTTAATGTCAGATGACCTTGTGAATTCTTTTTTTTTTTTTTGATCCATTGAAAAGAGATGACAAAAGACTAAAAAGCAAGAGCAACTAGTTCACGCGATAGATCAAAAAGCGTGTGGAGAAATGCCTATTTATATACATTTGGAAGATTGCAATTAATTATGAAACAATCTAAATTGATATTGATGGATGAAATTTTAATTTGATTGGATTAATTGAAACCAATTGACAAATTAAGAGATAGCGATTGACATTAATTGAAGAAATTTTAATTTAGTTGACACTAAATTGATGCAATTTGATTTGATTGATGCAATTTTAAATTTCAATGGCCTAAAAAATAGCTTCTTCTTCTTTTCTTTTTTTTTTAATTCAAACAAACTTTAATTATTGTTTTTATTTACTTAGTTTTTTTACTCAATTATAAATTGAATGCTGATAATAGAGTTCGAGTATCAAGCTTTAACATGCGTGACAAGTGAGATCACATGGCTCACTATTTTGCTTAAGGATTTTGAGGTTAACATGGATTCAAAGATGGTATTCTGTCGCAATAGGCTCTAACTTAGATTGCTACAAATCTAACATTCCATGAGTGCTTCAAACATGTAGAAATTTATTATCATTTCATTCAAGAAAAGGTGAATGTTGGAGTTATCAAATAGGTGCATGTGCAGTCTATGAACTAACTTGTGGATATTGCTTACTAAAGTCTTATCTGCCTCAAAGTTTGCTCATCCAATTTCTAAATCGGGACTCTATTTTTTTATTTTTTTTTTATCGTGGAGCTCCTAGAGCAGCGGCTAGGGAAAATGGGGAAGGGAATGGGCAAACGGGAATCGAACCCCTAACCCAAAGCCAACAACCCCCTTGTCACTTGGATTAGGGGAGATCCCACTTGAGCTACAGCTCTTTGGCTGGGATTTAGTGTTTACTTCCTAGCTTGGAGGAGAGTTTTACAATACGCATATCTTGTATTTATTATAGTTAGTTTTTTGGTACACGATTAGTTAGTTTGTTATCTTAGTTAGTTGAACTCTCCTCCTGTATATAAATACTCTAATTACTTAATCACAATTTAGATCATTCATTTATCTAATTATTAATAAATAATCTATGAGTGTAAAAATGTTACCCACCTTTCAATTGGGTAAAAAATACCTCAAACTTAAGGCAAAAATTAATCTCCTAAAATTTGCTCTCTTTTATCATTCATAAGTTAAGTATATATATATATATATATATACGCACACACACACACACTCGGTAGTGCATGATTACCAAGCTACTATTTACTGAAACGATTATATTACTCCAAGGTTGCATTTGGTTAGGTGGAATGCAACCTTGGAGTAATATAACCACTTAAGTAAATATTAGCTTGGCAGTCATGCACAATCTTGTATAAAGTAGGCTAAGTAGCCCATCTATGTGCTTTCATCTTAAACAAAGTCGTTCCTACCAAAAAAATCTTAAAGAGTCATATGTGTACTTGTGTAGAACAGCAGAAGCAAAAATGCCATATCTAATATTAAAGTGGTCACAAGCAATGCATTGAATGAGACGAGCCTCCACTTCAATCTAAACATTTTACAAACAAGAAGCAATGCATTGAAACCCGAGGGGCTATTAGCTAGTATTTATTGGAATTACAATATCTATCTAGAATCGATACATATTTTGTTTTTGGTGTTGATGGCATTGGCAGTAGCAAAAACCAAACTCTTCTCTCATGTTAGACTCCGGGATGGTATTTATGGGAAGCTAGAAGAACCCTGCTGGTTACTTGTTTCAGCCCCATCTACCTTCTTGTACACATAAACCTTGGCTAGCCACAAGTAAACACACAAGTTTATAGCACTTAATCCAGCCAAGACCCAGTAAAAGTAATCAAGGTGTGCCCTATTCAGATTGTTCCCCAACCATTTCCCACCAGCTCTTGAGGTGATTTCCTCCACAATAGCTATAATTGCATTACTGGCAAAGCTTCCAACTCCTACTATGCTTATATATGCTGCAGCCCCCACGCTTCTCATTATTTCTGGCATTTGGTCATAGAACAACTCTTGGAGCCCAACAATTGTGAATGCATCAGAAATGCCAGTGATCATGTACTGAGGAAGCATCCACCAAATGCTCATTGGTAACACAGCTTTAGGATCATCAATGAGACCATGGTCTCTGGCAACACCAACCCTTTTGGCCTCCACAAGAGCTGACACAACCATGGTGAGTATGGACAAAGCTAGACCAACTCCAATCCTCTGCAACACCGTTATACCAGCGGGGTGGCCAGTGAATTTTCTAGCAAGTGGCACGAAAACCCGATCATAGAACGGAACAGCGAAAAGGATAGCAATTCCAACAAGGCCTTGAAGTGATGCTGGAGGGATTTGGAAGTGTGGTCCTATGGAACGGACCAATGTGCTACCTTGCTTGGTGAAGTATGTGTGGACTTGAGCTTGGACAACAGTGAACATCAAGCAGCTTAGCCATATAGGGATTAGGCGAAGGACAAGCTTCACTTCTTCAACTTGAGTCACTGAACATAATCTCCAAGGGTTTCTGGTTTTGTTTGAGGCATCAACTTCATCAATGATCATTGCCTTGTCCAAAAATCTATTACAATTTCCATAATATAATTTTGTTTAGAATAATCTCCTATAAGTAATAATGTGGTAGCAAAAAATTATAGTAACTGTCAAACAACATAAGCACACAAGGAAGTCTAAGAACCCGTTTGGATAAATAGTTTATTTAGGCCCTGGTATAAAAGTAACTTATAAATAAAATTATTTATATTTAGATACATGATAATATAAGTACTTATCTAGAGTTTTTTAAAAAAATATTTATTGAGAAATTAGATATTTTAAATTTTTAAAAAATATTAAAATAATTTTTTAAAAAATGATAAATTATATAATCAAACAGGATAAAAAAAATTAAAAATGTGACTTTTAACTTTAAAAAAATTGAAAAAAAAATTATAAATAATGTTACTCAAATAATGTCCTCAATAGTGACTATGAACTCCAATCACATGCCCAACCCACGTGGCCCACAAGAATCCCTCGAGTTGCAAATTTCAACGTAAGAACAAAAAAATGTCAGTATGACAGACTTGACTTTTAAAGACGAACCTGAAAGATGTCCAATACGGTTGGATTTTAACATCGATGGAAGAAAAAGATTGAGTTTTAACAAATGTTGTGCTTGACCAACAAAAATGCAAATGTTGTATAAAAGAAAATGAACAAAATACAAGATAATAATTGTTGTATTTATAATAGTTCAAAAAGGTGAAACACGTTGTATAAATATTATCGCTACTCATTACGGGTATAGAAAATCATTGAATAAAGATATACTACAGCGAAAGGTCCTTATTCTTATTAAGAAGTACTAGTTAATTGAATTTATTATATCAAACATATTCAAGGAATTCATTTAAACATGCAAAAGTAGTAACCTTTTATTAATTATTTAACTGACAATTAAAGAGAAATGTAACATTTAAATATTTTTTATTTTTAATTACAATTAATATTAAACACTTTAAATATTTTTTATTATATAATTATAATTTGTTTTAACTATTTTTTAATTTAATTTATTTTTTATCTTATTAAATTTAAAAAAATAAACTTCAATGGTTAAATATATATGTTAATTTACACTCTATTGAATGAAAGTCCAACTTGTTTCTCGAAAAAAATTCCAACGTCATTATCATCAAACTAAAATAATTAGAATTTAATTTAATATATTATTAGTATAAATTTTTTCATAAAATCATTTAATCATATATTATTATACTAATAAAAGAGTTTAATTCTTATAATTATTATTTTAAAAATTACACTTACAATAATATATGATTAAAAATATAAAAAAAATTATATTGATAATATATTAAATTAATATAAAAAAAAACTATTATTATGGACCTCAAGCATAGGTTTAAATTCAAAAGAAGAGATAAGAACTAAAGACTTTTAGCAGAAAGAGTGGCACCCACCTACACTGTTGAGTATGAAGCAGAGTGTGAAATTTGGGTTGATCATGAAGGCGATGGGTCTCTTCATGGTCCTCCTCCCCATAGTAATAATTGACATTGTTGTGGCCGAGCGTGTCTTGCACGCGCCACTTGCGAGCTGCGGCAACGAAAACTTGGGCCATCCTAGTGAATGGGCTCCCTCGAGGGCTTTCCTTTCTGTACCTTTTGATTCCCAACAAGAAGAGTGCCAACGCTAATGCCAACACCCCTGCCAGCACTCCAAACCCCACTCCCCACCCCACATTGTCCTGTTCAAAAAATTAAAAAAATGTAAAAAATGACCAAAGAACCAAAAAAAAAAAAAAGAGAGAAATTTTGTTCATTGTCATCACCATCGTCAATTAGAATTATTTTATTGGCTCTTTCTGAAAAGATGATGCTGGATTGTATGCCAAGGAGGAAGAGTAATTATGTGGAAAGTGATAGGATTTAATTTTATTTCTGAATTATACATCCGTAGTTAGGAACATGACTTTAAATTATATAATTTTTTATGTTATTATATAATTTCTTTAAGTATACTTTTAATTTATTGTTAATGTAAAATATTATCTATCATAACCATCCTAAACCCGTATAAACTTTAGAATTTAATTTGTATACATTATCAACATAATCTAATCATATGTTGATACATCAGCAAATATGATTAAGCCTCATATCCATTATTTATATGGTCAAGTGAATTGAAGAATAGAATTGATTGACTATGTAAAAAAAATTTATACTGCCAGTACATCAAAATTAAACTCTAAACTTCATACCAATAACAGATGATATGCAACCATTTGTGTAAAATCAAAAAAATCCAGATCCACTGCTGTCATCTTTTACAGTAAATAATTCCTTTCACTTAATGTGCCCATATATGATGCATATTGAAAAGACCACCACGAGGAATATGTTCCTATGTTGGTGAAACCTGCATCTCTAATAAAGAAATGTTTGTACATGTTTGTGATCCATAAGTTTCTCCTTGTATGATATCACCGCACTATAGAACTATCCATAAATTTTGGCATTACACAACAATTTGTAAATACTGCTATTCGGATTTTGTTGAGTCCTGCCGACCTGGCAAACCACTAATTTTAATATAATTCCATCATCTCTTATTAATTCGGTGAGAACGAGTTATAGTATTTTATATTTTAAAAGAAAGTATTATCCGAGACGCCGGTTCCAGTGCTATATTTTTTAAGTTGTTGTAACGTTTGATATAATTTAGGATAAAAAAAGTTATAATTAATGATAAAAAATTATAACATTAAGAATATTTATTATAATATCAATTAAAAAGTACGCAGTAGACAATTTTTCTGAACAACGAGTCGTGGCTGCGCACTTTTTAACCTACAATGTAATAAAAGCTTTGATAACTTTTGTATTTTATATATAACTTTTTTTTTCTCTAACTGTAACTTTGAAAAATATTGCAGCATACTACCTTAAAAAAAGTTAGTACTAAAGCCAGCGCCATTCTTTGATGTCTACTTTGATGTTATATTTTAACTTGGTGAAAATCATTTTTCAATGATTAATTACTGTTAAGAGTTATTTAATTGTAAAAACTAGTTATTCTATTAACATTCTTCTGTTGAACTTTCTTGAGGAATGAGCCACAATTCAAAAGTTGATAATGGATTCTGATTAATTAAAATTAAATTTTCCCAGAACAAATGTAAAAAATTTAGTTAGATGACCAAAATTGACTTAATAAGAAGACCAATGCATACGACCAGAAACAGTTGGACAAAATATAGGATAATTCGTTAGAAAAATAAAATAAGACAAGACATCAATGTTAAGCACAATATTATAAACATTTCATTCTAAATAAATTAATAAAAAGTTAATTTTGTTTATGAAACCTAATACTAACTTCTATTGATCAAAGTAATCCACCTAATTGAATACATTAAGCATCAAAGCTTGATTTTTTTTTCTTTTTTTGAGGTAAAGCATCAATGATTGATTATTAATTGTAGAGAAATGTTTTGTAAACTCATCTTTTATGGGATACCATATCGATTCATATCCTATCCACCATTGGATGGGGTGTGAATCCACGATATTCCAGAAAAAAATGAGTTCCCCTATCATTACTCTTAATTGTATAAAACCATTAATTAGTATTGGTTTGGAAAAGGAAGAAATGAAAAGCTAGAGGACAACTCGACTGCTAGTGGTGCTTAAAAATCAAAATACATATAAAAAATAAGGGTGTCGTATCAGTTATGTGTCAAAAAAATTAGTCATTAAACAAACAAATTATGAATTAAGTAAACCCCATTTTCTTTTCCAAAAGATTTTAGGACATTAATTTAGTTTTTGAAACATTATTACATCTTTTTATTCTCTTATCGAATGTAATTATGCTCAAATTAGATAGAATTTTTATTTAACTTTTTTCTTTTAGTCAAAATAATTTAAGAACTATTATTTACTGGGGCTAAATTAATATCATGTGATGACTAAAAGTTATCATTTAATGACTACTTTCATGTTACTAATCTTTTTGATTAATAGTGACATAGGATATTTACTCTTAAGAATGTGGTTAATTTAATTACCTGAAGATATATTACTACAAATACTGCAGCACATGAACCAGCCACAATCCCCAAGTACCACCAGTTGAAGAACGAACTCTTGGCATCTTTCTCCTCTGGCGTGTCGTCGTCGAACTGATCGGCGGCGAAGGTTTGAACACAGGGCTTGTGACCTCCGTCGCCGATGGACAGCACGTAAAGCGCCAAGAAGAATAACGTTTTGTGCTTAAGTACTGACACCGAAAGTGTCAAGAAAATCATGCCCTGTAGTGTGTTAATGTGACGTGAGAATCCTTTTCCAACAACAGCTAAATAAAATATTAAATTAATAGGCAAGTGCATGCATGGGCAGACTTATATGTAACATATGGACAAAATCACAAAACTCCAATCACAGGAAATGTGCAAATCTCTTAATGGGAATATTGGAATCATATATGAGGGTGCTTTCAATTGATAAGGAGATTGGCGTCAGTGGTTAAGGGTTTCATTAATCAATATAAGTAGTCAAACCTAAAGGGCTTATGAAGGAAAGCAATTTACAGAAATCCTGAGCAAAAGATTAATTTTATATTAAAAAACTATAAAAGAAAATAGATATCAAGTGACAACTGGTTTTCGAGTGTGTCAGGTTTTTTCTTTTCACTTTTCTCCTCATTACCAAAAAATCACACAAACGTTCATTCAGAGGAAACAATTACTTTTGTTAATCTCAGTTACTGATGGCGACGTGTGTTTTCTTTCGATTAAAAATATTGAAAATCTGACATTATTAATCATTTCTCTTGCATCAATTATTTTTTAATCCGTCCATTAGTCTATTTAAAGTTATATTATTTTACATGTTTTGTTTTTCAAAAAATAAATAAATATGTTTTTCAAATAAGTCTCTATCATATAAAAAAGATTCAACTTAGTCAATTGAATAATTTAAAAATGGATTAAATTTTGGAATTCTATTGGAAACAGTGCTATTTAATACTTTTAAGACGATAATTAAAATGTTGTGGCTATAAGAATTTTGACAAGGAAAATATCCAAAGTAATTTACTGTAATATTTATTATTAGTACATTTGCGGGACCCAGTACATATATGACTTATAAAAATATGTTACATCACAGAGCACCGATCACATTAGATTCCTAGCAAGAATCAAGAACGAAGAAACACATTACCAGATAACAACAACAATTAATAATAATCACAATAAGAAGAAGAAGAAGGGATCGAGATTAATTTACCAAGAGATAAATGAGTGATGACAGGAGTATGGTCCTGAAGCGACCCAGGCAGGAATCAGCGATGAAGCCTCCAAGCAAAGGGAAGAGAGAGGAAACACCGACCCAGGTGTTGACATCTTTTGCAGCTGTGGTGATGGGCTCATTCAGAACATTGGTGAGGTATGTGATGAGATTCCCAGCCAATCCCTGGTATGCAAATCTCTCTGCAACTTCCACAACTGACACCAAAAAATAAAAATAAAAAAATGCATCATGACCAAGATATTACTTAGGATATCCCCCAAATCAAATCAGTGATGAAAATGGAGTGAAAAGGGGAGAAAGAAGAAATGGGTATTGGAGCACATATGGGAGGGGATGAACTATTGAACTCACATATGATGAAGATGGCAGCATGCCAGCCACCCTTGGTGTTTGTGGTGTGGTGGATGAGGGAGTTGCTCTTGCTGCTGATGCTATCTGCCATACTTGGCTATGCAGCAAAGGAGGGGATTGTAATGTGTTAGTTAATGTTGGGGCGAATCAAGTTTGCAGAGGCTTTGTGGGGGGGATTTGGTGCTCTATATAGGCACGAATCTAAGACTAGCAACTATGTTTCGATTATGAGTGTCTGCCGCACTTACAAATTTGGGGGAACGGAGACTGGTGGTAGTGGAGCTTTTTTCAACCGAAATTGCAATAAATGAAAACAATTGCTTAGCAAAGATGGTTATTAATTTAAATTATTATTTAAAAAATTGTCACTTTTAAATTGTTAATAATGTTATAATATATTATTTTGTATGTATAGATAATTTAATTGATAATTCATACGATCTAGTTTAATATATAAAAAAATTATTAGTATATGCTTTTTATTAATATAATAAAAAATTAATTTCTATATATTGATAATATAAAATAATTTTATATTATTAACTAATAAAATTTTAAAAAATTATCAAATCTTACTGGATAATTATAATAATAGATAATTATCAACTATGATGTGACAATTCTTTAAAATTCCAACTGCTGACAATATTTTGCATTATTAGTATATAAAAGTTAATCTCATATAATAATAATAATAATAATAATAATATTTAAAATTGTATAATAATATTTTTTATTATATTAATTAATAATAATAATAATAATTATTATTACTAATAATAATTATAATAAATATTATTATTATTTTATAATAATAATAATAATAATAATAATATTATCATCATCATCATTATTAACCGGATTGTCACATGAGTGATAATTGACATAGACATTGTCATGGGGGCTATCCATATTGCCAATATAAAGGTAGTATAGCTTGGAAATTTGAATTGCCAATAATGACGCAAACTAAACAAGATAATATTGTGGGTCTAAATATTTAAAGTAATATTATTAATAATTCAAATAGATTGTCCCATACCAAATATCCTCTTAGAATAAAACTCCAAATTGATACTTAAAGGGGTTATAAAAAATCAATTTGATTCTTAATATAGATTTGTTATAGATTTATTACATCAATTTATTTATTAAAAGATTAATTTTTATTTCACATTAGTCTAAACTTTAGCATTTGTGAAGAAATCACTAATTGATGTCTAATGTATCACATTATAGGATGGTATGTTAATTTGTTACCTTATATTATGGATGTGGCATGCAATTTATCAAAATGGACCTCCAATTGGTATTCTAAAGATTTATGGAACATCAATTTAGTCTTTAGAAAAAATGAAAATTAATTTGTTGAGGACAAATTGATATCATCTAACTTTTTTGAGAACTAATATGAGATTCATCTAATAATTGACACTGTATTATATAATATAACATATATCAAATATCAACTAACATTTTCTTCACACAAGATAACATTTGGAGTAACATGAAATAAAAATTAATCTTTTAAGTATCCAATTGATATAATAAATTTTTTGAAAACAAAATTAATATCTCATAATTCTTTTAAAGACTAATTTAGGGTTTTACTTAAGACAATTAATGTATATGTGCAAGTTAGAAAGTATTTTATGTGAATGATGAGATTGACTTTACTTCAATTTAAGTGTAAAGTCAACTAACTATACAATATTATGAATAAGGACATAGCAATATATAACTGAAAGTCTATAATAAAAAAATTTACAATATCAATAAATTGAAATTAAATCTATACTATAAAATGTATAATAATTCATTTCATCTGAACTATTTTTCATTTGAAATTGACATCTCTTTCCATCTTTTCCTATACTCCCTCACATATGTATATAGGGAAAGGATAAACTAAAATAAATTTTTATTAGAATTTTTTTTTTGTGAAGGTAACAATTAGTATGAAAATTCACATGTTATACATAATATCTTTAAAATTTTATATTAATCTAAAATTATTTAACATATATTTATATACATCAAAGTAAATGAAGTAAATATTTCTCGACTTGGAAGGAATATTTGACAAAAATGAGATATTTGTTGATGTAGTGTAGATTTTCTCACAGGGATCAATATCTGTCCTTATATTTAACTTAAATAAATATTTGAAAAAAAAATAATAATCAGAAAGAATATATAATTTATTAATGAAAGAGAATATACAATGTATTAAAGAAAGATAATATACAATTTATTGAAGAGAGAGAATATATAATTTACTAAAGAGAAAAAGAAATTTTTGTAATTACAAAATAGCCTAATTATTAACGTTACAAAGTAAGAAGATAATAGAGTTTTTTGTTTATAAAAAAGAGAGAAGGATTAACATGCACATGTTTATTGAACGATTAACAAACTGCATATTTTATTTTAGATATAAAACTTCCTCCTCCTTTTTTTTGACTCAATTTGTAATTGTGAGTAAAACTATAAATTTATTCTATCCACATTAATTATTCTTTTAAATTTTTCTCTCCCCAATTTAATACATTCTCTCCATTATTTATTTACTTATTATTTTTTCATTAGTCTCTTATGTAGATAATGAAATATATAATTAAAAAGGTAAATGAAATATAGGCAAATTGTTTACATTAATTGTTGAAGTATATTTTAGAGAGATATTAAATAATATTAAAATAATATAAATTCAAGTACTATAATTCATGCATCTTTTTATAATTACCCAAACTTTATAGCTCCACTATTTAATTAATTATTCTTTTTTCATTTTTCTCTTATATGGATAATACATATTTAGATAATAAAATATTGTTACACCAATTAGTGAAATAACGGATTATTTACTTGACATACTATTTCCTCAATAGTGTAAACTCCACCTTTTGAAGGCTTCCCACTGGCCGACTTTTTCCCCAAGAAGCAGTACCAATTGTAAAGCCCTTCGTGTATTACGCTAAGAGTTCCCTAGCTAGATGTTACCCTATTTGGACTTGGGATAGATGTCCAAGCTCAGGCCTAATCCTACAATAATTAGATGTTCCCTATGGATTTCTTACTTAAGGCATATGCCACAACATTAGCTTTTCCGGGGTGATATAATATAGTGTAATCATAGTTCGTAAGCAGCTCTAACCATTGCCAATACCCGAGATTCAAATCTTTCTGTTGAAAGATATCTTTCAAGCTTTCGTGGTTTATATAAATTTCACAAGTTTCACTATACAGATAGTGCCCCAAATCTTCACAACAAACACCACAACAATCATTTCCAACTCATGGGTGGGATAGTTTTACTCGTGCTTCTTAAGTTGCCTCAAAGCATAAGCAATCACCTGACCATGCTGCATCAAGACACATCCTAGTCCCACTCAACGCATCACAACACACTAAGAACCAAAGCTGAGGGTAACACAAGAACTAGGGCTGAGGTCAAACAATCTTTGTACTTTTGAAAACTAGTTTCGCTCTTATCCTACCATTCATACCGTACATTCTTTTGAGTAAGTCTGGTCAACGAAGTGGCAATCTTGAAAAAATCCTTAACAAGTCGACGATAGTACTTGGCAAGTCCCAAGAAACTATAAATCTTAGTCATGAAGTGGGTCTGGCCACTACTGAATGGCTTCAACTTTCTTGGGGTCCATGATTCCTTC
Organism: Pterocarpus santalinus; assembly: GCA_031439595.1. Lineage (NCBI taxonomy): Eukaryota > Viridiplantae > Streptophyta > Magnoliopsida > Fabales > Fabaceae > Pterocarpus > Pterocarpus santalinus. The sequence goes on from CM062529.1 coordinate 27,573,060, forward strand.
TTTAGACATTATATGTCCAAGGAATGTCACCTTATCTAACTATAATTCAGATTTTGAGAATTTGGTGTATAATTGGTGATTTTGGAGGGTTTGTAGAGCACTTCTCAAGTGATGCTCATGCTCTTCTCGACTTTTGGAATAAACCAAGATATCGTCAATGAAAACAATAACAAAGTGGTCTAAAAAGTGCTTAAATACCTGATTCATCAAATCCATTAAGTCATAAATACCTTAAGTGGTCATACTTTCCTTAAATTTGCCTTGAATTTTTAAATTATACTAAAATTCTATTTTAATCTAGAAATTTAATAGACTGTAGCCCTATTGGTCTAATTTTGAACCTTTTTCATTTCACTAAATTTTGAGATGTATAACTTAAGTTATTAGGGTTTTACTCAAGGCTGCCCTATTTCAAGACAAATTACCACACCTAAACTTGGAAAATCACTAAAAATTCATCTTACATTATTTTGATCCAAAAATTTGCTAGACTATACCTATTTAGACACTTGTTCAAACCCAATAAGTTTCATTCTAATTGGGTAGGTAAAGCTCAAGTTATGAGCTCCCCAAATGGGCTATCTTATTCCATCCTGAACAAAGCATAAATCAATTTCAAGGAATTACAAGAAGAAATCGATGCATGATCTGACTCTAAAATTTTGTGGACATAATTCACTATGTGTTAGCTTCCTAAAACATTGGTTGCATTTAATTTGAAGTTATACAGGGTGAGTTATGCCCCTAACATCATACTCTAACCAGGATAGAGAGTATAATCGAATAGCCAATTTCTAAAAGTTATAATTATTTCATTTCAAGTCCAATGGACATATAATTTACATAGTTAGATTCATCTTTAAGTCTAGTTTCATCTAAAATTATTCTAACTCGAATTTGAGTTCTATAGGTCATAGTATACTATTCATTGTATGGATGGTCACTAAGGTTCTTCCAATAGCTTTCTCTATTTTGTGTCTTTCTTCGTCTTTTGATCTATTCTTCAACAAAAACCAAGTTTTCATATCTTTACTCACTAGATAAGAGCCATAATACCACCATACAAAAGCAAATCAAGGATGGCACAAGGAAACCACATCAACCACAAAACCCTAAAGCCAACAAAGTTAAATATTTGAGCTACCTACCTCAAGATTCTTGAAGCCTTCTTCTTCCCTCATGGCAGCAACCTATATGGAGATAGAAAGACTCCACTTAATGCTTGATCATGAAATTGATGGAGGGGTTTTGTAGAGAAAAAGGTGAGGATTGATTTTCATAAGAGGAGCTGTAACATCCCCCACTTTCTTAAGTGGAGTATAATAAAAACTTTAAATTATTTCTCTTAGGCAGTGTAGGAATTTCTTAGGTAGTGGTATACCCCGACAATCCTCATGCTTAGAAATCTAAGGTAGCATAACACTGCCGTTAAAAATATGGCACTGCCATATGCTAAAAATTAAGAAATAACAAAAGTGCTCCTGTCAACTTTTGTTAATTGTAATTTTGCCCAAAAGTTTTAGAAATTGTACTTTAACCCCAAGTGAATATTTCCACAATAACCCTAGAACTTTTTATAAAATGACATTTATGTCTCCATATCGGTAGAATTTGCAGAATAGGATTTTAAACGAAGCAGAATCACGTGGCGAAATCGTAGAAGTTTAAATTTCTACCGATTAGGCCATGGAGGTAGTTAATCAATTGGATTTTTATATACTTATTTTCCCTCATTCCTAGCTCATTAATTCTCTCTTGTGCCTAATTGTTTTGATTTGGACCATTTTGTATTGTTTGGATTTTGTTTGGGTTTGAGTTAAATTTTCTAGCATTAGGCAAATTCTGACACTATTTTGGTTTTTGGGTTATATCTTGAGTTATAGAGCTCATTTTATTGTGATTCTTGATTTGTAGGAAAGCTGAGAGATAGGCCTACAAGTGATATGAAGAAGTTAGAAGCCAATTCTGGTGTTAAGGAGCTGAAATTGGGCCTAGAAGTGAACTGAAGCGGTGCAATCGCGGTTTCTGAACTGGGTGCAGTATTTGGACCATATCTTGGTCCATAGTAGCCCAATTGAGTCCATTCCAGTGGCATTTTGAAACTGACATCCAAAGCTTTAAGTGATCTTCATACCACAAATCCAAACTGATGCGTTTTCATTGCCAAAAATGCGGACAAACGTTACTGACTAGATTAGAAAATGTACTTGCATGTTTTTAGCATAACTTTCTTTATATAATTTAGAATTTAGCAAATAAGGTGTCCAAATTCAGAGAAGAGAGAGGGGATTAATGTAATAGCTGTTACGGATTGATGGGGAGATGTTTTGATTCGGTTTTGGCTGGCTGACTTAGGGGGAAGCCAGAATGGTAACCAGGGAGATTTTGGAATAGGAAATTTACGGTTTTTGGTTCTTCTTCTCCTCTCTTCTCTCACGCCCCCCCCACCTTAACAACTCGTCTTCCTCCATTCATGGAGGAGTAAGCTTCCATCTAATCCAAGGATTCAAAGAAGCATTGGCTGTCTTGAGGATTTGTGCAACCAAACTTCATCAAACCAAATCGGTTTTCTACTCCCTTTTCTTTCATTGTGATTAATTCAATTTCGGATTTGAAGGTTTTTGATTTGGAATTATGGTGGATTATAATTGCTTGCTTACTTGCTTGCTTGCATATTGCTCGATTGATTAATGTGTAATGCAATTGCGTGAGTAGAATCATTTTCAGGTTTGAATTTGATGATTGATTACATTGGTGCTTGAAAATTAACATGAATTGGTTAGGTTCTAGAGGTTTATGAATTTAATCACTTATTTGTTAATTGAATGCATGAAGGTTTTCGTGTGCAATGTCGTATCCGAACAGAGGTTTCTTTCAGGTTTGATGTCAGTCACTGATTTGATTTGAATGATTATTTTTAGAATCCGATGATAGATTAGTCACTGTCTTTCTTGGTTCTTGGATTGGATGTTCCAAATTCTGTTAATTTCTTTTATATTCATTTCAGTATTTTAAATTTCTAAACCCCCCCCAATTTCCTGATCATAAAACATTGTCATCGCTGGGAAACGACCCGGGTTGCACCCTTGCTACGAGTTTAGTGTAATTCGGTTTTTATTGTAATTTGATCGAGCTCGGCACTCGAGTCAGCAGTCTGGTGTGAAATGACGTAGGGTGCCACTGGACTTACTCAAAATTTCGGATATGCTATTAGCCACGGAAAATAGAAAATAGAATAGCTCTAAATTTGCAAGAATGATTACTTCACATTAACAAGCAATTTATTCGATCTTATTAACTAAGTGGGGTTAATTAGAAGTTAACTAGATGTTAATTAGAGGGATTAGGCTTAGGAACAATTAGAATAGAGATATAGAAACTCTCTCAGAGTCATTTAGTAAAGTTTTGCCGATTTGAAGAAAATCGGCAAAGATTCGGTATTTCAAACCGCTAGAACCAAATCAGTAGAATTTTCTACTAGAAACCCTAATTTAAGTGGCTCAAATTCAGCCACCCCTACCACATATGAGTGGCGCCAAGTGTTGCTCAAGATAGTGGAGAAACTTGGCCTCACTTCTACTGGATTTTTATCGTTTTTCGCCTAGTTGTTCGATTTTTATCGAATAATTGGAATTAATTAGGATTCGATTAAGCATTCACTTAAAGTCAATTAAATATGATTTAGAAAGATTAGATTTGATGGAATTAGATTAGAGCCATAGGAAACTTCATAGAACTTTTCTAAAACCGTTTTACCGATTTGAAGAGAAATCGGTAAGATTTCGGTATTTTAAACTGTCAAAACTAGACCAATAGAAATTTTTCTATGAGTGCCCTAGGATCAATGATTAGGATTTAGCCAAACCACCCCCTCATGTGGCGCCTTGATCAGCTATTGAGGGAGGGAAGCTAAGCAAAATTGGATGATGATGTGAAATCCATCAATCATCATGCATCTTACTTCCAAAAATCTTCCCCTTTTCTTTCCTTCTCTCCTTGTCATTTTCGGCCTCCCCACAAGAGGTGCAAGGCAGCCCTCATTTTCCCACTTTCCTTCATCTTCTTCCACTTCCTCTCATCCCCAAGCTCAAGCCCCAATCATCAGCTTCACTCCAAGATCAAGTTCCACCAAGATTTCACACCACCAAGGTAGGAATCTCAACTTTCTCCTTTTTTTCTTTGAATTGGGGCTGCCTAGGGCCCCTTGTTCATCTATGATTGTGATGTTATTTTGAGTGATGATGATGAATTAAGGTTGGTTTAAGGTGCATATGTGAGTTTGAATTGAAGATTAGACGGATTGATTTAAGGAAAACAAGAATTCAAGAAGAATTCAGGAAGCTGTTGGGGTTTTTCCCTCGATGGTCCATACGGCGGAGTGTATGGTTCCATCTACAACCATTTAAATTTGATAAATCTATTTTTATATGAAACTAGACATTCAGTGCTTTCTATACGTATAAAAAATAAGGCAATTGGATTAGTATAGAATTAGTTATGAATTTTTGAAATTTGACCTAGAAATCTAGATTCTCATCTAGGCAGTATAAGTTGGGAAAGGTGTAACTCACCCGACACAACTCTAAATTGAGTGAACCCAACGTTTTTTGAAAGCTAACATATGAGGGAACATCTCGTAAAAATTTCAAAGTTAGATTCATTGCCAACTATTCCCAGTACATCAATGAATTCACCTTAAGCTCAAACTAGGCTAGAACAAGGTAGTCTAGTAGGGTTAAGTTATGGGGCTCATATCTCAAAATATACACATGAAAATGACATGAAACTTATTTCATATGAAATCGTGTCCTTTTAGCTTTAATATGATACTAATTTCGTATGATTTGGACTGGTTTTCGATTTTTAGTGAATTTTTCTCTTTAAGTGTGTAATTCTAGCCAGCTTTAGGGCAGGCTGAGGTACAACTTAAATAACTTGAGTTATACAAATCAAAATGAGATGAGACCAAAAAGGTTAGAAATAGACACATAGAGCTATTGTAACATCCTGATTTCCAAGTTCGACTTCGCCCTCAGGATTGATCAATTCCAATTTCCGACTTCATCTTTGGATTTCAATAGGATGACCATTTTCCGAGTTCCGAGTTCATTTTGGGCAATTTCCGGCTTCACGTGATGGTTACGAATTGAATGAGATGCTTCCGATTTCCAATATACGACTTCATGTAAACGATTTCCGGCATTAGGCTCGAGTATGTGATATCCGAGTTCCGACTTCCTGAACGTAATTCCATGAGATCCGACATCGTGTCTCAAGGGAAGTATATCCGGTTTCCGATGTCACCAACCATACAGTATATAAATCACGACTTCCGAGTTTAAGTACTTGGGTTTGGAAACGTGACTCGAATTTCCGAGTTCCGACCTTAATGTTGAACTCAATTGGAGCAGACACGAGTTCGGACTCTTGAGCCAATTTCTAGTCACACGAGTTCCAGTATCCGATGTCACATCCAGCATTGGCATTCTCGAGTTCAAATAGGGAGTTTCGAGATTATAGATTTGCCAGCTGCATGACTTCCGACCTACGACCTTGATACAAGATTTCCTCAAGTCACACACGAGATGGGACGAGTTACGACATACAACTTCATCTCCAGTCTCAACTTATATAAAACGAGTTCCGACTTCAAGTGTAATAGAGACGAGTTCCGATTTCAGATAGAACAGAAGCATATCTCAGTTTTTGGGACGACATGGAGAGCAACACAGCCACAAAAATAGACGACATGGCCGAACTCCAATCACAAAACTTCAACCAATCAACACCCACAATCCCAACTACCCCCATCTATTTAAGTCAGACTTCTCTCTTCATTCCCAACTGATTTACGTTCCCCTTCCTCTTGCACCAGCCTTCTTCTTCGTCCCTTCCTCTCCCAATCAACTCCATTACTCTTTCAAGTTTAACAAGGTTCTACCAATCCAAGCTTTAATACTTAGCTCAAATTAAACTCCAAAGAGGTAGGATTCTGCTCTATTCTTGAATTCCTTACACCATGATTGCATGAGATTGTGCTATTCTTTATGTATTTGATGAACTATTGGATGTATTGGATGAATTATGATTGAATTAATATAAGACTTTGAGTCAGAATTATGATTAGAAGGAGAAGATTAGAAGGAGTGGAGAAGTGAGATGCTGTCTTGGTGAGGAAGTCCACGGCAGTCCGTACGATGGAGTGTACGGTGCTGCCTACAATCGGTCAAATCCGATGAAACTATTTTTAGATGAAAGTAGACCTTCAGGGCTTTCCGTGGATATATCATATAAGGGTATTGGATTAGTATTGAGGGAGATACGAATTTTTGAATTTTGACCTAGGGTTTAGGACTTTCATCCGGGCAGGGTGACATGAGGAGGGTATAACTCACCCTATACAACTCCAAATCGAGTGAAACTAAGTTTGTTAGAAAGCTTACACACAGGGGAACACCCCAATATAAGATTCCGAGTTTTTTATGGTCCCAATTGTTCCCAGTGATTCGAGGAACTTGTCCTATGTCTAATCTAGACCAAAACAGGGTAGTTCAGGAGGGTCGACTTTCAGGACTTATATCTCGAGGTGTACTTAAGCAAATGGAGTGAAACTTGTGGAAAATGAAATATTGTCCTGTTAGCTTTGATATGAGACCAATTTCGTAAGATTTGAGCTTAGTTTCGATTTTTAGTGAATTTATATTCCCAGGAGTATAATTCGGGCTAGTGATTGAACAGGCTGAAGTAAAAGGTGAATATCTTGATTTATATAAATCAGAATGACATGGGACTAAAGAGGTTAGAAAGTAGACATATAGAGCTATGACATATCCAAATTTCAGATTTAAATGAGTTGAATAGAGATAAAGGTGGATTATACAAGATTCGGGCAGAACCGAATAGAATTGGCAGAATGGCCAAAATGATAATCTTACAAGTGTTAGTGAAACATATAAAGTTTGAATGGAGGATTACTAGCTTGACATTGTTATATGTGTGTTAAGTTGATTATGTTGCTATCACTGATTTGTCCGTGAGAGCTGGCACTATTCATGGGGAAACGGACCTGATCCGTTATACTGCCGGATTTACGGCAGAAGTCTAATAAGTTATGAATGTTTAAATGTAAGGATGAATTGAAATATGAATGGGTATATAGAAACCCTATATTTAAGAATGACATAATTATGCTATGAGGTATGTGAAGGTAAGTAATGTAGCATATGTATGACTATGCTTGAATATGTTTGAGAATGAAAGAATGTGAATGTATTGAATGTGAATCCCTTCACTTGGAGGCAGTTATTTGAAATCCCTCCCTGTGAAGGCAGTTAATTGATAAAGATATGAATCCTTTCACTTGGAGGCAGTTGCACTTGAATCCCTCCCTGTGAAGGCAGTTAAGACAATGAGATCCCTCTATGTTGAAGGCACGTGGTCAGATGAGATCCCTCAATTTTGAGGCACGTGACCAGAAGAGATCCCTTCAACTAGAGGCACGTGACCAGAATGAGATCCCTCCAAGACTAGAGGCACGTGGGTCCCCTTGTGGGTGAGTCGGTGTGACGACGGTCACGGGTGAAGCTGACGAGCTCACTCCAAGGCCAGACTACCCAAGGGCAGTAAATGCACCCTAGGGACGGCGATACGGCTAGGTGTGCCAAGTAAAAGACTAAAGACTAAAGATTAAAGTATATGCAAGCACCCCAATCACATGAGGCATGGCATCGACCCAGCTAGTGTGAGTTCAGGGGTAGGACTTACATGAGGCATGGCATGACCCAGCTAGTGTAAGTACCGAATGAAGATCCTATATTCCTAAGGAACGTGACATGGCGATCACGCTCTGATGGGGTATGACATGGCGATCATACTCTGGAATATAGCATGAGGATCCCATCTTCCTAAGGAACGTGACATGGCGATCACGTTCTGATGGGGTATGACATGGCGATCATACTCTGGAATATGGTATGATGCTGCACTTGAGGGAGGACGGCGATACGTAACGCTCAAGTGTAGACAGATCCAAGCACCCTAGGGACGGCGATACGGCTAGGTGTGCTAAGTAAAAGACTAAAAACTAAAGATTTTATGACGAAAAGGAAGATGAAGAAAGAAAAGCAAGTTTCATGTATAGGCATGAATTCAAGTACGAGTAATTTTATGTGTAGATGTTATATTCCCAGTATATTGATGTTATCTGTGTTTTAAGATGCTACAGTTATTATTCATGGTGTCATAATTGAATGAATTTTATGGGTTCTCCTAAATGCTAAGTGTATGAGTAAAAATGAACTTTGCTTCGGACAAGACATTTTTCGAAATGTAAAATTAAGCAGTTTGTGCTGCATGTTCATCTTTTTCAAAATAAACCGAAGCAAACTGGAGACGACCATGATGACACTATGTATGAAAATTAGAGAATCCTACTGAGAATTTTATAATTCTCACTCCTATTTCTATGTTGTCTCCAGATAATTGTAGAAGTTTAGAAGGCGGTGAAGTTCTTTGCGGATGAGGTCCACTCAATAACAGATATGAACAGGGTGTGGTACTATGACTTAAGCATAGTACTGTGCTTGGGAGGGTGTTACAGCTATGACATATCCAAAATTCACATCTAAATGAGTTGAATAGGAGTAGAGGTGGACTTTACAAAATTTGAGCAAAAAAGGGTAGAGTGATCAGAAAACTCTGTTGATATTTCTATTGATTTTGACATACCATATGATCAATAATGTTGCTGTAACTTGCTGTTTTACATTGAATTGCATACTTAATTGATTGTATTGGTAGCCTGGCACTATTCATGGAAAAGTGGACTCGATCTGTTATGCTACCGAATTTTCGGCAGGAATTTATGAGAACTTTTGCTATGGGTGATTATGCCTTGAATATGTTTATATTTATATGTCATATTCATGTACGTTATGCATGCAAGCATAATTAGATTATGATATGAGAAGTAAGGTAATAGACATATCCATGAATGCTCAAAGCATCCGCATGCATGATAAGTTATGGAAAGGAAAGCATAATAAGAACTTGCAAGAGGGACGTACCAAGTTACCACATGAGGCATGGCATAGACCCAGCTAGCGTGGGCCAAAGTGGTATTGTCTAAGACTTGGGTCAGCCCTCGACCAAATTTAAGGGGAATAGACCGGTGTGAGGGTCAGGGAAAGTAAACCCGTCACTCATGATAAGTACGAGCTTGGACCTGAAAAACAGGCTATTACCCAGGGGTAAGAGAGGCCATTCACCTCCGGGGGACTAAGTATAGAAAAGAGCAAGATCAAGTTGCAAGTTAAAGAAAGATACGGATTAAATCAAGTGCACTTGCATACAAACAAGTACAAGCATCTTTATGTACATCTTCGATTTTCCCATTAAGTCATAATGTTATTAAGATTCTTGTTGAAGTATATTGCACCATACGTATTTCTATGTTTATCATATAATATGGCAAGTGGTAGTTAAAATATAACTTGCTTCGAGAAAGATGTTTTCCACTTAAAATTGAACCATTGTTTATGTATAAGTGCTCATATTTTCATAATAAACCGAAGTGGCTGGAATGTTTATGATGGCACTGTATGAGAATAATTCATGTATACCTACTGAGAACCTTAGGTTCTCACTGCCTACTTGTATGTTTTTCTTTTCCGTAAATATTCTAGCACCTAAGTTGGAAATCAAGTGCGAGATAGAGTATGGGGACATTTTCTGAGGAAGACTCGGGCGCAAACCAGATTAAGCGACTATTGGAGCTAGCTAGCGACTAGTCGAAAGCAAGTTCTGTGTATTATGTTAATAACAATTTCTTTTAAAATTGTAATTATTTTATCTCTTATGTATCAAATACGACGAAGTTTATGAACTATTAGTTAATAATAAAGTGTGTAGTTAAAGGGCCATGTATTATATTTTCCATATTTTAAAGCTTTTTTACCACAGTGACACCCCTTTAATATAACTTCATGACTCGAGCATGACTTATATAATAAAGGGTGTTACATTTATTGATATCGGAGCAGTTCGTCCTGTATAGGCCCATGGATGGACTGATTATGCTTCTGATGTATACTATGAGAATCTAGATAAACCGTGCTTTAGGTCCTCACGTGAAGAGGACATAGAAATATTATGCATGGTAGCCTTGTTGTGAGTGTTGTGGACTACCTATTGCACTTGATTGAATATTGAGACTGATCACCTCAATATAAGGTTTTGTATAAGCAGAGACTTGTGACACCTTGCGGGCTTATTAGGAATCTTTTAAACATAAATATTAGGGACGAGACTCACAGGAAGTAGCAATGACAATAGGAGGCAGATGATTGAGCAAGTCAAAGGGTGCAGAAAATTGGGGCTTCACTTAAGAAAATCGTGTTGGACGGTTTGGCATTGACCTAGTAAATCTGGTCATAGCCAAGAAGGATCGTCTCCTAAGTGCTACTGGGCAGCTGAAAATTCAAGTCATCAAATGTAGGATCTCAGTTGGTAATGAGTGGAGCAAGAATCTTTTTCACTCTAACGAGGCTTATTCTAAGCTTCATTTGCAACCACCTGATCCAGGCTATCTTCTAGAGATTGAATCTAGAAATTTGCTTGCCTGGTGTAGTAGACCTGATTCTTGACAAGAGTAAGGCAATTATCTGCTGATGGGGTCATCTCAAGTGGTGCTGATGGTACCCTTGTTTTCTTCATAAGTGAGATTCCCTCGAAAGTACTTCACCGGAAAATTTAGTCAATGGTTTTTAATCTGGATTATGGTACTGCCATATCAGAAATATCTGATTCTTCATTATGAAGTTTGAAGTGTGGACAGATGAGGCAAAGTTTTAGAAAAGGGAATCAAAGTTAGGAGCCTCAGTTAGGTATAAGGGAAAACCTTTTTAAGACTCTATTTAGAGATTAAAATGGTTTTCTTTTTCGAGCGCTTGTAAAACTGAGGAGCATTAAGCAGGATCTTAGACACAAGGGAAAACATTAACAAATTTTGAAGAAATTCATCTAATTATACGTTATATCCGAGAAGAGGCGCGGTTATTCATGGTACGAAAACGAAGTAAAGCTACACGAATAACCCGAAAGCATCCTTTAAAGTAAGGGCAAGATATTTCCTACTAACCAAAAGTAGGGACACTTTCAGATCGGGGTAGCACAACAAGCGAGCTTGGTAGTTCTTATCCATTAAGGGTAAAGGACGTATTGGAAGATCGGGTTACACTGGAACTCTATCAATCTTAGTCATCATAAGCACTAAATGATGCGACTATTTTCAACATTAGTAAAGAGATACAGTTATCTAGGAGAAGAAATGTGAGATATAAAGGTCATCATTGGATATCATTATGAATGGTATCAGTGGGGAAACTCGAGGAGGAATGTATTCAAATTGAGGTGAGAATAATAAGGAGTTAGAGTGTGCAACGAATCCTGATAGGACAAGATAGCAGTAGTATAGGAGGCCATAACGAGCTAAGACCAAGATAAGCTTCTGCACAAATAATAGGACATTACAAGAAGAGAGAAAGAGGCAGTCTTAATTTTCGAGTGGCCTATTACCTATTATGAAATTATCGTACAAATGAGAGTTTTTACTAGGTAATGAACTAGCCGATCTTTTCACCAGTAAAGAGCGCAACCAATCTGATGCACCGTAAACAGGATTGGGGGATGCACCAATATGAAATTAAAAGATTTGGAAATATGTCTTATGTTGGTTAAGGTTACAGTACAAGATCGGGGATAGTCCGTTAACTCTTCATACTCGAAGCTAGATTAGGTATGCACATAGCAGCGCTAATGTACCGAATCCCATTAGTACCCTATGGCTAAGCATGCTTGGGCCAGAGTAATATCGAGATGGGTGACCTTCTGGAAAGTCTCAATGTTGTAACCCCAATAGGGGGACAAGACTATTAATTCTTTATCTCACATTGGGTAGTTGCACCTGGGTACAAGATAGTGCGGTAAATAGTAAAAAGGTTCAGTAATGAGAGTGATATGAAATTTGACCACTAAGATTGATATGCATTGTATGGAGGCTAACCATCGATGAGGACGATAACTTTGGGAACCACAAGACTTCTTAAGTTAGCATTAAAAGACCCGGAGGGATAGATATCAACACATCAAATGAGGGACCTCCGTGTTATTAAGATGAAGAGGGTAGGCAAGGTAGGATCCTTGCAAATCAATAAGGAGGCAAAGCTGCTATTTCCTCTTTCTCCCATCGAGTTGATCTTGTTTTGAGAAAATAAACTCATGAGGAGCACTAAGAGTTTTCGTAGAAAAGACAATCTGAGACCTTTCTAACACGCATTGAGATACGAAATAAAGCTTATAAAGAAGAAATTCTAAGGCGGACCTCCTACCTATAATTCCAAAGGAGAACTTTAAGCCTTCATAAGGGTCATGCATCTGAACTAGTAGTATAGTCGATCGAGAATGCCGAGAATAGTTGGATTCATGGAATCATACTATAATAACTCTAACTAATGAAACAGAAGGGAATGTCCCAACTACCCCATGTATAGAGACATCTATGCTATAGACCCAATATAAATGTAGCGTACTTCTTGATGATTAGTACAAGATTTTCTTAAAAGTCGAGTAACAAAGGACACTCATCCTTAGACAAGTTGGACTCTACTTGTGACCTTTGGTATCCGATGACTCAGGCTGAGCCGCAACTTTAAGAAGATTTCACAAGGAAATTTCCCAGTATAACCTCATGACTTGTTAGCCATATGTTAACTGCAGTAAAGCGAGGGAGCATGCCCCAAGTCATTTGGGAGTTAGTAGATAGAAGTAGGCAACCATGCTAAACAACATGATTAGGGAGTTGTTGCGAAGGATAATTATAGGTCAAAATCACCATTCAAGATCTAAGGAAGAGTGTGACCCTATAAGTGGGATTTAACAGAAGGAGCTTCTACATATGATCAAGGGTGATCATGTAAGTAGAATTTCTTAAATAGTGAAACCAGCTTGATAACAGTAGAACTCATAAAGCTGCCCGAAGTGATAAAGAAGGCAAGTACCCCTTTGAGGAACTCAGAATTGGATCATAGTGGTATATTAGGGTGTTATTCAGGTAAATACTTTAATATTGTCGTCATAATCATGACATGCTGACGTTGAGCATGGTCACAGCTGGTAGGCTTTAAAACCGCGAATCTTCATGAGTCGATATTTGGAGTCTTGAGTATGCACAACAAAAAGTTTAATGGCTACTACTAAGCAAAGTAGTTGGGCACAAAAATAAAGAAGATGAGAAAAGTCTCCAATAAATTGGATGCTGGTTTAGGGCGTCATAAAAACTAGACAAATCCGGGTACCAACATACTTCTTATGGATCCTTTGTACTTATTGAGATAGTGCCTCGTAACTATCAGCAAGCAACACCGCGAGAAGGGGTGCCTCTGCAGGATAAGAGATTTCTCCTCAACCAATTTTAGCCACGAAATTTTGGGGACAAAATTCTTTTCAGGAGGGCAGAATGTAACATCCCCCACTTTCTTAAGCGGAGTATAATAAAAACTTTGAATTATTTCTCTTAGGCAGTGTGGGAATTTCTCAGGCACTGGTATACCCTGACAATCCTCATGCTCAGAAATCTAATGTAGCATAACACTGCCATTAAAAATATGGTACTGCCATATGCTAAAAATTAAGAAATGACAAAAGTGTCTCTGCCAACTTTTATTAATTGCAATCTTGCCCAAAAGTTTTAGAAATTGTACTTTAACCCCAAGTGGATATTTCTACAATAACCCTAAAATTTTTCATAAAATAATATTTATGTCCCTACAATGGTAGAACTTGCAGAATGGGGTTTTAAACAAAGCAGAATCACATGGCGAAATCGTAGAAGTTTAAATCTCTACCGATTGGGCCATGGAGGCAGTCTAGTGTGAAATGACGTGGGGTGCCCCTAGACTTGTTCAAAATTTTGGATATGCCATTAGCCACAGAAATTAGAAAATAGAAAAGCTCTAAGTTCGCAAGAACGATTATTTCACGTTAACAAGCAATTTATTCGATCTTAATAACTAAGTAGGGTTAATTAGAAGTTAATTAGATGTTAATTAGAGGGATTAGACTTAGGAACAATTAGAATAGAGGTATAGAAACTCTCTCAGAGTTATTTAGTAAAGTTTTGCCGATTTGAAGAAAATCGGCGAAGATTCGGTATTTTAAACCGGTAGAACCAAACTAGTAGAATTTTCTACTGGAAACCCTCATTCACTTAAAGCCAATTAAATATGATCTAGAAATGTTAGACTTGATGGAATTAGATTAGAACCATAGGAAACCTCATAGGACTTTTCTAAAACTGTTTTACCGATTTGAAGGGAAATCGGTAAGATTTTGGTATTTTAAACTGTCAAAATTGGACCAATAGAAATTTTTCTATGAGTGCCCTAGGATCAATGGCTAGGATTTAGCCAAACCACCCCCTCATATGGTGCCTTGATCAGCCATTGAGGGAGGAAAGCTAAGCAAAATTGGATGATGAAGTGAAATCCACCAATCATCATGCATCTTGCTTCCAAAAATCTTCACCTTTTCTTTCCTTCTCTCATTGTCATTTTCGCCCTCCCCACAAGAGGTGGAAGGCAGCCCTCATTTTCCCACTTTTCTTCATCTTCTTCCACTTCCTCTCATCCCCAAGCTCAAGCCCCAACCATCAACTTCACTCCAAGATCAAGTTCCACCAAGATTTTACACCGCCAAGGTAGGAATCTCAACTTTCTCCTTCTTTTCTTTGAATTGAGGCTGCCTAGGGTCCTTTGTTCATCTATGATTCTGATGTTATCTTGAGTGATGATAATGAATTAAGGTTGGTTTAGGTGCATATGCGAGTTTGAATTGAAGATTAGATGGATTGATTTAAGGAAAACATAAATTCAAGAAGAATTCAAGAAGCTGTTAGGGATTTCCCTCGATGGTCCGTACGGCAGAGTATACAGCTCCATCTACAGCCATTTAAATTTGATGAATCTATTTTTATATGAAACCAAATATTCAGGCTTTCCATACATATAAAATATAAGGCAATTGGATTAGTATAAAATTAGTTATGAATTTTTGAAGTTTGACCTAGAAATCTGGATTCTCATCTAGGCAGTATGAGTTAGGAAGGGTGTAACTCATCTAGAACCCAACATTGTTTGAAAGCTAATATATGAGGAGCATCCCATAAAAATTTCAAAGTCGGATTCATTGCCAATTATTCCCAGTACATCAATGAATTCACCTTAAGCTCAAACTGGGCTGGAACAAGGTAGTCTAGTAGGGTTAAGTTATGAGGCTCATATCTCAAAATATACACATGCAAATGACATGAAACTTATTTCAAATGAAATTTTGTCCTTTTATCTTTAATATGATACAATTTCGTATGATTTGGACTGATTTTCGATTTTTAGTGAATTTTTACCTTTAAGTGTGTAATTTTAGCCAGCTTCAGGGCAGGCCAAGGTAAAACTTAAATAACTTGAGTTATACTAATCAAAATGAGATGGGTCTAAAAAGGTTGGAAACTAGACACATGGAGCTATGACATATCCAAAATTCATGTCTAAATGAGTTAAATAGGAGTAGGGGTGGACTTTACAAAATTTGGGTAGAAGAGGGTAGAGTGAGTAGAAAACTCTATTGATATTTCTATTGATTTTGACATACCATATGATCAATAATGTTGTTGTAACTTGCTGTTTTACATTGAATTGCCTACTTAATTGATTGTATTGGTAGCCTGGCAATATTCACGGGAAAGCGGACTTGATCTGTTATGCTGCCGAATTTTCGGCAGGAATTTATGAGAACTTATGCTACGGGTGATTATGCCTTGAATATATTTATATTTATATGTCATGTTCATGTACATCATGCATGCAAGCATAATTAGATTATGATATGAGAAGTAAGGTAAGAGACATATCCATGAATGCTCAAAGCATCCGCATGCATGATAAGATATGGAAAGGAAAGGATAATAAGAACTTGCAAGAGGGACGTACCAAGCTACCACGTGAGGCATAGCATAAACCCAGCTAGCGTGAGCCAGAGCGGTACTGTCTAAGACTTGGGCCTGCCCTCGACCTAATTTAAGGGGAATAGACCAGTGTAAGGGTCGGGGAAAGTAAACCCGTCACTCATGTATAGGTACGAGTTTGGACCTGAAAAGCAGGCTATTACCCAGGGGTGAAAAAGGCCATTCACCTCCGGGGGACCAAGTACAGAAAAAAGCAAGATCAAGTTGCAAGTTAAAGAAAGATACAAATTAAGTCAAGTGCACTTGCATACAAATAAGTACAAGCATCTTTATGTGCATCTTCAATTATCCCATTAAGTCATAATGTTATTAAGATTCTTGTTGAAGCATATTGCACCATACGTATTTCTATGTTTGTCATATAATATGGCAAGTGGTTGTTAAAACATAACCCGCTTCGAGAAAGATGTTTTCCACTTAAAATTGAACCATTATTTACGTATAAGTGCTCATATTTTCATAATAAACCGAAGCGGCTGGAATGTTTATGATGGCACTGTATGAGAATAATTCATGTATACCTACTGAGAATCTTAGGTTCTCACTGCCTGCTTGTATGTTTTTCTTTTTCGTAAACATTCCAGCATGTAAGTTGGAAATCAAGTGCGAAACAGAGTATTGGGACATTTTTTGAGGAAGACTCGAGTACAAACCAGACCAAGCGACTATTGGATCTAGCTAGCGACTAGTCGAAAGCAAGTTCTGTATATTATGTTAATCACAATTTCTTTTAAAATTGTAATTATTTTATCCTCTATGTATCAAATACGACGAAGTTTATGAACTATTAGTTAGTAATAAAGTGTCCAGTTAAAAGGGCATGTATTATGTTTTCCATATTTTAAAGCTTTCTTACCATAGTGACACCTAATTAATATAACTTCATAACTCGAGCATGGCTTATGTAATAAAGGGTGTTACAGGAGCAAAGTGTTTTGAGGCTAAGAAGGCAATCAACCATGAGCTAGAAGCTCATGGCTATGGAGGTTTGAAGAAGAAAAATGGAGTTAAAGGATATGAAGGAGTGCCTAAAATTTAGGGGGTAAAATAGGGAAGATATGGGTTACTTCCTTGATAAGTTGATGTAACAAATGAAGGAGTATGATTGGTGAACACCAAAGGAAATTAAATTTCCTTGAGCTTGCTATTTTGTATGGCCATCCTTTGGCCACAATGGGGATTTTGGAGGTTAGTTTCTAGCCACATATCCTAGGGTTTTTAACTAATAGTTGATTAATTGGATTTTTATATACTTATTTTCCCTCATATTTAGTTCATTAATCCTCTTTTTTGTGCCTAATTAGATTGATTTGGACTATTTTGTGTTGATTGGGTTTCGGTTGGGCTTAATTTCAATTTTTCAGTATTAGGCCAATTCTGACATCGCTTTCATTTATGGGCCACAACTTGAGCAATAGACATAATTTAATTGTGATTCTTAATTTACAAGAAAGCTGAGAGATAGGCCCACAATTCTTATGAAGAGGTCAGAAGCAATTCTGATGATAAGGAGTTGAATTAAAGAACTTAATTGCAAGTTTCTAGCATAACTTTCTTTTTATAATTTAGAATTTAGCAAATAAGATGTCTAGATTCATCTGAAAAATAGGGAATTAATGTAATAAACCATTATTGATTTAGTCTAGACATTTCTATTTTGTAATGGCCGAGTTTAATCAGTTGCAGAACTTTGTATCTCTTAGACAAAAAATTAGAATAGAATTTTTTCGGTTTTCTTTCTTCTTTCTCCCTCTCTCATAGCCCCCCTCAACTTTGAATTTTCGTTCTCCTCCATACATGGAGGAGTAGACTTCTATCTAATCCAAGAATTCAAAGAAGCATTGGTATTCTTGAGAGTTGTTGCTTTAGAGTTCATCAATTCCAAATCGGTTTCTCGTACTCCCTTTCCTTGTTTTTGATTCAATTTCAAGTTTAAAGGTTTTCAATTCAGAATTGTGATTAATTACTTGATTGCTTGTATATTACTTGATTGTTTAATATTGTAATACAAATGTTTGATGAGTAGAATCAGGTTTCAGGTTTGAACTTGAGATTAACTGCTTTGGTGCTTGAAATTATCATGAATTGGTTAGATTCTAGAGATTTTTAAGTTTAATCATTTATGTGTTAATTGAATTCATGAAGTTGTTCATGTGTAATGCTGAGGTTGAATTGAGGTTTCATTCGAGCTTAATGTTAATTTGGTTTGTTGATATGTCTAGAATTCGATGATTGCGTGAAAATTGCTTTCTTTTGATTCTTGGATTGGATATTTCAAATTCTGTTCATTTCTTTATTTAGGTTTCTATTGATTTTGATTTCTATTCATTTCATTTTTCTTATTTTATAAAAATAGAAACCTCCCCCAAAATTTTGATCATATAGCATTGTCATCATTAGGAGATGACCCGAGTTACATCGTTTACTACAATTTTTGTAATTCGATTTTTACAATTTGACCGAGCTCGGCACTCGAGTCAATACTCACGACATCCTATAATATAGACTCTTACTAATTCAGTTCTTGCATTATAAAATACCGCTAACAAAAAATTTTCCTCAACTAGCAAAATATTTCTCTCTCTCTCTCTCTCTCTCTCTCTCTCTCTCTCTCTCTCTCTCTATATATATATATATATATATATATATGTTAGTTTTCTATGAAGAAAACTTAAATTCACCTTACCTTATCGTTGCCATTTTATTATGGCCTACTTATATGTCTGTAATATGTTTAAAAATTTGATTAGTTGATAGTGCTAGTTACATGCACTAAAATTTGGGATGCTACATGTTGTCTTCACAAATATTTTGAATGCAGTGAATAAGTTAGCACATAGAATAAAAGATTCAATGGATAATTGTAATAAAGAATAGAAGGGATAGAAAGATCACATAGAGAATTTTCATATTGGTTCGGCCAACCACTACCAATGTCCAATCCTCAACACTTTGTTGAGATTTTTATAAATTGAGTATTGTTTTTCCAAGCTTCTCCAAGCTTTTATGATCGAGTAGTTTTCTCAAGCCTCTCCAAGCTATATAGATGAGTAGTCTTTACTAAGCCTCTCCAAGTTACACTGAGTAGTATTTTATCCTAGCCTTTTTAAGCTCACATAGACTACTAATGTGTCAAGTTACAATAAACAAAATTTTTGAGGTTTGTGTTTGATACAGTCATACTAAATCTCTTAATAGAGTATCGACAATTAGTTATAGTGTGAAGTGATTTCTCTAAACTCTCAAAAAAGAATATAGACTAATACAAATTAGATGAGAAGATTTCTAATCAGAAGTTACAAGAAGTAACTTTTTGGATGTTCAGAAGGTTGAGTATTGAAAGCTTTATGAGTATGCAAAATGCTACAACTGTCTAACCACTTCTTCATCATCTTCCAACTTTTTATAGACTTCAAAAATATACCCACTGGAGCTTGCAAATCTTGACCTTGGAGCCTTTTTCACCCACTGGTCTAAGACTGGAAAAAGAAAATACAGCTTTGTTTCCTCAGCAAGTAGAAATGTCACAGAAAAAGAAAAGTAGCCATTGATAGTTCACTAGCTTTTTAGACTTGTCAGTACTTCTTTTGGATCTTGTCAAGTCATGTTTGAATTTTAAAATTGATCCTTGAATCATGCAGAAGAAGCTTTGAGCTTGAGGTGCTCTATGAGAATCATCTTTCTGGTGGTCACCCTTCTAAGTAGAGCCTTCTGGAAAGTTCATCCTTCTGAAGCATTATATGTTTCTTGAGTAAGAGGTTGTAGATTCCACATAGTGTTCTTTTTATGAGCTGTATATTCATGAGATACTAGAAAGAGCTTTGTGCTATTTAAGACTTGTTCCTGTTCGAGTTGTATGATCTTACTCACAAAAGAATTTAACCACTTCAAACAAACTTTTAGTCAGCAAAAGATTTTATTAAAGCCTGATTTGTTGCTCATCAAAATCATTTAGCTCAATAAGGTTGAAACCACAACGTGGCTTCTAAAGTGCATTGGAGCTTACGATCTCCCTTTTTTTTGATGATGGCAAATCAATATTTAAGAAAATCTTTTGTATTAAGAATAGGAATTGAAAGTCCAAAGACATACAATTTATTGTTTGTTTCCACCTTTTGATTTGAAAAAAAAAAATCCTTTTTGAAGTGAGTATGGAATGGACATGTAATCCAGAAACTTCAGTAACAAGTGTAATTAACCAAAATGATTTTTGATTTGAAGGAATCATTGATCATGGACATTTTATGCATTAGAACAAGATCAGTTCAAATTTTCTTAACCCAAGTTGGTTAAGAGAGTTCATGATAGATTAGAGTAACAGAGTATGAGCTATTCAGAAAATATATAAAGAGTATAACTATCAGAGCATATTATATGTAGTATCAGAGCAATGATGATACCAGAAGAACAATCAGAGCAAAATATTACATGAATATAATCAAGGCAATTATAACTACTATAACCACAAAAAACTTCATAGAAATTGTACAATTATAACTTGTAATCATTAGAGTAGAGTGTGCATATACTAGTATAAGAGACTTGAGATAATTAAAGCTAAAAAAATACTTATGATAGCGAATTTAATGATCATCATAAGAGTATCCCAGCATAGGTTTGCAACACAAGATAAATATTATCAGAGCATAAATCAAACTAATATATCAAAGTGATACAACAATAATATCAGAGCATAAGTAACTTGATAATTAATTGAACTTAGACTAGTATGTTAATAAGATGGTAAAATAAATTGGTCTATAGTGAATTTAAGTATACCTATAGAAATTTAAAATTTTTCCCAGAAAAACAACAAAAATCATGAATGATATACATCATATATGGATGCAGTAGATATTGACCTCTAGCTCCCCTTGGATTGACTCCCCCTCAACTTCAGCTTTTCTTCAATCTTCTACCCCTTTGACGTCATCAAAACTAGGGATAAGAGATCATAGAAGGCCATCACTAATTGCCTTTTCCTTTTTGGAGAGCCTTTAGTTTTTACAGCAGCAGTTATTCAATTTTGCTTATTCTTCTTTCAAGTGCTTGCTGATGAGCTTGGAGTTCACATTGATTGGCCATAATGGTGTGTTGGTTAGCAGTAATAGATCCATCTGAACTTCAATAGCATCTAGAAAGGTTTCTACATTTGATGGTGGTCCAAAAGGCAGCTTGCTAGTGTGGTGCCTTTTATTTTCTGATGACTTGGCAGATGCAGAATGAGCTGAAGTTGCTTTTCTGTCAAATTGTGGGCCAGAGGTCAATAGCAACAATGTCTTAGCTGTGGTTGGGGTAGTTGACATGTCTTGGGAGACTGTGGCTAGTGTTGGATTTGGCATTAGAGTTACAACTTTAAGTCCAAAAATTGTCATTGTAGCTTCATCTTCTATCACTAGATCATTTGTCCTTTTAAGTTTAGATCTTTCTGGTGCAGTTATAGCTAGTTCAGCCTCAATTCTCTTAACTATGGATCTTTCTTGATTGCTAAGTAGCAAGGGCAAGTTCAAAGATTGGACTTTTGTAGCAGCAGCTTGTACAAATAGTTGCTCTGAAGGCACAACTAGCTTTCTCATCTCAGATGGTGGATTAGCTTATTCAATTACCACAAATTGTTGGTCCACCTCCAAGCAAATGGATAAGCTCCTAGCAACACCAACAGAGGCTCCAACACTAGTAGCTATATTTCTCAGTTTCTTCAACCAAGCTTCTTTTTTAAGCTTATTCTCAGTAGCTTCTTTTCTAGCTTGCCTTAGAGGAGAGGGAGTGGAATCTCTGGATGGTTCAGCAGGGGCCTTTTTTTAGCTTTTTCTTGCCCTTGCACTTGTACTCTGAATCCTCTTTTTCATCTGTAGTCTCTTTTTAGCTCGTAAAAACTTTTAGACAACTTTCTCAAGTCAAGACTTGGAATATGGAAGCAAATGAGTTAGAAATAAAAGTTGTGTTCACAAACATCCTGAACACAGTGAATAAGTTAGCATGCAGAATAAAAGATTCAATGGATAATTGTAATAAAGAGTAGAAGGGATAGAAAGATCACATAGAGAATTTTTATACTGGTTTGGTTAACCACTGCCTACGTTCAATCCCTAATACTTTGTTGAGATTTTTATAAATTGAGTATAGTTTTTCCAAGCTTCTCCAAGCTTTTATACCTAAGTAGTTTTCTCAAGCCTCTCCAAGCTATATAGATGAGTAGTCTTTACCAAGCCTCTCTAAGCTACACTGAGTAGTATTTTATCTTAGCCTCTTAATGCTCACAAAAACCACTAATGGGTCAGGTTACAATAAATAGAATTTTTGAGGTTTGTGTTTGATACATTCACACTAAATCTTTTAGTAGAGTATAAACAATTAGTTACAATCTAAAATAACTTCTCTAAACTCTCAACAAGAGAATAAAGGCTACTACAAATCAGATGAGAAGATTTTAATTAGAAGTCACAACAAGTAACTTTTTGAATGTTCAGAAGGTTAAGTATTGAAAGCTTTATGAATGCACAAAATGCTACAACTGTTTAGCCACTTCTTCATCATCTTCTAGCTTTTTATAGACTTCAAAACTATATCCATTGAAGCTTGCAAATCTTGAGCTTTGGGCCTTTTTGATCCACTGGTCTAAGACTGGAAAGAAAAGATATAGCCTTCTTTCTTAACAGGTAGAAATGTCACAGAAGAAGAAAAGTAGCTGTTGATAGTTCACCAGCTTTTCAGACTTGTTAGTACTTCTTTTGGATCTTGTCAAGTCACATTTGACTTTTGAAACTAATCCTTGAATCGTATAGAGGAAGCTTTGAGGGTGAAGTGCTAAATAAGAATGAACTTTTTGGTTGTCACCTTTCTAAACAAAACATTTTGGAAAGTTCATCCTTTTGAAGCATTTGTGATCCTTTTGATGGCATGTTTCGCTTTTTGAGGACATATATCTACTTTTCTGAACTTTCTGAGATGTTTCTTGAGTAAGAGATCATAGATTCTACAAAGTGTTCTTTTCAAGATACGTATATTCATGAGATACCATAAAGAACTATGACCTTTGTGCTATCTAAGACTTGTTCCTGTTCGAGTTATATGATCTTACTCACAAAAGCATTTAACCACTTCAAACAAATGTCAGTTAGCAAAAGATTTTATTAAAACTTGATTTGTTGCTAATCAAAACCAACTAGCTCAATAAGGTTGAAACCATGAGGTGGCTTCTAAAGGGCAATGGAGCTTACACATTGGGCCAATTAAGTAATAGAGTAGTGAGTAGAGTTTCATTCTCATGAGCATTGATTAACCAATAACTACAGTCACCAATTAGAATCTATTTAGGCTAATCAAAAGTTGTTTGAGTTGCAAAATGTTTGATTAAATAGTAAAATAGAAAGTAAGCAATTAGAAGAAAGTTTATGATCGATGGAGATAAGCACTAGAAGTTTGATTTCACCTAGATCTTGATTAGTAGTGACTTCCTAGAGTTTATTTAAATCTATCAATTCAATGGAAGGGTAGGAATCCAAAATTAATTAGCCCCTAATTCCTCTACATACTAATTATTTCAACATTTTAAAAGGCAATCGGACTTCCAAGACATTGAATTCTAAGGCCAACGAAATTATTGTTCTATGATTCTCCTTTGACTAGTGTCCTATGATTATCCTACACTACTTACAAACAAATAGGTAGATAACAATTTGTATACCATATTCCAAGCATGTACCTAAATTCCTCTAGCCTACAACTTCAAGGTCAATCCATGGGCAGTACCAAATCCATAAATAGCATTAAGTACAGATATAAAAACTCAATTGGAATAAAAAAATGCGAATAAATCCAAACAAAAAGTCAATACAACTTCATTCACAAAGGCTACATCTTCATAGTAAAAGAGAGTTAGTCACTCATGAATGCAATGTTTATAATCAATGAAGAAACAAATATCATAAACATGAGAGAAGAAGAGAGATAAGAAAGATATGGAATAAGGTGATGAGTGTAACACCCTAATAGTCCCATACTATACATATGTCATATTATGAATTATTAGTTGTTACTTTTGCTCGCGAAACTAACTTTACTGCTTGAAATTACTTTATACCGAAAATAAGAGTAAATTTTTTTTTGAACAATAATGAAATAACCCTTTTTAAAACAATGAGAGCCATGAGCATGTCGTAAACATATAATAGCAAACGTCGATATCTCATACACGCAGTGCGATAAAATAAATAAGGCATCATAAAGAACAATCATCTTGAATAAACATAATACTATAATACCATTCTATAACCATCATAGTTAGATATAGTTAATAG
This sequence comes from Pterocarpus santalinus, assembly GCA_031439595.1. Lineage (NCBI taxonomy): Eukaryota > Viridiplantae > Streptophyta > Magnoliopsida > Fabales > Fabaceae > Pterocarpus > Pterocarpus santalinus. Next base: position 27,597,435 of record CM062529.1, read on the forward strand.
TAGCATGACAAGTTCTACATAATAAGTCAGGGGTCCGATATCTTCTGCCGGCCCTATAATATAACCTAACCACATGCATCATTAAAGAAAAATATGATATGAGCATCAACCACATATACATGCAATAAAGAAAATGATAACCTTATAACTACCAACAAAAAGGGCTATCCTCGTGATTAGCTCAGCGTGTGCCATCCACATCAACCATCAAATGGAAGGTCTCCATTCCCAAAACCACTGGATGCATCATCTCCATGTCCTATTCCACGGGCATGCCCATGCCCCTGGGTATAGCACACATATGAATGAATCCACATCCTCAAACCAGGGATGGAACTAGCTAGATACAGAAGCGGAAGAATTTGAAGTCAAGCAAATCATCATGGGGTATGATGGCTCTGAAGGGTCGGACTCCATAAAGCAGGTTGGGTAGTGTCCTATGATTATCCTACACTACTTACAAACAAATAGGTAGATAACAATTTGTATACCATATTCCAAGCATGTACCTAAATTCCTCTAGCCTACAACTTCAAGGTCAATCCATGTGCAGTACCAAATCCATAAATAGCATTAAGTACAAATATAAAAACTCAATTGGAATAAAAAAATGCGAATAAATCCAAACAAAAAGTCAATACAACTTCATTCACAAAGGCTACATCTTCATAGTAAAAGAGAGTTAGTCACTCATGAATGCAATGTTTATAATCAATGAAGAAACAAATATCATAAACATGAGAGAAGAAGAGAGATAAGAAAGATATGGAATAAGGTGATGAGTGTAACACCCTAATAGTCCCATACTATACATATGTCATATTATGAATTATTAGTTGTTACTTTTGCTCGCGAAACTTACTTTACTGCTTGAAATTACTTTATACCGAAAATAAGAGTAAATTTTTTTTTTGAACAATAATGAAATAACCCTTTTGAAAACAATGAGAGCCATGAGCATGTCGTAAACATATAATAGCAAACGTCGATATCTCATACACGCAGTGCGATAAAATAAATAAGGCATCATAAAGAACAATCATCTTGAATAAACATAATACTATAATACCATTCTATAACCATCATAGTTAGATATAGTTAATAGTAGCATGACAAGTTCTACATAATAAGTCAGGGGTCCGATATCTTCTGCCGGCCCTATAATATAACCTAACCACATGCATCATTAAAGAAAAATATGATATGAGCATCAACCACATATACATGCCATAAAGAAAATGATAACCCTATAACTACCAACAAAAAGGGCTATCCTCGTGATTAGCTCAGCGTGTGCCATCCACATCAACCATCAAATGGAAGGTCTCCATTCCCAAAACCACTGGATGCATCATCTCCATGTCCTATTCCACGGGCATGCCCATGCCCCTGGGTATAGCACACATATGAATGAATCCACATCCTCAAACCAGGGATGGAACTAGCTAGATACAGAAGCGGAAGAATTTGAAGTCAAGCAAATCATCATGGGGTATGATGGCTCTGAAGGGTCGGACTCCATAAAGCAGGTTGGGTAGGATGACTCCAAGGGTCAGACTCCACAAAAATAGTCAGTGTCGACCAGGTGTCCGAGTAAAATTATCCATCGGTGGGGTATCTCGTAGGATGAAAACGTGGACGTATGTCATCCAAGGCGATGTCATCATATGGCTCATAGGGGCGAAAGAGTAGGCTCATAACAGGTGCATGAAACTAATAGCTGTGAAAGATGCAGACCCTCATCACTGCTCACATAGTCATTACAAAGGCATTTAGCATAAAGTGCCAATGCCAGACTGGGAATTCAATGTAAATCACCATACTGTCCAATGTCGGCATCCTTCAAAGATGACATGGAAATGTAGGAGTAAGAAATACAAAATTTCTCAGTAGGATCACGATTAGACAATTACTATATCATCGTCATCGTCCCAACTACTTCAGGTTTATTAATGAAAATGGTGAACATGCATAGATTTTGTTTTAATGATTTTGAAAACATAGTTTCTGAACTGGTTTTCTTTTAGGTTTAATCTCATAAACATGGCATAAGCAACATAAGGACATGGAATAGAATCATATGAACTAAACATAACATCAATAGTCATGACCATGCATATGAGAAAATAAATATGCATGCACTATTATGTGACCATATGGACTTGACTAGAGTCTTTCATTAACTTTACTTTCATTCTTAGCACGTACTTAATATTCCTAACTTTCCCTTGGAATAGACTGCTATTAGACATGAGCTTATTCTATGGCTGTCGCCATGCAGTGCTAATCTAAAATTAGAGTAAGTTAACAAGGGGATTGACATGCCTGTAAGTTGGAAGGTTCTCCTTTTCCCTCATTGCCTCCGTAATAGAGGATCTGTAAGTCTTAGTGGATCACCTTCTCTTAAGAAAGATCATGTTCAAACATTTCTTTCATTCTCATAACATGATACTTGACATTACATCATTCATTTTCAATGCATTATTTCTCAAGAATAAGTTACATATGCACAAGAAATATTTCTACGTCCACATTTTTTGTGGAAATTTAGTAGCATAACGGTCAGATCAGAACCTCCCAAAATTTTCCAAGCACGGAAATTTCAGTCAATAACCAAAGATATCCATTTCATATCACCATATCAAGCATAAATAATTCTCAATCATGGGTAGAATTCTCAATAAGGCTTATCATACATTATGCTTAATAGTAGCATATGTTCATACCCTAATGAGTGTCTATAGTTGTATTTTCCCTTTTCAAGAAGTCTTATGAATCATCATGTGATTCTTCATGCTTGCACATGAGAGAATCACATAGTTCAGAATGAACGTGTATTGTAAACTTTTAGTTACTTGATTCTTGAGTGAAGTCACCTTTTGCCTTAGGGATTCATTTCTACCATATAATTTCATAGCATTCTTATGTGTGCATCTTATGGAGCAGTGTGTTAAAGTTAATAAAGTATGACAGTTATTTTTCTTTTCCTCTTTAAGGTGGTTGAAGCCTAATATGGTGCTTTAACCTACATTTTGCGTTCCAATCTTTTAGTTTCCTTGAGATAGCACAATAGTGATTCCTAGATTTATGGTATGCTCAGATACCCTAATCATATTTCTGTTCCTAAAGGATTTCAAGATTCTTCTAGTCCCTTGCATCATTGTAACGCATAACAATGTTCATGAACTACTATGTGTTTGCTAGTCATCAAGAAGAAATCTTTATTTCAACAAATTACAGGATTCAATCTTATTTAAATAAAATGACAAGATTTCACCTTTATGGTTATAAAGTCTCATTCTTTAATAAAGTATGAACCTTTGCATTATATTCATGCCCCCAAGATTCAACCTTTATGAAATAATAATACAAGATGCTAACTTTATGGCTAAAAAAGTCTTATTCTTTGAAAAAGTTGACACTTTTAATCATATTATACCTTCAAGATTCCAAATTTATGACTTAAAGTTGCTCTAAGACTTAAAGTATTCATTCTTGAAGAAAGTTAAACACTTTAGTCAATATTTTTAACTCAAGATACAATCTTTATAAGATAAAGTAGCAAGTTTACATTTTTATGACCAAAAGTGACATTCTTAAATAAAGTTTGAAACTTTATGAAGTGTTTTGTCTTCAAGATTCAATATTTGTGACATAAAGTGACAAGTTCTTATTTTTATGGCTAGAAAGCTTTATATCTTGGGAAAGTTTGGATCTTTACACATATTCTTGTCTTCAAGAAAAACAAAATAAAACTTTATGAAATATATAAGATATAATGCTACTTTTTGTGGTTTGATTTACAAAAATCGAGTTGAATGAATATGCTGAGACAACAACTATGTTTTAAATGCAACAATTGTTCCTATGAAATTGATGATTGAATTGTGAATGAAATGTTATGATTTCTTTGAAAAATTGGTTTTCTAAGTATTGGCACTATTCATGGGAAAGCAGACACACTCCGTTATGCTGCCAAAATTTCGGTAAAGCCTATGCATAAGTTATAATATACATTCAAATCCATGTGCACTTCCAAGAAATTCATAAAGGTTATGTTATGATAAAAGTTTCATAATACTTGGGCTAGCCCCGGATTAAAGTTAAGGGGAATAGATCGGCAGGAAGGTCAGGGAAAGTAAACCCAGCATTCCTACAGAGGAACGAGCTCAATCCTAAAAAGTAGACTATTACCTAGGAGTCGAATGGCCAAGAACTCCCAGGGGACCAAGCAATGGAAAAGATTATGATACTAAGTTTAAGAACGAGTCCTTGCATGGTTGCATGGCATGGTCATTGCAAGTTTTTTATAATTTAACTATTATGTTTACTTGTTGTCGTTTATTTATTTATTCTGCTTATTATTCTGTGTAACATTATTTAGAAGTTTATTTTGTTTCTTCTGCTATCTTAAGTAAAACTGAACCTTACCTCGGACCAGATATTTACTCAAACTTATGTTCCATTTGACGCCATTTTTTTATAATTAAATAAAAACAGAGGCAATTGAGAATGAATATGACGTCAGTTCAATATTGTATTTGAATCCTACTGAGAATTTCTTTAAATTCTTACCTCACTTTGTGTTTTCGCATTATTCTTAGACCCTGGTGATGGACATGCTAGCCATTCCATTTATTGAGATCTCGGACCTGCAGCTCCACCATGACCTCATGGTGGACTCGTTGTATATAGTCGGCTCCTGCCATTTCCGTCTCTACCTTTTTAGCAATAGGAATTTTGCTATTCCTTTATTTTCCCCTACTTTTGACCCTGCTACTCCGTATTTTGCAGTCCCGTTGCATGTAGCACAGCCTCCTCTAGCACCTCCAGCACCTACAGCACCTCCAGCCCCCGCCGGCCCTTCACCAGAGTCACCTCCGCAGGTGGTTCGAGACATTCCGCTCAGTTCTGAAAGCGATCCTTTTGAGGCTATTGGCTCATTATCCTCCTTTTCGGTACTGAATGCTGACTACTTCCCAGTTCGGCCTAGTATGGCCAACGGCTACATGATTGAGTAGGTCCCGACTGTAGGTTATATTGTACAGTATGGACCTCTTTTGGCAATGTATAGCATTGGGCCATAGACTTAGCCATAGGTATATAAGCTAATTTGAAATGTCGTCTGAGGACCTCGCAAGATCGTTTTGACTGACACAGGCCTTATGTCTTTTTGGTATACCAGCCCCGCTTATATATCCTCTTTTGAACCTGTATATAAATTGAAGTGTTGGCTTCCAACGTATATATGTATGTATACAACTGATGATATATTACCTATCTTTATCTTTTCTATTGTGCTTTTTATTAAAATTTGTTATGTTTTGCGATATTGATCATGTTTATTATATACAGCATGCCTTTTCTTCTGTTTATATATATCTATGTGATCTCTGCACCCTGAGATGTGTGTCATCAAATATATAAATATAATATCAGAGAAAAAGAGAATATAATATAATAAATACAACTATAAATGGAATACTAACATAATAATGTAATATACTTAATTTCATGCTATGACTTAAGCATAACATTAAATTGGTAAGGTGTTACATGAGGCCCCTCTATCCAGTTGCCATGCTCGACCACAAAAATTAGCTTAGCCTGCTACCACCAATGAGGTCTGCACTCTTTGGATTGATGACTTGTAGTATTTCATGGATGAGAACTACCTCCAACTTGTTTCATTCACACCCAAGAGTTAAAAATATAAAAATAAAAAATAAAAATAAAACCCTTTCAAATTGATGTGTAAAATAGCTTTTTTTCCCCCTCCTTTTGAATGGATTAGTAGAAGATGAATTCAATGTGAAAGTTGTAGACTTTTGAAACGCAATTTTCCTTTTTGTTGAAATTTAGCTATCTTTGATGATGATTTGTATTATTAGTTTGTTGTTGAGCTCAATAGGGTTCTCTAATTTCTCCTACGTCAACAATTATGCCAAATCGTGGACAAAAATCCTGATTGAACTAGGCTACTTTTAGTGCCGGTGAAAGGCATCATGATAGTAGTCTGGGTTTTGATGCATTAGAAGGTAGGATTTTGTGATTGAACTAGGCTACTTTTAGTGCCGGTGAGAGGCGTCATGATAGTAGTCTAGATTTTGATGCATTAGAAGATAGGATTTTGTTGTTTTGTTGATGTTAATTTTTTTTTTTTTGGGTTTCCTTTTTGGTTGAGGTTTGATTGAGTAATGGAAGATTATGAGATGATAATAAGGGTGAGGGGGCCCATAGTGGTGCTAGATGGCAGATGGGGGCGGTGGTGCCAACGAAAGGGGAAGTTGGGATACGATGGGGGAGGGACAAAAAAAGAGATATAAAGTGAGCAATAGGAGAACTTCTAGTGTACCAAAGTTATGTGGTTGTATATACAGTCTAGCTTAATCTCAGCCATAGATTTGAATTGAATGGTTTGTATTTTCGTGATACATCAAGTACTAAACTTGCACAGGATTTGTTGGTCTAGACTACCTCTTAGACTAATGTTAATCTATGCATGCAGAACTGTTAGATCTGTTCAAATTAAAATTAGACGGCTAATTTTTGGCCCGTATTTTTTGAGTTATGAATTGAGTATTTAGTGTCCGCTATAATAAAATTTGCAGATCAATCCCTACACTTTTGTCGACCGAAGTTGCATAATTTTGAGTGGTGGTGGTTGCAAACTTTACCTTGGGATCGAAAGAAGGCGCATTTGAGGTGGTGTTGGAGTAATGGCGAATATGCAAGAAACAAAGGAAGGTGTTTTGGAGAAGCTTTTGAGAAACATGCATTTGATTATTATCGGATTCGAGAATCCCAAATTCGGAAATGAAGTTCAAAGCAGTGAACATCAAAGGTACAAGGGCGAAATGGTTCGACTGTTATAGTCATGTATTTGACAAGGAAACCCCCTATTATCGCGTTTGGCACTGTTCGAAGCCATTCATTATCACTAGTAGGCAAGTAGTTGTGTTGAAACTTTTCTTTTGATTGTTACAGTCGATGATAATAGTAGGCAATATGATTGGCTTTGAATAGTGTGTATGTGATTTTGAAAATTTTGAAAATGAAATGGAAGTCAATAAATTGAAATTTTTGTGTTAGTAGATTTTGTTTGTTGAATCAAATTGATATGTTCTCTTCTGTATGCTTTAAGTTGGGTTAATGGGGTGTCGATTATAAATAGTCATTTTCTCTTTTGTACATTCTCTTTTGATATGTTCTCCTTAGAGCCACAGCCACCTCTTCTCGGGACCTCAAGCACCAGCTCTAAGTATAACATCCTCAATTTTATGTCGTGCTAAATTACATTAGTAACCATGAGTAATTAGGCGCTTAATGAGAAATTATGAAATTAAGGCTTAATTAAGGGGTTAACTTGGATAAGAAAAGTCAAAAAAATGCTTAATCGAGATTAAATAATCTCTAATGGAGCAAGTTCGAGCCTTTATAGCTTAATTAAGCACTAACCATCCTTAATTAGCTTAATTGAGTTTAATTAAGGTTAATTAAGCTAATCGCAAGATTAATTTTTGTTAATCGTGTTCTTGTGTGTTAATCACTAATCCTTGCTTAATCATCTTAATTAAGTTGTGTGAGTAGTTAATCACATGATTAAATTCATATTTAGTCAACTAGATAATAAAGTAAAAAGTGATGTTATTAAAGCACAAAGCATTGGACAAGAGTGCTTTATGTAAGAGTTAGTACATGCTTTGTTCCCCAATCATCCATTTTGTTCCCCTAAACCTTAATTAGTACAAAATGAAGCAAAATATGTCTCCTCATGCCATTACAAGTTTCAGCTACTTCATGCATACACACACACACATTCACTTCATTTTCAACATTTCATTCTCTCTCTAAAGTTCTTAAAGTCTCCAACCTCTCTCTACATTTCCTCTTTTTCTTCTTCATCTTCTTCATCATTCTCCACCTCCATAACCAAACCTTCCTCATTAAGCCCGTCAAAGATCACATCTTTTGGTCTTTGAAGACAAGATCTAAACACTACAACCTCCATTTTCACAAGAGCTCAAGAGCTTCTCCTTCCTCCAAGCCAAAGCCGCCAACATCATCACCAAGAGAAGCCATCATCTTCTTCTTCTCCTTCCTTGTTGTAGCACCATTTTGATAAGGAGGTAGTGATCTTCATCTTTTTCATTTTGTTTGCTCAAGAAAGCTTGAAACTTGGTTCTCTCCATGACTAGGATCTTTGAGTGAGAACTTGAGGAAATCTTTCATACTTTTCATGAGCAAAAGTTTCTACTTTTGGAAAAATATATTCTTGATATTCTTCAAGTGTTCTTAAGTTTCTACTTTTAGAAAAATATGTTCTTGATGTTCTTCAAGTGTTCTTGAGTTCCTACTTTTGGCAAAATATGTTCTTGAATGTTCTTGATGGTATCTTGCTTAAAGTTATTCCTTTTCTTATGATGAGTTGATGATTAGAAAAGCTTCATCTGTTTATGTTTTCATGATTTAATAAGACTTTGAACATTCTAAAAACTTTAAACTTTAAAAAGTTTGCTTCTTGATACACAAAAAGTGGCGCAAGTTTTATTGCCATCATAAAGTCTTCTTTTGTTTTATTTTGAAGACAAAAATACATGTAAAAATCTAAGCTTTTTAGAATAACAAGCCTTTTTGAGTTATAAAATGATATTTTATCCCTTTATGTCTTAGAAATCAAACCTTAAAGAAAAGGCCTTTCATAAAGTTTCAAACTTTAGTCAAGAATAAGACCTTTAAGTCATAAAAGTGTTATTTTGTAACATTTAATTCATAAAATTTAAATCTTGAACCAAAACAATGCTAAAAGGTATTAACTTTCATGAAGATCAAGACTTTTAAACCTTGAAATAATATTTCATATCACTAGTTGATGAAGTAGCAACTTTTTTTATGTAGAGACAACTTTAAGTCATAAAACTGAGATCTTAATGGTCTTAGAATAATTAAAAGAGTTAACTTTCATAAAGAACAAGACTTTTTATTTAAAAAGCTAGTAACTTGTATCATCATTTCATAAAGATCTAATCTTTAAGATAAGGGCTTAATGTTAAAGGCACTTACTTTCATAAAGAATAAAACTTTTTGATTACTTTGTAAAGAATGATAACTTTAATAATGTTTAAGGTAAAACCTTGGTATGTTATTGGTGAAAGCTTAAAACTTTGTAACTTGAATAAGCTAAAAATCACCCTTGGTGATTAGTGAACATGGTGTTGTTGGGTTCATGAGTATAGTTATGCATTGACATGACCCAAGGATTAGAGGGATCTCAAACTACTTGGGAACAAAAGTATGATTAGGGCTTCTGAGCATGCCATGAACCTAGGAATCACTAAGTGCACTATCTCAAGGAAAGGAAACAATCACTTAACTTAATTAATTTGAACAAGTATTCCATAAGACATGTACTTAAGTAAAGAATAATTGCATATAAGAACTAAGTAACTAAAAGACCACATACACATATCTTAACTATGTGATTCTCTCATGGGTAACTATGAGAAATCATATGATGATTCATAAGATTCTTCACAAATAATAATGCAACTATGAACTCCTCTAGGGTATGAATGTATCATGCCATTCGATATGACCAATAACAAGTTTGATGGAGCTTTGTCTCATGATTGAATGACATGATTGTGATGGATTACTGGTTGAAAGTTGTGATTGGCATTTTGGGGAAACTCCGGTCTAGCTGTTATGCTGCTGGATTTCCATCAAAATTATGGACTTAGTCATTGCATGTGTCTAGTCAAAGAAGCATTATGCATGAAAAGTACAATGATAAGAAAAGAATTAATGGGACATGACCCTTCAATCAATTCGGTAAGAGAAGTGAGAGACGACGATCCACAAAGACTGAAGGAACCTCTATGAGGGAGGCAAGGGTGATATGGAGGACCCTCCAACTTAGAGGTAACCAATATCGGCTTAGTCTGATTTGGTTTAGTACTGTGTGACAACAGTCATAGAATGAGCTTATATCCAAAAGTAGTCAATTTTAAAGGAAAGTAAAGAATGTTAAGCACATGCTAAAAATGAAAGTAAAGCCAAAGTATAACCATGGTTAAGTTTATGAAGATGCATGTCTTTGCATGTATTTGTATTGTCCATTTGCATTATGAATGTCAATTCTATGTTTCAATATATATATTAGTTATGATGATGTAGTTATGATGTTAAGTTTAAAAGCAATCCGCTTCGGAGTTTAAGTTTTCAAAACCATTAAAATGGAACTTATATCTGTCCACTTCTTTTATAATTAAACCCGAAGTGGTTGGAATGATGACAATGACACTATGTTTGTCTAGTCATGATCCTACTGAGAAATTTAGTATTTCTCACTCCTACATTTTTCCGTGTCATCTTTAGAGGATGTTGACGTTGGGCACGGTGGTAATCTAGTTGAGTTCCTGGTGTGGCATTGGCATTTTGACCCGGTGCTGAATGCCTCCGTGCTGTTGGCGAACGAATAGATAAGGGTTTATATCTTCGACAGCTACCAGTTTCAGACTCCCGTGAGGAGCCCATTTTTCCGACCACATCAACCATTCGGCGAGGTTGCTATGGATGACATCCGCCCCTACTTTCAGCCACCGAGACACCCCACCGATGATGATGAGATTGACTCAGATACCTGTTTGACTTGACTGTTTCACTGAATTCCGACCCCTCGGAGCCATCTTATCCGAGCTACCATGTGGAAACTGACCCTTTTGAGCCCTCCTATCTGACTCGTTCTGGGGGATCTCACCGTTCGGGTTTGTCACAGCCTTCAGTGATTCGTCTATCTTCTGATTCTTTTGCTTCATCTAGTGGCCCAGCTTCACTTGCGATTCACGGGCATGGGTTCATTTGTACCTGCGTTGTGCCTCGTGGATGAGGACATGCTCGAGGAAGAGGACGTGGTGATGTTTTTCCCGGTGGATATGGGAACGGTTTCCTCCTGCCTGATGCCTGATATGACAATTGCATGCGGAGCTGAGCACGAGGATAGCCCCTTTTGGTTGTAGTTATAGGGTTATCATTCTATTGTATGGCATGCTTGGATAGTAGGGTTTTCTAATATATTTCCTTTTATAATGTATTTGGTAGGTTTTTTGTGTACAGCCAACGATAGATATCGGACCCATTATTATCTTATGTTTGACTCTAGTATGACTATTATCATATTATTATGGATGGCCGTGGAATGAATATTATCTTTATCTAAGATTATGGTTATTCTTAATGCTTTTATTTATGTTAAATTTGATGTATGAATGACATAGCGATGTTTGTATTATATGTTCATGATGCACTCATGACTCTCGATTTTAAAATGATTTACTTATTTTGTTAAAAAAAAAATTTACCCCTATTTTCGTTAAAATGTAATTTCTAAAAGGTAATGTTTGCTCTGCAAGCAAAAGTAACAACTAATAATTTCACAATATAATTTAAGCATAGAATGGAACTATTAGAGTGTTACATTTTGGTATCAGAGCAGTTCGTCCTTGAAGAGCCTGGGGATGGACTGACTATGCTTCTAAGCATACGTGTTAGTTAAGTCATGCCTTGAGTCTCGTCTGTATGATGAGACGTAGGAGTTAGATGTGCATGATCGTCTATTCTGAATGTGGCTAGTTGTTGGTTCACTCAACATAAATGTTGAGCCTGATCAACTCAATATCTTCTGTTTTGTGTACCAGGAACTAATAGCTTCAGGAAGACGTGGTAGGCCCTGTAACGAGCCGAAAGGCCCCAAGGAAATCATGGTGACACTCCGTGAAATGGCTGCTGCCATGAGGGAGCAAGCTATTACTACCCATCGCATGATGGAGCGAATGGAGCAAAGGGATGAGGAGAATCCCGAAGGGTATAATGGAGGAACTGAGGTAGCTCTTGAGTACCTCAAGTTTGCTGAGTTCCGGAAGGCAAACCCACCGAGCTTCTGAGGAATGTATAACCTCGATCGAGCTGATGAGTAGATCAAGGCCATTGAGAAGATTTTCATGGTGTTGGCCTGTACCGAGGAGCAGAAGGTAGCCTTTGCTACTTATATGTTGGAAGCTGATGCCGAGTTCTAGTGGGTAGGCACAAAGATGCTATTGGGAGGAGCCCAAACCTACATCACCTAGGAGATTTTCAAAACGCACTTTTATAAGAAGTATTTTCCTGCATCCGTGAGGAATATGAAGAAGCTGGAGTTCATGAGTCTGCGACAAGGGACTATGAATATTGCTGAGTATAGGGCCAAGTTTGAGAAGCTGTGCAAGTTCTCGACGATCTATCAAGGGAACCCGGATGAGCACTGGAAATGTGTGAAGTTTGAAGGGGGATTGCGTGAGGAGATATTGGCATCTGTAAGACTAATGGAGATCCGTGACTATGCTGCACTCGTCAACAAGTGCCGTTTGGTGGAGGATTGCAACACAAGCTATCTGTGGCAAGGTCCGAAGCCTACAAGAAGTTGGCACCGTAAGGGTAGAAGTTCAAGCCCCAATCCTCAAGGAAATCATTTCAAGATGGAGGTTTCAAAGGAAAGCAACCCCAAAAGCCTACTGGGAATCCACCCAAGCTGGTGAATGGTCAAGCTTGCCCTAGGTGTGGCAAACATCATGGAGGATGCCCTTGTTTAGCTAACTAGAATGCTTATTTTCGATGCAGAAAGCCTGGGTATATGGCTAGAGACTGCACTATCAAGCTATTATCCCTTACCAACAAGCTCAACACCAAGGAAGGGTCTTTGCCCTTAATGCTGAGGAGGCCACTCAGTCCAATGATCTGATCCAAGGTAAGTGCAAGGTTAATGGTAGGACCTTAACTGTGCTATATAATTCTGGAGCTACACACTCCTTTATTTCTCATGATTGTGTAGATAGATCAGGATTATCTATGTCTGAATTGCCTTATATGTTAATTGTTTCTACTCCTGCTGGGAAACCAGTTAAGACTTGTCACTGTTGCTTCAGTTGTCAATTCCAAATTGATGGTAGATCTTTCTTAGCGAATTTGATTTGGTTTCCTTTATCTGGTTTGGATTTGATTCTAGGCATGGATTAGCTTTCGGCTAACCATGCTATGATAAATTGCTCTAAAAAATCTATTGTTCTTCCCCCTACACTTGTTAGGCTCGTGGAGCCTGTTAGTTTGTTTTTGAACTTTGTTAAGGTAGGAAGTAGTGAGTTGGGTGATCAGGGATATATTCTCATTATGGCAAGTGAAGTGGAACTTGAGCAGGTATTGGGTGGGATCCCCGTAGTCAGGGAATACCCCAATGTGTTTCCTGATGACATACCCGAGTTTCCCCCGAAAAGAGAAATCAAGTTTTCTATAGAGTTGGTGCCAGGTACTGGGCCAATCTCTATAGCACCCTATAGAATGTCCCCAATAGAGTTGTCAAAGTTGAAGGGACAATTAGAAGAATTATTAGAGAAGAAGTGCATAAGACCTAGTGCCTCACCTTGGGGAGCCCCGGTGTTATTTGTGAAAAAGAAGGATGGCAGTATGAGGCTGTGTGTGGACTATAGGCAATTGAACAAAGTGACTGTTAAGAACAAGTATCCTTTGCCTAGGATAGATGACCTCATGGACCAACTGTGAGGTGCAGCTATGTTCTCTAAGATTGATCTAAGATTTGGATATCATCAGATAAGGGTGAAGGAGGAGAATATACCCAAGACAGCTTTTAGGACAAGGTATGGGCATTATGAGTTTACGGTGATGTTATTTGGATTGACTAATGCCCCCGCTGTTTTCATGGATTATATGAACAAGATCTTTAGACCCTATTTGGACAAGTTTGTAGTTGTTTTCATAGATGATATTCTCATCTATTCGAGAACAAAGAAGGAACATGAAGAACATTTGAGGGTTGTGTTAAGGATCTTGAGGGAAAGAAGCTTTATGCCAAGTTATCTAAGTATGAATTCTGGATGAAGGAAGTAAAGTTCTTAGGGCATGTGGTGTCACAAGGGAGTATTGCTGTGGACCCAAGTAAGATTGAGGCTGTGATGAATTGGGAGAGGCCAATCTCAGTGATTGAGATAAGGAGTTTTTTGGGTTTAGCCGGTTACTATCGCAGGTTTATAAAAGGATTTTCCCAGATATCTTTACCCTTAACCAAGTTGACAAGGAAGGATGTCCCGTTTGTGTGGACAATGGACTGTGAGAAGAGCTTTCAAGAGCTAAAAGGTAAGTTAACCTCAACCCCAGTATTAGTTTTGCTAGATCCTAGTGGACTGCTTGAGGATTACTGTGATACCTTTAGGAGAAGTTTAGGTTGTATCTTGATATGGAGTAGGAATGTGGTGGCTTATGCCTCAAGACAGTTGAAGCCTCATGAGGTGAACTACCTAACCCATGACTTGGAATTAGCTGCAGTAGTGTTTGCCCTAAAGATATAGAGGCATTATCTGTATGGTGTGAGATTCGAGGTGTTCTCTGATCATAAGAGCTTGAAGTATCTCTTTGATCAAAAGGAGTTGAATATGAGGCAAAGGAGATGGATGGAGTTTTTGAAGGATTATGATTTTGGGTTTAACTATCATCGTGGGAAGGCCAATGTGGTGGCTGATGCATTAAGTTGGAAATCCTTTCATGCGTCATGGATAATGGTCAAGGAGGATGAGCTAGTAAGGAGCTTTAGAGACCTTAACCTTGGAGTTATGTAGACCCCCTATAGTTTAAGATTGAATTAGCTTAGGGTGACGAGCGATTTCAAGAGTCAAATTGCTCAAGCCTAAGGCAAGGAAGAGAAGTTCTTGAAAACCCTAGCATTGGTGAAAGAAGGAAAGTTGAAGGGTTTTGTGCAAGGTACAAATGGACTATGGAAATTTGAAAGAAGGGTCTGTGTACTTGCAAATAGTGACCTCCGAAGAAGGATTTTGGAGGAGGCTCATAAGAGCCATTTCACCATACACCTCAGTGTGACAAAGATGTATCAAGACGTTAAGAAGATGTTCTGGTGGCCAGGATTGAAGAGGGATGTTGCAAAGTTGGTAAGCAAGTGTTTAGTCTGCCAGAAAGTAAAGATTGAGCACCAGAAGCCCTCTGGTATATTGCAACCATTGGAGATCCCAGAATGGAAATGGAAATGTATCTTTATGGATTTCGTGATGGGTTTACCCAAAATGCAAGCTGGTTTTGATGCGATATGGGTAATTGTTGATAGATTAACCAAGTTAGCTCACTTTTTGCCTATTCGAGCTACTTAACCTTTGGAAAAGTTAGCCCATCTGTCTATTCAAGAGATAGTAAGATTGCATGGCGTACCTTCAACCATAATCTCAGATAGGGACTCGACGTTTACCTCTAGATTCTGGGGAGCCTTGCAAAAGACATTTGTGACGAAGCTTTGCCTACGTACAACTTATCACCCCCAGACAGATGGATAGTTGGAGAGGACTATCCAAACTTTGGAGGATATATTGAGAGCTTGTGTGTTGGACAACTGAGGAAGTTGGGACAAATACTTACCTTTGATTGAGTTTGCCTATAACAATAACCATCATGTAAATATTGGTATGGCATTCTATAAAGCTTTGTATGGAAGGAAGTGCCAATCTCCCCTATGTTGGTTTGAAATGGGTGAGCAAAGCCTATTAGGACCTGAACTGGTGAGGCAGACCACAGAGCAAGTCAAAAGGATTAGGGACAGAATCCTTACAGCCTAGAGTCATCAAAAAAGTTATGCAGATAAGAGGAGAAAGCCTCTAGAGTTCTAAGAAGGAGAACATGTGTTCCTGAAAATCACTCCTATGACCAGTATAGGTAGAGCCATGAAGGTCAAAAAGTTAAGCCCCCATTTCCTTGGCCTTTTTCAAATTTTAAAATGTGTCGAGTCAGTTGCTTACCAAATGACCTTACCTCCAAATTTGTCAAACCTTCACAATGTCTTCCATGTGTCTCAATTAAGAAAATACCATTCCAATCCTAGTCAGCTACTTGAGCTTGAAAGTTTACAGTTAAGGAAGGACCTAAATTTCAATCTACCGCTGTCTCGGATCATGGATCGTGGGGCAAAATAGCCGAGGAGTAAGACAGTACCCTTGGTCAAGGTGGCTTGGGGTAGAGGAAATATGGAAGAGCATACATAGGAGCTAGAGGCCAAAATAAAGAACAAATATCCAGAATTGTTTATAGGTAATGAATTTTATGGGCAAAATTCTTTTTAAAGATGAGGAGAAATGTAACATCTTCAATTTCATGTCATGCTAAATTACCTCAGTAACCCTGAGTAATTAGACACTTAATGAGAAATTATTGAATTAAGGCTTAATTAAGGGGTTAACTCGGATGATAAAAGTCAAAAGAATGCATAATCGAGATTAGATAATCTCTAATGGAGCAAGTCTAAGCCTTTATAGCTTAATTAAGCACTAATCGCCCTTAATTAGCTTAATCAAGTTTAATTAAGGTTAATTAAGCTTAATTGTAAGATTAATTTTTGTTAATCGTGTTCTTGTGTGTTAATCACTAATCCTTACTCAATCATCTTAATTAAGATGTGTGAGCACTTAATCATATTATTAAATTTAAATTTAGTCAACTAGACAATCAAGTAAAAAGTGATGTCATTAAAGCATAAAGCATTAGACAATAGTGCTTTATGTAAGAGTTAGTACATGCTTTGTTCCCCCATCATTCATTTTGTCCCCCTAAATCTTAATTAGCACAAAATGAAGCAAAATATCTCTCCTCATGCCATTACAAGTTTCGGCCACTTCATGCACACATACACACACATTCACTTCATTTTCAACTTCTCATTCTCTCTCTAAAGTTCTCAAACTCTCCAACCTCTCTCTATATTTCCTCTTCTTCTTCTTCATCTTCTTCATCATTCTCCATCTCCATAACCAAACCTTCCTAACTAAGCCCTTCAAAGGTCACATCTTTTGGTCTTTGAAGACAAGATCTAAACACTACAACCTCTATTTTCACAAGATCTCAAGTGCTTCTCCTTCCCCCGAGCCAAAGCCACCAACATCATCACCAAGAGGAGCCATCATCTTCTTCTTCTTCTCCTTCCTTGTTGTAGCGCCATTTTGATAAGGAGGTAGTGTTCTTCATCTTTTTCATTTTGTTTGCTCAAGAAAGCTTGAAACTTGGTTCTCTTCGTGACTAAGATCATTGAGTGAGAACTTGAGGAAATCTTTCATGCTCTTCATGAGCAAAAGTTTTTACTTTTGGAAAAATATGTTCTTGATGTTCTTCAAGTGTTCTTAAGTTTCTACTTTTAGAAAAATATGTTCTTGATGTTCTTCAAGTGTTCTTGAGTTCCTACTTTTGGCAAAATATATTCTTGAATGTTCTTGAGAGTATCTTGCTTAAAGTAGTTCCTTTTCTTATGATGAGTTGATGATTAGAAAAGCTTCATCTTTTTATATTTTCATGATTTGATAAGACTATGAACATTCCAAAAGCTTTAAACTTTAAAATGTTTGCTTCTTGATACACAAAAAGTGGCACAAGTTTTAGTATCGTCATAAAGTCTTCTTTTGTTTTATTTTGAAGACAAAAATACATATAAAAATCTAAGTTTTTTAGAATAACAAGCCTTTTGAGTTATAAAATGATATCTTGCCACTTTATATCATAATAAGCCTTTTGAGTTATAAAATGATATCTTGTCACTTTATATCTTAGAAATCAAATCTTAAAAAAAAGACCTTTCATAAAGTTTCAAACTTTAGTCAAGAATGAGACCTTTAAGTCATAAAAGTGTTGTTTTGTAACATTTAATTCATAAAGTTTAGATCTTGAACCAAAATAATGCTAAAAGGTATTAACTTTTACGAAGATTAAGACTTTTTAACCTTGAAGTTAATGTTTCATATCACTAGTTGATAAAGTAGGAACCTCTTTTATGTAGAGACAACTTTAAATCATAAAGTTGAGACCTTGATGGTTTTAGAATAATTAAAAGAGTCAACTTTCATACAGAACAAAACTTTTTATTTAAAAAGCTAGTAACTTGTATCATCATTTCATAAATATCTAATCCTTAAGATAAGAGTTTAATGATACAGGCACTTACTTTCATAAAGAATAAAACTTTTTGACTACTTTATAAAGAATAATAACTTTAATAATGTTTAAAGTAAAACCTTGGTATGTTATTGGTGAAAGCTTAAAACTTTGTAACTTGAATAAGCTAAAAATCATCCTTGGTGATTAATGAACATGGTGTTGTTGGATTTATAGGTATGGTTATGCATTGTCATGACCCAAGAATTAGAAGGATCTCGAACTTCTTGGGAACAGAAGTATGATTAAGGCCTCTGAGTATACCATGAACCTAGGAATCACTAAGTGCACTATCTCAAGGAAAGGAAACAATCACTTAACTTAATTAATTTGAACAAGTATTCAATAAGACATGTACTTAAGTAAAGAATAATTGCATACGAGAACTAAGTAACTAAAAGACCATATACACATATCTTAATTATGTGATTCTCTCATGGGTAACCATGAGAAATCATATGATGATTCATAAGATTCTTCACAAAGAGTAGCGCAACTATGAACCCCTCTAGGGTATGAATGTATGATGTCATTCGATATGACTAATGACAAGTTTGATGGAGCTTTGTCTCATGATTGAATGATATGATAGTGATGGATTACTGGTTGAAAGTTGTGATTGGCATTTTGGGGAAACTCCGGTCTTGTCGTTATGCTACCGGATTTCTATCAAAATTATGGACTTAGTCATATCATTACATGTGTCTAGTCAAAGAAGCATTATGCATATAAAGTACGATGATAAGAAAAGAATTAATGGGACATGATCTTTCAATCACTTCGGTAAGAGAAGTGAGAAATGGCGATCCACAAAGACTGAAGGAACCTCTATGAGGGAGGCAAGAGTGACATGGAGGACCCTCTAACTTTGAGATAACCAATATTGGCTTAGTTTGATTTGGTTTAGTACTGCATGATGATGGTCACGGAATGAACTTATGTCCAAAAGCAGTCTATTTCAAAAGAAAGTAAAGAATGTTAAGCATGTGCTAAAAATGACAGTAAAGCCAAAGTATAACTATGGTTAAGTTTATGAAAATGCATGTATTTGTATTGTCCATTTGCATTATGAATGTTGATTCTGTGTTTCAGTATATATGTTAGTTATGATGATGTAGTTATGATGTTAAGTTTAAAAGCAATCCGCTTCGAAGTTTAAGTTTTCAAAACTATTAAAATTGAACTTATATCTGTCCACTACTTTTATAATTAAACCCGAAGTGGCTAGGACGATGACGATAACACTATGTTTGTCTAGTCGCGATCCTACTGAGAAATTTAGTCTTTCTCCCTCCTACATTTTTCATGTTGTCTTCAGGGGATGTCGACGTCTGGCACGGTGGTGATCTACGTTGAGTTCTCGGTGTGGCGTTGGCGCTTTGACCTGGTGCTGAACGCCTCCGTACTGTCAGTAAATGTAACAATGAGGGTCTACATCTTCCACGACTGCCAGTTTTAGACTCTCGTGAGGAGCCCATTTTTCTGACCGCATCAGCCATTCGACAAGGCTATGGATGACATCCGCCCCTACTTTCAGCCACCGAGATACTCCACCGATGATGATAAGACTGACTAGGATACCGGTTTGACTCTGACTGTTTCACTGGATTCCAACTCCTTAGAGCCCTCTTATCCGATCTACCATGTGGAGATCGACCCCTCTCAGCCCTCCTATCTGACTCGTTCTAGGAGATCTCCCCGTTCGGGTTCGTCACAGCCTTTAGTGATTTGTCTATCTTCTGATTCTTCTGCTTCATTTGCTGGCCCAGCTTCACCTCCGATTCACGGGCGTGGGTTCATTTGCTGCCCCATGGACGAGGATGTGCTCGAGGAGGAGGACGTGGTGGTGTTTCTCCCGGTGGATATGGGAACGACTTCCTCCCGCCTGATGCCTGATGTGATGATTGCATGTGGAGCTGAGCATGAGCATAGCCCTTTTTGGCTGTAGTTATAAGGTTATCATTCTGTTGTATGGCATTCTTGAGCAATAGGGTTTTCTGATGTATTTCCTTTTATCATGTATTTAGTAGGTATCTTGTGTAGGGTCGATGGTAGATATCGGACCTGTTATTGTCTTATGTGTGACTCTGGTATGACTATTATCATATTATTATGGATGGCCGTGGAGTGAATGTTATCTTTATCTAAGATTGTGGTTATTCTCAATGCTTCTATTTATGTTAAATGCGATGTATGAATGAGATAGCGACGTTTGTATTATATGTTCACAATGCGCTCATGGCTCTCAACTTCAAAAATGGTTTACTTGTTTTGTTCAAAAAAAATTTACCCCTATTTTTGTTAAAATGTAATTTCTAAAAAATAATGTTAGTTCCGTGAACAAAAATAACAACTAATAATTCCACAATATGACTTAAGCATAGAATGAAACTATTAGGGTGTTACACTAATCAGTTATTTTTCTTCTATCGGTCAACAAAACCAAACCCTTGGGCAGAAAGAAACTAAAGGGAATGACAGTAGTTGAGTATTTGGTCTTTGCAAAATCAAGCCCCTAGGCTCTACTTAGCAATTATTTATCAGGATCAATTTGTAATTTACACACTAGACTAATGTTGGTCCAAGAGTTAATTTGGACCAATGAATCCTAAGCCAACTTATCAAGTGCATTAAAGAAGGAGAGCCATCTTTGTTATAATACTTGACGATTATTTTTCAAAATGACCGCATTAAAGTTTGTAATTTGCATTTTAGCATAGAAAGAAAACGTAAAAACCACAAGTGATTTCAAAACTATCCTCACCCTCAAGCTTTTCGAACCATACTGATTTTGTTGGGGGAATAGTTTACTGTTCGGCTAACAAGTTTTTATTACTCAATATTATTAATTACGCAAGTTAGTATTCAATTTCATTTTAACTATATATATAAAGAGGGCATATCACACGAGAGGAGTGGTTTATTATGAGAGTGAAAGGAGTAAATTTAGCCATATAATTATATATAGATGATAAAAATTTAAAGTTGTTTAACGATCAAATAATCATTTAAAAATTACTATTCAATTATAATATATATAGAGGAATTGGTTAATTATGAGAGTGAGATAAGTAAATCTTGGCCATGAAATCTTACATAAATAGTCAATATTAAAATATAAAATTATGTGACTTTTTAAGTGAACATATAATTTTGATCATATATATATATATATATATTATAATTTAATAGTAAATATTTAACAATATAAATAAAAATTCCTTTGTAATGATATAATTATTTTCAGATTAATTTTATTTTTAATTAAGATAAAATATTTCTCACAATAATCTAATCTTTAAGGGTGCACCGCAAAAAGCGTGCTATTTTTGTGTGTTCACTGTTCAGTTAACGGCAATGTCTATCCTGCAATCTTTTACTTGTAATCATTCACTATAATGTTTGCTAACTTTTTATATTGTGCCTCGTTCGTCACAATGGGTCTCCAAGTAATAATGGAAAATATTTACTTTTTGAAAATGAGACATCCAGTCAATGCGTCAAAGCTTTTCTCCCATTTGCCTGTCAAACTTAGTGCTTCCCTGATTATATATATATATTCTAACAAAGGTAACTTTCTCCATTTTGCTTTCAATGCCTTTCAAGGTTTGGCCGACTACACTATCCATCTATATCTATGTAATCTACTGATGTAAGATCTCTGTTTTTTTTTTTTTTTTTGCCACATTTTCTCTGTAAAATTAATTCTCAAGAACCACGATAAAGAGATGATTATGAATGTATTAACTCAGCTGCCATGACCTCTCCAAATTAAGGTTTGGCCGACTGTCACCATCTGCGAACTAGTGATACCAATAATATAGCTGATCCTTACAATTAATGGGCATGGCATTGAAATCCATTGGTACATTTTATTGTGCCTATTATCTTCTAGGAGCAGCCACACACTTCCTCTCCCGACAGCACCACTTGCCCAACACTACCAAATTGTGAAAGTGGTAATAAGTCAGCACCTGAGGCAAAATCTGTCTAGGGTCCATTTATCACATTATGGGGTGTCCAAGTTCACTCATATGCAGCAGATACATTTGATACGCACATCATATTGAAAATTACAAAGCTATGCTCTTTGACAAAAATGGAATCTCACAGTGAAAGCTGACCAATAAGAAAGGGACTTTCTTGGCCTTGTGCCTAAGTGAAATGAGAGTCCAAGATTCAATGACTCAGGATATGAAATTTGAGTTGGACAGAGACATTGTGCCCTTTATAGCCTTTTTGAATATCAGAAATGGATTTGCCAGGCAATCAAGTTGAGAAGGACTCGTATGGTCACCCTTATATGGCTTTGAAGGAAAGGAGGCCGCAGACACAGATTTTGCAGCTCTGTTTAGATGTGGTGTCAATACCATTGGTGCTTTCTTAGCTGATTACTGCGACAGATAGAGAGAGAGAGTGTTCTTTATCTGTTTGGTAGATGCAACAGCAACTCGATATAGTTCATGTGATCGTCTAATGTTTTAGGAGGATTTGTGCACCTTTTTTGGATTTTTTTCTCTATCTGAAGATGTGACATATCATATGAGACGAATATTAGTAACAGAATTTGAAAGGAGCAAGTGTTGTCCATTCACTCTCAAATTAAAGATTATACTATGAGATTAATTTTGACGTACTATCGATCTAAAAGAGTTTTATATTGTTAACCAATCTTATGCTATTACTTGTAAAACTTTTGAGTTAGTGGATGTGAGAGTCAAACATTTGGATGTATCTGTAAAATTTCTTTACATAGACAATACATTAAAATTAAATTCATATAGTATATTCATTATACTAGATATGAAAACAAATCTTTTCTCAAAATTAAAGACTCGGTTGGCCCTAATCCTTCTTTTTTTTTTCTCTCTCTTATCTCTTTCTTTTCTTTTTCTTTGTGCGAGTATTGTTTGGGGGGGGGGGGTTGCCATCTTTCTTTTTTTATGGCAGCCCCACCGTTTTTTTCTTTTAATTGCTTATGATTTTATATCTTTTGTTTTATTTTTTGTTATCTCTTTTGTGGGTGTTTTTGTTTGTCCCTTTTATGGGCTTTTTATTTTCCTCTTTGTAGATGTTTTTGTTATCCTTTTTGTGTGAGATTTGTTTCCTCTTGTGGGGATTTCTAGTTTAATATTCTTACAAATGACAGAAATATTTATATCTATTTTGAATAGAAATATAATGCAATCTTCAAACTACAACCCTTTTTGTGTTGGTTTTTGATATGAAAGATGATTAGACATTACTTGTCTTTAGGTAAGGAGCAAAGCCACAGATCGTTGGTTAGTTCAAAATATAGAATCCATTTATTTCTTATTAAATTTGGATCTAATATATCTTCTTTGATTTGTAGATGCCGTTAGAGTTTTTTATGAATAAAATTTTCTCTCACTAAAATAAAAAAAATCCTTTCCCCTTTTTTCTCTCTTTTTATTAAATGGGACATTCCTTTTTTTTTTCGCTATTTTGACATATATATGCTATTCGTTTAGGATTTTTGTTTAACAAAATGCTAAATAGAAAAGTCAAAACTCTCATACTTGAGTTGCACTTGAAATATATCCTTTTCACGAGACTATGTTTAGCAAGACTCAAATATGCATTTTGTAACATCCCCATTTTTGTAAGTAAAGCATAATGGAAACTTTGAATTATTTCACTTAGGCAGTATGAAAATTTCCTAGGCAGTGCTATGCCCTGACGATCCTCACACTCAAAATTATAGGGTACTATAACACTGTCGCTAAAAATATGGCACTGCCATATGTTAAAAATTAAGAAATGATAAAAGTGCCCCTGTAAACTTTTGTTAATTACAGTGATGCCCAGAATTTTTAAAATTTATATTTTGACCCCAAAGACTTATTCGCACAATAACCCTAGAACTTTTCATGAAACGACATTTTATATCCCTACATCTGTAAAATTAGCAGAATGAGATTTTAAACAGAGCAGAATCACCTGGTGAAACCATAGAAGTTTAAATCTCTGTCGATTGGGCCATGGAGATAGTCGGGTGTGAAATAATGTGGGGTGCCCCTGGAATTGCTCAAAATTATAGAAATACCATTAGCTATGGAAAATAGAAAATAGAAAAGCTCTGAATTTGCAAAAACGATTATTTCACTTTAACAAGCAACTTATTTGATTTTATTGTCTAAGTAAGGTTAATTAGGAGTTATTTAGATGTTAATTAGAGGGATTAGGTTTAGGAACAACTAGAATAGAGATATAGAAATTCTCTCAGAGTCATTTAGTAAAGTTTTGCCAATTTGAAGGAAATCAGCGAAGATTCGGTATTTTAAACCGCCAGAACCGAACTAGTAGAATTTTCTATTGAAATCCCTCACTTAAGTGGCTGCAATTCAGCCACCCCTACCACATATGAGTGGTGCCAAGTGTTGCTCAAAATAGTGGAAAAACTTGGCCTCACCTCCACCGGATTTTTATCATTTTCGCCTAGTTGTTTGATTTTATCAACTACTTGAGGTTAATTAACATTCGATTAAATATTTACTTAGAGCCAATTAAGTATCATTTAGAGAAATTAGATATGAGGGAATTAGATTGAAAGCATAGGAAACTCCATCCAAAACCGATTTACCGATTTAAAGAAACTTGGTAAGATTTCGGTACTTTAAACTATCGGAACCAAACCAATAGAAATTATACTGTGAGAACCCTAGGATGGATGGCCAAGATTCAGCCAAACACCCTACAATTGCTGCCACAATCAGCCTTCAAGAAGGCAGCAAAATCAAATTGGAGAAAGAAAACACTTCCACTAATCACATGTAATCTTGCTCCAAAAGTTTCCAATTATTTCCTTCCAACTCCCTTAATTATTTTTAGATTTTATAATCTGTTGAACCCCTATTATTTCTCTTCTATCTCAACTCATCTTCACTCTATCTCCATTTGCTCTTCAAGCTTCATCAAGATTCCTTCAATCCAAGGCACCAATTTAGCACAACAACACCTAGAAAAGATAGAAATCTCAACTTCCTCCTCCTTTTCTTTGAATTGGGGTTGCCTAGGGTCCCTTGTTCATCCATAATTCTGATGTTGTGATGGGTGAAGATGATGAATTAAGGCTGGTTTAAGCGGTAAATGTGAGTTTGAATTGAAGATTTGATGGATTGATTTAAGGAAAACATGAATTCAAGAAGAATTCAAGAAGCTGTTAGGGTTTTCCCCTCGATGGTCCGTACGGTGGAGTGTACGGCTCTGCTTACAGCCATTTAAATTCAATGAATCTAGTTTTATATGAAGCTAGACTTTCAGGGCTTTCCATATATATAAAATACAAGGCCATTGGATCAGTATAGAATTAGTTATAAATTTTTTAAGTTTGACCTAGAAATTTGGATTCTCATTTGGGCAGTATGAGTTGAGAAGGGTGTAACTCACCCTACAAAACTCTAAATTGAGTGAAACTAACATTTTTTGAAAGATAACATACAAGGGAATATTTCATGAAAATTTCAAAGTCAAATTCATTGCCAATTATTCCCAGCACATCAATGAAGTTACTTTAAGTTTAAATCGGGCTGGAATAGAGTAGTCTAGTAGGGTCAAGTTATGGGGACTATATCTCAAAATATACTCATGCAAATGATATGTAACTCATTTGAAAGCTTGTTCTGTTAGCTTTAAATTGATATAAATTTCGTATGATTTCACCTAGGTTTCTATTTTTTGCAAATTTTCACTAACAAGGGTGCATTTTTAGCTAAGTATAGGGTAGTCTGAGGAAAAATACTAATATCTTGAGTTATACAAATCAAAATGAAATGGGACCAAAAGGTGGAAACTAGACACATAAAGCTATGACATGTCCAAAATCCAGGTTTAAATGAGTTGAATAAAAGTAAACATGGACCATAAAAATTTCAGGCAATAGAGGGTAGAGTGAGTAGAAAACTCTGTTGATATTTCTATTAATTTTGACATACCATATGATTAATAATGTTGCTGTAACTTATTGTTTTACATTGAGTTGCATACTTAATTGATTGTGTTGGTAGCATGGCACTATTCATGGGGAAGCAAACTAGATCCATTATGCTGCCGAATTTTCGGCAGAAATTTATGAGATGATTATGCTTTGAATATATTTGCATTTATATGCCATATTCATGTACGTTATGCATGCAAGCATAATTAGAATATGATATGAGAAGTAAGGTGTGAGACATATCCATGAATGCACAAAGCATCTGCATGCATGAAAAGATATGGAAAGGAAAAGAAAATAAGAACTTGCAAGATGGACGTACGAAGCTACCACGTGAGGCATGGCATAAACTTAGCTAGCGTGGGCCAAAGCGGTACTATCTAACACTTGGGCCATCCCTCGACCAAATTTAAGGAGAATAGACCAGAGTGAGGGTTGGGGATAGTAAACCCGTCACTCGTGTATAGGTACGAGCTCGAACCTGAAAAGCAGGCTATTACCCAGGGGTGAGAGAGGCTATTCACCTCCGGGGGACCAAGTATAGGAAAGAGCAAGATCAAGCTGTAAGTTAAAGAAAGAGATGAATTAAGTCAAGTTTACTTGCATACAATCAAGTACAAACATCTATATGTGCATTTCTAACTATCTCATTATATCATGATGTTATTATGATTCTTACTGAAATATATTACACTATTCATGTTTCTATGTCTGTCATATAATATGCCAAGTGGTTGTTAAAATATAACCTATTTCAAGAAAGATGTTTTCAACTAAAAATTGAACCACTGCTTACTTATATGTGCTCATGTTTTCATAAGAAACCGAAGCGGCTAGAATGTTTATGATAGCACTGTATGAGTTATAGTTCGAGTTTACCTACTGAGAACCTTAGGTTCTCACTGCCTGCTTCTATGTTTTTCTTTTCCATAAACATTCCAGTGCCTAAGTTGGAAATCAAGTGTGAGGTGGATTACTGGGACATTCATTAAACAAGACTTGGGTGGAAACCAGACCAAGAGACTATTGAAGCTAGCTAACGACTAGTCAAAAGCAAATTCTATGTATTATGTTAGTCACAATTTTTTTTAAAATGTAATTATTTTATTCTCTGTGTATCAGGGATGACGGAGTTTATAATCTATTAGTCAGTAATAAAGTGTGCAGTTAAAGAGCCATGTATTATATTTTCTACATTTTAAAGTTTCCTTAGTACAGTTACAACCTGTTAGTATAACTCCATGGCTGATATGATGGAGGTTGTTACATTTATTGGTATCAGAGCAGTTCATCCTGTACAGGCCCGTGGATGGACTAAGTATGCTTTTGAAGCATGCTCTGAGAGTCTAGATAAACCATGCTTTAGGTCCTCACATGAAGAGGACATAGAAATATTATACGTGGTAGCCTTGTTGTGAGTGTTGTGGACTACCAATTGCACTTGACTAAACATTGAGCCTGATCACTTCAATATAAGGTTTTGTGTAAATAGAAGCCTAAAACATCTAGCAGGCTTATTGGGGACCTTCTATATATAATTATTAAGGATAAGACTCCTAGAAAGTAGCGATGGCATAAAGGGATAGACAACTGAGCAAGATGAGGTGTGCAGAGAATTGGGGATTTAATCAAAGGAATTGTGTCGGACAGTTTGCTATGGACATAGTAAGCCTAGTTATATCGAAAAAAAGTTGTTTGCAAGGTATTGCCAAGTAGTTGAAGACTGCCTATCGTCAAGGGCAGAATTTTAGTTGGAAACGACTGTGATGGGGCTTGTTTCAAGCTTTATTGCAATTATCTAATCCAGGCCATCTTTTCTAGATTGAATCTAGGGGATTCTTCTGCCTAGTTTTGTAACTTTAGTACTTGACAAGAGTAAGATTATTACCTGCTGATGAGGTCATTTCATACGGCATGGATGGTACCCTTATTTTCTTTATGAATGGGACTACCCTAAAGGTACCTTGCCAGCAAATTCAGTCAATGGTTTTTATTTTGGATTGTGGTAATACCACATTATAAAGACCTAATCTTTCATTAAAAAATTTGTAAAGTGGATGAATGAAGCAGAGAATCAATGAAAGAAGTTAAGGGCAGAAGCTTCGGTCAGGTATATGGGAGACCTTTTTAAGTCCCCATCCAGAGGATGGAGTAGTTTCTTCCTCAAGGGTACTAGGAACTAACTTGTAGCGATTGCAAATTGAAAGAGTACTAAGTGGAATCTTAGCTTCAAAAGGGAAACTGTTGAGCAAACTGTAAAGAGACCCATCTAACTATACATTGAATCAAGATAGAAATACGATTATATATGATACGGAAAAAAGATGGAGTCACAAGAGTGAGTTCGAAAACCTTCTTTAGAAGGAAAGACAATATATCCCCTATTAATCCAAAGTAAGAACACTTTCAGACTATGATGATATAAGAAGCAAGGTTAGTGCTCTCTATCCATTAAGGATAGAGGAGGTATTGAAAGGTTTGGTTATGCTGAAACTCCATCAATCTTAGTCACCATAGGAACCATAAGATAAGGCCATTTTCGACACGTTATTAGCGGAATGATACAGCTATTTAGAGAAGAAAGGCAAAGTCTACCAATTGCTTTTAGGTACCTTTATATATGCTATGGGTGGAAAAACTCGATAAGGAATGTATTCAGATTTAGGCGAAAGTAATAAAGACTTAAAGTATGCAACTAATCCCGATAGACCAAGAGAGCAATAGCAAGGTAGGCTCTGACAAATGAAAACAAACAAGTTTCTGCAAGAACAATAGAACATAGTAGGAACGAGGTAGGACAGGAGGAAGTTTGGATTTCTGACTGGTCCATTACAAAGAGAAAAGCTACCCAGTATGAGATTACGGTGCAAATAAGATTTTGTACGAAATACCAAGCAAGGTTGCCTTGGCACCGATCATAAGTGCAACAGACCCAATGCACCCTAAGCAAGATCGGATAATGCACCAAAATAAGATCAAAAAGGATTTGGGAGCGTGCCCTATGAGGGGCAAGGTTACGATGTCGGAATTAGAGGCAGTCAGAAGAGTCTCCATACCTTGGGCCAGATTAAATACGATCATCACTAACGCACTAGCTTCCATTAGAGTTTCATAGTTAAGCATGCTCGAACGAGAGTAATATTAAGATGGATGACCTTCTGGGAAGTTCTTATATTGTAACTTGAATAGGGTAGCAAGACCATCATTTCTATCTCTCATAGCAAGTGGATTACATCCTAGGGACAAGATGTTATAAGGGATAACCAGAAGGCTCAGAAGTAAGAGTAATGTCAAGTTTAACCATAAACTTGATACATATTACACTAGGGTTGACCATCAATGAGGAATGTAGTGCTGGTGACCACGAGATTCTTTAAGTTGGTATTTAAAGTTTAGAAGAAGGTGGATGTCAACATAATAAATAAGGAATCTCCTCACTACCAAATTGAAAAATATAAGAGAATGATGGAATCTTTTCAGCTCAATAATCCTTTTTCTCAGATTAAATTGATCATATTCTGGAGGAAAAGAGATTGCAAAAGTCATTAAGAAACTCAACAGGGCCAATACAAAATCTGACTAGCAGATAATGAGAAAAATGGAATAGAGCCCACAAGAAGAGGAGGGATTTCAAAGCAAGGACTATAGTTACAGTTAGTCTTATACTCTAGACTCAATATAAGGGAACTCATCACTGATCAAAGGTGGTCAAGTGGACCAAAACCTTGGAAACTGCTAAATCGATTTCCCAAAAAAAAAAAAAACTTTGATAGGGCCCCTATGACCACTACCTGTCAAAAATAATTGCTATGATAGACGATAGCCTCGGTAACGATAGAACTCCTCGAGTTGGTGTCGAAGACTCAAGACACAAGTAATAAAGAGTCTACCAGAAATCACAATACAATAGTAGTCAGACACATGGCAAGAAAGATAAGTAACTTTCTTGGATAGCTCGCTAGCGGATCAGGCCATCGTCAAGATAAAGTGTACTTTGGGCGGTCATACAATCTAGGGGGACTCTTGACTTATTAGGAAGGTTTCTCATAGAAAAGAAATGGGATAAGGAAGAGTCTACAACTTCGCTAAGGAAATATGGCTATTAACCCCCATTTTTATACTGAATCACGTATACCTTGATAGCTAAGAATCAAGGAGAATAAGAGGATGGTAATAAAAAGAGCTGTGGACCTTATAAACTTTAAACATACAGTGGGAGTGACCTGAGATCTTCCACAAGTAATGGAGCATGAGGTGAAGTTTATAAGGTAGAGGAATTTTAAAATAAAGCTTCTAGCTATAATTTTGAGAAGAGACCTAAGCTTATACTTTTAAAGGGCGGTATCGGAGGCAAATTTATGATTGAACTAACGGCAACTGGGCAAATAAGAATCTTGAGAAATGTTGTACACACCTCCTAAAACTTGGACATAACCATCATCGTTACTACATATTGACGTCAATTATAGCGACAACTGGTTGTCTTTAAAAACTGTGAATATTCGCAAATTGATATTTGGAGACTCAAGTACAAACAACAAAAAGTTTAATGGCTACGGAGACTTGAGTACAAACAATAGAAAGTTCAACGGCCACTATTAAGCGAGAGTAGTAGAGTACTAAGTGAAGAAGATGAGGGAAGTCTCCAATGAACCAAATGATGGTTCGGGGCATCATAGAGATAAGATAGGCTTGGGCGCCAACATACTTCTTATGGATCCTTTGTACGTATTGAAGCAATACCTCGTAGTTACCAACAAGCAATCTCAGAATAAGAGACAACCTCAAAAGGAAAAGTGCCCTTGTGAATTAAGAAAATCTTCCTCAACTATTCTTAGCCCTGGAATTTTGAGGATAAAATTTTTTTAAGGTGGGTAGAACGTTACATCCCTACTTTCTGAAGGCATAATGGAAACTTTGAATTATTTCCCTTAGGCAGTGTGAGAATTTCTCAGGCAGCGCTATGCCCTGACGATCCTTACACTCAAAATTATAGGGTACTATAATACTGCCACTAAAAATATGGCACTGCCATATGTTAAAAATTAAGAAATAACAAAAGTGCCCCTATAAACTTTTGTTAATTGTAGTGATACCCATAAGTTTTAGAAATTATATTTTGACCCCAAAGACTTATTCCCACAATAATCTTAGAACTTTTCATCAAATGATCTTTATGTCCTTAAATCGTGGAATTAGCAAAATGGGATTTTAAACAGAGCAGAATAACAGGATGAAACTGTAGAAGTTTAAATCTCTACCAATTGGGACATGGAGGCAGTTAGGTGTGAAATGATGTGGAGTGCCTCTGGACTTGCTCAAAATTATGAAAATACCATTAACTATGAAAAAAGAAAATAGAAAAGCTTCGAATTTACAAAAACGATTATTTCACGTTAACAAGCAATTTATTCGATCTTATTGCCTAAGTAAGGTTAATTAGGAGTTAATTAAGAAACAATTAGAATAGAGATATAGAAATTCTCTCAGAGTCATTTAGTAAAGTTTTGCCGATTTGAAAAAAAGGGCAAAGATTTGGTATTTTAAACCGCCAGAACCAAACCAGTAGAATTTTCTACTGGAATCCCTCACTTAAGTGGCTAAAATTCAGTCACCCCTACTACATATGAGTTGCGCCAAGTGTTGCTCAAGATAGTGGAAAAACTTGGCCTCACCTCCACCGAATTTTTATCGTTTTCGCTTAGTTGTTCGGTTTTATCAACTGCTTGAGGTTAACTAGCATTCGATTAAATATTTACTTAGAGCCAATTAAGTATCATTTAGAGAAATTAGATATGAGGGAATTAGATTGAAGGCATAGGAAACTCCATAGGATTTTTCCAAAACCGATTTACCGATTTAAAGGAAATCGGTAAGATTTCAGTACTTTAAACTGCCGAAACTGAACCAATAGAAATTATATTGTGAGAACCCTAGGATGGATGGCCAAGATTCAGCCAACATACCCTACAAGTGGTGCCACAATCAGCCTTCAAGAAGGCAGCCAAATCAAACTAGAGAAGGAAAACACATCCACCAATCACATGAAATCTTGCTCCAAACGTTTCCAATTATTTCCTTTCAACTCCCTTGATTATTTTCGGATTTTATACTGAACCCTCATTATTTCTCTTCTATCTCAACTCATTTTCACTCCATCTCCGTTTACTTTTCAAGCTTCGTTAAGATTCCTTCAATCCAAGGCACCAATTTAGCGCAACAACACCTATAAGAGGTAGGAATCTCATCTTTTTCCTCCTTTTCTTTGAATTGGGGCTGCCTAGGGTCCCTTATTCATCCATGATTCTGATGTTGTGACGGGTAAGGATGATGAATTAAGGCTGGTTTAAGGGGTATATGTGAGTTTGAATTGAAGATTTGATGGATTGATTTAAGAAAAACATGAATTCAAGAAGAATTCAAGAAGCTATTAGGGTTTTCCCCTCAATGGTCCATACGGTGGAGTGTACGGCTCAGCCTACAGCCATTTAAATTTGATGACTTCATTTTTATATGAAACTGGACTTTTAGGGCTTTCGATACATATAAAATATAAGGCTATTGGATTCGTATAGAATTAGTTATGAATTTTTGAAATTTGACCTAGAAATCTAGATTCTCATCTGGGCAGTATGAGTTGAGAAGGGTGTAACTTACCCTACAAAACTCTAAATTGAATGAAACTAACATTGTTTAAAAGATAACATATAAGGGAACAGCTAAGAAAAATTTCAGAGTCAAATTCATTGCCAATTATTTCCAGCACATCAATAAAATTACCTTAAGTTCAAACCGGGCTGGAATAGGGTAGTCTAGTAGGGTCAAGTTACAGGGACTATATCTCAAAATATCTCATGCAAATGATATGCAACTTATTTCGTTTGAAAGCGTTTCTGTTACTTTAAATTGATATAAATTTCATATGATTTCACCTTGGTTTCTATTTTTAGTGAATTTTCACTTATAAGGGTGCATTTCTAGCTAATTACAGGGCAGTCTGAGGAAAAATACTAATAACTTGAGTTATACAAATCAAAATGAGATGGGACCAAAAGGGTAGGAAACTAGACACATAGAGCTATGACATATAAAATCCTGGTCTAAATGAGTGGAATAGAAGTAAATGTGGACCTTACAAATTTTGGGCAGAAGAGGGTAGAGTGAGCAGAAAACTCTGTTGATATTTCTATTAATTTTGGCATACCATATGATTAATAATGTTGCTGTAACTTACTGTTTTACATTGACTTGCATACTTAATTGATTGTATTGGTAGCCTGGTGATCAATTGGATTTTTATATACTTCTTTTCCCTAATTCCTAGCTCATTAATTCTCTTTTGGGCCTAATTGTTTTGAATTGGACCATTTTGTATTGTTTGGATTTTGTTTGGGTTTGAGTTAAATTTTCCAGCATTAGGCAAATTCTAACACTATTTTGGTTTTTGGGTTATATCTTGAGTTGTAGACCTCATTTTATTGTGATTCTTGATTTTTAGAAAAGCTGAGAGATAGGCCTACAAGTTATATGAAGAGTTAGAGGCGAATTCTGGTGTTAAGGAGCTGAAATTGGGACTAGAAACGAACTGAAGTAGTGCAGTCGCTGATTCTAAGCAGAGTATGGTATTTGGGCCATATCTCGGTCCACAGATGTCAGATTGAGCCCATTCCAGTGGCATTTTGAAGTTGACATCCAAGGCTACAATTCTTGATCAGAGTGAAAATCCAAACGGAATCGTTTTGATAGCCAAAATGGTAGAAGAACATTACTCACGGAATTAGTTATAATGATTTCATGTTTTTAGTGTAACTTTCTTTCTATAATTTGGATTTTAGCGAATAAGGTGTCTAGATTCAAAGGAGAGAGAGAGAGAGAGGATTAATGTAGTAATTACAATTTAATATTTTTAAGCAGTTTTGATTCTGATTGTGGCCGGTTTTGAAAGAAGCCAGACTTGTAACTCATGGGGAGATTTTTGGATAAGCAATTTTCGATTTTCTTCTTTTTCGTCTCCCTCTCTTCTCTTGCACCCCCCACCTTACAATTCATTTTCCTCCATTCATGGAGGAGTAAGCTTCTATCTAATCCAAGGATTCAAAGACAACATTAGCATTCTTGAGGGTTGTTGCTTCAGAGTTCATCAATTAGATTTCTTCTACTCCCTTTTTCCTTGTTTTTGATTCAATTTCGGATTTGAAGATTTTCAATTCGGTATTGTGATAAACTACTTGGTTGTTTGCTTGCTTGCATATTACTCGATTATTTAATATTGTCATGCAACTGTTTTGAGAAGTAGAATCAAGTTTCAGATTTGAACTTGGTGATTAAGTGCATTAATGCTTGAAAATTAAGACGAATTGATTAGATTCTAGAGGTTTCTGAGTTTAATCATTTAGGTGTTAATCAAATGCTTGAAGTTTTTCATGTGTAATGCAAAGGTCGAATTGAGGTTTCATTCGAACTTGACATTAATCAGTGACTAGTTTGTTGACATACAATTAGAACCTGATGATTGAATGAAAATGGTCTTTTTTTTATTCTTGGATTAGATGTTCCAAATTCTGTTCATTTCTTTTCTATTCATTTCGGTATTTTAAATTCCTAAACCCCCTAATTTCCTGATCATGTAACATTGTCATCACTGGGAAGCGACCCAGGTTGCACCCTTGCTACGAATTTAGTGTAATTTGGTTTTTATTGTAATTTGACCGAGCTCGGCACTCGAGTCACCTGGCACTATTCATGGGAAAGCGGACTCGATCCATTATGCTGCCGAATTTTCGGCAGAAATTTATGAGATGATTATACTTTGAATATATTTGCATTTACATGCCATGTTCATGTACGTCATGCATACAAGCATAATTAGAATATGATATGAGAAGTAAGGTGTGAGACATATCCATGAATGCATAAAGCATCCACATGCATGATAAGATATGGAAAGGAAAAGATAATAAAACTTGCAAGATGGACGTACCAAACTACCATGTGAGGCATGGCATAGACTCAGCTAAGGTGGGCCAGAGTGGTACTGTCTAAGACTTGGGCCAGCCCTCGACCAAATTTAAAGGGAATAGACCGGTGTGAGGGTCGGGGAAAGTAAACCCATAACTCATGTATAGGTACGAGCTCGGACCTGAAAAGCAGGCTATTACCCAAGGGTGAGGGACGCCATTCACCTCTAGGGGACCCAGTACAGAAAAGAGCAAGATCAAGCTGTAAGTTAAAGAAAGAGATGTACTGAGTCAAGTGCACTTGCATACAATCAAGTACAAATATCTATATGTGCATTTCTAATTATCTCATTATGTCATGATGTTGTTATGTTTCTTACTGAAGTATATTACACTATTCGTGTTTCTATGTCTGTCATATAATATGCCAAGTGGTTGTTAAAATATAACCCACTTCGAGAAAGATGTTTTCAACTAAAAATTTAACCACTGCTTACTTATTTGTGCTCACGTTTTCACAAGAAATCGAAGCGGTTGGAATATTTATAATGGCACTGTATGAGTAATAGTTCGAGTTTACCTACTGAGAACCTTAGGTTCTCACTGCCTGCTTATATGTTTTTCTTTTCCGTAAATATTCCAGCGCTTAAGTTGGAAATCAAGTGTGAGGCGAAATACTGGCACATTCACTGAACAAGAATCAGGCGCAAACCAAAACAAGAGACTATTGAAGCTAGCTAACGACTAGTCAAAAGTAAATTCTGTGTATTATGTTAGTCACAATTTCTTTTAAAGTATAATTATTTTATTCTCTATGTATTAGAGATGACGGAGTTTATGATCTATTATTCAGTAATAAAGTATGCAGTTAAAGGGCCATGTATTTTATTTTCCACATTTGAAAGCTTCCTTATTACAATGACAACCTTTTAATATAACTTCATGACTCGAGCATGGCTTATATGATGGAGGCTGTTACACATTTCATTTTAGAATTACAAGTTATTCATGACTTATCACATGGCCAAAACACCTTAAGTTTCTATTTTAGGATAAGTAATGGAAGAGCACCCAATAGAGATGGCAAAATGGACTCAATCTGCCAGGTTGACCCGCCAATCCTGCCAAAAATAGTGGGTTGGGTTGACATATTTAGCCTATCAAAATTTTTCAACTCGCCTAATCCGCCCCACCTAACCCGTAGGTTTTCGTGGGGCGGGGAAGTTGGGCTTACGGGCTAGGGGTGCCTCCTTTTTTCTTTTTTTCAGGTAAAACAGTTTTTTTTTTTTAATTTTTAGGTTTTTGTTATAGACTATATTGTTATTATACTTTATTAATTTGCGGACTTTATCTTATAGACTTTATATTATGGACTTATAGTTAATTATTAATTGTAAGCTTCTTATTCATATATCTTAATTAGTTTATTATATTTATATCTGAGTTAAATTTTTGAATATAATCTATGTAGTTTAATTATTTTACTCTATTTTATTTAAGTGAATTTTTCATTCAATATATTTTTTCTAATTTTTAAAACTTTTTAAGGTAATTTAACTCATTAAAAAAATTATTTATATTTTTTATTTTTTGGCGGGCTAGCCCACCCGTAAACAAGGTGGGCTAGAATGTTGAGCCCATTTTTCTAACTTGCTGGCGGGCTTTTAGTAAGTCGGGGCAGGCCAACCCGCTTTACCAACACTAGCACCCGGTGGAGTGCAAAAATGGTGATATTAATAGTACTTTTTTTTCTTCATTATTCAATCTATTAGCATACAGAGTTTCGATTAATCTAATTCAAGCTGTGGCAATGATAAGAGATAAAAGCTATTTCAAAACTAGTTTTCTTTCTTCTCAAAACTCAAATTTGATACTTCACCTAAGGATAAACAAATGTCAAACTACCTAACCAACTAAGTTTCAGTAGCATTAATAATACTTCATTTGCATAGCACAATTTTTACAAAAAATAAAATATGAAAAAAATAATAATATCATACTTGTAGTCCGATCGAAAAATCCATGATTCAGTCTTTTTTTTTTAGTCTGTAATGTGACTTTCGTTGATGAGAAATGCGGCCATAGACTACAAGATGGATTGCTATACAGTAAGCCCACTTGTTGGGCCTAAATAGGCACTTCTCTAAGTAGCGCCCAAGTGCACCTCAATAAGAAGATCAGAGGGCAGCGACACCACCCGATCAAGATTTAGTAGCCCTTTTAGTAATTTCTTGGCAATAAGATGAGCTAGCTTTTTCATCTTTCTCAATGTCCACAAGAATCCACAATGGGCAAATTGGTCTTTCATCTACAAAATATCACCAACTATCGTTGCTACTTTTGGGAGGGTGAATCGATTTCTACAAGCCTGCACAAGCTATGAACAATTAGATTCCACAAGAATAGTATCGTAGAAGCAACTACGAGCTAACAGCAGGGCCTCCTTTACTGTAAGTGATTCAGATACTAGAAGAAAGGCCGAATAGATATTCTTAGCCGATCCTACAAGTAGTTGCCGTTGGTGGTTCTGGATAACTATAGCAATGGTAGCTACTCTTCTTTCCCTAGATACTGCTGCATCGACATTGCATTTGATCTTTCCTTCTAGAGGGGCTCTCCATTTCACCGCGAGCTATATCTGGTCTCGGCTATTCAAGGTATGGCTTACTCGGTGAGAAGCTTGTAGAGATTCTAGAGCTAGAAGAGATGCTCAATGTAACACTTCGCCAGACAAAGTACTATGCTTAAGTCATAATAAATTATCTGATAAGCGATTACGTATGATACTGGTTAAATTCTATTTCCTGTATTAGTATTAATTACTCGCATAAGAATACTTAATCGTGTAACAAAAATTTCTGCGTGATAGCGGAATAAATACGGATTAAGCGGTATACTGTAAATAACGTAACATAAATAAAAATACAATAAGGGCAGAACCACTACAAACTGCATCATAAATATGTACATATATATATATATATATATATATATATATATATATATATATATATATATATATATCTGATTTTCAAGTTTGTCAAAAGTACAAGGTGACAAAATGAGGCCGCTAAGACAAAATGAAACGGCCAGTTTCTATGAACAGCAACCCAAGTGGTCCCAATGGGACATTGTATGTACATTCCTAATATCTATCCATCTAACCATGACCCAGACTGCCAAAAGAGGGCCATCCTGTACATCTACTACCACTACTAATCGGACTCTGAAGAAAGAAACCCATTCGCCATGGGTGCATTTGCAGGAGGGTGGCCCGTGCTGGGAGCAGAGGATGAGGAAGAACTCGCTACCTCCGATGGGTCCTCCTCTGATGTTGAGGCGGAGAGCATCGGGTGTGGTGGTGACGCAGGAGGAGCCATAGGAGTGGGGGCTGGTGCTGGAGGAGGAGGAAATGGATGGGC
This sequence comes from Pterocarpus santalinus, assembly GCA_031439595.1. NCBI lineage: Eukaryota > Viridiplantae > Streptophyta > Magnoliopsida > Fabales > Fabaceae > Pterocarpus > Pterocarpus santalinus. Next base: position 27,635,789 of record CM062529.1, read on the forward strand.
CATGTGAAGTGGAATAGCAATATATGGGACAATAGGGTCAAATAGTGGGTGCATCAGTGGTATAGCAAAGTCTCTCTGAAAGAAGAAATATAAATGAAACCGGCACCTGCCAGATATATATACAGAGTCTAGGAATGGGTCAAGGTGTATGTGAAGCTCGGGGAACTCAATGAAGAGGACTCCTGTCGCGGCGTGCTCCATAGTCTGAGAATGACGCGGTAATATACAGTAGGGTGAGAAATAGAAATTTCCTAGTAGAAATTTCTCATCGCTGTCATTCCCAGTTGTTTCGGTCGTGCCATATTTTTAAAATAGTACAGTAAAATGGTAATATTTAATGTAAATACTTATTTGTAAAGTATACACCGAAACAAGTTCAAGTTTAATTAACAGATATACTAATATGCTCAAACAATAATCACAGTGGAATAATAGCGTATTAAGAATAAATAACAGGGATCTAGAACAATCAATAGAAAATTTTTACACTGTACATATGCATATGCAATGAGAAGATGCATCTTATTCTTGGAGGCTTTTGCCTATTAGAACTTATTTTCATCCTTGGTCCCATGGGAGTCATTGGCCATATACTCTTGGGTAATAGTCCGCTTTTCAGGACCGAGCTCATTCCAATACAGGATGGCCGGGTTTACTTTCCCCGACCTTCCCACTGATCTATTCCTCTTAATTTATTCCAGGGCTGGCCCAAGTGATATGGAATTCTTTATCATCTTATGAAATGAATGCACATTTAACTTGTTTCTTTATGTATGATGCACTTAAGTTGTCATAGACTTTCACAACATATAAACTTCTTACCGAAATTTCGGTAGCATAACGGATCGAGTCCGCTTCCCCGTGAATAGTGCCAGACAACCAGTACATTTATACAACTTACAATTTCAGTATAGAGCAACAATTATACATGTACATTCATAATCTCAATCAACAATTTCAATTTAAACATCAATAGAGTTTCAGTTTAACCCCCTTTGTTCTGCCCGAATTTGGTGTGCCTCATTTCTGATTCAATTCAACTCATTTAAATCTAATTTTTGGATATGTCATAGCCTCATATGTCTAGATTCTAACCTATTTGGTCCCATTTCATTTTGATGTGTATAACTCTAGATATAAACAATTTACCCCAGACTGCCCTGTTCTTAGTCAGAATTGGGTCCTTTTAAGTAAAAATTCACTAAAAATAGAAAACTAGGTGAATTCACACGAAATTCATGTCAAATTAAAGCTATCAGAACAAGCTTTCAAATGAACTAAGTTTTATGTCATTTGCATAAGAATATTTTGACTTATAAGTCTCGAAACTTGGCCTTACTAAACTACTTTGGTTCAATCTGGTTTAGACTTAAGCCAACTTCCTTGGTGTACTGGGAGCAAACGGCTAAGAGTTTGGTTCTGAAATTTTTAGGAGATATTCTTTTACATGTTAGATTTTAAAAAAACCTGGGTTCACTCAATTTGAAGTTGCATAGTGTGAGTTATACCCTTCTCAAATCCTACTGCCCGGATAGGAAGCCAGATTTCTAGGGTAAACTTCAAAAATTCATAACTAATTCTATACTAATCCAATGGCTTATTATGATATATGTATGGAAAGCTCTAGATGTATAGTTTCATATAAAAATAGTTTCATCCAATTTAATCGGCGATATGCGGAGCCGTACACTCCGCCGTACGGAACGCCGAAGGAAAACCCTAACAGCTTCTAGATTTGTCTTCCTCCTTCAAGCTATTTGCCCTCAAATCCAATTTCAATCACAACACACATGCAAAATCAGTCATAAAACATCATCATCACTCTATAAAACACCAACATCTCAGATTATGAAAGCCCCACATGCAGCCCCAAATCAGAGAAACAAGAGGAGAAGTAGGATTTCCTACCTTGTGTAGTGGAGTTTGTGCTGATTTTGTGTTTTTGATGCAAGTAAGTTGTGATGGGGCTTGAGGGTGGATGAGAATGGAGTGGAGATGAAGGTAAAGAGAAGAGAAAGAGAAGAACTTCAGCACTTGAGAAGGGCTGCTGGCTGGTCGAAATTTTGGAGGAGAAAAAGAGAGAAAAAGGTGAGATGATTGAATGTTGAATGCATGTGATTGATGGATGTAACTTCTTCATGAAATCTGACTTAGTCTCCATCATCAAAGGCTGCCTAGGCGGCACTTGGGGGGAGTATTTGGTTGAATCTTGTCTGTTGATTTTAGGGCACTCATGGTTTAATTTCTACTAGTCCGGTTCCGACAGTTTGAAATACCGAAATCCTACCGATTTCCCTTAAATCGGTAAATCGGTTTGAAATTTTTCTGTGAAGTTTTCTATGCTCCTAATCTAATTCTATCTAACCTAATCCTTTTAAATTACACTTGATTGGCTTTAAGTAAATGTTTAATCAAGTCCTGATTAAACTCACTTATTTGATAAAATCGAACAACTCAGTTGTTAACGATAAAATTTTATTTTCGGACGTTACACTCAATGTAACATGGCTAGCGGGTCTGGCTTAATGCAATTAAAGAGGATCTCATTTCTCCCCTTCTGTATGTGCCAAATAATGGTAACCATTAAGGTTAGTCTATGTTGATGAAATTCAGGATTTTGCTTGAGTAGCTCATATTGTGACACTAACCAATTGTCTATTTTGTCCATTATAGTCATTGATGCGGTCAGTTGTAACTGAGAACCAAACCATACCAAAGTAGTCTAGGGGCAAAGCAACAAGGTATGTTCTACAGGTGCCTGATTGCATATTGAACAGATTGGTGACTGTTGAATTTTACATTTATGCAGATTCTCCCTGGTCAGAACCGCATTGTGCACTACCTTTGACAGGAAAATTTTCAATTTTTGTGGACACTCTAAGTTCTAGATAACCTTCCATACTATTTGATTTATACCTGATAATGTTGATGGCTTATGTGATGGTCTGGAATAGGTAGTTTTAGCAACATGATAGCCAAATTTAACGAAATAGTTGCCATCTTATGTATGGGGCCACAAGAATATATCTGCTGCTCCTATGCACCTGATGGGGGTTTGTAATGCCCTTATAGCTACATTAGGGTTGACATGTAAGCATAGTTTGTTTAGATCCCATTGCTTAGTATTGGCATCTATAAGGTCAGTTCCCTTGAGCTCTTGGTTCCCAAGTGATGGTTGTAGCAGAATGTCACTTGAGACCCATTTATCTTGCTAAACCTTGATAGATTGTCCATCTCCCACCATCTATTTACCCCCTTAAGTAGTAAGGCTATGCCTTTTAGCAAGCTTTCCCAAATCCAGGACACACCACCTCATTTTTGAATTCTCAAGAAATCATCATTAGGAAAATAAAATTGATTTCAGGAAGTTTACCCACAAAGTGTTTGGACTCTATAAGATTCTCCAAGATTGCTTAGCCAAGAGGGCTAAATTCATGGATAAAACTGTCCAAAACCCAAGCCGCCCTGTATTTTGCTGCTAGTTAAATCTTCCCACTTTTTCCAATGTATAACTCAATCCCTCCCATTTCTAGCCCATCAAAAGCTAGCAATATTTAAGTAAAGGGCTTCACAAAACCCTTTAGGGAAAGCTAAGACAAAGATAGCATAGCTTGGAAGTGCTTGAACGATTGCCTTGATTAGAACTTCTTTTCCTGCTTGGTTAAGTAATTTCTTTTTCCAACCCTCCATCTTTCCCAAAACTCGATCTTTAATCCATATCATAGTAGATTTCTTAGATCTACCCCATTGAGCAGGCAGTCCAAGATATTTTCCCATTGAATCCTAGCTTTGTATATGTAAGATGTTACTAACATGAATTCTTTTCTATCTTGGCATCTTCTTACCAAAGATAAGGCTAGATTTCTGCAGACTAATTCTTTGGCTTGAGGCTATTAAGAAGGAATTCAGACTGCTAACTATCTCATAAGCCTTTGCTTCATTTGTCTTACCAAATAATATCATATCATCTACAAAAAATAAGTGTGTCAGGGTTAAGGTTTAGGAGTAACTTTGATTCCATTTAATTTACCAATAGCCGGTGTATTGATCAACAAATGGGAGAGGGATTCCATAGCTAAGATAAATAGGTAGGAGAAGGGGGGATCACTTCATCGACGACACCTTTGAAGATGCAACTTTAGTAGGAATGCCGTTAATCTTGAAGTGATAAGCTACTCCTCTAACACATTTCATGAGCTTTCCAATCCATTCCGTACTAAAACCAAAGGCCAACAAGCAATTTTCTAAGAAATCCCATTCCAGTCAATCATAAGCTTTGTTCATATCTATTTTTGCTACAAAACCATCTTTATTCGCCCTATACCTTTTCTTTAGACAATGAAAATCTCATATGAGATGATGATATTGTCTTGGATTAACCTGCCTCCCACAAACGCACTTTGATTCTATGAAACCCATTTGTTCATATACTTTCTCAATCCTACACCAATATTTTAGTTATGGTCTTGTAGATGTAATTACAACAACTAGTAGGTTTGAACTCGCTTCCTTGTTCTCGGTGGGGTATATTTGGTATCAGCACAATGTCAGTTTCATTGATCTCTTCTTGTAGCTCACCATTCTAAAAAAATCTACTAATTGCCTCATAAATGTCCTGGCCAATATCTTCCCAGTGGTTCTAAAAATTTAGTCCATTAAGGCCATTTCCTCTCGAAGCTTTGAGTGGGCCCAATGAGAATGTAGCACTTTTAATTTTGGCATTAGTGACTTGCCGGTTGAGATCATCATTCTCAGCCTCACTAACTCTAGTAGGGATTTTGCTAATGTATTCCTAAAATGCTCTTGGGTTTGAGGAAGTGAAGAGATCAATAAAGTAGTTTAGTTCCACTTGACTCACCTCTTCCCATCCCTCGTTCCACCTTTCAAAGGTTGTCTTGAGTCTTTCAATTCTATTTCTTTCCCTTTTTTGGATAGTGGTAGCGTGGAAAAATTGTGTTGCGGTCTCTCCACATTATCCACTTCAATCTTGAGCGTTGTCCTTAAAACTTTTCTTCCTGCTCCTATAATTGCATAATTTCCTATTTTAGAGCCTTCACCCTTTCCTAGTCTATTGCCCTTTCCTTAGAATTTAGCAACTCAAATAATTGTTTCTTGAGTTTCCTAATTTCTTTGGCTGCATTTTTTAAGGTAGCCTAGTGCCATTTAGTGAGTTCACACTTACACAACCTAATTTTTTCCAGTAGCTTCCACTAGCAATTGTGATCAGATTGACCTTATTCTTATCATCTCTTAACCATTTCGTAGCATTCATTATGATCTTTCCAAAAAGCCTCAAATTTGAATCTACCCCCATCCCTTACGTTGGGCTTAGAATATAATATAAATGGACAGTAATCAGATGAGATAGCAAGTTGTGCATGGACCATAGCATTAGGGTAGCAACTTCTCCAATCCCAATTTGCCACACATTGATCTATTCTTTCTGTTGTAATAATGCCATCCCTTGAATTACTATACCATGTAAACTTACAGCCCTTAACATCAAAATGCATTAAGCTTGTTTCATTCAAAAATTCTTTAAAATGGTTAATCTACTTTTGGCTTCTCGAATGCAATCCTTATTTGCCTTCTTGGTCTAGAATTTGATTGAAGTCCCTTATATAGAGCCATGGATGATTATGGTCCAATTGCAATTATTGCAACTTATCCTATAGGTACCTCCGATCACTAAAAGATGGTTTTGATAGAGAAATATTCTGTTCTAGAAAATACTTCCTAGTTTTTCATAGCATTCAGCTTAGATGAAATTCTGATTAGCTTCCTTTACTTGGATCACAATCTCTTGCTTCCACAATAAGCCCGGTCCATTAGATAGCCTTTTTGCGTCAACACAGTACATGTCATCAAAATGCAATTTCCTCTTTAGTTCTTCTAGTTTGCCTCTGTGAGATCTTGTTTCCATGAGAAACAAGATTGCAAGGTGTACTCGTTTACACAGGTCCACTAGTTCCTAGACTGCAACTTCTCGACAATTCCAACTAAGGATATTCATGGCTGAGGTGGGGGCATGATTAGGCCCACCTCCTCGGCCATATACACAGTTGGTAGGTGTTGAGGTGCATCAGCTGGAATCTGTCTAATTCTCCTTCTTTTACTTAGATCATCTAAACTTCTCATTTCTTGAGGCTCATAAGTAATACTGAGGGAATCTTTTCCTCCCTACTTCTTTTCAAAGTTAGAGACTTGGAGAAGCCTGAAATGTGTTGTTGTTCTAATTCCCTCATATGAAGATTCTCAACACGCTACCTATACCTCTCTTCTTCTTCTGGCAATATTACAAGGTAATATGAGTGAGAGGAAGGGAGAAGTTGGCATTGTCGAGTCCTTCGTTGTTCCATGTCGTCAACTAAGTCAGCATCAGATGGAATAGTTGAGTAAGAGCATTTAGGTTTTTGGGTAACTATTTGGGTTGTTGGGCCTTTCCATCCATTGTGGAGATCTTGGGCCTCTCGGCTTGCCCATGTGTTTTTGTCAGTGTTGGGCTTATCCACCAAATGTAGCACTTGGCAATCAACCTAATGCCTATTAGATGTTGTAGTTAGTTCACTGATTCCCCTTTGGGCATAAAATGGAGTGGGGCAAATTGCATCAAAATCATCAAGTTCTCTAGTTAATGGTGGGTATTGTTGGATCTTGCTATTATTCTGTTACCGCCTAGTTTATTGCTCAGTCTGTAACTTTTGAGTATTTTTGGAACTTGTGCCACACTCTCCACTAATTCCAGCTTGTCAATAGAATTGTCTAATTTCCACTATTTTTGTTCTAGCTTGGGGATTTGTTTCCTCCTGAATTGGATAGCTTTGATCCTCATAGCTCCTGCTATGCACCGTATGGCTATTACACGTGCTTGGGTGAAGGAAGGATTCATACGTCTTTCCTTCTTCTCCCCTTCCTTGCCTATTTCCCCTGCAAGACTCGTTTTATCGAAGAATAGCTTGCAAGCTCTTAATAGTCGGGACTCCTAAGCCTGGTCCATATCTTGGCATGTGGGGGGTGTAAAGAGACATAACCTTGGCATCTTTGCAACTATTTTGATCATGGCCAACCTTGCCACAGTTGTAGCAATAACCTTGTAGTTGTTCGTACTTTAAACAGACCTACACCTTTTGCTTTTCTCTTCTTGGCACCTAGAAACCTATAGTGAGGGGTTGAGTGACATCTATAGTAATCCTAAACCTCAAAAAGCTTCGAAGCATTTGACTATTGATGAAGCAATCCTCCACTTCCATAATACCCCTAATCCTACTTGTTATTTTCATAGCAGATTTGGCAGAAAGAGCTTCCAAAGGAATCCTATGGGCTTGTATCCAGAAATCAACATGCTTAAAGGATAACTTAGCAAATTGCCCATCATATTCCATAGCCCCTCCTCCATGATTCTCCTTAGTTTTTCTTCATTAGAAAAATTAAACATGAAGGTGTTTGGGTCTAAGTCCCTAATAGTCAAGGCTATCGGCTTTCCCTAGGCTTTTGTAAGGATACTCTTAATTGCACCTCTATTGAGTGTTTCGGAACATAATACCTTCCCCATTAATGTTGTCGCGGTGATAGTCCTCTCTCCCTCCTCACAGTCCTCTAAAGGGATAATATCACTTTCTAGAAGGACAATCCAATCTGTTTCGTCCCCTATTTCTTCTAATTCCTATACTCAAGATGAACTAGCCATGTTGAAGTCCATCTATCACCTTTCAAGTTAGTTATCTGTACCCTGTCTTGGGCTAAGAGTGTGTATTAACACTACTATGTTGCAAAGAATAGATTTACACTGTAAAAGGAAACTCCTACTTTAGAGGAGAGATTTTCATGGTCACGGTGTATTTCCCTTTGTTATCTTTTCCATGATCTAGTCTTAGAGTTGGTCCGTTGGAGTTTTAGACTGGAGTTCATATCAAAATTGTCAAACCTAATCCAAATTGTACAACTACAGTTAATATGCCATTTCTTAATTTGTGCTATTTTTCAAACAATATGTTTTAAATTTCAAAATTGTATATTATAAAATTCACTATTTTGAGTAATTTATTACTGACATGTCAATTAATATTTTGTTTTAGAGGTAGAACCCTAAGATATAAAGCGAACAAACAAAACGTGGAATAATGAAATAAAAGATAAAAGGCATGTTGGCGTTGCTTTGGTTTGGTGAGTCGTGTTCTTTGAGTTTCTTATTTGAGCCTCCCTCAAGTGTGTTTTTGTGATCCTTTGAATGTGTCCGCTAGATGAAAATATAATAGGCTAAATCTCTTAAAGAAACTTGTCCAAAAACAAACTCCCAAAGATTAACCAAGTTCGGATGATTAAGGCTAAAGAGGGTACTCTAGCCTTTAGCAAATGAACTTCTTAAATGGCTCACGGGAACAAGTCTTTGAGCTGAATCGATCAATAAAAATTAGAATAAAAATTGGATTTTCATTAATCAACCAATGAGTTCACACATAGCTTGAAGATAAACAATGAAGATAAAGAAGTAACATAAAGCTAAAAATGAAAATAACAGAGAAATAGAACTGGTAGTTAAAATGGCATGGTGTATATTTTGATGTCTTTCCAATCTCGTATGTATGAGCCTTTTATAATCTTCATAATTTATCGCCACTTCTAAGTTGCACGCACATAGTGGTCCTCGACTCAACTTCCATGCACTCATGTTTCAGTAGTGGTAACTGCTGCTCCATCATGGCCTCAATCTCCAACTACCTTCCTATTCTTAACAATTGGGCACATTTGCTTTCCTTAGCCTAACCTCTTTCTATAACTAATATTGCACTCCTAAGCCCAATTCACTATTTTTCAATTAATGAATGCTACTCTTGCATCTACTCCGTCAGGCCTAATCTTGGGTCATTTGTTAGCCCAAAATTATTTCTGGTGCAAATATATGCCCCCGTACATTATCTCGCTATTTAGGTAATGGCTATTTACTCAGCTAGTCATGTATTAAAAATTATTACCATTACTATTCCCCTATTCTCATTGTGCTCAACATCCTTTTGCTTCCTTCTCGCGATTTTGTTTCTTTCCTCTTTCTTCCTTAACAACTTTTCAAATTCTTTGTGTAATCTCAAGTTTCCAGCTTTCTTTACTCATTTCTTGCCTTTCATACCTTTCGATGTCTTTTGAACATTCTGATTCTGAAAACCTTAGCAGTTCAGCCATTTGCATTGCATTAGAGAGTTCATCTTTCTCACGCTCTGAAAATTCTTCATTTCACTTATTAGCTAATTCTCCTCAACGAGTAGCTGACCAGCTACATCAATTTGCCTAAGCTCTCAAGGCACTTGCTAGCAAGGTAAAGTTAGCCTGTATGGCGTCTTCTTCTCGCCCAACTAGGGATTCCTCCTTAGAAGATGAACTTAGAGTTGAAAACATGGTTCCATATGACAAGGTTCATTGCACCTACATTTTGGCTCCTCTCTGTACTAAGCCTTCTCTATATTCATACATCATGGAATCCTTTGTTCTTTCTAAATGGATTAAAGCTTCTAATCATTGAGAACTGGTTCTCTATTTCCCGTTGTCCAAAAAAGCTTCGCGGCTGGCCCAAATCTAGTCTAGAATACTTGTAATGGCTTGACAGAGTATCAAACCAATAGGGGAAGAATGGAAATCTTAGGGTGTATATGAGATGATTATGCTCTCCAAACTGAGCTTCTCCCTTAACATTGAGATGTTCCTCATACTTCTCAATTTCTGGAACTCCACCATTAATGCTTTGGTCTTCCCTTTTGGCATCATGTCCCCTTTTGTATTTGAGGTAGCTGCAATGTTGGGGCTATCGACCATTGAAGAAGACATTCCTAGCCTTTATAGTGAAGATTTTGAAGAGCTTGGCTCCCTTGTCTCCAAAGAAAATTTTGCCAATGGCAAATATATGGAAATTCATAGGCATACTCAAGGTACTGTGAGTAAAATCGAGTATAATGCTTTTCTCTTCTTTTGGCTTTGCAAATTCTTTCTCTATAGCAAATCACTCTCTATGGTGAATGAATTCTCCTAGTATGTCTCGGCTATAATTTCTGGTCGGTCGATGATCGTAGGAGCTCTGTTCTTGTCTTTATTCTACGAAGGTATGAAGATGTGGACAGATCGGTTGAAGGCTAAGGAGAATAGGGCTATCTTTGGGCCGACATGGTTTTTATTTCTTTGGTTCAATGAATACTTCCCAGAGTTCTACAGAGATTGCTCCTTAATGGTTGAGCCTATTCAAGATGCCCTTACATATAGCCTTCATTACAAGGCAGTGTCCATTCGTACTGTTTCAACCTTTTAGATAGTTGATTGACTATTCAAGATGTCTCCCAAGTTGTATTTAGAGATTTGCCCCTTCCTTTATCGCTCTTATGGACCAGGTTGGGTTCAAGTAGATTTATTAATTGTCTTGGATGAAGAGATAAATAAGACAATTCCTTACTAGAGTAGCATTTTGATCGGCCAAGACCTGCTAAACTGGGCTCACCCTAATGCTCGCTTCAACAAGCTATCAGCCGAGCAATACAATCCAAATTACTTCACTCAGCAATTTGGTTTGATACAAGGCATCCGTTCTCCTTACCTATCTGTGGTGGCCTCGGACACCAGGCTTTCACTTTCTGCCTCTTGAGTAAAGTAATTGGTGGCCAACAACAACAAGCTGGACCAATTTCAATTCAAGCCTTTTGTGGTTAATCCTGGGACTGTCTCAGCCTATGCCAATTGGTGGATCTCAGTCTTCAATCGAGCATTCCCTCATAATCCAGATAATTATTTATCCAAGCTTAATAGTGGCAGCTAGAGTAGATTTTGTTAACCTCCTCGGCTGACTACTACAAAAGCACTTCCACAGGCTGGTTTCAAGCTTTCGCCTAAGTCCACCTCATCAACTGTCCAAGGTAACCATCTCACCCTTGCACTTAATCCTTCCATAGTTTGCTTACTCCACCATATTTAGTCTTCTGATATGTGAACTGCAGGATCATAATTATATATGTAGAGCTCATGTTCCAACTAAGCCGAGGCAGAAGACTCCAGTGTGGAAGACCCTGAGGAATCTTATCTTGACTATGCCCTTAAGAGTTGCTACCTCGGCCACAGTTGTCTGCAAGATACTTCTCCTAGAAAAGTAAGTAACCTTTCCTCTATTCCTGCCAGTGTTAATTCTCATTTCTTTTATCTGAGGCATACTTTTGTTTTGTAGAAGGAAACAAAAAGCAAGAAAAAAGTTGAATTGAGTTTGCCTCCTCTTCCACCACCATCTAAACCAAAAGCGTCGAAAAAGAAAGCTATCATACCTCAATCTAAAGAGGAGGAAGGAGAAGAAGAACAAGAGGAATACCCCCTTCATTCTTAGCCTTCATTGGTCCCTCCTTCTGCTAACATAATGGATCAACCATTGGCTTTTGAGTTGAGTCCACTAGCTGCAGTTGGTCCTGCTGCTCAACCTTCTTGTGTAATTGTAGCAGTACCTACAAACCCTTCAACTAATGCAACATCATCCGAAAAAGCCTGTCACTCAGCTGATGGGTCCTACAACAGAGGCTCTCCTTGATTTTGAAAAGATAAGAACTTCTCCTTAGCGGTATCCTTCTCCTTTTCCAACTTTGATTCTTGACAAGGAGTAGGAGGAATATTTTAGTTCTACAATTAGTCAGCTCCTAAGTGGTAGTTCATCACCTGTGCAATATCACTTATAGATAATTGAGGAAGAATTGCAGCGATATTTCCGTTTGGATCCTGCAATCTCGACTAGATTGGAAAGGTCACTACTGAAAGTAGCTGAGACTACAAATATTGATGTACTTGCTTCGCTTTGGTAGGTGTGTATTGATATTGCTCTTACTCTCTCAGATGCAGTATCAGACTATTACAGGTTTAAAGCCCGCCAAGATTATAGCTTCAAATATTTGGAGGAATTGGCAACTCTTAAGGCTCAAAAAAATTCCCACCTAACTTAATACCATGCCATGAATCTAGCTAAAATCAACATTAGCAACTGCAAACTCCACTAACTAATTGAATTGGATCTATTCATGAAGAGATTGCCAAGCTGCAAACTGAGCTAAGGATCTTGGAACCTGAGCTAGCTACTGTGAATGCTCATATTAAAGGTAAAGATGTTTAGTGGCTTCAGCTCTATAGTCAAGCCAAGTCCTTGGATAATAGAATCGTCCCTTTTGTTAAGAAATAGAAATCTCTGGAGCATGCAGTGGAGATAGGCAATAAGGGTCGAGCTGAGGCTGAGGCTTCATGGACTTCTTTATTCCATAACTTCCAAGAAGCTCGACCGCTTCTCCCTGCAGGTAACTATATCAACTTATTTTCTTTATATGCTTCTCATGCTTTGCTTTTCCTAACTCTTACTATCATTTCACATAGAAATGACTCAACCTCCTAGCTCAGTAATGGGTGAGACATCTGCTCTTTCAATCCCAGAGCTTAGGCCTGAAGGTCAACTAAACAATGTTTTGGCTGCTGTTGGGGATGCTTTAGCAACTCTCTTGGAAATATAACTAGTTGCTAATTCGGTTGCCAAAACTCTTACAAATAGATTGACCAAGACATCATAGCAAGCTAGATTAACTAAAGCAGCTAATCAAACTAGATTAGTCGATGCAGAGGGCAATATTACGGACACAACTCCCACACTTCCAGCTATTTAGGCTAGGACATCATTTATTTTCTTTGTATTCAAAATATTTTGAGCTAAATAGCCGGCCCATGGCTATTCTTTTAGAAACTTTAACTATTTTGAATTGTTTCCCAAATAGAAGGGTAGTATTTCTTTAAAAATTTTCCATTTATGCTTTTGGATGCTTCTCTTCCTTGCATGTCAACTAGTCTATACGCTCCTCCATATACAATTTGGCTAACAACATAAGACCCTTCCCAATTAGGAGACCATTTGCTGATTCTAAGGTCTTTAGTTCCAATAAGCAACATTGCCTTCCAAACAATATCTCCTTCAGCAAATTATTTTCTTTTTACTTTCTTATTGTAGGATCTTGCAACTTTTTCTTTATTCATTTTTATATTCTCTAAGGCCATGATTTTATCATCATCGGCTGAATCTAATTCTTAGAATATAGCCTGAGAATATTCTTCAAGTTGCAAGCCTGCTTGTTTTGTCACATTTAATGACTTAACATTTAATCCCATGGCTAAAACAGCATCTTGGCCATAGGTTAACTTAAAAGGAGTCAAACTTGTAGCCTTATTCTTGGAATTTCTATAAGCCCAAAGAACCGTAGGTAATGCTTCATGCCACTTTCTCGGCTGATCATCAATGGTCCTTTTAATCATGTCAATCAAAACCTTGATAGTTGCCTCAGCTTGACCATTGGCCTTTGCATAATATGGTGATGAGTGAATTAGTTTAATCCCATACTCTTGCACAAATGCTTTTACTTTATCTCCCATAAACATAGTACCCTGGTAAGCTATTATAGTTTTTGAAATGCCAAATCGATCTATAATTTGCCTCTTAATAAATCTTATCACATGGGCTTGTGATACATTTGACATCGGCTAAGCTTCCAACCACTTTGTAAAGTAGTTAGTAGTAACTATAATGAAAGTGTGTCTTTTGGAAGATGGAGGATATATCTTTCCTATGAGGTCCATTGCTGACCCTTTAAATGGCCAAGGTTTGACAATTGCATGTAACTCCTCGATTGGTACTTTCTATATTAGTCTATGGAGCTGACAAGCATCATAGCCTTTAGCACAGGTGAAGCAATCGGCTATAATAGTTGGCAAATATTATCCATACTGACAGATTAGCCATTTCATATTAGAGCTAGATTTGTGAGCTCCATGAACGCCTTCATGGACAACCCCTATCACTTTCAAAGCCTCATTCTTGTTCAAATATTTAAGTAACACTCCTTCTTAACTTCTTCTAAACAGGTCACCATCAATCAATACATACTTCAATACTTTCTGTTTTAGCTTGTAATCCACTTGAGCCGATAAGTTAGCCAAATAGTTGATAAACTTTTGCCTCTAATTGGCTGATATCCCTGGCTGGTGGTTAATTATCAATACATTACCTTTTCCTATAGTCTTGATTTATGGTGCCATGAGTTTGTATCCAGAGGCATGCTATGCCAAATCATTTTTTGCCTTATTAGACATCCTAGGAATATGGGATATTGTAGCATTAGCAAAATGTTCGGGCAAACACCTAGCTCTCTCAAGATATTCTGCCAGTGTTGGGCTGTTATACTTGTATTCTCTAAACAATCGGTTGATCACTAATTGTAAGTCTCCCAAAATTTGCACTGACTTTACATCCAAGGATTTTAACAAGTTTAAGCCGATTATGTGAGGCTCATATTTTGCTTGATTATTGGAACACTAAACATCTAGCCGATACATAAATTTCTCTTCTACCCCCTCAAGACTAGTGATCACTATTCGTGCTTTAACTCCCAGTTGATGTTTTGATCCATCAAAACCTAGAGTCCATGGTTTAACTTGCACATAACCTTAACACTTGGTTAATGGGCTTTGTACTTCTACATAGGGATGTTGTGCTAGAAAATTGGCTAGTACTTGCCCTTTCACAGCTTTTAATGGCACATATTTCAAAGCAAATCATTTAGCTTAATAGCCTATTTCATCATTCTCCCCTGAAGAATCGGCTGATTCAATAAATATTTCATTATATCTATCTTACAAACTACTAACACCATTTTAGGCAAGAGGTAATACTCCAATTTTGTGCATGGACGGAATAATGATAAACACAACTTTTCAATTGGAACATACCTAGTTTCAGCATCATTTAATAGCCTACTCAAATAGTATATAGCCCGCTCGGTTCCGTCCTCTAAATCTTGAGCTAACAAGCTTCCAATGGTGTCCTTAACGGTTGATATATATAACTTGAGAGGTCTTGCAAGTGCTAGTGGTACTAGTACCTAGAATAACCATCCATAAAAGATAGAATTCCATTATTTGTTGCAGCATCAACTAACATATCCGTAATCAGCAAAACATATTCGTCCTTAGGGGTAGCTAAATTCAAATTGCAAAAATCTATACATATTCTAACTTGACCATTTATTTTTATTATAGGAACAATATTTGAAAGCCATTGTACATATCTAGCAGTCCTAATAAAACCTATTTTCAACAATCTCTCTATTTCCTACTTTATCTTTGGCATTAATTTTGGATTAAATCTTCTAGATGGCTACTTGAATGGCCTAAAACCTTCTTTGATGGGCAAACGGTGCTCAACTAGTTCGCTAGACGATCCAAGCATTTCATGTTAGTCCTAAGCAAAATAATCCTTATATCTGGTTATTAGCAGAACTAGTTGATCTCGTTCACCCTAGCTAAGTCAACCACTAATCTAAGTAAACCTTAGCTTATCAGTAGTTCCAAGGTTAAGTTTGATTAAGGGATCTTGAGCTTCAAAGCTTAGGATTTCCCTTCTGATCGATGGCATCTCTAAGTCTGTCATTTGATCTTCTTTGTCTTTTCTCATCAACTGCTTGTTGTCCTTATTGGGTAATTCTTGCTAAAACAAAAGTTTTTCAAGTCTTGTCTCAGCTGAATGTAGGGCTAGCCATTACAGGACATCCTTTGCCACTATCTTGTAGCTATTCATTGACAGATTCTAGTTTAGGTCATATCTCAGCTTTTATTTCCACTTTCACGCCTTGGCTAGTAAAGTTTACTGCCTGAATAGCAACCTGAGTGACTTAGAAGGCTATGTTATCGGCTAAAATTCAAGGGTATAGTACATCACTTTGGCTGCCTTCACATCAGCTGAGAAAGGTTTTTGGTCAACTAGCGTGATTTCTACCTTATCCTCATTCCAAAACATTAGTTGCTAATCCAAGGTAGATGGGAGGGACGTATTGGAGTAAATCCAATCTCTTCCTAGTAGCGAGGAGCATCTTGGCTTGGCATCCACAATGAAAAACATAGTGGTGGATGTTTTTGTTCCCACAATTAATTGAACAATATAAAATCCTAGAGTATATGTGCTTTCCCTTCTGAAGTTAGTCATCTTCATGTTAGTTTTTTTAAGATCCCTCTGAGACTTGCCCAACTTCTTTAAAACTCCTACTAGCATAACATTCATAATGGCACCCCCATTAATCAATACTTGACTGATAGTCTTTCCATCAATATAAGCCCTTATATAAAGTGGCTTTAAATGTCTTGCTAGTTGAGACTTTTCGAACTTGATGACTCATTCTGTGTCATCCTTTTCCTTCTTTTCAGGCTAATTTTCTATTTTGTCTATCTCATCGGCTAAAATGGCCAAAATAGCCTCCTTAGCCAAAATACCACCCTCTAGCTGTATTAGCTAATTTTCTTTTATAGCAAACTCAATGAGTAAAACCCTTATGATACTTGCTAAATTCATATCATCATGCAAATCATCAATTAAAATGATTAGATCATCACCATTAAGAATTTGCTTAATCAAATTCTCTAACAATTCTATTTCTGTTGTTTGTACTCTCTCGACTAATGCTTTAATCGTTTGAGCATGATTTAGATTCTGGATCTGCCCTTGTATCTCCTATATTATTTTTGCTTTTGGGCTAGTAACTTCTTATCTTTCCACATGTTTGGCTTGGTTCAACATAGCCACCATGTTTTTTATTTTCTGAATGGACCTTTTTCCTTGTATTCTCCTTTTCTTAGTCCTTCTTAGTTGAATAGGTTGTGGCTCAACTTGTTTTCCTTTGCAATACTTATCCAAGAATCATTCTCCCTTGTTAGACTCCACCTTCGGCTTAATCATTCTTATATTGCTAGCTAATTCCTCATTTCTCATAGTGATTTTGAGGGTAGACCTCCCTTGACCATAGTTTACTTCAACGGCTTGTTTGGAATCTCTGGGTACAGGGTGATCTGAGATCTGTGGGACTTGCCTTTGCTCATATCTTTCTCTCCTTAGCAGATCCCTCTATTGAGGAATTGTATTCTTTGGAGTACACTTTGCCAAGGCCGCTCACATGGCCCCCCAGTTTCTACCTTTCCTTCAAACCTAGTCCTCCATTCTCTTTTTGTATTCTTCCTTGATACATCATAACTCAAAACTCTAGTGTTTTACTTGACTACTATCAATTTTGGTCTCCATACTTGTTTAGAATGTCGTATGGTCTCGACTAAGATGTAAACTATATTGATAGTAGCTGAAGGAAAAGGATTGGTATCTATGGTTATACTAACTCCTATTTTATCTATAAGTTTAAACCTTTCTTTTTTTTTTTCAGGGCCTTTTGAATTATAGTACGAAAAATGGTACAATTATTTATACAATGGGAGTACGAATTGCGCTACTTATAGTACTTCAGATTGTGAATTTGATCTATTAGGGTTAACTTGTTTCCTTCAGTAAGTTTAATCTATTTATCTTTGACCAAGAAGTCAAAAATTTTACCTGCTTTTGAAAACAGATATGCCTGCTTTTCCTCAGTTGACTTTCTTTTTTCCTTTAGTAGGAGTAAAAGTGGGACAAGTGTATGGCTTGCCCCCCACAACTTGGCTGCCATAATTTCTCCTTGTACGATTGACGTGACTGCCGAACTCACTCAAATTAATCAGGCTATAAAGAAAAAACTTGCAATATAGAGCAACCTGAATCGTTTCCCAAGGAATTTGCAATGAACCAATTTGCTCAATCGGAATTAGCACAATACAGAATTAACAACAGAAAGGAAAACTCGGGGGTTTGTTCAATTAATGTGATAACAGATAGTAGATGAAAAATACGAAATTAACAATTCAAAAGCAACCAACCCAGACTTGAGTTCCTAAAATCCGTCATTGGACAATGAATCACTGAATTCGTGGTTGATCCTAAACAAATCGGAATCCCTGCATTCATTTAGAAAAACGAATCTACTAGGCGATCACCTAGCATTTTATCTGAAACTTCGGCGTGTTCACTCATTCAACGTCTGAGGCTCACTTAAACCCGTTCCGATTTTAAGCGCTTTCGATTAATCAACCTAAATGTTAAATCTAACATTCAACACCCCTTCCCTTAAGTTATACAGAATCAAAATACAGAAGGGAAAGGAAAAGAACAAACTCAGTATGAAGCAAAAACGTCCTCTGGATTGAAGGCAGAAACTCAATTCATGGGTTGGTCGATTAGTGCCTTAGCCAACCATGGTAGAACAAAAACTGAAAATAAAGAAAGAAAGGTTGAATGTACTGAGCATGCGAAATACAGAACTTGGAATCCCTAAAAAAAATGAAAAGTTCCTCCAAGTATAAACCGGTTTGTTTTCCAACTCTTAAAAACAAAAAAAAATAAACCGGTTCAAAAGACAAGAACCGGACCAAACAAAAAAAACTGAAAACTAATGGCTTTGGTCCCTTGCAATTTGGACGCTTAATTAACTAAACTTTGCTCCAAAGATTTCATGATCGCTTTGTTGTCCGAATTTGGCCTTTAATTGGGAACCTGAAACAAAATTTATAATTAATTCCACTTAAAAGCCCAAAATCCAATTTAGACCAAAAACCAATATTTACACACTAAATTGCCCCATGATCATTATTCAATTGCAGAAATAAAGTGTGATAAAAAATCAATTATCAAATCCCCCCACACTTATCCCTTTTGCACTTCGGGGCAAAATTAAAAACTCAACAAAACATAAAGACTCAAAGACTCAAAGATAAAGACTAAAGGATAGACCTCTCCTTCTAACAATTGTCAAGAATGCAAAATTTGGACAGGACAGGGAACACAAAAACGTCAAAAGATCAACTCATTAATCATGACAGAAATTTCTTCATCTCAAATTACAAAACATGGCAATCTCAACTGATGATGCTAATCACGCAAGATGGTCTCTCAGGGTATGCTCTCAATCAATCTCTCAGGTGTGTAGGGTAGCAAGTGTATCACTCAAATTCCACTCAACAAAACTGCCCTACCATAAGCTTGCTCAAATTCTACTTCTCTACTACTCAAAACACATGTATACACAAATCAAGAGGACTTATTATTCAAGGTTGTAATGGGGGTATGGTCAAGGTATAGGTATGGACAAGGAATGAAAAGAATGAAAGGCTAAGCACCCAAGAAATTTAGAAGAGCATTAGTCAAGTACACCAAGGTGTGCTCAAAACCAACTAAGTAATGAAATGCAAATTTACAAACAAATAACTCTTTTTTTTTTTGCGTTTTTTTTTTTGCATTTTTTTTTTTGCGTTTTTTTTTTTTTGAAGCAAAGATTTATATTCCATAACAAAATAACGAGAAACCAAACTAGATAACAATTGGCATCAAATAGCACCGTAATAGCTCTCTTCCCCCCCACACTTAAATTGTTGCACACCTGGGCAACCCCCACACTTAAACACAACACTCGGTGCAACCAATGCTCAATAAATGTCCAAGGTGCGGAATGAAATGGTTTTACACTTAGGCTTGTAATGTGGCTAAGACAAGGATGGTACTCAATAAAAGCACAAAGGGGCTAACCAACGGGAATATAATGCAAGGGAAGGCTATCTGGCCAAAGTGGTAACTAAAAGAAAGAAGGCCTCTATCATATTCATGCATACAAGTGAAAAATGCAGTTTCAAAAAGATTAAGAGCAAGTTCTAGAGAACAGAATCATGAGCAGAAGCACACAAGAAAGAAAGAATGCAGAAAATTTATTCCATTCACATATATAGGTCCAAAATCTCACAAAGGTCAATACCAACACACGTTTAGCATCACAAGATCAACTACCAAGTCAGATAATCCAAAAGTCAAGAAATTCAGTCCAACAGAATGATCTATCAAAAACAAAATATCCAAGTCAAGTCCAATAATAGTATGTCCAACTCAACAATTATCAGAAGGTGGGTCTTTTATTAACAATCAAAGCTGAAATTGAAAGCGACAAAGAAAAATAGAGAAAAGGGAAAGAAAACTCCCTTAAGGAGGGTATGTAGCATCAGTGAGCCTAATCTCTGTCTCCCCAGGTTGCTGCTGAGGTCCCTCATAAAAATGCTTTAGGCGATGTCCATTCACAGTGAAAATCCTCCTGGTTTGTTCATCACATAACTCTACTGCACCATAAGGAAAAACATTGGTAATCACAAAAGGGCCATCCCATCTTGATCGAAGTTTACCAGGCATAAATTTAAGACAGGAGTTAAATAAAAGAACTTTCTGGCCCACAACAAACTCTTTTCTCAGAATGTGCTTATCATGAAATGCCTTTGTCTTTTCTTTGTATAAACGTGAACTCTCATAGGCATCCAATCTAAGCTCTTCCAGCTCTTGCAACTGCAGCTTCCTCTCCACCCCTGACTTGGCCAAATCCATGTTGCACTGCTTAATGGCCCAATATGCTTGATGCTCCAACTCTACCGGAAGATGACATGCCTTACCAAAAACAATGCATCATCTAGCCTCTTACTCCAATCTTTCCGGTTAGAGTTAACAGTTTTCTGAAGAATTTGCTTAATCTCTGTTTGAGATTTCAGCTTGGCCATTGGTCTGTGGATGGTATGCAGTGGCAACCTTGTGTATCACTCCATACTTTCGTAATAAAGCACTCATGCTTCGATTACAGAAGTGAGAGCCCTGGTCACTGATGATAGCTCTAGGAACACCAAACCTGCAGAAAATGTGAGACCGAACAAAATCTACAACAGCAGCAGAATCATCAGTCTGGGTGGCTTTTGCCTCAACCCATTTTGAAACATAATCAACAGCCAGCAATATATAAGTAAAACCATGAGAAACAGGGAATGGACCCATAAAATCAATACCCCAGACATCAAAAACTTCACAAAACAGTATGGGTTGTTGGGGCATCTCATGCCTACGGGAAATACTCCCTGTTGTTGGCACGTTCTCACATGACTTACAAAACAGATATGCATCATGAAACAAGGAAGGCCAAAATAAACCAGAATCTAGCACCTTCCTAGCAGTTCTTTGGGGTCCAAAGTGACCACCACAGGCAGAAGCATGGCAAAAATGCAAAATGGAATGAAACTCATTATCAGGCACACATATCCTAATCACTTGGTCATTACAAAATCTCCACAAATAAGGGTCATCCCAAACATAGTATTTAGATTCACTTTTCAATTTCAAAGTCTGGGCCCTAGTGGTATCAGCAGGCAAAACACCAGCAACCAAATAATTTACCAAATCAGCATACCAGGGAAGTGTACCTTGTAGCTGTAAAAGCTGCTCATCTGGAAAATCATCCCGAACGGGAGAGAAGTCATAATGGTGAGTGACTCGACTCAAATGATCTGCTACCCAGTTCTCTGCTCCACTTCGCCCTTAATCTCAATGTCGAATTCTTGGAGCAACAACATCCACCGAATGAGTCGGGGCTTAGCATCTGGCTTCTTCAAGAGATACTTTAAGGCTGCATGGTCAGAAAAGACAGTAACCCTAGTATCTAGCGTGATATGACCTAAATTTATCAAGTGCAAAAACAACACCAAAAGTTCTTTCTCGGTGGTTGTGTAATTAGATCGCGTAATCCAAAGTCTTAGATGCATAGGCAATGACATGAGAAGCCTTTTTGACTTGTTGAGCAAGAACAGCACCAACAGCATAGTTGGAGGCATCACACATCAGCTCAAATGGAAGAGACCAATCTGGTGACTGGATCACCGGAGTCATGGTCAGGCAGCGCTTCAAATGGTTGAAGGCCGACTTACACTCATCATCAAACACAAAATCTGTGTCTTTGCAAAAGGTTGGTCAAGGGTCGGGCAATCTTGCTGAAGTTTTGGATGAAGCGCTGGTAGAATCCTGCATGACCAAGAAAAGAACGCACTTCCCGCACAGAAGCGGAGTAAGGTAAAGTAGAAATAACATCTATCTTAGCAGGATCTACCTCAATGCCTTTCCTAGATACAATGTGTCCCAAAACTATCCCTGACTCAACCATGAAATGACATTTCTCAAAATTCAACACAAGATTGGTCTCAATGTATTTATTCAAAACTCTAGCCAAATTACCCAAACATGCATCAAAAGAAGACCCATAAACAGTAAAATCATCCATAAATACTTCCATGCAATCCTCTAAAAATTCAGAAAAGATGCTTACCATGCACCGCTGGAAGGTTCCAGGTGCATTGCAGAGTCCAAAGGGCATCCTTCTGTATGCAAATGTTCCAAAGGGGCATGTGAAGGTAGTCTTCTCTTGATCTTCAGGCGCAATGTGGATTTGGAAGTAGCCTGAGTAGCCATCCAAGAAGCAATAGTGAGATTTACCAGCCAACCGTTCCAGCATTTGATCAATAAATGGTAAAGGATAGTGATCCTGCGGGTGGCCTGGTTGAGCTTCTGTAGTCTATGCACTCTCCGGCTATTTTGAGCTCTTGTGGGAATTAGCTCATTCTTCTGGTTGGCCACAACAAATACCTCCAGTTTTTAGGAACTACGAACTAGGCTAACCCATCGCTATCCGAGATGGGATAGATAATGCCGACTGCAGGAGCTTAGTTACTTCCTTCTTCACCACATCCAGAATAAGAGGATTCAGGCGCCTTTGAGGTTGTCTCACTGGCTTAGCACCTTCTTCCAATGAAATTCGATGCATGCACTTGGAAGGGCTAATGCCAGCAATATCAGCTAAGGTCCACCCAATCGCCTTCTTATTTGCTTTCAATAATCTCAGCAGCTGCTCCTCTTGATCAGGTAGAAGGTTCCTTGCCACAATGACTGGCAACTGCTCATTCTCCTCCAAGAAGGCATATTTCAAGTGATCAGGCAGAGATTTCAGCTCCAACTTAGGTGGTTCAATAGAGGGAAGAAGGTTGGCAGATTGCACCAACTCTGCAGCATATGCTTCAATTGAACCTGTAGTGCCTGAAAATGAATTGAAAACATCTAGATTCTGCCCAGATGGCACATTAGAATTGTCATCAACATCATCATCACTATGAAGTACATCACAGAAATTAGAAAAACATGAAAAATTAGTGCAAATAAGACACCATTCGTTATCATTACAACCACAAACAATAGTGTCATTAGCAGATGCAAAATCTGGACAATCAAAGACAAAACTCAAAGATAAGCATCATCAACCACATCATCAATCACATCAATGCACAAAACTGAATGCTCCTCTCTAGGGTGTTTCATGGCATCAAAGATATTAAAATGCACAATACTATCACCAAATTCCATGGAAAGAGTACCAGAATGCACATCTATCTTGGTCCTAGCTGTTTTCAAGAAAGGCCTCCCAAGAATAATTGGGGGTCCACTGCTAAGAGACTCACCCTCCATCTCTAAAATGTAAAAATCAGCAGGAAATATCAACTCATTGACTCTAACGTAACATCTTCAATCAAACCAGCAGGGTGAGCATTACTCCTATTGGCTAATTGGATGACAACACCAGTAGCACGCAAAGGGCCAAGACCAAGAGTATTATAAATGATTCGTGCATGACATTTATGGAAGCACCTAAGTCTAACATGCAATCGTAAAATTTACAATTTCCAATAATGCAAGGAATAGTAAATGTCCCTGGATCTTTGCACTTCTTAGGCATGGGCCGGATGAGTCTTTGACACATTTCGACTCAAGCTCACTCGCTCATTCCCTTGTAGTCGCCTCTTGTTGGTACACAACTCCTTCGTAAATTTGGCATATTTGGGAATCGCTTGATCGCATCTAAGAGAGGAATGTTCACTTCAACTTTTCTGAATGTCTCAAGGATCTCCTTCTCTTGTGCTTTCTCTGCCAACCTTTTGGATTGAAGGGCTCTCTGAGGGAAAGGTAGAGGGATGGGAGTTTTGGGTGATCGATACCACGCTTGATGTTTCATTGCTCCCTTTTCGAGGTTGGTTCACCAGCAGCAGCTTGCTTGGGCTCTTCTAGTTGCTTGCCAGACCTTAGGGATATAGCACTGACATTCCCCTTCGGATTAGGAATTGTCTGGGAAGGAAGAGAGCTACTGGATGCCTGGGGTTGCAGTTGGTTCAGTGAAGTTGCTAATCGCCTAACTGAAGTTTGCAAATTCAATTGAAGATTCTGTTCTTTGCTGGAATTGCAAACTGTTTGTTGCAAGCTGCTTCACCAAATCTTCCAATGAGGGACCACCACCACCACTGCTAGTCTGCTGTTGTGCTGGTGGTGGAGGTGGAGACTGCTGGACATTCTGTCTTTGCTATGTAAAATTCTGCCTCTGCTGGTACTGCTGGTTCTGGTTCCACCTGAAGTTTGGATGATCTCTCCAGCCAGGATTGAAAGTATTAGAATACGGATTATGCTGCTGCTGATGATACTGTGGTTTTCCAGGAAAGACTCCTGCAGCAGCTACTGATTGGTCTAGAGAGATGCCTTCTTGCAAAGTCAAGCAAGCATCTGCGGACTGAAGTGGTTCAGGGGGAGTGGGACCGCTTGTGTCATCGCCAACCGCCTTACCAATGAGGTCAATTCATCAAGTCTGCTTTTCCGGTCTGGTGGTCTGTATTGGACACTACCGCTGGTTTATGAACCTTTGTGATGTTGGGTTGGGGGTGCTTGAATTGAGAACACCGCCCCACTGCTGTTTGCTCTAGTGCCAAATTGCTAAGAATTAGCTGCCATATTTGCTATCAATTGTCTGGCAGCAGCAGGTGTCTTATCAACCAAAGCTCCACCACTAGCTGCATCCACCATATTTCTGTCCATGGGCAGCAAGCCCTCATAGAAATACACTATCGATGAATCGGTCAGCTATCTGGTGGTGTGGACAGCTCGCACATAGCCTCTTGAACCTCTCCCAATATTCATGCAAATTCTCTCCATTCACTTGCCTTATCCCACATATCTCTTTTCTGATTGCAGTGGCTCTTGAGGCTGGGAAAAATTTCTCCAGAAACAATCTCTTCATGTCATTCTAGCTTCCAATAGATGAGGGTTGGAGGTAATACAACCAGTCTTTAGCTCCACCATCTAGAGAGAAAGGAAAAGCTCTCAATTTAATCATTCTCATCAATTCCTTGCGGCTTCATTGTCTTTGCAGACCACATGGAACTCCTTCAAATGCTTATGTGGATCCTCACCTGCAAGACCATGAAACTTGGGAAGCAAATGGATAAGACCGGATTTAAGCTCAAAGTCAGCTTCAAGATTAGGATATTGGATGCATAAAGGCTGGTAGTTAACATCAGGTGCAGCCAATTCCTTTAATGTCCGATTATCCATGTTATCAGAAAAATGAAAACTAAGAGATGCAACAGAATTGGAATCAGAATGCTCAGTATGCTCAGTATGCTCAATATGACTTAGCCTAGAAACCCTCTGAGCAGCATGCAATGTTCTCTCTATCTCAGGATCAAAAGATAACAGGTCATGTGCATTGCTACTACTCCTAGTCATACAACATAAGGCAGAAAAATGAAATTAACCAAAATAAAATCAAAAACACTATCAAATGAATTTTAAAAATTATACGAACACCACAGCAAAATTATAAAATGTATTTTTGATTTTTTGGAATTTTTTGACGATTTTTAAAAATCATGAAATTGGAAAAAAAATGAAAAAGTGGTCTAAACGATGGAATTTGACAAAATTAGACCCTACATCAGCCTACCTACTCCGTAGGAGCTGAAAAATGTTTATTGATTTTTTTCCTGCCCCCTGACCAATTTTCAGAGCAATTGGAGATAGTTGACAGAAACCAGAAAAATGCAAAATATGCTATGCTGTGCTATGCTATGCTATGCTGTGCTATGCTATGCTATGCAACATGTAATATGATGAAATTATTCTACTGTATTATGCAGCAATCAAGGTAAAAAGGACAATGCAAATTCCCCGGCAACGGCGCCAAAATTTGACGTGACTGCCGAACTCACTCAAATTAATCAGGCTATAAAGAAAAAACTTGCAATATAGAGCAACCTGAATCGTTTCCCAAGGAATTTGCAATGAACCAATTTGCTCAATCGGAATTAGCACAATACAGAATTAACAATGTAAAGGAAAACTTCGGGGTTTGTTCAATTAATGATAATGTATAGTAGATGAAAAATATGAAATTAACAATTCAAAAGCAACCAACCCAGACTTGAGTTCCTAAAATCCGTCATTGGACAATGAATCACTGAATTCGTGGTTGATCCTAAACAAATCGGAATCCCTGCATTCATTTAGAAAAACGAATCTACTAGGCGATCACCTAGCATTTTATCTGAAACTCGGCGTGTTCACTCATTCAACGTGATAAAGGCTCACTTAAACCCGTTCCGATTTTAAGCGCTTTCGATTAATCAACCTAAATGTTAAATCTAACATTCAACACCCCTTCCCTTAAGTTATACAGAATCGAAATACAGAAGGGAAAGGAAAAGAACAAACTCAGTATGAAGCAAAAACGTCCTCTGGATTGAAGGCAGAAACTCAATTCATGGGTTGGTCGATTAGTGCCTTAGCCAACCATGGTAGAACAAAAACCGAAAATAAAGAAAGAAAGGTTGAATGTACTGAGCATGCGAAATACAGAACTTGGAATCCCTAAAAAAAATGAAAAGTTCCTCCAAGTATGAACCGGTTTGTTTTCCAACTCTTAAAAACAAAAAAAAAATAAACTGGTTCAAAAGACAAGAACCGGACCAAACAAAAAAAACTGAAAACTAATGGCTTTGGTCCCTTGCAATTTGGACGCTTAATTAACTAAACTTTGCTCCAGCATTTCATGACTGCCTTGTTGTCTGAATTTGGCCTTTAATTGGGAACCTGAAACAAAATTTATAATTAATTCCACTTAAAAGCCCAAAATCCAATTTAGACCAAAAACCAATATTTACACACTAAATTGCCCCATGATCATTATTCAATTGCAGAAATAAAGTGTGATAAAAAATCAATTATCAACGATCCCTTCTTCATCATTTCCTTACTCATCGGCTGAATTACCAAAGACTACAACCACCAATTGGGAGCTTCTAGGGCCTGCTCTGTTTTATCTCTATTATGAATTGCTCAACTCGAGCTACTTTTTGAGAGAGTTGAGCCAAATCGTAATATTCAGAAGCAATTAGCTTTTCTCTCAATTGAGGATTCATATTGTTCACAATAATAGAGGCACATTCAACCTTTAGTAATTGCACACTACATTTCCTTCTAATCGTGCTAAATCTTTCCAGACTTTTTGTCACAGGCTTACTAGCTTATTGTTTGATACCTAACAAGTCTAACACAGAGGCCTCTGGCTGAGGCTTATAGAATTTGTCATGGAATAATCGCTCCATATTGGCCCAGGTTTGTACATAGTTTGGGGGTAATGATGAGTACCAAGTAAATGCTAGCTCAATTAAAGATAAAAGGAACAATTGCAGCCTTAGAAAGTCATTTTGACTACTCTCAGTACATTGAGCTATAAATCGGCTGATATGCTCCATAGTTGATTTGCCATCTTCCTAGAAAATAATGTAAAGTCTGGAGTCCTGAAAGCTCTTGAGAATTGGACCCTATCCACCCAATCTAGATATGGTTTCCTATAGACTAGCCTCTTTGAGGGTCTCAATTGTACATCAAAATGCCTCTGCATGGTCTCGGCTATCACGTTTGGATCAATCAGCTGAAGCATAGCTTCCCTCAGCTTAGCACACAACTGAGACTAAACGGGTGCTGTCTGGCAATTGACCCCTTATTCGATTCCTTAGGCATTCCATGTGGAGGTTGCATGCATGGTGGAGGGTTCATCAGCTGCTGGTATGCATTAAGCAATTGTGACCCGTACACAAGGGGTTATGTGTACATAGACTGGAATGGTCCTGTGGGCTAGGTAGCGTATCCTGCAATCGACTGGGTATTAGCCCTTGAATTATGAGTATTCCATTGCATATATCCTTGAGACCAACGTCTGACCCATTGGATCTACCGTTATAATAAGGTTGGCGTATGCAGGTTGCTCCCAGTTACTATTTGAGTTGCTCTAAGAAACTACATTAGCTGGGGGAAGTCCTAAGTTCCCAAGAAGATTGGAGGGTCTTTTGATCAATTGTACTTGACTAAGTTGAAGCCTTTGATGCCCTCCAGTGTAACCGGTTGCTTTACTAAAAGCTTAAGGTGCATTCCCATTGGTAGTTTCAGCTGAATGGCCATGGTTTTGTGGTGTTCTGTGTTGTCATTGAAATAGCTGCATCTCATTTCGTACCACTGGCTTCACTATCTCAGCTAGTTATTTCGACACTTCTTGCATCAGGTCATTCACTCCTGCTTCAATCTATTGCCTAATGAAGGATGCAATCATAACCAACAGCTGCTTCTCCTTGGATCCAATATGAGTGGAACTAGTCTTGTGAGGAGAAACCATCGAGGCCTTTGGTAGCAGAGAGGTAGCAGCTCTACTCAGCTACTCAGAAGTCACCCCTTGGGGTGTAATCAAGGCCTTCATGCTATTTCTTGGCTCTTGATTGTGCTAGGCATACTAGACCTTAAAATCGGGTAGCAAAAACCTTTGTGATTCCAAGTGTCAAATGATTGCTCCAAGGAGGGAAATGTACTCTCTGGATATGGGTTCCCGAGTTACTTAGAGAAAGCGTTTGGGATCAAGTGTATAGTAACCAAAAGCACAAGTAAAGAATAGATGAAATTGTAATTGGCTAAATTTATATTAAATCAATAACTAGTTACAATAGGCATCCTTTTCAAGTTTCCATGGCCAATCCGTATGGAAAGTTTAAAGAGAGGATTTGATACAAGTGGTAAGGCCGAGAGGCTAGCAAAAGGCTAAAACTAGAAAAGATAAAAGTATTGGTAAAGTAAAGAATACAAGTAAAAATAAGATAAATTGGTAATTAGGGTTATTGATTCCAGGCCTTGACTGGTTATCTCTTACTCTATTTATAAGCAAGATTTCTCGGTAACCGCCTTCCGATAACTGCTCTAGCTACGTGCTCCTTAGTTGGTTGATTTGGTTTTCTACTAGTTGAAGCCTCGAAGGGTTGCCATGTGTATGCTTGTTAACTTGAGCTTATAGGTTTTTCTTATGTCTCAGCTCTTCTGAATCCTTCACTTTGCATTGCGAGTTGGTTTCCCTATTTAAGCCGATTAGGCCTTTAACTTTGAGCTTTACCGAGTAATGATTTGATTATTGTCTTCGATTATTGCTCTTCTAACCATGCTAAACTAATAGTTCGGCTAATACTAGGGGATATGTTATAACCTCATTCGGCCAAATTTGACTCTCAGCCAACGACACTTGAATATTTTGTTGCCAACATATTGCCCCTTATATATTAAACTAGCTGACTTTTCCTTTTAGGCTAGTCTAATGCAACGACTAGATTTCTTTTCTCCATTAATAATCGTTAGCCATTTATCTGCTATAGTAACAATTAGCTAAAAAAATTCTTAAAGAGTATAAAATTGGCTGGTTAGCATTCATTGTTCCATTATTGACCTTCCAATACACATTTTCTCCAATATATCATGCTTTTATATTCATCATGTCTTTGACTTCCTCTGATTCTACTAACCCAAACCTTTCTGGAGATTGTGAGCCATTGGTACACGAATCTTCTTCTTGTTCTTCTTCTTCCTCTTTATTTGTAGCAGTTTTGCCTAAGAACCCATGGTTCTCTCTGATAAAATTGCTAACCCTTCTACTCTTAGGGTGTTTGACCAAGAAAACCATAGATTTATCTTCGACCCTACTCTACATTCACTGGATTGAGGGACAGTCGAGGTGGATAATTTTGTCTCTCCTCTTTGGTCTGAATTACCCTTGGTTGCCCCATGGTACCATATTCACAACTGCCCTTCTGAGCTCACTGCATGGCCCAATCCTTTGAAATCATATATCCACTAGCTCGATAGAGTAGTTGTTGAGAAAATAGAAGAATAGAAGTAGATTAGGATTTACGACATCATCCTTTTATCAAAGAAGGAAATCTCTTGTTATATGGCTTCCTAGCATTCTAGAATTCGTCGGCAAATGCTTTTTGCCTCCCTTTCAAAATGATGGCTCCAACATTACGACATGGTAGCAATCATTGGTCTACCCATAGATGGAGATGAGGTGCCATTTCTTCGTGAAGCTCTTGGCACAGACTTGGGCTTCCAAGTTAATAAAAAGAATAACATATATTCCATCTACATCAATACCTTTAATTGGGGTAGTGGCCCTATAAAAGACGTTAAACACAAGGCATTTCTTCTCTTCTAGATTCGCAGCTTTTTCGTTGGCTATGATAGTGGAATTTCCCATTATGTTTCAGCTACTCTCACCCAAAGCTACCTCAACTTAAGCATGCTTCTCTTGTCCTTGCTCTACAAAGGCATATTTATCTTGCTACAACAGAGGAAGAAAGGAGAGTCTGTGAAGACAATATTTGGCCCATTCTATTTTTTGCAACTTTGGATTCAACAATATTTTCCAGAGTTATTTGAAGAAACAACTCTCACTTACACCATTCAACTGGATGTGTATGGAGACTTCTATAAGCTATTCCCATTTTTATCCCTCTCGGCATATGAGGTGGTCAACCTCCTTATCAAAATAAGGGTTAAGACATTCCACTAGTTCTGCCCATATCAGGACAAAGTGTGTGGTCCATCGTAGATTCAGCAAAGACTTCTGCTGGCTACTGATTCAAAGATATCAGAGGTTACCTTGCAATTGAACAATGTACTCACGGTGCGTGATCTGGTCAATAGGGTGAGGCCAAGGTCAACATACAACCACTCTTCCTCTAAGCCTTATAACCTTCAGTGCTTAGCTCAACAATTTGGGTTGGTCCAAGCTATTCCTCTTCCCTATGAGTCTTTTTCCAAATTTGAGAAGAGGGCCAATTTGTATGCCAATGAGCTAGCAGATTAGAAGCTGAGCAGCAATAATAGAATCAATAACCACTATTTCAAGAAGTTTCGAATTGCTCTCTCGGTTACCCTAGAGTTTGCTTCATGGTGGGACACCTTATTTAAGAAGATGTTAGGCTAGGCCCCAAAACTCTTTTATTGAAGGTCAAACAGCTAGGAGTTTCTACTCTAGTATTGCATTCACCACCACCAAGTAGCAGAACCGTACCCAGTCCTTCTGCGTTTGCCAAGACTATTGCTACTAAGGAGGATTCGGGTACTAAAAGTAAGTATTTAGCTTACCTTGCTATTTTAATACTATCAATTACTGAATACATAATCATCTTTTGTTCCTTCCTTGCAGAAACCTCCAAAAAATCCAAAGTTGTGGAGCCTAACCAGCTCGCTGTCCAGGAAAGCAGTGCTCACAAGCTGAGAAAGAGCTCTCGGCAGCCATTTTCTCCCCAGCCAATAAGTGTAGCTTCTTTGGAGGTGGTGGTTCCTCCATCAAGGATGCTCCCAATATCTAAATCAACTGGAGCAGTAAGTCTTACAAACTGTTTCCTAACTATCTTTATTTATGTATCTTTCTAATCTATTGTTATTTTAGTTGTAGAGAAAATGCAGGACAAGAGCTACCGTTCCTTCTTCTCAGTCAACCAAAATGAAGAAGGCAAAGGTGCACACTCTAGCTCAGAGAGTAATGATTTTAGAATCGGGAAGCGAAGAAGAAGATGCAAGTCTAGATGCCTCAACCCCACTATAAGGCTTTGCCCCAGCAACCATTATCAATCGATCTGCTCCTGCTATTACGCTAAAGGAAGAGTAAAAATTGACTGTTCCTGCAGAAGAATTGGATAGGTACTTCCTATCTCCGTCGGCTATTTCGGCCTCATATCCCATCTTAAGCCATTTGGAAGTTGTGCATGAGTATTTTAACACTTTTCCTATAGATCCTGCTATCTTGGATCATTTGCAAAAATCTTTGCTTAAGATTGCTAGTCGGCAGACCCCTCCATTGCTCCTGACGTCAAGGAGACTTACCAACATAGTCATAAGGTTGGAGACTTTGGTCTTCAACTATAAGGTCCATGAAACACGCAAATCCTCCAGCCTTCAAAGCTTGAACTGGCTTTCTGACTTGAAGGCCCAGAAAGAGAATCGCCATAGCCAATTCCAGGATGTGGATCTCAGCTAAAGGACTAGATGACAACGATAGCAAATGGTGTAAGATCGCATAGGGAAATTCACCAGGAGATAACTCGGCTTCAAGCAAAGCTTAAAGAACTTCAGCCTAAATTAGTTTCTATTATAGCTGATCTTAAGGTTAACTCGAAATGCAAATTATAGCTTTACAATTAGGCCAAAGCATTAGATGGAGAGATTCATACTTTGGAGAGGGAAACCCATTCTATAGCATGAAGTGGAAAGCGACATCCAAGGCCTAACAGAAGTGGAGCTGTCTTGGGCCAAATGTAGAAATTCATTGGCTTTGGCAGAGAAGAAGGTTGCCAATGCGACAATAGTTGTGGTTTTGAGTGACATAATTACTACTTTTGTTTCGCTAGAACAAAACCCACTAGTAGCTTCTGCTACTGGCCCTGGGCATACATGTGACCCTACCCTACTTTTACAAGCATCATGTGGTTTTGAGGGCAAAACCCATCTTGACATAGCACAGCCATCTCACAACATCCCTGATCAGACTTTAATCATCGAGGCTCTACCTAGCACGGATGGTAATACCCATCTAAGATAACCTAACCTAGCAATGTTGGCCAAGGTAAACTAGAAGTGGATACTGTTGCAAATGACTTTTCTAACCAGCTTTCGGAATCATAGCCTGCGTAACTTAAATTTTATCTTCTTTTTTGTAATGCATTCCCTAGAGCTATTCATCTGGCTTGTGATTGGCCGCTTATTCCTTTTGGACATTAATGGAGCTCCCATCATGGCATAGTATCTTTTTAGATATTTTGCATTAGTATTTCTTACTATTTCTTCGCCTTCAAGAGTACATAGTCTATACCTACCACCATATATAGCCTGGATAATAATAAACAAGCCCTCCCAAGTGGGTGACCACTTGTCAAATTTGGCATTTTTAGTTCTGATAGGTAGTATCACCTTCCACACCAAATCACCTTTGGCAAAGCGTTTTAGCCTAACTTTCTTGTTATGCAATTTTGATATCCTGGCTTTATTGGCTTAGATATTCTCCAGAGCTATCAATCTATCTTTATCGGTCGATTTTAGCTCTTGAAACATAGCCTGTGAATACTCTTCTGGTTGTAGCTTATATTGTTTTGCTACCCTAAATGACTCTATGGCTAACTCTAAAGGTAACACAGAGTCTTGGCCATATGTTAGCCGATAAGGAGTTAAACCAGTGGCATTATTCTTGGAGTTCCGGTGATTTATCTTCTATAGTCTTTTTGATCGTATCAATCAACACTTTGTTAGCAGTCTTTGCTTGCCCATTGGCTTAAGCATAATAGGGAGAGGAATGGACTAGCCGAAAGCCAAATTGTTAGGCAAAAACTCTCATTTTTTCCCCAGTAAACATAGTGCCTTGATCCATAGTAATGGTTTCAACAACTCCAAACTAGTGTATTATTTGGGTTTTACTAAATCTTATCACATTGGCTTGTGTCACGTTTACTAATGGCTAAGCCTCCACCCATTTAGTAAAATAGTCAGTGGCCACTGTAATAAACACATGGCATTTGGCCGATAGAGGATGAATCTTGCCGATCAAGTCCATATCCTAGCCCCTAAACGGCTAAGATTTTACAATTGCGTGTAACTCCTCAGCTGGTACCTTTTGGAGCAATCCATGCATTTGACAAGCTTCACTCCCCTTAGCATAAGCAACATAATCAGCTGTGATAGTAGGCCAATAATACCCGTACCTATGTATTAGCTATCTCATCTTTGGACCTAATTTGTGTGCTCCACAAATGCCTTCATGCATGATTCTCTTGGCTTTATCATCATCTACATATTTCAACAATAATCCTTCTTGGGTTCTTTAGAATAATTAATTATCAACAAACGCATATTTTAAAGTTCATTAGAGTTGGATTATTCCAAGAACTACCTTCATGCTTGCTAAGCCAATTTATTAACTACCTCATTATTATTCCAAGAACATGAGTAATTGTCACCTCAGCAAATTGTTGTAGCAGTATTTTAGCCAAATTCAAGTTCATTAGAGTTGGATTATTGAATTTATACTCCCCTGTCAATTGTTTGATCACAAGTTAGATGTCTCCTAGAATTTTGATCACCTTGGCTTCTATGGATAATAATATTCTCAAACCGATAATCAATGCTTGATACTCGCCTTGGTTATTAAAGCATTACAAATCTAATGAACACATGTATTTTCTCTCATCCCCACTAGGACTAGTGATCACAATTCTGGCTTGTGCTCCCTTCTAGCACTTGGAACCATCAAATGTCAACACCCAGGGTTCTAGCTAAACATACCCTTGACTAAATTCAAGCGGATCTTGAATGTCCACACAAGGATGTTTTACCAGAAAATCGGCTAGAGTTTGACCCTTAATAGCTCTTAAAGGGACTACTTTAAGGCAAAATCATTGAGTTTTATAGCCAATTTCATGAGTCTTCCCTGCAAGAGTGGTCGATTTAGCAGGTATTTGACAATATCAATTTTACACTTTACTAAGACTTCACTTGGCAACAGATAATACTCCAGCTTGGTGCAGGCATGGAACAAGGACAAATGCAATTTTTCAATTGGGGTGAACCTTGTCTTTGCATCATTGAGCAGCCTACTCAAATAATATACTGCTCTTTCTGTGTCATCTTCAGCATCTTGAGCTAATAGATTGCCAATAGACTCATCAGTGGCTGATATATAAAGTTTTAAAGGCCTACAAAAAACTGGAGGTGTAAGCATTGGAGGATTTGCAAGGCAGTCTTTGATTCTGTCAAAGGCCTCTTATTGTTCTTCCCCCCAAATAAACTTTCAGTTGCCTTTAGCCTCAATAGAGGCGAGAAAGCCTTCATCTTGCTCATCGAATTTGCTATGAATCTCCTAAGAAAGTTTATTTTGCCTATTAGGCTTTATAATTCTTTCTTATACTTGTGGGGTCTGGCTTGCAACACGGCCTTTGATTTATTCTTGTTTACTTCAATGCCTTGGCTGTGAACCAAAAAGCGTAGAAAGTTTCCAGCCGAAACTTGAAAAGTACATTTAGCTGAATTCATTTTTAAAGAATGCCATCACATTCTTATGAAAGCCTGTTCTAAATCAGCTAAATGTTATGAGAAATCGGCTAACTTAACTATTACATCATCAATGTATACTTCCATATTTCTACCTATCAAATCATGGAATATCAACTTCATTTCCTTTTGATAGGTAGTGCCTACATTCTTTAATCCCGAATGGCACAACAACCTACTCAAAAATCCCAATGGATCCTGGGCAGCAAAAATCTATTTTATGAATATCTTCTTCAGCTAGATAGATTTGATTATAGCTTGAATATCCATCCATGAAAGTTAATATTCCATTATTAGCCACTGCATCAACAAGCATATTGGCTACAGGCATTACATATTCATCTTTGGGCATAGCTAAATTTAAATTTCTAAAGTCTATATAAATTCTAACTTGCTCATTTTTCTTAATTAGAGGGACTATATTTGACAACTAATTTACATACCTGGCTGTTCTAATGAACCCTGCTTTGAGTAGTCTTTCAATTTCTTCTTTTATCTTAAGTAGATGTTTTGGATTGAATCTTTTTGGAGGTTACTTATGTGGATTGTACCCCGCTTTGATAAGTAGCAGATGCTCTACTAATTCTCGAGATAGTCTTGGCATTTAACGGTAATCCCAGGCAAAACAATCCCGATATCTCGTGATTAGCTAGACTAGTTTATCTCGGCTCTCTTTCGATAGCAAACCACTAATCTTTGTTACCCTTGGTTCTTCATCTGCACCTAGGTTAACCTACAACAAGGGATCTTGGGGCTCAAAATTCGACTTCTTCTTCGATATATCTGCTTCATTTTGTATCGTCTATTCTTCTTCACCCTTCTCTTCTGCAAAGTCTTTTTCGACTAACTAAATTTCAGCAATTCCTTCTTGAATCCTATACTCAGCAAGGTAACACGTTAGCTGTTGCAAGGCTTCTTGCAAATTTGTTCTTCAGACTCCATCATTATTATTTTGATTAGGCTGTGTATTGGCCTCAATTATGACCTTAAATTCATTTAACGATAGATCAAATGATTTGATGGAATCCAAGGTAAACCCTTTCGGCTACGTGATTGGTTCAACTTTCAGAGAGTATAGCACAGCATCTTGTATTCTTATATCAGTCATGAATGGGAAGGGGTTAGCCTCAACTATTTTAACTTGATCTCTATTCCAGAACTGAAGCTACTGGTGGAGTGTGGAAGTACACATTGATTAGCATGAATCCATTCTTTACCTAATAAGATGGCATACCCTAGTTTAGCATCAACTACAAAGAAAACTATGCTTATTATCCTTGATCCTACTGTGAGCTTAGCAATGAGAATTCCCAATGCCAGAGTACTTCCCCTAATAAAATTGGACATGGTCATGTTAGTTTCTTTCAGGTCTTTATGACTCCTTCTAAGCTTTCTGACAGTCTATAGGGTATCACATTCAATATTGCTCCTCCATCAATGAGCACTCGGTTGATGGATTTGCCATTGATGTGAGCTTTGATGGAAAATGGTCAGAGATGTCCAGCTTCATCCATTTTTTAAATCTTATTTCTTTTGGCTCAATTGGGATTAAAGGTTCATTCAGCTTCCTCTACCACTACTTTTCCTTCCAGATACAAAAATTGCCATCCTAATCAGCAAATTAAAATGGGATAATTTTGATAATAGCCATAGCAGTTGAATCATCCTGAAGGTCATCTAATAAATCATCATTATTCAGCAAATCATTCAACAGATTTTCAGAATACTCACCTTTGCAAATGAATTTTGTAGGTTTGGCTAACAAAGCTTTAACATCTAACTTCTTTGTTGGCTTAGCCACCATTTTGTTTAATTATGTGGATAACTCGGTGGCCTGTGCCGATTTTGGAGCATTAATTAGTAATTTCACTAGCTCTCTCAATTTTCTTTGATTATTCAAGTATGGCACCATACCCTTCATTCTCTCTTCATTTCTCCTTTGCTGTAGCCTCATCTTTTGAGTTCTAGTTAATGTTGATTTCTGCTCTTCTCGCTTTTCTGATGACTAGTTTACTGTCCATTTGTCTATTTTAACCTCCTTTCTTGGCTTGATCATCCTCTTTGCCTGAGCTTGTCCTCTATCTTGTACTGTAACTTTGAGAAAGGGGGATCCTTCTCAAAATGAAATTCTGTAGCCCTCTTAAACTCTCTCGGCAAAGTGGTCCATTACTTTAGGCACTACAGCTTGTCTAAATTCTCAGCCTTCTTCGTGTAATAATTGGAAGTTTTCTTGGGTTGTATGGGCTACATTTCGGTCTGGCTATGATAGCCTATTTGTCCTTTAAATGAACCTAGATGCTGTAGCCTTTGGAACACACTTATCCTCTAACCTCTTGTCTTTTGAGATTTCGTTACTTTTGGTCTCCAAGCCATCTTCTAAGAAGGCCTAGCTTTGTCTTTCTTTTTTAGTTTCCTCTCCTATCTAGGGACTTTGTCTTATTTCCTTTCCTTTTGAGAAATAGATACTGATATTATATTTATAAACATCCTATAGGAATTGGTGTCTATAGCCATGTCTTCTTTCTAGGCTAACTTAAGCCTTCCTTCATTCAAAGCCTTATGGATAGAATTTTTGAAAACGGTGTAGTTATTGGTGGCATGGGTCTAGAAGTAATGCCACTTGCAATATTTCTTACTTTTTATCTCATCGGCATAGGGAATCTTGTGGCCTTCTAGGAGCTGTATTTGCTTGTCCTTCACCAGGCTGTCAAATATTTTATTTGCCTTGGAAATGTCAAACAAATAAGCTTCCCTGTCACCACTTCTTTGCCTTTGGAAGGCATTAAGCCTGGGCAAGTATATGGCTTGCCTTGCACAAACTCAACTATCATGATATCTGCTTAGACTTCAAGCTCCACCCAATCTTACTCAGCCAAGTCATAGTTTATAACAGAGATCATCTGTGGTCCTCTAGGCCCTGCTCAATGAGATCTTCTCTATTCTATTTCATCTATGCACTGTTCTACCCTAGTGGCTCTCAATAATAATTGTGCTAAATTTGACTATTCTATAGCTATGAGCCTTTCCCTTAGTTGGGGATGCATATTGTTGACAGCTATAGTAGCACATTCAAACTCAGGTAATTGTATACTACATTGGCTCCTTACTCTCTAAAATTGTTCTAAGAAATCAGTTACATACTCATTAGGTAATTGCCTAAGGCTCATCAACTCGGCAATAAATACCTTAAGTTGGGGCTTGTAAAAACGATCATGAAATAACCTTTCTATGTCGGCCCAACTTTGAATAGAATTTGGAGCCAATGTAGAATACTAGGAATAGGCAGTTCCTATTAATGATGAAGGGAATAACTGAAGTTTGTAGTACTCATTCTCATTGGCTTCACCACGTTGGGCCATAAAATGGCGAACATGTTCTATAGTAGATTTTCCATCTTCACCAGAAAATATAGAAAAATCTAGGGTTTTCTAGCCCCTTGACAAAGGAATTCGGACGATCCAATCAAGGTATGGCTTTCTATAGATTGACCTATCTAAGGGTTGAATTGGACACCAACATGACACCTAATAGCCTCAACAAGCATATTGGGGTCCATCAAAGGCTGGCCATTTAGACGAGGGTCTACCTGTACTGGTGGGGTCCTTTACTTTGCATTCTAAGTTGGTTTCCCCATCTAAGCCGATTAGCCCTTTAATTTTGAGCTTGGCTGAGTAATGCTTTGATTATTGTCTTTGGTTATTGCTCATCTAGCCAAGCTAAACTAATGGTTCGGCTAATACTAAGAGATACGTTATAACCTCATTCGGCCAAATTTGACCCTCCGCCAATGGCACTTGAATATTTTGGTGTGAACACAAGGTAGCTACGTACTTAGCTAGTTGCCCCCTGCTTTTTGCCTTAAGGTCGAACTCGACTTATGATTTGTTGAATTCATGTTGATCACCTTTCCAGATTTCAAATTCATACGCCAAGTATGATCCATCCCTGGAATAGGAAACTTTCACTGATCTGAACCTAAAAATCCCACCAGGCATTCCAAATTTATGTTGGATAAAAATGCAATCGATAAAATAGAGAAACTTGTCTGAAAGCAAACTCCTAAAGATTATCAAAGTTCAGACAATTAAGGCTAAAGAGGATACTCTACCTTTTAGCAAATGGACTCTTCAACTGACTCACAGCAGCAAGTCTTTGAGCTGAATTGATCAACAAAAATTACAATAAAAATTGTATTTGCATTAATCAACCAATGAGTTCATACACAGCTTAAAGATCAATAATGAAAAAAAAGAAGAAGTAACATAAAGCGAAAAAGGAAAATAACAAAGAGAAATAAAACTAGTAGTTAAAATGGCATGGTGTATGTTCTGATGTCTTTCCAATCTCGTGTGCATGAGTCTTTTATAATCTTCCTAAATTATCACCACTTCCTAGTTGCATGCACATAGTGGTCCTCAGCTCAACTTCCATGCACTTACGTTTTAGTAGTGGTAACCGCTACTCTATCATAGCCTTAGTCTCAACTACCTTCCTATTCTTAACAATTGGGCTCATTTACTTTCCTCGGCCCAACCTATTCCCTCAACTGATATTCCTCTTCTAAGCCCAATTTACTATTTTCCAACTAATGAATGCTAGCCCTGCCTCTACTCCATTAGGCCTAATCCTAGCTTTTATCTAGGCCCATAATTATCTCTGGTGCTAATAGTGTCTTGGTGTTTGGTATGTGTTTTATTTTTGCGGAGTCATGTTTAGATTTGTTTGGCTCGTCTATTATGGCTATTCTTGTTTGCTCCTATCTCTTAGAGAGTCCTGAGCATTGTTCTAATTATCAAAAAATAAAAAGAGATAAAAGTCGGCATTGTCCACCTAGGACTTGAGATAGCTAACGGATAAGAGAGAAAAGGGGAAAGCATATCATGGCATCAACAAAAAAAAACCATCAGCGAACACATCACCTACGAAGGCCCATCATGTGAATCCATGAGAAGCATGCTTAGCCCACATCTTGCTATTCAAGGCAAGGTCTCATCACCTCAGGCCAATGGATGGTGGGTCAGAGCTTTAAAGTGACTATTTGATAGGTCGTGTTATGATAGGCAAGAAGATGATGCATTCAATATCTACAATATATTGGGTCTCTATGTCTCAACCTCACTAGCCACCTTATAAATTCAATATCTCCCACTTCAGGCCTTATACACCTACCATAAAATAAGAAGGCTCGCCTATCATAACATGACACTTAATTAGGAGCAGGGGCACAAGGCTCGAAGTAGGAGATATTGAATGCATAAGGTGATTAGCAAGGTTGAGACACAGAGACCCAATATATTGTAGCTTTTGGTCCTCCTTACATATAAATACTAAATGGAGAAGAAAGGAAGATAATACAAAAATACTACTTACCATCGTAAACCTACATAATAAGCTCACATCTTTACCTTGGACAGCTTGTAGTGAATTCAGAACCTAACCCGACCTAAAATTGTTTGGTGACTCTATTAAGGAGCTGGGAAAGATGAGAAGGGAATAAGCATGGCAAGAAAGGCTTTCTCGTTTAACTTGGAGCGACACCACTTAGGGATAAAGACAAGCATGAGGAGGATAGGGGGAATCACAAAAGGAAAAAATTTGATGGTGGGCGCCCCGATCCCACCATAGACTTCATAAGGAAAATGGACAAGGTATATGGTGTAACATCCACCAGATTTTTTTTTTTTTATCATTTTTGTTTAGTTGTTCGGTTTTTAACGAATAATTGAGGTTAATTAAAATCCGACTAAATATTTATTTAGGATCAATTAATTAGCAATTGATTGAGTTTAGATGTAAGGGAATTAGGTTAGAAGCATAGAAGATTTCATAGAAATTTTCTTAAAACCGATTTACCGATTTAAAGGAAATCGGTAAGATTTCGGTATTTTAAACTGTTGGAACCAAATCAATAGAATTATATACCCAAATTCTGTTGTGTCTAGGTTGAATACTCAGCCATTTAACCCTACATGGGTGGAGCCACCAAGGCCATAAGGAGAAGGAAGCATGGCTGAAAATTGGCCACTATTTCGGCCAATCAAAACCTATGAAGCCAACTACCTCTTTAAGACTTTTACAACATATTATTTTTCCTTTCCTTTAGAAAATTACAAGACTCTCTTCTCTTTCCAGCCTTCTTCATCTCTTCTTCCTTTAATCTACTCCAACAACCTTCAAGTCTTGACAAGATTCTACCCACCAAACTCCAAAATCTAACAAGATCACATATAAGGAGGTAGAGATTCAACTTTGTTCTTGTCTTCTTGGGTATGGATGGCTGATTGGGGCTTTTATTTTCTCACTTCTTGATGTGATGCTTGAATGAATATGATGATCTTTGGCTGGTTTTTCAGTTGCTTTTGTGTTTAAAATCGATTAAGAAGTAGAAAAGGATGAGAATAGAAAGAAGTGAGGGGCTAGAAGGTTGAAATGCTTCGACAGTCCGTACGGCGGAGTGTATGGCTCCATCCATAGCTATTTAAATTTAATGAATCCATTTTTATATAAAAGTAGACATTCAGGGATTTTGATACATATATAATATAAGGTCATTGGTTTAGTATTGAGAGAGATATGAATTTTGGAAGTTTGACCTAGGTTTTTGAGTTTGATTCTGGGTAGACTAGGTAGTTCAGGGCAAAACTTGCCCTATACAATTTAGAATTGAATGAAACTAACTTTTTAGAAAGCTTACACATAGGAGAATATTCCATAAGAATTTTAGAGCTAGATACAGTCTCGTTTTTGCTCTTAGTGGTTTGAGGAAATTGCCCTATGTCCAAACTAGGCCAAAATATGGTAGTTCAGAAAGGGCAAATTTCAAGGCTTATAACATGAGCTCTACTAAAGCAAATGAAATGGAACTTCTTGAAAATGAAATCTTATTCTGTTAGATTTAATATGATACTAATTTCGTATGATTTGAATTAATTTTTGATTTTTAATAGATTTTTACTTTTAAGTGTGTAATTCTGGCCAGCTACAAGGCAGGCCGAGATAAAACTTAAATAACCTGAGCTACATTTATCAAAATTAGATGGGATCAAGAGGTTCAAAATAGATACTTAACACTCTAACATATCCAAAATTTAGGTCCAGATGAGTTAGATAGAAATTGTGGCCTACTTTACAAAAATCAAGTTGAATGAATGTGCTGAGACAACACCTATGTTCTAAAAGCAACAATCGTTCCTATGACATTGATGATTGAATTGTGAATGAAATGTTATAATTTCTCTGAAAAATTGATTTTTTTAGTACTAATACTATTCACGGGGAAGCGAACGCATTCCGTTATACTGCTGAAATTTCGGTAAAGCCTATGCATGAGTTATAATATACATTCAAATCCATGTGCGTTTGCAAGAAATTCATAAAGGTTATGTTATAATGAAAGTTCCATAATACTTGGGCCAGTCCCGGATTAAAGTAAGGGGAATAGATCGGTGGGAAGGTCGAGAAAAGTAAACCCATCATTTCTATATAGGAATGAGCTTGATCCTGAAAAGCAAACTATTACTGAGGAGTCGAATGGCCAAGAACTTTCAGGAGACCAAGTAATGGAAAAGATTATGATGCTAAGTTTAAGAACAAGTCCTTGCATGGTCGCATGGCATGGTCATTACAAGTTACTTATAGTTTGACTATTATGTTTATTTGCTGCTTTTTGTTTATTTACTCTACTCATTATTCTGTATAACACTATTCAGTAGTTTATTCTATTTCTTCTGCCATCTTAAGTAAAATTGAACCTTACCTCGGACCAGATATTTACTTAAACTTATTAAATGTGGATAGTTCCATTTGACGCCACTTTTTTTATAATTAAATGAAAATCGAGGCAACTAAGAATGAATGTGACGTCAGTTTAGTACCATACTCGAATCCTACTGAGAATTTCTTTAAATTCTCACCTCGCTTTGTGTCTCCACATCATTCTCAGACCCTGGTAATGGACACGACAGTCACCCTATTTATTGAGATCCCGGACCTGCAGCTCTACCATGACCCTTTAATAGACTCGTTGTACATAGTCGGCTCCTGCCATTTCCGTCTCTACCTTTTTAGCAATAGGAATTTTGTTGTTCCTTTATTTCACCCTACTTTTGACCCTGTCGCTCCATATTTTGCAGTCCTGTTGCATGTAGCACACCTTGCTCTAGCGCCTCTAGCACTCGCAGCCCTTGCAGCCCCTGCCAGCCCTCCACCAGAGTCACCTCCACAGGTGGTTCCAGATATTCCTCTCAGTTCTGAGAGCAAACCTTCTGAGGCTACCGGCTCATCATCCTCCTCTTCGGGACCGAGTGCGGACTACTCCCTAGCCGGGCCTCGTATGGCCAACGGCTACATGACCGAGTAGGTCCCAGTCGCAAGTTACATTGTACAGTATGGCCCTCTTTTGGCAATGTGCAGCATTGGGCCTTAGACTTAGCCATATGTATATAAACTAGTTTGAAATGTCCTCTGGGGACATCATAGAACCATTTTGACTGACACGAGCCTTATGTCTTTTTGGTACACCGGCCTCACTTATGTATCTTCTTTTGAACTTGTATATAAACTGAAGCGTCGGCTTCCGACATATATATGTATGTATTCAACTGATGATATATTACTTGTCTTTATCTTTTTTGTTGTGCTTTTTATCAAATTTTGTTATGTTCTGCGATGCTGATCACGTTTGTTGTATACAGCGCACCGTTTCTTTTGTTTACATACACCTATGCAACCTCTGCACCCTAAGGTATATTTCATCAAAAATATATATATCAGATAAAAAGAGAATATAATATAATGAATATAGCTATAAACGGAATACTAACACAGTAACGCAATCTACCCAATTTCATGCTATGACTTAAGCATAACATTAAGTTGGTAGGGTATTACACATGGTGGAGAAAGTAGCGATGGAGGAGGAGATCCTGCTAACATTTTGGTCTCACTGCATGTGTTGATTTCCCTTCTGGTAACGTTAGCGAGGAACACACATGATGTGGGCAACCTAGCCCTCAATGTAAGAGAAATACACAAGATTGGAAAATACAGGATACGTATACCTACAATAAAGAAGTTAGTAGTTAAGAGAGAAGTGAGCCAGAAGATGGAATGAAG
Organism: Pterocarpus santalinus; assembly: GCA_031439595.1. Classification (NCBI taxonomy): domain Eukaryota; kingdom Viridiplantae; phylum Streptophyta; class Magnoliopsida; order Fabales; family Fabaceae; genus Pterocarpus; species Pterocarpus santalinus. Next base: position 27,679,923 of record CM062529.1, read on the forward strand.
GAAAGTGAAATGGATGGCAGAATAAGAGGTGCTGAGTCTGTTAGAAGATTAGAAAAGGAAGAAGGCAACCAATTTCGACTTAGAGCCACCTTATCTACCTAGTATGGCATGGCATCCATATCCTATGGGACACCAAATCCTAACCTTCTAAAAGTTTGACAGAATCCGGGGCATGCATGACCACTTCATATCTTTTATAGATGATTTGGGTATGCACAAAAAAAAATCTGGAGCTCAAGATGAAAGAGTTCTCGAAATCCCTAACTAAACAAGCATTTACATGGTATAGCAAGTTGTAGCTAGATCGTTGTTCATGTAGGAAGATATGACAAGTAGCTTTTGTTATAAGTTTCTTGAGGAGGTGAGGCTAGTTCATGTCATGGATCTTGGAAGGATGAAGCAGCAAAGTAGTAAACCTCTTAGTAGCGAATATCGGGCTCGCAAATTTGTTAAAAATCAAATTGCAAAAGATTTGTAGTATGGCATGCAATTATAGTCATCTCACAAGGATATTAGGACGCTATTTAATCCAAACACAATGAGAAAATATTAGGGGTTTTTCTCAAGCAATTTATCAGCAAGAAATCTAAAGGAAGAAAATAGCAAAACTAAAAGGCACTAGTCCAAGAAATCAAAGGATATTATGGTTCATTCTATTATAGACATCAAAATACAAACAATTCACGTGCCTATGAGGTTTATCCTCTCTAAATCGGAATTCTTGACACTTAGAGAAGTTATTATCACTAGGTGATCTCCTAGAATTCAATTAGTAACACAAGCAAATCGGAAATTGAAATATAAACTCGAACATGTACATACTAATTTATGCATCAAAACATTAATCAACCTCGAACATCAAATCTGATTTTCTAATATCTCTGTTCCTCATAATTACATCATATTCATTGTTCAACAAATATGAACATAAACACATTTTTAATTTGTAAATACGGATCATTATCATACATTTAGATCACAAACTAAAAAGAGGAGAAAAGGAAGAGAATCATAAACATATAAATTCATTTACAAACATAAAATATGTTGCTAACTTTGGATTATATGTGAGACCTCAACGTACAACCCCATAATTCTACTTAGAAAGCTCTAGGCATTCAACCACCATACAATCCAATAGGAGATTGAAACCTTGATTTCTAAAGACTTATGTTGATTTATGAAATCAATTGCAATTAACTTAGGATTAGACGTAACCCTAATTCTTGCCCTTTTCAAGAGATTTAACCCATATTAATTAACAACCAATATGTATGCAGCTAATGTCTCAATCATAAATTCACATATCAATACCATTCAATGAAAACTCATAATCAAGAATAAGAGGAAAGGAATAAGAAAACATAAATTGCATTTCAAATTAAAGAGCAAGGCCTCAAGAATTCAAACTACACAATCCAATGAGTTCTTGAACTGGCAAGGCATATTTAAACCTCCATAGAATCAGAAAATGCAACAAAAATAAAGTGGGTAAAAGAAAAGAAGAGAAAAAAGTGAAAAGGGGCAGAGAGGGGAATGTCCAATTCATGTTAGTCTTTTGCTCCCAATATAATAGCCCTAAAACATGAAAATCCTAGATTGCTCATAAACCCACATTAATCTTAGGCATATTAATTTTAAGTGGACACTTAGTTTGTTTAATTTAGACTTGAAATGAGAGGGTTATGGCTCAATTTTTATACCGTATCCAAGTTATACCTCTACTCATGTCGAGAAACTTTGGTAGCCAATAAGCCCATCAAGATGTCATGTTTTGGAAATTGATCTTTATACTTTACATTTTCAAAAATTACCAGTTTTATCTCAATCCAAATTCCAAATCTCAATTAGTGCACATCATTTAGATTCCAGCGACAACAACTCTATTTTGACTTTTTGGCCCAATTCCACCTATTAAACATTTGGATTAGCTTTCGACTTTTTCATCAAAGTTGTAGAGCTTTCTTTTAGTTTTCATATGATGTATATATATACCCAAAATACAAAAATAGTATATAAAATTCTAATAATGTTGAAAAATACAATTAAGCTAAATTGGAGCCCAAACTCATAAAATGTGTCTAATATTGATCAATGAAGTATAAAAGAAGTCCAAGAGACTAAATTTGAGGGTTAATCAATATATCAAAATCTTACTTGTCACTTCTTATCACCTTCACAAGTGGGCCTTGTATACGAATGCATAAGAAATGTAGAGGATAAGTCTTAAGTATTCCTCACCATGGGAGAATCTCCACTTTTGCCTAGCTACTAAGGCGGGTCAAGGACATAGTTGAGTCACTGAAATCCCAAGGAGGGTAGACCAAAGAGTTGGAGCCAGTTTATGAGGTTTTTGCAATAAGGAGTAAGAGCAAAGAAAAGAGAGAACATAGGCGAGAAGGGGATCAAAATGAATGGATAAGGGGACCAGGAGATTGAGTGGATTGGAAGGATAGACGAAGGTACTTTAATTAGGAGATAATTGATCCAAGGAGAAAGAAAGAGATACTTATGTCTTCCCTAAGATTCCCTTACCCATTGAGAAAATTTATGATCTAGTGGATGCTTAGGTATAAGAAGGTATCTTAAGATTAATGAAGAAGATGAAAAAGTTCTCCCATGAATAAAAGAAGACCTTGAGATTTTATTATCTGCATTATTCCTACTCCCATGGGTTGGTGGAATGTAGTGAAGTCATAAAAATGTTTCACAAGGAAAAATGAGCAGGACAAATCATAATGAATAGTGACACAAATACTAATGTGCATCGCCTACCTTAGTCGACATAGTCAAATAATAGAGAAAAGGAATAGGAGGATAAATTAGCAGAAGATGAGTTAGTATAAGGGATATTGAAGATGAGGTCTTGGAGCCTATGTTTCTACCATTTAGGCTTGGATGACCAAGGCCAAAAGGATGCTACCCATGCATTGGTTGAAATCATCATATGAGGAGGTGGAGTGTATGGCCTGGTTAGGACCCTTTGAATAAGGCAGTAGGAGCTCATGTGAATGCAATCTTATTTAGAAAAAACAAGAGGATGAAAGAGCTTCCACCATATAATGGGCCATTATAAGTGGAAGCAATGGTGGGAAGAAGAGTCAAGAAGGCCTTAAGCTAGTACAGACTCTGGGAATTCTAAGGGTGAACCTTGATAGACATGCTAAACATTATCAAATTAAATTGGGCTCTTAATTTCTTGTAGCATAAGGAATCCACCCACATCGTCTCCCTTGGATCTTTGGATGGCTTTCAATTGAGTCAATTGATTAGTTAATGAAAAAGGGGGTTGATCAATTAACAAGAAGACTAATTATGCAAGTAAAGACACAAATAATAGGAATTAAAAAATGCTAAAGGCACCAATCCAAATTCTATCCAATCATTGAGAAAGAATTATCATAGTTCATTGATTAGGGGAATCAAATTGGAGTTTCAATCTAATTAATGACTCTCTACAAAGCAGTCACTCAGAATTTGATCAAACACTTAGCATGCATTACATATAATCCAACATAATGCATAGAACCAATGTTTAAGTTAAGATCATTGAGTCACCTAATTCGAAATTCAAATCAGAATTAAGCTTTTCAAATCAATCAAGAATGTAACTAGGAATAATCCATCAAAATCACATTCACACACCCAATTTAAATCACCAATTACAATCATAATTGCCAATGCAAAATTTGAAGAGAGATTGATGAATTGCATTTTTATATATATATTTTCCCTCATATCTAGTGCATTAACGCTCTTTTGTCCTTAACTGATTTAAGTTGGATCATATTTGTTGATTGGGGTTTTGGTCAAGGCTTGATTTAATTTTTCCAGTATTATGCTAATTTTGACACTACTATGGTTTTTGGACCATAACTTGTGTTATAAACCTCATTTGTATTGTCATTCTTTGTTTGTAGGAAAGCTGAGAGTTAGGTCTACAACTTTTATGAAGAGATTAGAGGCTAATTCTGAGGTTTTGGAGCTAAAATTGGACGTAGAAGTGGCATCAAGGCATGCAGCTGTGGTTCCTGAGTAGTGTGCATTATAGACGCCATATCTCAGTCCATAGAAGACCAATTGAGCCCATTCTAGTGCCATTTGAAAGTTGACATCTAGCTTCAATTAGCCTTCAGAGCATTGATCCAAAAGGAGGCATCTTCAAGGCCAAAATGCAGTGGAAATCCACTGATGGGTCTAGGGAAACCAATTGAATTCTTTTGGCCTAAGTTTTCGTCCAAAATTCTAAATGATGCAATTAAGGTGTCCAATCATACCTTAGGGAAAGAGGATTAATGTGATTAGAGATTAGTGAATTAATTTGTAGGTATAAATAGGAAGAGGCAGAATTTAGTTATAACTTTTTGGAATTATTTTTGCTCAGAATTTGAAATATACACATTTTTCTCTTTATCTTTTTCTCTCTTCTTTACGAACTCTTTCTCTCTTCATCTCTGAATTTTCGTTCACCCCCTTCCACGGAGGAGTAAAATTGTATTCTGATCTAAGAATTCAAAGAGGCATTAACACTCTTGAAGATTGGCGAATTCAGTTTCATGCATTTCATTTTGGTTTCATCTACTCTTTTTTCCATGTTTTTGAATTGAAGGTTTTCATTCTGAAATGTTGATTAAGAATTTGATTGCTTCCATATTAATCGGTTGATGTATGTGATTCAATTGTTAGAAGAGTATGAATTAGACTTCAGATCTAAAATTTAAGGTTAATGCATTGCTGCTTAAAATTAACGCAAGTTAATTAGGTTTTAGAGGTCTCTAAGCATCGATTGATTACGTGTTAATTGAATGCAAGAAACTCTTCATGTGAATGTTGGATTTGGATTGAGGTTTCATTCAAATTCATGTTTAACCACCAAATTGGAATGTTGATGCATGCTTAGAATCCTATGATAGAATAGAAATTGCCTTCTCTTGATTCTTGGATTAGATCATAAATTCTGTTTTAATTCTCTTTGATTCTTTGCATTTATGTACTGTATATGAACTAATTGATGGCAAAACCCTTGTGATTTCTAATCAAATAGCATTAGCATCCTCATGAGATGACGTGGACTGCACATTATGTAACACCCTACTAATTTAATGTTATGCTTAAGTCATAGCATGAAATTAAGTAGACTGTGTTACCATGTTAATATTCTTCTTACCTTTCATGATTCGTATCACATCTCGTTTCTTTTCTCTTTTTTTTTTTTGTTAACAGATGAAACAGCGTGCTGTTATATAATGAGCGTGACAAAATTTAACAAAATGCCATAAAAGACAAAAATGAGTAATATAACATCAACTATATACATGCATATATAGATCAGAAGCCAACGCTTCAGTTTATGTACAGATTTCAAAATAGGATACAAAAGTGGGGCTGGTGTACTAAAAAGACATAAGGCCCGTGTCAGTCAAACGATCTTATAGGGTCCTCAGAGGACATTTCAGACCTACTGCTAAGCCTATGGCCCAAAACTACATACTGTCAAAAGAGGGGCATGTTGTACAATGTCATCTGCTGCTGACCGACTCAATCAAATAGTCGTTAGCCATGCCAGGCTCAGCTGGAGAGTAGTCTGCACTGAGTCTCGAGGAGGATGATGATGAGCTGGTGGCCTCAGAAGGGTCGCTCTCGGAGCTGAGCGGAATGTCAGGTACCACCTGCGAGGGTGACTCTGGTGCAAGGTCAGCAAGAACTGCAGGCACTGTGGGTGCAGGAGGTGCTGGAGGTGGGTGTGCCATGTGCAGTGGGATGGCAACGTATGGGATAGCAGGGTCAAAAGCAAGATGAAATAGAGGGATGGTAAAGTTCCTATTACTATATAGATGAAGACGGAAATGGCAGGAACCGGCTATATACAGTGAGTCTATGATGGGGTCATGGTGAAGCTGCAAATCTAGAATCTTAATAAAGAGAGTGGCCGTCGAGTCCATAGCTAGCGTCTGAGAATGATGCAGAAATACAAAACGAGGTGAGAATTTAAGAAAATTCTCAGCAGGGTTTGCGTATGGTGTTTAACTGACGTCACATTCATTCTCAGTTGCCTTAGTTTTTCTTTAATTATAAAAACATGTTCTCAAACTGGACTATCTATTTTAATGAGTTTAAGAAAATGTCTGGTCCGTGCCAAGGTTCAGTTTTACTTTAGACAGCATACGAAATAGAACAAATTAATAAATAGTGTCACTCAGAACATTGAGCAAAATAAACGAACATACAGTAGTAAGTAAATATAGCAAACAACTGTAAACATCTTGAAATAACTATTCCATGTAATCATGAATTCATGTAATCATGCAAACTCATTCTTGAACCTTTCTTCATAAACTTTTCCATTACTTGGTCCCCTGTGAGTTCTTGGCCATTTAGACTCCTGGGTAATAGTCTGCTTTTCAGGATTGAGCTCGTTCCTATACAGGAATGCCGGGTTTACTTTCCCCGACCTCCCCACCAATCTATTCCCCTTAACTTTAATTCAACGCTGGCCCAAGTATCATGGAACTTGCATCATCACATATTTCTTATGTTCATCATAACATAACTTTCATAACTTTCTTGGAAATGTATATGTATCAACATGTATATCATAACTCATGCATAGAACTTACCGAAATTTTGGCGGCATAACCGAATGTGTCCACTTTCCCATGAATAGTGCCAATACTCAGTACACCAACTCATCAAAGAAGTCATAACATTACATTCATAATTCATCACCAACCTCATAGGAGCATTAATTACATCAAGACACGGTTGCTGCTTCAGCACAATCATTCAACCCGATTTTTATAATTCAGGCCATAGTTTCTATTTAATTCATTTGGACCTCAATTTTGGATATGTTAAAGTGTTATGAGTCTGTTTTCTAACCTCTTTGGTCCCATCTAATTTTGATAAGTATAGCTCAGGTTATTTAGGTTTTATTCCGGCTGCCCTGTAGCTGGCCAAAATCAGACACCTAAAAATAAAAATCCACTAAAAATTGAAAACTAATTCAAATCATATGAAATTGGTCTCATACTAAAGCTAACAGGACAAAATTTCATTTGAAAAAAGTTTCATTCCATTTAGCTTAGTGAGGCTTGAGTTATAAGTCCTAAAATTTGACATTCTTGAATTGCCCTGTTTTAGAACAGGACCTTATCTAACTCTGAAATTTTTATGGGATATTCTCCTATGTGAAAGCTTTCTAACAAAGTTTGTTTCATTCAATTCTAAGTAGTATAGGGCTAGTTTTACCTTGAACAATCCAGTCTACCCAGAATCAAAGTCAAAAACCTAGGTAGAACTTCCATAATTCATATCTTCCTATTTTCATTCTTTTTTGCTTCCAAATCGATTTTAACCTCACAAACAACCAATAAACCAGCCATATATCATCATAATCATTCAATCATTACATCAAAAATTGAGAAAATAAACCACTACTAGCCACCCAAAATCAGAGAACCAAGGCAAGAATTAAACCTCTACCTCTTGTTATGAGTGATTTGGCTTGATTTTGGAGTTTGGGCTATCAACACTTTGTTGAGCTTGAACTTTTGAGGGAGTTGGATGAGTGAAGAAGAGAAGGAGAGAGCTGAAACAAGGGAGAAGGGTGGCGTAGAAATTGGCTAAAGGAAATAAAGGAATTGTGTTATAAAAGCTTGAGGAAGTAGTTAGAATGAAAGATTTTGATTGGTTGAAGCATATATGGCTAAAATTCAGTCAACCTTCCTCATTTTTGTGGCCAAAGTGGCGCCACTTTCAGGTGTTAAGTGGCTGAGTTCTCAGCCACTTAAAGTAGGGTTGATGAGTTGAAATCCTATTGGTTCGATTCTGACAGTTTAAAATACCGTAATCTTACTGATTTCTTTTAAATCGGTAAATTTTTTTATGAAATCTTCTATACTTCTAACCTAATTCCCTCATATCTAAACTTAATTAATTGCTAATCAATTGATCCTAAATAATTATGTAGTCGAATTTTAATTAATCTCAATTACTCGATAAAATTGAACGATTAGGCGAAAAATGATAAGAAAATTTTGGTCGATGTTACACACTATGCTACAAGTTTGTGATTCGATTTTGTAATTTGATCAAGCTCGACACTCGAGTCAAAGATGAAGAGAAGAAACTGAACCATATTATAGATGAAGATCAAGAATCTCAAGTTCTTAACCCAAAAATCTTCATGGTCTGGATTAGGTTAGCAGATTGCATTGACATTCTGAATTAAAAGAAATGAAAAACAGAAATAAGGATGAAGAACAAAAGAGAGTAAATAAAAGAAGGTGTATTTTGTAACATCCGATTTCCGACTTCCGATCCCATCTAATGTTGAAATTTACGATTTCCGAGTGTGTCTTATAATTCCGCTTCCGACCTCAATATTACCTTCGACTTCCGACTTCGTTCCAAGGCTTACAAGGGATTTCTTCCGATTTACGACCTCATGCATAAAGCTTACGATTTCCGACTTTATGCTCAAGTAGGAACGAACGTGATATACGAGTTCCGACATAAGGTGATTCAAAATGTACGCGAAATGCGACCTCCGAGTTTAGCTAAATTGGATTCCGAGTTCATTACCAAGGCCTTTTCTCCTCGTTCCCGAGTTCCGATATCAAGTTGGAGTGCCAGGTTCTATAAATTCCGAGTTCTGGGTACACAAAATTTATGTTTTGAATCCTGATATCCGGTGCTATGCTTAAAAATCAATTCAAGTTTGCATGATGACCCCGACTTCCGAGTTCGAGTGTTTTGGTTTCACATTCTGGCCCTGACTTTCGCTTTTAAGGTAGCTGTACCTTGCGATTTCCGGATTACGACTTTACACTTAAATTTTGAATAAATGAGAAGATAATTACGAGTTCCGACTTCATCCGAATAGCTATGCATGAATCCCGACCTTAAGAAGTTCACGAGTTCCGATGTCGTGTTCAGATGCACTGGAAGCAAGTTTCACTTCTTAAGCGACGTGGAGAGCATTTTTGTCACAAAAGAGGGAGACACGGCTGAATTTTACCCACAAGAATTTCACCCAATCAAAGCCACATATCCTAACTACCACTTCTGAGCCTTGCGTATATATATACTCTCCTCCTGCCTCTTCAGCCCCATTCTTCCAACGTTGTCTTCTCTTCCTCAATTCAGCCCTCTTTTCTCTTCTCCACTCACCTACTCCATCCAACTTTCATCTCAGCTACCAGCTCAAGCCTAACTAGATAATAAGAGGTAGAGGTTTTCTTTTTCTTCCTGCCTGATTTTCTGACTCTTGGATGATTGATGGTGATTTAATTCCTTAATTTGATATGTTGATTTATTGATTATGATGAACTACAGCTGGTTTATTGGCTGTTTGTGAGATTAAAACTGAATTGAAAGCAAGAAAGGATGAAGATAGGAAAAAAAAATTTTGAGAGACTGGAAAACCCAAACCCTCGGCAGTCTGTACGGCGGAGTGTACGGCTCCGCCTCCCGCCGTTCAAAATTAATGAAACCATTTTTATGTGAAACTAGACATCTAGAGCTTTCCACACATATATCATATAAGACCATTGGAGTAATATTGAGAGAGATATGAATTTTTGAAGTTAGACCTAGGAATCAGGACATCCACCCGGGCAGTATGGGTTGAGAAGGGTGTAACTCACCCTATACAACTCCAAATCGAGTGAAACTAATTTTGTTGGAAAGCTTACACATAGGAGAACAATATCCAAAGAAGTTACCATCTCAGTTGTTCCCTGTGATTTGAAGAAGTTACCCTATGTCCAAACTAGGCCAACACAGGGCAGTTCAAGAAGGCTAAGTTTCAGGGCTTGTAACTCGAGCCCTACTGAGGCAAATGAAATGAAAATTTTTTTATATGAAAGGTTGTCCTGTTATCTTTAATATGAGGCCAATTTCATATCATTTGAGCCATTTTTCGATTTTTAGTAGATTTTTACTTTTAAGTGTGCAATTCTGGCCACCCACAGGGCAGGCCGGGATAAAACCCGAATAACTTGAGTTATGGCTATCCAAATCAGATGGGACCAAAGAGGTTAGAAAATAGACACATAACACTTCAACATATCCGAAATTGAGGTCCAAACGAGCTAAATAGAAATTATGGCATAATTTACAAGGACCGGGTTGAATACAAGCAGTGAGGCAATAAGCATATTCTAAAGTGCAATACTTATGTCTTGAATTGAGAATTGAAGCATGAATGAAATATGCTGAATTATGCATGGAATGAAGTGTTTCTCTTGATAAATTGATATGCTAAATACTGGCACTATTCATGGGGAAGCGGACACGTTCCGTTATGCCGCCAAAATTATGGTAAAGTATATGCATGAATTATGAAAGACATGTAGAGGCATGTGCATTTTCAAGAAAGCTATGAAAGCTATGTTATGATGAAATTTCCATGCTACTTGGGCCAGCCCCGGATAAAAAGTTAAGGGGAATAGATCGATGGGAAGGTCGGGGAAAGTGAACCCGGCATTCCTGTATAGGAACGAGCTCGATCCTGAAAAGCAGACTATTACCCAGGAGTCTAAAATGGCCAAGAACTCCCAGGGGACCAAGTGATGGAAAGTGATAAAGAGTAATGGGAAAATGTTTATGAAGAATAGTTCAAGAATGAAGTTTGCATGATTACATTAAGTGAATGATTGCATTGAACATGTCATTACATGATATTTGCGGTTTGTCCATTGTGTTTATTTGTTGTTGTATATTCACTATCTTGCCCTTTGTCCTATGTATTAATGTTGACGGTTTATTCTGTTTCTCATGTCGTTTCAAGTAAAACTGAACCTTGTCTCGGGCTAGACATTTTCTCAACCTTACTGAATATGAGTAGTTAAGTTTAATCTCATGTTTTAAGAAAATTTAATAAAACCCAAGGCAACTGAGAATGAACGCAAAGTCAGTATACACTATATGCAAACCCTACTGAGAATTTCTCCAAATTCTCACCTCGTCTCGTATTTCCGCCTCATTCTCAGACGTGGACGATGGACACGACAGTTACCCTTTTCGTTGAGATTCCAGACCTACAGCTCCACCATGACCCTGCAGTAGGCTCATTGTATATAGCATGCTCTTGTCAGTTCCGCTTGTATCTTTTTAGTGATAGGGATTTTATTGTCCCCTTACATCATCCTCGCTGACCGCCACCCCATACTTTGAGGTCCCGTTGTACACGGCACATCCTCCGCCAAAGGCTCCTCTGCACTGGCAGCACTCAGGGCCCCTGCTGACCCTGCACCGGAGTCACCTCCACAGGTGGTACCGGACATCCCGCTCAGCTCCAAGAGCGACCCCTCAGAGGCCACTAGCTCATCTTCCTCCTTCTCTGGATCAGTTCCTGACTACTCACCAGCCGGGCCCGGTGTGGCCAACGGCTATCTGACTGAGTAGGTCACCACAAAGTCGTATTGTACAAAGATGACCCTCTTTTGGTAGCATGCGGCTTTGGGTCATACATGCAGTGGTAGATTTTGAAATGTCCACTGAGGACCACGTAGGATCGGATTAACTGACATGGGTCTTATGTTTTTTTTGTACACGACCCCACTTATGTATCCTAGTTTGAAACTTGTATGTAAATCAAAACAGTGGTTCCTGCCCATATATATATATACCTATATACAGTTGATAGCGTGTGTGTTATTTATGCTTACCTTATTGTGATGATGAAATAAATTCTGTCACGTTCATTGTACGGCATCCCATTTCCCCCAAATGATTCGAATAAATGAAACGTAAGTAGAATATTAACACAGTAACACAAACTACTTAATTTCATGCTATGACTTAAGCATAACATTAAATAAGTAGGGTGTTACATATTTGATCCTAAAAGCTACCACTTAAACTCTCTTTGTGTTTATGACTTTAGCTTTTAAAAACTAATCCTAGCCTTCTCAATTTTGGCTCTGCTTGGCCCAAGTCGGAAGATGTGTCGGCTAGCTTCCAATTGGCATTGATCCTATGCAATTTGGACCCCAATTGAGTGAGTTGTGGCCCAAAAACACTTAATTGAGTTCTCTAGACCAAATTGGGGACTTGCCTTGCATTTCTAGCCATCGGATTCTAAACTTTGGTTTCTACAATGTTCAGTCTAGCCCCTATGGTTCATTCAATTCTTGGTGACCTGGTTCCTTTTGGGTTCCAGGTTCTGGGTTGTGTATGCGATCCGTGCCAGTGTTCAAGCTTGTTTTAGTGTGTACTTATGCTCCAGATTTTGACTTCTGGCTTTCATATAAGGGGCTTGTGCTCTAACTTCTAACTTCCTACTTCTGGCTTCCATACCCAAGAATTGCACCTGTACTTCTGACTACACTTCCAGGCCCGATTTTAGTTCCAAGACTCGAGAATTAGCCTCTAACCTCTTCATGAAAGTTGTAGTAGCTTTCCTATAAATCAAAAACCACAAACTAATGAGTCTAGAACTCAAGTTTGGTCAAAATACAAAAACATTGTCAAAATGAGCACAATGCTAGAAAAATTGAATTAAGGTTAAACCACAATCCAAACAACCTATATGATCTAAATTAATTTAATTAAGTACAAAAGAGGGTTAATACACTAAACATATATATATATATATATATATATATATATATATATGCATGAAAGCCCATTATAACAGGAAAGATGCAAAGATCATTGTCACAAAAGCACCATATGATGAAGATGAGACCCACCATATAGAGGCAACATTTTATGACAAGTGGTCTGCCGCAAGGGCTAGTTCTCTAACACTATACAACGAAACCTCCTTTAGGAAATCAAGCAAGAAGAAAGAGCAAGAAGTGATGGGCCGATTTTGTTTCTTTATCCCAAAATATTGGCAAATGCATCGATTTACTAAAAAAATATTATTTAGGCTCAGGAAAGGTTGTAGAGAGTTTAAGCTAAAACTGTTCAAGTAAATAACAATTAAATATGAGAATTATGAGAATGTTAAAATTAGCTTCAAGAAGAGAAGGACGCTAGGGATTAGATTTTGTTTGGGACTTTGTTGAGGATTGATCTTCTATGTTTATCTAAGCCTAATTACCTAATTGCATCTCCCTCATGTATTAATTCTATTGTGAACCTTAAAAGACAATAAGACTTCCAAGACATTGAATTGTATGGCATGAAAATTTAATGCTCTATGATTCCCCTTTGACTAATATCTCACGACTACTCAACACTCTTAATAGACAAATAGGCGGATAAGGTTCTTATACCACGTTCCAAGCGTCTCCCTAGATGTCTCATAGCCTACCAACTCTGGGATCAATCAATGGGCCACGAAGCCATAAATAACATTAAGCACAAATATAAAAACATCAATTAGAGAAAAAGACATTCATTAGACATTAAATACAACATCATCATCATAGACTATGTCTTCACCTTAGCAAACAAGAGATTAGCCACTCATGGCAAAAATATCCAATCCAAGTATAAATAAAATATTCTAAATATGAGATAGAAAGAAAGAATGAATGAAGATATATCCTTTATAGCACTCTTCTTTCTTCTAAGAACACTTGAATTCCTTGCCAAGAATCTAGGTGTTAGGCGCCTCCTTGCTCTTTCTCCAAAGCTAGGATTCCTTTTGAATATGACAGTGTGCATGCATGTAACCCTTTTCTGAGCCTCCAATCTCTTTTATTTAAATTCAAGATTAGGGTTAAAAGAATCTTATCCTTTTCTTCTGATATTGGGTGGAAATCATAGTGAATGGAAGACTTCCAATTGTCTCCTGGTTATGTCACAATTGGGTTAGGAAAGCCCAATTCGTGTTCTAGTATAGAATCAGATCTGGATCATCAACTTACAAGCACCATAGCAATCTCCACAGTCAGACCTAGCCTTTCTTCATGAAACACAAAGTTGTAGGGAAGTTTGTTATCTTTCAGACACTCAAGAATTGCATCAATCTGACTTCTATAGCTCGAAGGTCAGGCTACACAGCATATGGATAGATTTACTTTTTAAACTTGCAATAGATTTTTCTTATAGAATCGTTTTGGATTCAAATTTGTTGTCAATATTAAATCTGGAGATCTTTTTCTTATCTTTCTGAATCATCCAAATCCAATCTCTATGAGAGATATGAATTTTTCTTTATTAGCACTTTCCTAAAATCTTCTATATTTAGATCCAAGATACTCCAATTAATGCCATAAATTCATTTTCTTTCAAGTTAACCTAAAGTTAGCCATGATCCTATTAAATAACCAAATATTCCCAAATAGACATTAGTACCTCAATAATTATAAGAAATTCAAATATTATGTAATTTTGGCTAAAAACTCAAAAAATTTATGCAAAATAGGTTCATATTTATATCAAATCATAGCAATAGATGAATGTATTTTAACACTTATCAAGCAAATAAACGGAATGGGCAAGAGAAGGCTAATGATGAAGGCAACATAGTACAAGGAGAGACAAGAGGAATAGGAGAGAAGCAAACGGCAAAGCGGACTAAAGCACCTAATCGTAGCATAGAAAGAATTATGGCCCCTGATGAGGTAGTGTGTTGGAAGATCTTATAAGGATGCATGGGATTAGTGAAGGTAGATACATGCCTCACTAACCCTATAGATGGCAATAAGAGTAGAAGAAATGATAAAGTAGAAAAAGGAGGTCCAAGAGGTTCATAAGGCTCCTTTCACACTATAAGATTTGCTTAATCCATAAGTAGAGACATTGGCAAAAGTGTTGATAAAGTCTCAAGGGGAAAGTAAGCTTAGACCAATATTTATAAGCTCTGCTTTATGATAAGGAAGGTTTGTTGCAACTGCTAAGAAAGTACATAGACGTGTTCGCTTAGGAAAATAATGAGATGCTTAAGCTTGATACCGTATTAGTAGTTAGCAACTTAGTAGTAAACCCTAAGGCAATGTCGATAAAGCAAGAAACTAGGTGATCAACTCAAAAGCAAATTAAGGCAAAGGTGGAGAAGCTATTGAAGGCAAGGTTCATTAAGCCCATCCACCCCCTGCTTGGTTGGCCAATATAATACCAGTAAAGAAGAAGAATGAGCATATTAGGTGTTTTATAGACTTCAAGGACTTAAATAAGGCGTGCCCAAAGGATAATTTCCCCTGCCAAACTTCAAAAACTTGATAAAGACCATGATAGGGCATGAGAGATTCTCTTTCATAGATGACTTCAATGGGTATAACTAGATCTGCGTGGTAGAAAGGGACACAAAAATAAATAAATAAATAAATGGCATTTTGAACCCCTTTGTAACCTCTATTACACGGTGATGCACTTGACATTAAAGAATGCAGGAACCACATATCCGCAGGTTATGACAGACATTTTTTCATAATATGTTACCTGATTGTCTAAAGGATTATTTTGATGAGCTAGTTGTAAAGTCCAAAAGGAAAGAAGAGCATTTGGAGCATGTTTTGAGGAGATGTAAGATGTTCAAGTTAAAGATGAATCTGCTCAAATGTGCATTTTGGGTGTCATCATGGATTTTCTTGGGGTTTCTAATGCACAACGCAAGAATTTCAGTAGAGGAAGAAAAGGTTCGAGTAGTGTAGGAGAAAAAAGGTAACAAGCAACATTAAGGAGTTACAAGGCTTCTTGTTGCCTAAACACATAACTTGAACTTTGAAAGAGGAGGGGTCAGGTTAAGATCTATAAAGTCACTTTCAGCTTGGTGAGATAAGATCAATGGGTCGTAGGCTTCGCCTGGTGAGAGGAGGTAGTTTGCCATATTGGAAAAGACTTAATCCTAATCCAATTGTCTGATAACATGGTCAAGGCAATACAAGTAAGAAAATAATGCCCCCTTACCTCTCCAACATGGTCCTTTTATGATAAACCCCACCAAAGCACCCCAAGTACAACATAAGAGCTAGACATCATATGCCCTTCACAAGCTGGATTCTGCTCGACATATCTAGATTCATCATAAATTGCCGAATGATCTTTGTGGCCTGCATAAGTGGAGCAATAAATGCAGAATTAGAACTTTGCTTCATCATCAATAACTTCTAACAAGGATTGTGTGTTGCATTTACCCTTTAGATTTTTGGCCAGCCAAGCCCACAAAAAGGGTCTTTACGGTTAGAAATTACCCTCACATGGTCGAAAGCAACATATCAGTGAGGAGCATATTTCTTCAAGCATTCAAAGAGAAAGAGTGTGAGAAAACACACATACACAAAGTTGTTCATGACAAGCCTGTTAATTAAGATCTTTAATTGTTGTTGCACTTGGTGTAGGTGAGCATATAATCTGCTAGGGAATAGCGAAGCTAGAGGAAGAAGAATGCCTGCCAATAGCATCACCATGAGCAAATAAACCCTTGGGTTCACGTACTCTAAATAAGGGCCAAGGAAGGCATACCTATCCAGCTAATAAGCAATCGAACCCTGAAGTTCTACATGTTGACTATATTGTTAACCTTGATAATGCTCATCCATTTATGCCCTATACTGCTTAATTGTATTGTAAAAGCGAAAGAAGTATTGAATACACCCCATATACATGGCAAACTAGAGAAACTATGGCAAGACTACATCGCTTACAATGTTGGCGGTACCAAAATAAGGCAGCTTTCAGATAACATGAGCATCCTCTAAAGTAGGTGCGAATTCCCCCCAAGGCGGTCACAAATGAATGAGTCAAATAGCTCCACTACTACGCCAATAGTTTCATATCCCAGTGATGCTTTTACACACCAATGCATAAGGATTGCAAAATGGCCACAATTCCCTTTTTTTAAACTAAGTGTGAAGGACTAAATTAAAAGGGTAGCTATTTAGAGCACCTAGGGTAATACCTAAGCCAAAACTCATCTTCTAATTCAAGCTGAGCAAGGGGCAATCTCATTACCAAAGGAGAAAGGAGTCTCAAAGTGAACTTCCACCTCTTTCAAAAATTAGCACCTCCCTTTAAGCTCCAAAACTCAAGGAAAAGGAGTCCCTATCACAATGTAACACCCTACCAGTCTACATTCTACTCCCCGAATGATCAAATATACAATCATCCAAAATCAAAATAAAGTCTAGGACCTAGGATGCCATATATCGTATGATCATCCATCAAAATAAAATAACTCTATTTGATCCATACACAGACCAATTGATAACCGAAGGATCTATTTATGCATCAAGCAAATGTAAAAAGGGGTGAAAGGTCCTAAAAGCAAAATTAGGTAACAGGGTAGAAAAGCAAGCAAAGGTCCTACAAAACCAAGACAACTTGACCCATAAGAATGTCAATGATGAAGGTAACCTCCACCTTTAGAAAGTCCATGATGTGCACCATCTGAAAGCATAAAAGAAAATCGTCATGAGAATTGAATCTCAGTAGGGGCAATGCTTCCAGGGGTCTGCCGAGCACCTAAAAACTCATAGGTTTGTACAAACAAATTTAAAAATAAAATAACATACATCATACAATGGCAGCAACTAAAATTAATAACTAAATAAACTAATAATAAACAAATAACGTGCTAAATAATAAACATGAGATATAATAATAGGCAAATGCAAAAATAAACATGAACACTTTTTCTGTTATACTTTACAAGTCTTTATATTGCCATTTTCTTTCTTTTGCTTAGTAGGAGGGAAGTTTGTGGCCTCTACTTACTCCTGCCACGATCTGTTGAGAGCTTTCTACCAAAGTGTCCCTTAATCCCAGATCAAAACCATGGACACTGGCCCCATACCTAAGTTGAACCATCCACTCCATACAGAATAGTGAATGTCCCACTTGTCTACTCTTTCATAAAAACTTTATTTATGCATTCAAGTCCACACATTCGCCATGCTATGCTTTTGGATCTTTATTACATGTCATGCATTTTATATATATGCTCATGCATTAATAATTCATGCCTTACACATCATATGAAGGTTAGGTCACATACATTCTTACTGCAAGCATATGATTATGCATGAATGTTCATGTAGGTCTTTGTTGCATATAAAATCCCATAATAAAATAAAACAAGGCATTGAAGAATAACATATTAGTTAGTTCTATAAGCAAATTGGGCCAAGCCTATGCCTTCGCTAGGTTTCTTCCATTAAATACCAATTGGGCCCTTACTACTATATTCAATATATATTATTATAACTTAAGAAATGCATTCTTTTGAGGTTTTTGACACTTAATTGGCCAAACATAAAACAAAGCATCTAGCAAACTTCATATTCTTTATAAGAAATAGCAAGGTCTAGAATCAAGGCAATTCATTAAACAAATCTACAAAAAGAGCAAACCACTTCTAAAATTTATGAAAATTTGCCAAAAGGTCCTTTAGGGTGTTATGTTTAATACATAAAAATTACGAGTCAAAATTTTTGGAATAGCTAGGGTAATAAAAATCCAATAAATCATATAGTCTAGAATTCTTTTTTAGCTAGTTAGCTTCAAATTCTTGAATTTATTAAAATTAGTAAAACAAGTATAAAAATCCCACAACAATTCTCAATCATAGTTTAAAGTATTATTAACATGATATCCAAATATCTAGTCAAAATTCATAGGTTTATTATATTAACAAAAATGAACAATTTCAATGGCTCTAAATAATTCATCACAGGCTTCAAAACAAGATAGTTTTGTCCCTAATTTTTAAAAAGAGTAAGTCACCATAAAAAAATCATGAAAATTTACAGTTAAGTAGTTACTATATTAGCTTAAACATATAAAAATTTCAATCGAAAATAACACTTTTTAGTGTATTAGAAAATTGCACAACTAAGTTGCCTAACAACATAGAATATAGTTCCAATAGAATAGAACATCAAAGAATCAAAACGGAAGCAACAAAACATCACCAACATCATATAAAACAAGCATAATCATGCAAAACCATGCAAGAACCAGAGATATGGAGATTTCAAGCAAGAACAAGTAAAAGAGTTAAAGCTTAAAAACTGCCCTCAGCAATCAAAGTAAGACTTCACTCATAAAGTCTCCCCAAAAGTGTAACCTCCGAAAAATTTTATTGTTATTAACCGAGTTATTCGATTTTCATCGAATAATTGGAATTAATTAGAATTCAATTAAGTATTCGCTTAAAGCCAATTAAGTGTGATTTAGAATGATTAGAGTTGATGAAATTAGATTAGAACCATAGGAAACCTCATAGGAATTTTCTAAAACCAGTTTACCGATTTATGAGAAATCGATAAGGTTTCGATATTTTAAACTGTCGGAACCAGACCAATAGAAATTATACTATAAAAATCCTAGGATGGATAGCCAAGATTCAGCCACTACACCCTCACAAGTGGTGCCACCAACAGCCATGAAGAAGGAGGCCAAGCCAAGTTTGAATAAGGATTGAAGTCCACCAATCAAAAGTTAGCTTCCTTCAAAAGTTTTTGGTTTTTTTCTTTCTTTCTCCCCGTGAATTTTGGGCTAATATAGCTGCTGAGCTCTCATTATTGCTCTTCTATTCACAGTTATCTTCAGTCCATTTTTATCATATCTTCAAATCTCATCAAAAATTCCTTCAATTTAAGACACCAAACCAACAAGATTTCAACTAGACAAGGTAGGAATCCAACTTCTCTTCTTATTTTCCTTAATTTGGGGCTATGTAGGGATCCTATTTTTCTCATGATATTGATGTGATTTGGAGTGATGGTGATGGATTATGGTTGATTTTGCATGTATGATGTGATTAGAATTGAAATTGGTATGAAATAACTTAAAGATAGAGAGAATTCAAGAAGCTATTAGGGTTTTTACCTCAATGGTCCATATGGTAGAGTGTATAGCTTTTCCTAAAATTGTTTAAATTTGATGAACTTATTTTTATATAAAACTAGACATCTAGGGCTTTCCAACCATATAAAATATAAGGCCACTGGATTACTATAGAATTAGTTATGAATTTTTGAAGTTTGACCTAGAATCCTGGATTCCCATCTCGGTAGTGTAAATTAAGAGGGGTGTAACTCACCCTACACAACTCTAAATTGAGTGAAACTAACGTTGTTTGAAAGCTAACATATAAGAGAATATCCTATAAAAATTTTAGAGTCAAATTCGTTGCCAATTATTCCCAGTACATCAGTGAATTTACCTTAAGTTCAAATCAAGTGGAACAAGGTAGTCTAGTAAAGTCAAGTTACGGGGCTTATATCTCAAAATATAAATGACATCAAAATTCTTTCATTTGAAAGCTTGCTTTGTTAGCTTTAATTTGGTATAAATTTTATATGATTTCACCTAGATTTCTATTTTTAGTGATTTTTCACTTATAAGGGTGCACTTCTGCCTAAGTACTAGGCAGTCTGAGGCAAAATACTAATAACTTAAGCTATACAAATCAAAATGAGATGGGACCAAAAGGATTGGAAACTAGATACATACTCAGGCTTAAATGAGTTAAATAGAAGTAAAGGTGGATTTTACAAAATTTGGGCACAAGAGGTAGATTGAGCAAAAAACTCTATTGATATTTCTGTTGATTTTATACCACATGACTAATAATGTTGCTGTAACTTGCTGTTTTACATTGAATTGCATACTTAATTGATTGTACTAGTAGCCTAGCACTATTCACGAGGAAGCAAACTCGATCCGTTATGTTATCGAATTTCTGGCATAAATTAGTGATAGTTCTAAATATTTGGGTGTTAATGTTATGTGACGTGTATGAATACCCTACAAGTATTATCCTTTGAGAATAAGGTATGAAGCCTATGTATTTATGATTCTATGATGAAAGATATAAGGATAAGTCCATATTACAAAAGAACATGATATGGCAATCACGCTTTGATGGGGTATGACATGGCGATCATATTCTAGGACGTAGCAGGATGAACATATTTCTAAGGAGTGTGACATGGTGATCATACTTGAGAGAGTATGACATGGCAATCGTGCTTTGGAATATGTAACACCCTCCCAAGTATAGTACTATGCCTAAGTCATAACACCACACTCAAGAGTTGTTACTGTTACCTAAGCGGGCCTTATTTCACAACAACTTCAGTCGTCTTCAAAATTTTTCAAGCTATCTAGAGATAACATGGAAATAAGAGTGAGAATTTTTAAATTCTCAGTAGGATTCATTAAAAAATTTAATATTGTGTCATCGTTATTATCTTAGCTGCTTCAGTTTATTATAAAAAAAAAGTGAACATATTATACGAACTGTTCTGTTTTATAGTTTGAAAACATATGATCTGAAGCAAAGTTCATTTTATTTCACGCACTTGAGTCACATTGGCAATATTTCATATTTAGAATAATAATCATCACATAAATAGATGGAACAGTCTCAGTATCAATAAAACATGGGATACAATCATGCAAATACTCATATTTGAATTCATAGACATGTACTGGTGCTTTCCTTTAACTTTCTTTGCTTTCTTTTCTTAGCACACCTAGGCATTACGTATCGCCGTCCCTAGGGTGCTTGCATATATTTTAATCTTTAGTCTTTACTGCCCTTGGGTAGTCTGATCTAGGAGTGAGCTCAACTTGTAACCGTCGCCACACAATACTGACCCACAAGGGGACCCACGTGCCTCTAGGTCGGAGGGACTCAGTTGGCCATCTGCCTCCAACATAGAGGGACCCAAAAGTTTTAGCTACCTTCATAGGGAGGGACCTAATATGCAACTGCCTTCGAGTGAAGGAACCCACATCTTTATCTTTTAACTGCCTTCACCTAGATCGACCCAAATAACTGCCTCCAAGTGAAGGGATCTCATATATTCTTCCTTCATTCATATGCAAATGTACATGCTCTTATAAGAATAATTCATGATCATCTCATTCATAATTGTATAACTGTTCACCTTTGATGATGCATGTGAATGCTCTACATTCTTGTACATGACTTACCTTATACTTTAATCATATTTGCATGCGTGATCATCATAGTCACCACATATACTTACTCATAATTTTAACTTCATAATTAATCAACTTAATTAGTAAAAACTATCAATCCATTAATCTTGCACTTTCTGCCGGAAATTTGGCAGCATAACGGATCGAGTCCGCTTCCCTATGAATAGTGCCAATACTCAGAAAACCAATTGCATAGAAAAATCATGATACTCTATTCACAATTCAATCATTAGATTCATGGGCACAATTATTACATTTAAAACATAGTAACTGTCTCAACACTTATATTGAACCCGATTTTTGTATATCAAGCCACAATTTGTATTTAACTCATATGGACCTAAATTTTGGATATGTTAGAGTTTTATGTGTCTAAATTCTACCTCTTTGCTCCCATCTAATTTTGATAAATATAGCTCAAGTTATTTAAGTTTTATCCCGGTCTGCCCTATAGCTGGCCATAATTGCACACTTAAAAGTAAAAATCTACTAAAAATCGATAACTAGTTCAAATCATATAAAATTGGTCTCATATTAAAGCTAACAGGACAATCTTTCATTTTCAAAAATTTCATTCAATTTGCCTTAGTAGGACTCGAGTTATAAACTTCGAAATTTGACCTTCCTGAATTGTCCTGTTTTGCCTCGGTTTGGACATAGGGCAACTTTCTCGAACCACTGGGAACAAACGGGACCTTATCTAACTCTGAAATTTTTATGAGATATTCTCCTATGTATAAGCTTTCTAACAAAGTTAGTTTCATTCAATTTGGGGCGAGTTTTGCCCTGAAAAACCTAGTCTGCCCGGAATCAAACTCAAAAACCTAGGTCGAACTTCAAAAATTCATATCTCTCTCAATACTAATCTAATGGCCTTGTATGATATATGTGTGGAAAGCCCTAAATGTATTCACATAAAATATTTTCATCAAGTTTTGGTAGTTGTAGGCGGAGCTGTACACTCCGCCAGTACGGAGGTCGTAAGGTTTTCAAGATTCTAGCTTCTGTTTTGCATCCCTTTTTGAATTCTCACCCAAGTTCTCATCCAAACTCAACATTTATACATTAATCTAGCCATAAGAATTCATATAAACACCATATATCATCAATCTAATGGAAAGAATGGGAATTCTACTTGGCCACAATAGCACCAATAATAGAAGAAATTGAAGAATCCTACCTCAAAGTTGAACCTTAAGCTAGTGAGGAATTAAGTCTTGGGTGAAGGCATGAAGGAAGGTGAAGAAACAAGGATGAAGAGAGGG
Organism: Pterocarpus santalinus; assembly: GCA_031439595.1. NCBI lineage: Eukaryota > Viridiplantae > Streptophyta > Magnoliopsida > Fabales > Fabaceae > Pterocarpus > Pterocarpus santalinus. The sequence continues at coordinate 27,703,043 of CM062529.1, forward strand.
AGATGAGGAAGAAAATGAGGGAAAGAGTGGCCTGGTATATTGAGGCCGAAAATTGAAAAAGGATTGAGGAGGAGTTTGTTGCATTTATAGAACTCTAGGTAGTTGGATTCTTGGCTTCTCATTAGTTACTCTTTGGGTGGCTATGATTCATCCAAGTTTTCTGCTCATGTGTGGCAGCAAGTGGCACCACTTTATGGGGGAATGGTGGCTGAATTTTAGCCACTCTTTCTAGGGTTTCTAGTGTTGAATTCTATTGGTCCGGTTCTGGTGGTTTAAAATACCGAATCTCAGCCGATTTCCTGCAAATCGGCAAAATGGTTTTGAAGAATTTTGTGAGGTTTTCTATATGTCTATTTGAATTCTTCTTAATCCTAATCTCTCTAATTAACTTCTAATCAACTCCTAGTTAACCTTTAATTAACTTTTAATTAACTTTACAAACTCAATAAAATCAAACAAATCGATTAACATGGTAACTTAAATGTTGTGCAAGTTTTGAGCCTTTTGTTTTCTGTTTTCCATGACTAATGGCATTTTCGTAATTATGGGCAAGTCTAGGGGCATCCCGCGTCATTTCACATGTGGACACCTCCGTGGCCCAACTGGATAAGAATTTAGTTTTTACGTTTCCGCTATGTGGGTCTGCTTTATTTAAAACCCTATTCTACTAATTCTATTGATCTAAGGACCTAAATATCATTTTCTAAAAAATTCAGGAGTAAGGTTGTGAATAATAAAAGTTTGCCCAAGGACATTTTTATCATTTCCTGTTATGTTATATGGGGATGTTACAGAATATGTATGACAAGTAAAGGAAGACAAAGAAAGAAAAGAAAATTATGTGTATATGCATAAATTTAAATACAAGTAAAGGCATATGCAGATTTTAAGTTTCCAGGATATTGGTGTCATTATATTCTAATATGTTGCAGTTATTATTCATAGTATGATTCATGACTTTATTTTGTATTGGCTCTCCCAAATGACAAGTGTATGAATAAAATAGACTCTACTTCGAACAATATGTTTTCAAACTATAAAATTAAATAGTTTATATAACATGTCCACCTTTTTTATAATAAATCCAAGCAGCTAGAGATAATAATGATGACACGGTATGAAATTTTTTAGTGAATCCTATTGAGAATTTAAAATTCTCACTCCTATTCCCGTGTTATCTCCAGATAGTTCAAGAAGTTTCGAAGACGGCTGAAGTTGCGGTCAAATAAGGTCTACTCAAGTAACAGTAGCAACTCTTGAGTGTGGTACTATGACTTAAGCATAGTACTATACCAAGGAGGACGTTATAGAAAGACCCCTTAATAAGTTACAAACCAACTCTCTTCCTCGCTACAAATTTCATCACCAAATTTATATCAAATATCATTATCATTCAAGGTACAAAACAAAAAAGAACTCCTCCCAAAATGATGAGTACAGCCATGGCCAAGAAGGAGATTAAAGCCAAGGTTTTCTAGCATCATCAACAACAAGAAACAATCCATTAGAATCAATTAAAAACATAGGAGAGTTTAAAACCCTTACCTTTAGGAAATGAAGAAAAGCTTGGATGAGGGGTTAGATGATGGTGGTGGATTTGAAGCTTGAAGGATGGAAATAAAGAGATCACAACATACACATAGCCTCACTGGTATTTCACTCAAGAATTCTTCCTCTTGAAGATGAAGAAGAAGAATAAGGTGGAACTCAACACTTACTCTCTTCTCTTCTCTACTACAACATGCTCACTGATCAATTGGATTTTTATATACTTATTTTCCCTCATTCCTAGCTCATTAATCCTCTTTTGTGCCTAATTGTTTTGAATTGGACCATTTTGTGTTGTTTGGATTTTGTTTGGGTTTGAGTTAAATTTTTCAGCATTAGGCAAATTCAGACACTATTTTGGTTTTTGGGTCATATCTTGAGTTGTAGAGCTCATTTTATTGTGATCTTTAGTTTGTAGGAAATTTGAGAGATAGATCTACAAGTTGTATGGAGAGGTCAGAGGCCAATTCTGGTGTTAAGGAGCTTAATTTGGGTGTAGAAGTGAACTAAAGTGGTGCAGTCGTGAATTTTGAGTAGGGTGTTGTATTTGGGCCATATCACGGTTCACAGACATTCGATTGAGCTCGTTCCAATGGCATTTTGAAGCTGACATCCAGGGATACAATTCTTCTTCTGAGAGTAAATCCAAATGAAACCGTTTTAATAGCCTAAATGGTAGAAGAACATTATTTATGGAATTAGTGATATTGATTTCATGTTTTTAGTGTAACTTTCCTTTTATAATTCGGATTTTATCAAATAAGGTGTCCAGATTCAAAGGACAGAGAGAGGATTAATGTAGTAATCATACTTTAATATTTTGTGGATGGTTTTGATTCTGAATTGGCTGAATTGAGTAGGGGACCAGAGCTTTGTAACTGAGGAGACAAAATTTGAAAAGAATATAGAATTTTCGATTTTTCTTCTTTCTCTTCTTCTCTCTCACGCCCCCCCCCACCTTACAATTCTTTTTCCTCCATTCATGGAGGATTAAACTTCTATCTAATCCAAGGATTCAAAGACAGCATTAGCACTCTTGAGAGTTGTTGCTTCAGAGTTCATCAATTCGATTTCTTCTATTCCTTTTTTCCTTGTTTTTAATTTAATATCGGATTTGAAGGTTTTCAATTTGGTGTTGTAATTAATTACTTTATTGTTTGCATATTACTCGATTGGCTAATATTGTAATATAACTATTTTGATGAGTAGAATTAGGTTTCAGTTTCAAACTTGGTGATTAATTGCATTAGTGCTTGAAAATTAACATGAATTGATTAGATTCTAAAGGTTTCTGAGTTTAATCATGTAGGTGTTAATCAAATGCATGAAGTTTTTCATGTGTAATGCTGAGGTCAAATTGAGGTTTCATTCGAACTTAACATTAATTACTGATTGATTTGTTGATATATGTTTAGAACTCAATGATTGAATGAAAATTGTCTTCTTTTGATTCTTGGATTAGATGTTTCTAATTCTATTCATTTGTTTGTTTCTATTTTGTTTTCTTTAGTCTACACAACAAAACCCCCAAATATTCTGATAATATAACATTGTCATCCTTGTGAGACAACCCGGGTAGCACCCTTTATCGTAAACCTATATAATTTGATTTTATTATAATTTGACCGAGCTCAGCACTCGAGTCACTCACACATGAAGGGAGAAGAGTGTTTTTATTTTTTTGTTTATTACATGCTCACCTCATACACAATCAACTACTATTCATTGCACTTATTTATTATTACTATGACTACTTGGTCACCAAGTTTAACTTTCATTTGGACAAGTGTCTAAGATCAATGGTTAACAAAATTTCATTTGGAAAGCTCTTTCAGATTCCTCCATCCATTTGAAGTTTACTTGCCTCTTCAAAAGGTGGAAAAATGGGTGTTCTCTTTTGGTCAACTTTGCCAAGAACCTGGATAAGGCAGCTATGCAACCCGTCAACTACTATATCTCTTTAAGGGTGCTCGGACTCCTCATCTCCAATATTTCTTGGCACTTCTCTAGATTTGCCTCAATTCCTTGGCTTGTAAGCAAAAATTTGAGGCATTTTCCTCCTCGGACTCCAAACACACATTTCTCCGAGTTCAAGCGCATTATCTAGACACAGATCCCTTACAGGTCCTTATAGTGGTCTCTTTCTCCCATAGTCTTAGCGACTATATCATCCACATAGACCTCCATAATTCATCCAATTTGATCAGCAAAGACTTTGTTCATAAGTCTCTAATAGGTTGCTCCAGCATTCTTCAATCCAAATAGCATTACTTTATCATGGTAATTTGCATTTTCCATTATAAAGGACATTTTTTCCTCATCAATAGGATGCATCTTAATTTGGTTATAGCCAAAGTAAGTGTCCATGAAGCCGAGAAACTTTGCCTTTGAGACTCCATCAACTAGCTTGTCAATACTTGGTAGTGGGTAAGCATCTTTTGGGCATACCTTGTTCAGTGAAGTCAACATGCATCCTCCATTTCCCGAAAGGCTTAGGGACCATTACTACATTGGCCAACCAGGTTGTCAATTGTTCATGAATCCGACTTTCAACAACTTCGTTGTTTCCTACATTGCTATCTTTTGTTTTTTTATTCCTAGTTTCCTCGTCTTCTGCGACACTGGTCTGACCTTTGTATCTGTTGTTAGTTTATGCAAATGATCCTCATGTCAATTTTGAGCATACCCTTAGGTTCCCATGCAAAAAGGGCTGCATTTCTCCTTAGCAAATCTGTAAGCTCAGCATTCATAGTTTCCGGTAATTCCCATTCAATGATTATGAACTACTCAGGCATCATTCCAATTTGAATTTTCTGGAGCTCATCATTAGGCTCAGGCCTCGCCCTTTTTTCTTCTCTATGGTCTAGATCCCTTCATGTTCATTTTCCTAGTTTAGTCAGTTCCAACGATGTGGACTTCCTATGTTTCTCCTTTTCCTGGTTCCTTTCCCTTTTTTCTCAATGACTCATAGTAACATTGCTGAGCTTCCTTCCAGTTGGCATGTATGACTCCAACTTCAGTAAATGAAATTGAGAACTTTAGCGCCAAATATGGAGTTGACACTACAACTTCCAGTGTATTTAGGGATGTTCTCTCCAGTATCAGATGGTACAGGGCTCGAGAATCAATCACCAAATATTGATTATCTATGGTTCTGATGTTCGAATCAATTCCATAAGTGGTCCTCAATTCGATAGCTCCTAGAATACTGACTAGCTCTCTAGAAAATTCCATCAAATTTCCATGGTATAAACTGAAACTGGATTTAGGTATTTGCATCTTCTACAGGGTGGAAGCATATAGGATGCTAGTCAAGCTTCACTAGTCGACTAACACCTTTCGGATTATACAATTTCCTGCAACCATAGAAATAACTATGAGATCATGTAGATTCTAATCAATTCCCTTAAAATCAAGATCAGAGAACTAGATTACTGTGTTTGCTATTTTGGGTGGTTGAAAGGGATTTGATTCCATAGCCATAATAGCTCAGAGGTGTCTTTTCCTCACCAAATTGATTTCTTTTCCTCCAGTAATGTAATCAATCATGGCTCAAACCTCTTGTGGTTTCCAGTTTTTGGCCCTCTTCATCGCTCGTCTCAAGTGTTTGTCTTTCTCAACTACAGGCTCCTTCACTATTTCTTTCTTGTATCCTTATCTCTATGGCAGCTTCTTCTTCATTGAGCTATGTACTTGTCCAATAATCATTGCTTGACTAAGCAGTCAATTTGATCCCTCAGAAAAGTGCAATCTTCTATGGTGGCCATAATTCATATAAAATTCACACTATTTGATCCTATCAACCCTAAGGGGAACTTGTTGCTTCCCTGTATTGCATGGCAATCAGATCAACCGAGTATTATATACTTCCTTAAGTATGGTATCTCTCTTATTAGTGAAAGAAGTGTATTCGTTATAACAAGATTGAAGGGGATAAAAAATTGTATCTTTCCTCATCTTGGCCCCTCTCCCCCAAGGTAGGTTTTGATCTCCTTTGGTTCCTTTTTTCCTGTCTTCGACTTTGCTTTAACTTTTGTCCTTTCTATTCTTCGCCCGAGCTTCTACTTTCCTAGTTTCTTAGACCTCCTACATGTTGATGTACCCTACAACTTGTTCCCTGAACTTAGTTAAAGACCTTGAGGGGTTGATTGCCATTGAGTTGACAAAAGGGCCTACCCGTAGTTCTCTCTTTAAGAAATATAACTCCACAGCAAGGTCAAGATCTTGTATTTGCATTGCCATGGTATCAAACTAATCTAAATACTCCCTCAATGGTTCTTATGGTCCTTGTCATATGGTGTTTAAAGAGTCTGAGGTTTTCTTACAAACTTGGCTCGAGGAAAACCTGTTCACAAAGGCTTGTGATAGTTTAGGAAGTTGTGGATTGTCCCGGTAACCAGAAACGAGAACTACAATAAGGCCAACTTTTTTAAGAATGTTGGAAATGCTCTACAGAGGGAAGGATCACTCACTCCATTAACTAACATTATCGACTTGAAAATGGTCATGTGGACATGAGGATCTCCAGTTCCATCATACGACTTCAACATCATCAATAGCTAGATATTCTCCGGGAGGGCTACTGACATAATAAATTCCGAGAATGGCCCTAAGTATATCAGTAAACCTTGCGTACTGGTCATCTGAATGGTTTCCTCTTTTCCACGAGTGTTGTGGGTGTTGTCTTCCTCCTTTTTTCTAGTGGGGTCATCATTATTTTGGTGGTTGCTAGCCTTGTTCTCCTGATTCATTGTTGCCATTTGAGTGGATAGTCTTTTATTTTGATCCTGAAGTTGTTGGATCATTAGATACAGCCCTTCTACAGTGGAAAGGTGAGGCGTATTATTCAGCTCATTCCCATTATGTTGCTCATGTAGGTTATTATGCTAATTATGCTAATTGTGTTGGTTACTACCAACATTCTCAGCTATGTTCACAGTTTGACTCCTTGTGATGACTATTTGACTTGCGTAGTGTAAATCCCCATATAACGTTATAGGAAATAATGAAAACGTCATTGGGCAAACTTTTATTATTTACAGCCTTGCCCTTGAACATTTTTGAAAATAACATTTAGGTCCTTATATCAATTGAATTTGCAGAATAAGGTTTTAAACGAAGCAGAACCAAGTAGCGAAAGTGTAGAAACCCAATTCTTGGCCGATTGGGCCACGGAGGTGTCCACATGTGAAATGACATTGTATGCCCCTAGACTTGCCCATAATTATGAAAATACCATTAGTCATGAAAGAAAAAAAAAAAAAACAGAAACCAGAAAGGCCCTCAACTTGCAAAATATTTAATTTACACTGTTAATCGATTTATTCGATTTTATTGAATCTTTAAGATTAATTAGAAATTAGTTAAAGGTTAATCAAGAGTTAATTAGATGTTAATTAGAGAGATTAGAATTAGAAATAATTAGAATAGAAATATAGAAAACCTCACAAAATTCTTCAAAACCGTTTTACCAATTTGCAGGAAATCGGCAGAGATTCAGTATTTTAAACCACCTGAAGCGGACTAACAGAATTCTACACTAGAAACCCTAGAAAGAGTGGCTAAAATTCAACCACCATTCCCCTACCTAAGTGGCACCAAGTGGCTGCCCAAAGAGTGGAGAAACTTGGTTCAATGTGCACCATCCAAGCCTCCACCAATCACCATTCATTTGTCATGCTTTAAGACTCTAAGATCCCCTCAACTCCCTCATTTTCGTGCTCCCTCTTCAGCTGGCCACTCCTCACTCTTCCTTCTCCCATTTTCACTTCATCTTCGTCAAAACTTCAAGCCTCATCCACTTCTTCCACTAAGAGCTCAATTCTAGCTAGTTTCTACACCAATTAGAGGTAGGAATTCAACTTCTTTGCATGATTTTATTGAATTAATAAATGTTAGGAATACTTTCTTCTCTTGTGTAGTAACTGATGATATATGGTGGTGGTGTGATGTTTTATGGCTGACTTATCATGTTTTTACTTGGGTTGATTGAGATTTGAATGAGGAAACACAAAGAGGCACAAAATAGAATATGTTAGGTTGAGGAAACCTACGGCGGTTCGTACGGCGGAGTGTATGACTCTGCCTACCGCAGCTTAAATCTGATGAAACCATTTTTATATGAAACTAGACATCTAGGGATTTCCATACATATATTATATAAGGCCATTGGATTAGTATTGAGAGAGATATGAATTTTGGAAGTTTGACCTAGGTTTTTGAGTTTGATTCTGAGCAGACTGGGTTGCTTAGGGTAAATCTCGCCCTATATTACTTGGAATTGAATGAAACTAAATTTTTTAGAAAGCTTACACATAGAAGAATGCCATAAAAATTTCAGAGTTAGATAAGATCCGATTTGTTCCCAGTGATCTAAGAAATTTGCCCTATGTCCAAACCGGGCCAAAATAGGGCAGTTTAGGAAGGTTAGATTTCGGGGCTTGTAACTCGAGCCCTACTAAGGCAAATGGAATGGAATTTTTTGTAAATGAAATTTTGTCCTATTAGCTTTAATATGAGAATAATTTCATGTGATCTGAACTAGTTTTTGATTTTTAGTGAATTTTTACTTTTGAGTGTGTGATTCTAGCCAGCTATAGGGCAGGCTAGGATAAAACCTAAATAACTTGAGCTATATTTATCAAAATTAGATGGGACTAAAGAGGTTAAAAAATAGACACATAAAATTTTAACATGTCCAAAATTGAGGTCTAGATGAGTTAAATAGAAATTTTGGCTTGATTTACAAAAATTGGGCTGAGCGAAAATGTTAGGACAGCACACTATGCTTTAAAGGCACCTCATGTTCATATGAAATTGATGTTGAATTGTGAATGAAACTCATGTTCCTATGACATTGATGTTGAATTGTGAATGACGTACTGTGTATTTTCTGTAAAATTGGTTGACTGAGTACTGGCACTATTCATGGGGAAGCAGATACGTTCCGTTATGCTGCCGAATTTTCGACAGAATTGTAAGAAGGTTATGAGCATTTATATGTTATGAATATATATGTGGAAATTCTATATGCAAGGATGACTTAAGTATGATATGGATATATTGAATGTGGGTCCCTTCACCTAGAGGCAATTACGAGATCCCTTCTTGTGAAGGCAGTTAAATAAGATAAGATGTGGGTCCCTTCACTTGGAGGCAGTTGCACTTTGAATCCCTCCCTGTGAAGGCAGCTAAAACTATGAGATCCCTCTACCATAGAGGCACGTGGTCAGCCGAGATCCCTCTACATTGAAGACACGTGGTCAGCTGAGATCCCTCTATTGAGGCACGTGACCAGAAGAGATACCTTCAATTTAGAGGCACGTGACCAAAATGAGATCCCTCCAAGACTAGAGGCACGTGGGTCCCCTTATGGGACAATCTGTGTGACGATGGTCACGAGTTGAGTTGACGAGCTCACTCCTAGATCAGACTACCCAAGGGCAGTAAAGACTAAAGATTCAAACATATACAAGCACCCCACTCACATGAGGCATGGCATCGACCCAGCTAGTGTGAGTATAGGGGATAGGGCTTACATGAGGCATAGCATGACCCAGCTAGTGTAAGTACCGAAAATTTATGGTGGCAACGTCCATGATATTAGCTCATTACCACTTATGCTTAGCGGGTGAAAGAAAGCAAAGAAAGTTAAAGAAAAGCTTCAGTGCATTTGCATGAATTCAAAAATGAGAATTTGCATAATGACATCCCATGTTTTATTGATGCTGAAGTTATTCTATCAACTTATGCTATGATTATCTTCCAATATGAAATATTGCTAATGTGACTCAAGTGCATAAATAAAATGAACTCTGTTTCAGACAATATATTTTCAACTATAAAACTGAGTAGTCTATTTAACATGCTCACATTTTTCATAATAAACCGAAACAGCTGGAGATAATAACGATGACACTATGTGTGATAGTTTAGAGAATCCTACTGAGAATTTATAATTCTCACTCCTATTTTTCGTGTTATCTCCAGATAGCTCGAAAGATTTCGAAGACGGCTGAAATTGTTGTGAAATAAGGTTCGCTCAGGTAACAATAACAACTCTTGAGTGTGGTGTTATGACTTAAGTATAGTACTGTACTTGGGAGGGTGTTACACGTAAGGATTATCTCTAGCCCCACAGTGAGCACCAATGTCCTGACCTATTTTCTGATGTTGTTTGACGTTGTCCTCTGCAAGTCTGAGCTCTTTATATGCTCCTCTACTGGCGGACTTGCAAGGGACTCCGATACTCAAGTCAAAATTCTTTTCCACTCAAGTATAAGTAAAAAGGATCAGTTACTTATCCTTGGCTGCTCTTGAGCCTTTTCTTATATCACCAATCTGAATTCGTGCCCCCCAATTTCACAGTTCTCATCCTCTTATTCTCAAGGGATTCCCTTATGCTCAACAACTACCCTTAACAGGTTAGCTACATCCATGCATTGACTCAATCTGAGCTTATTCGAAGAAAGTTCCTTTTGGAAAGGCTCTTCTTGAGCTTATCTAGCCTGAGCTCTAAGGCTCAATAAATTTGTTCAGTCTAATATATATATATATATATATATATATAGAGAGAGAGAGAGAGAGAGAGAATATAAATAAATAATAAATAATATTTAGTATAAATTGCAATTATATATTATAAAAAATTTAAAATATTTATAATTGAAAATAATAAATATTATTTAATAAGATTTATTTTTAGATTTACAAGTAAATAAGTAATAATTACTATTTTATTATAATTTGCTTTTACTAGTTACATTTTTATGCGTGATTATAATAGTTTATGATAGTAAGAGAATGATATTATCTTATATAGTATAATATCTTATACAATATCAACACAAAACAATGTATATGTCACGACCCACTTCCCAGGCCACGCTCAGTGCATAAGGGGTGTCAACCCCCTAGTAAGTCTCACTAGAAGTTCATGGGAAAACCGATGGAATTTCTACTATAAGCTAGACATTTCCATATTGTTGGTTTCCCTGATAATGGCTTAAACAATTTAGAACATATAGGAGCAGCATAGGTCGGTCGGGCATTCTTAGATTGCCTTCTACCTTCAGACTTTACCATGCATCCACATATCTATATATGTACATATAGGCACTCACTATTAAGTCTTTTACAACCAACTACTTAATGGAAGTGGGACCCTGCCTGCAGGTCAATGGAGTGTCACAAAAGGGTTGCAAAATTAAGGAGATGACAAACCTTTAAGCGAAAAGCCCATACTTTAGTGCCAGGCTCACCAACAAGAGGCAAATAAGCCTCCTACTAAAAAGGCTAGTCTAAATGTGTACCTATGCCTGTATCTGTAAACATGGGAAGATAATAGAGTGAGATATAGAACTCAATGAGAGATAACTTTCCTCCAGTTGTAGAAAATTAACCAGTTGCATATTTTATTCTCATTTTTCTTTTTAGGCAAAGTATACATTTAGACCTACAAAGTACCTTTCAAATCATTAGCATAACACAGTCATCATTAAATACAATTTCTTAGAACATAAGCATATCGACAACTGAGCATACCCCAAGCCGTCCTCAGTGTAACCTATAAATAGATGTATCCAGGACTCAAGCAGTGGCCCTTGAATTCCTTATGACCCATGGCATATTGCTTTTGGACCTTCTAGGCCTCAAGAGGCAGCCCCCGGATATCTTATAAAATATGTGGCATGTTGCGCCTTGAAAGTCAAAACACCTACATAACAACATACAACAATTCTAATTCCAATCCAAATATACAAATGAAAGCTTAATTAACAATTCAAGCTGCTTGTTCTCTTATATAGCCATAACAATATAATGAATACCAAGAGCAGTCTAAATAATAACTGTAGTAAACCATACAATCAATTCACTTCCCAACATATTCAACAACACCTCACATATATTTGCAGAATTAATCCATTTAAACTTGACAAGTGAAAAGTTTATAGTGAACAATTACCATGCCATAGGAAATTTGACTCCTTAGTCATAGCTTTAACCTTCAATCCTTTAAAACTTTGTGCAAACAAAACTAGATATCTAATAGAATTATTTTCAAATATATAAAAGAAAGACTCTATAGACACATTATCCATTCATAATACTCCAAGTAGAAGGGTAGGAGCTCCTTAGCAGAATCACAGGGCACACTTGTCACTCTAGGAGCAAATCTGACACCATAATACGACAATACAACTAAACCTTAACCATAAAGATAAAAGATTAACTTAAACTACTATTAATCTTGGAAAACCCCAAGATTCAGGACTCTAGGGCTCCTGATCTTTCCCCAAAAGCTATTGCTTTGGGAGAAGTTTTCTAACCTTACCGTAAAAAGGATTTTAGGCTTAAGAGTTACATTTGAGTACCAAAGAATAGAAAGGAATGTGGTGGAGAGTGTGGGTCTCCTCCCAAAGCTTCTTTTACTTGCTCAAAGGAGAAAATCAATTGGTAGCAGGGTTAAGAATAAAGCTAATAAGGGGTGGCAATAGTGAACAATGCTTTGAGATGATAACAACACCAAACAGAGGTAGCTTTAGAGATGGTTCGAAAGAGAAAAAAGAGAAAGTGTTTACCTCTTTTTCAGGGCGAAGCCCCCGTTTATTTTTTTCCGCCGCCTTCGTGTGCTCAAGCATGGCCTTTGAGACTGAAACCACCCTTCTCTATTATCACCACGCTCGAGCAAAAGCAGCTGCGCCCAAACATAGCCCTTTAAATCCAAATATGCCCAAAAATAAGTTCAGCTTGGTACTGCTAGCTCCACTACCACTTAAATCAATGTCTTGCACACTTATTCACATTTTTTAATTTAAAGTCAATACTCTCCATTAACTTTAAACACTAAATGTAAATAAGGGATTTCCCCCATTTGACCTCAATAATAATTTCAAAAACATCAAAATTCTTAAGAATCAAAAATCTAACTTTTAGATTTTAGTACAAATTTCTGAATTGTGTTGTTATAAACTCCCGGGATAAAAGCAAAGGGGTTATTGACTTCCTTAAATTCATAAAAAATTAGCCTTCAATTCTTTGGTATTTAAGGAATAATTATGGGGACTTTAATCTAAAGAAAATGTCCCAATCATCTAGCTCTCTAAGAAGGCATAGGATTCAGAGTTGGAAATTTTTCAAGGTTTCAAAAGACAAAGAGCCACAATTTACAAATTGTTGACTAGGGTATTACTGTAACATCCTCCTCTGCATAATACTATACTTAAGTCATAATACCTCAGCTAGGAGTTGTTACTGTCACTTAATCGGACCTTGTCTGGTAGCAACCTTTGGCCACCTTCATTTTTACTAGTCAACTCCACCTTAAAGGACCTTCTTCAGAACCTTTGAACAATCTGGAGAAAACACGGAAATAAATACAGGAGTGAGAATTTTTAATTCTCAGTAGGATTCATTAACTATCATACATAATGTCATCATTGTCACCTTCTGTTGCTTCGATCTATCATGAAAAAGTTGAACATGTTATACAAGCTGTTTAACTTTATAGCTCGAAAACATACTATCCGAAGCAAAGTTCATTTTAGTCATATACTTGTAATTTGGATGAACCAATACAAAAGCCAATTCATGAATTACACTATCAATAATAACTGAAACATATTAAAATACAATAGCGCAAATATACTGAAAACATAAAACCTACACATGCTTTTACTTGCACTTGAACTTATGCAAATACACATAACCTTCTTTTCTTCTTTTATCGTCCCTTACTTGTCACACATATTCCAGAGTACGATCATCATGTCATACTCCATTAGGATGTGATCGTCATGTCACATTCCTTAGGAATATGTTCTTCCTGCCACATCCTAGAGTGTGATCACCATGTCATACTCCATTGTAATGTGATCGCCATGTCACATTCCTTAGGGTGTGGGATCATCATGTCACATTCCATAGTATGATTACCATGTCATACCCCATCAGAGCATGATCGCCATGTCACGTTCCTTAGGAATATGGACTCATTACAGCATAAATAGATAGAACAGGCTCAACATCAATAAAATGTGGGACATAATTATGCAAATACTCATACTTGAATTCATACAAATGCACTAGTGTTCTTCTTTAACTTTCTTTGCTTTCTTTACTTGGCACACCTAGGCATTACATATCGCCATCCCTAGGGTGCTTGCATATGTTTTAATCTTTAGTCTTTACTGCCATTGGGTAGTCTGATCTAGGAGTGACCTTGTCAGCTCAACTCGTGACTGTCATCACACAGTACTAACCCGCAAGGGGACCCACGTACCTCTAGTCTTGGAGGGATCTCATTTTGGCCACGTACCTCTAAATTGAAGGGATCTCTTCTAGTCACGTGCCTCAAGAATAGAAGGATCTCAATTGACCACTTGCCTCAATGTAGAAGGATCTCATCTGACCACGTGCCTCCAAGGTAGAGGGATCTCATAGTTTTATATTGCCTTCACAGGGAGGGATTCAATATGCAACAGCCTCCAAGTGAAGGGACCTAATCTTGTCTTATTTAACTGCCTTCCCACAAGGAGGGATCTCATAATTGCCTCCAGGTGAAAGGATCTACATTTAATATATTCATATTATTTCATTCTCATACATAATCATCCATAAACATGTTAAGTGTACTCATGCATATGTATCATCATTTACTTTAATATATCCTTGCATCTAGAATTTCATATTCATATCATAAATATTCATAACATATAAATGCTCATAACCTCCTTACTATTCTACCGAAAATTCGATAGCATAACGGATCATGTCTGCTTCCCCATGAATAATGCCAGTAACCATGAAACTTTAATCAAACAACAATTCTCAATGTAGAACATTATAATCATACCAATAATATAATAATATCAATAGGTGCAAGTTTTAAACTCTTAAGTCTTAATCTATCTTGCAAGTTTTTAACTTTTAATCAGGTTCTTGAGTTCGATCTTAGATCCAACTTCCGAGTTTTGAGATCATGTAAGTTATGCACATAAGGTCAATGTCCTAGTTCCCAACTTCTGGGATTATGAATGTCTTGGTTCCCGATTTTAGGGATCGTGTATAAGGTTTCATATTCTAATACCAGCTTCCGACTTCCAACATTATGCCATAATAGGTCTTCCAAGACTTTCATGAAGGTATTTCCTATGTTCCGAGTTTCGATATTAACCTTACCCAATCTAGTCCTCTTATTTCACCATGTTCGAGTTTAACATTGCGTATACCCTTCCAAGTTCAACCTTAAGTATACTCTCCCGAGTTCAACCTTAATTATGTCCTTTCGAGTTCAAACCTTATATCCTTCCGAGTTCAAGCCTTACGTATAACCTTCTGAGTTCAACCTTAAGTATACTTGATTTAGCTCTCTTTTTGCTAAGACCCAAGTTTTGACATTACCTAAACTTGATCTAGTTTTCATACATGTCTCTAGCCAGAATTATACTCTTCTAAGAGAAAATTCACCAAAAATAGAAATCTAAACAAAATCATGCGAAATTTATGTCAATTTAAAGTTAACAGAATCAACTTTCTAGTGAAATAAGTTGCATATCATTTGAATGAATATAACGCAAGATATAAGTCTCAAAACTTGACCTTCTTGAACTATCCTGTTCCAGCTTGGGTTAAACTTAAGTCAACTTCACTGATGTGTTAGAAATAATCGACAATGGATCTAACTTAGAAATTTTTATGGGATGTTCTCCTGTGTGTAAGCTTTCTAACAAACTCGGTTTCATTCAATTCCATATTGTATAGGGCGAGTTTTACTGTAAACAACCTAGTCTGCCCAGAATCAAATTCAAAAACCTAGGTCAAAGTTCCAAAATTCATATCTATCTCAATATTAATCCAATGACTTTATATGATATATGTATGCCTGAATGTCTAGTTTCACATAAAAATAATTTCATCATGTTTTGGTGGCCGTAGGCGGAGCTGTACACCCCACCAATACAGACGCTGTAAGGTTTTAAGGTTCCAACTTTTATTTTACATCCTTTTGTTTGAATTCTCACCCAAGTTCTCATCCAAACTCAACATTTATACATTAATCCAGCCATAAGAATTTATATAACCACCATATATCATCAATTTAATGGAAAGAATAGAAACTCTACTCAGCCACCATAGCACTAATAATAGAAGAAATTGAAGAATCCTACCTCCTTTAGGTGTTATCTTGCTTAATTTGAGTTTGGATTGATGGAACCTTGACAAAGCTTGAAGGAGTGATGGAGTTGGTTGAGAGGAGAAGAAGAGAAGAAGGCCGGAACATGAAGAGAGAAAGCGCAAGTCTACTGAAGGGAGAAAGAAAGAAATGTGTTATAAAAATCTTCATGAGGTAGCCGGAATTGAGGATTTTGATTGGAGGAGGCTTTGTGACCATATTTCAGCCAACCTTCACCATTTTGTGGCTTTTCTTGCGCCACTTTTATGGCTAAAGTGGCTGAGTTCTCAGCCACTTGATGTAGGGTTATTGAGTGTAAAATCCTATTGGTTCGATTCCGACAGTTTAAAATATTATAATCTTACCGATTTCCTTTAAATCGGTAAGTCGTTTTTGAGAAATTTCTATGAAATCTCTTATGCTTTTAACCTAATTTTCTCATATCTAAACTCAATTAATTGCTAATTAATTAATCCTAAATAAGTATTTAGTCGAATTCTAATAAATCTCAATTATTCGATAAAAATCGAATAACTAGGCGAAAATGATAAGAAAAATTTCGGTTGACGTTATATTTTTATCATTTCCTATTACATTATATAGGGATGTTACAATTACAGTATAACATTAAGATTTTAATGGGAGTTATACTGTGTGTTAAGGCTTATATTATTATGTCTTATACTATTGACTCTTATATTAGCACACATACTAAGTGAGTCCTTAGCTTAAAAATAGATAATAAAAAAAATTTAATAAAGTAACCTCTATTCGTGAAATAATCATACTTTGTTGTTGTTATTATTATTTTTAATGTTATAAATAATAACCTTCCTCTTTTATCTACACTTGGAACCAGCTATGCAAACATTTGGAATAAGCATGAGGCAGAGTTGTTTATAAATAACATAAAATTTTATCGAATCTTTATGGATTTACACCAATGATATGTTATAAATAATGATTATTTAAAAAATGATGATGCAACATAAAAATAAAATAGATTAATTTTCATACACTATTAATGTAAAATAGTTTTACACTATTATCCAATCACATGCTTTTATTTGAAAGACTTTTAAAATAATATATGGTTAAGTCAAATGCTTCTGCTAATATAATAACATATGATTAAATATCCATATAAAATATTTTTATACTAACAATGCATCAAAGTTAAATTATAACTAAAATAAATTTGTATATTTATTAACGCATAATATTGTTACTATTGATGTGTTAGGATGGGACATTTTGGAATTTTAGAGAATTTAAATTGTAAGGTTATCTTCATTTACGTAATTTATTGTATGGATAGTTGTTTCCAAAATTGAATTTTAATACAAAATTCGCCAAATCATTGCTGGATATCGGAATTATGCAAATAGTATTATGTAATTAAAATAGAGTTAAAAAATTAAAATTGACACAAAATAACTAACATGAAAAACTTATAATAATAAAAAATCACAAGTAATGAATTAATGTTCTTATTATAAGCTCGAATACCCTTCAGAAACCATCTAATTGTTTATGTAATCCCCATTTAAAATAAAATGCCGATTTAGGATAAAACGTTTTTAAAATTTTACATAACTTATACATTAGGTATTTCCTTTATTTACTTTTAAGAATATAGTAACAGAGGAATTAAAATTGTTTAGGTAAAGTTTTTGAAGTGTTTATTAAAAAAGAAAAGAAGAAGAAGAAGATGGTGGACCATGGTATACCATAAGTGGTATGGCACACTGTAGACCCTCCTTTTTCTTCAAATCTACATTTGGAAGTTTTTCCTCACGGCTTCTTCTTCTTCTTTTCTTTCTTTTTCTTTCTTTCTTTTTGTAACATCCCTATTTTCATCTAAGCTAATTAGCTCAGTGATCTTGGCTAATTAGGGAGGTTAGCAATTAATTGAAAACTAATCGACTAATCTCGATGAACAAGAGCTTAGTAAATTGAGTCAAGTCAATAATTGAATCATAACGCACTAAATGTTTTAGTTAAAACCTAATTATTCGAACCTCATTAATTCATAATTTAGAAATATAATTAAGTTAATCCAATCTTATTAAGTACAAGACAATTGTTCTACCCTACCCATTTGAGATAGATTAATTCTTACACCCTAATGATACAATTCATAAGAGTAATTTAACTAATCAAATTTAATTAACAACTTAGGTAATCTAATAGCTTTGCAGATTTAAAAATTTCTCTTGATTGATGCACCAAATCTTAGCCAAGGACAAGAGCAAAATCCAACTATCCATTTGCCTTCTCATCATACACCATTAGATCAAGAGTCTATGTTAGTAGTATCCCTTGAGTCAAGCCAAGAGATGTACTCTCCTCCATCAAGATTGTGACACTTGGAGTGATCCTATCCACCCAAGTCAATCCCACGAGTGGCCACACTTTTAACTACTTGAGGAAACACAAAATGGTCTTTACCCAAGCACTAAGACTCAAGAGAAACACAACTCTCTCTTTTACCCGATGGTTCCTAGCCTCCCTGCCTGCAAAAAAAGCAAAATCCAGCCACCCGATTGCTTAGAGTGGGATGCCACTCTCTCTCTCCTCTCACACTCTCATTTTTGCAATTTCATTCTCTCACTAAGCCACAAAGCTTTCACCTTTCTCTAAACCCCTCCTTGTTCTTTCTAATTAGCTTCTTGTTCTTCTTGCTTTTCTACTCTAACTCATCTCATTTCCACCACATTCTCACAAGCCCTTCAAGGATCACCCTCTTTGGTTCTTGATGAAGCAAAAACAAACACTCACCTAGCCCCATTATCAAGCTCAAGGAGGAGGAGGAGGCCATCTATAACCATTTCCATTCTACAAGCTTTCAAGAGAATCCTTATGGTAGCAACTCTAACCCCTTTCTTTTCCATGTTTTTCAAGCTCTATAACTCCTAAGCTCTTCATATCTAGGTGGTTTTAGAACTTGCACTAAAGGCCTCATGGCCATGTTTTCATTATATGAAGTTGTTTGGAATTTTTGCTCTTTTCTTGGAAAATATCTTTGGTTGTGCATTTTGTTTTATATTGAACCTAATTTTTCAGAACTCAAAATATTGATTTTTACCAAGATCTCAAAGTTTAAAGGTGGTTTGGAGATGTAAAATGGTCACTTGAAGAAAAGACTTAATGTTTTTACAATAAAATTCATTGAAAACAAAACTGTGGAAACTGGAAAATTCTAGCAGTATGCATGGTGCGACCAATAACTCTTTCAATATAACTCCAAATGGAACAAAACTAATTTTAAATAAAAATATACTCATAGAGCTTTTTACACATATGAAATACATGAAATTTGTCCTTAAAACGAGAGAGATATGAATTTTCAAATTGTGCTGTCCCCGGAGGTGTTTCTATCCGGGCAGTATGTAATCAAATCTTAATAACTCAAGTTTTAAAGAACATTTTTGAGTGGGGCCATTTTGTTAGAAAGCTAAGAATAGAGGAACATCCCCATAGAACATTTTTGGTAGATCCTTGTGAGGAGATAGTAGTAAAGTTCACTGTACCGAGAATAACCTTAAAAGCTGACCAGTCGGAAGAAAATGTGCATATCTCAAGTTACAAAATGAATTTTTGAGTGGGATTTATTTTGCTTAAAAATAGACTTAGAGAAGTATGATCAAACCAAAATTCAAAGCAAAAAAGTAAAAGGTGAAATTATGGTGAATTTTTGAAATTACTGCTCCATTGTAAAAGTAAAATTGGTTATGGTTAAGTTTCAAAGGTTAATGAGAAATAAACTTTAAAACATTAAGACCCTTACATTAAGTATTGGAAAACCTTCATAATGCAAGTTAAAAGTTTCAAAAAGGATAATAGATGAAATTGGCCCTACGCCTAATAAAAGAGTTTACACGAGAGGTAATCTCAATTAAAAGCTTGCACCAAATTTACTAAGCTAAGCTCATAAAACTTTGCTTGTGAATATACCTATGTTTATGTGCAAGCATGATGCTATGATGATGATGAATGATGATGATATGAATATGATATGTTGATGATATGATACTTAATGATATGTGATATTGGATTCTCTGTTTGGCAAAATTTTGGGAAGTTTCGGTCTAGTCATTTTGCTGCCAAAATTCTGCAAAAATTGTGGACTTAGAAATATTTTGCATCATAAGCCTTAATAAAAAGAAAAAGTAAACTAAGGGTATGATCCTTCAAAAGGGAAGGTGACCCAAGGTAAGCTCCCCTCACCCACGACTCACATGAGGCATGGCATGACCCAGCTAGTGTGAGCATAGAAGATAGGGCTTATATGAGGCATGGCATGACCCAGCTAATGTAAGTACCAAAAATTTATGGTGGCAATAGCCATGGTATGAGCTCATTTCCACTTATGTTTAGTGGGTGAAAAGAAAAAGACTCAAGACAAAGTTGAGTAAAGAAAAAAAAAGGGACTTCGGTCTAAACCCTTGAAGGGAAGAAGTTAAGAGAAGCTTATAACACAGTCATGCATGTTTTAGGTGATTATGCTTGTGCTCATGTATGTTATGATATAAATGATTAGAGGGTATGTTAAAATTGAATCCACTTCGGATATTCATGTTTTCGAAAACCTAAGAACTGAACCTTATGAATGCTTACTATTTTCATTAATAAAACCGAAGTGGCTGGGACGATAACGATGACGATGACACCTTCATGTTGAGTTCGAGTTCTATTGAGAAATCCCATTTCTCACTCTAGTTATTTTCTGCATTGTCACCAGATTCTAATGGCGCATTCGGTGAAGTGGAGCACGGATCCCCCACACTGTGAGTGGATGTATGGCGTGGAATGCCAAACGATGTTGACTTAGACTTGTAGTTGCTGTAGCTCTGCATCTTCATACATTTCCTTTTGTGACGAATGATGTCAAATTAAGTTCGTATTTAGTTTATGGGGTCAAGGCATGTCCATGAGCCTCCTTCAATGTAATACTGACATATATATATATATATATATATATATATATATATATATAGTATAAACCCATATGGATGTAATGGTTAGCTATGTAATGCAATGTATTTGTAAGTTACTATTTATTTCCCTTTCTCCTGTTTTATGATATTGGGATATGTATTTTATGCGACACGCTCTTTCTCTATCTGTCTTCTCGATCAAGGCTTTACTTTCTAAAACGCTGTAAAGAGACGACGTATTTCAAAAATAAATAAATATCTTACCGTATTTTCCACATAACTTAATTTCAAATGAGGTTTAGTTTTTCACGAGTATAAGTAACAACTAATAAAACGCTACAATATGACTTAAGCGTAGCATGGGTTTATTAGGGTGTTACGTTAGGTATCAGAGTAGTTCATCCTGTTGAAGCCTGAGGTTGGACTGACTATGCTTCCAAGCACAACTTTATGTGCGCTATGCTAAGTCATGCTATGAATCCTGTCTGCATGATGGGATGTAGGACTTAGAATGCATGACCATCATGTGAGATTGCCTTTAGTTGCCGCCATGCTTATGCTTGATACTGGGCCTGATCAACTCGATATTTTTGTTTTGGTGTGGTTAGGAACTAATGGCAACTCACAGACGTATCGCCAATGAGCCTAGCGACAGTACGAACATCGCCGATTTCATGAGGACTTTCCAGCAAATGGTGAACACCATGCAAGCTCAAGCTACAGCAGCCGAACACGTGATGGATCAGCTAAACCAAATGTTTGAGGAATCTGTCGGCGGAAATGGAGTATCAAAAGTTCTCGGAGTTTCGCAAGGCCAACTCGCCCAGTTTCAAAGGGGCTTTCAACCCTAAAGAAGCTGATGAATGGATTAAGGAGATCGAAAAGATCTACTCTGTGTTGACTTGCTCGGAGACCCAGAAGGTAGCCTTTGCTACTTATATAATGAAGGCGAATGCCGAATTCTGGTGGAAGGGAGCAAAGAGCTTGATAGAGAGTGACCAAGGAGAAATTACCTAGGACGTCTTTATGAGAAGTACTTCCGGATGTCTGTAAGGAACGCAAAGGAGATGGAGTTCTTAAGGCTCTACCGAGGAGGTATGAGCATTGCTGACTACATGGCGAAGTTTGAAGAGCTGTGTAAGTTCTCCACACTATATCAACAGAACCCCAACAAGCACTAGAAGTGCATGAAATATAAAAGAGGTTTGAGGGCAGACATCCTGGCATCGGTGGCCCCATTGGAGATTCAGAACTATGCAGCCCTTGTCAATAAGAGTTGCGTAGGGGAGGAGTGCAATCGTAAACTAGCAATCCAGAGGTCGGAGGCCCATAAGAGAAGGTAGGCATCTCAAGGGCAACATTCGAAGCAGCCCTCGCAAAAGAAGCCCTACCATGGTGAAGGTTCTAAAGGCAAGCAACCACAGAGGCCCTCCATCAATCCTCCAAGACCCACTAGCCAGCCCTTGAAACCTGCAACAAATCCTATCAGCCCTAAGTGTGGGAAGCAACACAAAGGGGTTTGCTACATGTAACACCCTACTAATTTAATGTTATGCTTAAGTCATAGCATGAAATTAGGTAATCTGTGTTACTGTGTTAACATTATGCTTAAATCTCGTGATTAGTATCACTAAACAGTTGAAATGGTGTGCTGTTATATAATAGACGTGAATAGCATTATAAAACGTAATAAAGTTTAATGTAATATAATAGAAAAGATATGAATAAGTGATATATTCTCAATTGTATATGTACATATGTAGGTCGGAAGCCGATGCTTCAGTTTATACATATAGATATATATTAAAAACAGATGAAACAAAGGAACATCAAAATTCCGATTGCTAAAAGCAGAGGCAGAAATAGTAGGTGCAGGCTATGTCCAATGAGTCCAACTCGGAGTCATGGTGAAGCTGCAGGTCTGGGATCTCAATGAAAAGAGTGGCCGTTGAGCCCTTCGCTAGCGTCTGAGAATGATGCAGAAATACAACATGGGGTGAGAATTTAAGGATTCTCAGTAGAGTTCGTGTATGGCATTCTTCTGATGTCACATTCATTCTCAGTTGCCTCGATTTTATTTAATTATAAAAAACATGTGTTCAAACTAAAATATCCATTTTAATGAGTTCAAGAAAATGTCTGGTCCGAGGCAAGGTTCAGTTTTACTTTAGACGGCACAAGAAACATAATAGATTACTAATAATGATACATAGAATAATAAACAGAATAAATAAATAAATAGCAGCAAGCAAGCATAATAGACAACTGTATCCATCTTGACATAATTATTTCATATAACCATGCATTCATGTAATCATGCAGACTTAATCATGAACCTTTCTTCATAAGGTTTTTCGTTACTTTTCATCATTTTCCATCTCTTGGTCCCCTGAGAGTTCTTGGCCATTTAGACTCTTGGGTAATAATCTGCTTTTCAGGATCGAACTTGTTCCTATACAGGAATGCTGGGTTTAATTTCCCCGACCATCCCACCGATCTATTCCCCTTAACTTCTTATCTGGGGCTGGCCCAAGTAGCATGGAACTTTCATAGTAACATAATTCTTATCATAACCTTCTTAGCTTTCTTGAAATGAACATGCATTAACATGTAATTCATAACTTATACATGGATTCTACCGAAATTTCGGCAGCATAACGGAATGTGTCCGCTTCTCCATGAATAGTGCTAGCACACCAGAACATCAATTTGTCATAAAGGTCACAACATTACATACATAGTCCAACATGAAACTCATAATAACAATAACCTCATTAACGCAAAGTTTCTGCCTTAGTATAGTCAGCCAACCCGGTTCTTATAAATTAAGCCATAATTTCTATTTAACTCATTTAGACCTCAATTTTGGTATGTTAAACTGTTATGCGTCTAGTTTCTAACCTTTTTGGTCCCATCTAATTTTGATATCTATAACTCAAGATATTTAGGTTTTATCCCGGCCTGCCCAATGGCTAACCAGAATCAGGCAACTAAAAGTAAAAATCCACTAAAAATCAAAAACTGACTCAAATTACACAAAAGTGGACTCATGTTAAAGCTAACAAGGTAGAGTTTTGTTTTCAAAAAGTTCCATTCCATTTGACTTATTAGGGCTCGAGTTACAAGCCCTGAATTCTGACTTTCCTAAATTGCCCTGTTCTAGCCCAGTTTGGACATAGGGCAACTTTCTTGGATCACTGGGAATAATTGGGACCTTATCTAATTCTGAAATTTTTATGGGGCACTCTTCTATGTGTAATATTTCTAGCAAAGTTTGTTTTACTCATTTTCAAGTAGTATAGGGCGAGTTCTACCCTGAACAACCCAGTTTGCCTAGAACCAGAGTCAAAACTCTAGGTCTAAATTCAAAAATTCATATCTCTCTCAATTCTAATCGAAAAGCATTATATGATATATGTATGGAAATCCCTGGATGTCTAGTTTCATATAAAAATGTTTTATCCAATTTAATCGGCTGTAGGCGGAGCCGTACACTCTGCCGTACAGACTGCCGAGGGTTTTTGATTCTCTAACCCATCAGCTCTTCCTATTTCCATTCTTTCTTGCTTCCAATTCGATTTTAATCAAACAAACAGCCCAAAACCAATCACATATCATCATAATCATTCATTTAACACATCAAGGATTGTGAAAATAATCCAAGCTCAGCCAGCCAAGACCACAGAATTGATGTAAGTATTAAACCTCTACCTTTGTTATAAGTGATTTTGCTTGATTTTTGCGGATTGGATGAGCAAGACTTGATTAAGCTTGATGGTTGGTTGGAGTTATGTGAGTGAAGAAGAGAAGAAGAGAGCTGAATGAGGGGAGAGAAAAGGCGCAGTCTGAATGGGTGTAGGAGGGGTGAAAAATCTGATTGAAGGAGTGTATATATAGGTGGCTTCTTAGCTTGTGACTGGTTGAATTTGCAAGGATGAAATTCAGGCAAGCCTCCCCAAAGTTGTGGCCAAAGTGGTGCCACATTTCGTGCTAAGTGGCTGAGTTATCAGCCACTCAAGGTAGGGTAAAAGAATTGGAATTCTATTGGTTCGGTTCTGGCGCTTTAGTATGCAGTAATTTCTGGAATTTCCTTTAAATCGGTAAATCGATTTTCAATTAAATTTTATGAAATCTCCTATACTTCTAGCTTAATTCTCTCATATCTAAACTCAAGTAATTGCAAATCAATTGAGTCTAAATAATTGTTTAACCGAATTTTAATTATTCTCAATTATTCGATAAAACCGAATAATTAGGCGAAAAATAGTGGATGTTACATTACCACCCTCCTTAAAAAAAATTTTTGTCCTCAAAATTTAGTACCTGAGAATAGCTCAGGATACTCCTTCCTCATCTCTGATTCTAACTCCCAGGTGTAATCCTCCGTATCTCCTTTTCCCCATGCTACTTTTACTAGCTGCACGGTCTTGTTCGGAAGTTGTCTGCTACTTCTGTCTACGGTCTGTGCTGGTTATACGCAGAAGGTCAGGTCCTCTTTTAACTGTATTGATTCGAGTTCTAGGGAGTGCGTAGGGTCAGATTGATACTTTCTGAGTTGGGAGACATGAAAAACATCATGGAGGTTTGAGAGATGTGGAGGCAAAGCGACTCGGTATGCAACTAATCCGATTCGCTTCAGGATTTGAAAGGGGCCAATAAAACAAGGATTTAGCTTCTTGACTCTGATTGCTCTACCTATCCCTGTTGTAGGAGTAACTTTCAGAAATACGTGGTCTCCTTCCTAAAATTCCAGAGGTTTCCTCCTGGTATCCGCGTAACTCTTTTGGCGGCTCTGAGCGGCAAGCATCTTGCTCCGTATTTTCTTGATCTGCTCGGTGGTTTGCTCGATTAAATCAGGCCCCAGTAGAGTTGATTCTCCTATCTCGTACCAGCACAAGGGAGATTGGCATTTTCGTCCATACAATGCTTCGTAAGGAGCTATGCCGATGCTAGCGTGATAGCTATTGTTGTATGCGAATTCGGCCAACGGTAAGTATCGATCCCAATTTTTGCATTGCTCCAGAATATAAGCTCATAGCATATCTTCCAAGGTTTGAATCGTCTTTTTAGTTTGGCCATCTGTTTGTGGGTGATATGCAGTGCTTAAACACAGCTTTGCACTGAACGCCTTCTGTAAAGCTCCCCAAAATCGTGAGGTAAACCTCGGGTCTCGATCAGAGATAATAGTTAAAGGGGTCCCATGCAACCTTATAATCTCTTGAATGTACAACTAAGCTAGTTTCTCCAGCGAATAATTTGCTCGAATGGGTAGGAAATGAGCAGATTTCGTTAATCTATCCACAATGACCCATATAGCATCATATCCCGCTGATGTCCTTGCTAATCCCATTATAAAATCCATGGAGATACTCTCCCACTTCCACTCAGGGATTTTCAAGGGTTGTAACATCCCAGAAGGTTTCTGATGTTCTGTTTTCACCTTCTAACAGACCAAACACTTACCTACGGAGCTTGCTACATCTGACTTCATGCCCAGCCACCAGAACATTTTCTTGAGGTCTTGATACTTTTTAGTAATGCCGGGATGTACGACGAATTTGCCTCTATATGCTTCTTCTAAGATTCTTCTTCGAAGATCGTTCCTTTCGAGAACACACACTCTATCATGGCACCACTAGATGCCCTCTTTATCTTGGGCAAAACCCATTAATCTCCCTGATTGTATGAGATTAATCGTATGTTGAAAGTTAGCATCCTGCTACTGTGCTTGCCAAATCTGGTCCTTAAAGCTACTGGTTATCTTAATTTGGTGTAACTGAAGGGTCTTGCACATTGTAAGGATTCCCAAATTAAGATTTCGGAAGCTTTCAATAAGTTCCGTCTCTTTAATCATCATCTAGGCAACAGTCAATGATTTCCTGCTTAACGCATCTGCCACAATGTTTGCCTTACCCGAGTGATATTTCAATTCAAATTCGTCGTCTTTAAAGAGTTCCATCCATCTCCGCTGCCTCATGTTTAATTCCTTCTGATCGAAGAGGTACTTCAAACTTTTATGATCAGAAAAGACCTCGAACTTCACTCCATACAGGTGATTTCTCCATATCTTCAAAGCAAATACTACTACTGCTAATTCGAGGTCGTGAGTCGGGTAGTTCCTTTCATGCGACTTCAATTGCCTGGAGGCATACGCAACCACCTTTCCGGTTTGCATCAACATGCACCCTAACCCTTGTTGTGAAGCATCGCAATAGACCTCAAATGGTCCATGAAGTTCTGGTAAAGCTAACACTGGTGTCATGGTCAATCTCCTCTTCAAATCCTAAAAACTTTGTTCGCACTCCGGCATCCACTCAAATGGGACATTCTTTCTGGTTAGCTTGGTCAAGGGCAAGGCTATTCGAGAAAAATCCTTAACGAATCGCCTGTAATATCCAGCTAAGCCCAGAAAACTTCTGACTTCAGAGCCTGTGGTCAGTCTTTCCCAATTTAGAACTGCTTCTACTTTGCTGGGGTCGACAGAGATTCCTCCAAAGGACACTACGTGGCCGAGAAATTTTACCTCCTTCATCCAAAATTCATATTTGGATAATTTAGCATAGAGTTTCTTTTCTCTTAAAATTTGCAGAACTAGCCGTAAGTGTTCCGCATGCTCCTGCTCCATCTTCGAGTAGACAAGTATATCATCGATGAAGACCACTACAAATTTGTCCAGATATGGGCAAAATATTCAATTCATGTAATCCATGAATACTGCTAGTGCGTTCGTCAGTCCAAACGACATCACGACATACTCATAGTGCCCGTAACACGTTTGAAAAGCTGTCTTGGGGATATCTTGTTCTCGAACCCAAATTTGGTGATATCCAGAACGCAAGTCGATCTTGGAGAATACTGTTGCACCCTGTAGTTGGTCCGTGAGATCATCAATCCTTGGCAGTGGATATTTATTCTTAATTGTCACTTTGTTCAGCTGCCTATAATCCACGCATAAGGCATGCTTCCATCTTTCTTTTTGACCAACAAGACTAGAGCTCCCCATGGCGATGCGCTTGGCCGTATGAATCCTTTTTCTAAAAGCTCTTCGATCTGTCTTTTTAGTTCCATCAGCTCCATAGGTGACATTCGATACGGAGCTATAGATATTAGTCCCGCACCTGGAACCAACTCAATGGTAAACTTAATCTCTCTCTCTCCGGAGGGAATTCAGGAATATCCTCTGGAAAAACATTCAGATATTCCCTGACAACCGGAATCTCCTCTAGTTCCTGCTCAGCTTCTGTCACATTAGCTGACAAGAGAGTATACCCTTGATTCTTTGATCCAAAAGAGTTTAGATAGAAGAGCGTTGCGGTTTGGGACTCAGAAAGTGAGACAGAGGGGAGTACCACCGTCTTATCAGAGCAAATGAGTACGACTTGATTGGCAGAAAGCCAATCCATGCCCAGAATTACATCAAGACCAGATAGAGGGAGACAAATCAAATTGGCGGTAAAGGTCCGACCCTCAATTCGAAGAGGAACATTGATGCATATTTGACTAGTTCTAACAGGCCCATTGGTAGGAGTAGAAACTAATAGATCATAAGGTAATTTAGAAATTGGCAATTGCAAAGCAGTTACACAGTTATGAGAAATAAATGAATGTAAGGCACCTGAATCATAGAGTACAGTTAAAGTGTCACTGTCCACGTCACAGGTGCCTTGGATTAGTCCTTCCGACTTATCGACTTCTTCTGCGCTCATTGTAAAGACCCGTCCTTGTCGCTGGGGTTGAGGCGGCTGTGATGGATTCCTGGTTGGACACTCATAAATTTTGTGGCCTGGCTTGCTACATCCATTGCAGACATTCTAGCCTGCCAAACACGGTGGATCGCCATGATTCTTGCTGCATTTTGTGCAAGTTGGATTTGGAAAAGGTCTTTGGGGCTGCTTGCCTTTGTTGCCTGCCGGCGGAAATCTCTACTGTTGCTGTACGTTGGGCTTGAATCTTGGGCCATGCGGGGCCAACCCCCTCTTGAAATTCCCACCAGATGCCCTGGCTGTAGCTAATTTCGAATTGTAATCCTCCACCAATCGGCATTTGTTCACCAATGTAGGGAAATCCCTAATCTCCATTGGCCCTATCGTAGTAAGAATGTCTTCTGGTAACCCTCTTTCAAGCTTAACGCACTTTCAAGCTTCATCCGGGTTCCTATGGTAAATCGTGGAAAATTTGCATAGCTCTTCAAACTTGGCAATGTATTCAGATATCGTCCGGTTCCCTTGACAAAGCTGCATAAACTCGAGTTCTATGGCATTTCGAACAGAAGTCGGAAAGTACTTCTGGTAAAATACATCCCTAAACATCGTCCAGGTGACTACCATCTTAGATTCTTCGAATAATCTTTGTACGCCGTTCCACCAAAACTCAGTGTCCGCTTCGAGCATGTAAGTGGCGAAAGTCACCTTCTGATGATCCGAGCAATCCAAGATAGAGAAAATCTTCTCCATGGCTTTGATCCACTCGTCAGCTTTATCCGGATCATACGCCCCTCGGAAACTTGGCAGATTTGACTTTCTGAACTCAGCAAACTTGAGATAGTCCAGGTCAACTCTTGGGCCCTGAGGGATCCCTCCATAGCTTCCCTCAGGTCGTCTGCCTAACTGATCCATCATCTAGTGAGCCATTGCAGCTTGCTCCCATATTGCCTAGGCCATTTCTTGCATTGTGGCCATAAAATCAATCGAGTCCTCTGGAGCAGGTTCCGCACGTGGTCTGCCTCGCCTTCCGGAAGCCATTAAGTTCTGAGCACACAAAACCAAAGTTATTGAGTTGATTAGGCTTAATACTAAGTCTAATGTGCTAGTAAATAACAGCTCACACGGTCAGGCACTTCATACACATGCACAACTATATCTCAACCATACAGGCAAGATCTGGTGCACATTATCAACTAAAAGTACAGAATATGCGCGAAGCATAGTCAGTCCAATCCTCAGGCCTTAGCTAGGACAAACTGCTCTGATACCAAAAATGTAACACCCTCCTAATTTAATGTTATGCTTAAGTCATAGCATAAAATTAGGTAGTTTGTGTTACCGTGTTAACATTCTGCTTAAATCTCATGATTAGTATCACTAAACAATTGAAACAACACACTGTTATATAATAAACGCGAATAGCGTTATAAAACGTAATAAAGTTTAATGTAATATAACAGAAAAGATATGAATAAGTGATATATTCTCAATTGTATATGTACATATGTAGGTCGGAAGCCGATGCTTCAGTCTATACATATAGATATATATTAAAAATAGATGAAACAAAGGAACATCAAAATTCCGATTGCTAAAAGCAGAGGCAAAAATAGTAGGTGCAGGCTGTGTCCAACGAGTCCAACTCGGAGTCATGGTGAAGCTGCAAGTCTGGGATCTCAATGAAAAGAGTGGCCGTTGAGCCCTTTGCTAGCGTCTGAGAATGATGCGGAAATACAACATGGGGTGAGAATTTAAGGATTCTCAGTAGAGTTCGTGTATGGCATTCTTCTGACGTCACATTCATTCTCAGTTGCCTCGATTTTATTTAATTATAAAAAAACATGTGTTCAAACTGAAATATCCATTTTAATGAGTCCAAGAAAATGTCTGGTCCGAGGCAAGGTTCAGTTTTACATTAGACGACACAAGAAACATAATAGATTACTAATAATGATACATAGAATAATAAACAAAATAAACAAATAAATAGCAGCAAGCAAGCATAATAGACAACTGTATCCATCTTGACATAATTATTTCATATAACCATGCATTCATGTAATCATGCAGACTTAATCATGAACCTTTCTTCATAAGTTTTTTCGTTACTTTTCATCATTTTCCATCTCTTGGTCCCCTGGGAGTTCTTGGCCATTTAGACTCCTGGGTAATAGTCTACTTTTCAGGATCGAACTTGTTCCTATACAGGAATGCTAGGTTTACTTTCCCCGACCATCCCACCAATCTATTCCCCTTAACTTCTTATCTGGGGCTGGCCCAAGTAGTATGGAACTTTCATAGTAACATAATTCTTATCATAACCTTCTTAGCGTCTTGAAATGAACATGCATTAACATGTAATTCATAACTTATGCATGGATTCTACCGAAATTTCGGCAGCATAACAGAACATGTCCGCTTCCCCATGAATAGTGCCAGCACACCAGAACATGAATTTGTCATAAAGGTCACAACATTACATACATAGTCCAACATAAAACTCATAATAACAATAATCTCATTAAGGCAAAGTTTCTGTCTCAACATAGTCAGCCAACCCGGTTCTTCTAAATCAAGCCATAATTTCTATTTAACTCATTTAGACCTCAATTTTGGGTATGTTAAAGTGTTATGTGGTCCCATCTAATTTTGATATCTATAACTCAAGATATTTAGGTTTTATCCCGACCTGCCCAATGGCTAGCTAGAATCAGGCAACTAAAAGTAAAAATCCACTAAAAATCGAAAACTGACTCAAATTACATGAAATTTCACTCATATTAAAGCCAACAGCGTAAAGTTTCGTTTACAAAAAGTTCCATTCCATTTGACTCAGTAGGGCTCAAGTTACAAGCCCTGAATTCTGACCATCCTAAACTGCCTTATTCTAGCCCAGTTTGGACATAGGGCAACTTTCTTGGATCACCGAGAACAACTGGGACCTTATCTAATTCTAAAATTTTTGTGGGATATTCTTCTATGTGTAAGCTTTCTAACAAAGTTAGTTTCACTCATTTTCAAGTAGTATAGGGCGTGTTCTACCCTGAACAACCCAGTCTGCCCAGAACTAGAGTCAAAACCCTAGGTCGAAATTCAAAAATTCATATCTCTCTCAATTCTAATCCAAAAGCCTTATATGATATATGTATGGAAAGTCCTAGATGTATAGTTTTATATAAAAATGGTTTCATCCAACTTAATCAGCTGTAGGTGGAGCCGTACACTCTATCGTACAGACTATCGAGGGTTTTTGGTTCTCTAGCCCATCAGCTATTCCTATTTCCATTCTTTCTTGCTTCCAATTCGGTTTTAATCAAACAAACAGCCCAAAACCAATCACATATCATCATAATCATTCATTTAACATATCAAAAATTGTGAAAATAATCCAAGCTCAGCCAGCCAGGAGCACAGAATTGATGCAAGTATTAAACTTCTACCTTTGTTATAAGTGATTTTGCTTGATTTTTGAGGCTTGGATGAGCAAGACTTGATTAAGCTTGATGGTTGGCTGGAGTTATTGGAGTGAAGAAGAGGAGAAGAGAGCTGAATGAGATGAGAAAAAGGGCACAGTCTGAATGGGTGTAGGAGGGGTGAAAAATCTGATTGAAGGAGTGTATATATAGGTGGCTTCTTGGCTTGTGATTGGTTGAATTTGCAAGGCTGAAATTCAGGCAAGCCTCCCCAAAGTTGTGGCCAAAGTGGCACCACATTACATGCTAAGTGGCTGAGTTATTAGCCACTCAAGGTAGGGTAAAAGAATTGGAACTTTATTGGTTCGGTTCCGACAGTTTAAAATACCGTAATTTTACTGATTTCCTTTAAATTGGTAAATCAGTTTTCAATAAAATTTTATGAAATCTCCTATACTTCTAACTTAATTCTCTCATATCTAAACTTAAGTAATTGCTAATCAATTGAGTCTAAATAATTGTTTAACCGAATTTTAATTATTCTCAATTATTCGATAAAACCGAATAATTAGGCGAAAAACGGTGGATGTTACACTACGCCGGACCAAATGTTTGCTTTAGATGTGGACAACCCAAGTATTTCGCGAAGAACTGAACCAAGAACATGCCTGCTCCTAAACCGTAATGCCAAAGGAGGGTCTTTACCATGAATGCTGAGGAGACCATGGAGTCTAGTGATCTCATTCGAGTAGTGAACGGTAACATCTTAACTGTACTATATGACTCTGGTGCTATGCATTCTTTTGTTTCCCGTGATTGCATAAGTAGATTAGGGCTGTCTGTTTCTGAAATGCCTTATATATTGCTTATTTCTACTCCTACTGGAAAACCAATTAGACCTTGTCTGTGTTGTTTGAAATGTCAAATTCACATTGATGGTAGAATCTACAAGTCTGATTTAATCTGCTTTCCTTTATCTGGTTTAGATCTAATCTTAGGCATGGATTGGCTCTCAGCCAATCATGTTATGTTAGATTGTGCTGTCAAGTCGATCGTATTCCCTTCTATACCTTCTAAACCTATTAGTTTAAGTTTGAAATCCGTTGTGTTATACTGTTGTAAGACTGAGAATCAAGAATACATTCTCCTATTGACTTGTGAGGCTGAACTAAAGCAAGCTCTTAATGAGATTCTTGTGGCGAATGAGTATCCTGAAGTCTTTCCTGAAGATATCCCTGAGTTTCCCCTTGAGAGAGAAATAGAGTTTTCCATAGAATTGGTGTTAAGAACTGGACCAATATCTATTACACCTTACCGAATGTCCTCTTTGGAGTTGGAGGAGCTAAAAACTCAATTGGAGGAGCTGCTAGAAAAGAAGTTTCTGATACTAAGTGCCTTACCTTGGGGAGCCCCGGTGCTGTTTGTCAGGAAGAAGGATGGAAGCATGAGGTGTGCATAGATTATCGATAGTTCAACAAGTTCACAATGAAGAACAAGTACCCCTTGCCAAGGATAGATGACCTGATGGATCAACTCAAAGGAGGAGAGGTGTTTTCAAAGATAGATCTGAGGTCAGGATACCGTCAGATTAGAGTGAAAGAGGAAGATATTCCCAAGACAGCCTTTAGGACTAGGTATGGGCATTATGAGTCTAGAGTAATGTTGTTTGGATTAACCAATGCCCTGGTTGTGTTTTTGGATTATATGAACAGGATCTTTAGGCAGTATCTGGATAAGTTTGTGGTGGTCTTTATATATGACATCCTCATCAATTTAAAGACGAAAGAGGAATATGAAGAGCACCTTAGGATTATGCTGGAAATCTTAAGGGATAAGAAGCTTTATGCGAAGTTGTTGAAGTGTGAGTTTTGGCTGGAAGAAGTAAAGTTCTTGGGTCACGTCATGTCTAAGGGAGGGATATCCATGGACCCAAGCAAAGTGGAAGCTGTAATGAACTGGAAGAGACCTATGACGGTGATAGAGATTTGGAGTTTTCTCGGCGTAGCCGGATACTACCGAAGGTTTATAAAGGGATTTTCTCAGATATCCCTACCTCTGACTAAACTCATTAGGAAGAATGCTACTTTTGTTTGGACTGTAGAGTGTAGGAAAAGTTTTCAAGAGTTGAAGACAAAGTTGACTTCCACACCTATACTAGTTTTGCCTAACCCTAAGGGAGCCTTTGAGGTTTACTATGATGCCTCTGGAAGAGGTTTAGGTTGTGTTCTGATGCAAGCTCGTAATGTGGTAGCTTATGCCTCTAGGTAACTAAAACCTTATGAAGTTAATTACCCAACCCATGACCTAGAGCTAGCGGCCGTAGTGTTTGCCTTGAAGATATAGAGGCACCATTTATATGGAGTTAGGTTTGAGGTATTCTCGGATCACAAGAGTCTGAAGTACTTGTTTGATCAGTAGGAGCTTAATATGAGGCAGAGGAGGTGGATGGAATTATTGAAGGACTATGATTTCGGTTTGAACTACTACCTTGGTAAGGCCAATGTGGTGGCAGATGCACTGAGCTGCAAGTCATTACATGTGTCATGGATGATGGTCAAGGAAGCGGAGTTGATTCAGAGTTTTAGAGACTTGAACCTTTGGAGTTTTCTTAACCCCTCATAGTATAAGGTTGAATCTGATCAAGGTGACAAGCGAGTTCAAAGGACAAATTATGCAGGCTCAAGAAGAAGATGAAGAGTTCTTGAGGATAGTAGACCAAGTGAAAGAGGGAAAGTTGAAAGGATTTACTCAAGGTGTTGATGGCATGTAGAGGTACCAATGGAGGATATGTATACTTGCTAAGGATGAACTGAGGAGGATAATTGTGGAAGAAGCTCACAAGGGTCATTTCACCATGCATCCTGGCATGACGAAGATGTATCAAGACCTCAAGAGGATGTTTTGGTGGCCAGGTATGAAACAGGATGTAACAGATGTGGTGAATAAGTGCTTAGTTTGTCAAAAGGTGAAAATTGAGCACCAAAAGCCATCAGGCATGCTACAGCCATTGGAGATCCCCGAATGGAAATGGGATGGAATCTCTATGGATTTCGTGATGGGTTTACCCCGAACACAAGCTAAATTTGATGCCATATAGGTTGTTGTGGATAGATTGACAAAGTCTACCCACTTTTTACCTATAAGAGCAAATTATCCTTTGGATAAGCTAGCCCAGCTATACATCCAAGAGATTGTATGATTGCATGGAGTACCTGCAACCATTGTGTCTGATAGAGATCCAAGGTTTACCTCTAGGTTTTGGGGATCCTTGCAAAAGGTATTTGGAAGAGACTTTGTTTAAGTACAGCCTACCACCCCCAGACTGGTGGATAATCGGAAATAACCATACAAACCCTAGAGGATATGTTGAGAGCCTATGTAATGGACCGACCTAGAAGTTGGGACAAACACCTACCCTTTATCGAGTTTGCCTACAACAATAGTTTTCATGCTAGCATTGGGATGGCGCTTTTATGAAGCCCTGTATGGCAGAAAGTGTAAATCTCTGCTTTGTTGGTATGAACTGGGTGAGCAAAGCCTCTTAGGAGAAAATCTGGTTAGACAAACCACCGAACAAATTAAGAAGATAAGGGAAAGGATTCTCACTACACAGAGCCGTCAGAAGAGCTATGCGGATAAGAGGAAAAAGCCAATCAAGTTCCAAGAGGAAGAACACATATTCTTGAAAATCACTCCTACAACAGGTATTGGTAAAGCCTTTAGAGTCAAAAAGTTGAGTCCTCGTTTTCTTGGCCCTCTTCAAATCTTAAAACGAATAGGAATAGTTGCCTACCAAATAGCATTACCACCCCATTTGTCAAACCTTCACAATGTTTTCCATGTCTCCTGATTGAGAAAGTACAACTCTGACCCCAATCATCTTCTTGAGCCATAAAGTGTACAGTTAAGGGAAGACCTAACCTTCGACCTACCACCTATGAGAATCATAGATAGGAAGGTTAAGCAGCTGAGGAACAAGTCTATGCCCTTAGTAAAAGTGGCTTGGGGAAGAGAAGACTTAGAAGAGCACACGTGGGAACTCGAGGCAGAGATGCAAAGAGATTATCCCCACCTGTTTTTAGGTAACGAATTTTGAGGGCAAAATTCTTTTCAAGGAGGGGAGAAATATAACATCCCCATTTTCATCTAAGCTAATTAGCTCAGTGATCCTGGCTAATTAGGGAGGTTAGCGATTAATTGAGAACTGATCGACTAATCTAAATGAGGAAGAGCTTAGTAAATTGAGTCAAGTCAATAATTGAATCATAACATACTAAATGTTTTAGTTAAAACCTAATTATTCGAACCTCATTAATTCATAACTTAGAAATATAATTAAGCTAATCCAATCTTATTAAGTACAAGACAATTGTTCTACCCTGCCCATTTGAGATAGATTAATTCTTACACCCTAATGATACAATTCATAAGAGCATTTTAACTAATCAAATTTAATTAACAACTTAGGTAATTCTAATAGCTTTGAAGATTTAAAAATTTCTCTTAATTGATGCACCAAATCTTGGCCAAGGACAAGAGCAACATCCAACCATCCATTTGCCTTCTCATCATACACCATTGGATCAAGAGTCTATGTTAGTATTATCCCTTGAGTTAAGCTAAGAGATGTACTCTCTTCCATCAAGATTGTGACACTTGGAGTGATCCTATCCACCCAAGCCAATCCCAAGAGTGATCATGCTTTTAACCACTTAAGGAAACACAAAATGGTCTTTACCCAAGCACCAAGACTCAAGAGAAACACAACTCTCTCTTTTATCCCATGGTTCCTAACCTCCCTGCTTGCAAAAGAAGCAAAATCCAACCACCCTATTGCTTAGAGTAGGACGCTACTCTCTCTCCTCTCACACTCTCATTTTTGTAATTTTATTCTCTCACTAAGTCACAAAGCTCTCACCTCTCTCTAAACCCCTCTTTGTTCTTTCTAATCATCTTCTTGTTCTTCTTACTTTTCTACTCTAACTCATCTCATTTCCACCACCATTTTCACAAGCCCTTCAAGGACCACCCTTTTTGGTTCTTAAGGAAGCAAAAACAAACATTCACCTAGCCCCATTATCAAGCTCAAGGAGGAGGAGGCCATTTCCAACCATTTTCATTCTACAAGCTTTCAAGAGAATCCTTGTGGTAGCGACTCTAACCCCTTTCTCTTCCATGTTTTTCAAGCTGTATAACTCCTAAGCTCTTCATATCTAGGTGGTTTTAGATCTTGCACTAAAGGCCTCATGGCCATGTTTTCATTATATGAAGTTGTTTGGGATTTTTGCTCTTTTCTTGGAAAATGTCTTTGGTTGTGCATTTTGTTTTATATTGAACCCAACTTTTTAGAACTCAAAATATTGATTTTTACCAAGATCTCAAAGTTTAAAGGTGGCTTGGAGATGTAAAATGGTCACTTGTAGAAAAAACTTAATGTTTTTACAAGAAAACTCATTGAAAACAAAACCGTGGAAACTGGAAAATTCTGGCAGTTTGCATGGCATGACCAATAACTCTTTCAATATAACTCCAAATGGAACGAAACTAATTTTAAATAAAAATAGACTCATAGAGCTTTTTATACATATAAAATACATGAAAGTTGGCCTTAAAACGAGAGAGATATGAATTTTCAAAATATGCTGTCCCCGGAGGTGTTTCTATCCGGGCAGTATGTAATCAAATCTTAATAACTCAAGTTCTACAGAACATTTTTGAGTGGGACCAAGTTTGTTAGAAAGCTAAGACATAGAGGAACATCCCCGTAGATTTTTGGCAGATTCCTTGTGAGGAGCTACTAGTAAAGTTTAAAAGTCACTGTATCGGGAATAAACTTAAAAGCTCACCAGTCAGAATAAAATGTGCATATCTCAAATTACAAAATGAATTTTTAAGTGGGGTTTATTTTGTTTAAAAATAGACTCAGAGAAGTATGATCAGACCAAAATTCAAAACAAAAGAGTAAAAGATGAAATTATGGTGAATTTTTGAAGTTACTACCTCACTATAAAAGTAAAATTGGTTATGGTTAAGTTTCAAAGGTTAACGAGAAATAAGCTTTAGGACATTAAGACCCTTACATTAAGCATTGGAAAACCTCCATAATGCAAGTTAAAAGTTTCAAAAAGGATAATAGATGAAATTGGCCCTATGCCTAATAAAAGAGTTTACACGAGAGGTAATCTCAATTAAAAGCTTGCACCAAATTTACTAAGCTAAGCTCATAAAACTTTACTTGTGAATATACCTATGTTTATGTGCAAGCATGATGTTACGATGATGATGAATGATGATGATACGAATATGATATGTTGATGATATGATACTTAATGATATGTGATATTGGATTCTCTGTTTGGCAAAATTTTGGGAAGTTTTGGTCTAGTCATTATGCTGTCGAAATTCTGCAAAAATTGTGGACTTAGAAATATTTTCCATCATAAGTCTTAATAAGAAGAGGAAGTAAACTAAGGGTATGATCCTTCAAAAAGGAAGGTGACCAAAAGTAAGTTCCCCTCACCCACGACTCACATGAGACATGGCATGACCCAGCTAGTGTGAGCATAGGGGATTGGGCTTACATGAGGTATGGCATGACCCAACTAGTGTAAGTACCGAAAATTTATGGTGGCAATGGCCACGGTATGAGTTCATTACCACTTATGTTTAGTGGGTGAAAAGAAAAAGACTCAAGATAATGTCGAGTAAAGAAAAGAAAAGGGACTTCGGTCCAAACCCTTGAAGGGAAGAAGTTAAGAGAAGCTTATAGCACAGTCATGCATATTTTAGGTGATTATACTTGTGCCATGCATGTTATAATATAAATGATTAGAGGATATATTAAAATTGAATCCATTTCGAATATTCATGTTTTCGAAAACCTAAGAACTAAATCTTATGAATGCTTACTATTTTCATTAATAAAACCGAAGTGGCTGGGACGATGATGATGACACCTCCGTGTCGGGTTCGAGTCCTATTGAGAAATCCCATTTTTCACTCTAGTTATTTTCCGCATCGTCACCAGATTCTGATGGCGCATCCAGTGGAGTGGAGCATGGATCCCCCACATTGTGAGCGGATGTATGGCGTGGGATGCCAGACGATGTTGATTTGGACTTGTAGTTGCCGTAGCTCTACATCTTCATACATTTCCTTTTGTGACGAATGATGTCAAATTAAGTTCGTATTTAGTTTATGGGGTCATGGCACGTCCATGAGCCTCCTTCGATGTAATGTTGATATATATGTATGTATATATAATATGAATCCATATGGATGTAATGGTTAGCTATGTAATGCAATGTATTTGTGAGTTATTATTTATTTCCCTTTCTCCTGTTTTATGATATTGGGGTATGTATTTTATGTGACATGCTTTTTCTCTATCTATCTTCTCGCTTAAGGCTTTACTTTCCAAAACATTGTAAAGGGACGAAGTATTTCAAAAAAATAAATAAACAAATATCTTACTGTATTTTCTACGTAACTTAATTTCAAATGAGGTTTAGTTTTCCACAAGCATAAGTAACAACTAATAAAACACCGTAATACGACTTAAGCGTAGTGTAGGTTTATTAGGGTGTTACACTTTTCACCTTCTTCCTTGTTACGTTCTCTTCCTCTCAATCTTGTCTCTTCTCAGTTTCTCTTTCACTCTCTTCCCCACTAGCCACCATCCACGCCGCCTTCCCTTCACCACTGCGGGATTTCTTTCCTTCGCATTTTCTTTCTCTTTCTCTGATCCTTGCTCCTCAAACCAACTACCATTGCATGGTGAGTTATTCCTTCTCCTTATGCCTTATCTCTCATCTTTAAGAGATTAATGGACTTAGGTTGCTCATTTTTAGTGTTGGGCAAATTGGACAATTGATATGGAATTAAATTTGATTATAATGCTAATTTTGGGGAAGTAGTGAGTAGTTTAATAGTTAAAATTTTAATTCTTTTGATTTATGGATAGAGTTATTTGAATTCTTTAGTGACCAAAGGAGTTAACTAGAAAATATGGTAATGGCTTTTATTTAAATTGTACTTGTCTGGTTAGACAAAGAGGGTAGAGATTATATTCAAAACCAAATTTGTGTTTAGATTGAAAATAATTGCTTATGTATAATTTTGGATTCCCTAGGAGATCAACCCGCAAGTTCAGTAGCCCCTAGCACGTAGATTAGGCGTTTCCTAACATTTGGAAGTGGACAATGCCTTTATGGCATATGGTCTTCTTATACAATTAGTATTGGTTTGATTTTAATATATTGATAGCTTATTTTTTATATATCTAGTTAACTATGAATGTTTTGTTTAGTAGTATAATTATCATACGGTTTGAAATATCTATCTATTCTTGGACGTCTATTTTGGTTTTGAAGAAATTTTACTAGTATACAATTATTGAAGGTTCAGAAAGCATTTTTTTTTTTTTTAAAGATTACAAATTTTATAAACGGAAGGACAAGCTTGATATTTTGTTTGGATTACTAAACTAATTTGTTAAGTAAATTATATTTTGGATTTTTGAACTTTGTTGATTACTTTTGTTCTTCAAAAATTCAACTTGATATTTGTTACTTAGCTTTTATGAATATTTATTACTTTAGTTCCTATAT
Source organism: Pterocarpus santalinus (assembly GCA_031439595.1). Lineage (NCBI taxonomy): Eukaryota > Viridiplantae > Streptophyta > Magnoliopsida > Fabales > Fabaceae > Pterocarpus > Pterocarpus santalinus. The sequence continues at coordinate 27,743,429 of CM062529.1, forward strand.
ACTTTGTGGGGGCAGCTACCGGCCTCTGACACTAGCCTTGATGCATCTTGGATCGAACCCAGCTAGCAAGGGTGTTGCTAGTTGGGGGTGTGTGTGTGTGAGGCCTACGCACATCGCCGACTTAGTCAAATTTGAAAGGGCTATCCCTCAATTTGAAATATCTCTGAATTGGAAGCCTCCCACCTCGGTATTTACATTTGAGAAATATATATTTTTTTAAGTGTATGAGATAACGTTAATTCTATATATATTTGAGAAGTATATTTTCAAGTTATGAACAATGTTAATTCTTTATATACATGCATAAATTTTAATGATGATTCTTTACTTGTATATTATTCCAAATGATGATTTCTTACTTATATTTAGTTTGTGATACTAATTCTTATTTATAAATAGTTTGCTTTATTCCTAGAGCTTGCCCTCATATGTTATAGTTTCACTGCCCCTTACTAAGTCACTTCGACTCACCCCGCTCGTCTCCATGTTTCAATTTCAGGTTTTGTTACAGAATCAATTACTTTCACTCAATTGTGCCACACCTAGTTCATGGAGCCCAACCCTCATAGTGTGGGCCATTTTTGGATTTATGACCAGTTATGTTAGGTGCTCTAATTTTGAATTCTGTAACCCTTTCGAATTGCTCCATTAGTCTGTAAGCAGGATCTTGTTTCCGCTATTTGGGTTATTTAAGGATTATTTTGTTATATATAAAAATATGTATAGGTGGTTCCTATTGCTCTAGCTAGGCATTCTAAGAATGCCATGCTGTTTAGCTATCATAAAACTAGTTGATTTGACATGACATGATACTTGTACTATGGGAAATGCTCAGTTTTTAAAAGGAAACTTTGTCCTTTTTTTTTTGATTATTGGTTAGGTTTGCAAGAGGACAAGCCCCCTATGCACCGATCATAGCTCAGAGTTGGGCTATGACAAAGGTGGTATCAGAGCCTAGGTTTCCCTGTGATTAATGGAGCAAATGTCCTTTAGTAGGGTCATAATTGTGGAAATGGAAGCCAGCCCATTTTCACAAGGCATGGTATTACTAGAGGCCTGTAGGAATGTCACTAATATTCTGTGTCCATTAGTTATTTTGTTGTTTCCCTTACTTCATGCCCTTGGTTGAGGATGCATTGTAGGAGTTATCGCTCCTAGTTATTAGTAGATCTTAGCTTTAGAGTTGAACGTCTGGTATCAGCTGCTTTCTTCTATTGAGCAAGTCTCAACACCTGCTTCCTGTTACTAGTATGGTCGATTGTGTAAACATTTGCTATTATAGTGTTTTAAAATGTTAACTTGAGCTATGAATTGTTAAATTTTCTAGTAAATGTAAACTTATAAGTTAACTGCACATTTATTTATTGGTATTATTAGGATTTCTTGTGTGATTGTTAACTACTTGGAATTTGAGCTGATGACTCTACGTATATTGTGCATGAATCTTATTAGATTGAATACTAGAGTGACTAAACATTTGATGTGTGGCTATCGACCAAGTATAGGTAGTGACTAAGCTAATGTATTAAAGCAATCTAGTATGTGTTGAAGATTCTTTTACAATGTTTGTTAGGTGGAGTCAAGGGATTGCAAATTATAGACCTCCAAGGGTTCCATGCATTTCTTATTTGTACCTGTGTTTCCTGTGCTTTATGACTCTATTTCCTAACCATTACAAAGCATGAACTTTGTAACACCCTACTAATTTTATGTTATGCTTAAGTCATAGCATGAAACTAGTCAGGTCGTGTTACCGTGTTGATACTCTATTTACCTTTCCTATTTTAATTTCTCTTTAAATCGTCTCTATTGACGAAACGGCGTGCTGTTATATTAAAAGCGAAACGAACCGAACAAAATATCACCAAGATAAGTATAGTACAATAGTGTTACTGCATACATGTAAACATATATATATATATATATATATCAGAAGCCACTGTTTCAATTTATGTACAAAGTTTTAAAGTAGAACACATATGGGGACTGCTGTATCAAAAAGATCATAATGCCCTCATCTGCCAAAATACCCTATGGTTCTCAAAGGACATTTCGTAACCTACTGCTAACCCTATAGTCAAGTCCATGACCCAAAGCTACATGCTGTCCCAAAGAGGGTCATGCTATACAACATCTCCTACCACTAAGCTACTCCGTCAGGTAGCCGTTAGCCATGCCAGGCTCGGCCGGTGTATAGTCTGCGCTGGGTCCCGAGGAGGAAGAGGGCGACGAGCCGGTGGGGAGGGGTCACTCTCTGAACTCAACGGAATGTCGGGGACTGCTTGCGGTGGTGACTCAGGCGAGGAGTAGCGGGTCTTTGCGGAGTGCGGAGAGTCTTTGGATGTGGAGTGCGCCATGTGTAGAGGGATGGCAATATAAGGGTAGCGGTCGAAGATGGGATGGTGTAAAGGAACATCAAAGTTCCTGTTGCTGAAGAGGTAAAATCGGAAGTTGCATGAACCAGCTATGTACAAGGAGTCCAACTCTGGATCATGGTGGAGCTGTAACGCAGGAATCTCAATAAAAAGGGTAGCTGTGGAGTCCATCGCCTTAATGTCGAGAATGATGGAGACACCAAAGCAGGGTGAGAATTTCAAGAAAATTCTCGATGGGTTCGATTATACTTGTACTAACGTCACATACATTCTCAGTTGCCTCGGGTTTTATTTAATTATAAAATATGTGTTCAAGCTGAAAAGTCCATTTTCATGAGATTAAGAAAATGTCTGGTCCGAGGCAAGGTTCAGTTTTACTTTACTTGACATAAGAAACAAAATAGATTACTAATACGGATACATAGAATGGTAATCGAAATAAATAAATGCATAACAGTGAGCAATTATAACATACAATTGTGAACATCTTGATGAAACTATTTCATGTATTCATGCATTCATGTAATCATGTAGACTCGTTCTTGAACTTTCCTTCATAAACTTTTTCATTACTTTCTATCATTTTCCATCTCTTGGTCCCCTGGGAGTTCTTGGCCATTTTAGACTCCTGGGTAATAGTCTACTTATCAGGATCGAGCTCGTTCCTATATAGGAATGCCGGGTTTACTTTCCCCGACCTTTCCACCGATCTATTCCCATTAACTTTCTATCCGGGGCTGGCCCAAGTAGTATGAAACTTGCATAATAACACAATTCTTTTCATAACTTTCATGGCTTTCTTAAGAATGCATATGCATTAACATGTAATTCATAACTTGTACATGGGTTTTACCGAAATTTCGGCAGCGTAACGGAATGTGTCCGCTTCCCCATGAATAGTGCCAGCCAATCAATACACCAATTTATCACAAAGAACACAACTTCACATTTATATTCCAATATAGAACTCAAATCCATATCAAATTCATTAAGGCAGAAATCCTGCCTCAGTATATTCAACCAACCCGGTTTTTGTAATTCAAGCCATAACTTCATGTTAACTCATTTGGACCTCAAATTTGAGTATGTTAAACTGTTATGTGTCTATTTTCTAACCTCTTTGGTCCCATCTAATTTTGGTATCTACAACTCAAGATATCTAGATTTTATTTCGGCCTGCCCACTGACTAGCCAGAATCAGGCAACTAAAAGTAAAAATCCACTAAAAATCGAAAACTGACTCAATTCTTACGAAATTGGTCTCATGTTAAAACTAACAGAACAAAGTTTCATTTAGAAAAAGTCCCACTCAATTTCGCTTAGTGGGGCTAGAGTTACAAGCCCCGATTTCGGACCTTCCTACACTACCCTGTTCTAGCCCGGTGTGGACATAGGGCGAATTGCGCGGCGAACTGGGAGTAACTGGGACCTTATTAAATTCTGAAATTTTTATAACATATTCTCCTATGTGTAAGCTTTCTAACAAAGTTAGTTTCACTCATTTTCATGTAGTATAGGTCGAGTTCTACCCTAAAGAACCTAATCTGCCCAGAGCCAGAGTCAAAACCCTAGGTCGAGATTCAAAAATTCATATCTCCCTCAATTCTGATTCAAAATCCTTATATGATATGTCTATGGAAAGCCCTAGATGTCTAGTTTCATATAAAAATAGTTTCATCAGATTTGACCTATTGTAGGCGGCGCCGTACGCTCCGCCATACGGACTGCCGTGGACTCTCCACCAAGACAGCACCCTCATCCATTTACTTCTCTTAGTTTTCTTCTTCTAATTCTACTTCTAACTCAAAATCTTCTATTAATTCAAGCATAATTATTTAATCCACACATCAAAATAAAATTTAGACCACCATCAATACTTTAAGAATCTGAAAGTCAAGAAAAAAATTTTAGAACTCCTACCTCTTATCGTGAATAATTTGGATTTAGGCTTGTAGCTGCAACTTGGTAAAAGTTCAAGGTATGATGGAGTTGAGTGAGAGATGAAAAGAAAAGAGAGAGCTGAAATGAAGAAGAAATCACGTAGAAGGGGGTTTGAATCAGAGAAGGAGGGTGTGTTATATAGGCATGAGTGGGAGTTAACTTGGAAGGTTTTGATTGGCCTCTAAACATAAGGCCAAGTTTCAGCCAACCTTGCTCTCCACGTTGCCCTCTTTGTGTGGTAGAATCACTCTCCACGTCGCCTAAAGTGGGACTAACTTCCAGTATATTCTGGAAACGAAATCGGAACTCGTACGCTTTATAAAGTCGGAACTCGGGAATTATAAAATTTCTATCCCGGAACTCGAAAAGATATAGAAATGAGAGCTACTAATATTGGACTCGAGATCGGATCTCGTACATTTGTGAATCATAATGTTGGAATTCGGAATATAGCCAGTTCATTTGAGCCTTAGAGACGAAGTCGGAAATCGAACATTTTGCTCTTTGATCGCTAAGGTCGGAAGTCGTAAATTGTGCTGAAGTCGAAGACGAACTCGTAAGTTGGAAGCATCAGTCACTTCATTTCAGCTCCTGAAATCATAAATCGGAATTCATATTGATGATGTCAAAATTTATACACGCTTACACAAGGTCAGAAATCGTAAGCTACATGCATTAAGTCGGAAATCGTTGGCTGCATGCACAAGGTCGGAAATCGGAAGAAATCCCTTGTAAGCCTTGGAACGAAGTCGGAAGTCGAAGCTAATATTGAGATCCGAAACGGAATTATAAGACAAACTCGGAAATCGTAAATCCTTGTCTGTCCAGCCTTGAAGATGAATATGGAGGTTGGGAATACTATGAGCTCGGAAGTCGGAAGTCGTGGATGTTACAATACCACTCCCCTTAAAAAAATTTTGTCCTCAAAATTTAGTGCTGGAGAATAGTCCAGGATACTCTTTCCTCATGTTCGATTCCAGTTCCCAAGTATAGTACTCAGCACCTTCTTTTCCCCATGCTACTTTTACTAGCTATACAGATTTATTTCGGAGTTGTCTGCAGCTTCTGTCTACAATCCGTACTGGTTGAACATGGAAGGTCAGGTTCTCCTTCAACTTTATTGATTCGGGTTCAAGGGAGTGCGTAGGGTCAGGTTGATACTTTCTGAGTTGGGAGACATGAAAAACATCATGGAGGTTTGATAGATGTGGAGGCAAAGCGACTCAGTACGCCACTGACCCGATTCGCTTTAGGATTTGGAAGGGACCAATAAAACGAGGATTTAGCTTCTTGACTTTGATTGCTCTACCTATCCCCGTGGTAGGAGTAACCTTCAGAAATACATGGTCTCCTTCTTGAAATTCCAGAGGTTTCCTCCTGGTATCCGCGTAACTCTTTTGGCGACTCTGAGCGACAAGCATCTTGTTCCGTATTTTCTTGATCTGTTCGGTGGTCTGCTCGACTAAATCGGGCCCCAATAGAGCTGATTCTCCTGTCTCATACCAGCACAGGGGAGACTGGCACTTCCGTCCATACAATGCTTCGTAAGGAGCCATGCCAATGCTAGCGTGATAGCTATTGTTGTATGCGAACTTGGCCAATGGCAAATATCGATCCCAATTTCCGCGTTGCTCCAGTATATAAGCTCGTAACATATCCTCTAAGGTTTGAATTGTCCTTTCTGTTTGGCCGTCCGTTTGCGGGTGGTATGCAGTGCTTAGGCATAACTTAGCACCGAATGCCTTTTGTAAGGCTCCCCAAAACCTTGAAGTAAACCTTGGGTCTCGATCGGAGATAATGGCTGCAGGGGTCCCATGCAGCCTTATAATCTCTTGAATATATAGTTGTGCCAATTTTTCCAACGGATAATTCGCTCGGATGGGTAGAAAATGGGCAGACTTGGTCAATCTATCCATGATGACCCATATGGCATCGTATCCTGTTGGTGTTCTTGGCAATCCCATCACAAAATCCATGGAAATACTTTCCCACTTCCACTCAGGGACTTTCAAGGGTTGTAGCATCCCAGAAGGCTTCTGATGTTCCGCTTTCACCTTTTGACAAATCAAGCATTTGCCAACAAAGTTTGCTACATCTGACTTCATGCCTGGCCACCAAAACATCTTTTTAAGGTCTTGATACATCTTAGTTATGCCAGGATGTACGGCAAACTCGCCTCTATGCGCTTCTTCTAAGATCCTCTTTCGGAGATCGTCCCTTTCAGGGACACATACTCTGTCGTGGCACCACCAGATGCCCTCTTTATCTTGGGCAAAACCTGCTAGTTTCCCTGATCGCACGAGACTAAGCGTATGTTGAAAGTTAGCATCTTGCTGCTGTGCTTGCCGAATCTGGTCCTTGAAGATACTGGTTATCTGAATTTGGTGTAGCTGAAAAGTCTTGGGAGTTATAAGAATTCCCAATTTAAGATTTCGGAAACTTTCAATAAGTTCCGTCTCTTTAATCATCATCCACGCGATAGTCAATGATTTTCTGCTTAACGCATCTGCCACGATGTTCGCCTTACCTGGGTGGTATTTCAATTTAAATTTGTAGTCTTTAAGGAGTTCCATCCATCTCCGCTGCCTCATATTCAATTCCTTCTGATCAAAAAGGTACTTCAAACTCTTATGATCAGAAAAGACCCGAACTTTACTCCATATAGGTGATGTCTCCATATTTTCAAAGCAAACACTACTGCTGCTAATTCAAGGTCATGAGTCGGGTAATTCCTTTCGTGTGGCTTCAATTGCCTGGAGGCATACGCGACCACCTTTCCTGTTTGCATCAACACGCACCCTAACCCTTGTTGGGAAGCATCGCAATAGACTTCAAATGGTCCATGAGGGTCTGGTAAAGCTAGCACTGGTGTCGTGGTCAACCTTCTCTTCAAATCCTGAAAACTCTGTTCGCACTCCGGCGTCCACTCGAAAGGGACATTCTTTCTGGTTAGCTTGGTCAAAGGCAAGGCTATTCGAGAAAAATCCTTAACGAATCGCCTATAATATCCAGCTAAGCCCAGAAAACTTCTGACTTCGTGAGACCGTAGTTGGCCTCCCGCCTCGTAATCGCTTCTACTTTGCTGGGGTCGACAGAGATTCCTCCAGATGACACTACGTGGTCGAGAAATTTTACCTCCTTCATCCAAAATTCACATTTGGATAACTTGGCATAGAGCTTCTTTCCTCTTAAAATTTGCAGAACTAGCCGTAAGTGTTCCACATGTTCTTGTTCCGTCTTTGAGTAGACAAGTATATCATCGATGAAGACCACTACAAATTTGTCCAGATATGGGCGGAATATTCAATTCATGTAATCCATGAATACCGCTGGCACATTCGTCAGCCCAAACGACATAACGGTGTATTCATAGTGCCCGTAACAAGTTCGAAAAGCTGTCTTAGGGATATCTTGTTCCCGAACTCGAATTTGGTGATATCCAGAACGCAAGTCGATCTTTGAGAATACCGTTGCACCTTGTAGTTGATCCATGAGATCATCAATCCTTGGCAGCGGATACTTGTTCTTAATCGTCACTTTGTTCAACTGCCTATAATCCACGCATAAGCGCATGCTTCCATCCTTCTTCTTGGCCAATAAGACCGGAGCTCCCCAAGGCGACGCGCTTGGACGTATGAATCTCTTTTCTAAAAGCTCTTCGATCTGTCTTTTTAGTTCCGTCAGCTCCATAGGTAACATTCGATACGGAGCTATGGATATTGGTCCCGCACCTGGAACCAACTCGATGGTAAACTCAATCTCTCTCCCCGGAGGGAATTCAGGAATATCCTCCGGGAAAACATCCGGATATTCCCTGACAATCGGAATCTTCTCTAGTTCCTGTTCAGCTTCTACCGCATTAGCTGACAAGAGTATATACCCTTGATCCTTTGGCCTGAAAGAGTTCTGATAAAAGAGTATTGCGGTTTGGGATTCAGAAAGTAAGACAGAGGGAAGTACCACCGTTTTATCAGAGCAATTGAGTACAACATGATTGGCGGAAAGCCAATCCATGCCCAGAATTATGTCGAGACCAGATAAAGGGAGGCAAATCAAATTAGCGGCAAAGGTCCTGCCCTCAATTCGAAGAGGAACATTGATGCACATTTGACTAGTTCTAACAGGCCCATTGGTAGGAGTAGAAACCAATAGATCATAAGGTAATTCAGAAATTGGCAATTGCAAAGCAGCTATACAATTATGAGAAATAAATGAATGTGAGGCACCCGAATCATAGAGTACAGTTAGAGTCTCACCATTCACATCACAAGTGCCTTGGATCAATCCTTCTAAATTATCGGCTTCTTCCGCATTCATAGTAAAGACCCGTCCTTGTCGTTGGGGTCGAGGCGGCTGTGATGAGTTCCTGGTCGGACACTCGTAAATTTTGTGGCCTGGCTTGCCACATCCATAGCAGACATTCTAGCCTACCAAGCACGGCTGATCACCATGATTCTTGCCGCATTTTGTGCAAGTTGAATTTGGAAAAGGCCTTTGGGGCTGCTTGCCTTTGTTGCCTCCTGGCGGAAATCTCCGCCGTTGTTGTACATTGGGCTTGAATCTTAGGCCTTGCGGGGCTAACCCCCTCTTGAAATTCCCACCAAATGCCCTGGCTGCCGCTAATTTCGAGTGGCAATCCTCCACAAGTCGGCATTTGTTCACTAATGTAGGGAAATCCCTGATCTCCATTGGGCTGATTGCGGTGAGAATGTCCTCTCGTAACCCACCTTCAAATTTAATGCACTTCCAGGCTTCATCTGGGTTCCTCTGGTAAATTGTGGAGAATTTGCATAGCTCCTCAAATCGGGCAATATATTCGGATACTGTCCGATTTCCTTGGCGCAGCTGCATGAACTCGAGTTCCTTGGCATTTCGAACTGAAGCGGGGAAGTACTTCTGGTAAAATACATCCTTGAACATTGTCCAGGTGACTACTGTCTGAGATTCCTCAAATAATCTTCGTACGCCGTTCCACCAGAACTCGGCGTCTGCTTCAAGCGTGTAAGTGGCAAAATTCACTTTCTGATGATCCGAGCAATCCAGGACGGAGAAAATCTTCTCCATGGCTTTGATCCACTCGTCAGCTTTTTCCGGGTCATATGCCCCTCGGAAACTTGGCGGATTTGCCTTCCTAAACTCTGCAAACCTGAGGTAGTCCAGGTTAGCCTCTGGGCCTTGTAGGTTCCTTTCACAGCCTACTGCAGGCTGCCTGCCTAGCTGCTCCATCATCTGGTGAGCTACCGCGGCTTGTTCCCGCATTGCGTGAGCCATTTCCCGCATTGTGGCCATCACGTCAGTCGGGTCCTCTGGAGTAGGTTCTACACGTGGTCTTCCTCGCCTTCCGGAAGCCATTAAGTTCTGAACACACAAAACAAAAGTTATTGAGTTGATCAGGCTCAATACTAAGTTTAATGTGCTAGTAAATAACAGCCCACACGGTCAGGCACTTCATACACATGCACAACTATATCTCAACCATACAGGTAAGATCTGGTGCACATTATCAACTAAAAATACAGAATATGCGCAAAGCATAGTCAGTCCAATCCTCAGGCCTTAGCTAGGACAAACTGCTCTGATACCAAAAATGTAACATCCTACTAATTTTATGTTATGCTTAAGTCATAGCATGAAACTAGTCAGGTCGTGTTACCGTGTTGATACTCTATTTACCTTTCCTGTTTTAATTTCTCTTTAAATCGTCTCTATTGACGAAACGGCGTGCTGTTATATTAAAAGCGAAACGAAGCAAACAAAATATCACCAAGATAAGTATAGTACAATAGTGTTACTGCTTACGTGTAAACATATATATATCAGAAGCCACTGTTTCAGTTTATGTACAAAGTTTTAAAGTAGAACACATACGGGGTTGGTGTATCAGAAAGATCATAATGCCCTCATCTGCCAAAATACCCTATGGTCCTCAAAGGACATTTCGTAACCTACTGCTAACCCTACAGTCAAGTCCATGACCCAAAGCTACATACTGTTCAAAAGAGGGTCATGTTGTACAACATCTCCTACCACTAAGCTACTCCGTCAGGTAGCCGTTAGCCATGCCAGGCTCAGCCGGTGTATAGTCTGCGCTGGGTCCCAAGGAGGAAGAGGGCGACGAGCCGGTGGCCTCGGAGGGGTCACTCTCTGAACTCAACGGGATGTCGGGGACTGCCTGCGGTGGTGACTCAGGGGCAGGGTCAGCGGGTGCTACGAGTGCAGGAGGTGCAGGATGTGGGTGCGCCATGTGTAGTGGGATGGCAATATAAGGGGTAGCAGGGTCGAAGATGGGATGGTGTAAAGGAACATCAAAGTTCCTGTTGCTGAAGAGGTAAAATCGGAAGTTGCATGAACCAGCTATGTACAAGGAGTCCAACTCTGGATCATGGTGGAGCTGTAACGCAGGAATCTCAATAAAAAGGGTAGCTGTGGAGTCCATCGCCAGTGTCTGAGAATGATGCGGGAGACACAAAACGGGGTGAGAATTTCAAGAAAATTCTCAGTAGGGTTTGGTTATACTTGTACTAACGTCACATACATTCTCAGTTGCCTCGGTTTTTATTTAATTATAAAATATGTGTTCAAGCTGAAAAGTCCATTTTCATGAGTTTAAGAAAATGTCTGGTCCGAGGCAAGGTTCAGTTTTACTTTACTTGACATAAGAAACAAAATAGATTACTAATACGGATACATAGAATGGTAATCGAAATAAATAAATGCATAGCAGTGAGCAATTATAACATACAATTGTAAACATCTTGATGTGACTATTTCATGTATTCATGCATTCATGTAATCATGTAGACTCGTTCTTGAACTTTCCTTCATAAACTTTTTCATTACTTTCTATCATTTTCCATCTCTTGGTCCCCTGAGAGTTCTTGGCCATTTTAGACTCCTGGGTAATAGTCTGCTTATCAGGATCGAGCTCGTTCCTATATAGGAATGCCGGGTTTACTTTCCCCGACCTTCCCACCGATCTATTCCCATTAACTTTCTATCCGGGGCTGGCCCAAGTAGTATGGAACTTGCATAATAACACAATTCTTTTCATAACTTTCATGGCTTTCTTAAGAATGCATATGCACTAACATGTAATTCATAACTTGTACATGGGTTCTACCGAAATTTCGGCAGCGTAACGGAACGTGTCAGCTTCCCCATGAATAGTGCCAGCCAATCAATACACCAATTTATCACAAAGAACACAACTTCACATTTATATTCCAATATAGAACTCAAATCCATATCAAATTCATTAAGGCAGAAATCCTGCCTCAGTATATTCAACCAACCCGGTTTTTGTAATTCAAGCCATAACTTCATTTTAACTCATTTGGACCTCAAATTTGAGTATGTTAAAGTGTTATGTGTCTATTTTCTAACCTCTTTAGTCCTATCTAATTTTGGTATCTACAACTCAAGATATCTAGATTTTATTTCGGCCTGCCCACTGACTAGCCAGAATCAGGCAACTAAAAGTAAAAATCCACTAAAAATCGAAAACTGACTCAATTCATACGAAATTGGTCTCATGTTAAAGCTAACAAAACAAAGTTTCATTTAGAAAAGGTCCCACTCAATTTGGCTTAGTGGGGCTCGAGTTACAAGCCCCGATTTCGGACCTTCCTACACTGCCCTATTCTAGCCCGGTGTGGACATAAGGCGAATTTCGTGGAGAACTGGGAGTAACTGGGACCTTATTAAATTCTGAAATTTTTATGAGATATTCTCCTATGTGTAAGCTTTCTAACAAAGTTGGTTTCACTCATTTTCATGTAGTATAGGTCGAGTTCTACCGTAAAGAACCTAATCTGCCCAGAGCCAGAGTCAAAACCCTAGGTCGAGATTCAAAAATTCATATCTCCCTCAATTCTGATCTAAAATCCTTATATGATCTGTCTATGGAAAGCCCTAGATTTAGTTTCATCTAAAAATAGTTTCATCAGATTTGACCGATTGTAGGCGGCGCCGTACGCTCCGCCATACGGACTGCCGTGGACTCTCCACCAAGACAGCACCCTCATCCATTTACTTCTCTTAGTTTTCTTCTTCTAATTCTACTTCTAACTCAAAATCTTCTATTAATTCAAGCATAATTATTTAATCCACACATCAAAATAAAATTTAGACCGCCATCAATACTTCAAGAATCTGAAAGTCAAGAAAAAAAATTTAGAAGTCCTACCTCTTATCGTGAATAATTTTGATTTAAGCTTGTAGCTACAACTTGGTAGAAGTTCAAGATATGATGGAGTTGGGTGAGAGATGAAAAGAAAAGAGAGAGCTGAAGTGAAGAAGAAATTACGTAGAAGGGGGTCTGAATCAGAGGAGGAGGGTGTGTTATATAGGCATGAGTGGGAGTTAACTTGGAAGGTTTTGATTGGCCTCTAAACATAAGGCCAAGTTTCAGCCAACCTTGCTCTCCACGTTGCCCTCTTTGTGTGGTAGAATCACTCTCCACGTCGCTTAAAGTGGGACTAGTTTCCAGTATATTCTGGAAACGAAATCGGAACTCGTACGCTTTATAAAGTCGGAACTCGTGAACCTCCTGTATATGAAGTCGGAACTCAGAAAACATCCAGTTTAGTCGAAACTTGAAAGCAGAGCCTGGTGTGAAGCCAAGCACTTAATGTTGGAACTCAGAAATTATAAAATTTCTATCCCGGAACTCGAAAAGATATAGAAATGAGAGCTACTAATATTGGACTCGAGATCGGATCTCGTACATTTGTGAATCATAATGTCAGAATTCGGAATATAGCCAGTTCATTTGAGCCTTAGAGACGAAGTCGGAAATAGAACATTTTGATCTTTGATTGCTAAGGTCGGAAGTCGTAAATTGTGCTGAAGTCGAAGAAGACGAACTCGTAAGTTGGAAGCATCAGTCACTTCATTTTCGCTCCTGAAATTGGAAATCGGAAGAAATCCATTGTAAGCCTTGGAACGAAGTCGAAAGTCGAAGCTAATATTGAGATCGGAAGCGGAATTATAAGACAAACTCGGAAATCGTAAATCCTTGTCTGTCCAGCCTTGAAGATGGATATGGAGGTTAGGAATACTATGAGCTCGGAAGTCGGAAGTCGTGGATGTTACACTTAAGAATCACCATTATTTACATAATAACTAGTTGTGGACTGCTAGCTATCAACGCAACTTCCCTAATCAGCACCAGTGTAACCCTTGATGCTGAAAGAGGAATTAGAAGAAAAAAAGCAAGCTTTGTCCAAGTTTACCTTTAAGATACTTCAACGGGTGGTGGAATGCCTAGAGATGTGGAGTTCAAGGAGCTGCCATAAACTAGCGTAACTGGTTCATTGCAAAGCATACGTCAGGCCTCAATATGGTCAAGTACATTAATCTTCGACAATCCTCCTATCCAAAGTAGCATATGGAATGCATTCACCATATGAAGTTGATAGTTGCAATTTGGGCTAAATAAGAAGCAGTTTTGGTTTTCAATCAATGAAGTCGGTGTGTTTGTGTTGAGACCACAGAATATTAGCAGGGGATTTTGCAATCTCAAGGCCTAAATCTTGAGATCACCTAGCATTTTGAGCTTGAATAAGCCTTCCAAAGTTTACTAGACCTAGCGTAATCAAAAATCAAAAGCACTAGCCACTGTAATATCGTTCACTTAGACTAATAATGCCACCAATGTGTCTCCCTCCCTCTTTGTGAGGAAAGAATAGTCACTTTTAGATTGCACGAAACCTTGGAAAATTAAGTTAGTGGAGAACTTTGTGAACCATTTTTTGGAATTGTCAAAGTTCATAAATGGACTTATTGAGCTAACAAACTAATTGCTCCCCCTCACTATGATGTCCTAGAGGTTTTTCAATGTATAGCTCCTAAAAAAGATCCCTAATAAGGAAGGCGCTATTAATGTCAGTTTGAAGGAATTTCCAACCCTTGGTAGTTGATTATGATAACAACACTCTTACTATTGTGAGTTTAGCCACTATAGAGAATGTATCTGGAAAATCGATCCTCGATTGTTGAGTGCACCTTTTGCAACAAACAAACCAATTGAAAGGTGGCCAATTAGTCAACAGCATTAAGAATAATTATAAACACTTAGTAATTAAGACAAAATCATAAATTTAATCCATGAGTAATATCACCACATAGTAGGATCCATCAATGCCCCAGAATAGAGTTTAATTCATGCTGGAATCATAAACAAAACAAAGAAAAGAAGAAGAAATGGGAAAACCACCATAGAAAACCAAAGTTGGAAATTAGGATCCAAGATGAAGATGGATCTCTCCTTCGTGGCATTAGGCCCTAGTACCCTTGAATCATAGTGTAACACCCTCCCAAATATAATACTATGCTTAAGTTATAACATCATATTAGGAGTTGCTGCAACAAATTAAACAGACCTTGGCTCATTATTTGCGTTATATCTCGTGAAAATAGTACAATATTCTTTTACAATCCACTCATATTGGAATTACTAAATATCCTTGCAAATACTCATCAATTTATGTGTGTATGTGTGTGTGTGTGTGTGTATATATATATATATGTATAAAATATCTTCAGCAACTAGTTCAGTCTCGGTCACATTCCTCTGGGTTCATCCTTTTTGAGGTCTTCTAGGCTATTCATGGAAACACACACACATAGAAATAAGAACTTTATATTCTCATAGGATTCTTAGACTATCTAACAATCCATGTCATCGTCGTCATTCTAGCTGCTTCGGTTTATTAGAAAAAGGCGATCTCATACATAGTGGTGAGGTTCATTTATTAAGTTCAAAAACTATATCCTTTTGAAGCAGATTGATTTTAATTCATATACTCGGTTATAATATGGAAACAATTACATAATTGCTAGGTATGCATTTTTCCCTAACAAATCAGCTAACAAACATAAGTAAATATGCTGCATGCTCATGACTTGGTACTTTCTCATTTTACTTTCTTACTTTGCATATACCTTTAATCTTTACTACCCTTGGCTAGTCTGATCAGGGAGTAAGCTCAACTCATGGCCCTTGTTACACAGGACTAACCTACAAAGGGATCCACATACCTCTAGATTTGGAGGGATCTTATTTTGGCCAACTACCTCCAAAGTACAGAGATCTCATAACTACCTCCATGAGAAGGGATCCTATCTTATTTATCCACATACTGTTTGAATTCATATTCACATGTGCATATCATATGCTTGAAGAATTCATAATCAAGATGCATAATTCATATATTTCTACCAAAAATTTGGCAGTATAACAACTGAAAACAGGACACTCCCCAATACAAAAACAACATAATTTCATCTAGCAAGTCATATACAATAGAATCATTATATTTACATATCAATATCACATTAATATGATAAAGAATTGCATCAATAATTCAGCCATTGGCTTCTTGTGTCTTATGAGGCTTAAATAATCATTTAAGTTGCCAAGATGTCTTAATTGTCTTAAATCTATCCTATTTTTATTAATTGCACTAAAATTTCATTTTTACTCATATTAATCTGAAAATTTAGTATGTTATAGCCTTATTAATCTTCTTTTAAATCTCTTTGGTCCATTAAGTTTTGAGATGTATAATTTGAGTTATTAAAGTTTTATTTAAGGCTTCCTTATTTCAGGACAAACTCAAGCACCAAATTTTAGAAAATCACTAAAATTCCATATGTTATCATTTTTATTTGAATTTTATCAAATTGTAGCTGATTGGATTATTTTTCAAATGTAACAAGTTTTATCCGAATTGGGTATGTGGAGCTCAAGTTATGAGCTCTTTAAGTAGATTACCCTATTTCAATCTGAGCAAAGCATAGGGTAACTTTGAGAAATAACTTGGAGCAACATACTTAAGATCTAAACTTGAAATTTCTATGGCATGGTTATCTATGTGTTATCTTCCTAACAAAATTGGCTGCACTTAATTTAACATCGTATAAGGCGAGTTATGTCCTTCACAACACATACGAGTTAGGACAGTGAGTGGATTTCAATACCTTATTTACAAAATCATAACTCTCTCATTTTATATCCAATGAACATTTAATTTATATAGCTTGAAAGCTCTTGAAGTCTAGTTTTAAAATTAGTTTCAAAATTGAGACTAATAGGATGAGAAACACCATTTGCTATACGGATGGCTCCTTTAGGATTTTCTCTCAGCTTTTCTGTTTGTAGTTTCTTTTGGTCTGATCAAATCATCAAACTAAACCAATGATTCCTATCTTAAATAACTGAAAATAAGTCATATTAATGTCAAATACCATCAAACAAAGGATGACATGAGAAATTCTAGCAGCTATATAAACCATAGAAATCAAGTAATCTAAGAAATCCTGCCTAAAAACACCACTTGTGACTTGTAACTTAGAGTTTCTTGGTGATTTCTCTTCCATAAAGTTCCAAGATGAGGATAGCTTTTCTTGTTCTCCTTCTGGGCTAAAGCTATATGATTCAAGGATAGAAAATTTATGAAGTTATCTTGAATCTTTCTTAAGGAACACAAAGAAAGAGCGGATACTTTGAGAAGGAGAAGGCAAGATTTTACTTGGAAGCTTGGATGGAGATGGAAAGAATGGAGGAAGAAGTGAAGATAAAGAAAGAAATGGAGAATGCATAGCTAAATAGGCTAGCTAAAATTCTGCTAGGACAAGGGGAAAGATTTAGTAACTTGTATACTAAGTTAGAAGAATAGGAAAAGAGTGTGATTGGTAGACTTAGGTGGAAATTTAAATTTTATTGAATTTACAAATGGATGGCCATGATTTAGCCAACAAAGAAGGGTTAGGTGGCTAATTTCTAGCCACATGATTTAGGGTTTTAAACTAGTACTCATGTCATCCTACAGTATAAATTCTACCAATTCAGTTCTTGTGTTATAAAACACCGTAGTTCAACTGATTTCTCTTAAACTACCAAAAGATTGCTATTTGCCTACATAAAATCTTTCTACAAAGAAACTCAAATTCATCTAACTCTAATGGATGATTTCAATATTTATTACTCATATATCTATAATGCATCGAAGCAAATTAATTAATAGCATTAGTTGAATGCACTGTGTTTCGGGATGTTACCCATAGCTTTAACTTTCTAGGGTTACGGCTTTGTATCTCTCAATGTTTAACTATGTCGAAAGTGTCAAAAGATCCTTTAGTCCCTTTTTGTTAAAATTCAGCCCGAGCCCACTTCCAAGCTTAATTCAAGCCCCAGATCCTCCGAATTGGTCTCGAGTTTAGTGAAAGTTGTAGATCTTCAAGTTAGCTTTCTAATGTCTTTAAAACCACCTCATTTGGACCTTTGTAGCATGAGACATTGGTAAAATAGTGATGAAAGGTCAGACTTGATAGCATCAGAAGCAGGATTGAAGCTTCATTCTTGTTTCACCATTTCCCCCCAAAAGACTAGAGAACTAAAAAAAGTGTCCAACAACAAAGTTAGAGATTTCTTTCTCTTCTTTCCAAAGAATCTTGAATCATCAAATCTGATTTCTAAAAGTCTAGATATTGAATTTCCAATACCAAAGGGTCCTGAGTTCATACAAGATAGGCTTTCTTATGGCTCCAAATTCTAAATTGAGTGCTTGTACCTAATGACAATTAGAGAAAAACATAAATAACTATCTAAAAATATGATAAAATGATAATCAAACTAGAAAAGAATTTGAATCAAAATGGCCAGCTATAAATGACTAAAACACTAAATAAATTCAAGTAACTATAGTTTGAATCTAAATAAAATAAAACAAAAACAAACTCACTACAGGGAGTTATCATAAAGGAACTAGATCCCAAGGATGATTATCCTCCATAGCCTTTTTTCATTCAGGTAAGTTAACTACTTAATGATAAAATGCTAGTTCAGGAAGAGAATCTACTTGCATCACATACTGTTGATAAGGTGTAGTTAAATTGGCATAACAAAATTGTTGTGAAATTGGGCACTAGCAATGCACATCATAGCATTCATAATTTTGCATATAAGTAGGTGGCCGACTAGCCCTATAAGTTCTTCCAAGAGGTGCTTCTATAAGTAAAGGAGTAACTGCAAGTGAGGCACTATTTAAGGGCTCAATCGGTGGACAGATATGAGGAGTATCATGTTGAGTGTAACACCCTAATAGTTTCATTCTATGCTTAAGTCATATTATGGAACCATTAGTTGTTACTTTTGCTCGCGGAACTAACATTACCTTTTAGAAATTACTTTTAACGAAAATAGGGGTAAATTTTTTTTGAAAGCCAAGAGCCATGAGCGCATCGTGAACGTGCAAAACAAACGTCGCTATATCATTCATACATCACATTTAACATAAATACAAGCAATGAGAATAACCACAATCTAGATAAAGATAACATTCATTCCATAGCCATTCCATAGTTAATATAATAGTAGTGATAGCAAAAGTCATACACAAAGATAATAATGGGTTCGATACCTACTGTCAGCCCTACAAAAGAAGCGTACCAAATACATAATAAAGAGAATACATCAAAAAACCCTACCACCTAGCATGCCATACACAAAATGATAACCCTATAACTACAACCAAAAGGGGCTATCTTTGTGCTCGGCTCCGTATGCAATCGTCACATCAAGCATCAGGCGGGAGGAAACCGCTCTCATATCCACCGGAAGAAACATTACCACGTCCCCCACCTCGAGCATGGCCACGCCCACAAGGCATGGCATGGGTGCGAATGAACCCACGACCGCGAATCAGGGGTGGTGTGTGATGAGGGGCTGCAGAAGAAGAAGATGAATCAGATGACAAACAGATCACAGACAGGTAGGAAGGCTTAGACGGGTCCGTCTCCACGTGATAGCTCGGATAAAATGGCTCCGAAGGATCGGAATCCAACGAAATTGCCGGTGTCAGACGAGTGTCCGAATCGGAATCTCCATCAGTGGGGTACCTCGGAGGGTGGAAAGGCGGGCGAATGTCATCCATAGTGATGTCCTCGAATGGCTCATGAGGGCGAAAAAACGGACTCATCACAAGTGCATGGAACTGGCGGCTATGGAACATGTAGACCCGCATCGTTGCCTGAGCAGTCAGCATAGATGCACTCAGCACCGAGTCGAAGTGCCAATGTATCACTGGAAACTCAATGAAAATCACCACCATGCTCGACGCCGGCATCCTCTGAAGACGACATGGAAACATAGGAGTGTGAAATACTAGATTTCTCAGTAGGATCGCGACTAGATAAACACAGTGTCATCGTCATCGTCCCAGCCACTTCGGGTTTAATTATAAAAATAATGGGTAGATATAAGTTCAATTCTAATGGTTTTGAAAACTTAAACTCCGAAGCGGGTTGCTTTTAAACTTACATGATAACTACATCATCATGACTAACATACATACTGAAGCAGAGAATAAACATTCAGAATCCAAATGGACAATATAATTACATGCAAAGACATGCATCATCATGGACTTAACCAGGGTTATACTTAGACTTTACTTTCGTTTTTAGCATGTGCTTAACATTCTTTTACTTTTCTTTGAAATAGAATGCTTTTGGACATGAGCTCTTTCCGTGATCGTTGTCACGCAATACTAACCAAATTAGACTAAGCCAACATTGGTTACCTCTAAGTTGGAAGGTCCTCCATGTCACCCTTGCCTCCCTCATAGAGGCTCCTTGTGGATCACCGTCTTTTACTTCCCAGAAGTGATTAAGGGGTCATATCTCATGGTTTCTTTTCTTATCATTATACTTTACATGCATAATACTTCTTGACTAGACACATGCAATGATATGACTAAGTCCATAATTTCGACGAAAATTCGGCAGCATAACGGCTAAACCGGAGCTTCCCCAAAATGCCAATCATCAACTTTTAACCAACAGTTCATCATATCTATATCATATCATCATACTCATCATTCAATCATAAGACAAAGCTCAATCAAACTCATCATTCATCATGCCGCATAGCATCATACATTCATACCCTAAAGGGGTTCATAGTTGTGTTATTCTTTGTGAAGAACATTATGAATCATCACATGCTTTCTCATGGTTACCCATGAGAGAATCACGTAGTTAAAATGTGTGTACATGGTCTTTTAATTACTTAATTCTCGTATGAAATTATTCTTTACTTGAATTCATGTCTTACGGAACATTTGTTCAAATTAATTAAGTTAAGTGATTGTTTCCTTTCCTTGAGATAGTGCACTTAGTGATTCCTAGGTTCATGGTATGCTCAGAGGCCCTAATTTAAGTACTTCTGTTCCCAAGGAGTTCGAGATCCCTCTAATCCTTGGGTCATGACAACGCATAACCACATCATGAACCCAACAACACCATGTTCACTAAACGCCAAGGGTGATTTTTAACTTAACCAAGTTACAAAGCTTCAAGCTTTTATCTTGAAGATTAGATCTTTATGAAATAATGATACAAGTTACTAGCTTTTCCACTAAAAATTCTTGTTCTTATAAAAGTTGACTCATTTAATTATTCTAAGACTATCAAGGTCTCAACTTTATGATTTAAAGTTGTCTTCACACTAAAAAATTTCCTACTTTATCAACTAGTGACATGAAACATTAGCTTTAAGGTTAAAAAGTCTTAATCTTTATAAAAGCTAACACCTTTAAGCATTGTTTTGGCTCAAGATTTAAACTTTATGAATTAAATGTTACAAACAACACTTTTATGACTTAAAGGTTTCACTCTTAATTAAAGTTTGAAACTTTATGAAAGTTCTTTTCTTTAAGGTGTGATTTCTAAGACATTAGTGACAAAATATCATTCCTCTAACTTAAAAAGGCTTATTATACCAAAAAGCTTAGACTTTCACATGTATTCTTGTCTTCAAAACAAAACAAAAGAAGACTTTATGATGGCACTAAAACTTCCGCCACTTTTTGTGTGTCAAGAAGCAAACTTTTTAAAGTTCTAAGCTTTTAGAATGTTCAAAGTCTTATCAAATCATGGAAACATAAAAAGATGAAGCTTTTCTAATCATCAACTCATCATAAGAAAAGGAACAACTTTAAGCAAGATACCATTAAGAACATTCAAGAACATATTTTGCCAAAAGTAGAAACTTAAGAACACTTGAAGAACATCAAGAGCACATTTTTCTAAAAGTAGAAACTTAAGAACACTTGAAGAGCATCAAGAACACATTTTACTAAAAGTAGAAACTTAAGAACACTTTGAAGAACATCAAGAACATATTTTTCTAAAAGTAGAAACTTAAGAACACTTGAAGAACATCAAGAACATATTTTACTAAAAGTAAAGACTTAAGAACACTTTGAAGAACATCAAGAATATATTTTGCCAAAAAGGGAAACTTTTGCTCTTGAAGAGCATGAAGGATTTTCTCAAGTTTCCACTTAGAGATCTTGGTCATGAAAGAACCAAGCCCCAAGCTTTCTTGAGCAAACAAAATGGAAAAGATGAAGATCACTACCTTTCTTGGAGATGGCGCAAAAACAAGAGAAGTGGAAGAAGAAGATGATGACTCCTCTTGATGATGATGGTGGCGGTTTTGAATGAGCAAATAGAGAACTCTTGAGTTCTCTTGAAAATGAGTCTTGTAGTGTTTAGATCTTGTCTCCAAAGACCAAAAGATATGATCTTTGAAGGGCTTAGCGAGGAAGGTTTGGTTATGGAGGTGGAGAATGATGAAGAAGATGAAGAAGAAGAAGAGGAAATGAAGAGAAAGGTTGGAGAGTTTAAGAACTTTAGAGAGAGAATGAGAAGTTGAAAATGAAGTGAATGTGTGTGTGTTCTGTTGTTGTGGCCGAAACTTTTAGTATGGTGGGGGGAGATATTTTTGCTTCATTTTATATTAACTAAGGTTTAGGGAGATAAATTGGATGATAGGGAGACAAAACATGGTCAAACTCTTGCATAAAGTAGTCTTATCTTATGCTTTATGCTTTTATGACATCACTCTTTACTTTATTGTCTAGTTGACTAAATTTGAATTTAATCATGTGATTAAGTACTCATACAACTTAATTAAGATAATTAAGCAAGGATTAGTGATTAACACACAAGAACATGATTAATAAAAATTAATCTTGCAATTAAGCTTAATTAACCTTAATTAAACTCGATTAAGCTAATTAAGGGCGACTAATGCTTAATTAAGTTGTCAAGGGTCTGACTTGCTTAATTAGAGATTATTTAATCTTGATTAAGTATTCTCTTCACTTTTCTCATCCCAGTAACCCCTTAATTAAGCCTTAATCTCACATTTCTCATTAAGTGCCAAATTACTTAGGGTTACTGAGGTAATTTAGCACGGCATGAAATTGACGATGTTACATTGAGGCTTGAGGAGAACCATATCAGCAAAGAGATCACGATCAGTGGCTTCCTTGGACAACATATAAAAAGGAAAGGTATCTTCATGAAATGTAGCATCTCTTGAGATATTAAAAAAAATGCTTAGTTTCAAGATGTAACATCCCCAATTTTTATCAAAGCTAATTAGCTCAGTGATCCTGGCTAATTAGAGAGGCTAACGATTAACTGAGGACTAATCGGCTAATCTCGATGAGCAAAAGCTTAGTAAATTGAGTCAAGTCAATAATTAATCATAACGCACTAAATGTTTTAATTAAAACCTAGTTATTCAAACCTCATTAATTCGTAACTTAGAAATACAACTAAGCTAATCCAATCCTATTAATTAAGTACAAGACAATTGTTCTACCTTGCCAATTGAGATAGATACATTCTTATACCCTAATTACATAATTCATAAGATCAATTCCTTTAGAGGAGAAATGTCTTAAAAGTGTAATTAACCAAAATCGGTTAAAGAGCAATTTAACTAATCAAATTGAATTAACAACTTAGGTAATTCTAATAGCTTTGAAGATTTAAAAATTTCTCCTAATTGATGCACCAAATTTCGGCCAAGGGTAAGAGCAAAATCCAACCATCCATTTGCCTTCTCATCATGCACCATTAGATCAAGAGTCTAGGTTAGTAGTATTCCTTGAGTCAAGCCAAGATATGTATCCTCCTCCATTAAGATTGTGACACTTGGAGTGATCATATCCACCCAAGCTAATCTCAAGAGTGGTCATGCTCTTAACCACTTGAGAAAACACAAAATGGTCTTTACCCAAGTGCCAAGACTCAAAGAAAACACAACTCACCCTTTTACCCCAAAGTCCCTAGCTTTCTTGCTTGAAAAAGAAGTTAAACTCACCTACTCTCTCTTGTTTGTTGGAGAAGCAAAGCAATCAGCCCCCTCTCCCCATTTCTTGCGCAAAAATAGCCCCCTCCCTCACTCTCTCATTTGTGATTTCCATTCTTTCCCAAAGACACCAAGTAGCCGCTCTTTTTCCTCTCAACCTCTCTTTGTTCTCCCTATTCCTCTTCTTGTTCTTATCACTTTTCCACCACCATCACCCTCATCTTCTATCACCACCCTCACTAACTTACCAAGGATCACATTCTTTGATATTTGATAGAGTAAAACAAACACTCATTTAGCCTCATTTGCTAGCTCAAGAGGAAGGAGGCCATCTCCAACCATTTTCATCCTTCAAGCTTTCAAGAGAATCCTTGTGGTAGTGACTCTAACCTTTCTCTTTTATGTGTTCTTCAAGCCCTTGAACTCCTAAGCTCTCCATAGCTAGGTGGTTCTAGGACTTGTTTCCAAGGCCTCATGGCCATGCTTGTTGGTATGATGAGTTTTCATGTGTTGTGTCCTTCTCTTTGGCAAGAAATTTTCGGTTGGAATTTTTATTGTTATTGAACTAAATTTTTAGAAGTTAAAACATTGAGTTAATATCAATATCTCAAAGATTAAAAGTGGTTTGGAAGAGAAAAGTGATCACTTGAAGAAAAGACTAAATGTTCTTACAAGAAAACTCCTTGAAACCAAAATCATAGAAACTGGAAAATTCTGGCAGTCTGTATGGCGCAAGTATTAAGTCTTTCTATATAACTCCAAACAGAACAAAACTAATTTTAAATGAAAATATACTCATAGAAATTTTTATACATATAAAATACGTGAAATTTGACCTTAAAACGAGAGAGATATGAATTTTCAAAGTGTGTTATTCCCGGGTGTGTTTCTGTTAAGGCAGTATGTAATAAAATCTTAATAACTCGAGTTATACAGAACATTTTTGAGTTGGATCAAGTTTTTTAGAAAGATAAGACATAGAGGAACATCCCATAAAACAGTTTTGGCAGATTCCTTGTGAAGAGCTCGCAGTAATGTTTAAAAGTCACTATACTGAGAATAAACTTAAAAGCTAAGCAGTTAGAATAAAATGTGCATATGTCAAGTTACAAAATGAATTTTTCAGTGGGGTTTATTTTGTTTAAAAATAGACCCAGAGAAGTATAATCATACCAAAACTCGAAGCAAAAGAGTAAAAGATGAAATTATGGTGAATTTTTGAAGTTACTGCCCCACTGTAAAAGTAAAACTAGTTACGGTAAAAGTTAAAGGTTAATGAGAAATAAGCTTTAAGACATTAAGTCCCTTACATTAAGTATTGGAAAACCTTCATAATTCAACATAAAAAGTTTCAAAGAGGATATTAGGTAAGATTGGCCCTAGGCCTAATAAAAGAATTTATACAAGAGGCAACCTCAATTAAAAGCTTGCACCAAATTTACTAAACTAA